>OY720453.1:50842690-52335190 GCA_963082715.1 Harpalus rubripes | reverse complement strand
CCGAGAAAGTGGTCAATTTGTATTAGACATTCCACTATATTCTTACAGTTATTAGTAGACAAGATATTTGGTAATTGGATTTACCCTCCTCCTATTTAAGTACCATAAACAAAGGATTATCTGTACATTTTTTGGGGTTTACAGGTAAAAAAAATCTGATGTGGCCAGCACATAACCTCTCGCCAGATATTATACCTGGTTGTACGCATAAAACGAAAAATATTTTTAAATACAAATACATATATTCATGCCTCACTACAAAATAATTCTCACATATATTTGCAAAATCTATGGGATATTTTAATATAAATTATGTACAATACATACATTTTCTTTATATTCAATATCCTGAAATTTTCTTTTTCTACTTTCCTTTTCTTTTTCTTTATATTCGTCATTTTTTCGCAAAATCCTTTTATATTCTTTTTTACGTATATTCTTTTGCGTTGTTGACTTTTTTTTTATTTTTATAATCTTCATAATGATGTACAAATATTTTTGACAGTGGCATACAAATATTTTTGACAGTGACATTTATGTGTCAATTACAAACATTTTTTATCTCTAAATCTATAGAAGATATAATAATGAATTTATATTTATCGAATAAAGAATTTAACGTTCTTTAATATAATTATTTACACTGGCTTGCAAAAAAATCGCGTACACCATAAAAATTAAGTAACCGAGTTTTTGTAATTTTTTAGCTCTGTAAATAATGTAAAAACTGACAATGTTGTCACTGTCATTACTATTTGATCTATTATGAAGCTAGTTCTTAAATTTTCGATAAATAATATTTAGATGATTTTTTTCTTGTAACTACTACTTCCGGTTGTTCAAATGTTACCAAAACATAATCAACTATTCCCATTATTGTTAGATTGAGGAATCCGTAGTTAGAAATGCCGTCTTATAGTATTTGAGAAATCGTGGATCCAACATCCACACACACACACATCATTGTAAAAATGTTATAATCGGATTCTAGTGACCTTAAAACGTGCTTATTCACTACAATCTGGATATGCGATTTATAGCATGAATGAATGAAGCGAGAGGTAAAAATGCAGACTGTTTTTTTTTCATATTTACAATACAAATATGGTGGAACCTCGGCATACGACTATTTGAAATACGTCCTACTTGGTATACGCCCTGTTTGGGAGCGAACATTTTTGTATTTGTACAGTTACGATAAATTTTAAAATCATAGATAGCTATTTATCATAATGAGACGTGGCTAATTTTCATTGCAATATTAATAGGTACCCATTTCAGTGAAGAGTTTCGATTCCAGAGCCGGGAACTGATGAGTTTCGGTTCTATAACCCAGGACTGGTGAAATTCGATTTCAAAATCAACATGTGATAAGTTTCGGTTCGGGAATCGAAAACCGGGTAGTTACAGATTCAAATAACCGGGTACCCGGGTAATTCCAATATAGGAATCGAATTGAACCGGTACCGGTTTCCATCACTATTAAAAAGTAACAAATGTTTTTGGTTGTAATAAAAAATAATTCAAAAAGCACGGACAGCATGTTCTCCAGATATAACACCTCTCGACTTTTCATGGGGAGCAATTAAACATATACTTTACGCAGAATCAGTTGACTTTTTAATACTTAGAAGAACAGTAATTCAGGCCTGTGAAGTAATAACACCAGAAAAGTTTTGTGCTGCAATGCGTCTGTGATGAAGCAGTGCCATGTTTATTTACAGATTTACAAGTTCAAGGACATTACTTCGAGCAAATTTTGTAAGAAAATTAAGCGATATTTAATTTTGTAGAATAAAATATTAAAATTGATTTGTATATCATTGTTATACTGTTATAACTTCTATGTTCTTATCTCTGAATTGAAGCATTTGTAGGTAAGATTTTGCTTACAGGAACTTGTCCACTTATTTTTAGATCCTATATTTAAATTTTTGTTGTCGTTTGGATGTTTAATCTTAGAACACTCAGTATAACTTGAAGCAGTATAAACTGTTTATCAAATAAACTTTAAAACTGTATATCTATTCAACACAATATATCGTTAAATAAATAATGTCCACCCTGTTACCATAACTTATTCACGTGATCGTAGAAATAAACAGCTGATGTGGTTAGGTTCAAATCAGCTATTAATGATGAAATAAAATTATTTTATGTTTCATTATCCGATGAATTTTCAAAACATTTCAAAGCAATGCTTGATATATTATCAAAATTTGAATTTGTTTTGCTCATGTTAGACAACTATATGATCAGCAACATGGATTACCGATAAATAGTTTTTTAATTTTTTAAAATATAATATAAACATGTTTCGTAGCACGTATACATAATGATTATTTAAAAATTAAGATTTTCTTATTAAAATATTAAATTTCATATTACAATATTTAGTAAAATGAAAATCTATAAAAGTTACTATACCTGCTCCATAACAGTGTAGTCACACAGTATATTATTATATATGAGGAATTATGGTAGTCATTATTCACGAAGATGGCGTTTGCGTTACGAGCCGTAGGTGAGTGATGCAAATCATCCGAGTGAATAATGCCCATAATCCTGAATATATTACTATGCTTTTTCTACTCCAATTACAACATTACAAATACACAATTTATTGGAACAGTATATTTATCAAACACGACATTAAATTGATTTTTATTTACAATTTCTTAAGGGAACTACCTACTTATTGGCTATTGGCGTGAAGATGTAATGAGAAATTTGAATAATTGTATAAGATTAAGAGACGAGATAGTAATATCCATTGTTAAATTCTCACTGAAGTATTTCTGACGGGATGCAGTTCTCGTCGTTCTTAGTATCCATTTTAACGTAGTTTAGCACTTTTCAAAACGATAGAAATTGGTTGAAAAACTTAAACACAAAAATATAATATGACGAGTAACAGCAGTGAAAATAATAAAATAGTCAACAGTTGGGCTCGTAAAAAATCGATATATCGAGTTTCCTCAAAAAAAGTCGATTGACTTTAAAAAAAGTCGCTGTCGATAAGTCGAATATAGACTATTTCGACTTTGACTTTTATACTATTTCGACTTTTTCTTCATCTTTATGATTTCGACTTTTCGACTATTTCGACTTTTAGATTATTTTGACTTTTACACTATTTCGACTTTTAGTTCAATTCGACTTTTAGACTATTTCGACATTTAGACTATTTGAACTGTAAAATTACACACAAGTTGAAACTTGTTAGATAATTTAAAATTTCATTTTCGATTAGACTTAATTATTTTACATATTTCATTTCAAGTTGAACCGTCAGATGTCAGGTCAGATGTGTGTATGTGGTGATGGCGTGGGGTGTGGCCTGTGTTCTTTTGTGGTTTGTTGCTGTATACGTGCCGTAGTCTTTCGTGCTGTTCTTATGTAAACTGCGTGACAACGACGCACGACGCGACGCCTGTCTACTACTAAACTCCATGAACAGAGCTAGTGCGCGTTTGGATTTAGTTAACGTTAATATTATTTATTGTTGTATTTCTTGCTATCCTGAGCTTCTTAAATTATCGTTGTGCCTTAAAAATGAATCGAAGAAACAAAGTTTGGTTGTTTTTTGAAGATCAACGTAGTACAGGACAAAAGTCAACGCAGTGTATATTATGCAAAAAAAAATCTTACAACAAAACAAAGTTCTGCATTTGGCTTTTAAATTTTTCATATACTTACTAGCAATTTAGCAGTTTCTTATTATTATTACTTTTTGTATACGTATTTAGGTAAAATATTTTTGATTGTTTAAACACGTTCCAAAAAAATATAATCCAAATTCCAAATATTGTTTTGTCTCTGGCTCTGAAAGCTTCTTAAAATTTAGGTTTATGCGTAGTTTAGAAGAGTTTATATTGTTTAACAATTTAGAGATTAGTTAAACAGATTATTTCGACTTATCGACTACGATTATTTCGACTTTTGACTTTCGATTATTTCGACTTTTTGTATATTAGACTAGTCGATAAAAACCGATTATTTCGACTTTTTCTGTATATTCGACTAGTCGACAAAAATCGATATTTTGAAAAATCTAAAGTCGACTTCCATATTTCAAAGTCTACCAGCCCTAGATAACTGTCAGACGGCCATAGGAAGGGTAATCGCGGGTAGAATTAAAATACACAGAAATAATTGATTTCTGATTCTGTGATTGGCTGAAAAGAGTGAATTTTGAATCCATATTTCACAGGCGTAAATTATGGTTACTATAATTAATCGAAAAAATTCAAATAATGGAGATATATTTTTACAGGAGTAGAAAAATAAGTATTATTTTGATAATTATGAAACAAATAATAGTAATTTATCCATCATCTTCTAATAATAACGCTATAACTATGGTGATGTGAATAAAACTGTACATAAGTCGCTAGTGAGTTAAAAATTATAGTCACGCTGCTATTAGCAACGTAAGGTAAACATTCGTATTTTAATATTATAGTTACTTTTTTTTATCAAATGTCATTTTGAAATGTCAAATTAGAAAAATTTGGTCTCGTGGCCGCGTGCCTGAGCCTGAGTGTCTGGTCTCGAATTTCGAATTTTAAAATGGCACAAAATTGACCTCTGTATTGCACTCTCCACGCCAACAATGAGTGCCCGTGAGGTGACGCCTGGTAAACGTCCACACGGTACAAATATGTCATCATCATTACCGATATCTGCGAACAAAGCAGATTGGCACACCCAGCAATGGGTAATATGCCGTGATGATATATTTATTTATTTATTTATTTAAATTAGAAAAAATTTTAAATACATTTTATACCATTTGAAGAGGTGTTGGATAAAATTTTGTATGGCACATGTGTGTTAATTACATAAGTCATTTAAGAAATTTAACACTTTTCTTGCGTGACTTATTTGCAATATAACACACTTGTACCATAAATAACTATAAGGTATCAAGGGTGTTATATATATTAAGGGCATAATTAAAAGATTGTAGCAGGGGAGAATATTTAAAGCTCGACGCGTAGTGAAGCGTTAATTTTTCCGAGTGCTATAATCTTGATTATGCACGTGGTGCATACAACGTTTTATTTTATTTTGGTTCTCGAAATTAAGGAATTAAATAGATATATTTGTATATTCAGTATCGTTGTTCTAGTGTTGTGGATTTTAAGTATGCTGTGGTTTCTATTAATTTGTTGATGTTGCTATGTTGTTTGTTATTAATAATTTTAATTTAGGCCCGGTTTTTTCACCTCTGGATAAAGTGTTAGTTAACTTAACTGCCAGATAAAATAAAAATACCGCATAGATATTACAGCGTTACTTTACAAAATTACCAAGCCTAAATGTCAAATAAAAATGACAGATATCGATTATTCCAAAGACATTTCGAATGAATAGGAGGCTGCACAGGGCAAGTTAGTACCACAAGAGTCAAAAGACGTAATCTAGAAATAATACGAAAGTTTTGCGAGTGGCGGTGTTAAAAAAATGTGATTTACCGAATTTGTTGTATTGTCTGCCATGTATCCATTAACCACAATTTTGATATGTTCGTATAGCTGTTGCTTGGCAACTTTATAGGCCCTCGGGCAATAAAAGCCAAATTGCGCCCGGTTTTGATGGTGGTAAGTCTCGTGGTGCCTTCAACGTTTAATGTCCGACTAAAATTGTTTAATATTTCACGGATTACGGATCAGAAAGTTTTCCTAAAATTTACGAGGTAGGTAGGCTATGAATGCTTCTGCTTATTTTTTAGGCTTTATCCCAGTGTAAATATCAATTTCTTGACATTACCATAGAAACAACTCATAATACCCTTGGCCGTTATATGTTATATAGCAGAGTTGTTATGACCAGTCGGTATATAATAAATATATCACCATCTCGCGGGCACTCATTGCTGTCGTGGAGAGTGCACCACATGGGTCTCCTTTGTTCCATTTAGGGTCAATTTTACAATTCTTGGATAAACCATGGATATCTTATTCTTCAGATATACAAATATATATATATATATATATATATATATATAGCATCCAAATTATAACTCAAATTGTCAAATTTGTATTAAATGTCAAATCCTGATGCGATGCGATATTTTTATATTTTTCTAAGGAATAAGTTTCCATGGTTTAACCAGCAGTTATAAAATTGGCCCTTAAACATGTTCAAGATAAAACCTGGGTTACCAGGTTTGCGACCAGACACTCAGGCGCATGGCCAATATTTATTCAAATTCAAATTGTTAATTAACCGTAGAAAAACAAGTTCATACTTTGATATTTAATATTACAAAATTAATTGTTTGGAAGCAAAAATATACATAGGTTCGTGTTTTACTATCGGTCATCATAATTTATATAAAAATCGTGGTTTACAAAATACATAATAATGGATGGAAATAAGAAAAGAAACAGGAAAAAACGTGGTGACAAATTGTTTTCAAATTATTGTTTTCAATGTTTGTTACAATGCTCTAAAGGAGTAAATTAAAATATCGTGCCATTCTCGAAGCATCAAAAAAGAATATTTTAATATTAATTAAATTATTTATAATGGGCCCATAAACTAATTTTTTTATTGCTTTCATATTTCTGACCAATGGAATCAAGTTCCCACTTGGGACGATACACTTAACGTCACAAAATATTTAATTAGTTTTAACTCCTTTGAAGAATGTTGTTTTAGAAAATATTGCATTACTATTTATATATTAGCAAGTACTTCACGATTTTAATATAATTTTTTTATATTTCGATTTTGGTTTATGAGCCCGTTATTATATTATTATTATTATTATAATTATTATTATTAAAATGTGCACTTCTCATCAATACGTTTTTGTTTCCCACGAGTTTGTTAGTTAATACTTAGAATCGTATTAAACGAGTGACTATTATGGGACGGAGATAGTATAGTACGTTGTACATACTTACATATTTATATTTACTCGAACAATTATTGTTCGACATTGCACAAAATGTAGAATTTTATAAAAACGAAGTTGTTCATTTATCCAATTGTCATTATCAATTTCCTTTAACTGAATAAAGACAAGAAGAAAGTGGTACTATGAGATCTTTGACATATTGACAGAGACAAACTGTATAAGGTAAGATGACCTAAAAACCAGACAGTTGTAATTAATATGCAGCAACAGTGATGCAAAAAATCGTAGGAAACGGTTTATTCTTTCAGAACTCCTACTACTCTTGATATTGGTAGGAGGCATTGTGCTAAAAATCATATACCTATCGAGTTTTTGAGAAATAAGTACGTTTTACGGTTCTTTTTTTATCCGATTTTAATGATGATGTAAACTGAACAAATCCAAAAGTTTAAATATTCATAGGAAACAAAAATTTCTCTGTTCAAAATCTTTGATTGTATGGCTGGCAATTTTTCATCATACATGTAGAATGTGCCAAACTTTGGAAGTACACATAAATATGTATAGGTATAAATAAAAAACACATCTCGAAAACAAATAAAAATCGAATAACAACTTTTGGTTTCTCTAGTCATATATTTATTTGTAGTATATAGGTACTTCCGGAGTCTTATGTCTCACCTGTATAATAAAAATAAAACAAAGTGTTCAGTTTGAAATTTTATTTTATGGATCCATCATTTATTAATAAATAAAAACATCTGGATTTGTTTGTTTTTGTGAGAATTTTGCATTTACCTGCCCGAAGATTAAAATTTGTTACTCAAAATATAACGCGACCGGAATCAAACGATATGGTGCCATAAACCGGAAACTACAATAAATAGACTTGTTTGATTTTTTTAGAACGCCTGTCCTATACAAGTAAGTATTCCTTTTAAAAAATCTGATGTGGCCAGCACATTACCTTCCGTCAGTTCTATGGATTTTGTATAAATGTCATACAGAAAGTTCCTTGCAAAAGATTATATTTCTTGTACATTACCTTAAGGCAGTTATATGTATTTTATACAATTTCCATACAGAAAGTTTCCAGCAAAAGATCCTATATTTCCAATAATATTATAACACAAACATACTGTCAATTGCACTTTCAATCAGAATTTTCTTAAAGTAGTAGCTGTTTCCAGAGTCATAGCATAGCTGGTTAATATATGATAAGTATTAATTTCTTTATAATTTTTTAACCCTATCCATTTAATATGAGGTATAAAATGCATTCAAATCGTATAGAGAATAAAATATTCTTTAATATTTATAACACTAAATGTGAAAAATGATATTTAACAACGTTTTTTCAAGAAAAACTGTTAAAATCTTCAAATGAGGGTACTTTGAGTTGACCAATTATAATCAGAATCTAATATGCTCTTCATATGGATGCAACGAAGAGGAATACGAAAGAATTATAATTTTTGGATTTGTAGTACAAGAGTTATCGCAGGCGAAAATTTTGTCTCACACACACACACACACACGCACGCATGCACGCACGCAAGCATACACACACGCACGCACACACACACACACACACACACACACACACACACACACACACACACACACAGATATCGTCGTAAAAATAGTAAAATCGTATTCTAGGTACCCTAAAACGGGCTTATTCATCAAAAACTCACCACCGATTTTTTTGACCAAAAACAATACCTTCCTTACCTAAAGGTGACGGAAGGTAAAAATAGTCTTGGACTTCAAGTAAGTATTCATCAATGTTTTGTTAAGACTTAGAGCATTATGCAAATCTACTTCAGTAAGTATTTTTCTAGTTGTTTTAAGTATATACATTCCACATTCCTTTACAATTATCACATTATACTCGTATCCTCATTCTTTAATGACCTTTAGAATTTGCGCTAGACAACTAGACTGTTATCATATCGTTTTTATAAAAGATAATATTTGATTTGTCTAAGTTGAAATAAAAGTTGTGAAACATATGTTCGAGCAACCTTGAAATAATAAAATGATTGAATTTACGAGGTGAAATTATGTTGCTTCACAGAATTATAATTTATTACGATGTATCATCTACTCGTGTATGTCCGAATGGGTTCATAAACCCCATTAATAAAGATAGTGGATAGGATGAACGATGATGTGATGGAGAAACATAACGGCAGTGGGAAATAGATGGCCTTTCGTTAATCAATTCATTTAAATATTAACCGATGTGCATCGTTTTTCAAATAGATAACCTGGGGGAGAACAATGATGTAGAATAAGTTTATGTTTTAGAATTCTAGTTTGCTCTTTACAAAGAAAATGAATATAGTTCACACACTGTTAAAATGAGTTTCGAAGCACAATAAATAAACAATACAGAAAACCATGAACAAATATTACATGCGATGGAAATGAGAATGCTCAAAGATGCGAAAACATGCAAATGCGAGAATTCAGATTTAGATGTGGTCATGTAATAAGAAGAAACGAAAACAGCCACTGCATTTTCTGCATCCAGGACGAGAGCCTCGCAGGCGACCTAAAAGGCGGTGGCTCAACCAAATAAAATAAGATATGAAACATCAACATTACCCCCAGAAAACGAGGTGCGCGACAAGTGAGCGACGGTCAACTGGGCGATTCACAATAGACAATGGCTAACTAAACAACATATGGCAACAGCCAAGTGGGCAACGGTTAATTGAAATATCGTCATTTGGATGACAGAAACTAACTTAATAGTATTTTATAAAGGTATTACGAAAAATTTTATGCCCGCCGATGGCCTCTGGCCCGAGGGTATATAAATCGCCCGAGGGCTATAAACATCAAGTAATTCCAGTGATGCATACTATATTTTGTTAATATTCTATACGGAATACGGATCTGAAAGTTTTAATAAAAATTATAGAGTAGGTATTCGCGAGTGAAGCAGAGGCGGGGCTTAGCGCGTGACGTAGCAATATGGCCGAAATAAGGTAGATGATGCTTCGTTTCCCGCAACCAAACTTTCTATTCAATTCTCATATGTTGCGGCGTTTGAGGGGCAAAGTAATAGTAATAATAGTTAATCTTCTTCTTCTTCGTCGGTTATCTCTTTTGCTGTTAAGCGTCGAGATTTTGCCATAGAGATTTCCATGCCGTCCTGTTTAGCGATATTTCTTTGGCTTCTTTCCATGTTATACCTTTCTTCTCTAACTTTTCCTGTACATCTTTTTGACATCCTTTTCTAGGCCTTGCTATATTTCTTGTCTCTATTTTCTGGCTTTCGTACACCGTTTTCGCAATTCTCCTTTCTTCTATGCGGGTGAGATGTCCTAATCATCTTATTTGAGACTGCGTTATTATATTTGCGAGTGGTGTAACTTTAAGACTCTCGCTGATAATAGTTAATATTAATTAAAAATAATGTTTCATAAAATTAATGGAACCTTATGGATATAACAGTTGGAAAGAATATTATTATTTTAAACATGAAATGTTCGTGCAAAGCAGGGTCTCCCCAATAATGCAAGCATGTTCTTGCCGCACTTCTTTTATGAAACAGGTATTTTAAAAATAATGGTATTTTGATTAAATCTGAATGTTGTCAGAAAATAGGTATTAGATAATTTATACTTGGGAAAAATATAAACTTGCTTCTAAAAGTGCAGGGAGAATCCATACAATTTTTGCTCCGTCCTTTTTCTATTTTTAACAGATGGATCCACAACTTTCGTTCATCAGCAGTTTCAAACTGCCCTAAGTCCTAATTAATTTTTCCATAGAATTTTGGTTCCTGTTTCCTGGAAATTATGAAAACTAATTTTTGGACTTCTGCCTGCTAATGACTTGTATTCAAAAACGTAACAAAAATAAGATGAAATTTTAGATTTTGTTGTTAATATTGGATATTTCATTTCACTCATGTTGTATTTGTCAAATAAGTAACAGAAGCATTGCGTTTGCATAGCAGTTCGCCGCTACTTCGGCTGGGATTTACTAACCTACATTAGTTCATATTTTCGTCGCTAGATGTCAGTTGCTCTATTTCACTAGCGAATAGGCTATGCGGGCTTCTGTTTGTTTTTTAGACTTTATCCCAGTGACAATAACAATTACAACATTACCATAGCAACAACTCATAATGCCCGCGCGGGTATTATACTGCAACGTGAGAGTACCTACAACATTTGGTCCGCGAGACCGGCCAGCGCGTGCGAACCGACGCCTATGAATGGTAGGTAGGAGGAGCCTAGGGAGGCAATCGATAACACAATGCAGCGCGCGATAGGCGGGCGTCGTGAGGCGGGCAGTTAGATAAACAAGGGGAGATAAGCGTAATTACCCGCGCATTGTTATATAGTTAGTGTTAGTGTTAGTCCGTCAGAAGGACAGTTACATAGGAAGTAAGTAAGTGTCAATGAGTTTGAATAGCACAACAGTTTCGTGGTGAGCGTATGCAGTTTAATGTCAAGTCGAATACTCGGGAAGTTACTGGTATACTGGGATAGATATGGAAGTAAAAACTCGGTATTTTGAAGACTATTGGGAAATTAGGTATATGGGGACACTATCGGCGAGTGGAAGTGGATACTCGGCAGTAGTGTTGAAGAGTTGTGACATACCGACAGTCGGTGATACTCAGGCTGTGGAAGTTAGTTAGTTATATAAATAAACATATAGTGAGGTGAAAGGCGTAAATTCTGCCCGGGCAGTTGAATATACATATGCTTTTGTCAGTTGAGTATATAGACGGTGTGGAGGTCGGTACGTCAGACAGTTGAATTTTAAGTTACATAAATAGTGGAAATAAATAATCAGTAATATCGTGTAAATAAATAGTCGTGTCAATTGTTTAAATAAATAAATAATATTAGTGTTAAACTAGTTAATTATATTCGTAGTCTTAAATTAGTTTCTAATATTTGTTTAATATTAGTAATCATCATTGCTATTGTCTTTTAAATGTTTACTTATCGTTTTAATAAACAGCTACTTTAATAATAATAATAATAATAATAATAATAATAATAATTAATTGATTTTTACACTTCCCCCAAATAAATAAAAACGTTACACTACACTCTACATACTGTACCTGGTATTCATGACATTAATGAACAATAATGTACTAGCAAGACAAAAAAAATTACTCGCTTAGAAAGTATAGACATACGATTTAGCATATTATTTTTGCTTTATGAAAAACAGTTATAAGTAGTAGGTAGTACTCTGACCTGGGGTTTTCTCTAAACATACCTTAACATAACTTAATGTAAATTTTTGTATTTTTAAATTTTTATGTATAAATCGTTTTTAACTCGTTTCTCATAACAGTATTATTTAAATTAATATAAAAAAAATTTGATATGGCCAGCACATAACCTCCCGACAATTCCATGGTTAAAATAGCAATGAGCTTTAAGTAAAGTATCACTTCCGATTGATTGTAAACAAAATCTAATTTGTTGTTCCAATAAATAGAAAAGTCTGTAATACGAAATTGTAGATTATATTTTATTATATTTTTCCTCGAAAATCTGTTAAGAGCTCCAATTGAATTGTCACTTCCGGTTTATCATATAAGTATAATCAAAATCTAATATGAGGTTTCAAATTATATACGAGTTTTAAATACCAAATTTGATAAGTTTTGGATCATGTTTTAATATATATTTTTTCAAGAAAATCTGTTTATAGCTTCCTGAAAAGTACTACTTCCGGTTTATCAATCTTAGAAAAAAATCTAATATGTCGTTCTCATTAATATAAAAGTCTTAAATACCAAATTTGAAAAGTTTTGGATTGTATCAATATATTTTTCACGAAAATATGTTCAGAACTTTAAATAAAGTATCACTTCCGGTTTATCAATTTTAGGTTGCTCCTCTTCATATAAAAGTCTTAAATACCAAATTTGACAAGTTTTGGAATATATCATAATATATTTATCACGAAAATCTGTTCAGAGCTTCAAGTAAACTATCATTTCCGGTTTATATATTAATATTAATTTTAGCCAAAATATAATATGTTAATCCTCTTGATATGAAAGTCTTAAATACTAAAATTGAAAAGTTTTGGATAATATTTTAATATAATTTTTCATTAAAAATTGTTTTGGGCTTTAAGTAAAGTATCACTTTGGGTTGTTCAATTTGATCCAAAATCTAATCAACTCTTTACATGAATGTAAAAACTTAAATACGGAAAATAGAAATTTTCGGAAGTTTGTTGTAAGAGTTATCGTGGAGGAAAAAATCATCACACACACACACACACAGACGCACACACACACGCGCGCGCGCACACACACACGCACACACCCACGCACACACACACACACGCACACACACATATTCACACGCACGCTTGCGCGCACACACACGCACACATGACACACACACACGCACGCACGCAGGCACGCACACACACACACACACACACACACACACACCCGCCCCCTTACCTTCGTGACGAGAGGTAAAAATATTTTTTTTATTTGCATTTTACCTATGTATATTATTATTGCTCATTAACATTAGCTATCGCCCAGATACCTACGCGGATCCTGCAGTGACGGAAAAATAAACGCATAGAAGCAAGTAATTAATAACGTACATATCTCTTCATACATACGCGAATTTATATTTCCGCGGTTGAGTAAAATATCAACGTTTTTATATATTTTAAAGATTAGGTACAGACCATGTTCAACAATCAGATGTATTTATATACATGCTTAATACTTAACGCTATTTATAGTAAATTTTAAATTTCCGAAGGTGTACACAGTTAACTTAATTCTCATACTTAGACCGGTATTATATGATATTTCTTTTTATCTCTCTCCCTTTAGGTCAGGAAATGCAATGCATGCTGTACATGGAATGTTGTTTTTTTCGGTTAGAATATCCTAAACGCATAGCCAATAGTAGATCGTCTTCACTTTCATCTAGCAAAATACATGTTATTTGCCATTGATTGAAGAGTACTCATTGAAATTTTGATGCACCACTCGCGTTTTAGGAAAACAGAATATTTGTAAAAGCGCGCGTGTTTATTAGCACGTATTTGACGCGAAATATCAAATAGAATTTGTAAAATAAAATGTGAAAATGCGCATTTTCGGAAAATGTGCATATTTGCCAAATGTGCTTTCTAAAATTGGTAAACCTTTACTCACAAAAATGTACAATACAAGCAAAATAGCATATTGCTCAAATCATTCGGTTGTGCATATGTAGGTCTTTTTGGATTTGAAGAGATCTATTAATAAAATTTTATTACAAAATAAAAATAACTATTGAATTACGACTTAAATTTTGGCATTGTATCAAATCAATAAAAAATCATGAAACCACAAACTTTCCACTTGCAAAAAAAACACACACACACACTCTCTCTCTCTCGCTCTCCTTAATATCATCATTGTTTCTTCAACTATTTACAAACAATGCCATCCACTTTTATCACGCCACCAACTGTCACCTGTGTATTAAAGTCATAGCCAACTATTCTGCGGCTGGCAAGGCCGCTTTGGACCTGTCCTGCTGTCCTGCTATCACGTTGTCCGCGTGTTCGCGGCATGGTCGTTACGCAAACGGCGCCGATCACGTGACCGGCGTAAGACTAAGGAACAAACAAGCGCTTACAAAAACAAGTTTGACTTAATAGAGTGTGTAATGATTCCTGGTTAAAAGAAAATGATGTAGAGGGGCAAGAGTTGAATGTGTGTTAGTATTTACGTTTGACAACTGACAAGTGAAATTTTATGGTTGAGTGAAGACAGTTGTTTTTTTTAATGTGAAGTGTGAATGATCTAGTTTTTTAATGATAGATGTAGGATGAATGAAACAGAATTATGTAATTGAGTTTTTTAAATGTTTGATTTATTGCTTTTTTAAATGCTGGACTCCTGACAACATTTTCACTATCTTATTATTGAAATGAACCAAAGACGTAAAGAAACATTAGTTTTAATTAATAATTAAACAATAAAAAAATATAGGACTGGTAAGCGCCCGCACGGTGCAAATATTTCATCATTACCGATATTTGTGTACAAAGCAGATTGACACACCCAGAAATGGGTAATAAGCCGTGATGATATATTTATTTATTATTTATTTATTATTTATTTATTATTTATTTATTATTTATTTATTATTTATTTATTATTTATTTATTATTTATTTATTATTTATTTATTATTTATTTATTATTTATTTATTATTTATTTATTATTTATTTATTATTTATTTATTATTTATTTATTATTTATTTATTATTTATTTATTATTTATTTATTATTTATTTATTATTTATTTATTATTTATTTATTATTTATTTATTATTTATTTATTATTTATTTATTATTTATTTATTATTTATTTATTATTTATTTATTATTTATTTATTTATTATTTATTTATTATTTATTTATTGTTTATTTATTATTTAATTATTATTTAATTATTATTTAATTATTATTTATTTATTATTTATTTATTATTTATTAAGTATTTATTTATTATTTATTTATTTATTATTTATTAAGTATTTATTTATTATTTATTATTTATTATTTATTATTTATTATTTATTATTTATTATTTATTATTTATTATTTATTATTTATTATTTATTATTTATTATTTATTATTTATTATTTATTATTTATTATTTATTATTTATTATTTATTATTTATTATTTATTATTTATTATTTATTATTTATTATTTATTATTTATTATTTATTATTTATTATTTATTATTTATTATTTATTATTTATTATTTATTATTTATTATTTATTATTTATTATTTATTATTTATTATTTATTATTTATTATTTATTATTTATTATTTATTATTTATTATTTATTATTTATTATTTATTATTTATTATTTATTATTTATTATTTATTATTTATTATTTATTATTTATTATTTATTATTTATTATTTATTATTTATTATTTATTATTTATTATTTATTATTTATTATTTATTATTTATTATTTATTATTTATTATTTATTATTTATTATTTATTATTTATTATTTATTATTTATTATTTATTATTTATTATTTATTATTTATTATTTATTATTTATTATTTATTATTTATTATTTATTATTTATTATTTATTATTTATTATTTATTATTTATTATTTATTATTTATTATTTATTATTTATTATTTATTATTTATTATTTATTATTTATTATTTATTATTTATTATTTATTATTTATTATTTATTATTTATTATTTATTATTTATTATTTATTATTTATTATTTATTATTTATTATTTATTATTTATTATTTATTATTTATTATTTATTATTTATTATTTATTATTTATTATTTATTATTTATTATTTATTATTTATTATTTATTATTTATTATTTATTATTTATTATTTATTATTTATTATTTATTATTTATTATTTATTATTTATTATTTATTATTTATTATTTATTATTTATTATTTATTATTTATTATTTATTATTTATTATTTATTATTTATTATTTATTATTTATTATTTATTATTTATTATTTATTATTTATTATTTATTATTTATTATTTATTATTTATTATTTATTATTTATTATTTATTATTTATTATTTATTATTTATTATTTATTATTTATTATTTATTATTTATTATTTATTATTTATTATTTATTATTTATTATTTATTATTTATTATTTATTATTTATTATTTATTATTTATTATTTATTATTTATTATTTATTATTTATTATTTATTATTTATTATTTATTATTTATTATTTATTATTTATTATTTATTATTTATTATTTATTATTTATTATTTATTATTTATTATTTATTATTTATTATTTATTATTTATTATTTATTATTTATTATTTATTATTTATTATTTATTATTTATTATTTATTATTTATTATTTATTATTTATTATTTATTATTTATTATTTATTATTTATTATTTATTATTTATTATTTATTATTTATTATTTATTATTTATTATTTATTATTTATTATTTATTATTTATTATTTATTATTTATTATTTATTATTTATTATTTATTATTTATTATTTATTATTTATTATTTATTATTTATTATTTATTATTTATTATTTATTATTTATTATTTATTATTTATTATTTATTATTTATTATTTATTATTTATTATTTATTATTTATTATTTATTATTTATTATTTATTATTTATTATTTATTATTTATTATTTATTATTTATTATTTATTATTTATTATTTATTATTTATTATTTATTATTTATTATTTATTATTTATTATTTATTATTTATTATTTATTATTTATTATTTATTATTTATTATTTATTATTTATTATTTATTATTTATTATTTATTATTTATTATTTATTATTTATTATTTATTATTTATTATTTATTATTTATTATTTATTATTTATTATTTATTATTTATTATTTATTATTTATTATTTATTATTTATTATTTATTATTTATTATTTATTATTTATTATTTATTATTTATTATTTATTATTTATTATTTATTATTTATTATTTATTATTTATTATTTATTATTTATTATTTATTATTTATTATTTATTATTTATTATTTATTATTTATTATTTATTATTTATTATTTATTATTTATTATTTATTATTTATTATTTATTATTTATTATTTATTATTTATTATTTATTATTTATTATTTATTATTTATTATTTATTATTTATTATTTATTATTTATTATTTATTATTTATTATTTATTATTTATTATTTATTATTTATTATTTATTATTTATTATTTATTATTTATTATTTATTATTTATTATTTATTATTTATTATTTATTATTTATTATTTATTATTTATTATTTATTATTTATTATTTATTATTTATTATTTATTATTTATTATTTATTATTTATTATTTATTATTTATTATTTATTATTTATTATTTATTATTTATTATTTATTATTTATTATTTATTATTTATTATTTATTATTTATTATTTATTATTTATTATTTATTATTTATTATTTATTATTTATTATTTATTATTTATTATTTATTATTTATTATTTATTATTTATTATTTATTATTTATTATTTATTATTTATTATTTATTATTTATTATTTATTATTTATTATTTATTATTTATTATTTATTATTTATTATTTATTATTTATTATTTATTATTTATTATTTATTATTTATTATTTATTATTTATTATTTATTATTTATTATTTATTATTTATTATTTATTATTTATTATTTATTATTTATTATTTATTATTTATTATTTATTATTTATTATTTATTATTTATTATTTATTATTTATTATTTATTATTTATTATTTATTATTTATTATTTATTATTTATTATTTATTATTTATTATTTATTATTTATTATTTATTATTTATTATTTATTATTTATTATTTATTATTTATTATTTATTATTTATTATTTATTATTTATTATTTATTATTTATTATTTATTATTTATTATTTATTATTTATTATTTATTATTTATTATTTATTATTTATTATTTATTATTTATTATTTATTATTTATTATTTATTATTTATTATTTATTATTTATTATTTATTATTTATTATTTATTATTTATTATTTATTATTTATTATTTATTATTTATTATTTATTATTTATTATTTATTATTTATTATTTATTATTTATTATTTATTATTTATTATTTATTATTTATTATTTATTATTTATTATTTATTATTTATTATTTATTATTTATTATTTATTATTTATTATTTATTATTTATTATTTATTATTTATTATTTATTATTTATTATTTATTATTTATTATTTATTATTTATTATTTATTATTTATTATTTATTATTTATTATTTATTATTTATTATTTATTATTTATTATTTATTATTTATTATTTATTATTTATTATTTATTATTTATTATTTATTATTTATTATTTATTATTTATTATTTATTATTTATTATTTATTATTTATTATTTATTATTTATTATTTATTATTTATTATTTATTATTTATTATTTATTATTTATTATTTATTATTTATTATTTATTATTTATTATTTATTATTTATTATTTATTATTTATTATTTATTATTTATTATTTATTATTTATTATTTATTATTTATTATTTATTATTTATTATTTATTATTTATTATTTATTATTTATTATTTATTATTTATTATTTATTATTTATTATTTATTATTTATTATTTATTATTTATTATTTATTATTTATTATTTATTATTTATTATTTATTATTTATTATTTATTATTTATTATTTATTATTTATTATTTATTATTTATTATTTATTATTTATTATTTATTATTTATTATTTATTTATTATCTGGAAAGTTTATCGTTTATCTTCTGGAAATCGATTATTCACAGTTGAACAAATTGATGATTATCGTCTAATATGGTTTTTTTTTGTGAAAAATGAGTGATACCTACATGTTTTCGCCTTACATCTTTGTCCGAATAGAGTGGCATGATCGAGTCATGTTAACTTTTAAACAAGGCTGTAAGCTTATATTGGACGTGGCATGCTTAAATACTGTTATAGAAGGATGTAGATGTACGTTTTAGGTACCAAATTTAATCCAAACGCAATAATTGAAGAAAAATTTTAACCTCTTGTCCCGCCAGTAGCGAATTGTAAATAATTTAGCATTTTAACTTCTCTGCGAGTAGCCAAATTTTCGAAAAGTACCTGCACCTACCACGTCAACTAACGGGCGAACAGATCCTTTTGGAAACTTCGAAAACGCATTTCAATCGTTATGAGGGTAAAGAAATAGTATATTGCGCAACAAGTGCGACAAAGTTTCTGCACGAGTAGCACACTATACTTTTTCTACGATCACATTCTTTAATAAGATATAAATAATTTATTTTTAATAAAAAACATATTTTTTCTCACTAATTAATTGAACTTTAAAATTATTACAATAATTACTTTTACTATACTTGGATAAGCAATTACCAAATATTTAGTAATTTTTAAAACAAAAAATACATTTATAAATATAAACATTATATTACAGTTGGCAACTTGTGTGCGAAATAATTTCTCACACCTTATCCCACGACTGTGGGAAATGAACTATCGGGCTTTGGAAAGCATGGGAATGTGTGAGAAATAATTTCTCACACCTTATCCCACGACTGTGGGAAATGAATAACTTTCGGGCTTTGTAAAATGTGGGAAAAGTGCAATTTTCTGTAGTGGTCGTAGAAAAACGTATTTCTGAATCGTACAATAGGTAACTGTTGATGAGACATGGTACGTCACTTCGAACCAGAGACTGAGAGACATGAGACCAAAATAGTTATTTTTGTAACAAATGCGGGAGATTAGTGATTCTGAAACAAATGTGAATTTACATATACTTTGGGAACCACCTTAGACCAGGAATAGAGGGGGAGACAGGGCATGGTATGTATTTCGCCATTGACGACTTTTCAAATCATCCTAGTGATTTTCGACCTTATTGAACTGTCAGAATCAGCCGCAAAAGGCTAGTCGGCCAGATGTGTTTCATACGTGTGCAGCCGAACGAATAAGTTTTCAATGTCAACAAGCGTTACCTACCGTTTTAACTTGTCAGTTATTTACATTACGTTTTTCTTTATTAATATTCTTTCGTATTTATTTCAGTTTTATAAAACAAAATCAAGATAATTTGTAGTTATGGATAATCAAGTATTTATTTAGATTTGGCCAACTGTAACATAACAGTATTTAACTGGTCGACTAGCCTTTTGCGGCTGATTCTGACAGTTCAATAAGGTTCAAAATCGCTCAGATGATTTGGAAATGTACGCGTGACTAAGCCTTGTCTCCCCCTCTATTCCTGGTCTAAGGGAACCACGTTTTCCGCATGTGTTGCAAACAATATTTTTCCTGCAATCGTCCATAACATATAAGAAAACTTATGAAATTTATTCTAAATTTTGGACATATTTGGATCGCTATGCGGGAATTGGCAATTTCCAACACACATTTTGAGTTTGAGTATTTGAGAACACTTATTTACCGCACGATTGTAGTAACGGTTTCTTCGAGAACTGAATGCCAATGCTTGTTAATTGATTATATAGAAAAATTAAATAAATTTCACGTATCTTGGGCCCAATTATCAATTTTTAGAGAGCTATTCTCAATCGCAAAGTGTTATATAAATGAGTGTGTGACATTGTATGTATTTACCGTATATTGACAATATGGTTGCGCATAAGAAAATACGAATTTGGTACATATGTGTTTGTTGACATTTGACAAATAATATTAGGTTTGTTCGCGGACTAGTTTGAGCATCACCCGAACTGTTCTGATTAGTACGTGACCAACAGTGACCAATCAAATGTCAGTCAGAGTCGTATGCGTATGCGTATGATGCTCAAACTAGTCCGGGATCGGTACCGCGAACAAACCTATTATGTCACTCATAAGTGACATGATATAAATTTATCACTTTATATCACAATAGTGAAAATTGAGAATTGGCCCCTTGTTTGTATAAAAAAAGGTTCGAATTTTTGCATTGTCCCATTAATTTTCCCTTATAGCTATTCTACCTTGGATTCGGTAAGCCCACCGAGAATAAAAACATACGCACTAATACCCGGTCAGAATTTTTACAGATGTTTCGTTTTTCTTATATTAGAAAAAAATATACCGAATTTCATATTTTTAAAGTTTTCTTACAATCATTCACTCAAAAATGAATAATACAACAGTTAAGTAATTTTATTGCTTCTATGACTAACACAACTAGGAATAGAATACTATAGTTTTATCGATATTTGTAATGAGTTTTTATTTTTATAAATGCTTAATTGTATTTGTAACGTTTAACCTTCGTTCTTATCTTTTGCTATATTGAGTTAGTAATACATACAACGGTAAAATATACTACAAAATTGCCAAACGAAATTGATAAATAATAATATTGATATAATTTTGTTTACTAACCCATTCAGATAATTTTACAGTTATAGTTTGTAAATAAGTTAATGTTACAAACAAGTAAAGTAATATTTAAGTTGGACTTCCTCAGTCACTTTAATAATACTGGATTGTTTATAGTGTAGACAATCCAGTATCATTTAGTGTAGTGTAGACTATACACTACACTAATTCTACTAACTACAATGCGACTATCAAAAGTTTTTTAACTTAGCACATGCAGCTAAAGTGGGAAACCTATATTCACGGAAAAAGTGGAGGAGCTTTTGACAATATCACTGAACGACAGGATAGCAATACCCTGATATGATCTTAATATGTATAGGAAATTCATACAGCGAGTTATAAAATTGTAGTTAATTTTTGTGGGATTTCTTAAAATATTGTGTGGTTTTTCATGTTTAAAAAATTGCCATAATGCTTGTAATTTCAGATAATAATAAATAAATACATCAATTGAAATTCCTGTAATGATAACTGATAAACGAAAATATCACATAATATATGATATTACTTTTTAAAATATTTCCTTGTTATAAAATTAAAACTGATAAAGTAAAAATTTAAAAAAAGCCGTACTTTAACTAAGGATCATCATATTTGAAGCATTATTTCCTCTACAGGGTCCGCTATTTTTATTGCTTTCCTCCATTTGGTTCTACTCAGGGCATCATCAGGACTGACATTTTCCAGATTTTTGGGCGACCACATGGACGTTGATCATTCAACTCAAATCGCAGGGTCGTCTTGGATGTTGAGTCGTCTCTGCTGCGCATAACGTGCCCATATGGTATGATTAGTGAATGAAAGTTGACATTTAAATTATTTTGTAGATGTAATTTCTTTTCAAACCCTAGAGAGGAATAGATTTGTACGAAATATTCAGGTATGAAATTTTTGCATGAACCCATTTAAATACTGGACTAGGAAAGCACATTACTATGTCTGGCTGAATATGGATGGCTGACTAGGGTAACTGAATATCAAAAACAGGGGTGTGTTTAAAATATTTCAAACATTTTTCGTTTATGTCGATTATAAAAAGATATTTTAATCTGTAAACTATTTAGTGTGGCCATTCTATGAAATAGGATTATTTTTAATTTCCTCTAACAATAATGCCGACTCAAGGGTTGCTTACACCTGAGACGAACGAACTAGAATTTGCGGTATTAAATTTTTTAAATACATCCCTGAATCCTGTTGCTAAGGTCATTTTAAATACCTCCTGGCATTGAGTACAATTCTAATCTTCTGTAACGGAATACATAAGAGTCAGTTTCCTTTCAAATCAAATAAAGGGAAATGTTTTCAAAAGAAACCACATCTATTAAATAAGCTAAACGGCAACTTTCATTCGCTAGTCATACTATACCATAGTAGACGTGCTTCACGCATTTTGTCCAAATTTTTGATTTTAGATGAATTGGCATTTTGCGATCACACAGGATCCCAGTCATTTGACGGCATTTCATCCAGACAGCGGTGACTCTTGCTTTGGCGTCGGCAGCAGTCTCACCGTCAGAGTGAATAGCAGAAGCAGAACCTAAATATTTGAACTGGGTGGTCTTATAGTTAGATGTTCTCCATCGAGGATAATGCTACCATACTTCTGAGGATCACACTCCAATTTTAACTAAGGATACGAATGAAATAAATAAATATTATAACCAGGGCTTGGAAACCGAACTGAACCCAAACCGTAAACCGTTTCGAACTCACCTTTTTTGTGAACCTGAACAGAACTCGAACCATTGTTAATTTAACCGACATGAACCCGAACTGGGAGTGAACCCAATATTTTCGGGTTCAAAAAATCTGTTTCACTGAACCAACGTGTTTTAATACTTCTATGACACATAGTTGCAATGTTGCAAATAGGATTAGTTTTGTACTGAAATAATTTCATTTAAACAAAACCGACATTTTTAATATTTTATTTCATTATTTGAAGATTTATTAGAAAGCTAGTGAAAGATAATAAAATAGTCCAAGCAATTACAGCTACGCAAGTTAGTGTAAAACGGGCATTTTCTGCACTAAAATTATTTTTGCAACTTCAACAAGTAAACTTGTATGAAGAAATATTATATATTTTGATTATCAGATTAAATGAAAATTTTCTTTACAAAGTAATTTTTTTGGTACGGGTATTTTTAATGTAAATAATTGTTTTTCATTTTTATTATTTACCTAATAGAGTAATATTATTTTGTTATTATTGAGCACATCGCCTTTTATTTACCAGACTTACTCGTATGTACAATTTTTTAAATTTCAGATACGTATTTTTTATTTTTCGAACCCGAACCGAAACTGAACCCGTGCCGAGCCACCTAAAAATATTTTTTCTGAACCCGAACCGAACCTAATTTTTTTTCATTTCTTGACCTGAACCCAAACCCAACCCATTTTTCTGCGGTTTCCGGTCCCTGATTATAACGGCGTATACCCATTTATGTTTGAGTGCGATTAATGCCTGATATAAAATGACCATTTAAAATATAAACTTGGTTTTATTCAGTTAGCCAAATAAATTCATGTTAATTCCAATAAATAAATTATTTTATTGCAGTGTAAAATTGAATTGATTAAATGAATAAAACCACATTTAAATTTTAAGTGTTAGTGGTGCAACTGGGCATAAGAAAGGAATGAATGAAGAAATAAATATTGTAACGTAGAGTGCCCGCTGTCACTGTAGTGATGAGCGAGTGTCTATTTTTAGCGATGACACAATAGCCGCGGACGGTCGTGCGACGTAAACAGACTTGTCCAGACCCGTTTAAATACTGGGGTTACGAAGTCCGAACTTACATAAACTCTACAGGGAAGACAGCCGGACAGTCTGATATCAACAAGCGTCATGAAGTGAATAGTTTGTGGTGACAGAAACAAGCAGTCGACGGGTAGTCAACATAATTAAATGTAGTTATATATTGTGACACAAGAGGATAATTAAAAAATCAAAAAAATAAGCAAACTCCTCCTACCTGTAAGTGTACACTCATAAAATTTGCACCGGCTAGCTGAAAAAGAAAAGCGGCGGCTGGGTCTAGGGTAAGTAATTTATTTCGAGATACAGGTATTCGCGACAATGAAATTTTAATAAAAAAGTAACAACTTAATTTTGAAAAAGAAATACAAAACGATCGGGTCTCGAAAAAAATTAGTGGGCGCCAGACTCTATAAAAGGAAAAGGAGTTAGAGTAGAGTCCACTCTAATAAAGTAAAGTAAAGTATCGTAAAAATATTTAATGAAAAAAAAGTACTCACGCTGGAGAGTTACAATATATGAATAGCTCAAACTAAAGAAAGGACCGTACGGCCTTTCCAGAGCCCGAATCTGGAAGGACGGGGGTCGGCGCTCTGGCTATCGGCCACCGGCAACGTCGGAAAAAAAAGCGGCTAAACCTGGCCTGGCAACGGCGGGAAGTCGTCCAGTTGTATCGAGGGGCTGCTCGCAGGCTGACGGAGTAAAAACGGAGGGCTGAGGACCCTTCTCCTGTCCGGCACTCGTAGAGGGAGAGCCGTTCGAGCCACTCCACTAGGCCTTAAGGCTGGCTAGGATGCAGCCCCGAATACTGGGTTTTCTCAGGAGTTGTGGTAAAATATGCCCCGGCGCAGGTCTCGTGTGGTCCAACGGCGTCGCTGCAGCCAGAGCTAACCTCGCCCAGACACTTCCAAATTCAGGGCCCCAAAAATGAACCATACGGATCCGGCTACCTAAAAAAAACTCGCCAGTACCAGATCTCTTAGAGATTTACAGCGGCCTGAAGGGCGATACAAAATACAATAAAAAAATTTGGCGGTCCCTAAGTGCTCCAGACGCGAGTTAGCGACAAAAAATGTTTATAAAAAATTTACAAAAAAAATTAGGTGCACCAAAAAAATTGATATAAAACCAAAAAAAAATTTAGTAACAGAGGAAGAACGGCCGTATAAAAAAAAGAAGGAACAAACAAAGTAGAGAGAGAAAGTGACTAAACGGTAGTCTAAGAGACGCAGCAATTAACCCCGATAAAAAGAAAAAGCCAAATGGGCTTAAAAAAAAATTTGCAGCGCTCAAAGAATAATCACCGGACAAATACTTTTTCGAGTCGAGAGTAGCGCACAACGGTAAAATACAAGGTAAAAAAGTTGTAGCTACAAAAAAATATCACAAAAAAAATAAATGACTCTAGAAAGTCGACTTTGAAAACGGAAACTAATACCGAGCCGAAAATTTGTCTAGTCTAAAAATATCTAGTCACGTCAACGCATCATCCTCTACATTCACACTACATTCAAACTAGGGAAGGGATGACTAGGTTTAGTCGGTAGGAAAAATTTTATAATTTAGAAATCCCAAAAAAATTATAAAAAAAATACCCCTAAATAATTTAGCCCAATGAACAAATATTTTAAACAGAATTACGAATAGATGGTGTACTAGCAAAATTTGAGTGCGTACTCTATACGCAAAAATAACCGGTCGAATCAAGGTACGACTCGAACCAAAAAAGTTTAAGCAGAATTACTCAAATAATGGGGAAGCACAAAATTGAGGGCGTACTCGGTACGCTAGGGGACCGAACAAGTTCAGGTACAACTTGAGCTTGGGGGGAATATTAAACAGAAAGATAAAAATTGCAAAATTTTGATCAAAGAAAAAGTGAAAATCAAAAAAAAACTTTGACTAATTTAGAATCGAAACGGAATTTTTCACGCCTCGTGTCATATAAATCCAAACTCAAAATTTAGATAAACCAAAAATCTTAGCCGGGCTCGTGAAAGAAAACAATCGTCTTTTTAATATTGAAATATGTCGCAAGAATTAAAGTAAGAGCTTTACTTATCCCACGGACAAAACCGCGTGGGACGGAACATGACTACTTTTAACTTGAAAAAAAAAGCTAATAAAAAGCCGCTCAAAATAATCACAAAAAAAACAGTGCAAAGCTCTTACCTAAATTCCACTGGCTAGTATCGAATACCAAAACTCGAAACCATATTTCAATCAGACAAAAGTACTTTAAACAACTCGCAAAAATAAAAAAGGACGTGTGTATTCTCTCACAAGTCACTGCCAAGAGAGCGAGATGATTCTACGCGTCTCCGGTAAACGAAAAAAAACAGTGATCCCATCAAAAGATAATAAAAAATCCCTTAATAATATCGTAGTAATACGAGAAATTTCCAAAACTATTTATAAAAAAATTAGTAAAGTGTAGCAATGAAAAATTTGAACATAGGAGAGATATTAAAATAAGTTTCCAAATTTAATCAAATTTAAAAATAAATTTAGTGTTAAACAATTACATTTCTAGTTACTTTCTTGAAATAATTCGCGAGAAGACAACACTGGCTGTCACAAATAAACAATTTCCTAACCACAAAATAAAAGGGATCCAACTGAATGGAAAAATAGAAAAAAAAAGGTGATTAGGGAATATGACTAGAAAAATAGATCGCAAAAGGTAGGCTGTAACTAGATCAATACTGTCAATTGATGCTCAAATTTTAGGTTTTGTAATGGAAATTTTGGGACAGGATTGGAGCAAGAAAATTTATAAAAAAATAAGCGTAACAAACTACGTTTTTGTTACAATATGTAAATAAATAAATAAATGAGATAAATATTGTTTATATAAATAATCTTAGTGTTTAAGTGTTTTATAAAATTCTTTAAATTAGTATTTAATATTTGCTTTACCATAGTAAAAATTATTTTTATTATCTCTTTATTATTTCTTCATCATTTAATAAACTTTATTTAAATTAATAATAAATCGTTGATTTTTATATTTCACCCATATAAATAAAAACGTTACAATATCATCACGGCATATTACTTATTTATGGATCTACCAGGTTTTACCTCACCCCATGGTTTTCAAAGATGTGGTAGGTATACCACATACTAGGGGTCATTATCGCGCTATTTGAAATTAAATATAATTTTCAAATTCGATTCGATTCGAACTCAAGTCGTCAGAATCACAACCGGTCTCTTAATAGAATCAGCCACGCGTCCGTAATGACTAGTTGCACCAACTACGCTTAGGACCCAATTCTCAATTTTATGATATGTAGTGAAAATTTTTCACTTTATCACTTGGAAGGATTTTTATTAATTGAAAGTGTGATTTAGTATATAACGTATTTTATTATATTTATATTGGTTGCGCATGACAAGAAAATCCGAATTTTGGAACATATGTTTGTTGACATTTGATAAATAATATCATGACCATCATGACGCTGACTTGTTTGTATATAGAAGAAAAAGTGAACTGTAGATGGCAGGTCGGACGACGACGACAAGTCATACGCACTATGCACTATTAACCCGGCCAGAATTTTTACAGATGTTTCGTTATACTGAAATTAGAAAAAAAATTCTTACTTCATTCACTCGAAAATGAATAATAAAACAGTAATGAGTTTTTATTTTTACAAATGCTTAATAAAGTATTTGTAACGTATAACCTTCGTTCTTATTTTTTGTTACATTGAGTAGTAGAGAGTTTTCACATAACGTCAAAATAAATAGCGTAAACGCTATAGATCAGGTAGACTTCAATGCGCCTGCGTAGGTTATTTTTATTACAATATGTATACCGTGTGTCTGTTTTAAAGGTGTACATAAACTATTATTCACGAAAGATGACTATTCAAGGCCATTTGTGAGCCGTCTGATATAATATTACTTGCAGATAACTTCATTGCATTTTGTATGCATAAGCGTCAACCTGAAATATTTATGAACACATTTTAACAGAAAAAATAAGAATAATTCATTGAAAAATTATGTTTCTTTCTAAATAATGCCTTTCTGAAAGATTTATGTTCTTCACTTATGTTTTTGCAAAATACAAAAACATAGACAACTTATAAACCAAGGAATAATAATTATATTTAAACGTCAACGCCACTGGGTAAATATTAGCTCAGAGGGCAGTGCAGTAGATAATTAGGTATCTGTAATTCTACGACATATGTCATTATTATTTATAGTGTGTTAGAAAGTAATGCCACTATTTACGTATATCTGTCACACCACATAAATTAAACAGACGTAGGTCAAATAATCTTTCCCTTTCTAATACAAAATGTTGCTAAGGTACTGCTATAAAGTGATGTGTATTCTTTCTTCGAATAGATGACCTTGAATAGTCATCTTTCGTGAATAATAGTGTAGGAGATTAACATGGGAAATCAGTTTTTTGGAATTTCCTGCTCGTCTAATTATTTTAAGCAAAAACGCGTCAAATAAAAGTTTTAGGGCATAAAATTCTGCATCTAAATTAATAAACTGAATTACCTTTAGATGCTTTGTAACGACAGAAATTAAATATGAAAATGTGGAAAATTACGTTGAAAATATCGACAGCCATGGAATTGAACAAAAAATAAATAAATGCTTAACGTTTTATCTGTAACAACTTAAGTAAATAACCTGTTTGACAATTTGATTTGAAAAAAACATCATTAATTATGAGAATAATATAAATATTATATTGGATTAATAAATAAAGTTAAAAAATACAGTTTTCTTTACATAATATGAATTTATTAAAAATTCTATATTGCGTAACAAAATTATGTATGATGCTGTGATGTATTCCCAACTCATTTCCAATAAATCTAGTACTACAGAATGGGTCTACACTTATTCCTAGCATTCTTTCTTCCAGTAACGCACGTTTTTCTGCTCGTCCTATATTCGCGGCTAACGTGTATTTTTTGATAATACATTAGCAGTCTTTTCAAATTTTGTCACGAATTTAGCAATTATGCAAAAACACGCTCTTCATTAGTATAAATATTAATGTTTAAATAACTTCAGTCAATAAAACTAGAGACAAAATCAAATTGTCAGAAACGTCAAATAAGTTAACTAATGTTGTGACAGATCAAACGTCATGCATTTATTTATTTTTTGTCTAATTCCATGGCTGTTGATATTTTCAACGTAATTTCCGACATTTTCATATTTAAATTCTGTCGTTACAAAGCAGGTAAAGGTAATTCTGTTTATTGATATAGATGCAGAATTTTGTGCCCTAAAACTTTTATTTGACGCGTTTTTGCTTAAAATAATTAGGCGAGCAGGAAATTCAAAAAACTGATTTCCCATGTTAGTCTCCTATGTACACCTAGACACACGGTATAGCGTTTAACCTTATTTTTCCACAAATATCGTCAATCGAAAAATACTTTATATTTGACGTTAAAGTAGACATTACCAAACTTTTAGAGGAAGATAGCTGCAAAGTTTTTAGTTACATTTAATTTTGCGCAACGTATGTAGAGTTTGCAACACTATAAGTAACATGCTATTTTAAATGTTGTTTGTATGACAATTTATTAAGGCATACTTAAAATCTTTCTCACTTAAATTTGTTAACTACGCAATCAAAATAAACCTTTCTAATTTGCCATTTTGCTTATGTGACAACAGTGTGACAGATAAAATAACGTGTACCGTATTCGGAATGAGAAAACATATTTTGGTTGTATAGAATAACGTTCACGTTATCTGGAATTTTAACGTTCACTCTATCTATTAGATATGTGGAAAATCTCAAGCAATACCAACGGTAAAATATATGACAAAATTAGCAAACAAAATATATAAATAAATAAATAAATAAAATTGATATAATTTTGTTTACTAACCCATTTAGATAATTCTACAGTTTGTAAATAAGTTAATATTATAAACAAGTAAGTTAAGAACAAAATATAATAAATTCGGTTAGCAATAATTGTAATTAATTTTTGTGAGATATGTTAAAATACTGTGTGGTTTTCCATGTTTAGAAAAATTCCCATAATGCTTGTAATTTCAGATAACAATTACATCAGTTGAAATTCGTATAATGATAAATGATAAACAAAAAACATTTCCTGTATAAATTGAAAATTGATGAAGCAATATTTAAAAATTACTACTTCAATCGAAAAGGAAAAAAAATATCTTGGCTAATTTCCATAGCTGGGTGTAGTAATTTCTAATCTGCTTATTATTGTTGGGGCTTACCAGGCGTCACTCCACGGGCTCTCATAATTGTAGAGCACAACAGGAGTGTAAACTAAAATTTCAAAATCTCATCATTTATGCTACGACAGGCCTTGTAGCGCTAAAAGCACTAATAATCGAAGTACTCGTTTCATATTCCATAAGTATTAGTATATGTAGATAAAGTTCTTAATCCGTGCCGGTAAATTCGCACCGAGGTCCGATGTACCCAGTGTGCGAATTAAACATTTTGTCGAGGGAGGGACAAAGCCAGAAATAAATGAACAAAAGTTATATTATATTAATACACATACGATACACATTATCGTTATAAATTTCAAATATCCACGTATTACTTAGAAAAAGCTTGCTTGCTTCTGAAGAATTGTCATGTGATTCTTGTTTATGAGGTATGTTGCTGGCTGAATGATAGCCTGATTTTAACCATTCTGCTGCAAAAAGATTTTCATCTTTCGAGCATGGACCATTTACAGCTATAAACATAACTGCAGACAATGTTGCGATGCTCATTTTATTCCGTAATTTTGTAAGAGTAATGTTCATAACACTAAAACCACGCTCACATTCATCTGAAGATACAGGAAGGACTATAATTCTTTGAATTAATTCCTTTAAAGAATCACCAATAAATTCTTTTTTTTAAATTTCTTTATATATACGAAATTGTGACAAGGCGAGGGTAAGAGCAATAATAGATAAATAACTTTTTATATACTTTTCTAAATTATAGTTTCAATACTCATATTTTAACTATGTTTATCTATTTAAGTCAAAATTCAGTTTAGAAATTCATATTGTACTATGATAGTCACGACATTTATTTGTTGATAATTAAGTCTGGAAATTATTATGTATACGTGCGTGCTTGGGATGCCCTAGCCTATGCACCCCGTACCCCTAAGATAATCCTGTCCTGAAGATAGCGTTTTGTTTTTAAAGATAGTCGGTTTAGATACAAATCTCCAATCCAGCATCTTTTTCAAAAGACCTTGATATTTTGCATTTTCGCGTGATGATGCCGAAGCGTCACAACTTCGATTTCGTAAAAACATAACTAGAGGTGATAGCTGGCTGAAACTAACGAGTAGTAGATGAAAAGTCAACTCTGAGGGGGATTTTAATATCCCTGGCAGGGATAAAAATATTTTTTTATCAGCGAGCGATAAATTTTTCTGAGAGGGGGAAATACCTCTACCACCCCCCCCCCCCCCGTTAATTCGCACACTGGATGTACCTCAGATCCAAGCAGAAAATGTCGTGGCACCGATTCAATGAGTACTACCATCGAATCGAATAAATTAAAAAATTCTTCCTAAAATCCTAAAATAATTTCTGTTTAATTCTCTTACGAAATGAATGAATGAACAAATAAATATCATCATGGCATATTACTCATTGTTGGATTTATCAGGCTATTTGAAAAAATAATTATAATTTTCAGATTTGATTTGATTTGAACTCAAGTTTTCGGAACCACAATACTCAGCCATAAAATCAGAGGGTTTATACGCTGCCGTGCCAAAATGCCTACATTATAAACTTCATTGTACTCTCTAAACCCTAGTGATATGCATTACAGTAGTCGGTACCATCAGCTTAGATTTTTTTTAGTACAATGTATTTTGTAGCCCCCAGCTAGATCGACCATGAAAAAGAAAGGAAGTTGACGGGAGTGTGATAAGAAAACGTCAGAGCTTGTCATTTTATGTCTATATTATTTTTTCTTTCTTTAAACATTGTTAGTTTATCTACTAATGTAATGTACTATTTCCTATTAAAAAATAATTCCACCAATTCTCGTGTTAAGTCGCAGTTACACGGCGAATTTGTGTCGACGAAGCACGAACCTAACACCGTTTGATACACACGGCTCGCTATGGCATGTGGTTCGTGGTGGTTTGAGAAGTTCCATCGGCTGTCGGTAAATTAGCACGGACCAAAGGCACTGAACACGTTGGCTCTGACAAGGTTCGTGTTGGTTCGTGCAGGTTCGCGCAAGCTCACCTTATCGCACAGCACTTGCAGTGCAAGTCACAGTAGATAAATATATGAAATTCATCATAGAACTTCAATTAGAAAGCCAGATTTGCTTACTTTTCATATATGACGTCATCCATCACCTATTTTATGTTTTATCAAATGGTTTTGCATCAACAATCCGGAATAATATACAAGGAAGTAGACGCAATCCTTCGTTGCCTAGCATCCATGATTGTGATTGTCTAGTCACAAGACGAGAGCACGAAAGTATCCCCATTGGTTCGGCGAACCAATTACGTCATAAATCGAACGAACCACATATCAGCTCTGGTTTGTCAGAACGCGAGCCATCGCGAACTACCCTCCAGTACCCTGGTTCAACTGAACACACACCATTTAAATTTTAATCAAACATTTTGGTACACAAGCACCGTGTTATGAATTCGGATTCGTTTAGACTCATAATCTTTACGGCAAATATAAATTTAACGATATTTAAAATATTAAACACTCGATTAAATCTGTTGCTTAATTCAAAAAACAATCAAAGTTTAACTGTAAAGGAACCTATAACCTATAGTAATTTCAGAAACGCTTAAAATTTAATTTGTTTTGGTGTAACCGGCCATCAGAGTTTTAACAAAAAAAATTCTAAAATAAATAACAACCTTTAAGTTCTGTCTATTTTCAAGATCTACATAAAAATACCTTAACAACAGATTAATTACAGAAGCCAAAAGCCATTGAATTTTTAAAACCAAAAATAAATCTTAACCATTGTGACGGGCTTGTGCTTCATACACTCGGAAAGTTTCAAGACGGCTCGCTACAATGTTTGACAAATAGAATGAAACTTACAAATTACATTTCGATTTTTCTTTGTGTCGACTGTTTTTACTGGATAAAAATTATAACGAACCGTTTAAAATTTTATGAATGTTTATGAATAAGTGCATTAGTCAAACGTGGGTTCATATAATAAAAAAATCTGATGTGGCCAACATATGACCTCCCGTCAATTCCTTGTTTGAAATAATAATGAGCTATAAGTAAAGTATCACTTCCGGTTAATCGTTTCTAAACAAAATCTAATTTGTTGTTTCAATAAATAGAAAAGTAATACCAAATTTTGGAATATATTTTATTATGTTTTTCCTCGAAAATCTGCTAAGAACTCAAAATTAAGTACCACTTCCGGTTTATCATATAAGTATAGTCAAAATCTAATGTTATTTTAAGTTATACACGAGTTTTAAATACCAAATTTGAGAAGTTTTGGAACATGTTTTAATATATTTTTTCAAGAAAATCTGTTTATAGCTTCCTGTAAAGTAGTACTTCGGGTTTATGAATTTTAGAAAACAACTAATATGTTGTTCTTATTAATATAAAAATCTTAAATACCAAATTTGAAAAGTTTTGGATTGTATCAATTCATTTTTCATGAAAATCTGTTTAGAGCTTCAAGTAAAGTATTACTTCCGATTTATCAATTTAATAAAAAATCTAACATGTCAGTCTCATTAATATAAAAGTCTTAAATACCAATTCTGAAAAGCTTTGGATTGTATCAATTTATTTTTCACGAAAATCTGTTCAGAGCTTCAAATAAAGTATCACTTCCGGTATATAAATTGTATCCAGAATCTAATATGTTGCTTCCCTTCATATAAAAGTCTTAAATACTAAATTTGACATGTTTTGGAATATATCATATTATATTTTCACGAAAATCTGTTCAGAGCTTAAAGTTAAGTAACACTTCCGGTTTATCAATTTTAGAAAAAAATCTAACATGCCGTTTCATTAATATAAAAAAAATGATATATTTTTACGAAAAGCTGTTGACAGCTTCAATTAAAGTATCACTTCCGGATTATCTATTTTAGCCAAAATTTGTTATGTTGTTCCTCTGCATATAAAAGTCTTAAATACTAAATTTGACAAGTTTTGGAGTATATCATAATATATTTTTCACAAAAATCTGTTCATAGCTACAGGTAAAGTATCACTTTGGGTTTATTAATTTTAGCCAAAATCTAATATGTTGTTCCCCTTAATATAAAAGTTTTAAATACTAAAACTAAAATGTTTTGGATTATATTTTAATATATTTTTTTATTAAAAACTGTTATGGGCTTCAAGTAAAAATAGTAAAAACGTGTTGTGGGGACACTAATTCGTGCTTATTCACTGAAAACTCACCATCGAATTTTTGGACTGATAACATTACCTCTTTTATCTACGGTATGACGGAAGGTAAAAATTATAAAGAAATTAAATTTCATAAAGCAGCTAGCTATGCTATGACCATGGAAACCGCTACTATATTAAGAAAATGCTGATTTACAGATGTCAGTGTCAAGTGCAATAGGGCGCGAGCAAACACGTGACTCGGGCGTCCTTGACGTATTTGGAATCAGCTGATTTGTGTGCGCATGTCGTTTTGAGAAGAACAGTGTCACTTTGACAAGACCAATGTTTTGACTTATTTTGATTTTGAACTGCTAAAATGTTATTAATGTACAATTTTCAGGCAGTAAAACACATGAAATTAAAAATAATAACTTCTCAACAGTTCAAAATTAAAATAAGACAAAACATTGGTCTTGTCAAAGTGACATTGTTCTTGTCAAAATGACAAGCGCACACAAATCAGCTGATTCCTAGCACGCCAAGGACTCTCGAGTCACGTGTCTGCTCGCGCCCTATTGACATGTTTGTATTATAATTTTACTGGAAATATAGAATCTCTTAGGTACATGAAACTTTCTGTACGGAATTTGTACAAAATACATAGAACTGACAGAAGGTAATGTAGTTAAAATATGGAATCTTGTGCAAGAAACTTTTTGTATGGAATTTGTACAAAATATATGGAACTGACGGAAGATAATGTACTGGCCACATCAGATTTTTTTATTATGTTACAGAAATATACCTTATGCATTTATTCATAGAATTTCTATTATACATTACAAGTACGAGACGGGCAATTATAATATTCTAATGTAAAAATAAAATATATTTCATTAAACCAGTATTTACATAATTGAATATGTACATTTTTATACCCCATTTAAATATCATAGACCTCACGCTTTCATGTAGTATGTATAAGGCCTCTATCACATGTCACATTCATGTTTCGAGTCCTTGTGCTAGTAAACAATTAGACTACGTAACACATTTATGCACACTAGGTGTTAAGGCTATAGTTTATATTTAAGTACCCTAGATACAGTAAGTATAACATAATGCAGAATGCAGGGCATGTATGCGCATTCAGGGCAGTGCAGTGCAACACTGCAGGTTGTCATGACGTCAGTTCACTCTTTAACATTTATATTACACTCTCAGTTACTTGTGGGCAAATGATACATGAATCGTGTGGATGTGTGTTTATTTTATTGGGATAATAAATTTACAAATAATCTTGATGGGATTATCATATTCATGGGAGATCAATGAAGATTATACATGTAATCCATATTATAGATTTAATGTCTGTTTAAAGGTTGTAGACAATGGTAAATTATTAAAAAATACTGGTTGGACTTGCATTGTCTTTATTTTATATATATTTAAAATATAACAACGTTTCGACTGCTACAGATCTACAGTCGTCATCAAGTTACAAAATAATAATAATAATAATAATAATAATAATAATAATAATAATAATAATAATTATTTATTTATTTATTTATTTATTTATTTATTTATTTATTTATTTATTTATTTATTTATTTATTTATGTATTTATTTATTTATTTATTTATTTATTTATTTATTTATTTATTTATTTATTTATTTATTTATTTATTTATTTATTTATTTATTTATTTATTTATTTATTTGTTTATTTATTTATTTATTTATTTATTTTTCTTTATTTATTTATTTAATTATTTATTTATTTATTTTATAATAATAATAATAATAATAATAATAATAATATTATAAGTATAAAACATAAAATAAATAATAAATATATAAATTATATAATTTTGACGTCCTCTATTTGACATAATAATGTTTTCCAAAGGTTACTGATTTCAACGCTAGCTTTACTAACATTGTTTGCATTTGAAACTATAAAAACTGCTCCTTTAAATTTTTTCTCCTCCATTGTTCTTCCTTAAGGAGTATTTTTGCTTCTTTCCACAACATATGATGCCCTTCCTCCCATGAATGATATGCTGCCCCAGATTTTGATATTTCACCATTCGTAGTATGCATTTTATGTTCCTTTACCCTAATTTCTAATGGTTTTTTAGGTTCACCTATATAAAATTTTCCACTCACAAGGAATTTGGTAAATACAGTTTTAGTTTTTTGAATTTAAGATGCCAGATGGTTTAGTTTTAGTTAAATAACTTCTTAAATTTGACCTCGCATTAAAAAAGGGTTAAAATATTATAATCTTTCCCTATTCTTCTTATTTTCTCGGAAATTCCTTTCACATATGGAATTATAATAATAAATAATAATAATATAAACTTTATTGACATCCGTCAATGGCGGGGTTCAGCCAACGGCTGCTCTTCCACCCAACCAATACATACAACAATTATTATAAAACAAATTAAGTACATGCCAACACAGTACAATTTATAAGAATCAGAAAGTGAGATATACAACTTAAATTTTACTTTATATAATACATTTTAAGATAAGAATTATGAAATATTACACAATATATATAATTACACAAAATATACAAACAAAACCAAATCTGTCAACAATTGAGTAATGAATTTATATTACTTTTAAAAGACTGTATACCCAGAGACTTCAATTCATTTGGAATAGAATTATACAATGAGGGAGCAAGGTAAGAGAAACAACATTTAAATTTAGACTTATTGAACGATGGTACAGCAAATAAATCCTTACCCCTTAAACCATAATTATAATTCTTCAGACTCAACTTTTCACATAAATAGGAAGGAATTCCTGTCATTTTAATTTTATGAGTTAGAATGAGGAAAGCTTTTTGAATTTTAATATCAATATCTTGCATGTTAGTTAGTGTTCTGTATTCAGAAATATGGTCATATTTACGCACACCATAAGCATATCGCAAACATGAATTTTGCAGAATCTTAATCCTGTTCTTGTCAATTTGCGTCAAATTAGGACCATATACATATAAACAGTAATCAAATAAAGATAAAATTAAAGAGTTTACTAGCCTTAGTTTTACTTGTGTTGCTAGAATATGTCGAAATTGATACAAATGCCGTAGTTTGATAATGGCTGTTCTAATTTTACTGTGAAGGTGCATTCTAAAAGTTAAATCTTTATCTATAAGCAATCCTAGACTTGTGGTAACAGTACTGCTTGTCAACTTTATCCCATCTAATACAATGTCTGGCACAGATTCTGATCCAAATACCATCAAAGTAGATTTATTCGGATTCATTTTGAGACCATTGCCTTTCACCCATATCGATAAGTTTGCTAAATCAGTATTTATTTGATTGCATTTTTCATTGATATCTTCGACGGGAGCAGATGATAATATCTGTGTATCATCAGCATAAGAATGTACATCGCAATTGGTTAGGGTTTTTGGTAGGTCGGATATATAAAGTAAGAAAAACAGTGGTCCCAAAATAGATCCCTGTGGCACTCCACGTTGTAATGGAAATTCACCAGAATTTAGTGGTTGACCATTATGATGCATGTTGACATAAAAATTTCTATTAGTAAGATAGTCTTTACACCAATGTAAGGCACTATCTGAAAAGTTATAATATTTCATTTTTGCCAGTAGCAGTTCATGGTCAACCATGTCAAATGCCTTTGAGAAGTCGATCTGGACGAGAATTGAAATTTTAGATTTGTCAAAATTAGATATTAAGGAATCTAAAATATTTAGAAGGCAAGTATTTGTACTATGACCACTTCTAAATCCTGATTGCGTGGGTGGAATTATATTATTTTTCAAGGCATAAGACATAATTTGATCGCAACATATTTTTTCTAGTACTTTGGATAAAGTTGGCAAAATACTGATTGGTCTTAATTCGTCAAAGGTGGTGGATTTAATTTTTTTAGCAAAAGGTTTTACAATAGCAAACTTCCAGGAATCAGGAACTACTCCATCCAGCAAGCAAGTATTTATGATGTGCGTAACATATTCCACAATAACTGGAAGAATTATCATGATCATTTTAAGAGAAATTTGATCTATACCTATGGCATTTGATTTGATATTCATTATAATTCTTTCCACATCTTTACTCTCTACAAGATTAAAATGAAATTTTTCTTTTTCAAAATGAGAATATGAGTTATTTAAATAATAGTCTAAGGTTTCAGGATTTACATGGCTTGTATCAACTTTATCTAACAAATGTTGCCCAAACTGTTGTGGTTTCAAAATAGAGGCATCTATGTTATTTGGCGCAATTTTATTAACACCTATTCTCTTTAAACTTGTCCAGAGTTTTTTGCGATCTTTAAAGTTATTGTTAATATTGCAATTTAAGTAAGCTTGTTTTTCTCTTCTAATTGCAGCGGTTGTTAAATTTCTTAGCTGTTTGTAATAATTTAATTTAGATTCCGTTTTATATTTTTTATAATCATTTAGAGCTTTATCGCGCTTTCTTTGCATTATTTTTATAACTGGAGTAATCCAGGGTGTATAATGTTTATTTGTAAAAATTGTTTTGATTACAGCATGTTTATCGAAAATTGATAATATATTTTCGTTGAGAAAAGCAACCTTATCATTAATATTAGCAATATTAACAATTTGATTCCAATTTACAGATTCGCAATCCTTTAAGAAATTTTCCATATCAAAATTATTAAAATCCCTGTAGGTATATGTCATCTTGGGGATAGTTGTTTTTGCCAAGTTTAACACACAAAATACTCCGCTATGATCCGATATATTGCTACAATCTATAACACCAGAATCCACACATATGGTTTTATCAGATATTAGTATAACATCAAGTAATGTTTTACTAGCAGGTCTAGTATATTTTGTTATTAGTTGATGCATATTATTGCCTGACAATATATCTTTAAAAAAGTCAGATTTATAATCTTCAACAAGCAAATTGATGTTGATATCTCCTACACAAATTAAATAATCGCACTGCAAAATATATTCTGAAAGTATAGAATCTAGAATACTAAGATCTCTATAAAACCGTACATGTGGATTATACACAACTGCAAAACATACTTTATAACAAGTAATATTGCACATAATCCATAGATGTTGAACATTATTACTTGTGGTAAATGATGTATCCAAGATTTGAAATTGAATTGAATCACGGATGTAGAAAGCTACACCTCCACCAATTTTTTCAGACCTGTCTACATTGAGTAGTATATAATTATCAATATGAAACAAATGTGGAGGAGCAGTTTCCCTAATCTATGTTTCGGTTACAGCCACAATATCAAAATTATGATCTTTAACAAAATCTGTAAATTTTAAAAAACATGAAATTAAAGAACGTACATTTATTTGACATAAAGTAAAAAGATTACTATGGAGGTCAATAACATCATACGTAAACACGTCTGATTCAGACATAAAAATATTGTTTATTTCTGAAAAATTTGCAAGTAGGTGAGTTGGTAAAGGCCAGTAAATTGAATGAACTGGAGAGTTCATCGACACGAGACATGTTCTAGCAAATACGTTAAACAATGGCGGGAGTGTTGATTTGAACAGAAAGATGAATCAGCATAAAATTTGAACTTTAAAAATTTGCATTTTCAATGTCTATAAAATCGTTTACGTGGAACTTATGCGGTTTTCCTCGTTTCTGGATGTTAACTATAATACGCCCATCAGATGTCCAGACGTTTTTGGCGGTAAACTTCTCCGTAGCAGATTTCAAGAGCGATAAACGGGTCTTTGTAAGATCTTCCCTAATTGTTATACCGGTGTTCTTTAACAGTCTTTTAGACTGAAACACTTTTTGCCGGGAACGATAACTAGTGAATTTCACTATAACAGCTCGGTTTTTATTTTCAGTTGACATTTTACCCAGTCTATGGCACCTATCAATTTCATCTAGGGAAATGTTCACTTTCAGTTTATCCCGAAACAGATCAATTATTTTATTGTCAGTAACTTCACTTTTTTCCTCTTTTAAGCCGAAGATTCGAATGTTGTTACGGCGGGTATATTGTTCTAAATTGTCGAGACTTTTTTCATAATTAGCACACGAGTCTTTAAGATCACTGATATATTTTTTAAATATATTAATCTCTTTTTTTAGTTCTTTAAGTTTTGCTTCATACACTTTATTAACCGCACTCGTAACATGATCCACAATAGATTTTATGAAATCTTCATTGTTACACAAACTTAAGAGAGAATCACTGATCATTGTTGTGATCGAATCTGTATCTTCACTGGTCAACATTTTGATTTTTCAAATTGCAGTAGCACTCACAATTTTAAAAAGTTATAATATTTAAATATCGCCAGAACACGCACAGCACGTCTATCTTGCACGGCGGCACATCTGCATATTGCAATTGACAAAGTCATTCTGTGTCCAAGATTTTTGTTATGAGAATATTCTTCATAGTTCGCCAAGCTACGAAGCGTATTTTCAATTAACCTTTACGGATAACCGTTTTTCAATAGATCTTGTTTTATATTTTTTATTTCTTCACAAAAAGTTCTTTCGGTATTACAGATAGTTTTTGCTCGAAAATATAAAGTTTTGATTATTCCCTGCTTTGTAGATCCCGAATGATTTGAATTATAATTTAGGTATTGTCCGGTATGTGTTGGTTTTTGGTAGACTGATGTTATAAGTCCACGATTCGTTTTCTCTGTCATAACATCTAAGAACGGAAGAGCTCCATGACATTCTTTCTCCATTGTAAACCTAATAGTTGGTCTAATGTTATTTAATGATTATCAATTTAATTCCTGGATCTCACAATACTTGATCGGGCCCCACTTGATAAAAATTCGTTTATAGTAACTGAAATAATAGATTAATAATTAATAAATAAGTATTTACATTCTATTTACGACCTGAAAATATTTCAAAATTATAACCTTACTTTTAATTTTAATTTTAGCTAAAAACTTAACAGCTTAACAATAACAAATCGATTTAATTTCAGATTTTTTATAACAATGGACAACTAAGTAATAGTCAAATGGAGGGAAATTAAGTAGGCGTCTGGAACTTAAAAATTTTGTACACCTAGCAGTCATCAAATTTGGTTTATCTAAACAAATTTTAACAAACTAATGACCTAACCTGAAGAAAATTCTACAAATCTATTATTCTATTATTTTAAGTTCGATACTCAGTTGGCTATCACTCATTTGTTCATCGCCCAGTTGACGGTACCGTAATTCGTTTAGATAGGTATCTTATTTTATTGATTATTTTATTTAATAAAATCTGACATTTTTATGACAAAACCCTATTATTTATTTCGTTTTACATTATAAAACAATAAAATATTTTAGATTTTTTTTTTTACAATTAATATATAGTATATACCTAGAACCTAGAACAACAAAATATCTATAAAAAATCTGAAGTGGACACCACACGACTTCCTGCTATGCAAGGCCAACTTGAAGTATAGACCCAATTATAAAATTGCACGTATTTGACATAATTTGACATGACTTAACATTAACATTACCTTTGTTATTTTATTTTTTCTAATACATAGCACGCTTTATTACAAAAACCAAAAAATATATAATTTTTAAATTTACATATCTCGCTTATACAAAGGGCTAATTTAATAAAACTTGATGTGATAGACGCAGAATTTAATTATCTAAAACTCTTTTTGAAGCATTTATTTCTAAAATCAAAATAAAACCATTTTATTCATGATTTCTTGTCAACAACTTCAGGTAATATATCACTTCCGGTTAGTCTATTTTAACCAAAATCTACTACATATGTTATTAACATAAAAGTCTTATATACGAAATTTGAAAAGTATTGGATTATATTTTAAAATAGTTTTTCATTAAAATCCATTATAGGCTAGTAAAGTACTACTTCTGGAAATTATGTAATGACCAAAAAGGGAGGTGTACAACTAGATGTTATAGTGGTCCTAAATACAAAATTTCAACTTTCTACGGCTTACCGTTTTTGAATTATACGAGATACGTACGTATGTACAGACGTCACGACGAAATTAGTCAATATGGATTCAGAGATGCTCAACAAGGATATTTCTGTTGAAATCTGAAAACCAAAATTTTTCGCGATTACAAAACTTCTTTTACTATGTACAAGGAAGTAAAAATGCTTATATTAATATTAGTAAAAAAATACTGTAGAGTTGTTCATAATTAACAGTTATATACAAAATTTGTTTACATTTTTACCTCCCGCTACCCTTGGTAAGGGAGGTATAGGGATCGTGCTAAAAATCGCATATCGAGATTTTAGTAAATGACCACGTTTTAAGGTCCCTAGAATCCAATTTTAACATTGTCACGATGTGCGTGTGCGTGTGCGTGTGTGTGTGTGTGCGAGCGCGCGTGCGCGAGCGTGTGCGTGTGCGTGTGCGTGTGCATGTGCGTGTGCGTGTGCGTGTGCGTGTGCGTGTGCGTGTGCGTATGCGTGTGCGTGTGCGTGTGCGTGTGCGTGTGCGTGTGCGTGTGCGTGTGCGTGTGCGAGTGCGTGTGCGTGTGCGTGTGCGTGTGCGTGTGCGTGTGCGTGTGCGTGTGCGTGTGCGTGTGCGTGTGCGTGTGCGTGTGCGTGTGCGTGTGCGTGTGCGTGTGCGTGTGCGTGTGCGTGTGCGTGTGCGTGTGCGTGTGCGTGTGCGTGTGCGTGTGCGTGTGCGTGTGCGTGTGCGTGTGCGTGTGCGTGTGCGTGTGCGTGTGCGTGTGCGTGTGCGTGTGCGTGTGCGTGTGCGTGTGCGTGTGCGTGTGTGTTCGTGCGCGTGCGAGTGCGCGTGCTTGTGCGTGTGCGTGTGCGTATGAGTGTGTGTGTGTGAGTGCGCGTGCGCGTGCGCGTGCGTGATCGTGAGTGTGTGTGTGTGTGCGTGCGTGCGTGCGTGTGTGCGTGTTTGTGTGTGTGTGTGGATCCTTTACTCTAACTCAAATACTATCATTCAGAAAATTTTGAAACCTTGTATTTCGAACTTTTCTCGGGCTGCAAATGGTGGGAGGTATTGTGTTGGCCACACCAGATTTTTTTTTAAATACGTTACTGTTATTAATTTGGAATGATTAGTTCTTTGTCAGTGACATTTATCTGTCAGTTACATACATTTGAATAAGTGCGCAACCAAGGAGTTTTATTTGTTTAAAGCGTAGGCTTTGGGATTTAAATTATAGATAATTTTATAAATTTATCCATAAAATATATAGAAAAAGTATTAATGCAAATCTATAGAAAATGTAATAATCTTTAATTTTTATAATAACATTAATTTCAAAAAAATAACATTTAAAGGTATTTTTCGAAGAAAAACTATTTTGAGCTTCTAGTAAAGCGCCATTTCCGGTTATCCGATTTTCACCCAAATCTAATGGGTTCTTTCCATTACAGAAAAAGTTCGAAATACAAGGTTTTAAAATTTTCTGAATGGTAGTATTTGAATTAGAGAGGAGGATCCACACATACATACATACATACACACACACACACACACACACACACACACACACACACACACACACACACGCACGCACGGACGCACGCACAGACATCATCGTGAAAATGTTAAAAATGGATTCTAGGGACCTTAAAATGTAGTCATTTACCAAAATCTCGATATGCGATTTTTAGCACGATGAATGAACCAAAAAAGAACAATATTTTAAATCACCATTTAAATTTGATTTTAATATAAAATATATAAATAGGTATGATTTAATCGTGTCAAATTAAAAGTAAAGCACATGAAAGTACTTAACAAGAATGATTCAGGCATATTTAATACTTTAAACTAATTGTGAAGCTTTCAGTTTTTCTACTCACTTCCAAGTCCTAATTTGCTCAGTAAATTCACAAGTGAGCGTTTAGATAAAAGAATACAGCAAATATCATCCATTTGAGGATCGCTTTGATAAGATATGCCAAACTGACAAAAAATAAAATATTTATTTTATTTTGGAATCATAAATTTGTTTATCCGCTCTCAAAAACGGGTGCAATTTGGCTTTTATCGCCCAAGAGCTTATAAAGTTACCAAGCAACAACTATTCAAACATCAAAATCATGGTTTATAGGTAAATGTCAGACAACACAATAAATTCGATAAATCACATTTTTTGATCACCGCTGCTCGTAAAACTATTCGTATCCTTTCTTGTATATGTCTTTTCACTTCTGTGGAACCAACTTGCCCTGGGAAGCGTCAAATTCATCCGATATATCTTTTGAATAATCGAAGTCTTTCATTTTTATTTGACACTAAATTAAAATTTGTTATAAACAAACAATATAGCTAGAAACCACATCATACTTAAAATTCACAACGCCGGCACAGCGACACCGAACATATACCCATTGAATCCTTGAATTTTGCGAACTAAAATAAAATAAAACGTTGTATATACCGCGGGCATAATCAAGATTATAGCACTCAGGAAAATTAAAGCTCGACGCTACAATCTTTTGATTTGATTATGCCCTTAATATATAAATAAGTATTATGATAGTTTTTACGTTTAGGTTGTGCGTTTTGTATTTATATTGAATTTTTACGTTACATTATTAGTTATTTACAATTATATTTACCTATATTAAAATCTCATTTATAAACATGACATGCAGCAAAAACGTTGCAATACCTATGCCATGCTATAGATAATGTTGTGGCAGTTTCTTTCACAAGAAAATGTTCTTGTTATACCTACCAAGCTACACTGCATTCTTAAACAAAATGAATAATTGTCGCATATTTTTATGCTTAACTTTTAAAAAATGTCCTCATATTTGCATACACATAAAATTTAATACACATAAAACCTGTAGTCTAAAGACCATAAACACAGCACCGTTAATAGCACAGTAATATAATATTGCAACTCAGTATTTCATATAAAAGTTAATAAAACTATTATTTCAATAATCAACGAATTATTTTTATAAAACCTTTTCCATAATAATTTTTAAAATATATAGGTATGCTTATTAAAACTGCCAAAGTTCAATTCAATAGCGTGCATGGTACAAAAACATACGAGTAACAAATTTAATTTACAAAAGAAAAAATATTGCCTTGCTTCGAATATTGTTTTGTTTTCCAATCTTATCTATTTGGATTTAATAGTATTCATTCAGATAAATTTATAAATATTTATTGTTTTGTTATATTTACAGTCAGATGACCAGATGAAATAACTTCAATATTTTAGTTCCAAGAGTAAATAACTGTACTATACAAAAAGAAAATCACAAGGTATTGTACGAATTGTACACAATTTTATCTCAAAGATAAATATAAATTACTATAAATGTGTATTCACTGATAAACAAACAATAGCATGATAAAATTCTTTATTACTATTATTTGCCGATTATCTGCTACTTAGATATTTAGATCCAAATAAAAACCTGGATTAAGAAGGAAAGACTTTATTTTAAATACGATGATAAGGGGAAAGTACTTTAATTGAAATATATAAAATTATAGATTTGCGGCGAGCGAAACATTTATTATTCTTCAAATTAAGCAAATGTTTTGATATCTGTTTTCGTCTTTTTACCTTCCGACACCTTTAGGTAAGGCAGGTATTGTCTTTGGCCAAAAAAAATCGGTGGTGAGTTTTTGATGAATAAGCACGTTTTAGGGTTCCTAGAATACGATTTTACTATTTTTACGAAGATGTCTGAATGTGCGTGTGTGTGTGTGTGTGTGTGTGTGTGTGTGTGTGTGTGTGTGTGTGTGTGTGTGTATGTGTGTGTGCGTGCATGCGTGCGTGCATGCGTGCGTGCATGCATGTGTGTTACATCCATGTGAAGAGCTGATTAGATTTTGGTTAGAATTGGTCAACCGGAAGTACCCTCATTTGAAGATTTTAACAGATTTTCTTGAAAAAAACGATGTTAAATATCATTTTTTCTCATTTAATGTTATTATAAATATTAAAGAACATTTTATTGTCTATACGATTTGAATGCATTTTATATTTCATATTAAATGGATATAGAGTTAAAAAATCTGATGTGGCCAGCGCATTACCTTCCGTCAGTTCTATGTATTTTGTACAAATTTCATACGGAAAGTTCCTTGTTAAATTAAATACATATTCTATTTCTTGTACATTACCTTCCGGCAGTTACATGTATTTTATGCAAATTTCATACAGAAAATTATTATTTTGTGACGTATTCTATATACAGTGTAATGTATCTGCAGAAATAAAAGATTTATTACTATTATTATTTCTTGTACATTACCTTAAAACAGTTGTATGTATTTTATACAAATTCCATACAGAAAGCAAAATATCCTATATTTCCTGTAAAATTATAAGACAGACACACTATGTCAATTTCACTTGACACTGACATCTTTCAATCAGAATTTTCTTAATATAGTAGCTGAGTCCACAGCTATGGCTACTTTATGAAATTTAATTTCTTTATAATTTTTTAACTCTATATCCATTTAATATTAAGTATAAAATGCAGTCAAATCGTGTAGAGAATAAAATATTCTTTAATATTTATAATAACATCAAATGTGAAAAAATTACATTTAACATAGTTTTTTCAAGAAAAACTGTTAAAGTCTTCAAATGATGGTACTTTCGGTTGACCAATTGTAACCAAAATCTAATCAGCTCTTCCTATGGATGTAACGAAGAAGTATACGAAAAAATTATAATTTTTGTAACTGTAGTATTAGAGTTATCGTAGACGAAAATTTTGTTACACACACACACACACGCACACACACATACACACACACACGCACGCACGCACGCACGCACGCACGCACGCACGCACGCACGCACACACACACACACACACACACTCACACACTCACACACTCACACACACACACACACACACACACACACACACAGACAGACATCATCGTAAAAATAGTAAATTCGTATTCTAGGGACCCTAAAACGTGATTATTGAGTAAAAACTCATCATCGCATTTTTTTGACCAAAGACAATACCTTCCTTACCTAAAGGTGACGGAAGGTAAAAATTATAAAGAAATTAAATATCATATATTAGCCAGCTATGCTATAACTCTGGAAACAGTTGCTATATTATGAAAATTCTGATTGAAAGGTGTCAGTGTCAAGTGCAGTTGACAATATGTATGTTTTATAATTTTACTGGAAATATAGGATCTTTTGCTTTCTGTATGGAATTTGTATAAAATATATACAACTGCCTTAAGGTAATCTACAAGAAATGGAATCTTTTGCAAGGAACTTTCTGTATGACACTTATACAAAATACATAGAACTGACGGAAGGTATTGTGCTGGCCACATCTGATTTTTTTATATAACATGTCTCCATTTTTAAGGAACTGACGTTTTAAAGACGTTCACAACAGGTTAACACTAAAAATGCTTATATAGGGGTTGGAATACAGAACCGTATTCGAATTTTCGAACGAATGTAGATATCACTATCATTTGAAACTAAGTTGTAAAAGTTAAGTTCGAACTTAGTTAACAATTGTATTAAAGTATTGTTGTGCGCAAAAATATAGAATTAAGCACAAAGCATGTACGAATCATGATTTATTATGATTTGAAAAAGGTTTGAGTACTTATGAGTGAAAATAAAGCGAGCTATGAAAAAATAAGTGCAGCACTGGTAAATACAGTTAAGTTAAATGGACAAAAGACAGTTATAGTTAGTAGTAGACTAAAAATGTTTGCTTGAAGTGCTAAGTCGAGTTTCAGAGACAGGAATTATGTTACATCATGATAATGAGTCTTCTTTTATGGCTTAAGCAGCTTTAAAACATTTAGCGAAAAAAAAATCAAATTAATAGAACTCTAACAGAGGAGTTCTATTAATTTGAATCTGATTTCGTTATTTGCGAGATCACAATTTTTTTGACATGCACAAAAAAATTAGGAGTGCGAAGTTTTCGTCAGAAGCAGAGATTGGTGTTGCATTTCATGATTTTTAAAGCATTCAACATTTCAAATAAGGTTGGTTGGGGACTTTTAAGGTGGTTCTGGTTCTGGTGACAGCCTCATACGAAAGATTTGTCAAAAAGAATTCATAAAAATAGATATTCTAAATTTTTATTAGTTTAGGATTATTAGGAAAATTAAATTGTTGTAAATATCTTATATATATATATATATATATATATATATATATATATATATATATATATATATATATATATATATACCAATGTTCTTCTTTCGTGAGGATTTTTACTCCCTCCCACTGGATACGGTGATGGTGTTCCCACGCATGGTCTGCAAGTCCGGATTTTGACGTCTCTCCTCTCTCAGTGTGTCGTCTGTGTTTCTTTATTCTGATGTCCAATGGTCGTTTTGTTTCTCCTATATATGTTTTTTCGCTTTCACAATCCACCTGGTAGATGCCTGTTTGTAGTTTTGGTGACTGTTCTAGTTTTGTTGTTGATAGGATATTCCTGATTGTGGTTGTCGTTTGAAATCTGGTTGATATGTTTAACTTGCTGGCAATCCTTTTGATTTTATCGGAGACTCCCGTTATATAAGGAATGTATAATTCATTTCTCTTTCCTTCGTCTCTGTTTACCTGCTTCGCTCTTGTTGTTCGGTTTTTCTTTACTATTTTCTTGATTGTTTTATCCGTTTTGGAGTGTGTTAATGACATCCTTAACTTCTGCCGCATAACCTTCTTCTGTGTTAAGTAGCGCGTAAGCTACCCCCATCTTGGTGTTTTCGGCATGGTTGGATTCATATTTCAGATAGCGTCCTGTGTGTGTTGGTTTGCAATAAACAGCTGTTCGTATGGTGTTGTTAACTCTCTCCACAAGTACATCTAGGACTGGCATTCTGTTGTTGTCTTCTTTCTCCATGGTGAATTTGATGCTGTTGGCTTCCTCAATTATTCTTGATGCTCTTCTTCCAGTTATTGAGAGATTGAAAACTTCACCTGGACGATTCTACTAGATCCAGACACCACATCATAGCAAACCGCCACACCTTTATGGATTACCAAAGATACACAAAAAGGACGTGCCACTCAGACCCATCACAGGTTAAGAGGATCCCCCTGGATAGATTCTTGTTACCAATTATAGCCCCACTGGCAGGGAAGAGCAACACATTTGTTAAAGATTCTAAATATTTCATAGACCTGGTGACGTCAATACAATTGGAACGAGAAGAACGCTTCATCAGTTTTGATGTTGAGAGCCTTTTTACAAATGTACCCGTCGATGAAGCATTACAAGTGGTGGCGAAGAAACTAGAAGAGGATACAGAATTACACAGTAGCAAAAATTTAACAATCAACGCAACACTGGAACTGTTGGAGTGCTGCCTAAAAACAACTTATTTTCAAGTTCAATCCGACTTCTATCAACAAAGCGATGGACTGCCAATGGATATCTCCACTGTCACAAGTCCTCGCTAATATCTACATGGAGTACTACGAGGACACCACTATACGCACAAGCCGAAGAAATGAAAAAGGTACGTAGATGACACCTTTATTATCTGGAACCACAGTGGTCTACGTCACTGTGGTTCCAGAAGATTTTCTTTCCCATATAAATTCTCAAAAACCGAGCATCAAATACACCATGGAGAAAGAAGACAACAACAAAATACCATTCCTAGGTGTACTTGTGGAGAGAGTTAACAACACCATACGAACATCTGTTTATCGCAAACCAACACAAACAGGACGCTATCTGAACTATGAATCCAATATAACGGGAATCTCCGATAAAATCAAAAGGATTGCCAGCAAGTTAAACATATCAACCAGATTTCAAACGACAACTACAATCAAGAATATCCTATCAACAACAAAACCAGAACAGTCACGAAAACTACAAACAGGCATCTACCAGGTGGATTGTAAAAGCAGATAAACATATATAGGAGAAACAAAAGAACCATTAGACATCAGAATAAAGGAACACAGACGATAAACTGAGAGAAGAGAGACGTCAAAATACGGACTTGCAGACCATGCGTGGGAACACCATCACCGTATCCAGTGGGAGGGAGCAAACATCCTTAAGAAAGAAGAACATACGTATAAGAGGATGTTCAAAGAAGCCGCCATCATTCAAAAGAACAAAAAAAAAACAGTTTTCAGCCAGCCTAGTGTGGAAATTCGGCCAATCTGGAGGAAATACAACATAGCAGACTCCAGCCTAACCATTGAGACCCAAACACCCAGGACGTTCGACCCAGCCATTGGAGCCGACCAGCCACGCGTCACTAATGTTCACCCCCATAACACCAGATATAAAGCTCGTGTGTTAAGGAATTAGTCAGTAGTGGCAGATCACCTGATGACGACAGCAGATTTTCGCTTTTGAAACGTTGTGAAGTGTGAAGATAATTGTGTACAGATAAGTAACTTTGTAGCTGTTTTCAAGTATCTTTTAGGTTTATATCTGAACTTATTTACACTCAAGCCGTACATACCTACAGGGACTAAAACCGCACATATTTAATTTAAATTGAATACATGGAAGATACAGTTATGTATATAAGAATTTTAATTGTTATATTTAACAAAAATAACATATAGTATATTCTGGTAATAACAATGACTAAAAACCAAGTAAATTTACAATTATTTTTCCACTTAATTCCAGGGAAGTGTTATTTGCTAATTCAAGAATATTTTTTTTGTTTTGTCTGACAATCTTAAAAAAATAAACTATAATAATGTACATGACACGAGGTTTAGACACACTGAAAAGAAATAAAACGCACGTTTTTATAACAAGTTCATGCAAGTTTATACAAATCTACGGCGATATGTATCGCACAGAAATAATAAATAATTAATTGTGTGCGTTACATATCGCCCGAGATATGTACTATATTATTATAAACTAATAATTCTATAGAAAAGGACATTTAAAATGCTATAAGAATCGTTAAAATCGGTCCACAAATAAAAATTATAAACTCTCCGTATCTGAAGAATGAAATGGCGAAATTCGCTTTTGCATGATGTCACCATCTCGTTACATATCGCAAGCGATATGTATCGCAGTTAACGTGTTAAAAAAATAATTTTTACTAATTCTAACCTGACTGCTCGATAAGAAAATTTTTCGTCACCTCATTATAAATAGAGGCAGGCTTTAAGTGGAAACATTTTCGTTTTTTGGGATGGTATTTATAGATAGGTATAAATGAAAATTAATCGCATTTGATATTACTTTTAAATGGGCCATGATAAACTAATTTATAAATGAGCTATACAATTTCCGGATTAAGCAATATATGTATAATAAATGGAAAGTAAACGATTAATATTTCAACGACCTGCCAAGCCTACACAGAAAATTATAATTTGCATAGAAATACATAAACACTTCCATAAGTGTATTAATCACTATACAATATTATCTTAAATTAAATTCTTACAAGCCTAAAATTGTATCCTTTAAAAATATCAAAATTAAATGTTCGAATATTGAAAAAAAAATCTTTTTGTTTCGTGATTAGTACGTTGAATATGCTATTGCCATAGGTCCATATGTATATGCACCTCAAGTTGCGAATCATACTATATACAGGGTAAGTAATAGAAAAAAATGGTTCATGTAAAAGTTTTATTCTTTTAAATTTGATATCAGATTTAGATGTTTTTTATAGTCAAGTTTCCAAGATACGCCTACCAACTTATATTTTTTTAAATAACAAGCTATATTATTTTACTAAAATATAAACCTTCATTTTTTGTGTTTTCAACGATGTATTCCTTTAATGTATTTGAAAAAATAAGATAATTAAGAAACATGAGAAAAGTTTTATTCAAATATTCTAGGATGGTGACCGGCACTCCAGAACATATAGGACTTAACCTGTATAATCAATCATTCATTCTTAATTTCTTGCTTATTTTAGGTAAAAAAGCTTTAAATAAGAGAGTGTGACGTAAGTTTTCCCTGAGTCATTGTACTCCACATGGATGTTCTGTTGCGAGGCCGCCAGCTTTTAAACAGTGGAGACGGGAAGGGTTGAAAAATCATAGGAATGATTATAAAAAGGAATATGGGCGCCACGTTATTTTTATCTGAAAAAGTAAAAGGTCTTACCTACCGTAACGTTGTTGCCTGTAAACGACTGAGGTTTGTGAAATAAAAGAAAGATTTAATAAAATATAATTTAATAAAAAGGCAAGTTAAAACGTGCAGAAGGCACGGGGAAAAATTGTAAAATTGTAGATTGAATTGTTGAACCCTAAACCCAGTTTCGGGCGCTGTGTATTTACACTTACATCAATTCGAAGTGGTACCAGTTAAAACGTGGGCAAATCATGCCAGTTGATACAAGCATACTAGCTGAATCACAAGTTGCAACAATAGGCAAAAATTTTATAACATAAAATATCGAAAAAAATGCTACCACCGATATAAAATAAATAGTTCTGCAATAATATAACAACATTGAGCTGATGGCTCCAATTACATATTCTAATACACAACAATTTACACAAAATATGAAACACTGAACTACAATTGACGCTATACAAAAGTTAAACTCTGCAATAACTAAAATTGTGTAAAACAATAATTAACTACGTACAATGAAACACTAAACACAACCAATAAAAAGGCGAACGAAGTTGCAAAGAAGATTTATTGGACAGAACACTAACTAAAGAAGGTATAAAAATTGGAAAACACAAAGAGTATAAGGGATTGACACAGTAACAATAAAGATTCGACGAGGGAAATCCAGATTTAAGTTGAAATAAAGGTGCGTAGAAATTAGCAATACGAAACTAGAGCAAAAATGTTATAGGGCAAAATTAAACCGTTACAAGAGAGCATAAAATTCGGCATCTCAATCAATACACAAAATTAGTCAATAATATTTTATATATATATAATATAAAATTATTTTAATACTGGATAATTATATAGTTGTACAGATATTACAAATAATAATGAAACTAGACTCACCTAGCTTATTTACATTATGTATAAACCGTTAAACATTTGTTAATTTATTGTTCCTAATAGTCTGTTTCACATTTTAAAAAATTTAAATAAATAAACGTAGGCGATAGTTTGACACATGTTAATAAGAAACTTCTAATTTGACATTTAACGCTGACATTTTTCATTATAAATGAGTAATAATGGCTAATACAGAATACACTCTAGCTAAGTCGCACAGTTTAGCGAAAATCGAAAGCTGGATGATGGCTGAAATTATATCAAAAAACGACTGTTTTACCGTTGCTGAAATAAGGTGTATTAAAGGGTTAAGGTAAAATAAAATGTGAAAACCCAACCATCAGGTCTTCGACATACTGCTTCCAGCCACAATTTTTCGTTTCTTCGCATCTTTTGGCATATTTATAAATTCAGTAGTAAGTTTGTTCCTAGCGCATTTTTGAAAGAAGGCACAATACGATACTGTAAATTACTCATTTTATATTGAATTTTGTATTGTCTAACACGAACCAAACTTAAAAATTTGACACGTGTTTGACAACTTTGACAATATATTTATCATAACACTTGTAACAAAACACAAAGAATTGATACTATAAGGGACCAATTGGAGCCGATGAAGATGTATGTATTGTGACGTCACATTCTATTTCAGATCACGTGACTTTTTCAAAATGTCCAAATTTTAAAAATTAATTGTAAAATATCTAATGTATATTCGTTGATATTTTCAGATTTGAAGCTATTTAAAAAATGATATCTTTTTAAATTTAATACTTAGTGTTGGAAATATTGTGGCGTGTGTGTTGAATAAGTAATACAAGCCTAAAGGTTTTAAAGTCCTTTTTACCTTCCGCTACCGTTGGTAAGGGAGGTATAACAGACCTATTCTACTAAAAATATGTATAACGATATCGTTACCATACGACTGTCGCTAAGCATTTGGTTGAACGACTTTAATAACGACAAATGCCAAAAAGGTATTTTACTAATCATATCGTTATCGAGTTATCGTTATGATGAGTTTAACGATAATATCTAACTTCATGTTGATTTTGACAGAATAAATTTATATTTGTTTTTCAATTCAAATTTGACATTAATTCAAATTTGAAATTTTCATCGTAAGTACATAAAATTATTTATTATTCTCACCCTCGTTTTACAGTTTACACTCTCCATATCTACTTGCGCCGTATGAAATTTGATATATGTATATGTCTATAAAATGATCAACAATAATATTGCAGATTTTTATTTATGATATGATTATTAATGATTGACTTAATACCACAGATGAATCCTTTCTACTGATATCCTCCTTGCTACTGATTTCTGATAGCTTCCCTGAACAAAAAAATGCAAAGCTGCCATCATCTGAATTGAAAACAAAATATTTATGTGCATTCATATGTAATGTAATACGCATAAATAATAATTTATAAATAATCTTCAGTCATTTTTACTTCTGTTTTCAAAATATATCTAACTTTACGACTTCAACGAGGCATGTGAACTTGTCGTTCATAAACGACATAAAATAACGATAAGTAACGATACGTAACGATAAATAAATTAATAGAATAGGGTTTGGCAAAAATCGTTATTATAACTACATGTCGCCTGGTAACGACTCGTAACGATACATATTTTTTTAGTAGAATAGGCCTGTAAGGATCGTTCGTGCTAAAAATCGCATATAGAGATTTTGGTAAATGAGCACGTTTTAAGGTCCCTAGTCCCTAGAATCCAATTTTAACATTTTCACGATGATGTCTGTGTGTATGTGTGTATGTGTGTGTGGATCCTCCACTCTAACTCAAATACTATCAGAAAATTTTGAAATCTTGTATTTCGTACTTTTTCTGTATTGAAAAGAGTCCATTAGATTTTGGTGAAAATCGGATAACCGGAAATGGCACTTTACTAGAAGCTCAAAATACCTTTAAATGTTATTTTTTCGAGACTAATGTTATTATAAAAATTAAAGATTATTAAATTTTCTATAGATTTGCATTAATACTTTTTCTATATGATTTATGGATAAATTTTTAAAATTATCTATAAATTAAATCCCAATAATATTAGTAACGTTTTAAAAAGAAAAAAGTAAATAGAACAATAAAAAATCTGATGTGGACACCACACGACTTCCTTGTACGCAAGACCAATATGAAGATGAAGTATAGACCCAATTATAATATTGCGCGTGTTTGACATAATTTGACATTAACATCTATTTTTTATTTTTTTGTTATTTTTTGTCCTAATCCGTAGCAAGCTTCATTACAAAAACCAAAAAGTATCTAAGTTTTAAATTTACTTATCTCGCTTATACAAAGGGCTAATTTAATAATACTCGATGTGCTAGACGCAGAATTTAATTCTCTAAAACTCTTATTTGAAGCATTTATTTCTAAAATCAAAATGAAACCATTTTATTCAAGAAAAACTGTTAACAACTTCAGGTAATATATCACTTCCGGTTAGCCTGTTTTAACTAAAATCTGCTATGTTATTCCATTTGATATAAAAGTCTTATATACCAAGTTTGAAACGTTTTGGATTATATTTTAATATAGTTTTTCATTAAAATCTACTATGGGCTTCAAATAAAGTACCATTTCTGGAAATTATGTAATGACCAAAAAGGGAGGTGCACAACTAGATGCTATAGAAGTCCTAAATACAAAATTTCAACTTTCTACGGCTTACCGTTTTTGAGTTATGCGAGATACATACGTACGTACGTACGTACGTACGTACGTACGTACGTACAGACGTCACGACGAAATTAGTCAGAATGGATTCAGGGATGGTCAAAATGGATATTTCCGTTGAAATCTCAAAACCGAAATTTTTCGCGATTACAATACTTCCTTTACTTCGGACAAGGAAGTAAAAAATAATTCAATACAGTTTCTAGCATAAGTATATATGTAGGTATGTATTTAAATTAATAAAAATTAACTATTCACAAAAATATTTAACCTGATCGTTATTTTTGGATTAGTGAATTCTATTCTATACCGGTATTTAAAATATAATCTTCATTTTACTATAGTTCCGGTGGCTCAATGGTTAGAGCAACGTCTCATGTCATGAGTGCCCCCGGGGCTCTGAGTTCGAATCCCACTAAGGCATGGATGTGTGTGAATGTGAACCCACTCTGTAATTGGGATTTAATCCTGTTGAGAGGTTTTAAAAAAAGATAGTTACTTGGATTAGATTAGACTATATTTTAAGAAATAAACTGTCAAAATTAGAGTAAAATTCGCTAATCCAAAAAACTTAATATTTTTTGTGACACCAGATTTTTATTTGTATAATGTCAACGCAACTTAAAAAATACACATCAAATATTTATTGTTAATGTCAATATATCAATATGTAGATAGGCATATAAAAATTCTTGCAACAGCCCTATTATCCAATTCCATGACAATTGTTATTTTTGAGGTGATTTACGATATTTTCGTAATTTATTTTGCTGTTAAAAACATGTAAAATAAATTTTGCTTATTGATTGCTCTACAACATTTATTTGAATCTATTTTTTCTAAAATAATTAGTTCTGTAAACGGGAGTGCCGATCACCACCACAAGTGTCAGAAATAGTAATTTTATTTTTAAAAAGTCCTGCATGATAATATCAATATGCATTTTTCTTGTATTACTTGTCATAACATGAGTGGCGGCAAGTAAAGAAAAATATTTTTAAACCATGAAGTATTTATTTGTTCAACAAACCAGACACAATCATAAACTACTTTTTGTATGCTTATTTACTCTTTACACACTCTACTGTTTTGCTACCATAACATAAGGTAATAAAATATAAACAGCATTATGCGAGTACCATTATATTTATCTTTACAGCGCAAAAATCGCCTCCTTCGCAAGTAATAAAGAAAACCATTCAATATTTAATATTTACAGCTTACCTCCGGTAGTATACCAAAGGACAAGAGTAATGTTATACTCGTACACTATCAGAAGCGTTTAAAATTTCTTGATTTATATTCGAAAGTATAATGAGTTGCTTGGAACTTCATATACCACAACCACACCATACCAGAGTAAACTGTTCTACTCCTTTATCTTTGTGCTGAGGCCGACAGACAATTTTTAAGAAATTAATTGCACCCAAGCTATAAATTATAGCAAAATAAATGTCGAACTGAAGAATTAAGTGTAAGAAACTGTATTACAACTGTTTATCATCAGCGAGAATAAAGATATTGAGTGGTGGTGCTTTCAAACTATTACATAATTTTTTAGACTGCAAAGTGGGCAATATATAACTTAACGATTTGAATAATGTGTCATTTGTGGTTTGGTAGTTAATAATTATGATGCGGTATATACAATAACGCGTACGCATCATGAAAGTGTTCTACGAAAATAATTCTGTATTGTGTTGCAATCAAGGGCGAACTTGTGCGTCAGTTTCGCGTTGGTGTATTCAGAAGAGTGACAGCGTCTACCAAGCGTTGATATTATTTATATAATTAAAATAGTATTTCTGCATTGACATTAATTATACAACGGATATATTAGTTTATAGTTTTCTAGCTTGTGTTTTTACTTAAAATTCGGCTACTTCAGCATTCAGCATATATCCTATATCTTAAATGTTAATTTTCGTAGGACGGTAACTTCCCATAGGGCAGGTCTAGCATATATTTCCTCTAGGAGCACTTCAGAAATGTCCTCTGAACACACAATGATCACTAACAAACGCAGCGGAAATCAATTCGGAATCCGGATCCGTTGACTTTGCTCGGATGCTTTGGGGTATTGTTTAGTTCAGGATCATTTCTTTGACTTCTATAATCCCTGAAATTTCGATTACAATAGCGAAAACCGCTTAAGGTGAACTTATAACAATATAAAATAGGTTTTACACAAATATTTTGCATGTAACAAAAAAACAACAATCTTTCAACACTGAAAAAGGATTTTGCATGTACCTCAAAAGAAAAATTGCCAATAACTGTTTGTATTCAAAGTTACGTTTGAATTTATTGTAATCCCTATAATATTTTAATCTCTTTGTAATTTACAAATTGCAGTGAGGAGAAGGATATTTCAAACGCATTGCTATTTGAATACAGATTTAAAAGTATATAATTGGGAAACAACTTATAATATTTTCATCTCTTTTCTATTGACAAATTGATGTTAGAATTAAAAGAAATACATTTAAAACTCATTATTATTTTAATACAGATTTAAAAGAATATAATTAGGAAATGTGTTGAACGCAAATTTGCGATACGGTCCAGGATAGAAATTCTACCTGGCTCTAGTAATCCTTACCACAAGTCCCATAAACTTTATCACGGGCACTTAGCCGATTCTATAATGAGATTCATAGATTCCTTCCTCCAACTATAAGCGATTATTATGGTCAAAATTGTAACTTTAAATCTGCAAGAAAACTGACTAAATCACATCTACTTTTCTTGATTAATATTATTATTATTATTATTATTTTTATTATTATTATTATTATTATTATTATTATTATTATTATTATTATTATTATTATTATTATTATTATTATTATTATACATAAAAGTGACAGGTTTCATTGCGATTTTGTTCACTATTTACAGATTTACTATTGACTTCTGTGGTGCACTCTTCACGCCAGCAATGAGTGCCCGTGAGGTAACGCCTGGTAAACGCCCGCACGGTACAAATATGTCATCACCATTACCGAAATCTGAGTACAAAGCAGATTGGCATACCCAGCAATGGGTAGTATGCCATGATGATATATTTATTTATTTTATTTATTTACAGATTTAAAACTTTTTGTTTTGACCATAATACGGTCATATGAACCGAAAGAGCTTCTAACTAAAACCTATTTTCTATTACTATAAGTTCAACATATGTGGTTTTCGCTATTGTAGGGGATTATAGAAGTCAAAGAAATGATCTTGAACTAAACTATGCCTACGCTAAACGGAAAGCTGCATCAACGCGCTCACTTTGAATAATTGTATTTAAATACAGTTCATTTTTTTCTGGAGAACATACGTCTTTATCAATCGAACTAAGAAATAAAAAGTACTATATAGATTTCTTACTGCTTTTATATAAATATAAGCATATGCCTGGATTAGTGGATTAAAGTAAAAACTTTTAGTACCTAATAATTGTTTGTGATTACTTTTTTGTGTTAGATATTTTCATTATTGTAAACAAATTATCTTTATAGTAATTAAACGTTTTTACTTCCTTGTACAAAGTAAAGGAAGTATTGTATTCGCGAAAAATTTCGGTTTTCAGATTTCAACGGAAATATCCAATTTGGCCATCCCTGAATCCATTCTGACTAATTTCGTCGTGACGTCTGTACGTACGTATGTATCTCGCATAACTCAAAAACGGTAAGCCGTAGAATGTTTAAATTATGTATTTAGGACTTCTATAACATCTAGTTGTGCACCTCCCTTTTTGGTCATTACATAATTTCCAGAAATAGTACTTTATTTGAAGCATATAATAGATTTTAATAAAAAACAATATTCAAATATAATGCAAAACTTTTCAAATTTGGTATATATGTCAATTGGAATAACATAGCAGATTTTAGTTAAAACAGGCTAACCGGAAGTGATATATTACCTGAAGTTGTTAAGAGTTTTAGAGAATTAAATTCTGCGTCTAGCACATCAAGTATTATTAAATTAGCTATTTTTATAAGCCAGATATGTAAATTTAAAACTTATATACTTTTTGATTTTTGTAATGCAAGCTATGGATTAGGACAAAAAATAAGAAAAAAATAAAAATAAAAAATAGATGTTAATGTCAAATTACGTCAAATACGTGCAATTTTATAATTGAGTCTATACTTCATATTAGTCTTGCGTACAAGGAAGTCGTGTGGTGTCCACGTCAGATTTTTTTTGTTGTAATCATTTATTTAAATCAAAAGATATAAAAAGATCAATGTCAATTACAAGACGTTATACATTGACAAAACTGTCTGCTTTATTTTCCAGCAAAGTTAGTCCAGTTCCAGACAATATTCACAGTTTTTTAAATTTTAAAATCCACTAAATTCTATAAATATCTCGCGGCTTTTGTTAAAAGTCACTAAGATTGGGACTGATCACTAGGATGCTCAATAAAAATAAAAGTCCCAGTCCCCCGTTAGATTACATTACTATACGAGTACTCTTAAGCCTGAATTACATGACCCTTTTTTTGGCTAAAATCTAGTTTCTAAATTGAAACTAGATTTTAATCAAAAAAATTGTACTTATAATACTAGAAACTTTTTTCTGACTTTTTCTCAAACTAGATCTGACCCTATATTTCAATCAAGTTTCTGACTAGACCTGCGCAGTGAGCGCACAGCACATAAATGACAACGTAGGTATAAACGTCAACATGTTTTGTTTAGAAATGTAACGAAGTTTACGTTTGTGAAGTGGTTTATATGTATATTATCTCGATGTAGTAACATAGCTTAAAAATCAACATAAGTTCGCTTTTTATTCATTTTTTTAACAAATTTTACAATTTTTATTTCAAACAACGTGGAAATAGTTGTTGGTTAAACTGTTTACATGTACCAGCTGCTTAGTTAAAACGCCGCTATATTAACTTGAATGAAATATATACTGTGTTTCAGATAATAACAAACTTGGTGACGTTGCAGAGCCAGCCTGTTTTACACACGTAAAACTTATGAATTAGTTTTGTTTCGTGCATGACATACTTAACAGTCCGAAACGTCAAAATTTGATCATTTTTAATTCTTTCGTAAATAAACAGTTGCTTAAAAATTGTTAAATATATTATAAAGTCAAAATGGAATAAATAGTATACCTGCTTAAATATCGCTATTGTAAACTTGGTTTGCGTTTAGACCAATCAGAAAGGTGGAATTGTAAGCCCTAAGTATCTTCTTATATAAAATACAGTATAGTATGCTTTCTAGCCAAAAAAGATCCTAGAATCTAGTATCGAATTTAGCCTAAAAAAGGATACCTAATGTAATTCAGGCTTTAGCGGAAACAAATGCAAATCTTATTTCAAAATTTCCATCAATATCTAAATAAATTTGTTCAAGTAATTCAGAAATGTTTTGATCACCTCACATTTCTTTGATTTAATTCATTCTTACAATTTTTATGTTGAAGAGTCGGAGAGACTAAAATTCTATGCTGAATTTACACAATAAATCTGATGTGGCCGATGTATTACCCATAATTTAATTAATTTATATGCAAATTAGAGAACAGTTTGTTACCATGGCAATGTCAAAGTATTACATTATGCAAATTGCAAGGTTACATTCCTTACGTAAATGAAAATTTAAGCTTGAGATGTATATCACGACAATTATCTGGCAATTATAGTGCTTATGACATTTTTCATTCGTTGGTCACAGACCACTTCATCCTAATTATTCCATATTCAAGGCGTTTTTACGGACAGAAGAGACTAAGTGGGCCACACATGATACCGACTCATAAATTTATTTTATCTATGCATGAGCGAGGTTCTTCTAGCTATTAATAATAAAATGAGAAAAAAGTTTTAAAACTTTATACGAGTATAAAAACTGGAGACTATGATATATACGTGTAAGAATTTTTTTATAATGCGTGCTATCGTTTATTCATATTCATATGTAAATTTTCAAATTCTATATGGTATTTCAAAATCCGGTAATTCTGATTTTATATATTTGGTAGCTTTCATTTTTTGTACTAATATGTAATATGATAACTGGACGATTTAAATAATTCTGGATATACTCGTACGTTTCTCTGTGAGCTACGTAGTGGCAATGACCATGTTTTACATTTATGTATACTTTTATTAGCTAAATTCAATATGGAAGAAATTTTTTTACCTCCCGCTACCCTTGGCAAGGGAGGTATAGGGATCGTGCTAAAAATCGCATATCGAGATTTTGGTAAATGACCACATTTTAAGGTTCCTAGAATCCAATTTTAACATTTTCACGGCGATGTCTGTGTGTATGTGTATGTATGTGTGGATCCTCCACTCTAACTCAAATACTATTATTCAGAAAATTTTGAAACCTTGTATTTCGAAGTTTTTCTGTAATGGAAAGAGCCCATTAGATTTTGGTGAAAATCGGATAACCGGAAATTGCACTTTACTAGAAGCTCAAAATAGTTTTTTTTCGAAAATTATTTTTTCGAGATTAATGTTATTATAAAAATTAAAGATTTTTAATTTTCTATAGATTTGCATTAATACTTTTTCTATATATATATATATATTATGGATGAATTTATAAAATTATCTATAATTTAAATCCCAGAGCCTGCTTTAAACAAACAAAACGCAGTTATTCAAATGTATGTAACTGACAGATAAATGTGACATTTATAGTGACTATCAAAAAACTAATCATTTCAAAATAATATTAGTAACGTTTTAAAAAGAAAAAAGTGAATAGAACAATAGAAAAGAAATTCAATTCAGTTTCCAGCATAAGTAAATATGTAGGTATGTATTTAGATTAATAAAAATTAACCATTCACAAAAATGTTTAAGCTAATCCTCATTTTTGGATTAGTGAATTCTATTCTATCCCGGTACTTAAAATTTAATCTTTATTTTCTTATAGATGCGGTGGCTCAAAGGTTAGAGCAACGCCTCATGTCATGAGTGCCCTCGGGGCTCTGGGTTCGAATCCCACTAAGGCATGGATGTGTGTGAATGTGAACCCACTCTGTAATTGGGATTTAATCCTGTTGTTCCGTTCTGGTCTGGCAATATTATATTAGTAGATGTACTTTATGTATTAAAAATAAAATAGAATTTATCATAAATTCATTGTTGTAATCAACAGTTGTTGCAATCAACGCAATCAACATTTGGATTCAATTAATGATACTTTTGTGACCATTTATTACTGGACAAAATTTTATCAACATTCCTTGGCCTATTATTTTTTAAATACTTTTCGCAAGTAGAACTGGAAGAATTTTGGATCTGTATCTTGATACATACCACTTATACCAGCAAAAATTCATCAGTATTTATTTACAATGATACTTAAAGAAACTGTAATGAAATATAAAACAATGTACCTGCTACATAATTTAAATTATTTGTATTTAAGGCTCCTTTCAAACAGTCAGATACCATCTAAGGTTTTGGAGGCGAGCAGGGGGAGGAAGTTCTGAAGAGGCTAGAGGGTGAGGCTAAATGTTCCCAACTCTTAAAATTTTACATTTGCCGATGTCATTGAATGTGTTGGCCTTAGTAGACATCGGTAAGAGGGATGGTGATGTCGCTTAGCGACATATAATTATGTACGTAAATATTGAACAATAAACTTTATGCAACACCGACTCATACATGTTATTATGGTTATTTAAAGAATAATTGAGAAGTCTCGGAGAAATTTTTACTTATTTTTTGCTTTTTTAAAATAAATATAAAAAAGTAAGTTTACAAAATTATTTTATTATTGAAAACATGTGAACACAAATATAAAATCAAACAATTATGACTGGTTGCAGAAACGTTCATCAACGCTTTGTTTAATTAATTCCTTTTCTTTAGATCCCTATGAAGAACTGATTAGATTTTGGTTATAATTGGTCGACCGGAAGTACCCTAATTTGAAGATATTAACAGTTTTTCTTGAAAAAATGCTGTTAAATATCACTTTTTTACATTTAATGTTATAAATATTTAAGAATATTTTATTCTCTATACGATTTGATTACATTTTATACTTCATATTCAATGGATATAGATAGAGTTAAAAAATTATAAAGAAATTAAATTTCACAAAGCAGCCAGCTGTGCTATAAACATGGAAACATCTACTACATTAAGAAAATTCTGATTGACAAATGTCAGTGTCAAAATGCAATTTACATAATATGTTTGAGTTATAATTTTACTGGAAGTATATAGAATCTTACAAGAAATTTTCTGTATGGAATTTGTACAAAATACATAGAACTGACTGAAGGTAATGTACTGGAAATATGGAATCATTTGCAAAAAAACTTTCGGTGTGGAATTTGTACAAAATACATAGAACTGACGGAAGGTAATGTGCTGCCCACATACGAATTTTTTATCAAGTAGTTTATTATTTTGCTCTAATTTAGTGGAAGAGTATTCTGAATTAATTGAGTTTAAGAACTGTTCAATAAGTTTTTTCGAATAATTACAAATTAAAAAATCTGATGTAGGATTTTACCTGGTTGTACACCTGAAACTAAAAATATTTTTAAATACAAATACATATGTCTCACTACAAAATAAATATCACATATATTTGCAAAATCTATGGGATATTTTAATATAAATTTTGTAAAATTCATACATTTTCTTTATATTCAATATCCTGAAAAATTCTTTTTCTACTTTCCTTTTTTTTATACGTTATTTTTTTGCAAATTTCTTTTATATTCTTTTTTACGTATATTCTTTTGCGTTGTTGACTTTTTTTATTTTCATAATCTTCATAATGATGTACAAATATTTTTCACAGTGGCATACAAATATTTTTGACAGTGACATTTATGTGTCAATTACAAACATTTGAATTTTTTGCCTTGAAGTAGTTTGATCTTAGATTTTTTACATTAAATTATTTTATATACATTTCTTTATCTCTAAATCTATAGAAGATATAATAATGAATTTATATTTATCGAATCCACACTCACACACACACGCACACACACGCACAAACACACACATACACACACACACACACACACACACACACACACACAACACACACACACACACACACACACACACACAAACACGCACGAACGGACGGACGTCATCGTAAAAATGTTATAATCATATTCTAAGGACCTTAAAACGTGCTTATTCACTAAAATCTGGATATGCGATTTTTTTTAGCATGAATTCAATACATCTCTTAGCGAGAGGTAAAAACAATAGCAAACAATTTAAATAAAATCGAAGTGAATATGAAATTCGGAATTTATTCCATTACTTGTTCATACTGTACTAAATTATAACAAACAAAAAGAAACAATCTAGCTAGGTTTAAAGAACATTATGTACTATGAAAAATGTAAAAATATTTTCAAGTCCATAAACCTGAAACAGGACAAATTTGAAAAATCTAACTTGATTGATTAAAAGTTGCTACAATAAGAAAAATTAAAATATGTTGGATGGTATATGCAAGAAAAACAAAAAGATAATTTGTTAAATTTTGACCGGGCACCACTGGATAAACGGTTCTTAAAATTAGTTAAATAGCCAAGGATACCTGAATTTGTTATCTTTCCCGTCATTAGCTCAGATTATAGAATTGCAAGTAAATACCGTAACTTGAGGTCACCAAAGTTCAACTTTTGTAAACCACAACCACTATTTTAGGATTGGCCAATATGTTTAAGATGTAATAATTAATAATTTGTTAAGTATATAAAGTTTCTTATTTGTAAGTATTAAAATTGTACTCCGATGATGGGTGTTTAACACTTGAAATGTACATGAGTATTTCGAAAGAAAAAATAAAGTGAAGAAAATGAATTGTGTTTATTTATCTACTGAAATCTAATATTTAATTATAAATATAAAAAATCGAAATAGGAAAAATATTTTATAATTTTTTAAACGTGGTCTAGGAATAGGAATCTAAGAAATCTATCTGAATGTCATGCTGCCAGAGGCTTATGGGCGGAGCTTGTTGATTGCAAGGGATTGCCGAGTGGTGGCACCACATTTCGATGCGACAAATCTGTGATTATAGATGCTTATTGGTTAGCTTTTTTCTAGTTTAATTGTAAACATTAAGTATTTCTTCTAAATACATTTGAAAGATAAAGGTTTATACTTTGTCGCTACGCTGAAAATTTATTAAAAAAGTATAAATTAAATCATTTTTTATCATGATGAAAAAGTGCGTTTTTTCTAACTTTTTAACACTGAAAATGTTTGTTATAAATAAGTAAATGGATTTAATTTTGGTTAAGCGCCATTCCTCAAGGTTTTTATAACAAGGAAATCAAGGTGTCAAATTAATTATATCATAAATAAAGTTTGAAAACGCAAACTAGCAAAGGTGTGCGTAGCGCACCAATCTCGTCATTCGAAAGGACCCTTAATATAATTAGCCGTACCATAGCCCATACTTGTCACCTCTTTCTTTCTTAATGCAAATATGATTTTAACTTTTAGCTCACATGTATGGAAACTACGGTCTACGGTCAAAAAATAAATGTAAATTTTACATGGAGGTACTTCTTTATATTTTATATTACGTATTACTGTCTTACCTTATTTATTATAATATCTTGCAAGTTTCTTTAGTAGAGTGAAATTTTCAAAATTTAGTCATTTGCCTATTCGCGCGGGAAATGAAAAATTCCTTAAAATATTTCTTCAGGTATGCTCAGAGGATCGCTAGCATCAACATCTCTTTATTATCTTCATAGCATTAATTCATGTCTAATATTTTATAAAATTATCATTATCTGTATTTTATTCATTTGTCGTTTTTTGAAATGCTTTCTTTCTAGTATACACTTACCTCTTTTCGTCGTCTTGAAAACTTTTTAACCGCAAAAATTTGCGTTCGGCATGTTTAAATGTCAAAATTGACAATTGTTAAATGAAAATCAGCCACATTTTTCACCGATAGATTAACAATCGAGATTGCTAATTTATTGTTACATTAACAATCATTGTTAGGCACCAGAATACCATTTTCAACAAATATTGTTAAGTTAACAATATTGCTTAATTAAATATCAGCAGTCTGCTGTATTCTTTGGCGTAATTATTCTACCGTGTTCAATTGTGCATTTCAGTTGTAACAAGGAAGAATTCGCATCTGATGCGTACGGTTGGCAGTCAATAAGTCTGCGTGCTACAAAGCGATAATTCATATACAACGTGTGACAATGCGCTCAATTTCTACTGAAAACCGGTATCTTACAATCTGCTGCTAACTGTAACTGATGGACTTTCGTATCTAATAACGACGACGGTACAATTAGCCCTCGAGGAACCCATGTTCTCTTCACTAGTTTTCACTGTTATTTAGGATTTCTTTTAATAATACCATCACCGTGTAATTTAAGATAAATATATTGAAATAACTATGCATATTAAAATACAATCACACTTTGACAATAACAAATAACACTTATGTTAAACATGCGGATAACTAATAGGCTATTATGTTTATCTACAATTTCTACATATTCGTACAGCGTAAACTTAGAGTCACATAACCTATTAAATATGTCAACGAGCAGTACAAGCATATTAATGCGATCTCACTTTTTCGAAGCTCCTTTAGCCCACTTGCTAAGTTTGTACGAATAATTTCTTGTTTCCAGCACAAGCGAGTACAGCCTCACTTGGAGCAGCATAGTTGCTAACTAACGCATCCCACTTCGTCAAGAGTGCTCCTAAGTGATTTTACTGACTTTATTAAATTTTTCCCTCCCGTATGTAAGTTGAATTGCGCTCTCTTTATATTTCATAACATTTCTCAATATTACACAGTTGTATATACAATCTATTTCATGTGACCACCAGTGAAGGCTCGTGGGGTGAAAAGTAAGATATTGATGAATTTGTATTGGCAGTTTTTACATTTTTTTATTTAAATTTAAAATTGAAATTGGTCGACCACTTGCCAATAAATCTTTTTCATTGTCGTCTGTCCATCTGGAGAACGGTGTCTCCAATAAAATGCATAGGTATAAAATCATTTTTCAGAATCATTCTGATTTATCTACAAAAGTGTTAATCGTAGAAATAATTCTTATCAACGTATAAAAGTATCAGTAATAACAATAATATATAAATGATAATAAATATAGGTATAATAAAGTACAATTGCAATACTTGGTGAAACTGTTCTAATATGAATGTAATTTTATTTTCACAAAAATATATTGGCATTATCTTCCAAATAAGTTAAAATAATGATAATAATAATAATAATAATAATAATAATGATAATAATAATAACAATAATAATAATAATAATAATAATAATAACAATAATAATAATAATAATAATAATAATAATAATAACAATAATAATAATAAACTATTCAAATTGTTTAATTAACACAGCGTAGCAAAATAATGCATCAATTTCAATGGGACAATGAAGTGCAGAACTCGAGATGTGATATTCACCATTCGCTTCTGTAAGGCAGGACGCACACTAAACTAACAAAAACGTTTTTATACAAAGCGTTTTTGTTTAACCGTGTTTGAAACTGTTGTTTCAGTGCTTGGTATATGGGACAACTCACACTGATCAAGCAAAACAAAAACACATTTGAACGAATTGTTGTGTATAATAGCATTTTTGAATCTTCAGTGTGCGTTAGGTTCGAGTAAAATGTTTTGGCACGTAACAAAATTTTTGTATTACAACGTTTTTGGCCAGTCAGTTTGCGTGGACAAGTAGGTACCAAGCGGACACCACCAAGCACGTTTATACATGCTCAACTTTGATGAACCAGCAAACACAGATTTTTGCTCAACGGGCCAACAGCAATAGACATTTCATCGCACGCATGCGTATACACACTGCGACTGCGTATTTGATCTACTCAGCACGTTATATTATGTTTATGTAAGTTTGCGAAGTGAATATGGAGGTGGATACCAAAAAACTTTTAGCTTTAATTGAAAAAAGGCCAGCTCTTTATAACTATTCTTTAAAAGAATATCACCTGAAAGATGTGTCAGATAATATCCTTTACAAATTTTGGATTGTGTTTTCTTCGGTCCTTTACTTATTTATACTGTGAACCCACAAACGTATTTTTTAATCAGGTTGCATCCATTCCCAAAGTAGCACACCACACATTTCATCCTCTGGTCCCGATATAGAAATATAAAGTCTTGGTTTTAAACAAAATGTCGAATCTAAAGATATTATAGAAAGCAAAATGTTTTGTTTAATGAAAAATATTTTATTCGCAATCGTAGATCAAAAAATTCCCTCTAGTGGCGCAAATCAGTACTACGAAAAGCAATCGTACAAGCGCCATATTAAATAAATGACAGCTGAGTTTGTATTGTAGTAATTAATAATTAAATATTTTAACTTATCGCCTTCATATAAACAAGTTTTTAAACTCGGTTTGTATACAAAGTCAATGAAATACAGTGAACAATGTGAACTGTCATATGTCAAACCCATCGTATGGCGACCATCTTGTTTCGAAAATCAGCGCCTCTATCGTCAATTTCGATTGCGATAGTAAGTCTTTCTCCTTAATAAATGGGCGTTGAAATACAACAAAACAGTTTTGTTAAAGTCACAACGTTTTTGATCATTCAGTGTATTTTAAGATTAAACAAAGTGTTTAAGTATGTCTCAAAACATTTTGTTTAGTAACGTTTTTGTTAGCTCGGTGTGCAGCCAGCGTAAGTGGTAGGAGAAGCGTCGTTACCATGGCAACCAATGTGTCAAGCCAGTAAACGCTAGCTGCGCGCAACTTTGAAGCGTTGATTCGAAATTTTAATTGCACTAGCTGTGATGCGGGTTGCGGATGATCAATTATTATAATTTTTAGTAGATAATTTGTTTTTAAATAATATTGTTTATTTCACACTTTATAGTACATAATATGAAAAATTTAATGTGTTCAAAGTAATTTTAGAAAATGCTTCTTTTCTGAAATAACAGATGAAGTTGCTCTTCACCTTCTTTACCAGAATAGCCGCCACTAGTGACCAGAAAGATAAAAATCTAATGGAGTTAACGAGTAATTTGTTAAAATCGATGTTCAAATAATACCAAACAAAAAACGCGATCGTGGCAACTGGATCAATATTTCAGAAATCCTTTGAACTAATATTTTAGCCACATAATTATGAAATAAACAATATAAGGTTACGTTTAGGACATATGTTTGGACATTTCGACTCTAAATAAGTTCTGGAATTCATCCTTGAAATATTGCCGGTACGTTTTAGGACACTTGCATTTTAAATATTATTTAGAATTTTAGAATATAAAACATGTATCTGAAATTTAACTAGACTTACTGTACTAAAGAAATTCCCGAGTCTGAACCTTTATGATCATATAAAGTGCTTGGTATTGATTAAGATCGTCCAACCTAAGATATGACAAAACGTATAAAAGCATAGATAAGGAGTGTATAATGAATGACATGTAGCAAGTAAATATAAAAAAGTGAATAAGGTTAGCAATTAGCTGTACGTCGTCACGGTTCGATGAAACTGTAAATAGTTTACTTGTTTGTCTTTATTAATAGGAAATGATAAGAATGTTCACGTATGCTTTTCGTGCAAGATCTAATGAACTACATACATAATATTTACGCACGGTTTAAGTCTCCCGTCTCCCGGACACTATTCAATTTTTTTTTAAATATACACTGATTATTAGTAACAGTTTCAAATTCCAGTTTAATAACGTCCATTACATATTAATTAGTTTTATTGATCAACGTCATATTTATTTTGTTTTCAAAGGCGTTATGGAAAATTATAGCTACACGTTTTAATAATAATCTATTTGTATTCGTAAATAGCGTTAAATTAGTTCTAGTTTTCTATCTATTGATAATTTTATTTTGATTATTAATAGTGTAATTTTGTCGATTTAATCTGCAATCAAAGTTGGTTATATACATGCTTATTTAATAGATACACGTTATATTTCTATATGCCTTCTTAATAGCTTTTCTTTATACTCGTATTTTATCTTTTACTACCATTACTCTATAATGTTAGTTTTATGCCAATCTATGTATACCTATGTTAGGTTTAAAACTATGCATATGTATATGCATTTTATAGACTTCTTTTAATACGTCACTTTGTATTAGTATTTTAATTACGGCAACTATTCAAAAAGGATATGAGACGGTCAGATTTTATAAAATTTCTTTCAATAGAACTTGTATAGGACCATATGAATAGAATATGTAAACCATAAACATCCAAGAGAATTATGAGACACTATAGGAAGAATAATGAATAAATCTGTGATTGACGAAATCATGCCGCCAATTCCGGGTAACAAAGGAAAAGATAAAGACTTTGTCCTCGAAAGAATGCCAAGATAACTAGAAGCACATGTAACTCGTGTGATGTGTGACGATTGTATTGTTTGCAAAACTGTATGGAATAATTATTTAATTTTACATATTTTTTGGTTCCTAAAGTTTTCTGTCTAGATCTAGTGCCATTTAGTTCAACGTTACTATTTTTACCTTCCGTCATAGCTTTAGGTAAGGAAGGTATTGTTTTCGGTCGTAAAATTCGATGGTGAGTTTTTAATGAATAAGCACGTTTTAGAGTTCCTAGAATACTATTTTTGCGACGATGTCTGTATGTCTGTATATATATATATATATATATATATATATATATATATATATATATATATATATATATATATGTGTGTGCGTGTGTGTGTGTGTGTGTGTGTGTGTGTGTGTGTGTGTGTGTGAGACGATTTTTTCTCCGTCGATAACTCCAGCACTACAATTCTAAAAATTATAATTCTATCGTATTCCTCTTCGTTACATCCATATGAAGAGCTGATTAGATTTTGGTTATAAAATTAGTCGACCGGAAGTACCCTCATTTAAAGATTTTAAGAGTTTTTCTTGAAAAAACGCTGTTAAACATCATTTTTCACATTTAACCCCTTACTGCATAGCGTGCCATATTTGTCACAAACATAATTTTGTCTATTTTCACAATATAAAACAAAATATATGGTGGCAACATCTGTTACACACTAGCTCAGAGACTTCAACTAAGGCGTAGGAATATATAGTTACTGTCATTTGTTCGTGTGCTTATGAAATTTGAGCTTTATTTGGTTAGCTGTAAGTGTTCCAGTCATAACCTGTGAAACCTAATTTTTGCTGTGACGTATTTAATTTGTTAATATGAATTTTGTACTACAATATTTTTTTAAACGTGGATACATGCATATAGAAAAAGATATTTATGTGAATATAGCTGATAAGTTTGAAGAACTTTTGCAATTTCTGGAAACAGGTTCGTGCCATATATGGAACAACATGCAGTTACGGAACAATGAGTATTTTATATTTTAGGTTATGTATAGCAAAAAAAAATTATGGACTACAAAATGCAGTTCACATTAATTTACCTAAGAGCAATGATAGTGAGATAGACTTTTTATCAACACATAAAGAATAAATAGCATCTAAAATTTTGGAGAAGATGCTTTTGAAACGGATAGTGAAGATAATATTCCGCTAAGTGAATTGCAAATCAAAGAAAAACGGAATTGTAAACCAAAATATCGTGTACCGGAGAAAGATAAAAAATTTCGTGGAAACTGTGAACTTCTTGATGATGTGAATTTTTTTATCTCCATAATCAATTTTTGGACTATTTTCTGACAAACTATATATTGAATGATATTTTATATCAGTCTAATATACAGGGTGTAAATGAAATAAGTGCATTAAATTTGACCAGTAGTATAACTCATCGAGAGCAACAATATTTCTTAATAACTTTTTCTCGAAATCGCATATTTTTTTAGCATTTTTACCACCCCGTAAATTGACGAGTCGTTCCAAATATTTTTGTAATAATTTAATGCAGCAGCAATAGCTATGAAAAATTTTGTTTTAGCAATTGACAGTCCTGTCAATTGTTGCAATTAAATTTTGACATTAGTAATAAACTTGTTTATAAGGTAAAATTCTGTCAAAATGCGAGTACACAGACATTGTAATTACTTACCTATGGTTTATTTATTTATTTTTTACTCGTATCTGTACTACATGTTACTTGACATCACGGTTCTCATAAAGACAGTGTCATGGAGTTGCCAACGCATTTACATGGAGCGTTTCCAAATCATCACCAAATCATTCTGTTCTTAATATTCGCACATTTGTTAATCTTGTACATCTTTATCACATCACAATACGGAGTGTCACATGACAATTTTTAAAAAAGCAACAGTTATATCCATACCATGTGCAAAAAGTTCAATGTTTTCAGCACATAACAGACTTCAATTTTGGGAATGGCTCATAATGTTCATTCATGAGACTTGCATGAGACTGAATTTACTTGGGAAGGTGTATTTATTATGCACAATACACATCTTGACAGACGAAAATGCTGTAAAAATTTTCATTAAAAAATGTTTTGGGCGGGAACAATAAATGGACGACTAATTATTGATACTCATGTACCTCTTTTAAATGGACAAAAGTTTGTACTTACATTTTTTGAATAACTTATTTAAACCATTATGATTTCTCGACGATAAATAATCATCTCATAACCTAACAACTATGCTTTTGCTCCTCGTCTCTCCTTGTCTTCCTCTATTCACACTATTCAAAGGTAATTAAAACCCTGGTTCAAAACACAACTTTATAATTTTGTTATCCAAAATTTAAATTTATTTATTTTAAAAATTGTACTCTTACGTATTAATTAATAATAATGTTATTTCCCTTGATTCGTTTATTAATTACTGTGACTGTAAGTGTAACCGATAACCGACAATTTTTGAGCTGATTGTATCCCACTTGAACACGGCAACAGTCATTTGTTCTCCATGAGCGGGTAACGAAATATGCAGCAAATCTTTAAAGAACTTTAACTCAAAATCTAAAAGACTTAGAAAAAAAAGTTATTAAGAAATATTGTTCCTCTCATCGAGTTACATTACTGGTTAAATTTAATGCACTTATTTCATTTACACCCTGTATATAGTCTACAGTCTAATCCGCAAAAACCTTTACAACTTCGTGTTTCTTGAAATGTCACATTTAATAATAAGTGCATTATGTGCCATATATGTCACGTACCTTTTTTTAAATACAATTTCCAAAAAAATAATAATTTGCTATTTTTTAACAAATTTCTATTTATTTTAATGTCATTTTGTACCCAAATATTGTCTTTAATAATAAAAAATCATGCAGTTAGGGGTTAATACTTCATATTCAATAAATGCTTTGAAAGTGGAACATTTCCAGACGCTTTTAAGATTGCTCGAGTTGTACCAATCTACAAAAAGGGTGATAGGAATGATCCAGAAAACTTCCGCCCAATATCCATTATTCCTTTATTTGGTAAAATTGTGGAATATCTTATTCTTGTTAGATTAAACAAATATCTTAACAAATACGAGATTCTCAATGACAATCAATATGGTTTTCGGAAAAATAAATCTACAATACAAGCTAAGACAGATCATTAATGAAGCTAACGAAGGTTTTGACAATAAATCTCATACTGCGATCATACAGTGTTATCTTTCAAAAGCTTTTGATTGTGTCTCACACAAAAAATTATTAAATAAACTAGAATCATACGGCATACGGGGGGTGTGCCTAGATTTGTTCTCCTCCTATCTACGGAACCGTCAGCAGTTTGTAAATATTGGAGAGCTTAATTCGAATCGTAAATTCATTCACCATGGAGTACCACAAGGATCGGTACTTGGACCGGTCCTATTCACTTTATATATTAATGATTTTTTTGACTTTATCTCTCCAACTAAATGTCTACTCTATGCAGATGATACAACTTTATTAGTATCAAGCCCTAACACAGATATACTACAAAATATAATCCACAATATAATAATCAAAGCAGAGAACTGGTTTACTACAAATAATCTAAAATTGAATCAGGAGAAAACACAGACTCTGATCATTTCACTTACATCTAACTCAGATCAAGACTTTGCAGTTAAGGTGCTTGGAATTTTTATTGATAGAAAAACAAACTGGATGTACCATATTGACTTTCTTTGTAATAAACTTGCGTCTTTAATTTTTTTATTTCGGCAATTATCTAAATATCTTGACCAAAAATGCCTTATTATGGTATATTTTGCTCTTTTTCACAGTCTTCTGACTTATGGAGTAGTGCTATGGGGAAATTCTAGTAACGCAAATAAAGCGTTTGTCATGCAAAAAAAGGTTATTAGAATTATTACAAAAGTTGGTTATTTTGAACACACTAAACCTATATTTAAACTACTCTCTATACTTCCACTACCTTCTTGCTATATTTTTGAAAGCTTAATTGAAATCCACAAACAATCTACCATACTCCCTAAAGGTTGTGATATACATCACTATAATACTCGAAGCGCTGAGGATGTTAGAATAAAAAAATATAGACTCAAAATTTCTGAAAAAAATTCGTTAAATGTAAAATTATATAATCACTTGCCTGCATCAATAAAATCATTAGGATTAAAACAATTTAAATCCAGAATTAAAAAACTCTTCTGCACGCACTGTTTTTTCTCTGTTGAGGAATATTTAAATATCTCACTCCATGAATAGCTCTAACAGATCTTACATATTATTTATTCTTTTTTTTCAGTTGTCATTTACGCTGGTAAATAATAAATTGTAGATTTTTCAATCGTACCTTTTACGTTCTCTTTTTTCTACATTGACTTTAAGATGGAGTATACATGACATTTATCTTGTTATATCTTTTATTTAATTTATACTTTTTTGATATTAATTAATAATTCATGTTAATATCCTGACGTATCATAAATGTTCTGTACATAATATGATCAATAAAATATTATTATTATTATTATTATTATTATTATTATTGAGTTAAAAAATTATAAAGAAATTAAATTTCATAAAGCAGCCAGCTATGCAATAACACTGGAAACAACCAATATAAATAAATAAATCTGATAGACATGTCAATGTCAAGTGCGATTAACATAGTATGTTTGTGTTATAATTTTACTGCAATTATGGAATCAATTCTAAAAAACTTCCCGTATGGAATTTGTACAAAATACATAGAATTGAGGGAAGGTAATGTACAGGAGATATAGAATATTTCGCAAGAAACTGTCTGTATGGAATTTTTATAAAATACATAGGACTGACGGAAGGTAATGTGCTGGCCTCATCAGATTTTTTTTATAATTAACCCATGTACAGAATGTCCCGCGACTCGATGAGTCATGAGTGACATGAAGATTACAAATTAATAATTTTTTGTAACAAATTATAAAATTTTACATAAATAACTTACTATTTAAACAATTAACTTAACTCAATATTGTTGTAGGCAGGCTGCCTAATGGTTTAGCTAGCAGGTAAATTATTCATAATTTTATCTTACGCTTTGTAAGTTATTTCTTCTACAAAAATTCACTTCAAACATATCGTTGAATTCGTAATTTTACGTAGATTCCAAATAAATAAAAATATACAGGGTATCCTATTTGAAATATGAAAGATAATGTCACTTCCGATTAAACCAGAAGCGCTACAATCATGCCTAATATCATGATTTCTGGGCTCTAAGCTAAATTTACAAATATATCAAGAAAATTAAAAAATAATTATAAATAAAAGTTATTTTGAGTGGCTCCTTTTTCAGTGTCACTCTGTATAATGACGCAAGTAGCTCAATATTATTACTTCCGGTGGTTGAGTACGTAATTTATAGCAATATTTAATTTGTAATAGAACACATATTGTAGAATTATGTAAAATGCTCGAAGGACCAATAGACTTTAAATAGTAAATAACGAAAACTCGCAAAGTTGAGATTGTGGTGACTATCTAAAACAATTAAAGGAGCACTGACTAGGAGAAACGGAATACGACGAGGAGGCAGGAGCTCGACGGGACTTGAATGACTGGATGAATCCTGCAGACGGTAGTCGACGGCAGGATAAATAGCAGACGTAACTGGTCTGGAAGCGATGACGGCCAGGGTCAGGAAGACAGGAAGTTCAGGAAACAGGAGGCCTCACTTGGTTGTGAGGCTGGCAAACAGACGCCACCAAAAGGCGCAGGGCTGGATACTGGCAGGAGCACTTGCAGGAGGCACTCGAGAGGAGGGCAATGTAGAAGTAGGGCGTAACTCGCCGAATGAAAGCCGCCAAGTGGCGACAGCACGGTCGGTCCGATCCGTAGACTTGACTAGGGTTGTCCGCTGTTTAGCACAACAGCGGTCTCGGAGCACAAACACATATGCACTTTACACTTACACCTTTCCTGAAATATAAATTTGCCCTACTACTCAGTAAAACACGATGTCAATAGAATTGGATTTAATTTTGCATCAAGAAATATGTTTAAGGCCCAAAAGGAAGCACAAAATGAAAGAATGATGAAAGACGCGAGGAGCTAAATGAAAATACGTCTGAACCTTTACTTGGCTCGTTACAAACTTGTTTGTACTTTTGTTATGAATATTTTCATCGCTATGAAGCTTTTCATTGTTGCATTCCTTTCTTTACAGATGCCTGTGATTTTTAACAAAATAACAAAACATAGCTAACTTTAGCTTTAAATTAAATATAATAACAATACATGTTAGTCGCTTACCAGCTACTCCTATAGTTGATTTTGACAGTCACCACAATACCTGACTTTTACAACTTTACACATATTTATTCAAATTTAGAAAATAAAATTTGTTATATTCTTAAAAAATGTAATGGAAAATGAATAAAATTGTAAATTTTTATTAATATAGAAGGCTTTGCATTTCTCTTTTTTAGAACAATATACATTCTTAATGATAAATAAAAGGGGTAAAAATTAAATACCAATAAATGTGTGCAAACTATTTTGAAATATATAGAAATTAATGCGGTATGTGGGATAAAAATTATACGTTTATATATAGAGCTATAAATAATACATCCGTATTTTTTTAAATAGCCGTATCTCTTTCGCTCGCAATGTTTGTATTAATTCACAGTGGTGACGTCACAAAAGTTTTAATGCTGTTTATCTCGAATTCTATGAATTTGTAACAAATTTAAAAAATACAGGTTTGTTATTTTTAACTCTATAGGTATACACATATAGAAATATTTTCGCTAAGGTCACATTTCGCATTTGAATATTTATTAAATAAATTTTATTTAAATTTATAAGCTTAATGTAATTTAAAATAAATTAATTTCAAAGCCTTCTGCATTTAATAAAAATGTAATATTTTATTCGTTCGCTATTCTATTTTTCAATAAAATAACAAATGAATGTTTTTACATTACTGGATAGCAAATTTCACATAGTTTGAGTAAATGCACATGTATAGGGTGTTGACCGCGACACCGGAACATTGGACTTTAACATGTAGGTAACATTATACGAGTATTTTCATAATTTCCTGCTTCCCTAATTATTTTAGTTAAAAATGCTTCAAATAAAAGTTGCAGAGCTTCAAATTTTCGACATTTTCATACCTAATTGCTGCCGTTACAACGCATGTAAAATTAATTTTGCAAATTGATTCAGATGCAGAATTTTCAGCTTTATAAGCCCTATGCCCTATGTTCCAGTGTTAACACCCTGTATACAGAATATTTCATTTCAATATCCGAAGTTGCTGTTAAGTACTTGAAAACCTGAATTCAGTGCCGGCCCGAGACTTTTGAGCGGCCCGGGTGAAAATTATAAATTGCACCCCTCATTTATTACAATTTTGTTTAGATTATATAGGTACAAAAATTAGAAAAGATTTTTTTCTTTTGGGTTCTACAGAGTTACTTTATTTTTGTCTAATACCATATTCAGGATTTAGTCACGGGAAAGTTATTTTCAAAGTCTGTTTGTGTACAACCCGAAATATACAACAGCGTTTACCTTCCTCTCTTAAAAAATAGAATTTCCAATTTACGATTACTTTGTCTGTCTAATGATGGTTCTGTCATTTTGACATTAAACAATTAAATATGGTCTGTTGTCATTAGTATTTTAGGTTGCAAACAAATGGACTTCCAAAATAACTCGTGACTAATCCTGTATATAGGAAAGAAAAAATATTTCTCAGTGCAGGTATAAGTCTCGGTATAAATACTTTTCATTATTTTGCAATTCGGAAAATCTAATTTAACCCTTTAACGGTTCATCCTAGGTAAAAAAATATAAGAATCTTGTTTTGTATAAAATTTCGATACCGATCACCGTTTTCAAGAAAAATGTCAAAAACCAAAATATGTCGCCTTTTTCCAAATTGGCGAGGGGCTGTTGCATCAGTGTATTTTTCTGTACAGGATTCCGCGTCATACCTAATTAGTAATCAACTTTAATCGCTTGTAGTTTGCGACCTAATTAATATTGAAACAAATTTTTTTCACTAATACTCATTAATTTATGTATATTGTCGTCTTATTCAAGATAGTTAAAATTTGACTATGGTATTGTACCCTATTACCTCTTCAGAATTTGATATGACAATGTTTTTAATTGATATAAACGAATTTAACCTTTCTTCTTGCTTAGTATAACGGAAAAAATTTAAATAGGATTTAATTAATATAAGTTTGCTGCAACTGGAATTGTCAGCATTATGATTAAAGCTACACACTGGACGAGTCAATAAACTGTAATTTGATTTTTAATTTATTTTGCAAAAAATAGTGTCAAAAAATGTCGCCCTAAAACCAATTTGGCCCCAGGCCTGGCTTGCCTGTAGCTTGGGCCGGCCCTGCCTGCAGTAATAATATTGAGCTATTTCCGCAATAATGTAGAGGGATTATTATTTTATTATGTAATAGGTATAGCTGAAATCGTTGAAAATAATAATTAGCGAGATATTTGCTGGTTTATTTACAGACAGACACCTGTATATAAAAGTAGATTTTTAACAATAAAGTTAAATTTCATTTTTGTATAGGTAAAATGAGGGAGTTCAGTATACGGACTAAATCAAAATTGTAAGGTAAAAATTATTTGTTAAAAACATTACTATGCAAAAAGATGGATTATATTTTACAATATAATACGAGGGCGAAAGATCGATTACAAAAGATGCTATAAATTCGATGTATAATACAGTTACTGAGTAATAAAACAGATAATAGTTATTTACATAACAAGTGCGTGAACGCTTGTTTCCCGGATGAGCGTTTGGCGGCGCGAGATTGCGAGCGTTGCCATTGAACGATTCCGGGAACCAAGGTCACGCACGTGGTTTGTACAATATTTTTCGTACGAATAGTATAAAAATAATAATTAGTAATTTGTGTACAAATAATTTTATTAAAACTTTATTACAAGTTCATTGCAAAATCAGGTGTACCACAGGGTTCTAATCTTGGACCACTTCTATTTGCTTTATTCATAAATGATCTTTTGTTATCTATTAATTGTAATGTTCTTGCATATGCTGATGATATTAAATTATATATGAGTATAAATTCACCTGCTGATACTCTAAAATTACAAAATAACATTGGTCTCATGGTTAAATGGTGCACTAATAACAAACTTAATTTAAATATTGATAAATGTTGCGTTTTACACGCAGAGAGAATCAAATTCATTTTGTATATAACATGCGTGATGTTCCATTGAAGAGAAACACATCTATTATAGATCTGGGCATCACATTTACATATAATTTTCAATATATTGAACATACAAACAATGTCTGTAATTCAGCTAACGGAACCCTAGGTTTTTTAATGAGAGTATCGAAAATGTTCAGTGATATCAGCGTTTTAAAATCTTTGTATATGGCCTTTGTTATGAGTAAACTTGAATATGCTTCTTTAATATGGCATCCTTTCCATGCATACCTTGAACAAGCGCTGGATCAAGTACATGGTAGGTTTTTGAAATATCTTTCATTTAAAATAGATAAGGTATTTCCAGAAAGAGGTTCAGACCATTCCTCCTCTCCCGTGTGCCATTTCACGTTCCGCGACTAGAGTCCAAGCATTCAAAGATGTTCCATCTACCTATACCACGCACTGATATCTTAAAATATTCACCAATCTTTATTTGTTGTAACAGTACTAATCATTTGTCTTTACATATTTTTAACTAATTTATTGCCCAACAGTTTTACAAACAAGTTACAGGACAAAATACTAGAATAAAAGGTACGTAAAAATTACCAATTAAAAATAAAGATGAATTATATAAATATGTCATTATAATGCAGATTGGCACATCGGCACATGGCAGTAATAAGAGCCCTTTGTAGAACATCCGCATGGGATTGGGGAAGATAAAATGTCAAGGGGAACCTGGAGGCCTGACGCGAAACGTTGATCTGGACACACGAGAGGAGGTATGGTACATCCTTCTCACCCCGTAGTAGGAGCCACAGGAATCTGGCACAGCTCAACTCTCTCCTAGACTTCAGCGACGTCATATTGTGGCGCTCAAGGAGGGATTGATGATCTGTACCCCTAAATCCTATCTAGCCTGTATAAAGAGGGGTCCAAATTAGGTGAGCGTATTCAAGTTTACTCATGACGTAAGCAAAGTACAGCGACTTAATCGCATGAGTATCGTGAAACATGTTTGTTGATCGAATCATAAAACCGAGTATTTTATTAGCTTCTTTAGAATCAATGCTGATGTGTTCCGAAAAGCTGAAGTTTGAAGAAAATGTTACGCCCAAATCCTTAAATGATTTAACATTATCAAAAACTGAACCATGTATATTGTATGGGAAAGTAATGCTATTTATTTTCTTAATGTAAAGTAATGTTAATCATGGTATCTAAATAACTATTTATTACTATTTATTACTAACCAAGTATTTTACTTGTAGTATATAGCAAATTTAAACTTAATAAACTTGTTAAATTTCTTATTGTTTTGTTATAATTTACATTACGTTTGTTGGTTACGTTTTACCAAATTCCCGAGTGCTCTGTCTTACCGACTCCCGCCAAGCAGAAATTGTTGCCAATATTGTGAACCAAATGCACTAACTTCATTATTTTAAAATTAAATTTCCAGATCGCTTATCTGGTGGAGACCTGGGAAATTGACGTTTCGGACGTTACTTAGGCGACGCGAAACAACACATTTCAATGCATGAGTACGAAAATAATTTTTCTATATAGTTATCAATTTTGGGTACAATAAAACTATTTTCATGCAAAAAAATATTGTTGATGTCATATAATAATGTTTCGACATAAATAATATTAACAAGAATATAAAGTATAATATGAAATTTAAAGAATATATTTTTAAAAAAATGAAACAAAAGAAAATCTGTTTCTCTCGTCCGAATAAATTGTAAAATCATAGCCCTATCAGGCACAATAATTTTTGGGTCTATCAGGCTCACGTCCAAACACGACGCAAAATTCATAATCACGCGGGTCATAGCCCGCGTTGACCTCTCCTCTTACGGATGTTTTACATTTAGTGATAAATCGATCAATTTATTGGTCAACTTGGTGACCTTAAATATATCTACACGTACACGTGTAAACCAGAAAAACCAATTGATTTATCTACAGAAATTGACTTTTTGGAGAATGTTTGTTTTCAGTTTTCAACTCTATAGTATAATTTATACATTTCCAACTATATATAATGGTTCTAAGCGGTGTTTGTTTCTAAAAAGATTATAAGTTTTCAAGCATCCCGTTTTTACCTTCCGTCACCTTTGGTAAGGAAGGTATTGTCTTTGGTCAAAAAATTCGATGATGAGTGCGAATATATTATAAACAAACCATTCCAACGGAATGAGTCTTGATGTATTACTTCAAAACAATATAACATGTATATAAAAATATTTAATACTTACAACCAGTAGAAAAACCTATACCTACTGTATTTTTATAGATATTTTAATTTAAAATACTCTGATTTTTTTTCCATATTTAAGATAATCGAGTTATCAAAAAAGAAAAGACCGACGAATCACCCTGTGTAGCAAAAATGACATTAATATACATATTATTTATTAGCCATAGATAAAATATTTATAAGGACGGATGAACTTTCCTTTGATAAACTGTTAAAATTAATACCATCAATATTAAAAAAAAAATTGTTTTAGAGAGAGTCGGCTTCTTTTTAAGATAAATTGAACTTTAATGATAGGTGTAAAATTGCTATTACGTATGTCACTTCATTATATACACTATTCAATACACTGGAATTTCAAATAGCTAGGATTTATCGATTTCTGAATTATTGTCAATTTACTGTTGGTACTTCTCGTTTATCAAAAGATATGATTTTGTTACGCCACAAATTATAGTAGTTCCTTGTAATACGAGTACTCTATTTATATAGCTTGGAAATAGTAATTTGGGGGGTTAGTTGTATTTGATAGGTGGGTAGAGGAAGAGTATTCGTAATAATAAGAGTGCTTATTTGATATTCGACTTCTTTATTTTCCTATCATCGTAATAATTCAGAAGTGAGATAAAGAATCCGGTTTTAACTCTATTAAAATAAAATGTCGAAAGAGTTACGAGCAGATAGAGTGATAGTTGGTATAGTTCTGACAATTGTGATGGTGAAAGTTCTACACATACAGAGCTATTTGAAGAGATTTTAAGTATCATTAAATTTTTGTTATTTTATTAATCTATTTGTTATTGGAAATATAGCACATTTGATTCTTGTTATCTTTGCTATTTGTAACTGGAAATGTAGCTATAGAATAGTGAAGTAATTTGGGAGTATGTTTAGATATCAAATTTAAATTTAATTCAAACAGAATGCGCAGTAAAATGTTTTTCAGAACAAGTAATGTTTCTTATTGGTAAAGCAAATGTAATTTTAGTGTTAATGATTTTATTTTACCAACATAAATCATTGTACCTACTAGAAATAAATTTTTGGAATATTGACATTTTGATAGATCACTCAGTAGTAAAGTTCAAAGATCACTTTTAAAGTTAATGGCACTAGTTTAGAAATGATTTTTACGATATCTGAGTTACTGTGTAGTATAAGGTAAGTGCGAGCAATACAAATATGATCCAATGTGAAACGATTTTTACGATTTCTGAGTTACTGTGTTGTATATGCTAAGTGCGATCAATACAAATGTGATCTAATGTCATATGATTTCTGAGTTACTTATGTGTTTATGCGTATGTGCGATATAAGTTAAGTGCAAGCCACAGTAATATGATCTGATGCGAAATGATTTTTACGATTTCTGAGTTACTTTGTATTTATGAGTATGTTATGTGCCGTATAAGCTAAGTGCAAGCCATGTAACATACAACCATAATTCGAGCGTAATGCAAATAATTTAATTTTCCTTTTAGGTAAACCAAAATATCAGTGACGACACTGAATAGGATCAGGATGGCGGAATGTTACGCCACGAATTATGGTAGTTACTTAATTTGTGTGTGGTGTAGGTAATACACTATTTACATACATAGCTTGGAAATAGTAATTTGAGGGTTAGTTGTATTTGATAGGTGGCTAGAGGAAGAGTATTTGTAATAAAAGAGTATTTATTTGACTTTCGACTTCTTTATTTTCCTACCATCGTAATAATTTTTTAAACAATCGGCTTCATGTTCATAATTGGATTTTAGAGACTTAATATAATAATTAATTTCATCATATAATTTGTAAAATTGGAAATACTACTTAAATGAATTTTATTATTTTTTCTCAAAAATATCTCGAGAAACTTCCAGTTTGTTTTTGTTATGATTTGGTGTTACAATAATAGATCTGGATCACATGTTTAAATAGTGATATGCATTTACATAACGGTACATTACCTTTCACATAAGGTGTGTTGTTTTCATTCTAGTGTTATGACGCACTATCTCTGGAATATAAGTGCAATATCTCATTTAAGTAGACGATGATATAAATTAAACATAATAGTTATCACTGTATAAACATTTTTATTGTTTTAGTAAACATGACACTTCTATATTAAATAAGTTAGAAGATAAACTTTTTGTGTTAACTATTAATCAAGGTAATACCAATAGCTAAATACGGTCACCAGTTGTTACACTATATTAATTTATATAATTCATGTATTTTTGTTATTTTCTAGAAATTCCATAGATAAGTTACTTACACGGTAAAGTGGCAAAAATACTATAAAATAAAACTTATTGTACTATGTGTAGACTTAAGTATATAAACAAATGGAAAATTATATTAGTTATTTGTACGATTTTAGAAGTGGAAAGTGATCGAACAAAGCTTTCGAATTTTTCAGAAAATATGTTTGTTATCACAAACTAAAAGTTTTTCCGAAGGTTATGTAACGATAAATACAGGGTAGGGGACGGAACAACAGAGAGATGCGAAATTTTTATTCTGTTGCCTACAATCGCCATAATAACACTTGAAACTCAGGTTTGAATTTTTAATTGTATAAAAACTATTTTTTATATTTTTAGCTCCATCTTGATTTAGTGCGATCCAAATTACAATAATAATAACTTTTTTGTTCGCAGAAATTTATTAAGACACAGCAATACTAATTCTGCTTTGTCTGATACAAGAAGATCCAAGTAAACTGAATAAATATTCCTCCAGTTGCCAATAAACGTGAACTTTGTTTGAATACATATTTTATTTTATAAATAAATACAATAAATATATAGTCACGGCATATTACCCATTGCTGGGTGTGCCAATTTGCTTTGTTCACAGATATCGTAACGGATGATATATTCGTATCGTATGAGCGTTTCCCAGGCATCACCTCAAAGATAATAGTATATTATTCAACGAGCGTATTATGATGGCTATTATTCACGAGAATGATTTTAGAACACGAGCCGTAGGCGAGTGTGGTAATTCATCCGAGTGAATAATAGCCATTTTACGCGAGTAGAATACGATATTTTATCTACCCCTGCAATTGAAATCATATTATACCGGGTGACACTGAAAAATGGTCTACTTTAAATAACTTTCTTATTTTTAATTTAATTTTAACTTTCTTAGATTTTTCAGGTAGCAAGTGAGGTTATATCAGTTGGGTCTACAATATCCGGAGGTGTACACAATAAGTTTTCACTTTCTTAATTATCTTCCATTTTTCTTCGGTTTAAAATTGTTTTTTCGCGCTTCCGTCAAGTTTTAAGCATCAAAATCGTTCAGGAACTGTCAAGATTACTGCAAACTGAAATGAAATAATGAGTCACTCACTGTCGTAAAAATATAAAAAATCTATTGTTCAGTATTTTTAATACAAGAAAATAGAATATTTATAGGTTTTGAACATAATTGTAAGTAATTATAATTAAATTTGCAGTGAAAAATCCACATAAAATTATGTTGATTTTTCAGGTTATAATATAAGAATGAAATGCCGTGAATCGTACAAAGAAATGTATTATGTTACCAACACAGAAAATTTTCCTAGAATTTAGAGTTTGAGTAATACATAATAATAAACAGAAAAGTCGGCACATAAAATCTTGTCTATCACATGTCCAGAAACGGTTTTGCGAGTATTTGCATGCGCATAACCGCTAAATGAAGATGATTGTGAACCCTCAACAATAAATTTGACAGTTCCGTGTCTTATGTAACCTCGCTCCGTGGATTATGAGTCAATCCACGGTCCACGGGCCGTGGATAATGAACGGTATTATGTATCCATGGTTACGTACATAATCAATATATTACTATTTATTATACTTACCTCATTTTATTTATGTATTTTTGTTTATAAGCAAATACATTAATTATATATATATATATATATATATATATATATATATATATATATATATATATATATATATATATATATATATATATATATATATGTAATATTTTTCCTGAATCCTAATATAATATACTTTTCAACGAATTTGCAATGTAGGGTTTCATATGAATCACTATAAAACATTTTTAACAACCATATAGGCATTTACAGGTAACGTGTGTTACGGAAATATCAAATCACTTTAAAGTATTTGCATCCTGGGAGTAAGGCAAGTTTTCCTACCCTAAACAGAGATTGGTGCATCGACCTTTTAAAAAAGAAGAATTGTTCTACCTTGGGGTTGCATATAGTTTCAACCCAAAAAGGTAAATGCGGCTACGTCAAACTTTACAATATCATTAAAACCAGAAAATATACACTTGAGAGCAAAAGTATTCGGCCACCCATTACTTTTCAATAAAAAGTGATTTTTGATATTAAACTGCATCTTGTACAATACTAACTAATAACTCATATTATATGGTAGCGATTGAAGAGCTAGAGTCTACCGTCGTCCAGGAGAACGATTTTCACAGTGCTGCATAGTGGAGCAACTCGCTTTTGGGGGAGGTTCATGCATGTTTTGGGGGGGCATTTCTCTTTGTACAAAAACCGAACTGGCCTGTATCCCCACAGGTAACCTAGGCGGTTTAACTGCTCTGCACTATATTTCTGAAGTCTTAGAGGAGCATGTTGTCCCATATGCTGGCTTCATTGGCGATAATTTCGTACTTATGCAAGATAATGCAAGGCCTCATGTAGCTGAGATTGTTCAAAATTACCTCAACGAGGTTGGTGTACGAGTCATGAAGTGGCCAGCCAAAAGTCCGGACATGAATCCGATTGAGCACATAGGGGATGAACTCAAGAGAAGAATTCGGTCACGGGTTCCAGCTCCAACAACGCTTCAGGAACTGACAAGGGCTGCTCAAGAAGAGTGAGATAATATTCCACAGGATGTTGTTGAAGGGCTGATCAGATCCATGCCAAACCGAATGCAATCTGTTATACAAGCAAGAGGGGGTCATACAAAATATTGAAAAAACCTCATTTGTTCAAACTTGTTTTTGTTTCTGTTATTAATAAACAAATTTAAATTTTTTTCCTCTTACTTATTCTGACTATTATAACAAAAATTTTGTTAACATGATAAACAAAAGCTAACCAGAGATTCATTTGGTATCATTTGAGAGAACACTAATCGGGCTTCGAAATGATACCAATGTGCTATTTCACAAATGTAAGGAAGCATGCTATTTATTCTTTTAAAATTAAGGTTGTTAGGTGGCCGAATACTTTTGCTCTCAAGTGTATGTTATTTAATGGTGTTAATTCCAACATGACAGAGTGATTGAAAATAGTATATTAAAGAATAAATGTCATAATTCTCATTTAATTTTGTTAGAAGAAAGTTTGGGTTACGACGTGCAGCGAAGTGGCCTAATTCTTCGAACAAAATAATCGACAATTATAAAATGAGTTCTTTATTAATTTTTCTATTTTGCGCCTTTTATGTACTTTTTAAATAAAAATCGTAGTTTTAAAATTTCAGGAATTTTGTGTTAGGTACTAGTGTGAAGTTTGAAAATTCATTTGACGTTCAATATAACTCTAACCTTATTTCCAATCTACGATATTTTCTATTTCTTTCTAATTTTACGTTCTTATTAGTAGTTTTAAATTCAAAATTATATAAATATATATTTTTTTTCAATGTTTTGTTTTCATTTATTTAGAGAGATTTAACAAATGATATTTTTTGACATTGACAGCCACCAAGACCACCAACTCAAAAAAAATTAATTGTATTAATCTATTACAGCACTCAAATTCGCTATTAACGTACTCTTTTGGGTGCTGCACTAACTTTGTTATAAACGCAAAAAAGTCTAAAAAATGGGTAATTTTTAAATTATTCCAATTGAAAAACTTTTTTCTCTGAAATACTCTGAACAATGAAAATTTAAAAAAATAATTCGATTCTCAATTTTATATTTCACAGGTGACTAAAATTACTAAAATAAAAATTGTACATTAACTACTAAATGGTCGTCCCCTTGGGTCGTTCTAAGATATCAACCGATTTGCGTCATGAGTAGAAAGTTACTAAACTTTTTAGCTAATTTATATGAGACTAGATCGTTTTATGTTGTGATTATTTCCTATAGTACAGTGCAAGTCATAGTAAAATAATATGCTTGATAACAGCAAGGAAATTTGATTACAATAATAAAAGAGACTAATAATGCAAAAGAGATATTATAATTTTTGTTATAGTGTATTGCAAAAATTAGGATTTTTTTGCTCTTAATTTTTTTCTTTTAATCAGTGGGACCCAGAAAATATTTCACATACGGGCAAATAAATAAATAAATAAAAATTGGTTAAGCCACCGTATATATATATATATATATATATATATATATATATATATATATATATATATATATATATATATATATATATATATATGTCTACAGATTATGTACTAGGTATAAAAATTACCTTATTTATGCAATGAAGCGGTAAAAAAGGACCATTATGTTTTTGTGCTTCAAAATATGCTATCAAATTAGCCACTAATTCCAGACTTTGCCGAGGCAACGCTTTCGGCATGGTTTCAGTATTCAAATTATCCAAATTAACACGAAAATATTACAAAATCTTCTTTTTTCTTCTAACACACCGATTTCAATCAAAATTCAATGTGAACATATAATCAAATTGTCAATCGCAAGTCTTACCAACGGGAGAATAAAAAGGAAATATATATTTAAAAGATTCACGTCGAATAAAGTTTTATTTCCTGTTTGTACAAACTACGTAAATTTAAGTGTCAAAGTTTTAAAACAATTCATATTTTCCGAAAACGGCGATTATTAGTTTTTATATTTTTCGCAAGTTGATGAGGTTAATCGGTTGATATCGTGGAACGACCATACATAGTAGGTGAAAACGGAGAATTTAAATAACATTGATAAATATAGAAAACAATTAATAAATAATATTACACATATAATGGTCGCCAAAAATTAATACTTGAAGAAGGCACCTTTCCAGTCAAGAAGTTTGAAGCCATGATGGATAATATTAAATTTTTTCATGTTCTGCGACTTATTGTTTGCCTTTTTTCTCCTTGTATTTTTAAAAATTTTAAAATAATTTTTAACCACATTCAAATTTTATTATCATTTCTGTTCAATTTTAACTTTTACGAAAGGTATTATAAATTTCAGACTAAAAAATTATCTAGTTCGATTGAAAAACAATGAAACAACGAATCTATCAATTAAACCCTATTTAAAATTTAAAACCTTTACTTAATGCTATAAAACAAAAAAAAATCATCGTTTTCGTATCTTAAAATTGTTGGGAAATTTTGAATTTATTCTTTAACTTTTCTCTATTTTGCAACAGCATGTACCTATATAAAAATTCGATCATTGAACTCCCTACATACAACAAATAGTCCAGTCAATGAATGTTTAAAAATGGATTCGACTTGTGCGCACTTTTTTGACTTTTGGGCTGTATTCAGAGGTGTTTAGAGATAAGTCCTGGGGTTTCTGAGAGGAGCTAATTTCAGGGCATAGCAAAATGTGTCCCTTTTATGATTTTTGCTTATATCTCGATTGGTCCTAGCGAAAACAAAATTAAAGCTATCAAAATTCGGCATAAAATAGTTACTATTCATTTTTTTTTATCCCTAACCGTTTTCTAGTTTTAAGCTGCTGAAAATCGTTATTTTTCCAAAAATAATTTTCATACTACTTTTTTGAACATGCATATTATATGTCTTGTACATTCAAACTGTTATATTTAGAGCAAAATGGATCAGAAAAGCAGTTGTAGAGGATGAAATTATCTTTTAAAAATTTATAAAAAGTCGATTAATTGCAACAATTACCGGCAGATGCTCACCTTGCAGTTGGCGTTGGTCGATCTTCAACAGTATAGCCCAGATGGGAAGGAATTTCCCTTTTACGTAGGGATTTTACAGTTATGAGGGAAAAAGAGTTTTTATATTAAGAAGAGGGAAAATATATAAATTTATCGAAAATTATCATTATATGAATAAAAAATACAAATGACAAGGTGAAAATTATTTTTAGAAAAATAACGATTGTCAACAGCTTAAAACTAAAACGGTTAAGGATAAGAAAAAATGAATAAGAACTATTTTATGTCGAACTTTGTCTGCTTTAATTTTGTATATAAAGACGTTTTCGTTAGAACCAATCATTATCGATATGTAAGCGAAAAAACAAAAAAGGGACACATTTTGTTATGCTCTGAAGTTAGCTCTCGTCGGAGATCCCAGGACTTTTGGTATATTCATCTCCAAACACCTCCGAACACAGTCCAAAACTCAAAAAAAAGTGTGCACAAAAGTCTGTCTAGAAACCATTCCTTAATTGTACTAAAACGGCAATACACAAATGATAATTACTATATGTTAATTTATGAGAGTAACATACTAGGTCAAACTGACCCATTTACCACTTATGTAACTTTATTTATAAAAAAATATAATTAATGATATAAAAATTAAAAGAAACGTACTGTTGACCACGGTTGAGGATTACAAGTAGTTTAAAGCCATAATTTTCAATAGTTTAAAAAAACTACCTGATATTAACATGACAATGGCTCAGTAACCATAGACAATAGGAAGGTTAAACGAATATTTTATTTGATTTACAAATTATATATAGTCAATTTTGAAACACCAACCGAACGTGGTTAAGGTCGTTGCTATGTAGTACCGGCATAGTCCGTAAAAACGAACATACCGGACCAGTTGCTTAGAAGGTAAATAGTTGTTTACACTGAGTATACAGAAAATCATAAAAAATATGTTTGTTGATAAGCTAAAATGTAAAACTTACTTTTAAAATAACTGTACTGTATGCTATTTTAAGAACTAAATTAGAAAGTTAGTAATGAAAATAAATAAATTAATAATTGTTCTCCAAAAGTGAATAAAAAGTGTCTTTACAGGTTTTTTTTAATGTGACGATAAAATAAGGCTAAAAGTTGTAATTTGATAATTTTATTAGTTCAGATATCGTGGTTCATAATAAAATTATTGACAATGTTTAATCTCTGATAAAGTTTTTTTATGTTGTACATACAATAATTAAAACGTAAACATACAAAACGAAAAAGAAACATCGTTTTGGAACACGTTCTGAAACTTTTATTATCAAATATTTCAAATAGATGTATAAATTCAGATTTAAATGTTAATAAATGAATTTTAAAATGAAAATTGATGAAGTTTTGTATTCATTATACGATAAAATAAAAATTAATTAAGACTATTTTAAAACTAATGCTGTAATATTGATCATGATAAGATATACGAGTAAGATTCCGTATCTCTACGTGGGTACTCGTAAAATTTGTTTCGCATCCATCAGGAAGGATATTGCCTCATATTTAATAGTGAAGAAATATGTAATACCTGTAATACTCGTAATTATGAACCCAACGGAATTCAATACTTCATATTCCATTGTCTTTTATACGATCCTCTTAGATCAGGAAAACCGTTTTTCATAGCGCGTGCCCCCCCCCCCAATTATTTTAGAAAAAAAATCTTCAACTAAAATTTGTAGAATCAATAAGCAAAACTAATTTTGCATGCTTTGTGACAGCAGAAATTAGGTATGAAAATGTTGAAAATCTACTCAGAAGTAGTGATAGCCATGGAATTAACAAAAAGCTTAACAAACAAACGTGTGTTTGTCTGTCATAAAATTTAATTTACTTTTTATTATTTAATAAAATTATCACAACGTAAAATTCTTAAGCAGAACAATAATTTAATTTTTCTATACAGTTCAAATACACATTTTTTGATAAAAATAACAATATTTGGCTTTTAAATCAACACATTTGTTTGTCTTTTTGTTTTAATTCCATGGCTAACACTATTAAACTAAAATTTTCAAAATTTTCATATTCAATTTCTGGTGTTACTAAACATACGTAATGAATTTTGATTTACATGCAGAATTTTATATTCTACAACTTTTATTTGAAGATTTTTTTTCTAAAATAATTTGGGGAGCAACGCGCTAGGAAAAACGGTTTTCCCATGTTAAGTGCCTATGCAATCTGCTGGCAAACCCCATTCAAGGAGAAGATATAACGGGTTTCTTCTTGAAATCTGTTATATACTTACGAAATACAATGTTAATTTTTTATTTTGCTGTTGTTACTACGAACCTTTACATTAAATTTATAATTTACCCACTAAATTTACTTAGGTATACTGTACAAATATTTCATATTTTGTTAATGGGGCGATAATTGTTTATATTTTTTCTCAAACAGTTAATTCTAGGGATATCGGCATTGTCTGCAATAGGCATATATTTTCATTAAATTTTTTTCCTTGTCAAATTAATAGTACCTAATGAATACAGAAAGAAAAATGTTTAAAATAAATAAAATATTTAAAATAAATATTTTTTTAAATTATTTACTATTTCTTTACAATGGTAGAATACCCTATTTATTGCTTATTTCGGTGTAAAAGATTAAAGCTTTGTTCATAGACCAGTTTGTAAACGGTTGAAGTTTGCGATCGAATGCGCATGCCCGGATTCAAACTACGTATTGCAAATAAAAAGATTTGATTTTTTTGTGAACACATTTATTTATAAGCATCTAGTTTGCCGTATTCTACATCGTTGAAATACTGTGAAATTGTAAATCTTACTGAAATGTCATTTCCAATGGGGGAGTTTCGTCATGTTGAAATGTAATGATTTTTCCACATTACTGCAATACATTCAATATTAAAGCAATAAAAGAAATAAAATATAGCATATTTTTTTGCACAAACGATATTAAATTTATCGTTAGTTAAATCGCCCGCAATACGATGATGTATGCAGCATCTTCGGTTCACCGTATAGTTGTCTGCTACAAGCACTAGTTTAGAATGAAAACATGTCTTCTATATTTGATATGGAAACGTTAAATTCAATGTCAAATTGCAAAAAGCAAATTATTTTATTTTAAATATGTAATTGTAAAACCTAGAAAATATAATAAATACAGAAATTAAAGTGTCAAGTGTTAAATGTAAAACATAAACTGGTGGCCGTAGTTTGCTTCTGTCTCTTTCTATGAAACACGTTTTGGGCACGTATGTCGAAACTTATTTCGCACATAGTTGATGTTATGTATGCCGTAATGGCGGGATGAAAATATTGCAAATGTTTAACATATTTTGTCTCTTCGGTATTTTCTAAAATTTTACAAAATATAAAAGTAAAAACTAGTGTTGTCAAACTGGAAATTTTCCAAAAAGAAATATTTCCGACAATGGAAATTTACCGGGAATATTTTCTTACTGCTAATGAAAGTTTCCAAAATAAATTCCCGGATATATTACCGGAAAGTTTCTGCGGGAATTTTTCCTTCTAACATAACCTATTTCACGTACGTTGACAACGTCTTTGTTGACAAACAAGTGTGCACGTGTGCCTATTATTTGCAAATGGGGTTTGGAATTATTTTATAAAATCATGTGTTGGCAAGAAGAAATAGACAGAATGTAAAATTTGTCATGCAAAATATTTAGCAAACGCTACAAAAATGACAAAACATATTTTTAAATGCAAATCTTGCCCGAAATCAGAAAAAAATAAACTAAAACCAAATAAAAGTACTATATTTCCTAGAAAATCATCACAAAATATGATAAATATATTTTGGTATTTCTTAAATGTTTCTAATTTTGTAAATTTAAATATGAATAATAAATGAAATAATAGTTATTTTATTTATAACAAAAAATTGTGTCGGTTAATTTTCGATTTTTCTTTACGCAAGTATAGAAAATATATGTAATTAAAAAAAATCAAAAAAATCAAAACTTCAGATTTTGAGATATTTCAAATTTTTTTTTCGCGTTTCGACTCATTTTGATACATTTTTGAGACATTTACCTAAAATACAATAAATATACTTTCACGTCGATTATTTAAATTAGAATAAATACCGTGTTCTAAACTACGTTTGAACCTGCGCCATTGGGGTCACATATTCGTTACATTTCTTTTCTATCCTGAACTAATTTAACTGTGTAGGTAATATCTACTGTGTATTTAATGAAATTATAACGCTTTTTAAAATATATTCTAATAATATTTCATTGTAATATGTAAGTATTTGGTATCAAAAGAAAGAAATGAGTACAGTAATATTTTATCAGTTTTGGAAACCTAAAGGAAACTTTTCGGAAAGTTTCCACTGAATTTACTGGGAATATTTAGCAAAAAAAAAATCCCAAGAATTTACCAACACTAGTAACTAGTAAAAACGCTTTAGATTTAAAAATATTTTGACATAAAAAAATCAAAAATTCGAAAACTCCCCCATTTGTTTGCGGACGCGAAAGTGTTCCAAACAGATCTTCGGAATATTAAGGTGTTGTCAGTTTAATGTTATTCTTAGTTTTGTTATTTTTTATTACCCATCATTTAAAAATTGCCATCTTCACTTGAAGAATTATTTAAAAAGTCAAAATTTCCACTGAACATTCTACTTTCCGCAGCCGTCATCTATTATTAAGTAAATTTTAATATTATAGATTTCTTATGATTTGCAATAATATACTCACTTTAAAATATTTATTTCAAATAATAAATATAAATTTATTTTTAATGTATGTAAAGAAAATATGTGACATTTTCTTCATTTAAATCTGTCACGATACCGACAGAGTGTACCGACTGAGTTCGACCAAAACTTTGATTGTGATCCGATTGGCGATGATTATGTTTCCAAGGATAATTAGTTATGAGGTATTTTGTTTTTATGCCAAGTATTTTTCTAAAATCTTGTCTCGAGAGAAAACTCCAGGAATTGTAGGCTTCAAATGTCGTTTCTCTCGTTTTGCAGGTAATCCTCGATTTAATCTAAATATTGTACATATGTTTCTGTAATTTACTAAATAAAATCTCTCGTTTTGCAGAGCAACCTAATGTAGCCTTATTCGACTAAATAAAAATTTAACCATTATTACAAAACGACATTTTGCTACAAGTTTCGAGTGAACATGGAGAAATTAAGATTTGAATTCACCATGAAGGCATTGTCAAATGACAACAAGACAAATGTCATTGCCATAACCTCAATCGAAACGGAAAATAATGAAATTTTTATTATTCCGAATGAACTACAACACATAGATCTCCATGAAAAAATAAAAAGCACTCCAGCTTTTAAAAAAGTGAAAACTACTCTCACGAAGAGAGGCACAATCAGACGGGTTTGGATTTCCATGGATGAAGAAGCGTTGGCGACCTACAAGGACGAGGATGGGAACATCATTTTCGAGGACACTTTTCTAGAAGAAGTTCAGAGAAGCAGCCAAACAGAGCATCCTTCATCATCGGGGACGGACACCACAGTAACAGCATTACAGCAGATCCTAGAAAATCTTGCGGTATCAAACAAGAAGGAACAATCAGAGGTTCCTAATCTAAAGAAAATTTCGGAAAAATTTGTTATCGAAAAATTCACTGGTAAAAATGCAAATGTCCTGCAATGGGTAGATATTTTTGAAAGTGAATGTACACGATTAGGTATTCAAAAAGACACCAATAAAATCGAGATTCTGAGATTATTCTTAGAAAATTCGTGCACTGATTGGTATAGCTCAATGCTAATTAAATATACTCTAGATTCTGAGTGGGCCGATTGGAAAAAAAATCTATGTAATACATTTGCGGACAAAGGCTGGACTCCTGTGAGACAAGCTATAGCTTTTAGATACATGAGCGGTTCACTTTTAGACTACGCATTAAAAAAAGAGAGACTTTTACTTAATGTCAATAAATCACTGGAAACATCAATTCTGATCGACTTAATCGCGATAGGATTACCAAACTATATTTCAGATCGAATTGATAGAAATGAACTTAAAGAGACAGAAGACCTTTTTAATGAATTGAGGGGTCTAGAATCTTTAGTTAAAGTCTCTGAAAAACTTTTCGAAAAGAGAAATAAAACGAGCTACGCCAATATAACAAAACGAAACGACGAAAAAAAACCGTGCGAAATTTGTAAAAATGAAAAAAAATACATTCGATACCACCCCGAGTCTGTTTGCTGGTTCAACAACAAAAAAGACGACTACAAAAAAAAGTATAACCAACTTAAAAGTGTAAACAATTCAGAACTGGAAGTCGAGTTAAATGAAAATATTCAACAAAAAAACTGAGTATCCCACCATTAATAAAAATCAAGTTATTACTAAACGACACGTTAAATATCTCTGGAATATACGATTCAGGTTCAAACGTGTCTTTGATAAATTCAAAATTGTTAAATCTGAACAATAATGAACAAAAAAAGCATAACTACCAAACAGTAAACTTGAGGACGATTAATGGTGCGAAAAAAACTAAAGGAATGGTAACATTAAAGATTAAAATTCAAAATATTGAGAAAAACATGGATGTCTTCATCGTAGATAATGAAAACTTCAACTATGAATTTTTAATCGGTCTGGATTGCATAAAAGAATTCAAATTAATACAAGATGAACATTTAAAAATTATTCAAAAAAAAGACAGTGAAAATAATATAAACTACCCGAAAAACGACAAAATAAATGAACAAAATAAAAAAATTCCTGACTTTTCAGGCAGTCTACATGAAAGTGATAAACTTTTACATTATGAGGCAAAGGAAAATACAGACATCAACCCAAAAGATGAATGCGAAATAAACTTCAACGAGCATTTAAATACAGTTGACTTCCAAATCTCAGTAAATCACTTAGATTTTCAGCAACAACTCGAAATCGATCAATTAGTTGAAAAATATAACTCAATTTTTGCCAAAAACAAATATGATATTGGTACGGTCAAGGAATACGAAGCGCACATCGATCTGATAATCGACAAATATTGCTACAAACGCCCTTACCGATGCACTATCGAAGACAAAAAGGAAATAGAAGATCAAATTGCCAACCTATTAGAGAAAAATCTAATAGAAGAATCGTACAGCCCATTTGCAGCTCCAGTAACTTTGGCTTATAAAAAAGATGAGAAAAAAAAATCAAGATTATGTATAGATTTCAGGGAATTAAACAAAATTATCGTGCCACAAGCACAACCTTTCCCACTCATAGAGGATCTAATCGTAAAAACGAGAAACTGCAAATTCTTCTCAACTTTGGACATAAATTCGGCATTCTGGTCAATCCCTTTAAAAATACAAGACAGACCAAAAACGGCATTCGTAACTCAAGAAGGACACTTCCAATGGACATGCCTTCCCTTTGGATTAAAGACTTCACCAGCAATATTTCAAAGAATACTTAGTACCATCATAAGAAAACACGATCTTTCTAAATTTGCAGTAAATTTCATAGACGATATTCTGGTCTTCTCGAAAAGCTTTGATGAACATATAACGCATCTCACTAAACTGTTGGAAGCCATAGAAGCCGAAGGTTTCCGATTGAAGTTCTCCAAATGCACATTCGCAGCAAACTCAGTAAAATATTTGGGCCATATAATTGAAAATAATTCTATCAAACCACTTAACGATAATCTAATTTCAATAAAAAAATTTCCTACTCCAGAAAAACAAAAAAACATCCGACAGTTTTTAGGAAAAATAAATTACTATAACAAATTTGTACCCAAGATCTCAATCATCCTAGATCCTCTACACAACCTTCTAAGAAAAGATCAAAAATTCATCTGGTCAGAAGAATGCCAAAGGTCTTTTGACAAAATAAAATCGTTACTATGTTCAGAGCCAATCTTAAAAATTTATGATCCAGATTTACCGATCTACATACATACAGATGCAAGCATAAAAGGAATAGGAGCAGTACTAAAGCAAGAAGACAAAAATGGAGAAAGAAAACCAGTAGCATATTTTTCAAGAAAATTAAACGAAAGCCAAAAGAAGAAAAAAGCAATTTACTTAGAATGCTTAGCAATAAAGGAATCAATAAAATTCTGGGAACATTGGCTCATTGGAAAAAAATTTACGGTGTACTCGGATCATAAACCGCTAGAAAATCTAAACATCAAATCTCGACCGGATGAAGAATTGGGAGATTTGACATACTATTTATCCCAGTATGAGTTTCAAATAAAATACTCCCCAGGGAAGCTTAACCAAGAAGCGGATTGTCTGAGCAGAAACCCGGTTCTCGAACCTCATGATAGCACAGAAGAAATTTTAAAAACAATAAATTTGATTGATTTAGAGGATATAAAGGATGACCAAAACAGAAACACTGAATTACAAAACAACAATATAAGGATTCTGAAACTCAGCGTTAATTAACTTTGAGCGTTAAACGTTAAATAACACCAAATTTTAAATTTTGGCATTCTGAAAGCAAGTGTTAGTTAACGTTCACGCCGCTAGCAGGCGTTAAGTTTACGCAAAGAGAGTTCGCGCGTGAAGTCGTAGTCGACAACATTCGTATTGTCACATCTAAAAATAAATTCAGTAAAAGGAATTAATTATCGTTCAAAATTAAAAAAAGTAAGTATAAAATGTATATTATTACATGGCATTGTTTAAATAATGCAATATATACGTGTAACTTTTTAACATTTAATAACTTCTTGAAATCTAACCTAACAATTTACAAATATTACAATTTAGTGTCTGGTAGAAAAGCACCGCGGTCAACACAGCAGCAGTACGACAAAATGCTCGATTTTATGGAAAAAAATAGAAATTTTTCATTAGGAAAATTATGTGGCGAAAGTAAAGAAGATGTTAAAAGAAAATGGGACGAATTATCCCAGATATTAAATTGTGAAATTGGGCCTAAAAGAGATCCAATGAAGTGGCAAAAGGTACGATATTTTAGTTTTCTAAAGAAATGTTTATCTTTCTTTTAGAGTCGATGCCTGTTTTATTTGTATATAAAAACTCATAAGCAATCATGCGTACACCTCTATCTAATATTTGTTTGTTTTTTTTTTATTAGTGAGACTAAAAATATCGTCTGTAAATTTTAATTATAAAATATCCCAAAACCCTCAATAAATTTTATTCTTAAAGTTGTATTTGTACAAATATTTCTTCAGCCAGCTGAACGCCAAATTCAAATTCTAAATATCGATTCGGGTGTACGGTGTGTCAATCTGCGGTGTACACAGATTTCAATAATGATGGTCATATTTGTATCGTGAGGGCATTTACCAGGTGTCAACCCCACGTTCTCTCATTACTGGTGTAGAGAATGCACCGCAGGGGTCACTTTTGTGTTATTTAAAATTCGAAATATTTCTTTTCTTATTATAATTATTTTGAATTAGGCTTGGAAAGACTGGAAGCATAACACGAAAACTAAAGCGTCAAAAATTAAGCAGTCCATGGTAAAAACCGGCGGTGGAACTGATGATTTCGTTGGAAAGCTTTCAGATTTAGAAGAAAAATTGTTAAATTTGTTGGGGCATAGTATGATAGATGGTGATGGTGAAACACCCGAAGCGTTTCCTGTAATTGTTTAACTATTTTTACTTGTTAACTTTTCTTTAAATGTGTGTTCAAAGATTTCAGATGATAATCCTATAGAACCTGTGAATTATCCCGTTGATATTGAAAATGTAGAAGTAATATTTGATAATAATTTAGAATGTAATTTAGAAATTCCCTCCGAATTTTCAAGATCTTCACCTCCTCCTGTTCCTCTCGGAATGAATGATGAGCCAGTTAAAAAGAAAAAAAGAAAAAACATTGAAAACATAGTTCAAGCTCAAACCAATATATTACTAAATATGAATACAACGTTAAATAACATAAATGAAAATATGACTGAACAAAATAGTAATTTAGCAAGAATAGCTGCTGCGTTAGAAAACTTAATAAATAAATAAATAAATATTAAACTTATTCATGTTTTAAATTATTGTTTATGCAAAATGTCTTATTAATTGGTTTCGCATTACATTTCCTTCATTTACATTTTCTGGTATGTCTATATCTTCTATTTCTTCATTATCATTTCCTTCTACTTCTTCTTCCTCATACATAATATTATTTTCAATGCCAATATTATGTAATATGCTGCATGCATTTACTAGTAGGCCTGCCATGCGAGGAGAATATCTCAAAACCCTTTCTTTTAATAAACATCTAAATTTAATTTTCAGACGGCCTATTGTCCTTTCAACACAGTTTCTAGCGGTAGCATGTCTTCTGTTATACCGTTCTTGGGGAGAATTCGGCACTACACCCAAAACAGGAGTCATAAGCCATGGCTCAAGGGGATATCCAGAATCACCTTTGAAATTCATTTAAAATTAATATATATATATATATATATATATATATATATATATATATATATATATATATATATATATATATATATATATATATATCAAACATAACAGAAACATCTATCGCAACTCGGGTGTAACAATCTCATAAACCCCGTAAATTCACGAGTACTTGCTGAAAACTAATACTGGATATTACGCTGTAGGGGTAAGTTTCAAAATTTAAGAATGTAGCAATGTTCAGATTCTTACTATTATTAGTACTTAGTTTAAATCATAATTCAGAACTTATAATTCTACAATAAGGAGTTATTTATAAATTATTACCGAGCAGCCACGAACTTCTGTCTCCCTCAGTGAAGCAAGCTTCTAAATATTCTCTTACACCACTGTGTCTCCAAATGTAAGAATCGTGTGAACTCCCTGCATGTCTTGCGTTCACATTTAAAATTCTTAAATCAGCGTCGCAAATCTAATTAAAAACATTAGGTATTCATTAGGTAGGCAAAAACATTTTGGTTTTATGCATACAATTTGAACGTTTTTTGAGTAGAAACCTTTTCTGTTCATGTAGTTATGAGCTTCTCTAGCAGGTTTTAAAATTGCGACATGTGTGCCGTCAATACAACCAATGCAGCCAGGAAAATTAAATTTATTCATGTACCTTAAAAATATTACTTTTGAGATAAATACCATTTAACTCAAATATGTGAGTAAATACTTTTGTTTTAGATTTGTTTTTTGTGCTGCCGTATTTGGAAATTTTATCCAAACTCGGAGTAATTCTGTCTCCATTACTACTGCCACTTCTTTTATGCATCTACTTACAGTAGATTGACTTCCACCAAGATTAAAATCTTGCCCGACACATCTCTGGTAACTGCCAACTGCAAAGAATCTTAGCGCTACCAAAATTTTTAATTCTGGTGTTATACCGGCCACAGTCGCTGGGCGTGTCAAATGTTCCCTTAAATTATTTATGAAATTGAAAATGATGTTTTGTGGAAATCTGAATAATTCCACAAATCTTCTTTCAGGTATATTTAATATATTTAAGTGTTGCCTCAAATTTCTTCTTAATTGTATAAATTGTCGTCGTTTTTCTCGCTCTTCTGCCAGGAGAATTAATGCATTCATTATGGTCACGATAAATTGAATATATGTATCATACACTGTTATTAACTGTCAATTTCAAGTGACAGAAATTTTGTTTTTATATATAAGTAATAAGAGTAGTCATTGGTTGAAATTAATAAAATGTGGAAAGATCTACAGAATATATTATTCACGATGACGTTATTTAACACTAGCGTTAATTAACACTGTATCTTAACGTTCTTAATTTCAGAATGCCATTTTAATGATTGAGCGTTAAATCACTTGGGTTAAACAACGTCAGTCGTTGTTTAACGCTGAGTTTCAGAATCCTTTATCAAAAATAGTATGAAACTTAGAGATGGCATTTACTATAAGAGAATTAAAACAACAGATAAAATCGTTCTGTCGGAAGATCTCAGTAAGAAACTGATACAAGATGTGCATAAAACTTATTGCCATATCGGCAGAACACAAATGCAACACAAAATTACACCACACTATACAGCAAAGAATATCATCAACAATATAAATACGATCTGTGACGAATGCGAAGTATGTATAAAAAATAAATCGAGGAAAAAATCTAAATTCGGTCTAATGTCGCATCTAGGCCCAGCGACACGCCCATTTGAAATAGTTTCTATAGACACCATTGGAGGTTTTGGAGGCTCTCGTTCAACAAAGAAGTATTTACACCTTCTTGTCGATCACTTTACGAGATATGCTTATGTATTAACATCAAGCACTCAAAACTCCAACGACTTCATAAAATTAACAAAAAATGTAACACAAAGTTACGACATCAACATGATTTTGACGGACCAGTACCCAGGAATAAATTCTAAAGAATTCAAAGAATTTTTAGACCGAGAAAATATCAAACTTGTGTTTACCGCGGTGAATGCACCCTTCTCGAATGGTCTCAATGAAAGACTAAACCAAACACTGGTTAACAAAATAAGATGCAAAATAAACGAAGATAAAGGAAGAACTGCATGGACAACCATAGCAAGGAATTGTGTAGGAAAATATAACCAAACAGAACACACAGTTACAAAATTCGCTCCAAAATATCTACTAGAAGGTGAGAATTCAAATATTTTACCAAACGAATTGAAACGAAAATACACACCCAACGATTTAGAAAGAGACCGAAAATTATCATTGGAAAACTCAATAAAGTCACATAATTATAATAAAAAACTATTTGATAAGCACAGAAAAGAATGCACATTGGAAGTAGGTGATATAGTTTACGTCGAAAACGGAAACCGACTAAACCGCAGAAAACTAGATGAATTAAAAATTGGGCCATACGAGATACTAAATAAAATTTCAAACTCAATCTATGAAGTCAACACCGGACATAAAAAAGTAGAATCAAATCTTTTCCATATCACCAAGTTGATCCCAAAAAATTGGAAAAAAACACTAAACATTTACGGTAACTGCATTTCCTTCAACGAAGGGGGGGAGATGTAAAGAAAATATGTGACATTTTCTTCATTTAAATCTGTCACGATACCGACAGAGTGTACCGACTGAGTTCGACCAAAACTTTGATTGTGATCCGATTGGCGATGATTATGTTTCCAAGGATAATTAGTTATGAGGTATTTTGTTTTTATGCCAAGTATTTTTCTAAAATCTTGTCTCGAGAGAAAACTCCAGGAATTGTAGGCTTCAAATGTCGTTTCTCTCGTTTTGCAGGTAATCCTCGATTTAATCTAAATATTGTACATATGTTTCTGTAATTTACTAAATAAAATCTCTCGTTTTGCAGAGCAACCTAATGTAGCCTTATTCGACTAAATAAAAATTTAACCATTATTACATGTATTAAACAACAATTTCACAGATAACCTAATTATCTGCAAACGTGAACAAACTAGAACTTGTGGAAATGTCAAAACTTCTGAAATATAAAAATGCGCATGTCTCCAACTAAAATTGTCCAATCGAATTGGAAATTATTCTGACCGTTGCTAACCAGTACCCAGTAGCCAACTCTAGTAGTTAGAGTTTTAAATTTGTGACTTTGTGAACGCTTTTATGTATCTGCGCATGCCTCTGACGGAAAAATATAAAAAAATCATTACCAATCTATTTTGTACAGAGATGTTTCTCTTATTTTTATTTGTTATTAATATTACATATTACTATATTATTATTGATGATGCGTCCCGGGACATTCCAGTTGAAGATTATCGTTCTGGTACTCTCTGGAACTCATTGATTAAAAGGTGATCGGATTATCGAGGTTCTATTGTAATCATGACCTTAACTCTTTATTTAAAAATAGTTACTTTGAATCAACATTGACATTAATTATCAGTGGCGTATTAACCTAATTTGACGCCACAAGCCTATGAAATTTTTGCTCCCATAATTTCGGCATTAACTTCGTTCTTTTTAGCTCCAAACCAAAATATTTTCCCTTAGCTCTCGTAGGATAGTTCAAATACGTTATTGTTAGCTACTCACTGTGTTATTTTCCGTATATAAATCAGGCCTAAAGGTATCTACATTTAGAGCAATTTCATAACATCTGTATCTTTGCCAAATCTATTTACTTATTTACTGTTTAACAAATAAGAATAAAAATAATCCTTTTAGAGTCACACATGTTTAGTAATATTCTACAAAATAAATCTGATTATAAAATTAAAATTTAGAACCATGACTAAAGAAGTTTTAAATTAAACTATTTTACAATCTCTTAAATGGAAAGCGTGAGACTTGTAATTTAAGCCCGAAAGAACAGTGTAAATGGATTCGATCCTCCCATAAACTTAATTAGAGAATTAAATTAAAGCTACTACAGCAGTTATAGAGTTTATGTTGCACGTTAAGCGCATTCTAATTAACAGAATGATCGTGAATATTTTTGATTGGTTTTATAGAATGCCTATTAACGTCATCTAAAATGATGAGACGAGTATAACAGTAAATTTGTCTCCATTTATAGCTTCTTTTGAGGGTAAACTATATCTTAAATACCAAACAATTATGCTAAAATTAAAAATCAAAGATAGATGAAAATATTTCTCTGTTTCAGTATTAGAATGTCACATTCTAGCACGCATATTGATGTTAGAAGTAGCTTCATTCTTAAACGATTTTTAGTGATATTTTGTTATTTGAAATTGAAATGACTGCAATATCTAGGCAATGGACAGAATAAAAAGGACAAATCAATGTCACCAACCTATTAATTCTACCAAAAAATTCCCATAATGGAAATTGTCAAATATTAAAAAAAATAATGTAAATGAAAGCCTGAACAGAGAAAATAGTATAAACCACACGTTACAGAAGACAATGCAAGCACTCGTTCGATCGCCACTCGCTGCTGCGCGCTGGTAAGTGAATTTGTAATTCCTGCTAGAATATGTTGCCTTCTGAAACTTATGTTTGAATGTACAAAGTGATCAAAAATAACTGATTCGGTTGGCAATACAGTTCTGGGGATCTTTATATTCCACAGTTTATACAACATCACGTGAAGGTGGAAAATTCAAATAGGTTAAGTCAGAATAGAGACCAGACAGCTAATCACGTGAAGGCGGAAAATTCAAATAGGTTAAGTCAGAATAGAGACCAGACAGCTAATAGTATATTGAGTGATTGAAATAGTTTAGATTATTGCTCTTCGGTTAATGTAGGAAATAAAAAGATATGGGAATGGAAAAACAATGATCATTTTAATAAAAAATTGTAAAAGTAAATTAAAATTTTTAAATGTCACTGTCAACAGTGTCAAAACAGGAAATACTTTTTTGTATCAATCTTACCAATTTCAAGTAATTTCTCTTATTGCCAACTGCATCAGTTATTTTTGATTTGTATAAATCGATTTGTTTGTTTATTAGAAGATTCCCGTTAACCACGGCATTTTGAATTTCCCAAGCCTCGAGTCTATCTATCTAGTCCTAATCCTTTGTTCTCGGTATGTAAGATTTTGAAATTTTCCAATGAACAAATGTGGTTGTTGTAAACCATCAGTGGTATTCTACAGTCACTGTTAAAATTGCTTAGAGACGATCTCTAGCTAGAGGTGACTGTTAGTTTTTATGGTTTATGTTATTCTACTGTCGGTAACTGAGCGTTGCTAACAAAAGATGTTCTCTAAGCAAAATAATATATGGCAACAGTGTGTTAACTGTCAAAGTTGAAGTTTAATAATTGTAATTTTTGAAAATAAGTTTGTTTGGCTATAAAATGCGATTCACTTACGAAATTTATTTCATTTTTATGTAATAGAGTACAGAATTAACACAATACAGGTATCATATACAAATTAAAACTTGTAATAATTATAATACTACATGAACTTATAACAAATTATTTATTTATTCTTAATTTTATAATTTAGAAATATGCTACGATTCGTGATACAGTGGCCTGACTGACATCATGCAAATCACCTAAAATTAAGTAAATTATGACAAGAATGCTTCAAAAACTGAATTGATATTTTAAGGTTAGGTAATATGAATAATTTATTCGTGTTTCCCTACCTGATTCTACTTATTAGCAACCTTTCGCATAAAAATGTAATGTTAACAAGATTTGTAAATTGGCGCTAATATATTTTTCTTGATGTAAAATTGGTTCTATTTCTAACCTAATCAAATCAGTGACAAAGTTGACAGTTTCTTTTTTCAATCTATATCTTCTCCTGAATTCTTCATCATTATATAACTCAAATGGGTTTATTTTTTCTACTCTACTCTAATTCGTCCTCTGTTCAAATCTAAAACATCCCTCAAAACCCGAATTTCTTGCAAAACAATGATCGTCGGCCATATTTGAAACTTAACAGAGTTCTGCTAAATGTTTAAAGGTGCCCATAGCCACATCTGTGGTTAAAGAACAATGTTAGCGCTAACAGCGGTAAAATTTGACTGTAGAATACGTTTTTCTTAGAGGTCACCTCTAAATTCATTTAGAGATGATCTTTAAATTTAACAGTGACTGTAGAATACCACTGCATATGTTTTGCTACATTTGAATTGTCAACTTTTTTATGTTTAATACAACTCATATGTTCTTTAAATCTAACTTCAAAGTTTCTACTGGTCTTACCTATATAAAATTGTTCACAATTATTACAATTAATTTTGTAAACGCCACTCTTTTTCATTTTATTGTGTTTTACTATTTTATTATTAAATAGTAATGATTTTAAATTATTATTGTTTAAAAATGCTGCGCAAATATTATGTTTTTTTAATTTTCTACCTATAGCTGTACTAGTTTTGCCAATATAAGGAATCTTTCTATAGACTTTGTCTTCTGAATTAAAACTATTTTGGCTATATATTGATTTCATGACATTCATTTTTAATTTATTGTTTAAAATCTTATTAACAAAATTATTGTTAAAGCCATTGGCATTAGCAATATTGTAAATAATGTCCAGTTCTTTGTTATAGTTTTGATAAAGGCACATTAATTAATCTATGAATTAAACTATGAAAAGCAGCAGTTTTTGTGCGAGGATGGTGGTTTGAATCGAATGGGATTGTAGCAAGTATCTTTTCTATATATATATTGAATGTAAACTTGTTGTTAGATCACATTACGGTTACATCTAATAAGTTCAAGAACATGTTGGATTCTTTTTCGATCGTAAATTTAATATTTTTATTAGTTTGGTTGAGATAAGTTAGAAATTTATCTAATTGTCTGTCTGTTCCAGTCCAAAAGCAAATAATGTTATCAACATATCTGAACCAGAATTTCACGTGTTTTGTAAGGTTATTCTTTTTATCTTCTAACAGATTGCTTTCCAAGTTATCCATAAAAATTTCTGCCAGGAGGGGCGAAAGAGGGCTTCCCATTGGTAGGCCATCTTGTTATCTGTAGAAGTTATTGTTAAAATTAATTTTGTTCAAGACAAATGTTTAAAAGTAATAATATTTCATCTTTAAATTGTGGATTTATCAAGTTTAGTTTTCTTTCTATGATTTCTAAAACTTCTTTGACGGGAATAGATGTAAACAAGCTGGATACATCAAAAGAAATTAATTTCCCGTGTGAACTGTAATTTAAGTTCCGTAGTTTGTCAACTAATTCTAGACTATTTTTTACTGCAAATTTAGGTTCAAAATTTAAGCTTGTCCTTAAAATTGGGTTCAGCATTTTACATAGTTTATATGAGGGCGCGTGTCTATACGAAACTACTGGCCTTATGGGAATGTTTTCTTTATGAATTTTTGGTAGTCCATAAAGTACGGGGGCTGATGGATTAGGTGATATAATTTTATATTTGTTAGTATTATGAAATTCTAGAAATGAGGAACTTTATCTAAAGTTTTTTTAACATCTTTTTGGAAACTAATGGTAGGGTCAGCTTTTAATTGAATTAAATTATTTTCGTTGAAACTATTGATTTTGTTAATGTAGTCATTTTCTTGTAAAATAGTGATCGAATTGCCTTTATCTGCTTTGGATAATATTAGATTGTTAGCACTTAACTTGTTTTTAATGGAGTCAACAATTTCACTATCTTTGGATATATTTTTGAGGTTTTTCTGTTTTTTAAAATCACTATTTATCACTTTTACACAGTTTGTTTTCACTGCTTCACTAGTTTTTTGATCCTTTATTGTGGTGGAGATAGCGATGTCTGTGTCTATTGCCAAGTTCTGGAACATCTTGGATCTGGGCAGGCTTGGAGCGTACTTAAGTCCTTTGTTGAGTGGTTGGTTTAAAGAACATATGAGTTGTATTAAACATAAAAAAGTTGACAATTCAAATGTAGCAAAACATATGGTTTGCAACAACCACATTTGTTCATTGGAAAATTTCAAAATCTTACATACCGAGAACAAAGGATTAAGACTAGATAGACTAGAGGCTTGGGAAATTCAAAATACCGTGGTTAACGGGAATCTTCTAATAAACAAACAAATCGATTTATACAAATCCCCTCTAATGTTGTATCTTAGTCGTTGTTGCCGGGGTATATATTTGGCCTAGTACTTTCTTGTAAAACATTCTGAAGATGATGCAATGTCGAAATATAGGTACATTAATGTTTTAATATATTTATTATTTTTTGAAACTTACCGAGTGTTTTAATAAAATTCTCATTCGTTATTATTAATTTGAAATGATCAGTTCTTTGACAGTGACATTGTGACATTTATCTGTCAGTTACATACATTTGAATAACTGCGCAACCAAGGAGTTTTGTTTGTTTAAAGCGTAGGCTCCGGGACTTAAATTATTGATAATTTTATGAATTTATCCACAAAATATATAGAAAAAATATTAATGCAAATCTGTAGAAAATGTAATAATCTTTAATTTTTATAATAACATTAATCTCGAAAAAATAACATTTAATGGTATTATTCAAAGAAAAACTATTTTGAGCTTCTAGTAAAGTGCCATGTCCTGTTATCCGATTTACACCAAAATCAGATGGGCTCTTTCCATAATAGTTCGAAATACAAGGTTTCCAAATTTTCTGAATGATAGTATTTGAGTTAGAGTAGAGGATCCACACATACACACATATACATACACACAGATTAAGGGGTAATTTTATTAGTTTTAGTTATAATTTAACGTTGGACTCCCATTATTAATTACAAATTACTTAGACTTTAAAACTTACAGAATACATTTTCTCTTACACTACTATGGAATTCACACATTCTGTAACTGAAAACTGTTACAGAATGAGACATTCCGTAACACTGTTGTTCCGATTTATAAAATTTTTTAAAAAATGTGTAATCCAGTCTCGTGGAAAAAAAAGGAGAATAGATATGATTTGATTGACAAACTTGCCAAAAACTGAATGTAATAAAATAAAACAGATAAACTTAAAGGTCTATTTTTTTCATGTAGGAATCCAGTGTTTCTCAGATAATTTAGCAGCGAGATAGCAGAAGCATATAGTTTCGAGGAGGAAACACGCAGCCCAGTAGTTACATAAATATATGGGAAAACGGAATTGTTTTCAAAATCAAGCCGGCTTTGCCTAACACTTTGTTTCTTAGATTTTTTCACCTCAACTGCATTAACTATCAAATTATAAAATAAATGATTACAAAATTTAATCATACGCCTTGGTTTACGCGTTTTGAAGCTTTTATATGGTAAGTTACATAAAAAATTATTGTTTTTGTAACATACCAATAATATTTTATTATTTTTAGCAAAATTGTCAAGTGATGAGCACAACATATTTTTTAAATAGTGTTAGAGAAAGTATAGTCTAAAACTCGTATGGAATAGTATTTCCGCAACTCGCGAAACCGTAGAACTCGCCTACGGCTCTGCCTACAAACTTTTCGCTCGCGCGGAAGTTATCTATTCCATACTAATTATAGAATATACTATTATGCACTAAAAATGTACACTGACCGCAGGGCAGGACTATGACAATGGCAATGTTCTGACCGGACGGTGGTTTCGAAACAACTGACGCAAACTTCAAATTATGCGTCCTAATTTTTTCATGTAGGGGTACCAGAAATACCCAGAACCCCCTAAACCCCTCCCCTTGCTACGCACATGCTTCAGAGCAATAATAATATTTGGATAAAACGTTTCTAACCCAGTTTTTTTAAAAATAGTGGTATACCTCAAGGGGCGTCATTGATGAAGAAAGCTGCTATTAGCATCAATAGCCCCATCTTTTAAATCAATGCTTATATCGGAGTGTTATTCTTCGGTTATCAAAATCTGTAAATCGCCGCAATATTTTTTTCTATATAGCCTGAATTTTTGGATTTTATTTCATATATGTAAAACAGGAAAATAATTAAAATACTAACACTATTCTGGACTTCCATTGTCTTTATTTTTAACAAAATGTAAAAACACATCGTTTCGATTGCTAGAGTATCTGCAATCGCCATCAGGTGAATACTAACAAACTTAGAGACTACTGGAGCTTATATACTAAAGACATGATTAGTGGAACGATCAAGTGTGAAAATTGCGTCTACCAAGTCCCTTGTGAATGTGGCCAGTCATACGTGGGGGAAACCAGAAGACCTTTAGAAGTCAGACTGAAAGAACACCGAATTTATACGCTACCATACTATGTGCTGAAAAAACAGGTAGAAGATTAATTTAATATGTTTTTAAACATATGTTGTTCCCTTTCTGCATTTTCGACGTTCAATAACATTTTATATTTAAATTTTTTAAATAAATTAAGATTTCATCTTATTTAATTTTCTTACTATTACACCCATTGCCATATTAATTTGAATATTTCAGGATATTTCAAGATATAGGGTCACTAGAAAATCATGCATCACCGTAGATTTCTTTATTTTTTACTCAGTAAAAAACTTGTTTTTATTATTAATTACTAACAAAATGAGTATTTCGAATAATTTAAAAACGCGCCATTTTAGAGACTTGCCTCAGGCGGCACAATGCATCGGCCCGGCCCTGGCTCCAGTAGTCTCTAAGTTTGTTAGTATTCACCTGATGACGATTGTAGATACTCTAGCAATTGAAACGTTGTATTTTTAAATTTTGTTAAAAATAAAGACAATGGAAGTCCAGAATAGTGTTAATATTTCAAATGCAATATTGTCTACTTCATTCAAACGGACAGCAAAATAATTGTTTTTCACCAGTTTAAAACGATTTTCCATTTCATCCAGTAGAACACTCACAAAATTTGTCTCATATAGCTTTTCGGCGTATAAAACTGGTTGGCCACGAGCCGTATAACGGCACTTGACAAAATGAACCCGAAAATGCGCCCCTAAATTCTGTGAAGTGAGATAATCGCCTCTCTGCCTCATGCCACCGTCCGGCCTGGGTAATATAGTAAAAAAGCGATAGAGAGGGAGATAAAACAATGCTAATCAACTACTCGCTGTAGTGTTCATACTACCAGCCAGGCAATTTGCACCACCAAAAGGCAAATTTTATGCTTTGCTTAAATAAAATAATGAAAAGCGAAGTTAGATATCATTTCAAATAATGGACATTACTGTCAAACATTCGAACTGCTTTTATTTATTTAAATCACGTTTAAAATTTAACGTCTGGAGGTGCAAATTGTTACATTATTTATTATTTAATTTAATGAATGAGTTGTATACTGTACACTTAAAAATTAATTTTGTTTGTCTTTTATAATATTTGACAAAAGAGAAATAAATAAGCTTTTTTTGCAAATCAAAAGTTATAGTTATAGTACCAAATTGGCATTACTCTTTAACGTGTAGTCAATTTTTAAGTGTATCTTTTGCATATTTATATTTATTTAAAAGAATCCCTATAAATAATAAAAAATTAAAATTAAATAAATATATCATCATGCTTTTTACCCATTACTGGGTGTAACACTCTGTCGATAGATAGTTTTATTTAAGAAATTTTAGCCCGATCCTGTATTAGATTTATAATTTAAAAAATATGATAATTTTTTAATATAAATTTACAAAATGTTCCAATGAAAATATAAAAAACTGTATTTTATTTATTTATTTATTTATTTATTTATTTAGCATGGGTACACTACGGATACAAATCCAAATGGTACAGCAAAATAATACAAAATATATATTACAGACATGCAAGTGAACTAAATTATTTTAACAAATAAAGTATATATATAATTATAGAAGTTCCTTATCTTATTTCAAAATACATTTTAACACATTTTTAAATTTGGATTGACTTATGTTATAGATATCTATTTCGCTTGGAATTAAAGTATTTACACAGTTTACAATTTCATTAATTACAGAATGCTTTCCATACAAAACATTCGATTTGTGTGGTTCAAAAATAAGTTTATTTCTCGTATTATATGAAGGAACATGAAATTTAAATTTTAATAAAATATCTGGTACATCGATATAACCGTGAACAATATTGTAAGCGAATAATAGTTTTAAAAAATACAAAAAATTGTCGAGAAATCTCGGAATAATTGTCGAGAATCGAGAATCTCGACATGTAAGTATCGTCTCGTCTCGGCGAGACGAGAAATTTCGAGACGAGAAGAGATTCGAGAATGTTTCATCTCATCAGAAACACAATGGCATCGGGCCCAAATCGTGAAAAAAACTTTATTAGATACAATGTAATTTTATAATTCCTCAAATTTATACTATTTAGCATATGTCAAAGTTTGTTATATAAATATTGATTATGTTTTATTATTAACCCATAAAAGTATAAATGACAAGTAAAATTCATTCAGGCGCCGTTACACGGTGCGTGGTTCATCAAATTTGACTCGACGTGGTGGTTCGCGAGATTCCATCGGTTGTCGGTAAATTGGCACGGATCAAAGGCGCTGAACACGTTGGTTCGTGCAAAGTGCAAGGTTCGTGTTGGTTTGTGCAAATTCGCGTAGGCTCGCCTTATCGCGAACCATTTGCAGTGCAATTCATAGTAGTCAAGCTTTGACATATTCAAAAAAAGGTGAGAACTATGGCGTTGCTAGCAGATAAATGTTTGAAATTCATCATAGAACTTCAATTAGTTAGATGACCAGATTTGCTTACTTTTATCTATTTTTCATATGTGATGTCATCTACCACCTTTTTACCTTCCGTCACCTTTAGGTAAGGAAGGTATTGTCTTTGGTCAAAAAATTCGGTGGTGAGTTTTTGATGAATAAGCACGTTTTAGGGTCCCTAGAACACGATTTTGCTATTTTTACGATGATGTCTGTATGTGTGTGTGTGTGTGTGTGTGTGTGTGTGTGTGTGTGTGTGTGTGTGTGTGTGTGTGTGTGTGTGTGTGTGTGTGTGTGTGTGTATGTGTGTCTGTGTGTGTGTGTGTGTAACAAAATTTTCGTCTACGATAACTTCCATACTACAATTTAAAAAATTATAATTCTTTCGTATTCCTCTTCGTTACATCCATGTGAAGAGCTGATTAGATTTTGGTTTTTCTTGAAAAAACGATGTTAAATATCATTTTTTCACATTTGATGTAATTATAAATATTAAAAAATATTTTATTCTCTATGCGATTTGAATGCATTTTATATTTCATATTAAATGGATACAGAGTTAAAAAATTATAAAGAAATTAAATATCATATATTAGCTAGCTATGCTATAACTCTGGAAACAGCTGTCAGAGTCAAGTGCAGTTGACAGTATGTATGTGTTATAATTTTACTGGAAATATAGGATCTTTTGCTTTCTGTATGGAATTTGTATAAAATACATATAACTGCCTTAAGGTAATGTACAAGAAATAGAATCTTTTGCAAGGAACTTTCTGTATGACATTTATACAAAATACATAGAACTGGCGGAAGGTAATGTGCTGGCCACATCAGATTTTTTTAATTTTAATTTTAAATTTCAAACAATTTTGCATCAACAATCCATATTATACAATACACAAGGAAGTAGATGCAATCATTTTTTGCCTAGCAACCATGATTGTGATTATGTAATCACAAGACGAAACCACGGAAGTATCCTCATTAGTTCGGCGAACCAATTACGTCACAAATCTGAACGAACCATGCGTCGTTTTGTCAGCCCTGGTTCGTCAGAGCGCGAGCCATCGCGAACCGCGAACTGCCTTCCAGTATCCTGGTTCGACGAACCACGTGCCGGTAACTGCGAGTTCCGTGTAGGGGGCCCTCGATGCACAGGCGTCTCCGCAATGTTAATTAATTATGAATTTACTTCTATTTGTTACATGTATATGCTAACACTATAAATTCGGGCATTGTCTGAATAATTTGTTCAGAATTAGCTTTGACCACCTGAAAATGCCCAAACCCGAATTTATTCACTTCAACGGATATTGCTTAATCATAATTGAACAATACTATACAGTCCATTCAATTTCGAGAGTCACCGCGTAAAACAAATTCATGCAGCTGGCATGTGATTTTGCTACAGGTCGGACTGAGCCACGCGTTGATCATTTTTATTATTTACATGCGGTGACTCTCGGATTTGAATGGACTATAGTCAAGGTTATGGTATGATTTGTAATGGGTTCGTGCACCATGTAGACAACCGCCAGTCTAGTACCCAACTGTCCAACAAATAATAGACCAATTCAACAATGTCCGCGACCTCTATGTGTTTATTTTTTTAACTAAAAACTTAGTGCCGTTAAATGGCGGCGTACGAGATATGTCAAAAAGAATTTAAATAAAAGTAAGTAAAATGTTTATGCTGAAAATTAAAATTTATCGAAATAAATGGAGCATATTCATTAGGTATTTATAAATTATGTTAATATGATAGATTTGATGTAGTAACCCAATTTTTACCTCTCGCTAAGAGAGGTATTGTATTCATGCTAAAAATCGCATATCCAGATTTTAATGAATAAGCACGTTTTAAGGTCCCTAGAATCCGATTATAACATTTTTACGATGATGTCCGTATGTGTGTGTGTGTGTGTGTGGGGATGTGTGTGTGTGTGTGTGTGTGTGGATGTTGGATTCACTATATCTCAAATACTATGAGAGTTAAGACATTTTTAACTACGGATTCCTCAATCTAACAATAATGGGAAGAGTCCAGTCAGTTTTGGTAACAATTGGACAACCGGAAGTAGTAGTTACAAGAAAAAAATCGTCTAAATATTATTTATCGAAAATTTATGTAAATACTTATATTAAAGAACGTTAAATTCTTTATTCGATAAATATAAATTCATTATTATATCTTCTATAGATTTAGAGATAAAGAAAGGCATATAAAATAATTTGATGTAAAAAATCTCAGATCAAATTACTACAAGGCAAGAAATTCAAATGTTTGTAATTGACACATAAATGTCACTGTCAAAAATATTTGTATGCCTCTGTCAAAAATATATGTATATTATTATGAAGATTTTGAAAATAAAAAAAAGTCAACAACGCAAAAGAATATACGTAAAAAAGAATATAAAAGGAATTTGCGAAAAAATGACGAATATAAAGAAAAAGAAAAGGAAAGTAGAAAAAGAAAATTTCAGGATATTAAATATAAAGAAAATGTAAGTATTGTACATAATTTATTTTAAAATATCCCATAGATATTGCAAATATATGTGAGAATTATTTTGTAGTGAGACATGAATATCTATATGTATTTGTATTTAAAAATATTTTTCGTTGTATGCGTACAACCAGGTAAAATATCTGGCGAGAGGTTATGTGTTGGCCACATCAGATTTTTTATTTTAGATTATTCGACTATCAAGAAAATATTTAGAATATTTATCTTGCGATGATTTCTTTCCAGTAATATTAAAATAAATTCAATTTCCACATATTTTATCAATTCTTTTGGTATCCACTTCTGTCTATTTATTCTACGTGATCCACTCTTCTTCCGTTTATATTTTGAGAAAAATAATGAAATCAAATGTTTTTTTTTTCAATTATTATTACAACCCGGTACGCAACGTATAGTACCTGTCATAATTAATATTACTAATTACTTTTCCATTGAAGAAACAAATACTAACCAACAAAAATAATCGAACTGTCACCTGTCATATCGTAAACAAAGATGGGTATACGGCACTAACTTTTGTTATCTTTGTGTAAAGTTTGCACACGCGTTTGGTTTACATTGTGTGACTAGCGCCTTTTCCGTGAAATGCGAGCTTATTTTACTCCTGAGTAAATTATTATTTAGTTCATCCAATAATAATTTCCCGCTTTATTTAGATACGAAATTGTAAATAACAAAATATATTGGATAAAGTAAACTTAACTTATCAAACAAATTTCCATGTGATTTTTATTGCAAATATGAGTTCAGGGTTTAAAAATGGCAAAGAACGATATCGGGAAAAAATAACAATTATTAACAATATCGATCTATATCCTCTTCAAATGGATAAATTTGCGTGTCCAAAGGAATTTCCCAAAATTTTGTATACCGATATTGTGGAGTATTTTGTTATTTACTTGTTACAAATATATTTTTTTAGTAGTTGTTATTTTGTACCATGTAATACAAACTACAAATATTATTTTCTTTAAGTAATAAATTATTTTTGTTAGTAAATATAATTCCTAAGCCCAACCATTAAACATTGTTATTAATACTAAATATGTTGCATAAATACTACAGTGTGTTCAAACCTAACTCGGAGTAGGGTATGAACGGAGAAACGTTGTCAAATTGATCTTGAAATGTAATTTTATAGAAAAAAGATAATAAAGGATACAGTGTATTGCCAATCGCCGTTTTCTAATTTGTTTCCATTTCTAAAACAGGATTCAAGAAGTAAAGCTTTGATTTTTTTAGATAACATTTTTGATAATACCTCGTGTCAAATTGACATTTATTTAAAAAAAATTAAACTGACATATGTTTTTTGTTCATTAGCTCCTCTGAGTTAGGATTTTTCTTGAACACACTGTACCTGTATTATTAAAAAAAATATATGCTAATAGGTACTTTTATGATTCATTTTATTTTTTATACAACGGTTGCTATGCTTTTGTTGAGCGGTTGCTATGTAAATAGCAACAATAAGCAGTAAAAATCACATTTTACTGACTGTTAGTTATCAAAAATAATTATTTATTTGATATTCCGTCGTACTCGTACTTACTAACGAACTGCCGTGTTCTGTGGTTTTATTTTATATTTATTTCTTGTATGGAGATCACATATCCTATCACTTTGATCACAGACAACATCTCAGATGAAGAGAAAGGCAATACAAGCAAAGAGATAATGTATAAGTTCATGTAAATGACTGTGTTCTTGATCTTGATCTTATCTTGATATATGTTTTCAATTTAATTGAGCAAAAATGATAATTATTTATGATCATATTAACTTTTATGTTTATGTTATTTTAATCGTATATCTAAAACAAATATTATCATAACATTTAGAATGTTTGTAAATAATTATATTTAGCAATGAGCCGGTTTCACATTTTTCAAAAAGTATTTTAAATGAAAGTTTATGGAAATTTTTTCAAAGTGTAACGTGAAGAGTACCTACAACATTTGGTCCGCGAGGCCTCAACCCTCAACCGGCGCGTGCGAGCTGACGCCTATGAATAGAATCATTCTAGTAGGTAGGAGAAACCTAGGTAGGCGATCGATAACACAATGCAGCGCGCGATGGGCGGATGACATGAGGTAGGCAGTTAGGTAAACATGGGGACATAATCATAATTACCCGCGCAATATAGTTCGAGACGTCACGAGAATGTTCCAGAAGGCGTTAAGAGCCACTATATAAGCGACGCACGTGTGTACGAAGACAAACACATAGAGTGTTTGTCCGTTAGAAAGACAGTCACATAGAGTGTTAGTCCTTCATAAGGATAGTTATGTAGATAGTAAGAAATGAGTAGGCAATGAGTTGAGTGACACTCGGTGGAGTACTCGGAAAGTTACTGGTATCCTGGGATAGCTGTGGAAGTGAATACTCAGTAGGTTTAATGAGTATTGTAAGCTATGTATACGGGGACAGTAACGGCGAGTAGAAGTGGATACTCGGTAGTGGTGTTGAAGAGTTGTGGCATACGGACAGTCGGTCAAACTAAGGCTGTGGAAGTTAGAGAGTTAGTCCGTCAGAAGGACAATTAAATAGTTAGACAGTTAGTTACATAAATAGACATACAGTGAGGTGAAAGGTCTGAATTTTGTCCGGGCAGTTGATATACAGAAGCTGTTGAGTCAGTTGAGTATATAGACGCTGTGGAGGTCGATAGGTCGGACAGTTGAACGTGATATAAATAAATAGTGACATAAATAGTCGAAATAAATAATCAGTAGTATCATGTAAATAAATAGTCGTATTAATTGTTTAAATAAATAAAAAAAGTATTAGTGTATTGGGATTTTCAAATAAGAAAACGCTAACTAGCGGCGAATATTAGAATTACAAACAGTGGTACACATTTGGCATTTACATGAAAATACAACTATATGATTACAATTACTCTATTATACATACTTGAATTATAAATAAAAAATACTAATAAATGAGAAAATAATACGAAAATTAAAGAAACACAATTGACAACAATGCTACGCTTACAAATATCAACAAAAAGTGTACCATTGTTTAATGCGATTAGCACCCTCTCTTGATACTTGAAAATCCCAATAACTAGTTAATCATATTCGGTGTCTTAAATTAGTTTTTAATATTTGTTTAATATTAGTAATCGTCATTGTTATTATCTTTTAAATATTTATTTATCGTTTTAATAAACATCTATTTTAATTAATAATAATTCTTTGATTTTTACACTTCACCCAAATAAATAAAAACGTTACAATAGTAATAAAAAATAATTAGATTTTATTTTCGTAAATAATTTTTAAACAAGATTAGTGCCAGTTACAAAAAACAACTCCCCCCCACTTCTGTGACGTCAAAGCACACACAGTACGTCATTTGCAGCCAATAGGAAAATAATTTGTACTTTGTCGATCACCTAGGGTATTTATAAAAATAAAAGTAGGCCATTTTGTCACATGTTAAGCTGTATGAATTTTGACGTCACATTCTTTTTCAAAACAGATTAATTAATAGACCTTTTTAATTTAACGGCTATCTCTTTCTATTGCTGCAAATAGTAAGTAAAATGGCGCAAACAACTGCCAATTGGGCTGTCAAACAAAACGTCAAAAATATTGAACTCATTGAAATACCTGTATTCTCGGTAAAAATTTGCATCGTTAGACATTTTTTCTTCAATAAAAGCTTTTGTAACTTCTTTCGATAAGTTTTTTAAAGATGTCTGAGACTTTTCTCACATTTTATGTCTAAATTTTTTATAAACAAATGCCATGGATCTCAGTTGTTCTTAATATACGCAGATCTCCATTTCGTATATGTTCTATCTCTTTAAATTGAAAAGGTCTATTGTAGAATATCTAATGGATATTTCGTAATATTTTCAAATTTGAGACTATTTAAAGAATTTTTTTAATTAATACTTAGAAGGCACATAAAAATTCTTGCAACAACCTTATTCCAAGCCTGGTGAATATGGTAGCTACCGGTTGTGGCACAGCTGTATAATGCAAATGCCAAGCGTTTAAAAATGCTTCTTTATGATGTAGCTGTAAAACATACTACGCGTCCAATATTAATTAAAACCGACATACATCTCACAGACCGTGGTATCAATTATTTTTTTACATATCCAAAATACTTTTAAATAATCGATAGAATAAGTTATCAATATTATTATAAATTATTAATCATAGACCACCGCGAAAAGTTCTTTTATGATCAATAGTGACGTATCTATATATTTTCTTAAAATGGTAACAGTCAATAATTTGTTATTGTCGCTAATTCATAAGTTAACATACAGATATTAATTTTATATCTAACATTTTTCGAATATTATAACAAACATCAAAAACGATGAGCAACGTTTCTATTTTCGTAAAATAATTAGATATTGACAATCGGCGAATTAATTAATGGTATTTTGTTTCACACTGACGGTACAACGTGAAGAAAAGAATCCAATATACTCATGGAAAATTATATGCAGTTTGGATTCATAACAAATAAAAATGAAGTTATTAATTAATTGATTTATTGAAAAAAGTGATATAAAGTAAATGTCATACTAAGGTCAAATACAATCTATATATAAACAACCAATAAAAAGATAATATTGAACAATCCACATTCTTTGTTATTTAACATCTATATTTAGTATATTTAGTATATTCAAAGGCAGAAAACCATTCATATGAAAATGAATATTTTTAATTATCATCATCAAAAACACAATAGATCTTAAAGAACCAAGGCTGGACCGGATTAACTGCAGTCAAGGTCATATAAATATTATAAAGTAGTATTCATATGGAAATGAATATTTTTATCATTATCAAACACCCAAAAAGCTTCAAATAAATGTTGTAGAATGTAGAGCATAAAATTCTACATATGAATCAATAACTAAAATTAATTTTTCAAGATTTATAATGAAAGAAAATAGAATGTCGACAATTATCTCAAAAATAGTGATAGCCATGGAATTAAATTTCTTTGGCTCAGATGTAGAATTTTATGCTCTATAAGTTTCATTTGATGGTTTCAAGCTTTTTTATCCAAAATAATTAGGGAGACAGGAAATTACGAAATTATGGTTTTATACCGGGTGTTCACTTTTTTTATAGGACTTAGGAAATACGATGTTAAAATTTTCATTATGCGATAGTTCGTTCCTTATGAATTTTAGAACAAAAGTGTAAATACAAAAAATGTTCAGAATTAAAAACTGCATCGAATAAGCTTCAATTTATTGATATAATTCGTATCTGTCATGAGATAAACGTAAAATAAAATGAATCCATAATTACTGATAAATAATTTAAATGAAGGCAATAATTATTAAACCTTTACGACAATGACAAATGTCATCTGCCAAACTCAAACAATACGACTGTTTGAATGGGGTATGTGACCATATTCGAATTTCAATATATATGTCATTAAATATAAAAACAAACCACTATAGCTTCTCATTATAATAATAAAAACGAAACATTAATTTTTAATAATCTTGTTATTAACAATTTACTGTTTTGGAGAAGGGATATATGCCGTAAGTGTGGTAGAATCGTGGACAAAGACAAATAGACTGCGGGAAGGAAAGAGACAGTTATAAATCAGCCTATCAGCGCCGCGTTTATGTTGTGGTAGGCGTGACAGGGTGGAGCATGTTCACTTCTGGCTATAACTATCTCTTTCCCTCCAAGTCTAACCGTCTTTTTTCAAGCTTCTACCATTGATACGTCACAAATCCCTTCCCCAAATTTTTAATAATTATTTTCTCGTGAAGTACGAATAATTAATCGATGTAAAAAAATACGGGTGTTTTATTTTTTTGTCTAGTATCATATTACGTAAAAATAAAAATTTGGTCACATACCCCATTGTATGTTTTGTTTTCCATGGCACACTGTAAACAGCTAAAAATTATAAATTTTATTTTACGTTTATCTCATGACAGGAATGAATTATATCAATAAATTGAAGCTTGTTCGATGCAGTTTTTAATTCTGAACAGTTTTTGTATTTACACTTTTGTTCTAAAATTCATAGGGAATGAACTATCGAATAATGAAAATTTTAACATTGTATTTCCTATGTCCTATAAAAAAGTGAACACCCGGTATGTTAAAGTCGTTTGTCTGGGAGTACAGACCGTACAACAAAATGTTGGCAACAAGTTGACGGATGTTGACAACATCTCTACTGGGTATAGCAACTAGTTTTTGGACCCATATCGTAGTCAAAAGTGTTGCGCGTTAATGACGTGTCTAGGAAAAACGGGGCCCGTGTGCAAATAATTCTTATGGGGGCCGTGTACATGGGCCTACAGTAAATGTATGTACATAGTGGAATGATGTGCACATTGCCACATTGCCCGGCAAATGTAGAGATTCGCTTAAAATTGTTTTCGCTTGCAATTCAACTAAATATAACAACAATAACATCACCTAAAGCACAAAACTCACCCCGAGTTTTCCAAAAGTGTCTTTTGTGCGTTAGACGAGGTTATTGTTGTTCTCTTCGGTTTAATTATTGAATTGCAAGAAAAAAGTAGTTTTGGGCAAGTTTCTACATTTATCGACAATGTGCTCATTATCCCTATCCCACTATCTACTTTTACTCTAAGATATGTATATAAACCAAAACTATTTTCAAATAATATGCTGTAGCATATTAATAATTTTGAAGTTCAGTAAAGCATGTAATTTTTTGAAACATTTCAATTACTGTCGGGGCCCTAAGATCGCAGGGCCCGTGTGTCCGGTACACCCTGCACACTGGTAGTGACGCCACTTTGCGCGTCTAAACCAAAACCAATTGCACGTCTAAAGTCTGAACCAAATTCAATTTTAAAGCAGAAATGGATCGACTACTTCTGGTGGTGCTAATGCTGCTTTCATCATATCAGCTACCTATGCCCAAAAACGGAAAAGAAAATGGAGGTAGAGACAGTTTTTGCAAAATGGGACAAGATATGGCGACAACTTAATGTCTGAATTACTTTTGAACGATGGTAACTCATTCAGCAATTTCGTTAGATTAATAAAATCTGACTTCTAAGAACTTAAGAACCTAACCTCTAAAATTAAACTTCACTACTTTGGTTCAACGCAGCTTTTTGACAAAACCGTCGAATCAGAGTGATGTATTTCATTTGCAATGGATAACAAGGATACAAGCAACAAGGAACAAATTTCTTTGATATCATGCCGCTCGATGTTTCTATCAACTTGTTATATATATATGTTGACAACATCAATATCAACTTGTATCCCGGCGATTGTTGGCCGGTCTGTATTTACCTTTTTATGTCACAAACGTCAAACACAAGCTCGAGCATCAGAGAATTCTAAGAAATAGGAGATACAGTAAAAATTTTGAGAGATCTCTGATCAAGATCATCTGTATCATGAACGAATTAACAAATTGGCATATATTTATCTCTCTCACAAGAAGCGTATGCGATAAGGATGGATATAATACGCTTGTCTTTCAAAAATTCATATTGTTTCGACTAAGTTAGGACACTCCATTTTAAAACGATGCTCGTTGTTGACAATATTTTCTCTGTAACGTAAGTTTATTTATTAAGGGCCGGTATTTCCATCTCCGGATAAAGTTCAGGATAACTATCTGTCAGATAAATGATAAAATATCGCATCGAAATTAAAGCATAAATGAAATAAATTATATTGAATGTCATTTTTTGATGCGATATTGTTCATTTATCCGACAGATAAGTTATCCAGCACTTTATCCGAAGATGGAAATACCGGCCCTAAGACAGATATAATACCTAGATTCAAAGCCGTACGAATAACGTTATTTTCTGTCAGTATCACTGATACTGACACTTTGTCGGTATTTTATTTTTCACATATTTGATTTTACATTTGTTATTAAACTAACCAGTTGACTTAGCTTTCAATTTTAAATGTTTTTACTATAACACAGTACAGAGGTTATTCTAACGTGCAGTTGGACACAAAATGTGCAGTAGGAAAAGCATATTGTGCAGTGGGAAATTAAAATATGTGCAGTTATTTTTCATTTATTACGAATAAACCAAATACAGTTTTTTTTAATGTAACCTAAAAATAATATAGGACTTATATTACAGTGTGTTTCTAAACCTTTGTTACAAATTATAAGGGTATATAGTACTGACTAAAGTGAGTAAAAAGAGCTTAATCATCATAAGTCTGATCTTCAATAGTTTCCGAGGTACAAGGCAGTGAAAAATAAGTCTTTACGGAGTTATCTCTTCTATCGCGAAAACTATAAGTTACGACTTCTGTTTTTCAAAAATAATAATTGTGCTAATTTAAATATTGTGGCGACCTGGACTACTGGCATATACAAAATTTCGTTCGATCACTATCTTTGTCAGTTGTTCTTCAATTTTTTTTTTTTTTTCGGAAACAATTGAAGATCAGACCTATGATGATTCAGCTTTTTTACTAATTTTGATCAGTACTATATACCCTTAAAACTTGTGACACACTCTCTACAAGCATTAAAATTGTACCAGCTTTTTTCTTAGCCTTATCTACAGACTCTTCGCTTGCCTTATCTTCATCATTGGCATTAGCCTCAGTAAAAATACCATCTTTGTTGTTTAGCTTTAGGTGTTGGCTTGACTCTGTGCTCACGCTTATTTAACCAAATCATTGCGGCTTGCCAGGGATCTCACTCTGTGTTTTAAGCAAAATCACTCAAGCAAACTGACATTATGTAAACCCCGCCCCTCCTTCGGAGTCGGGATTTACTACGCAGTTTGCTTTCGCATTTGTTGCTATGCAAAAAAATTCGTGGAAAATAAAAATTTATCAATAAAATCAAGAGGTCTTATGATATTACCCCTGGAAAAAAATTATTAAATATTAAAAAGAACAGGAAGTACGTATGCGGCTCTAGAATTTGTTTCTATGGCACAGAGACTGTTTACTGTATTTAACATTTTATTTTATTGTGAATCATTAAACGTGAATTCCAAGATTCTCTTATTAGACATTTTTGATTTGCCACTTTGGTGGTGCGTAAACTGTACATAAATACAAAATTGGTGTTTATTTAAATGGTAAGTTTTCTTATGTAATTTTGTTTTTTAATTACAAAATAATATAAATTTAACTTTTATATTTACTATTAGGCTACTTACATGATATACTTTTAGTATACATTATCAAAACATTCAAATTTCACTTAGTGATACTTCTCTATTGTACAGGGGAAGGCATCATTAATATTGAACTGCGAAAAAGATTAGCAGAATGTCTGCGAAACGTGGACCTTACAGAAGAAGGAGAAAAAGTACTTGGAAAGTTTTGAGATGTGGTTGCCACAAACAATCTTCATCAACCGTCGGCAGGACGATTGGAGAAGATTAGGTGGAAGGAGAGAGTCAGGAACGAGATGTTGAGAAGGTATTTTAAGGAGGGATGGCATACAGAAAATAATAATTAGAAGGAAAATACGTGGGAAAAGGGGAAGCGGCGAAGAAAATTTGGAATGTTAACTGAAATTAAGAACGAACAGAATTACGAGAGGCTGAAGAGAGGAACGCAGGAGAGATCGAGAGATTAGTATCGAGACATTTGTGTTGAGACCTGTTCAAGAACAGAATATTCAAATGATTATTATGATGATGAATTTAAAGTCAATCTACTACATCTTGATACGCTAACATTTAAATTTTTGATCAGAAGATGCCGAATATTTATTTAACTCATACCATATATAATAATTGAAGAGTGTTCATTCAAAACTTAACATGTGCAACATAAATGGTTTTGAGAAGAATACAAAAAAAAAAACTTACTAAACCCGTGCTACATATTTTTTAAATTAGATTACTTTGTTATTAATTCTGTCAGTAAATGCTTATAAAACATCTGATAGTAAGATTTTGCTGTAACTTTCTATTTGACTTTATTTTATCTCGCGCGCGCGCGCGTGTGTGTGTGTGTGTGTGTGTGTGTGTGTGTGTGTGTGTGTGTGTGTGTGTGTGTGTGTGTGTGTGTGTGTGCGTGCGTGCGTGCGTGTGTGTGAGCGTGCGTGCGCGCGCGCGCCTGTGTGTGTGTGTGGATATGCGTGTGTGTGTCTGTTTGTGTGTGCGCATGTGTGTGTGTGTGTGTGTGTGCGTGTGCGTGTGCGTGTGCGTGTGCGTGTGCGTGTGCGTGTGCGTGTGCGTGTGCGTGTGCGTGTGCGTGTGCGTGTGCGTGTGCGTGTGCGTGTGCGTGTGCGTGTGCGTGCGTGCGTGCGTGCGAGTGTGTGTGCGTAATGCATGTTTTTTCATATTGTCTTCAGTCTTTGCAATTATTGTCACAGTATTTATTTTGCGTAAGATCATTTTTATTAAATTTATTATGTTTTGTCTCTAATTAGCTATTTAGGTACGTAACCGATGCTGTTGGATAAGAGCTACATTTAATGATACTGGTATTCACGTATTTTATTTCAGTTTATTTCTAGATTTCAGTGTGAGAACATCGATATCGTAGTTATTGATTTGTGTAGTGATTCAGGTGAGAGAGTTAATCTATCATGTGTATGATTGTGAGTTGAGTTTTACACACACTTTTGGTCCACGATAGCAAAAGTAATGCAGATACGGATTTGTATGATTATTCTCTTTCTTTACTGCGTTGTCCTTTATCCTAATCCTTGTTGAACGGTCGCGCCCGGTAGAGCCTCCAGGTGTGGTGAGAGAGCTGATAAGGGTAACCAGGAATGCGATCTATGTGTCCACGATTGCTAGCCTCGTGGGTTTCGCTGATTGACCGCGTGGTAACGGCAGGGATAGTTTTATCCTGGTTTTGTAACTATGCCCCTAAGGCCGAAATAAAGCCACTAGGGTTGATCAGCACCTGAGCGAAATTCGGGTTAGGGTAGCTCCCTATTCCCATGGGTGGTAATGGCAAGGTTGGTTGTGTAACCATATTTGAGTGCCGGGATAAACCACACCGCTCAGGCTGGCAATGGCAGGTACAGTTGAGTATACGTACGCGTAAGACCGGTGCCAGGGTGGCAATGGCAGGTACAGTTGAGTATACGTACGCGTAAGACCGGTGCCAGGGTGGCAATGGCAGGTACAGTTGAGTATGTACGCGTAAGTCCGGGGCCACACTGCTATGGAGTAGCAGGTATGCGTTTCGCATAAGATGACTTATTCTATTTTCTCTGTTCTGTTGGACTTTGTTGCATACGTGTGTTATTTGTGGTGTGATTTTGCAATACATTACCTTGTGGAGGATGCGCGTGTATTTTGTGAATGATTGACTCCTCACTGAGTATTTCTCATGTGTTAATTCTTTTGCAGAAATAATCACGGCGTGGAGGAGGATTCCGCGTGACCGTGTTCGGCCAGGCGACGGCCATCTAGATTTGTTATTTTTTGTATTAATACTGAATATACTGGTTTGGGTGATAAATGTGTTTTAATATTCTTATTTTCAGGGCTAACATTTAATCGTCATTTTCGTTTATATTATTATTGGTTATTTGCTATAGCAATGTTGCTAAGACTTAGCAACTTTGTTACAGCTCCAACATATCAATATAAAGTACTGTAACGTTTTTTTAACACTACCGAGTATTCACATCCACAGTTATCCCAGTTTACCAGTAACTTCCCGCGTACCTACTCGACACTAACTGCATACGCTCACCACGATACTGCTGTGCTGCTCCTAACACTTTACTCTCTACAATCTATGTGAATGTCTCTATATGTCTCTCCATTGTAACTAACTAACTAACTCCCGAGCCTAGCTGCGTTCCTTTTATACAGCTGCCATTCCAGAGAGCTCTAGAATGTTCGACCGCATAATAACAATGAACACAAAAGGTTCAGGCTACCGGAAGTAATTAAACACGTCGCGGCTTGTTTGTTTACATAGCCCGGCTGCTAGCGCGATTGCGTCATCGCTATACTTAGACGCTTGTTGAGCGTAGCAGCGGATCTCACACTTTATAGTACAAACAAAACGGCTATCCGTACAGGTTAAATAAATATTAGGCTATCGGTACGGGTTATATAAATAAATATTTTGAATCCAATTATTTTCCAATATATTTTGAGATATGACAATCTAGCAAAAGATGTCACACATTTAAATATTCACCTTGCTACCATGACCACATACGAGTATAAAAACTTATCTGCTGTAACTATTTTGAAACCACAATCATTATTCTGTTTACAAACATATTATCACGCTGCAAGAATACTATTTATGTTCTAAGCTGAATAAAAGATAAATAAAATAAATTTACTCAACTGGTAAAATTCCACAGCATTCGTTGGGCGCGTGGGCGTAATGTCAGAAGTCAGATGATCAATTATTTAGGCGCCTGCAATATGTATGTGATAGTAATATCAATAGTTTTATAACTCGTAAAAAAGAGTGTTGCCAGAAGTACATTCACTCATGGAGAACAAGGATGATTTAAAGAGGTAAAAAGGTTACGGTGTCATAAAAAATATATGATAGGATTTTTTTTTCTTCGAGTAACGAAATGTTTAGAAATGTTAAAAATAAATGATATGTGTGAAGAGAATAAGAGAAATATTTACTTTTACTTGATTAAATATTTAGTCTATACTGTAATGTAAATATTACTTTATACGTTCTGTGTATAATGTTCATAAAATAAATATTATAATATCTGGATCATGTATTTTCTTAGTACTGCTAAATTTGTAATGATTTTCATATTTTCTAAAATCTAAATAATAAAATTTGACATAGGTTCCAGCAGAGCTGGGACGAGTACAACGAAAATGTACTTAAGTACTGAGTACTAAGTACTTTATTAAAAAGGACTTTGAGTACAAGTACGAGTACTGTACTCGTGTACTTAAGTACTTTATAATAAGTACAAGTACAAGTACATTGTACTTCAAGGTAGTAAATTTAAAAATATAATCAGAAATGATAAAATGAACCTATTTAATGGTTATAAAAAGAACTAATTTGTAATTATTTTATATGTAAAAAAATAAGAGAAAGTACGTAGGTAAGTCTCATTGGGTAGGGTATACAGGTGGGCGCGTGATTAACTTTTTGTTCACGATCACGCACGCTCACGGAACTAAAAATGTAATCACGACCAATCACGCACGACTTTTTATGTTTGATTCACGATCACTCACGCTCACGATTTTATTTTGGCACTCACGCCCGATCACGCCCGGCGGGTCACGTTCGTGTCACGTAATTGTTTCTATGTACGTTTAAGCCTGTTTAACACAGTCATAAGTTGTTATCAAATTTGTTAACAAATTGGTAATAAGTTAGGTAACAGATGAATCCATTATTCCAATCTGAAAGTATGAATACAATTTTAAATGTAAACTAAGTATACTACGCAATCATATATTTTTTAAATATTTGAAATGGTTTGTTCATGATGAGAATTAATATTTTTGCCTCATGTGTAATATATGTGGTAAAAGTTGAATATACGGCCCCAGTAGCCATCTTGAAAATTAGAAATGTCAATGAACTTGGAACGACATACGACAAGAGACTAGCCGAGACAACGGCTTTTTTCAGAATTTTAAAAAAATCCTGACATAAACAATACCTAACGCACAAAACTCGAGTCCTTTTACATATTTTTTTAAACTTATTTTAAAAACGACTAAACCCTTCTTAACTCCACGTAACACGTAACCTACCTTTTCTAAGTATATTGACATTGCACAACTGGGACCTCTTATTCAATTTTAACCATGTACGTAATTACACAGAGAATGATCAAAATACATTAAAAGAAACTTACCTTTTAATTAAATAACAGTAAAATAATCTTATTTATTAGCTATCAGGCACGGGCTCGTCTCAATTCTGCGGCATGTAACATACGGAACAGATGCGAAATCTTTACGAACATGTTTAAACTTGCAAACTTCAAACCATAACATGTACTCAAGTACTCTAAAAGTATTCGAGTACATGAAAGTATTCGAGTACATGAAAGTACTCAAGTACTTTAAAAGTATTCGAGTACATAATGAAAAAATTAACTGAGTACAAGTACAAGTACATTTTTAAAATTGTACTCGAGTATAAATACAAAGTACAGCAAAAGTACTCGAGTACTGTACTCAAGTACAGAAGTACTTGAGTACTTCCCAGCTCTGGGTTCCAGTTTATTATTCACCATTTACTATTTATTATTACTGGATCGTGTGAATCACCAAAAAAGAAATAACGCAGAATATCATTATTTTAACAAATTAATAATTTTATGTAAATTAAATTTCAACTTATTCCGCTAATGCTTGTCTTTATAAATATCAAAAAGACAATTTAATCCACCACCATAACTAATTTGTAATGCAGTTCACCCCATGACGCTTGCCTCTCGAAATGAATAGTATAATGACTAATGTTTAATGATAGAGCAAAACCGTTTGCATATTCCAGGGTCAACTTTTCGAGAAAAGTTTAATAGTCACCACAGGAATTTTCGATCTTCTTTTGTTTCTGAGCTACGGGCAAAACTCGTTTTTCGCTCATTTTGAAAATATATCATATCTTATTTATTATTATGATAGAGAAAAAATGTTTTTACAAATATTTTATCGTTTTTTAAATAGAATAAAATGGAGTTATTAGATTTTTTGGAAACTTAATAATTCTCGAGATATAACACAAACTTATGATTTTTTAAATGGGAACCTATGCTGAAATTAGTCTCGTATTTTTGCTTATTATAAGCTTTTCAAAGATATATGACAAGTCTACATTCTTTTGTTTTAAACATTAATAAAAGACGAATTATTAAATTATTGAGGTGAAAATATTGGAAATTATTAAGAAACAAATGAAAAAAATTACTGCAAATCATCATTTGTTTATTTTGATGCAATATCTATTAATTATGTTCTCAAAATTATTCTTAACCAATAATTATTTTCGGGATAGTTAAATTACTAGTTATCGACGTTACAGTTGGCTTTGACACAATCCGAAAAAGATGGTTTAATATGCTTTTGAAGTAAATAAATTGAAAAAATTAGTAAAACTGAAACAAATACTATTAGAAATATGCAAATGATGATCTATAATAGATTTTTTCATTTGTGTCTTAATAATTTTAAATTTTTTCAACCCAATAAATTAATAATTATTTCTTATTTAAGTTTAAAACAAAAGAATGTAGACTTGTTATATATCATTGAAAAGCTTATAAAATAAGCAAAAAGACGAGACTATTTTCAAAATAGGTTTCCATTTAAAAAATCATAAGCTTGTGTTATATCTCGAGAATCACTAACTTTTCAAAAATCTAATTACGCCATTTTATTCTATTTAAAAAACTGTAAAATTTTTGTAAAAACATTTTTTCTCTAACTCTTATAATAAATAAGATATTTTCAAAATGAGCGAAAAATGAGTTTTTGCCTGTATCTCAGAAACAAAAGAAGATCGAAATTTCCTATGGTGACTATTAAACATTTCTAGGAAAGTTGACCCTGGAATGTGCAAACGGTTTTGCTCTATCATTAATATTACCCGAGATACCTTAAAAAAACATCGAAAATGAGACATTCTGTACATTGTTGCAAGCCAGATTAAATGTTTGGGGTGTAATCTGTAACAGTCTGAAAAAATTAATATGGAACTATACAGAATACGTAAGTTCATATTGCATTCAAACATCGAACATAAACAATAAACATAACCACGCTGTCTAGCATTTACATTGTAATGTAATATAGACCATGTATAATAGTCGCGCCATATTATGTTGTGTTTAGATTTTAGACAGTTTATCAAGGCCAGATAAGTCAACAATCCGTTAAATATATTTTCTTTTCTAAAATGATCTGGCAATTTGTGCATGAAAGGGGAAAAACATGCAGCTTCACATCCCTTGAAAAAATGTAACTATCAATTACACAGCATTTGACACTAAACGAAAAAGAAAATCGCGTTCAGATGCCTTCTCTCTCACATATATATATATATATATATATATATATATATATATATATATATATATATATATATATATATATATATATATATATTTATCCAATGAATATTACAGTCATCTTATTTTTAGTAAATAATTTTAAATTTCCCGTGAAGAATTTTCTGTTGGAATGTTGACTTTGTAAACTTTTTGCTCGATTTTAAACGCATCAATATATGGGCAGTCTCTTTTTTTATCAGCGCGATATTTTTTCGACGTTTTGCTCTTCGCTGTTATAGCAGCTTTGCTCTCTGCTTCACTATGTGTTTTGCCTTAGACTATTAATGTCCCGTAATATTAAAGATACTGTAGATTGTTTTATAAATTTTGTAATTCCTTGTTAAAATTAAATATTATTTATAAGATTTGTACGAGTATATAGAAATGTTATTATATTTTTCACGGATTGTGTGTGATTGTTTAGGGCTTGTTTCAGTGATGTAGGATTACTCGTATTATGTTTTTTTGGTTGGTATATTTGTTACATTGTATGAAGTGTGATGGTGTTGTACTGTGAATTGTGTATTACATGTGTCGTATATTTCTGGCTCTGTTTTTTGTAGAAGGTGGGCTGTGTGTGAGTCGCGAGTGTGTCCTATTCTTAGGATCAGTTTTATAAAGAAATTTCTTCACTTAAAATTTAATCCATGGTAAATTGAATGAAAAGAAAAACACGTTATTTTGACAGCTATGATTTAAATATAAGAATAGAGAAAATGATTCGAATTTGTTCATTAGGTACACTGGCTTGCAAAAAATCGCGTACACCTATTTTTTGCCGTCGATCTTGATTTTTAACTTGTCAAAGTCACTTATTTTAATTAAGAGCCGGTATTTCCATCTCCGGATAAAGTTCAGGATAACTATCCGTCAGATAAATTATAAAATATCGCATCGAAAATAAAGCAAAAATTAAGTAAATTATATTGAATGTCAATTTTTGATGCGATATTGTTCATTTATCCGACAGATAAGTTATCCAGCACTTTATCCGAAGATGGAAATACCGGCCCTTAGTGTCAAAATTAACAAAAATTCATATACACACTTGATTGTTCTTTAATTTTTCTGGAATATATTTTTAATTTAACAGTAGGTAAACTAAACACAATGACGAACTTTCTCCACGATAGATCAAATAGTGATGACAGTGACAACCAAAGTGACAACATTATCAGTTTTTACATTATTTACATAGCTAAAACTTGAAAAAACTGGGTTACTTGATTTTTAAGATGTACTCGATTAAATTTCTTTATAAACCAGACCTAAATCTACTTATAATAATTTGGAATTTAGTTTTTTCACTCCATTTATGAGTTTCTTTATTTGGCGTAGTTTGTTGTCTTGATTTTTGCATTGCTCTTGCCAATTTTCGTGTAATTTCGAGTATTTATTAACGAAAAATAACAGATTTCATCAGAATATATCTACGATATGCCCTACGCCCCTCTTCAAAACAGTGTAGTCTGTCTCAACTTAGTGATCTGGTTTTTGCCGACTTTCACAGTAGGCAAATTCTTAATAAGATTATAAGATCTGGGGAGACAAAACCGTTATTCGAATTTTCGAATATTTCATTTAGTGCGTGTTTTATATACGTATAGTTCTAACTATTATAATGACTTGCCAAAGCCAAAATCAATGTTATACAAATAAAAAATGATAATAAATAAAAAGAAATTTATAGTTAAATTACCAAAATAGTTATTTAAGTATTAAGGTCAGTAAGTATTTTCTACCGGTTGGGGATGATTTTTAGAGATCTCGACTTTGTCTCGATCTCCAATACATCCGATTCTGACAAGAGCACGATCGACGCACAAAATTAAAAAAATAAATTATTAAATATATCATCATGGCATATTACCCATTGCTGGGTATGCCAATCTGCTTTGTACGCAGATATTGGTAATGAAGATGACATATTTGTACCGTGCGGGCGTTTACCAGGCGTCACCTCACGAGCACTCATTACTGGCGTGGAAAGTGCACCACAGGGATCAATTTTGTGCCATTTAAAATTCGAAATATTTGGCGTCGGTCGGGATCGAACTCGGTTCCTCAGATTCGCGACCTGACACAGGCACGCGGCCACGAGACCCCACAAAATAAAATAAAAAGATTTCAAAATTATTTTGACATTTTGATTTATTACTTATCACCTGCGCCTCCTGATCAGTAAGTGATACACATCAGAAATTTGTAAATAAAACTTACTGCCTTGGAAACCCAATTGGTAAACATTAAAAAAACACGATCATGCAAAATAGTTATTTATGCTACAAGAGATGTAGGTACCATTTACTAATCGAGGACGATTTTGCACCCGAGTGATAGCGAGGGCTATAGCAAATAAGTTCGAGAGTGGTCAAATGTACCTACATCTCGTGTTGCATATAAGATTTTTTCCACTCCCGATGTTTTATTTTTTACCTATTCATTTTCACTGCCAGAAGACTGTCAAGAAATACAGTTGAAAAAATCTAAGTATTCCACGGAAAATTTAAGAAAAAAACGCAGTCATCTGTTACATTTGTCACGTCAACGGTTACCTTTGGAATGGAAATATTTTTGAAATGATGGTAATTTGATAGAAATTAAATACAAAATTATAAGAATGAATAAATATTTGACACAAGTTAAAATATCTAACTGTTGATATTTCACAAAGAGGGACGTAAGTTCAGCTGTAGGGAAGTAAGGACAATCCTTACTTTCCGGCGCTAATAGAAACCGATATCTTGACAGTAAAATAAACATACATCCCTACAAACAATGTCCTATTAGCCCACTTACGATATTGGAAGTGGGAAAATAATATTTATTTTATTTTAATATGGAAAGAATCTCGTGTTGCGAGAGGGTTGACCGCATCATCATTGATGTAGTCAAATTAAATCGCAAGTTGAAACAGGCTATACCGGGAATTATAGCGTGTCTAAATTTTATTTGACATTTGATTTCGGAAAAACTAAAAAGATGTGCCCCCTTGCAAGGCAACTTTAGACATGCTTTTGTTTTGCTAATAAATTTCATAGGCTACTAGCTAATGGTGAATAACTGATTTGTAAAATTTATTGATTATAATAGTTATTTATGCAACAAGTGTAAAGTAGTACTTTTTTGGCGGAGTGTGATGTTTTAAATTGTAGCACGAAATAAAAAATACTATTTTACACACGTGTTGCATACAACATTTTTCCTACAACGGAAATGTTAGTGATGTTTCTCATAATACTGAGTGTACAGGCATCAAGCATCTTCAAATACTCTTAATGCTCTTTCTCATAAAATTGTACAAAATGTAACTTAAACACTTGGAAGAATCTCAGACAGAAGTGGATTAGTCTTCTATAATTACACATTTAATATTAATTTTAAAAATTAGGTTACGTTAGGATTCATGTCAAAAAAATATTGTTCATAAAAATTAGATTAGTACTCAATCTGTTAAAAAATATTACACTTGTTTCATTTTCAGTGTACATTAATATTTCTTAATATATTTCATTACTTGCAGTATTATTTACTGCCTGATTATCTACTTGACAGGTAAATTAACCGAATTTTAATGTTGCTTAGCAACGCATATTTATTTTTCAAGCACTATTGCGTGAAAATGACTGTACTGTTTTTATTTATATTTGGGTGAAGTGTAAATATTAGACAATTATTATTAATTTAATAAAAGGTTTATTAAACTATATCTATTAAGAAGTTATTAAATAATAACGATTATTAATATTAAACAATTATTAAACAGTAATTAAGACTAAAACTATAATTAACTAGAAAACACTAACACTACTTATTTATTTAACCAATTAACACTACTATTTATTTTCACGATATTACTAATTATTTATTTCACTACGTGTTCCAATCTTAGACTGTCGGTCTGTTGCAGACTCTTGTAGACTGTTAACGCAATGTTTATATTAATATATTTATGTCACTATATACTTATAACACGTTCAACTGTTCGCTTACCGACGTCCACAGCGTCTATATACTCAACTGATTCAACAGCGTCTGTGTATTCAACTGCTCGGACAGAAGTCACAGCTTTCACCTCATTGTCTGTCTATTTACGTAATTCTCTTACTTCTACAGCTCAGTATCATCGACTCTCCGTATGCCACAACTCTTCAACACCAATATCGAGTACCTATCCATTTCCACTCGCTATTACTGTCCTTGTACACCTAGCTTCACATTACTCGTCAACACTACCGAGAATTCACTTCTACAGGTATCCCAATATACCAGTAACTTCCAGACTCGCCGTTACTGTCCTCGTACACTATAGCTTCCCAATAATCGTCAACACTACCGAGTATTCACATCCACGGCTATCCCAGTAACTTCCAGAATACATACTCCACTCGACACTTTACTGGATAGGCTCACTAAGATACTGCTGTGCTTCTCCAACTCACTAACACTATGTGAATATCTCTATGTCTCTGAATGTAACTAACTCGTCAACTCAACTCAGCTGACTATGTAACTCTGCCACTATGTAACTATATAACTCCCTAGCATAGCTGCGTGCCTTTTATACAGTTGCCATTAACTTCCAGAGAGCTCTAAAATGTTCGACCGCATAATAACGATGAACACAAAAGGTTCAGGCGACCGGAAATAATTAAACACGCCGCGGCTTGTTTGTTTACATAGCCCAGCTGCTAGCGCGATTGCGTCATCGCTAATTTAGACGCTTGTTCAGCGTAGCAGCGGGGCTCACACGTTACAGTACTTTTCACGCACTGGTGCTTGAAAAGTGCCTCTATACACACTGCGAGTGCGTGAAAGTACTTTTTACGTACGGTAGTAGGAAAAAATAATTTCAAAATTGCTCCCAGTCGAAGCCAGGGTGGGTCGCTAGTTAAAGTATAAAGTAGAATACTGAAGATAAAATATGAAAATCTTGACAGAGTTCCATACTCTGAAGAGCATAGGAGAGACTAGAGACGAGAGACGAGAAAAGTGGGCTGACAGACACAACATGAAAACCTGGCGCCAGTGCGCCATTATCATCTAGGAAGTCACATTCTTGCATCATGAAAATCCCTTCCCGACATATGTAGGTGAACCAGACTGCTGTAAAGTTGCGTCATCCGAACTTATGGATTCTTAGCGTTTGTAGCAGGAACACGCGTCCATAGGATGACTGCGACGACGCAAAATAGTAATTTTAGAATAGATTTAATGTGCTTACTTTTCTGAAAATCATTGTTTATACAGTAAGTACTTGATTGTGTTGTTTATCACTAATCAATGGCCATACATCAAAACAATGATGCATTACGTTTATCTACTCGTAAATGCGAGTATAGTGTTATATAAGAAGAAAACATACAAAATAACATGAATTATGCAATAAACAATAACTATTTACATATATTTTTTATACAAATATATTTGTTGTTTAACACTTTCTTTTGTTATACAGTACCGTCCAAAAATGTGGGTATAATTGATCATTTTAATTTTTCACCAGTAACTGTAAAAGACACGGAATAAAAATTAAAATGACAGGTAATAAATATGTTTTTATTGGTTACAAATTTTAACAAGCGAAAAATGAGTGCTACATATTTTCGCTTTAAATCTCGTCGTCTGAATCGAATGACATGATCGGTTTTAAGAAAATTATAACATCTACCGTATAAATTTAACTTTAAAAATTGAGTTAAAATTTTTTGTTTTGATTAAATGGCAAAAGAGAGAGGTGCTCAAAACTCAAATGGTGCCTGGTTTTGAAGAATTCACCAGAGTAAGTGAATACAATGGGGAATGTGATTGCGAAAAATTTGATGCAGGAGTTCACCTTTACACGAATATAAAGGTTTTAATTAGTAAGGTGTATTTAAAAAAATATATATTTTTTTGTGAAATGATTATTCAGACCTAATCATGAGTTTTTTTAATACCAGAATGTTTAAATTAATTTTAATTTCATAATAACATAATTGTAAGCTTCACTTTCAAAATAAATAAAAACTTCAACGTGCGACTTCTAACTACCCATATCTGTTGGTTCGTAGTCTTATCTCTTATCTAAAATAAAACAAAGAAACTTTTATGATTGGAAATTATGCTGGAATACACTGGAATACAGCACGTTGACTACGTCGACGAGTGCTACGTTTATAGGTAGTACTTTTGAAACCACAGGTACTCCTGAACCTTCACTAGGTTCAGCGATAACTTCTGACGCTGTTGTTTACATTTTCTTGGCTTTGACTGGATTCGCCGCATTTCATCTTGTTCGTCTGAATCATTACCATCGGTATATACTACCTGATATTGTGCACTCCGTGGTACCACCCATTGATAACCGTTGTCCGTTTGAATTATTAGGTTTGTTCGCAGTAGCGATCCCGGACTAGTTTGAGCATCATATGCATACGCAGTTTCATTTTAGTTGTTCGCGGTATGATTCTGACTGACACATGATTAGTCACTGTTGGTCACGTACTAATCAGATCAGTCCGGGTGATGCCCGAACTAGTCCGGGATCGCTACCGCGAACAAACCTTTGTTTGTTAGGTATTCTCCATAGAGATCCTCGGGTGTCTGATAACAACTAGCTTGTGCTCCTGTTTTTGTAGACCATCTATGATGCACTACACTGCGTCTCTGTCTGAAATCTTACAAATAGACTAAGTTCCATTTTGCCATAAAAGTACTCTAAAATAGTTTCAGTACGTAGTTTAATTCGCTCGACAAGTTTCTTCAGTGATGCTGCAAAGTAATTGCGATCAGGGAATGCTCGAGTGAGCATTGTCTTCCATTCGATCCAGGTGTAGTCACATGACCCTAATTTGTCGTACCAATTTTTGGCGAGTCCACATAACCTCGACTGCATTTAATAAATCATGAGAGGTTCGTCCCACCCATACCACCATACGGTTAACTGTTCAATTTTATGTAACCACTTATGGATATTTAGATTCGGATTACCTGGCTCAAATTCAGCAACACAATCACTTTTTGTTACATACCTAGTCTTTGGTTCAACTTGAAATCTAGTATCATCAGGTGGAATTATGTTAGAATTACTTTTGTTAATTTGATTAATGATGTTGCTTATCAATTCGTTGACTAGACATTCTAGCCGTATTAGCCTACCTCACTTTAAAGAAAATAACGAACAAAACAAATCAGAATAGAGAATTAGGTTATAACACGAATGACAGATGCAAACAGAATGGCAGGAACAGTACTCTGGAGAGGGACGGAAGACAACGAAAGGGTGTTTGTTTGGAAGTAAGATCTTCTATTTCTCTCATGCGTATGACGTCAATTATGTAAGTGTCCAGGTGGGCACGAGTTTAACACAAATGGTTGAGTGGGCACTTACATATAAGCGAAGCAAGCTATTATATGCCATTTTAATGTGAGCGTGGCCTGCATTAAAAATATGGTACTCAAAATATACGTAATTTTATTCTCAATGTGGTCGCACATGAATTGGACCAAAGAAATGTGAGCAAAAAAAATATTTTTCAGCATAAAAATTTATTACCTATACCAATTATAGAAAAATAAACATCTATTACATTCATTATAGTTTTTATTATAATATAAAAATTAATTAACAATATTTAATGCGTATTCCAATTACAATAATTATAAAAACAAAATAAAGTCATGTCTGGCGCATATGAATTGGTCTATAACTCGAACGCAGAGTTAAATATTTATTTCTTAATTAAAACAATAATGTGTAATTTAATATATATATATATATATATATATATATATATATATATATATATATATATATATATATATATATATATACCGGGTGTCTTAGGCCGACCGACACATGGGCGATTAACATGTAAAATTAGTTAATTGTGAATAGTATCTCCCCAGTGCAAGATATTAAGATGAAATTTTGCATGCTTATCCGGGGATACTATTTCTATGGATTTCAATTCAAATCAGTCAATTTACAAGTGTAATATTAGAATAAATTAAGAAAAATTGTAGAAGTACCATGAATGTTCTTCATATCTTGAAAATAATAGTATCTAAGCAACAGCTCTGATAGAGTAGGGGTGACGTGCGCGCTCCACAATTTAGAGAGTCGGGTTCGAAATCCGAGGGGTTGGTCACTTGCGAAAAAAGCGTACAATTCAATTCTAATTCCACTAATTCCTCTAATTCCTAACAAATTCCACTAATTCCCAGGTAATTCCTCTAATTCCTCTAATTCCCAGGTAATTCCTCTAATTCCTAATCAATTCTTTTTAATTCCAGAAGTAATTCCCATTTATAGAAAATTGAAGATAATATACTCGTATTAAACAAGGAAAAACAAATAAGTAATATTTCTTAAGTACATATTTATTTTTTAACAAATGCAATATACAGTACGTATATGTATATATAGTAAATACAAAATATAGTTTATTTGAATAGAACATAATGATGAAATATTTTAAAATTAATACGTATTTATTTTAATTTTGGAATCTTCGCAGTCTGTGTGTGCTTATTCTTTTACTCTATTTGCGAAGTAACCAACAAAGTGTTCTTTTTTAACAATAATTTTCGAGCCATTTTTAATTTTTAAATTTACAAATCGAGAATTTTGTGTAACATTTATTCCTTATTTTGCGCTAATTCACTATTTAAGTGGAATAAAATAGCATCATCTCAGTGCGACTGAAGTGCTGCCCGCCAGACTATACAACATATTACAGTCTGCGGAAGTATCCAGGCAGCAACAGAGATTTCTTCGAGGTAACACCCGTGGCACAGAAATCGTTAGAAAATTTGGACATCACTATATAGTATTTATTCCTTTTACATCATTAATTTCTGTATTATATTCTGTTTTTATTATATGTATATGCCATACAATAAATTAAATTCTTTATATTTTTTTTACTTCTATATCATCAAAATTTATTTCATTAACATCTTCATAAGTATTTGTTTGGATGCCTCAAGAATTCCCTCAAGACAAACATTTTTCTCCACTCACTTTTATTGTATTAAATTTGGAAATTAATTTCATATTCCTACCTACATAATATATAGTAAATCCCTTCGATAAAAATACTAAATTACAAAAAGAGCGGGTTAAAAAATATGAAAAATTTAAAAATATCTTTAACTTATGGTACTAAAATAAATTTTGTCATTTTAGTGAATTCCTCTAAAATTCTAGTTATTTCCTGGGTAATTCCTTCAATTCCCAACCAATTCCTTCAATTCCCAGGGAATTCCTCTAATTCCGTGTTAATTCCTCTAATTCCTTATTAATTCCTGTAATTCCTAGCTAATTCATGCTAATTCCTACTCAAGTGTACAACTAATTCCCAAGTGATTAACCCCTCGTCGAAACCAACCGACAGCAATATTTTTTTTATTTTTTTCTTTTCAAAATAATTTTTATTATTAATATGTTTTTAATCTTTTATTAATATTTAATTTAATAAAGTAGATACATTGTACGTAACAAGATTTATTTATTTAAAAAATATTTTATTATTTGCTTTATTGGTTTATTATAAATTAAATTTCTTCAAATTATAGTTAGCCATTTTGAATATTTACTATAATTTTTAAATTTTAATGTTGTAATTAGTAGGTACGATTTAATATTTTTTAAATAAATAAATCTTGTTACGTACAATGAATCCACTCTATTAAATTAAATATTAATAAAAGATTAAAAACATACTAATAATAAAAATTATTTTGAAAAGAAAAAATTAAAAAATAAATATTGCTGTCGGCTGGTTTCGAACCCGACTCTCTAAATTGTGGAGCGCGCACGTTACCCCTACTCTATCAGAACTGTTGCTTAGATACTATTATTTTCAAGATATAAAGAACATTCATGGTACTTCTACAATTTTTCTTAATTTATTGTAATATTACACTTGCAGATTGACTGATTTGAAATGAAATCCATAGAAATAGTATCCCCGGATAAGCAAATTTCATCTTAATATCTTGCACTGGGGAGATACTATTCACAATTAACTAATTTTACATGTTAATCGCCCATGTGTCGGTCGGCCTAAGACACCCGGTATATATATATATATATATATATATATATATATATATATATATATATATATATATATATATATATATTCGAGTTTGCATTAACCAAAACATTCTATTGGTACGGGGTGCCCTCATAACCTCAAATGTTTTAAATTTACCTCCAATTGTATCTATAGTTTTAAAGCTATTGTACCGTGGCTGTATCTACTACCTAACTACCCTTTGTTAGGTGTTGCTGAATCAGTTTTTAAGTTCTATTTTAATTCAAAATTTTATTGGGGTCGCACATTAACGACGTCAGCGTTGGATTTACTATTTTAATTAAAGCTAGTACTTCTAAAAGGATATGAAACTTGCAGATTTTATAAAATTTCTTTCAAAACAACTTGTAGCTGACGTATGAACAGAATGTATATATATATATATATATATATATATATATATATATATATATATATATATATATATATATATATATATATATATATATATATATATATATATATATGCGAATCAAAAACTTCTAAAAGACAAGATAACTAAAAACAAATGTAACTCGTGTAAATTTCCGATGTTTGACGATTGTTGAGAAAATATTTGCAAAAACTGCATGGAATAAAATTATTTATTTTTATATATTTTTAGCCCCCTGCAATTTTCTAATTAGAGTAATTGAGTACAAGGTTACTAATTTATAATTATTTTTTCTAATTAACGCATATATAAATTGTTTAATATGATTTGTTTCTTGACTTGTTTGTAGAATAGGTAAATAGTTTAAAATAATGAAACCAAATTTAATGAATATGGCTGTAAGTACATTTTGAGTTTAACTAGTATATTGCAAGTCGTTGACATCGGTGTTAGAACCACGCTCGTGCTACTAGCCGGTAAATTTCTTGTTTTCATACTTCATCTTCTTTAGGAAACAAATTTCAGGAAACTTTGGTAGAAGTTTCTCCGTGTGCATTAGGTATTATGAAATTATAAACAAGAAAACGAATTAATTTTTGCGACTATAACAAAATATATTAATTTAATCTCGTTATTTACTTCTATTTATATCTGCCCACTTCACTTGTCTGTGTTTTGTGATAAAGATATAAATAAGAATATTGTTTAAATAAACAGAAAAAATTTAAAAAATTCTTATACCTATTTTTAAAACAGCACTTTATCTATTAAAATCTAGTGACTAAAGTATGTTTTTATTGAGGAATATAGATAAAAATCTTTTCCTTTTTTAGTCTATTCCTACATCGCTACAGAATCCTCAAACATATGTATTTGTATTCTTGTCTCCACGTGGCTCTATCTAAAGCGTGTTTTGGGGTAACGTTGACGTGTTTGCTTATTCCCACGGAGTCTCCATAGAGGGTTATGATTTTGACGTCATAAGCAAGAAAGAATGCGACGATGTAGAAGTTGAGATGGAAGATCGGATTACAAACAAACCACGTCATTTTTAAAGTTCTGTCTTCTGTCACTTGTGTTTTGACATTTGAGTTTTACATGTGATTCAATGTCTTCGGACGGCTGTAGAAACTTAGAGAATTTCACATTTGTCATGTATTCTTTATAATTATAGCGGGAGTCACTGTTGAAAATACCATACACTCGCTTGATATTTGGTACCATCTCGCAACTATCACCATGACAGCAATTTGTTTCTAATCTAGCAACGGAGTGAAATGAGTCACAAGTGTAGTACAAGGAAAATACCAATAGATGGCAACCCGAAAATATACCTATGTATAAGCCTCCATTTCTTCTCTCTACTTGACCATTGGCGACTAAAATTAACGTGAATCCCTCAAGCGGACGATATATGCAACTCTTGAAAATGGTATTCTGTTATTCAACTATACAGTAAATATATATAGTGCATTGGTTTCCTTGCCGTTTTCTTGTTTGTCTTTTTGTTTTAAAGTACATATAAATTACTTTACAATATGAGCAAAGAACGAAAAAATATTAACAACGTCAAATGCTGCGTTTATGGCTGTCATTCTCGGGGTAGGAAGAAATTACCTGTCCCAAAAATTGGCGAAAGGAAGAGTGACATTCAAAATAAATTTGATAAATGGAGTCTATCGACAAAAGAGAGGGCTGGATTAGGAAAATACGAACTGGAAAACAAGTGGCGAATCATAAGAAGATAACAAAAATGAAAAGTATTGTATTATTTCCTGACCAATTCATGAGTAAAATAATACACTTTTCACTTTATGTGTAGCACGCAATATATTTCTTACACTTGTAATAAAACAATTTGATAGATATTTGTTCCATTTTAATTTTCTTAACTAAGTAAAATAAATACATATTTATTTAACATTCATAAATAATATATGGTACTATTTTACTATTTTGTACAAAATATAAAGACAGCCGTAATGTGTTTGCACTGGCCACTATGGCCAGCTATACAAGAGCATTTTGTAAATAATCAATTGTAAATTTAAAGTTCTTCTAATCTCATGAGGATGTAGCATTATGTTCATTAACGCCGCATAAAAATAACCACACACGATTCAACAATTCTCCCCCGTCTATAAAATTTCGAGAAGAATTTGTTGCCTCCAAATAAGTAAACATTTCCTTAGAAATAAGTCTGAGATAACTTTCTTCGAATGTTATTATAATTTAAGTACGTACACAAAATTATTACTAACACTATTTATAAAAAGTTTAATGAATTTGTTAGTATACTTCAAAACGAATGTTGGTTATACAATGTTTCTATATGCGATCTAATAGCACAATACCATTTTCAATACTAGCGCCGCCATCGGTAGTTTTAGTCGCCAATACTACCCAACTCTTGCTTCTCGCATTTCATGTGCTATGATTGCAATGGGTGCGAAAACCATACGCTTCCGCTTTCCGCACATCTTTCATCTGTGTTTCTAGCTTGGCCGGCTTGACCGCCTGCGACGCAGACACCATCGGAGTATTTTTATTTTAATGTAATATCTTTCGTTTCTGTTTTGCTATCGCCGCGCCGACTATTACGCAAAACTCAGTAAGAGTAGAAAACTGTTGGTTTTAATATTTATAGTGGAAGAAATTAATCTTTATTCAAACTAAATCTGAATTTATTGACAGGACTTATTTACATATTTGTTAAACAACTGAACTATATCATATTTTGTAGAAATAGAATCGAGTGCGGCAAAACACCCTGCCTGCTTTTAAAGGAGAAATGAAAAAAGTTATGGAATAGCCCATATTCCATACGAGCAAAAAGTTTGTGGTCCGAGCCGAAGACGAGGACTACGGTTTGCGAGTGTGGATTATGCCATTCCAAACATGTTGTATACTATACTTTCTCCAACAAGATTTTAGAAATTATGCAAAAAATGTTGATTGATTATAACAATACCATTAAATAATTTTTTTGACGCCAGTCAATAAATTGCTTATAATAACAGCATTTGTATCTTTAACGTCCGACTGGTATGTTATTATTATCATAACAACCCTGCTTTTAGGGTTGTTATATACCAAATAACACTCTAGAGCCTGTTATGAGTTGTTGCTATGGTAATGTTGTTAATAAAATGATATTGATAGTGGGATAAAGCCTAAAAAACAAGCAGAAGCATTCATAGCCTACCTACTCCGTAAATTTTATTAAAACTTTCTAATCCGTAATCCGTAGAATATTAAAAATTATAGTCGGACGTTAAACGGACAATAACGCCTTCGGTCAACGTACGCATATCGGGCCAGAGGCCCTCGAAAAGTACACTGTTGACCTCAGGCGTTATTGTCCTTATAACACCCTTGATACGTTAATTACTATTTTTTGCTTTTTTTTCGTAATAACTGGCCCACTGTATCATTACCAAGTTCCCTTATTTCTGGTGGCGTACATTCCATATCTGTATCTTCATTGCCACTTGACATTTTTCTCTAAAAAATGGTATTTAGTTAATTTTTTAAGTAATATATTATTATTTAGCTAAACTTACTGTTCTAGAGATCTCCAAAAATCTGTAAAAGTTAACAGAAAAGCTAAAGTGTTCAAAACTTCAAAACGTCAAACGCGAATTCAAAAAAAAATAAATATAAAACAAAGAGCCATAACCATAGTAACCGTACTAAGATATTTGATATTCCGCGCTAATATGCGGTTAAACAGATGCTGATTTGTCGAAAGCCGTGTGGAATTATTCCAAACGGCATACGGAATTATACCAAACAGTTTATTGGAATAATATTGATTCCAATATAATTTTTAGTTGTGGAATGTGTAGTTTCCAAAATAGTGATGGAGAAAGTTTTATCTCATGTGGTTTGAAAATAATATCGGCCAAGTGGTGCGCCTCATTGTCTAAACACTGATGATAGCGACTTATGAAGTTTCGCATAACTATATCGAGCATTTCTAGGGGTATACGGCGAATTTCTGTACGGATTGCCAGGTTAAGCAAGTTCCTTGAACGATGTTTATAAACCTCTGCTTTGAACAGGAAAAAGTCGCACGGGGTCAAATCTAGCGAGTGCGTGGGTAGTGATTCTGTCAAGACGAGAAATTTCTTGATTCTCGTCTCGTACTCGAGATTTCTAGTCTTAACGAGACAAGACACAATTATGAAAAAAAAAATCGAGACGAGATGTATATACCGAGATCTCGATTCTTGAAAACTGTTTCGAGATTTCTCGGTTGATATTTTTCTCATTAATTATATTTGAGAGCCTGTGAAATTTAACATTAGTTTCAGTGAGGTCTGTCTTTATGTATCTTTGAATATTAAATGGTTTACACGCTTCAAAGTTTGTTATTTTAAAATTTGATTAGTATACAACTGGACCAGTAATTAAAAAAAAATCGACATATTACGTTAATTTATTATCGGAGAAAAAAATAATCAGTCGGGTTTGAAACAATAACTTTGTTTAAAAATATTCAAAAATTATGAAATAAACTCTTTATGGACTACACATTTCTACATAATTATAGTACATCTTTGCTGGAAAATACTTTTCCTGAAATTTGGAAGTTTGCAATTGTCAAACCTGTGCCAAAATGTGTTAAACCTATCTCACTTAATGATTTAAGACCTATAAGTATATTGCTTGTTTTATCAAAAGTCCTTGAAAAAATTTGCTGCAAACAAATAACTTGCTATTTAAATAAAAATGCAATATTGCCTTCGGCCAGTCTGGGTTTAGAGAGGATCATAGTACTAACACTGCCCTTTTAAATATTGTTGACGAACTTCTAAAAAACTATGACTCCTCTAAAATGTCAGTCCTGATCCAAATTGACTTCTCTAAAGCGTTTGATATGATAAATTTTGACATGCTTTTAGCAAAACTTCACTTCTATAATTTTTCATCAAACGCTTTAGAATGGTGTCGCTCATATTTTCACAATCGCAGGTTTATAGTTAGCACAACTTTCATCAACGGGATAAGGTCATTGTCCCATGAACAATACATTCGCTCTGGTGTACCACAAGGCTCTATTCTTGGTCCCTTATTCTTTTTGATCTACATTGCTGATATGCCCAATCATGTTAAATACAGCTCTTTGCACTCTTATGCTGATGATACTCAGTTGATAACATCTTTCTCCCAACAAAATGAAAAACTGCAATTAAATCAGCTCAATCAGGATTTACAAAATCTGTCAATGTGGGTCAGGAATGATGGTCTAAGAATTAATGCTGAAAAATCTGCAATGCTTGTTGTAGGTAATCACCAAATTACTTCGCCCATTTTATTGGATGGTGTACCACTTCAGTGTAGTGAAGTCATTAAAAGTTTAGGACTTGACATAGATAAGGATTTGAATTTTAGATCCCACCTTATAAAAAAGCTTCAAGCGGCTAGACTTAGACTTAGACATCTTTATCAATTTAAAAACGTCCTCTCTTCTTATACGAAATTAAAAATGGTCAAGTCCTTAATCTTCCCGCTATTTGATTATTTCGGTTGTGTTTACGTTCCAAATTTATTTAAAAAGGATAGGCAACGTATATCACTTTTTCAAAATGCCTGTCTTCGGTATGTATTTGGTGTACGTAAGTATGAACATATTTCTAACTATAGGTATAAAGCTAAACTCCCTTTCATTGAAGATCGTATTAACACTCTATATGTATGTTTAGTACACAAATTAGCAAAAACTGGTACACCTTCTTATTTATCGTCCAAGCTAACAAAAAAAGCTTTTAAATATTCCCTACGTGGTTCTTCTTTGTTTAAAGTTCCCTCATTTAAGAAAAATAAATTCCATGGTTCATTTTCGTATTTAGCTCCCAGTCTATATAATAACTTACCTTCAGATTTGAAGTTTTTATCTGTTAATACTTTCAAGCAAAAATTAAAGTTTTCAAAATGTATTTAAGTCTTCACATAGTTATAGTTGTTATTGTTACTGCTTCTTCATACTGCCTTTATATTCTTAATATTATTTTCATGTTATGTTTTTTCTTGTAAATTGGGTTAGGTGGTTAGCTTTTAGCTGAACCTCGCCCTTAATGGTGTATTTTTTTTCTACCCATTAATAAAGAATTTATTATTATATTATTATTATTAATAAAGAGTATTTATATTTTGTATATAAAAAGGAAAAGCATTGGATATCAGCTTCAATTAATAATTAAGGATTGAAATTTAATATGTTGGATGCAGAATGCAGTTTCTAACTAGAATATTATACATTTTTATTTGAAATTATTAGTTCAATTTTTCTTAAAACGCGCTAAAATCGGTGTCTTTTTCTATATTATGTTATCATATATCCTATATTAATTAATTAAATAAAATGCAATTTGTATCGAGAAATCTTTATTGAACGAGACGAAAAAAATTTCGAGACGAAATATAGTTTTATGAATTTGAGACGTGTCGGGACGAGACAATAAATTTCTCGTCTTGTTTCGTCTCGACAGAATCACTATGCGTGGGTAAGGGAATATCGCCTCTTAGGGCGATGAACCACCTTTGGAACAATTCCCTCGAAACCTGAATTGCTACTCGCGTTGAGTGGGTTGTGGCGACATCCTGCTGAAACTAGACATTCTGCAGACCAAGTTCTTCAAGAACTAGGACAAAAAGGATTCTGGAGCATGCTAACATACCGCTCAGAATTGACAGCAACTGTCCGATTTCCCTTCGTCAATGTTTTCGGGTGTTCGAGCATACCATGGTTGTCCACGTCCCTTGCTGACAACAGATCCTGTTTCCCGAAAGTTTTTTTCCCACAACGTAATCGATTTTCGGACCGGAACTGTTTGGAATCGAGCACTAAATGCGCGTTAGAACTTAATCAATTCAACGAATCTTACTGTGTTTACTGATAGATAAATATTACAATTGATTGATGACTAACTCTTGCTATAACTGTTTAAACGGAGGAATAGTTTTATTTCAATCACCGAAACCAATAAAAAAATTATGTTCTATTTTTGTATGACTACTTTCCTTATTGATTCCTTTCTAGAAAAAGTTCTATTCATTTAATAACACTGATATTTGTTTTTCTTTGTCGTCACAATGAGTTCTTGAAAACTGTGTAGTGATTGATAAGATCCTAATCCTAACGGTTAAATATTTACTAACTTTTGTAATTATACTTATCAAAAAAATCTGTATCTAATGATGCAACGTTCTATTATAACGTCAACATCAATTCGACAATTACAACTTTGACATCATAATTCAAAATCTAACAGAGATAAAAAAGATTCGCCATTCGAAAGAACATGAAAATGTGTTCTAAATAAGTGTAAATCAATATCAAATATTATTAGCTTGGAAAATATTTGCAAAAATAAAAAATCTGATGTAGCTAACACAATAAATCCAGCCATTTAAAAAAAAAAATAAGTACATACCTCCATATTTACTAATGTTGACAATTGTATTCAGTTTCTTTGCATATTGCTTATATTATAATTATTGATTTATTGATTAGGTATTTTCTAATTTCATACATAAATTTGAGATCTGAACTATGTGTTTAACTTAGTATAGACTCCGGGATTCTTAAAATAGATTATTTAAAAAAAATCTGGTGTGGCCAACACAATACCTCCCGCCATTTACAGCCTGAATCAAAAAAGATTAAGTTAATCCTTATTTTTGGATTAGCGAATTTTACTCTAATTTTGACAGTTTATTTCTTAAAATATAGTCTAATCTAATCCAAGTAACAACCTTTTCTTAAAACCCCTCAACAGGGTTAAATCCCAATTTCAGAGTGGGTTCACATTCACACACATTCATGCCTTAGTGGGATTCGAACCCAGAGCCCCGAAGACACTCATGACATGAGACCATGCTCTAACCATTGAGCCACCGAAGCTATAATAAAATGAAGATTAAATTTTAAATACCGGGATAGAATAGAATTCACTAATCCAAAAATGAGGTTTAGCTTAAGCATTTTTCTGAATCGTTAATTTTTATTAATATTAATTAACATACCTAGATACATATTTACTTATGCTGGTAACTGTGTAGAATTCCTTTCTATTGTTCTATTTACTTTTTTCGTTTTGAAACGTTACTAATATTATTTTGAAATGATTAGTTCTTTGATAGTGACATTTATCTGTCAGTTACATACATTTGAATAACTGCGTTTTGTTAGTTTAAAGCGTAGGCTCTAGGATTTAAATTATAGATAATTTTATAAATTTATCCATAAAATATATAGAAAAAGTATTAATGCAAATCTATAGAAAATCCCTTCTTTCGGTAGCGGGAGGTAAAAACTTCGAAATTTACATTTTTGACTACATATCTAGTGACATATATTTTGTTTTTAATTAACGATATATCACATTATAATGCTGTCTTACTTTTAACGGGAGTGTAATAATATTTAGAATGTTATATTTATTGTTAAAAGTTTAAAAACATGAGGTCTGACAAAATGTATAAAATAAGCCGGAGGATATGAACAAATATGATATCCATAATGTTTATTCAAATTATTGTTTTCTAAATTAATTTAAATTATAAAAAACATCTAATTTCACTCCAAATTTATTGAAATTAAAAGAAATTTTTTAATAAATGTATAAACAGTCTACTTATAATTGAAAATATATACCTACGAGTAATGAATATAATATATAAGGTAAATATGCCGTTCATCTTAATATTTAGTTTTTAAATCAAGATTACTGTCCTCAATGACTTTTCTAAATATATTTATTTTTTATTAGGTATTATACTTAATTATTATAGGTAGTTTATTATGGTACAAATTTGAAATTGTTGGTTTAAAGTATCCTCGGTTTTCTGTGAATACATTTTTTTAATTGAAATAATAATAAGAAAGTTGCCTATTTGTTAAGACTTTTTTCAATCTCTCTGTAAACATATTACGTAACAGTTTATTGTTTGTTACGTAACAGAGTTTGTAAATGACACATTTACATATAATGCAAATTGTTTCTAATCGACATGTTACTTATAAGGGAGTATAAAAATATTTTTGCATTACCATGACACTTCAAATTAGCAAATTGTCGGCTCCGGTGGCTCAATGGCTTTTAGTCATGAGTGCGCTAAAGGCTTTGGGTTCGAATCCCACTAAGGCATGGATGTTTGAGTATGTGAACCCACTCTGTAATTGGGATTTAATCCTTTTGAGTTTTTTTTTAAATACAGTTAGACGCTCGCTGTTCCGAATACATTTAATCCAAACATTCCAGTAATACGAACTGTTCAGCCGGGAATTTCATCCCTCCACACTCCACTTAGTAGTAGCGAAGTGTGCATGCGTGCCTTCTCCTAAGATAACTCCAACACTACAATTCTAAAAATTATAATTCTTTCGTATTCCTCTTTGTAACATCCATATGAAGAGCTGATTAGATTTTGGTTATAATTGGTCGACCGGAAGTACCCTCATTTGAAGATTTTAACAGCTTTTCTTGAAAAAACGCTGTTAAATATCATTTTTTCACATTTACTGTTATTATAAATATTACAGAATATTTTATTCTCTGTACGATTCGATTATATTTTATACTTCATATTCAATGGATATTAAGTTAAAAAATATATAAAGAAATTAAATTTCATAATGCAGCCAGCTATGCAATAACATTGGAAACAGCTAATATAATTTAAAAAATCTGATGTGGCCAGCACATTACCTTCCGTCAGTTATATAAGGTATTTACGAAACTTCTACCGGAGAACTATTACCGGTAAACAGTTTTTTATAGCTACCAGAATCTATAATTTAAGAACGCAAGTGGTAAACAGGGTAGATCCATAACCTATGAAAAAAATTTGAAATAGGTTATAAATTTGACGTAGTTAACAAACTGAGTCCTACTTTGAACACATTTCCACTTTTAACGCGCGCGCTTCGCTTTGCATCACTACCTTTTTTGAGATTAGATTCTTCATGAATCCGGTGACTTTTTACCACTCGTGTTTTCGAACACAGTCGCTAGATGCGGTATCTACCGGTAGAATTTTTGTAAATGCGTATGCATTTTCTATCACATCCATACAGAAAGTTCCTTGCAAAAGATTTTAAATTTCTTGTATTTACATTAGCTTCAACAGTTGTACGTATTTGGAGCAAAAAGATCCTATATTTCGAGTAAAATTATAACACAAATATACTACGAATATGTCAATTGCACTTGACACTGACATCTTTCAATCAGAATTTTCTTAATACAGTAAATATTTCTACCATAGCTGGCTAATTTATGAAATTTAATTTCTTTATAATTTTATAACTCTCTATCCATTTAATATGAAGTTTAAAATGCAGTCAAATCGTATAGAGAATACAATGTTCTTTAATATTTATAATAACATTAAATGTGAAAAAATGACATTTAACATCGATTTTTTCAAGAAAAACTGTTAAAATCTTCAAATGAGGGTACTTCCGGTTGACCAATTATAACCAACATCTAATCAGCTCTTCATATGGATGCAACGAAGAGGAATATGAAAGAATCATAATTTTTGGAATTGTAGTATTAGAGTTATCGTAGACAAAAAATTTGTTACAAACACACACACACACACACACACACACACACACACACACACACACACATACACACACACATACACACACACACATACACACATACACATACGGACATCATCGTAAAAATAGTAAAATCGTATTCTACGGACCTTAAAACGTGCTTATTCATTAAAAACTCACCACCTATTTTTTTGATTAAAGACAATACCTTCCTTACCTAAAGGTGACGGAAGGTAAAAATTCTAATAGCCAGAAGTCAATGTCAAGTGCGATTGACGTAGTATGTGTTATAATTTTATTGAAAATATATAATCAATTCTGAAACTTTCTGTATGAAATTTGTACAAAATACATAGAACTGAGGGAATGTAATGTACTGGAAATGTAGAATCTTTCGCAAGAAACTAACTGTATGGAATTTGTATAAAATACATACAAGTGACGGATGATAATGTGCTGGCCACATCACATTTTTTTAAATCAGATAGGTAGGTACTACGTGTTTTTTCACCTGTACATACATATATTTATATAAATATATTCATTTTGTTCTGCTGTATTTTTTAATTTAACTCTATAATCTGAACTTTTCGTTATTCGAACACCCTTCTGCATTAATTGGTTTAGGTTAGTGAGATTGCATTATACTATATAAATAACATAGTTTAATGTGTAGGTATGTCATACGTTCTTTTTAACACATAATTTATTTGAATTCAAAAAAGTAGTGTGGTCATTAATGTTAAATTGCTATAGACATTGCGTTAAAAATAATTTTCTTGGAAATCCCACCAGGAAATTAATTTATTAAATTTGATAACCAGGAATCGGGAAATTTGTTTCCAAAATAATGTAATTTTCTTTGAAATAATATATATTTCATTTTACTTATTACTATAATAGATAATAGTAAGTGTGAAATATATGTGTGTATAAAAAAAGTCATTGTGGAGAGACAGGCAAACCTTTGATACAAATTCCTATTCATATATTCGTCAAAGTACAATTACTACTGACGTCAATTCGGTAATATCCGCCTAATTATATTATTGATAACCTATGATCTTTGTTAAAGGTATCAAAATATGATAACCAAAGTATGTAAACATGAATATGTAAACAGGGCAACACCTACATTTTTAAGATAATACAATCATAATCTTTTATTTTTGGGAGACAATTTTATCATACGACAACTAACAATGTTGTAAAATTGCAAGTAAATATTTTATGTCTAGCAATTATTTTATCATAAATACTAGTAAGTGCATAAAGTTAAGGGTCAAATCATAAAAAAAGTTATAATTTGAATGTAGTAAATTTTTGATTAGTCGTAACTCGTAGACATTTTTTTTTGTTATATTAACTTTTTGTTTTAAAAAACAATTCTTGAATTCAAGCAGCTGTACTTTATTTAAAAAAATTCTGGAATTATCTGAAATATAAAAATTGAAGTTGAAACATTGGCATAATAGGTTCTTCCTAGAAGCTAAAAATTAATATGGTATGACTAGCGAATGAAAGTTGACGTTTAGATTATTTAATAAATGTGGTTTCTTATGAAAATATTTCTCCATATTTGATTTGAAAGGAAACTGACCCTTATGTACTCCGTTACAGAAGATTAGAATTGTAGGTACTCAATACGAGGATGCATTTAAAATGACCTTAGCAACAAGATTCAGGGATGTATTTAAAAAATTTAATACCACAAATTCTAGTTCGTTCGTCTCAGGTGTAAGCAACCCTTTAGTCGGAATTACTTTTAGAGGAAATTAAAAATAATTCTATTTCATAACATGCCAAACTAAATAGTTTAAAGATCAAAATATTTTCTTATAATCAATATAAACGAAAAATGTTTAAAATATTTTAAACCCCTGTTTTGATATTCAGAACTAGTCGGCCATCTATTTTCAGCCAGATATAGTAATGTATTTCTGTGCTTTCCTAATCCAGTATTTAAATGGGTTCATGCAAAAATTTCATGCCTGAATATTTCGTACAATTCTATTCTTCTCTAGGGTTTTAAAAGAAACCACATCTATAAAATATTTTAAACGTCAGCTTTCATTCGCTAGTCATATCATACATACCACACCTTCTTCTCAATCTTGAACAGTTCGGTAAATAGTCGTTATCTCACAGACTTTCAAAAACTTTTATGGAGAAAGTACCACGGGGGTCACTTTTGTGCAATTTTGAAAATTGTAAATAATTTCAAGTTTAACAGATCGAATTAGCATAAATTATTAATTCATATTAGTAGCGGAAATAAATAAAATGTTAGGCCGGATTAAATGAATATTTTTTTTATTCTTATACATATAATAAAAACCACCCCTGCGCAAAATGGAGTATTATTTTTTTTTAATCTACCAGTTGCTTAATTAAATCAAAAATATAAATATTAAATATATTGGTATTACTTGAATGTTATTATGATTGTAGGGAAGATTAGAAATAATTGGAGATGCAGTCGTGGTAAACAGTATTTGTTAAATAGTAATTTAATTAACTTTCCTATATGTTTCGATTCCAAATATCATCAGAGACAGTACAGTTGGAAAATAAGATCATTACGTTACAAAATCAAGAATGTAAGGATGAAACGTCAAAAAATATCAGTGATAATAAAATATCTGCATAGATTACTAACATTAGTTATCTTTAGTTGTTTCTGATGTATACACTTATTTTATTACCTCTGATATTTTTGACGACATTTTCATCCTCACATTTTTGATTTCGTAATGTAATGATTTTATTTTCCAACTGTACTTTAACTATCCCTGATGATGATTCATTTGGAAACGAAACGTAAAAAAGTTAATTAATTTACTATTTAGTAAACACTGTTTCGACGACTGCGTCTCCAATTATTTCTCATCATCGCTACAACTAAATATTAAGGTGTTTTCCATGTCGTTTAAGCGAAATACATTTTTTTAAAGTTACTTTTATTTTTTACCGTGGAATAGTGTCATGGCAATTTAAACAATACAACACAAACACACACCGTACCGTATGTGTATCTATTTAAATTTAATTGTTTGCATTACACTTGAAGGAAATTAAACAGACCTTATTGTTAGTCGTGAGGTTGAGCGTTAAGTCGCTAACGAAGAGCATGAAGAACGTTCATGTTGAGTGTACTGACATTCACATGATGTCGCAAAAAGGCAATGTTGTTTGCTATTGTGTGGCACTAGCTTTGACCCAGACTGTGTTAGAAATTAGACGGATGAGTACAACAACCGGACTCATCACCTATTCGACGAGTACGAGCACAAGTACATTTACATACATGTATGAGATGTACATAACAGAAACTCTCAAACTGTTATGAATGAAAATATATTTTTCTAGATACTCTATAGGTTGTTTTTCCTCTTTTATAGAGCATGTATTTATGTTGATAGATAGGAGAAGAGGCAAATTTTGAACTTTTGAGAAAAGGAAGCCGACGAGTATCAACGATATGCAGAAGAAGAAGAAGAAGAAGAAGTGCGTTTGCCACTTATACGAGCCTAGGTCTGAACATTGGATGATTATTATCATCATTTGAACAACAACCCTAACAGAATAAAATAAACAAGTATCGTGGTAGGTACTCTCGTATTCATATTCAAATAAAATTAAAAATAAAAATATCATCAGGGCATATTACCCATTGCTGGGTGTGCCAATGTGTTTTATACGCATATATCGGTAATGATGATGACATATTTCTACCGTGCGGGCGTTTACCAGGCATCACCACACAGGCACTCATTGCTGGTGTGGACAGTGCACCACAAGGGTCAATTTGGTGCTATTAAATTCTAACAAAATTAGATTTCTGAATAAGTATGTCAACCGTTGATTACTATCGTAACGTGAGAGGGTAGATACCCGGCCAGTGCGTGCGAGCCAATGCCTATGATAGAAGCAGGCGACGTGAGGCGAGCAGTTATGTAAACAAGGGGGAGATAAGCGTAATTACCCGCGCATATTATGTCGTTCGGGATGATGCTAAAGTATGCCAGAAATATTAGAGCCACTATATAAGCGACATATTTGTGTGCGTACACAGAGTTTCACAGACACACAGTTACATAGATGATAAGAAGTAAGCAGTCAATGAATTTAGTAGCACAGCAGTATCGCGGTGAGCGTATGCAGTTTAGTGTCGAGGGGAGTACTCGGGAAGTTACTGGTATACTGGGATAGTTGTAGACGTGAGTACTCGGTAGTTTTGAGGAGATAGGGATAGGTATACACGGGGACAATAACGGCGAGTGGAAGTGGATATTCGGCAGTGGAGTTGAAGAGTTGTGACATACGAACAGCGATGATACTGAGGCTGTCGAGGTTAGCACAGTTACTGCGTGAGAATGACAGTTAGTTACATAAATAGACAGACAACTAGTGAATTAAAAGGAGTGAATTCTGTCCGGGCAGTGGAATATACAGACGCTGGTGAGTCAGTTGAGTATATAGATGCTGTGGAGGTCGGAGGTCAAACAATTGAATGTGATATAAATAAATAGTGACATAAATAGTCTAAATATATAATTGTGTTAATTGTTTAAATAAATTAATAGTGTTAGTCTTTAGTTAATTATAAAACGTTACACTATTGTTTCCAGTCTTTGAATCTCTAATGTAACCACTACTGTGAAAGAAGTGCTACTTGAAAGGTTGAAATGTAGGTTTCATACAATGCGGCTGCAGTGTTCCAGACCAGAGCGTTCGAACTGAGCTCCAGACTCAGACTCCAGTTCACCAACTCAGTTATTTGAAATATTCAAGCGACCGCTATTAACTTAACATGATTTACGCGAGGAGCCACTTTGGACACCCACACCAGCGGGGTCCTCTGCACTGTAACAAAGTAGAACAATCTTCATTTATAAACTAGACTTTAAAACTGTGCAAATTAAAAACTATTAAAGTTGAAAAAAATGTATTAGTTACTCAAAAATCAATTATTTTAGAGCAAAATTGTATTTATGTTTGTGCTACAGAAAAAAATACTGCATCCGAATATGCTAGTATTATTAATTTTTCAATTTCCGGAACCGTAAAAATAGTCGAAAACAATAATAACAATCATTGATTCCATGAAACAAAAAATTGAATAAAAGCGCAAACATCTGAAACTACTTAAAAAAATCTTAAATTTAGTCAAATTAAACTACTATTACATTGTTGTCAATTTGTCATCAATACTACAAAAAAGTAAAATAAGTTTAAACGTCAAGAATCTTTTGTTTAAAACGAGGAAAATTAAAACATCTTTATTGCAGGTAGTTGATGACAACAATATAATAGTTGATTACAACAATGTAGTTTGACGAGAACGAAATTAAAAATTTCTTTAAGTCGTATTGTTTTTCTCTTGTTTTTACGGTTCCGAAAATTGAAAATTTATAAAAAAAATAGCATATTCCGACGCAGTATTTTATTCTGTAGCAAAAACCTAAATGCAATTTTGCTCTAAAATAATTAGGGGAGCAAATAACTGCACATTAAGATTATACCATTGAAACCCCTATGCTGCGTCTTCCAAGTCACCAGCCTGTATATATATATATATATATATATATATATATATATATATATATATATATATATATATATATATATATATATATATATATATATATATATATACTTTCGTAGCAATTAGTACCCACAAAAAACTTGTTTTTTTACTCTACATGGGAGTTATTCATTGTTTAACTATTCAAAAGAATTCGTCTTTTCTTTATTATGCTCGCCATCAAATGAGTATGAACTGATGTGCAACTTTTTTCCCGTGTTGCCGCTTCTTCATAATTTAGCATTTTTATCATTGCCCATATGAATTGGCAACAGTGTAGAAATCTCCAGTTCATACTTATTTAAAGCAAGTATAGTAGATTATTTAGATGTAAATTTTAAACTTTGCTAAGTGTCTACTGAAACTTTATTAACAAGATATGGATATATCTGGTATTCCGTCTGTGTCTTGAAGTACCGTTGTACCTGTTTCAAAATCATTTCGTTGCAGTGAAGCCAGTTTTAGTCCATCAAACAACTTTTTTATTAGATAATCAAAACGACTTTGAAATGACTCTAATGTCAGCAGGACTACATTTAAGGTTAGTACAACATTTTTATGATAGTCACTAGAGGATTCATTAGCTATCGAAGTAAACTGGAGTCACAAAACTTCGTATCAGTATTAATTACAAATATAAAGATTTTTTTATTACCATAGTTATTTACAAGTATCTACTGTATATTATTGATGTATAAATGCACCATCATTTAATGTAGTAATCTACTTTAACTATGTTTAGTAGGCATTTCATAATTACCATATAAGGATATCAGCGTTTATACGTTGTCAGGCAGTCCCCTTTTTCTTCGTTTTGCATCATTATGCTTCTTTCATACTTGATCTTTAAGATAAAATGTTTAAGTGAGAGGCTTAAGACCAAGCATAAAAGGCAGTCACCTGGTGTTAGTACTTTATTTTATGTATAACAAATCTGATGCACATTACCTTCCGTCAGTCAGTTCTATGTATTTTGTACAAATTCCATACAGAAAGTTTCTTGCAAAAGACTCCATATATCCAGTACATTACCTTCAGTCAGTGCTATGTATTTTGTTCAAATCCATCCAGTAAAATTATAAAACAAACATACTGTGTCAATTGCACTTGACACTGACATTTGTCAATCAGAATTTTCTGAATATAGTAGATGTGGTACCGTTTAAACCAAAGTTGTATATTTTATCTTCCACCATACCTTTAGGTACGGAAGGTATTGTTTTTGGTCAAAAAATTCTATGGTGAGTTTTTAAAGAATAAGCATGTTTTAGAGTCCCTAGAATACGATTTTACTATTTTTGCGATGATGTGTGTGTGCGCGTGTGTGTGTGTCTGCGTGTGTGTGAGGATTTTTTTCCGTCGATAACGCCAACACTACAATTCTGAAAATTATAATTCCTTCGTATTCCTCTTCGTTGCATCCATATAAAGAGCGGATTAGATTTTGGTTATAATTGGTCGACCGGTAGTGCGCTCATTTGAAGATTTTAACAGTTATTCTTGAAAAACGCTGTTGTATACCATTTTTTCACATTTAATGTTATTATAAATATTAAAGAATATTTTATTCTCTATACGATTTGATTATATTTTATACTTCATATTCAATTGATATTGAGTGAAAAAATTATAAAAAAATTAAATTTCATAAAATCTGTCAAGTCCGATTGACATATTATGTTCGTGTTATAATTTTACTGCAAATATAGAATTAATTCTAAGAAACTTTCTGTATGGAATTTGTACAAAATATATAGAACTGAGGGAAGGTAATGTACTAGAAATATAGAAACTTTCGGAAGAAACTGTCTGTATGGAATTTGTATAAAATGCTGGCCACATCAGATTTTTTTATTGCTTCATTCCATTTCTTAATATGTAACTTATAAATTTTATTGAAATTGATGACGAAGATGAAGAAGTCTTGTATATTGACATTTTTATAAGAAGACCTCGTTGTAATTTCGTAGACATAGATAAGATAATTTCAATCAAAGGAATTGCGAAGAATGTTATAATAAGTTTCACTTAATTCTTTTAACAATACAAAATAAACTTATTATTTTGCAGTATCCTTAAGGTTTTTCGAAAGCAAAGCCAGTTCTTTTTCCGCAATTTCATTTTTATTTTCGCTTCTTCTATTTCTATAGAATGTATAATTTTTTTCATTTCCTGTTCTTCCATTAAAAATTGTTTTTCTATTTTCCATTTTTCTTCTGCCTGGACTTTCATAGCAATTAATATAATATAATGTTTTTGTCTTAGCTAGTATACACCATTGTTCGGTCACAGTTTTGCTGGATGTATTTTTATTTGAAATCAAAGAAATACAAAGTTATATAGTATATTACTAACCGAGGTGGAAAGTGTTTCATTGTCGAGGGCGAAGATAGTTAACCAAGGCGCGAAGCGCCGAGGTTAACTATAGCCCGAGACAATGAAACTTTTCACCGAGGTTTGTATACTATTTTATTCACAATCTGAAATAAAAAATTAATATTTGATATTTAAATAATAACCTAACATAAATAAACGAATGGTCTGAAATTGTTCATTTGTCACGTGAACTGTCACTTTGATTTCTAACCTTAAATATTGATTTCATTCATTACTTGTATTATTTACAAGTTTATTCCATATTTTTATCATATAAATTGTAAAGATGATTTGTTTATATGTAAATACCCATCATTGATACGCATTGATCTCTCAAAGCGGAGGGCAGCTATTTCCCGCCTCGAGGTTGGAAAGTATAGCGTGAGTATAGCTGAGGTTCCCAGCTATCTTCACGTTATACTTTCCAACCTCTTGGAATATGAGGTTAACAATAACTAACTTCCCAACTTTTTAAAAGTCAGAAATCGTCATATTACTAACCGATTGTGAATAAAATTATTTACTTAATGAAACATCTATGCTTGTAGTTACCATTTTTAACTTGCAGAGGAGTGCTCTATGAAGATTTTAATAGTTCCGGGGAATAATCTTTCCATACTGTTGTGCCACCATCAACTTTAACGTTATTTCCAACGATCATTTGTTAGACCTAAACAATATTCTTGTCCTTCGAATTGTTATTGTCAATATTATCAATTTCTATTAGTACTGATGTAAAATAAAGAATATATAAGTCAAAATACTATTTACGTGTTTAAAAAACAAATTTACCTTCATTTTCTGCTTCAACAGTGTCTGAACCAAATTCTGAAGGAAGACCGGTTACTTGCGTATTCAATAAATCCAGCAATTCTTCATCTACATTGGTTGTACTAATTGTTGTCGGTGCGGACCACCTCCAGTTGCTAACATGGAATACTTTTGGTCAGCATATTTTTTTAAATATTTCTATAGCTAAAGAATTTCGTTTAAACGCCAGCTTAAGGTTTAACTGAACTTATGCTTAAATGTTAACTTTGTAACTGGCCCTTAAAGTGGTACTATCATGGAAACTTTTACGACAGGTTAAAATATATTTTAAATATATTTTTCATAATTTCTGCAGAAGGAAAGCCTCATTCACAACAAGAAATTAGTGGTTAGTATTAATAGTTATCGTTAGCGCACAAAGCTTGACATACGTAGTTCAATTAGAATGTTCACAATAACGGGCCTGCGCTAATTTTAGTTAGCGCAAGAGTTTATAATGCCTTATTCACAATACGAAATTAGTAGTTAGTGTTAGTAGTTAAAGTTAGTATTTATAATTATTAGTTGAAGATTGGTAAATAGCATTCACAATATACGAAATTAATGACTACGAATAACAATTTTTGTTAGCAAAATAGTACATTTGGTTCAAAGTTTTTAAGAGCTGTTTAATTTAATACTTCTTGTTTAGTAGACTTGACTATTATTTAATATTTTTGTATATTTCTCTTTTTGTATAAAAAAGTTCAACAGAATAAGCTTTTATTGCCTACAACCTACAAAACTGATACACATTTTATAAATGTTTATTTATAACAGAATAATAAAGTCAGTACCTTTCAAATTCTACTTCCATTCAACAAAAATGTAATTTATTTCTTTTAAAACAACAAAAACTCAACAAATGTCACAACATCTTTCTTTTCTCTGTTCTGTGATTGGTTACTCTTACAAACTCTTGGGCTAACTGAACTTAGCGCGGATCTGGGCTGCGCTAATTTCGTTATTGTGAACGCTAAACTTTAACTACGTATGCCAAGCTTTCTGCGCTAATCGTAACTTGTAATACTAACCATTAATTTCGTGTTGCGAATGAGGCTTAAGCTTCAAACTTATGGTTAGTAGTTAACAGAATAGCCAATCACAGAACAGAGTAGAATGAAACAGATATATTGTGATGTTATGATATTTGTTAAGGTTTGAGGTTGACAGTTGTTTTTAAAAGAAATAAATTACATTTGTGTTGAATTGAAGTAGAATTTCATACTAACTTTATTAGCAGGTATGTTATAAATATACATTTTGTGCCTTATAAAAATACATTAATATCAGTTTTGTAGGTTTTATAGGCAACAAAAACTTCTTCTGATGAACTTTTTTATATAACAAAAAAATAAAATGATTAAATAATCTGCTAAACAAGAAGTAGTTATTAAATAGACAATTACATAATTGACGTCACACGCAAAAGAGAGATAGAAGATCTCGCTTCCAAACAAACCCCCCTCCGTTGTCTTACGTCTCTCTACGAAAAAAGGTGCTTGGGGTAACTTTTTTTGTTAAATAATATTAAAGACCATTCGATAATACAATTAAAACGATGGCTGCAGTATAGAGGTGAAGCCGTAACCATAGCAACCTTAGTTCTATGCTTTGCTGCTAGTTGCGCTCGTGCAAATTGCAACTGTGTATGTCTATTAAACCTGCTCTTAATTTTTTGAATTAAATATTATACTCTTTTACCAACAAAAACAGTTATTCGCGAGTCGTTAATTTCATGTATTGTGAAGGCTGTTTACCAATCATAAGTACTAACACTAACTATAAATTTCGAATTGTGAATGAGGCTTAAATTTTAAAAAAACTACATTTTATACATAAGACAACAAGAAATAACCCGAAACGAACTACTTTTTTCGCGATCGCTCAGAAAATGAGCTGTTTTTAATCACTTTTTAAACCGCAAAATCCTTTTTTACTGAGCTAGCTCGGAAAATTATCTATGAGGGATCGGAAGGTACATTACTGAAATTATACTTTCTATAGAGATAGAAGAAGCAAAAATAAAAATGAAATTTCACAAAAAGAACTGGCTTTGCTTCCGGAAAACATTAAGGATACTGCAAAATAAGAAGTTTATTTTGTATTTTTAAAAGAATTGCGTTATTTATGGATTTCTTTGTATATTGCATATTTTAAATTAAGTGAAACCTATTATAAAATTCTTCGCAATTCCAATTCCAAAATATCAATATACAAGATTTCTTCATCTTCGTCATCAATTTCAATAAAATTTGTAAGTTCCATATTAAGAAATGTAATGTAGCAATAAAAAAATCTGATGTGGCCAGCATTTTATACAAATTCCATACAGACAGTTTCTTGCGAAAGTTTCTATATTTCTAGTACATTACCTTCCCTCAATTCTATATATTTTGTACAAATTCCATACAGAAAGTTTCTTAAAATTAAATCTATATTTGCAATAAAATTATAACACAAACATACTATGTCAATCGGACTTGAGAGATTTTTTAAAATTACTTGTTTCCAGTGTTATTGCATAGCTGACTGTTTTATGAAATTTAATTTCTTTATCATTTTTTCACTCAATATCAATTGAATATGAAGTATAAAATCTAATCAAATCGTATAGAGAATAAAATATTCGTTAATATTTATAATAACATTAAATGTGAAAAATGATATATAACAGCGTTTTTTCAAGAAAAACTGTTAATATCTTCAAATGAGCGCACTTCCGGTCGACCAATTATAACCAAAATCTAATTAGCTCTTCATATGGATGCAACGAACAGGAATACGAAAGAATTATAATTTTCAGTAGTAGTAGTAGTTGTAGTGTCGAGGGAGAAAAAATCCTCACACACAAACACACACACACACACACACACACACACACACACACACACACACACACACACGCAAACACACACACGCAAACACACACACGCAAACACACACACACACACACACACACACACACACACACACACACACACACACACACACACACACACACACACACACACACACACACACACACACACGCATATACACATCATCGCAAAAATAGTAAAATCGTATTCTAGGGACTCTAAAACATGCTTTTTCTTTAAAAACTCACCATCGAATTTTTTTACCAAAAACAATACCTTCCTTACCTAAAGATATGGCGGAAGGTAAAATATACAACTTTGGTTTAAACGGTACCACATCTACTATATTCAGAAAATTCTGATTGACAAATATCAGTGTCAAGTGCAATTGACACAGTATGTTTGTGATATAATTTTACTCGATGGAATTTGTACAAAATATATAGCACTGACTGAAGGTAATGTACTGCATATATGGAATCTTTTACAAGAAATTTTCTGTGTGGAATTTATACAAAATACATAGAACTGACTGACGGAAGGTAATTTGCTAGCTACATCAGATTTTAAGTACTAACACCAGGTGACTTTCATGCTAGGTCTTAACCCTTTTATCTTAAAGAATAAGTATGAAAGAAGCATAATGCTGCAAAACGAAGAAAAAGAGGATTCCCTGACAACGTATAAACGCTGATATCCTTATATCTTATATGGTACTTATGAAATGCCTACTAAACATAGTTAAAGTAGATTACTACATTAAATGATGGTGCGTTTATACATCAATAATACAAAGTAGATACTTGTAAATACCTATGGTAAAAAAAAAATCTTTATATTTGTAATTAATACTGATACGAAGTTTTGTGACTCAAGTTTACTTCGATAGCTAATGAATCCTCTAGTGACTATCATAAAAATGTTGTACTAACCTTAAATGTAGTCCTGCTGACATTAGAGTCATTTCAAAGTCGTTTTGATTATCTAATAAAAAAGTTGTTTGATGGACTAAAACTGGCTTCACTGCAACGAAATGAATTTGAAACAGGTACAACGGTACTTCAAGACACAGACGGAATAGTAACCAGAATACCAGATATATCCATATCTTGTTAATTAAGTTTCAGTAGACACTCGGCAAAGTTTAAAATTTACATTTAAATAATCTACTATACTTGCGTCAAATAAGTATGAACTGGAAATTTGTACAATGTTGCCAATTCATATGGGCAATGATAAAAATGCTAAATTATGAAGAAGCGGCAACACCGCAGGGCAAGGGCCAGAGTGCGGAGAGGGAAAAGTTGAGCATCAGTTCATACTCATTTGACGGCGAGCATAATAAATAAAACACAAATACTTCTGAATAATTAAACAATGAATAACTCCTATGCAAAATAAGCTGTTTCTGATCATTTTTTAAACCAGAAAATCCTTCTTTACTGAGCTAGCTATGGGGGATCGGAAAGTACTTTACCTATCACTACATGAGTGTATCCATGGCTATCAGATGTTTATTTATTTATTTCTTCAATAAAAAATAAAATTATGCATAGTTACAGATTTTTATTTATTCCTTTTTTCAGGACCGCGAAAAAAATATTGTAGCCAACACGACCTGAAAGTGTTTTTACTGGGCTCACAAGCCTCCAGAGCTTGCTCACTTAGTAAAGCATCACTTTCTGGTCTTGTTACGTAAATAATTATTGTAGTAATTCTCTCCGAAAGTTGAAAATTTATGATTTTCCATTAAATTGTCGCATTGATTAAAACAATTGTATCTGGAACGCGTTTAATTGCGACTGACTTTGTATGCCCAGAACCTAAAATTCCTACTTGGACGGATAGAAATGTTATAAATAGGGAGGAAATCTTGGGGTGAACTAAAAGCACTCGCCACAAATAGAGTTAGATGACAACAATTAGTGGAGACTTTATGTTCCACTATGGAATGATGGGAAGCTATATACCTATAATAAAAAAATTAGAAAATATATTTTTATAAATTCTATTACGTACCAAAACTTTTGTATGAGGCTGTCATGACGCAGGTACACCAAAGAATTAATATCTCATAATAGATAGCAGCAATAAAGATTTAAATATTTTGTGTGCACGTCAACCATACTTTAAGATTACAGTCACAGAACTTAAAGTCCAACTATATTAGGTGTGTATCAAGCATTTTTTAGTGGGCAGCCTTGAAAGTGCAACTTCGGAGTTTATTTGTTTCTTCGTTGATATTTCGTGCAATAATTCTATTTCATTATTGTATTCATATTTTTCATGTTTTTTACCTCCCACTACCAAAGGCAAGTAAAGTGCAGGAATTACGCTAAAATTTCATATAGAGAAAAAAATCGGATGTGGCCAGCACATTACCTTCCGTCAGTTCTATGTATTTTGTATAAATGTCATACAGAAAGTTCTTTGCAAAAGATTTATACAAATTCCATATAGAAAGTTTTTAGCAAAAGATCCTATATTTACAGTAAAATTATAACACAAACACACTGTCAATTGCACTTGACACTGACACCTTTCAATCAGAATTTTCTTAATACAGCAGCTGTTTACAGAGTTATAGCATAGATGGCTGCTTTATAAAATTTAATTTCTTTATAATTTTTTAATTCAATATCCATTGAATATGAAGTACAAAATATAATCAAATCGTATAGAGAATAGAATATTCTTTAATATTTAGAATAACATTAAATGTGAAAAAATGATATTTAACAGCATTTTTTCAAGAAAAACTATTAAAATCTTCAAATTCTGGTACTTCTGGTTGATGAAAATCTTATCAGCTCTTCACATGTATGTAACGAAGAGGAATACGAAAAATTTTTAATTTTTGGAATTGTAGTATTAGAGTTATCGCATTAGAAAATTTTGTCACACACAGACACAGACACACACACACACACACACGCACACACACACGCACACGCACACGCACACGCACACGCACACACACACACCCAACCACCGACCCACCCAAAAAAAAACGTTAATAAAAAAACCTTCATGATTTCGTCAAATAAGACGCTTCTGGTTGTGAGATACAGAAAAATAGTAAGTTTAAACTTCTTGTATCTAAATAAGTAGTATCCTTTAACTGTTCCATAATTTTAGTACAACTAATACCAGAGTATCGAATGTATCTAATGAGATGCACTTGCAAAGGGTTGTTTAACTCTATTACGAAACGTTTACGGGCATATCTTCATCTAACATTTTTAGTCAAAATTACTCCCGCAATATATGTTTTAATTTTATTCATTTCGATTGTTCCTTAACTATTTAATCAAAGAATTAATTAACGTTTCTGTAACAGGGCATTACTCGTCTATATCGTCTTTCTATAAAGTCAAGTTCTTTTCCAGAGATTCGGAAACAAACATGTTTTAAAATCTGGCGATGATTCTGATTATTATATTCTCTTGAACATTGCAAAAGTTTTTGAAATTGCATTGTATAATAATATATTACCCCAAATTAAAAGTTTTATTTTACCACTGCAACATGGGTTTATGGCAAAAAAGATCAACACTTACAAATTTGAGTTCCTTTTGTCAGGATACATCGGAAAATAGACAACCACGGTCAAGTTGATGTAGCCTATACTGACTTTTCCAAAGCGTTTGATCGCATCGATCATTACATTTTCATTCAAAAGCTACAAAAATTTGGATTTAATGAAAACTTGTTAAATTTTTTATATCATATTTGCATTGTAGATCTCAACATGTAGTATTTAATGGATTTTATTCAAACTTATTCGTAGCAAAATCAGGAGTTCCGTAAGGGTCGGTTCTTGGGCCATTAATATTTGTTTTATTTATTAATGATATTCACGATGTTATAGAAAGTTGTAATATGCTTATATTTTTAGATGATGTGAAATTGTTCAAATCAATTAAATCTCATGAAGATTGTTTACAACTTCAGTTAAATTTGAATAAAATACATGACTGGTGCTCTGTTTTAAACTACACTTAAATATAAAAAAAGTGTCAAGTTATGACGTATACACGCAACGTCCATTTATAGAGCACGACTATACTATAAACAATGAGCATTTGAAACGTCCAAGTATTGTGAAAGACCTAGGTGTAACCTTTGATCCGAAATTAACATTTGAATACCATGTAATCAATGCGGTGAATAAAGCTAATAGAACAGTTGATTTTATTATACGTATTAAAAACATAGTTGCTTTGAAATCTCTCTTCTTCACGCTTGTAAGATCTAGTTTAGAATACCTTTCTTTAGTTTGGTATCCGCGTTCCGATAGCTCGATATTAACAATTGAGAAGGTACAGCGAAAATTTTTAAAGTACATGTGGTTCAGAGCCTATAGCATTTATCCCGCTCGAGGATGTAGTCATCAAGAATTGCTTCATACTTTTGAATTCTATTCCCTTGAAACCAGATATTCTGAACAAAGCTTATCTTTTTTACATAAATTTATAAATAATGAAGCTGACTGTAGTTACCTACTTAATTGCTAAACTTAATTTTTCAGTACCTCGTATTACGTCTCGTAAAATTTGTACATTTCACAACCTTAATACTAGTCTATTACAAAAGCTTCCCGTGTTCATTGTGTTCCCATTCACAATAAAATTAGCAATTTTTGTGACATATTTAATTATGCAATAACCAATTTACGTAATGCATGTTCATGTTATGATCTGAATACATTTATGCGTGTTTTCATTTTATATTCAATGTTTTGTTTGCTTATTTCTTAAGACATTGTTATTTTCTATACCTGTTTTCGGACTTTTGTATGTAAGGTTTAAAGTTAAATAGAATAAAATGGAACTGGCGGCGAGTCTAATTTTTGAAATCTCAAAGGATCTACTATGCTTGTGTGCTACAAATATTCTTTCTCATTAGAATCTAAATTTTCATTTATAAGTCTTGAAAACTCTTTGGCAGTCGCTGTTATTTGGTTTTATCACCCCTAGGCACCAGATTGATGCTTTCTACAATGTTTAATGAGTGTTGTTTTGTTCTGAGCAACAAACGATTTTTTCTGAAGAAGCTGCTAATGAGCTGAACCGACAACTCTCAACTCTAAGAATTAATAGTCTGTTATCTGTTCTCAGTGATGAGTCTAGAAAATCTACATAAAAACTATCTGTAAACAGTTTTAATAATGAAATTTTAATAGAAACCTGGCTCTCGTTTATTTTTAATGCGTTAGAAATTCATTTATTAATGAATTTACGGACGTACTTAGCTTAATATAAACGACATAATTTTAGATAGTTAGGCTCAATTTTATTGCGTTAGTAAACTTGACTTAAATTGACAATATTGCATCGAAATGAAATGTCAAATGAGTTATAATATATTGCATTTTTACCTCTCGCTACCTTTGGTAGGGGATGTATAGGGATCGTGCTAAAAATCGCATATCGAGATTTTGGTGAATGAGCATTTTTTAAGGTCCTAGAATCCAATTATAACATTTTCACGATGATGTCTGTGTGTATGTATGTATATGCGGGCGTGGGTGCGTGCGTGTGTGTACGTGTGTATGTGTGTATGTGTGTATGTGTGTATGTGTGTGTGTGTGTGTGTGTGTGTGTGTGTGTGTGTGTGTGTGTGTGTGTTCTTCAAAAAATACCTTTAAATGTTATTTTTTCGAGATTAATGTTATAATAAAAATTAAAGATTATTTAATTTTCTACAGATTTGCACCAATACTTCTTCTACATATTTTATGAATAAATTTATAAAATTATCTATAATTTAAATTCCTTTAAACAAACAAATCTCCTTAGTTACGCAGTTATTGAAATGTATGTGTAATTTCAAATTAATGATAGTAACGTTTTAAAAATAAAAAAGTAAATACAACAATAGGAACGGGAATCCATACCTTTTCCAGTATAAGTAAATATGTAGGTATGTATTTTGATTATTAAATTAGTGATTCACAAAAATTTTAAGCAAATCCTCATTTTTGGATTAGTGACGTCTATTCTATCCCGGTATTTAAAATTTAATCTTTATTTTATTATCAAAAAATCTGGTGCGGCCAACACGATACCTCCCGCAATGTACCGTGTGACGATGATCACTAGATTTGGATTTAATTTTCGTGTTTAGCATTGTAGTCTTGTGGTTAACAAGTTATTTTTTTTTGCTAAAGTTTATAAATTCAAATCGAGGTTCAAATCCCACCAGTAAAAATGTTTACATTTTTATTATTTTGTATTGATTGAGATTACGCATACAATGTAATTGTTTGATTAAATTGTATATCGTTTGTTGTAAAATGAATTGTTGTATTTTTGTTTAAAGCTGCTAATGTTTATAAATTTGTTATTTACCTGTCAGGTAACGCGCGGTCGAGTGGCTAGCATGCTCGACCAGCGCTCTGGGGATCGCGAGTTCGATCCCTCGTTCGATCTCACATGAGTTTATATTTCTATTTAAAATAGCAAGTAATTGCAGGATGATTAGAATCTTGTTTAAACATATTTTCGTATTTTTAACGGTTTTTCGGGGTATTAATACAGGCCCAAGCGACAGTTTTATGCAGAGAGAGAAAGAGTGTGTGCTCTCTCGGGGAGACGGTGTGTGCCGTCTTCCGCGAACCTGGTGAGTGCCGGGCTAGCAGTTTGTTAGGACCTTGGCTGCCTCTGACTCAGTGCTGTTGGTGTGTGCCGGCAGCTCGCGAGGGAGTGAAGAAGGTGCCTTGTACGGCTACGGATGCCGCCGTAGCCGGATGTTAAAGCTAGTGGGGTTTACCACTGTTTCCGAAATCGCGATTGTTGATGAGTGTTGACGAGTAACAACACTGTTACCGTTTGCTTGTTTCAACTTTGGTGTGTGCCATTGCTGATCGTTCGTGCCGCGGTCCCGTAACTTTGGTGTGTGCCATTGTTGTCCGTTCATTGATGACCGTTTCTCTTAATAAGCGAATCCTGCAAGTACCGCTGATTCATTTGTAGTATCCTATAATAGGCTGACGATTGCTACTTTCATTTGTTTGTTATTATTATCGTTTTAATATATTTTAATAAAATATTAAAATTCATTATGATTTCATTGTCAAAAACCGAACTCTGTCTCCACTAAACTACCCAAGCCCTTTTGGCGTTCAAGCCACTATTTTCAGAGACGCTGTAATAGTGTCCTTCACCTCTCCTGTGCTGTGTTATCGACTGATCGATTGGCACTCGAGAAACCCATTTTGACAGCAAGGAGAACTGAAGAGAACGTCAAGTAAAGTTGACAGAATGACCATTTAGCCTTCATAAAATGGCGCCCGAACAGGGACTATTGACAGGCCACATGCCTTCATTTTGCCATTACAACCGCCCGAGTCACAAAAAAGATAAAAGCTAATCTTTATTTTTGAGACCCCATGAGGTTTTGTAGCCGCGTGCCTGAGTGTTAGGTCGCGAATCTGGGGGCCCGGGTTCAATCCCGACTAACGCCACATATTTCCAATTTTAAATGGCACAAAAATGAGTGCCCATGAGGAGACGCCTGGTAAACACCCGCACCGGTGCAAATATTATATCATTACCGATATCTGTGTACAAAGCAGATTGGCATACCCATCAATGGGTAATAAGTCGTGATGATATATTTTTTATTCACTTATTTTTGAATTAGCGAATTTTACTCTAATTTTGGCAGTTTATTTCTTAAAATATAGTCTAATCTAATCCAATTAACTACATTTTTGATTTTTGATAATAAAATGAAGATTAAATTTTAAATACCTGGATAAAATAGTATTCACTAATCCAAAAATACCTACATATTTACATATGCTGGAAACTGAATAGATTTCCTTTCCTATTGTTCTATTTACATTTTTCTTTTTAAAACGTTACTATTATTAATTTGAAATGATTAGTTCTTTGACAGAGACATTTATCTGTCAGTTACATACATTTAAATAACTGTCAAGGAGTATTGTTTGTTTAAAGCGTAGGCTCCGGGATTTAAATTATAGATAATTTTATAAATTTATCCATATAATATGTTGAAAAAGTATGAATGCAAATCTATAGAAAATTTAATAATCTTTAATGTTTAAAATAACATCAATGTCAAAAAAATAACATTTAAAGGTATTTTTTGTAGAAAAACTATTTTGAGCTTCTAGTAAAGTGCCATTTCCGGTTAACCGATTTACACCGAAATCTAATGGGCTCTTTCTATTACAGAAAAAGTTCGAAATACAAGGTTTCAAAATTTTCTGAATGTTAGTATTTGAGTTAGAGTGGAGGATCCACACACACATACACACATACACACAAACATCATCGGGAAAATGTTAAAATTGGATTCTAGGGACCTTAAAATATGGTCATTTACCAAAATCTCGATATGCGATTTTTAGCACGATCCCTATACCTACCTCCCTTACCAAGGGTAGCGAGAGGTAAACAGGTAGTTAGTTGGATTAGATTAGACTATATTTTAAGAAATAGACTGCCAAAATTAGAGTAAAATTCGCTAATCCAAAAATAAGGATTAACTTAATATTTTTTGTGACTTGGGCTGTAAAGGGCGGAAGGTATTGTATTGGCCACACTAGATTTTTTTTCCTTACACCTAGCTTAAAATTTAAGCCTTGTTGTTACAGCTACGCATAAGAGATATATTTTATCTATTTTACAAGTATAGTAGCTAACCACAAAAGTGCTAATTATTATCTGTGAATTTTGGTAACTAATATGTACTCAATTAGTTAAGTTGTAATTATTAAGTGTTTCGCGGTTGTCATCGTTTTTGTGAAGTGACAGGAAGGTGACAAGTAACAAGTTACTAATGTTTGATTGGGATTTTGATGCCTTTGACGATCATGACGAAATTTTAATAAGATGTCCTAAAATTGTTCGAGGGTACAAATTAAATCTTTCATCTTCATATCAATATTTATTATTTCCACAAAATCTAGGGGTCCTCCACCAGTTTGTAGCATATTATTTTTAGTAGCAGAAAATTTCTGGTTGCACTCCTTCATATTTCTAAACTTAATATTAAGTGCATCAGCATTTCGTAAAACACCTATTTTATTTTGGCTATTAAATTCCTTTTCAATTTTAGCCACACATTTTTATTCATGTTCCGTGTCGTTTGGCCACTCTTTTTCTATAATATCTCCATAATTTTTCACTAATGACATTGGTAGAACCTGTTCCACCCCCGTAAAATTACTACTATTTTCTTTTCTTTTTTATTTGCCATTTCTTGATTTATACAAAGGTCGAAAAGCTTAACGAGCGCAACAAAAAAATTATTAAAAATCTGGTGTGGCCAACACAATACCTCCCGCCATTTACAGCCCAAGTCACAAAAATTATTAAGTTAATCCTTATTATTGGATTAGCGAATTTTACTCTATTTTTTTTCCTTTTTTAAAAAGTCCCGATGGCACTCATGACATGACGCGTTGCTCTAACCATTCAGCCACCGGAGCTATAATAAAATGAAGAATAAATTTTAAATACCGGGATAGAATAGAATTCACCCGTGGAATTCACTAAACCAAAAATGAGGATTAGCTTAAACATTTTTGTGTATCGTTAATTTTTATTAATCTAAATACATACCTACATATTTAGTTATGCTGGAAACTGTATTGATTTCTTTTTCAATTTTTCTATTTACATTTTTCTTATTCAAACGTAAATTATAGATAATTTTATAAATTTATCCATAAATCTATAGAAAATTTAATAAGTTTTAATTTTTATAATAACATTTTTCTCGAAAAAATAACATTTAAAGGTTCTAGTAAAGTGCCATTTCCGGTTATCCGATTTTCACCAAAATCTAATGGGCTCTTTCCATTACAGAAAAAGTTCGAAATACAAGGTTTCATTATTTTCTAAATGATAGTCTTCGAGTTAGAGTGGAGCACCCACACACACTTACACACATACATTTACATCATCGTGAAAATGTTAAAATTGGATTCTAGGGACCTTAAAGCGTGAAGATCAATTACCAAGTTTTTTGTTAAAAGATTGTAAGTTTATTTTTGCTATTGATAAAGGATCAATAATAATAAATTCGGCTATTAAAAATTCTATCTTCCCTAATCGATGGAAAAGAACACGCATAACTCCGGTATTTAAGAAAAATGATAAAACCTGCATAAACAATTATCGTCCTATCTCCATATTAAATAACTTCAGTAAAGTTATGGAAATATTAATTTATAATTCAATTTACACAAATATGCGCTCTCGCATATCACCAGAACAACATGGTTTCATAAAAAACCGTTAACAGTCAATCTTGCTTGTTTCACACAGTTTGTCTCAAAGTCAAGTGGATGTAATTTACACGCACTTCTCCCGTGCATTTGACTCCATTGACCATGGACTTTTGCCTCATAAAATTAGTGCTTTTGGTGCCGCACCTGGTTTGGTAAAACTTCTACATTCCTATCTTACTAACATAATTTGCTATGTCTTCTTTAATGGCTACTCATCTTTTAATTTTACTGCTACATCTGGTGTCCCGCAGGGATCGAACCTTGGTCCCTTATTATTTATTATATTTATTGATGAGCTCATTAAACAATTTTCTTGTCCTGTGCTAGCACATGCAGATGATCTCAAAATTTTTAATAATATTTCTAACTTAAATGATGTTGAAAATTTACAAACTGATATTAAATACTATGATTGAATGGTGCAATGAGAATAAAATTTCACTTAATATAAATAAATGTTGTGTTGTTTCATACACAAATCGCATTAATAACATCTGCAATTCTTATTATATGGATACCGAAATTCTAGCTCGCAAATCAACAGTAAAAGATCTAGGTGTCACTTTTTCCTGCGATATGAAATTTACTGATCATGTTAACAATGTTTGTCTATCTGCAAGCAAAACTCTTGGGTTCTTAATAAGAATTTACAAATCATTTACCGATATCACAGTTTTAAAAACCTTATATTTCGCATATGTAATCATTAAACTCGAATACGCTATTTTAGTTTGGTTTCCTTTTTATACCTTTCAGGTATTTGCTTTCGATCGTGTTCACCGAAGATTCTTGAAGTACTTGTCTTATAAAATTGATTATGCGTACCCAGATCGTGGAATATCTCGCATTCCCATTCACGTTCCGCAGTTTACATCAAGGCACATTTGAACGTTTTACCTATCATCTCACAACACGGACTTCCTACGTCGTTCTCCGGTCCACATCATGTGCCGTTTTGCTGACATTCACCTTCCCGATATTTTTCTTTAATGTACTAATTATGCTTACTTTTTAACTTTTATGTATACAGGGTGGTGGCGGTTAGGGGTTTAACATGGGATTTTAGTTTTTTGCAATTTCCTGCTCTCCTGTTCATTTTACGGCAAAAACTGTTCAGAATTAAAAATTGCATACAAAAATGTATTTTCATTTATTATTATGTTTTTAATTTCTTCACAATTTTAAAAAGAAAATTAAAAATTTCTGTTAATTTGTAGCAATAGCCATGACTTATAACTCAAATGTTTAAACATAATAATGTCATTCAATTTCTGTCAAATTTTCGAAATTTTCTCCAAAAAAAGTTAATTTAATAATGAATGTTTATTCGAATAAGGGACGAGTTTTCGTTATAAAAAATTATTATGGTGGAAATAGTTTTAGAAGAATACGTGATTTGTTTTCCATAAAGTACGAAAATACATCAATTCCTATTTTAGCAACAATTTCTAAACTTGTTAAAAAATTTGAGAACACAGCTAATGTAGCTGTGAACGAAGGTAATGAAGGAAATAATAATAATAATAATAATGATAATAATAATAATAATAATAATAATAATAATAATAATAATAATAATAATAGAAAACGTCATAACGAAGTGAATGAAGAAATGGTATTGGTTATGATAAATCAAAATTCTACGTAGTTGATACATTTGGAATTGGTTTATTCTTAAATGGTATACCTAATAAAAAATGCGTATTAAAATTAAAAGTTATTTGTTTTTATTTAATTTTTAAGTTAGATTAACGCATGGTTGACGTTTATAAATAATTTTTGACAACTAGAAAAAAATAAATTTCATGGCTATTGCTACAAAATAACAGAAATTTTGAAATTTCTTTTTAAAATTGTGAAGAAACCAAAAACATAATAATAAATATAAATACATTTTTATATGCAATTTTTAATTCTGAACAATTTTGTACTCTACAGTTTTTGCCGTAAAATGAACAGGAGAGCAGGAAATTGCAAAAAACTAAAATCCCATGTTAAATCCCTATGTTCACCCCTAACCGCCACCACCCTGTATAATATTTTCATATATTTTTATTGTATTTTTTTGAAAATAATTTTACCCTGTAATAGGACTCTGTTGGGTAATAAAGATTATTATTATTATTATTAAAACGTCGTCCTTTACCAAAATCTCGATATGCGATTTTTAGCACAATCCCTATACCTCCCTTGCCAAGGATAGCGGGAGGTAAAAAAATTAACACTTTTCATAGCAACGGAAATAATACGCACACGCACTTGAAAATTAGTACCAAGAGACAAAAGTTGCGATTTGATTACGTAACCAACAGTATATACAAGATTGAAAAATCTGGCCTTAATAAAAAAAATATATCAGTACGGTTTATTACCCATTTGTGGGGGTGTCAATCTACTTTTAATCACAGATTTCTGCAATAACAATACATTTGAAAAGCGTTTACCAGGCGTAATAGGTTAAAGTATTATTCATGAGAGATGACTATTCGAGGTCATTTATGAGCCGCCTGATATAATATTACTTGCAGACAACTTCACTGCATTTCGTATCCATAGGCGTGCAACACGAAATATTTATGGATACATTTTAACTAAAAAATAATTGAAATTTATTTGTAAATTTTGTTTCTTTTTAAATAATGCGTTTTTCAAAGTTTTATCTTCTTCAATTATGTTTTGGCATAAAACTAAAATATAGATTTGACATAAACCATGGAATAATAATTCGATTTAAATGTCAACGTCACGGGAGAAACATTAATACAGAGGACAGTGTAGTAGATAATTACATGTCTGTAACTCTACGACGTACGTGACTACTATTTTTAGTGTGTTAGAAAGTAATGTCACCATTTACGTATATCCGTCACACCACATAAATTAAATAGACACGTCAAATAATCTTGCTCTTTCTAATACAAATGTTGCTAAGCTACTGTTATATAAAATGCTGCGTATGCTTTCTTCGAACAAATGACCTTGAATAGTTATTTTTCCTGAATAATAGTATATCAAACCTTTTGTGAAGAAAACACCCCACACCTCAGAGGTCACTTTTGTAAATTGGAAATAATTTCTAATTTTGACGTCGGTTGAATTAAGACTAAACTTTCCTGTTCTATACTACACAAAGAGTTAAAAGGAAAGAATTATTATTAATTTATTAACAATAATGATAATTATTTTTATGGGATTTCGTGGCCGCATGCCTGAGTGTCTGGTCGCGAATCTGGGGAACCGGGTTGAATCCCGACCGACGCCAAATATTTCGAATTTTAAATGGCACAAAATTGACCCCTGTGGTGCACTTTCCACGCCAGCAATGAGTGCCCGTGAGATGACGCCTGGTAAACGCCAGCACGGTACAAATATGTCATCATCATTACCGATATCTGCGAACAAAGCAGATTGGCACACACTGCAATGGGTAATATACCGTGATGATATATTTATTTAGCTTTATTAATTGTATCCAAGAAAAATACACCATTTATTATATGAGACTCACTCTAGAATTATTGGGAATTAGAAAATCAGGTAGGTAGGCCGTGACAAATAAAATTTATCTACCATTTGAAATTAAATTGCGATAGTTAGAACTTAGTTAACCTATTTTTTAAAGTTTCATTATGAGTGAAAATATGAAATTCACCAAAGAGCATTTTTGAATCGTGATTTAATATGATTTGAAAAAAGGTTCTTTGAGTGCAAAGAAAGTTTAGATTCAGATTTTAACGAACTGCTTCTTCTTTGGCTACTGTTTATGGCTGGTGCCGAGAGAAAGAATTTGAACGAAAAAGGAATTATATTCTGCACCAAAATGAAGCAGAATGTCCTCCTACAGCTATTACCAAAAACTTTAATGTTACTAAAGAGAAAAAAAATCGAAAAATAAAAATAATAGAGCCACTTATGTGGTAATAGTGTATCAAGTATCGAATGGATCCTCAGATATTAATAGAATCATATGCGATCATCTACATTTTAAAAAATCTGATGTGGCCAGCACATTACCTTCCGTCAGTTCTATGTATTTTGCATAAATGTCACACAGAAAGTTCCTTGCAAAAGATTTTATTTATTGTACAATACCTTAGGCAGTTATATGTATTTTATACAAATTTCATACAGAAAGTTTCTATCAAAAGATCCTATATTTCCAGTTTCAAGTAAAATTATAACACATACATAGGTACTGTTAAATGCACTTGACACTGACACCCACGGATCATATATACCCTTTATAGATAGCCCACGACCACTATAACAATTGAGACAATGTTGCATGTATCGCCGTCTGGCGTTTGGAATAAAAACTAATTGTGATGTAGGCAACCTGGTGTATATAGGTAATATCAACGAGGACCAGCGACCTGCTACACTAAATTTTTAAGGTAGAAAATCGTTTAAATAAAATATGACCACAATTAACGGAAAAAAGTTTATTTTCTGATTTCATCAAATTTTTGTTACATAATGATTGCAATGATTGGTAATAATCATAATACTTTCATCGACATAGCCCAATTCACCGGAGAGCAGCATATCTGGAGCACATGACATAAATGCATACATTTTTGAAATGTTTAGAGATCAGAATGAAGAGTGAAGAATAATGTTGACAGCCGAGCAAAATAATGTAAGGGCACGTAATCGCAGTCGGGTTTTAAGTCCTCTCAGGCATGAATATTAGTAGTGTAGTACACAGACCTAAAATATCTAAAAGAAATATTTAAATTCTTGTAAATTATTTTTATGAAAGTATAATAAACATTTTAACGTACCACTAGCTTTACGTAACTGAACAGAAATTAATAATAGTCATATAAGAAATCGTTTAATATTAATTTAATCGATTTCTTTACTTTGAGGTGATTTTAAGTCAGATATAAATTTGGCATAAATGACTAAAACACTTGTCATACAAACTGCAATTCCGCGGCTTTCTATAGATCAATTCGAAATATGTAATTTTTTAATTTTATCGCGTCGGTCATATTGCACCTGGCACCTTCTAGCGCTTGGAAGAAAAGTACTATCCACAGGATGATCTCGACATTTTACATATGAGTTTCCATAGCCTGCTGACACCTTTCAATCAGATTTTTTTTAATATAGGAGGTGTTTCCAGAGTTATAAGCATTTAATTTCTTTATAATTTTTTAACTGTATATCCATTTAATATAAAGTATAAAAATGTATTCAAATCGTATAGAGAATAAAATATTTATATTAACATTAAATGTGAAAAAATGATATTTCAGTGTTTTTTTAAGAAAAACTGTTAAAATCGTCAAATGAGGGTACTTCCGGTTGACCAATTATAACCAAAATCTAATCAGCTCTTCACATGGATGTAAAGACAAGGAATATGAAAGAATTATAACTTTTTGAATTGTAGTATTGGAGTCATCGGATCCAAAAATCACACACACACACACACACACACACACACACACACACACACACACACACACACACACACACACACACACACACACACACACACACATATATATATATATATATATATATATATATATAGGGTGAGTTTGGGAAGACGCCCCCCCCCCTTTAACTTTTTTATTATAAGTAATAGAAAAAATGGCTCATATAAAAGTTTTATTATTTTATATATACTATTTGATGGCAGATGTAGATATTTTTTATAAAGTCAGGTTTACAAGATACGACTATCAATTTTTATTTTTCAAATGGCAACCTATAATTATTTTAATAAAACAGAAACCGCCATTTTTTTCTCATTCAACGATGTATTATTTTTTATTAATGTATTTGAAAAATTTCGAGAAAAATGGGATACGAGTAATTTAGAAATAATTTTTGAACAAATATTATATGTGGCTATGTGAAAATAAACAATTATTAGAAGATATTCCATTAAATGTCTGCCAAAATTTAATATTCCAACATGACGGAGCGCCACCACATTATGCCGGTAATGTTCGGAATTATTTAAATAATCATTGGAGGGAATAATGGATAGGACGAGGTGGACCTATTTCATGGCCAGCAAGATCTCCTGATCTTACGCCTATAGATTTTTTTCTTTGGGGATACGAAAAGGATCTTGTCTATCAGAAGATACCTACAGTTGTAGAAGACATGAAAGATCGTATTCGAAGTGCTTTTCAGAATATTTCGCGAAACATGCTGGCAGATGTTCGAACACATCACGTTCAACGCTTGAATTTTTGTATTACAGAACATTGTCGTAATTTTGAACATTTGTTTTAAGTTGTTTTTGTTACTAAATTTGTTGTTTTAGTTTGCTAAGTTGTATAGCACTGTTACGTTTTGTTTATTTTCACATAGCCACCTATAATATTTGTTTAGAAATTATTTCTAATATTTCCAAATTATCACATTTTTCTCAAAAAATTTCAAATACATTAATAAAAAATAATACATGGTTGAAAAGAGAAAAAATGGCGGTTTCTATTTTATTAAAATAATTATAGGTTGCCATTTGAAAAATAACAGTTGATAGTCGTATCTCGTAAACCTGACTTCTGCCATCAAATAGAGTAGGTATGTAAAATAATAAAACTTTTATATGAGCTATTTTTTACTTATAATAAAAAAGTTAATGGGGGGGGCGTCTTCCCAGACTCATCCTGTATATATACATACTACATACAGACATCATCGTAAAAATAGTAAAATCTTAATCCAGGGACTCTAAAACGTGCTTATTATTAAAAACTCACCACCGAATTTTTTGACAATACCTTCCTTACTAAAGGTGACGGAAGGTAAAAAGTTGTCATTCGTTCATTTGTGCCAGATAGCTTTCTGATTTCCAAAAAGTGGAACGTGTAAGAATTTGCAAATAAAACTATAACACTATTACGCATATAGTGTCGAACAGATGTTTTTAACTAAAATTGTGACAAGCGATGGAACTTATATTCCTTTTTTCGACGTACTTACACGTGAAGAGAGTCGTGAATGGATTCATAAAGATAAGGAAACACCTATAATAAGCAAGAAGTAACGACCCATGCGAAAAGTAATGTAAAGTCCGCTTCCACGACTTGATCCGCACGTCATCAATGGTAGACATATGGTTCAAATCGGCCGGGACGGGAGGGAATTGATGACGTCATGTTGTCAGGTGAAATCGTGTGATTTTCGAGGTATTCGTACAAATCAAACCTGACAACTGATAGTATGTATAACTTATACCGTGTAAAAATTATTTATCAAAATTTGAAGATATTCATTTCCCAATAATAAATCAATTGAATAATTATGATGCAATGTCAAAAACTCACAGTAAACCTATATTGTGTCAATTTTCATCAAAATTCTAAGTATAAATAGTTACTTAACAATGATAAACTATAAACGAATTGAATAAATACGATATTAGTATAATGGATAAAATATATTTCTTTTTATTGTGAAAAAGAAAAAGGAATATGTTACAATAATTGTCGGCAATCTTAGAAACACCGTCTTGGCAATAGCAAATTGCACAATTAACAAAATAAATAATTATCAATGCCAAAATCAACTTAATCACATGAATGACAGAATAGGTCTGTTTCTTCTGCTCCCATACAAAGTGTGCAGGCACTAGGCACGATAGTAAACCGTAGACGCAAAGTAGCGAAACGAACCTAACCTAACCTAACCGAACCTAATGACATGAACATTAAAATAATTTAAATATTTGAAAATGACACTCGATACCGCGATTACAATACAGTTTCTATTTCATTTTTTGCCGTTGGTTGGGCGGAGATAGCGAGGCACCCCTCTGAAACACCGACGATAATGAGATAGCGAATGAAAGTCTCATATATGTCATGTGTGTACGACAAAGATGCTAGATAAAAGTTTGGTTATTCTTGCATCAGAAATTGATGCCGTCGGGATCAACTGGGAAATATAGGGGAGGGACTATACTCGTATGCATGTTATTTAGAAGTACGAAACTGGTAAATGCAATTAAATTAAATGGATAGAAGAAGTTATAGCTAAATGGTAGGTATACTGAGAAATATTTGCCTGAAGTGTTCAGTAGAGTTCCAGAGACAAAAATTCAATTATTCTCGTGTCATGATAATTTGTCTTCCCATAGAACAGCTTGGGGAAAAAAGTAATAGAACATCCGGCATACTCACCTGATTTGGTAGTGTGCGACTTTTAGTTACATTTTGGACTTTACGGATATGCTATAATTTATTGTTATTTTGAAGGCATCGCAAAAGAAGATTGGTTGAGAGCTATTAATAAGCGAATTGTAGTTTTGTTGAAGGGAAAATTAAATTCTAAAAATAATATTAACTATGTGTCTTATTGTCAATAATTCTAGCAGAACCCATATTTTACAAAGAAATATTTAATTCGATAGAAAAGAGCAATTATTATCCTGCGTTGATAGGTTCTATTTTTATTTTGGCAAAATAATCTGGCGCCATTATTCTGTTTACTTTTTTAAGATAACCTGAACATTAAATGGAATTTTTTTAAATAGATACACTGAGTTGTCAATTGCATCATACCTACTGTCAAACACATCATACTTTGTATAATGTCCAAAACAAAATTTACTACGTAGTAAAAATACTTACATCAAGAAGGCGTGTTAATGACGTATATAAAATAAACAATATTCAACAAATATATTTCGTGGCCATGTGCCTGAGCAGCTGGTCGCGAATCTGGGCACCCGGGTTCGATGCCACCGATTTCAAAATTATTTTAAATTTTACATAGCACCAAACTGACCCCTGCGGTGCATTCTCTACGCCAGTAATTAGTGCCCGGGTGGTGACGCCTGGTAAACGTCATCATCATTATCGATATCTGCATATAAAGCAATTTGGCACACACCCAGCAATGGGTGATATGCTGTGAGCCACACACCGGACAGCTAAATAAATGTGCCAAAACACTATCACATTTCTAGGAAGCAAACTGTAGAGGCGCCACAATACTTAAATTTTAAGAAAATAGATTGTCACCTATGAGTTCAAAACATTTTGCAATATTTTGAATTGTAAAGGTTGTAAAGTCACGTAAGTCATCACACATGTCATTGAACGTACGCTTTAACATCTTTAATTATTTGGTAATTCAATTTATAACAGTTTATGGTTTTAGCTATAGTGCCAGTAGTGATTTATTTCCTGATTTCTCCAGTTTTAAAGTGTATGAACTGTTTTTTTTTTTTGTGTAATATAGAATTGAAAATCAATAAGCTGATGAACATTTATTGTACTGTTTGATATAAAGTGCTATGCAAAGAAGCAGATGGACGTTTACTTTTTATTTAATAATGAAATGTACCATTTCCAATTCCCTCCTATATTACTCTTAAACAAATATTAAAATAGAAGTGTATGTCTATGTGACAAGTAATTTTAAATTTATTTAGAAATGAATGTTATTGTTTTGTGATTATTTAATAGATATTTATACGCCAAGTGAGTTAAGATAATGCTTATTCATGAAAAGAAAGTTTAAGCCACGAGTCCGTAGGGCGAGTGGGTTAAATTCTTTGAGTGCATAAATATTCTTAACTCAATTGGTTTAAGTATACAATATTTTATTCAATTTTGACGATTAATAATAAAAACCCTTATAATATTTAATTTTGACAAAATAAAAAACATCAATTAGTAGGCAGTGCATGACAATCGCCGTTGACAGACGTGAAGTCGTTTCTTTATAAATTATAAAAGCTTTATTTCCTGTCATTTGTGTCGTGACAAATAATAAAAATGGCTGATCTGTCTCATAGAGACAGTGGTGAGTGTTATTTTCGTGCCTGGCGATATTTTAAATGCATTATTTTTTTCATTTTTATTAATAACTCTGGTACCTAGTTGCACTAAAATTTTAAAACTTAGTATAAAGATACTACTTATTTTGATGCACATTTATACTTCTTTTCTTTCTGTATCTCAACCAGACGTTTCTCATATGAGGAAGTCATGAAAGTTTTTAAACGTTAATTTTTTGCCTGTTAATATTTTCTTCATTTTTACGTATAAAATATGATATATACAATGCAAAAATGTACAAAAAGGTACTCTTGCTAAAATTTAATAAACGCGGTAGTTTTTGAGATATTTTAATTTTTGCCTATTTTTGTATTGTATGTAATATTTTATAGGTAAAAATGAAAAAATAATAATAGATAAAAAAACGATAAAAAATCTCATGAATCCCCCATATTAGACGCCTCTGGTTGAAATACAGAAACCTCGAGAAAGTATAAATATGCATTTAAAAATTTTAGTCAACTATAGTACCAGCGTTATTTATAAAAATGTGTCTGGTGAGGTGCGCTTTTAAAGGGCTGTAACTCTGTAACGAAAAGTTTCCGGACATACCTGCATACAGTGATGGGAAATTCCCGGAAATTTATTTTTAGGAAATATTGCTTGGGGATATTTCCGGGAATACTTCCATATTGGGAATTTTTATGGAAAATTTAATTTCTTTTATATATTTATTTTATATGGTAACTAGGTAGGTATCTAATAAAATTATACATATATGTCTTCTCATTAGATATCATATCAGCGATCTAAATTTTGAAAATAAAAACAAATTTTATTAAATATACTTATTGACGGGAATACAACATTTTTTTAAATATTACAATCTGAAAACTAAAATTCTACAAACAGTGTTATCGGATTCATATTAGATTTTGACTATACCTATATGATAAACCGGAAGTGGTACTTAATTTGGAGCCCGTAACATATTTTCGAGGAAAAACATAATAAAATATAATTCAAAATTTCATGTTACACACTTTTGTATTTATTATTCCCGTTGTGAATTTTCCCATCTCCCATAACTACCTTCATATAAGATTTTTTACTCAAAATGACTGCCCAAATATATGGTTTTATTTTGGCACACACGTGCTGAATCACCATGTATTTGTAAAGTAGGCTTAGGAGCTCACAAATCTTGGTAGTTGGTAGGATGGTAGCGCTTCCAATTTAACCGGAAGTGACATTAACTTTCACATTCCAAATGGGACAACCTACATATTTTTATATATTTGGATTCTACATAAAATTACGTATTCAACAATATACTTGAAATACATTTTTATGGAAGAAATAAATTACAAAAACGTAAGAGAAAATTATGAATAATTAACCAGGTAGACTGTGATAACAAATTTATCATTTTTTTGTAGCAAAATATAGAATCTTAAGCCTTATTTACAACACGAAATTAATGGTTAGTATTAGTAGTTACTAGTTACGATTAGCGCAGAAAGCTTGGCATACGTAGTTGTAGTTTAGCGTTCACAATATCTAAAAGTTCAGTTAGCGCAAGAGTTTGTAAGCTCCAAACTTATGGTTAGTGGTTAACAGAGTAACCAATCACAGAACAGAGAAAAAAAAAGATGTGACATTTGTTGAGTTTGACAGTTGTTTTAAAAGGAAATAAATTACATTTTTGTTAAATTGAAATAGAATTTAAAAGGTACTGACTTTATTATTCTGTTATAAATAAACATTTTTAAAATGTGTGTCATAAAAATATCAGTTTTCTAGGTTGCAGGCAGTAAAAGCTTAATCAAATGTACTATTTTGCCAACAAAAATTGTTGTTCGTAGTCGTTAATTTCATATATTGTGAATGCTGTTTACCAATCTTTAACGACTAATTATAAATACTAACCATAACTACTAACACTAACTACTAATTTCGTATTGTGAATAAGGTTTTACAAAAATAACTTAAATATTATTCAATATATCTCAACTGCTTTCACAGCCTGCCTGATATCGGCTTAGGCTTAATTATTCATAATTTTCTCTTACGTTTTTGCACTCAATTTCTTCCATAAAAATGTACTTCAAACATGTTGTTGAATTCGTAATTTTACATAGAATCTAAATATATAAAAACATATAGGCTGTCCCATTTGAAATATGAAAGTTATTGTCACTTCCGGTTAAATTCAAAGCGCGTCCAGACTGCCAAATACCATGATTTGTGAGACCCTAAGCCTACTTTACAAATATGTAAGGAAAATTAAAAAATAATTATAAATAAAAAAGATGTTAAGGATGGATCGTCTTAAGCGCGCCACCTGTATTTATTGTGGTCTCGCGGCCATGTGCCTGAGTGTCTGTTGCGAATCCGGTGAGCCGGATACCGGGCTCGATCTCGACCGACGCCAAAAATTATTTCGAATTTTCAATGGCACAAAAGTGACCCATAACGACGCCAGCAATGAGTGTCTAAAAGGTGACGTATGATAGACGCCCGACGGTATAAATATGTCATCATCGTTACCGATATCTGTGTACAAAGCAGATTGGCACACCCAGTAATGGGTAATATGCCGTGGTGTTATATTTATTTCATAAAAGACAGATTGAATTGAAATATTTATTGGAAAACGGGAAGCTATTTTTTGAAATAGATTTTAAAATGATATAGTGGATTTTACCAGCATTTAAATATGAACTTGGCTTCTTCGGTTCCGAAAAAATTCGCGCAACCGAAATCGTTTTGGGTAAACAGCTTAAATGGTATGGATGGAAGTTGTTGGCACGCAGAATTCTGGAGACGGAGCTTTGACTGATTTCTAAATATCTTGCAATGGTTCTTTGAGGATGAGGATTCTCTGTGAATGCTTGTATAACAGCTGCTTCATGTTTCGGATCAGTTGCAACTACTGCCCTTGGTCTTTTAATTGGAGGCCAACTTTCGCGAAATTTTCCTTCTAATCTTGAAAAGATTCTTTCACTTGCAGCTCTTCGGTTGGGATCTCTTCCTGTACACCGCAGCTGCCGTTGTTGCGTGCTTTCGGCATTCACCCTAAACTAAGAGCATGTCAACCTATTCATTGTTAGAAAACATTTTAAAAATATATTAATTAATTCAGTTTGACTTTTCTCAAAATTACATAACTTTCATTGCAAAAAATCTGATGTGGCCAGCACATTACGTTCCGTCAGTTCTATATATTTTGTACAAATTTCATACAGAAAGTTCTTTGAAAAATATTATATTTCTTATCCATTACCTTCCGGGAGTTGTAAGTAATTTATACAAATTCCATGAAGAAAATTTCTAACAAAAGAACCTATATTTCCAGTATAATTATAATATAAACACACTATGTCAATTGCACTTGACACTGACATCTTTCAATTAGAATTTTCTTATAGTAGCTGTTTTCATAGCTGGCTATGTTATGAAATTTAATTTATAACTCTATCCATGTAACATGAAGTATAAAATGCGGCCAAATCGTATAAAGAATAAAATATTCTTTAATATGTATAATAACATTAAATGTGAAAAAATTAGATTTAACAGCGTTTTTTCAAGAAAAACTGTACTTCCGATAGACCAATTATAACCAAAATCTAATCAGCTCTTAATATGGGTGCAACAAAGAGGAATACGAAAGAAATATAATTTTTAGAATTGTGTAGTGTTGGAGTTATCGACGAAGAAAAGTTTTTTCAAGAAAAATTCTTAAAATCTTTAAATGAGGGTACTTCCGGTTGACCAATGGGGGTTCAACCCACCTACATGCAAATGCAAAATAATATTTAAAAAATTATCAATTTTATATAATAATAGTAATAAATGTATCTATAAGATATTGGGTTAATAATATTGATAGCGTTTCTAGAAATACTTAACATATAATCCTTTAAACGATCAACTTATAGAAATATATTATAAAAAAAATACAATACAGAATAATAATAATAATTTAATAATTAATTTACTGATAATATCGATAGGTAGCTACTTAAATTGTTTTCATACACAATTTAAAATGCCTTAAATTTTTGCTCATTCATAATGATACCTGATACGCATAGATAAATTTCTCGATTGTGCTAAACACTACACATAGGTAAATAAATAAATTTGTTTAAACTCAAATGATCAGTTTTATAAAAATCGTCGAAATAATTACAAAAAAAAAAACACATCCACATCTGTCATCCGTTTGCTCTCAAAGCCGACAACAGAATTCTTTTGTACGATATTGTAAAATTAAAATTTTAACAGAATATATGTATTTATGTGTACATGAATTTGTGTTTATGAAACTGTAAGAAATTATTACCCTGATAGGTACAAGTGTATATCAAAAGATGATATTGAAAGAATAATTCTGTATGAAATTGGTATCTAACTTTGTCACAAATAATTATTTTATCAGGGCAGTCTTTTCATCTTATCATTCACATGTGTACTGATGACGATTCCGAGACGGGCCATAAATTTAAAATAAATAAAATGTATGGTAGGTATATGACATTGGTTTACATTTTTGAATGGATTATTATATCATTTTATTATGCTACATCAGAATAGAATATAATACAATTCAATATAAATTTTATATTTTTTAAGAAATATCATCATAATTTATAAATAATATGTACGAGCAATAATAAAGACAAAATTTATATAGATACTCGTAATTATAAGTATTGTTTATTTTGTTAAAAAAGTTCTAATACTCTTATCAATGTGCATTATATATAATTCTTTTATTAGAAGCACCGTAATAAATTAATTTGGATACAACGATAAGAATAAAATTTATACTTTACATCTAATCCACATTTTTTTTGAAAAATATCAGGTAATTTATAAGTAAAAATATCAGCGATAAAAACATAGGTACTTTATATATTTTTAATGGTGCTGTATTTTTTATTAAAATACAACAAACAATACAATTTAACTATGATGATAAGTATTAAGTTTACATGTTTCATTATATATATATATATATATATATATATATATATATATATATATATATATATATATATATATATATATATATATATACAGGGTGTTAATACTAAGTCGTTACACCCGAAAATGGTAGATAGAACTCATTAAAACAAACAACTTTTCTTAGCTCAAATTTTTGATTTGGAGCCCCAGTTCATAGTTATTGGCTTCTCTTTTTTTCGAAAAATCGTCATAACTCCCTCATTTTAAGGAATATTTAAAAAATACAAAAACTTTCAGCATTTGCTTTTGGTTCTCTAAAACAGTTGTATTTACAATTATTTTCTATTTCATCATATAAAAAATGGCGACTAATCAAAAATTTCAAAATAAGATATTTTGAAAACCACTCCATCGATTTTCGAAAATGAAACATTTTTAAAATCCATAAACTTTCTATTACAATATTTGTCTGAAACATTTTTTTCTATCTGTCCAAAAAAAGTTTTATTCACTTACTTGGCTTACATAAAAAAAGCATTTAAAACGAAGTAGCTTCTGAAAACAATGAAACAAATGCGGTAAATGTATGGGCTGGAATCATAGTCGAGTACGTTATTGGACCGTACATTCTCCCAAACCGATTGAATGGTGAAAATTATTTTATTTTCTTGGATACTGTGCTGCCGGAACTACTTTAATACTTGCCACTAAACATAAGACGGAAACTTTGGTTTCAGCATGATGGGGCACCGACTCACACAACGCGAGAAGTCAGCGCATTGTTAAATAGAAAATACCCGAATAAGTGGATTGGGAGGAGAGGTCCAGTTGCGTGGCCAGCCCGGAGCCCCGACCTAACTCCACTAGATTTCTTTTTTTTGGGGTCAGATGAAGACCTCTGTTTACGAGACACCGGTGAACACAGAGTTAGAACTAGTGGCATGAATCGTGGCTGCAGCAGAAGATATAAAAGAGAAGCAGGCAGTCCTTGCGAAGGTCTCCACCAACATCAAAGCACGCTGCCGGGCTTGCGTTGCTGCGAATGGTGGCCAATTTGAAAATCATATTTAGTCCCACCCTTGTTGTTTCATTGTTTATTGTTTTATTTTTCTTGTTTGCTTCTTGTTTTTCTTGTTTAATGGCAGCAAGCCTAATTTGTTTTAAATGATTGTTGCTGTTCGTTAAAATTTATCTTGCAATTCAATTTGAATAAAAACTTTTTTTGGATAGATAGAAAAAAATGTTTCAGACAAATATTGTAATAGAAAGTTTATGGATTTTAAAAATGTTTTATTTTCGAAAATCGATGGGGTGGTTTTCAAAATATCTTATTTTGAAATTTTTGATTGGTCGCCATTTTGTTATTTGATGAAATAGAAAATAATTGTAAATACAAGTATTTTAGAGAACCGAAAGCAACTGCTGAAAGTTTTTGTATTTTTTAAATATTCCTTAAAATAAGGGAGTTATAACGATTTTTCGAGAAACAAGAGAACGCCAATAACTATCAACTGGGGCTCCAAATCAAAAATTTGAGCTAAGAAAAGTTGTTTGTTTTATTGAGTTCTATCTACCATTTTCGGGTGTAACGACTTAGTATTAACACCCTGTATATATATATATATATATATATATATATATATATATCAATTTTTTTATATCTACGTACAATAATATACTCGAAGTAGTAATGAATTTGAAAATAAAATAAAAAATAATTACATATTACGTTTTATATTAACATTTCTAAATGAATTCTATTTTTATTAACGGGCCTTAAACTAGGAATAATCAATCTAGGATTCATTTTGTTGACATCGTTTGGTCCTGAAATATAACTCACTAATATTCCTACTAATATTGTTACCAAAATTCCTAAAAGGCAGTAGTACATAAAGGATAATTGATATATTGCAGGAATATAAGCTTTTTCAGTCATTCTGAAAAAAACATTTTAAAATTATATAATTTATAAAAAAATGTAGAATTAAATTAAGTATGTACTTACATTTGAGTTGTAACATTTAATGCGATAGTAGTATTTATAAAATCCTGCAAGCATTCCTGATACTGCCCCGTAGGTATTAAATTAAATTTATATAATCAATTGGCAAAATAAAGTCAATGACTGAAAGTATGAACAACTGATTAAGCGTGATTAGCGAGCAATTTTATCTCCGTCAATTGTTTATGGATTATTTAGCAGAGAAAATAACAGTTATGGAAAAAATAATTGTATGCATCTGAAGTCTCTAAAATAATCCATAAACAATTGATAGATAAAATCACCCTTAATCGGTTGTAGTATCTGCTAGTGTTTCTTATTTATAATAATATTTAAAAGGAAACGACTGGTTTAGTATTTTTTTTAAATCTAATATGATAAATAATAAATGTAAACGCCTGCACAGTACTAATATGTCATTATCATTACCGATATCTGTATACCTACAAAGCAGATTGACAATGGATGCTGTGATAATATATTTATATTTTTTATATACTTTTTAATACAAATCTTATAACATCTTATTCATAATTATTTATGGGACGGTACCAGTAAAGATATTTGATCAAGAATTGGAAAATTTGGCACTCGAGCGTAGCTCACGGTGATAATTTTAAGTACCATTTTTTTCAATACAACCTTTATTGTTGTTTCTAACTAAAATAAAAGTTAAAGATGTCATTTGACAAGTATAAATAATTTAAATTTCAAAATATAAACATAGATAAAATGAGTATGGTGGTTTATAGAAGATTTACAAATTTATAAATTTCAAATTTGGATTTAAAATTCTCATGTTACATTACTTTTGTTATATTTTCGAATAAAGTTTGATATTCGTTCATTCATATGAAAAAATTTAATTAGATTTAAAAAAATAAGAAAAACTAATTATAAATTAAATTATATTTAAGCACAATTTTATGATTTAACATAAGTTATGGTTTAATTTCAAGAATAGCTAATATTAATGTGTAAATTGAAATTGTTATTAACACAAACCATCAAAATTTATAATGTACATATTTAATTTAATTTAATAAAAATTTAAGTACTTTATCTATTATCTACCCTTACCGTTAAAGTATTTCTTATTTTAACCACCATTGCGGTTAAATTGCTACTTGATCCACTATTTTGAGTAAAAAGAAGCACACATTAAAATTTGCTATAGAAAAAATAAATTTTTATCCAATTTCATCATTAAGTGTTACTTTAGAAATGAGATTTTATTAGAAAAATTGCAGCATTATTAGGTTTTGAAAAACGCAATTCCTTCTTTTTAAATTTTAAAATAAAAAGAATTGCTATTCTTATGTCGCCAAAAGGTACACAACAAACATATTATCACCTGCCAATAGGAAACTTTTCCTTTCCTTACGATGTCAAGTCTAGCATTAGAATTTGTGAAAATATCTTTTACTCGAATTATTCACAGCAATATTTTTAAACGTGGACATAGACCTACGCAAATGTGTGACTTATTCAATTCTATTTTTGAAATTAACATACGAAATATTTTGCTTCGCTAGCTGTCACTATTATGTCACTTCTTTAAAATTAAAAGTAGTAGTGATTTTAGTCATTTGGCGTGACTAACGTTGTATATCTTTTGTCACAATGCATTTTATTTAGGTAACGTAATGAGCCGTTTCACATATTTTTAAAAGTATTTTAATTAAAAGTCTATGCAATATTTTTCAAAGTAATAAAAATAATAAGAATTTATTATTTGCGTAAATAATTAAAAAATTAAATAAAAAGATTGGCGCCGGAAATGATAATGAAAAATAACCCCATACGCCTGTGACCTCGGAGTACATACAACAGGTCATTCATAGCCAAAAGGAAAACAGTTTATCCATCACCTACGCAATTTTTATAAATAAAAGTAGGCGATAATCTTCTATTTGTGTTTGAATAAATAATATAAAACAAGACAAATCATTAATAAACTTAATAAATAGTACTCGTATTATTATATTTACCCAAGAATTTGCCATTAGTACAGTCGTTGCCAAAAACATTATTCCAACTTTTATATCATATGTCCATGACGAAATTAATAAAGAAAACTATAAGAAACAGAACTTTATTTTATACAAAATACACATGTATATTTTATCATTACCTGCATGAAATGTTTAAAATATTGAATAAGAGGTGCAAGAACAATATGTATAGTTCCAAATATTACAACAATACATTTCATGATTAAGGTTGCTTTTAATTCATGATGACTGACTTTAAAATATTTTAATATGCTGTCGTAATAAATCAACCAGATACAGCATTCAGTTCGGCTGATGAGTGCTAAATATATATTAAAATATTAAATTATAAAACAAAATGCAAATATTTATTTCTTAATCGGTACCTAAGTCCTGCGCTGAGTATTCCTGCTGTGAAAATACCTTTCAATCCAAATGTTTCTGATGAAAATCATTAATATAATATGCAACAATTGCGTAGCATTTTCTATTTTCTAAAAATGTTCGAGTTAGTTGTGGTTGTTTTAAATATTTTTTTTTGCATTATCGGGTTTTTTCCTTCCGCCATACCTTTAGGTAAGGAGGTTATTGCTTTTGGTCAAAAAATTCGTTGGTGAATTTTTAATAAATAAGCACGTTTTAGAGTCCCTAGAATACGATTTTACTATTTTTGCGATGATGTGTGTGTGTGTGTGTGTGTGTGCGCGTGCGTGCGTGTGTGTGTGTGTATGTGTGTGTGCGTGTGCGTGTGTGTGTGCGTGTACATGTGCGTGTGCGTGTGCGTGTGCGTATGCGTGTGCGTGTGCGTGTGCGTGTGCGTGTGCGTGTGCGTGTGCGTGTGCGTGTGCGTGTGCGTGTGCGTGTGCGTGTGCGTGTGCGTGTGCGTGTGCGTGTGCGTGTGCGTGTGCGTGTGCGTGTGCGTGTGCGTGTGCGTGTGCTTGTGCGTGTGCGTGTGCGTGTGCGTGTGCGTGTGTGCCATCCGCAGAATGTCTTAAATGGAACAGAGTATATATAAATATCTTATATGCCGCGTAAATTTTGAATATAGTTTTTACATTCGCCGTTATGCTGCTGCGTATTCAGCCATTATTGTTGTACGTATACAGTAGTCGGTTAGTCGGTATAGCAGTCAATCTACCCATTCAAAGTACGCAGACGTCACAGAGTGTTATTGCATTTTCACCTCCCGCTACCCTTGGTAAGGGAGGTAGGTATAGGGATCGTGCTAAAAATCGCATATCGAGATTTTGGTAAATGACCACGTTTTAAGGTCCCTAAAATCCAATTTTAACATTTTCACGATGATGTCTGTGTGTATGTGTGTGTGGATCCTCCACTCTAACTCAAATACTACCATTCAGAAAATTTTGAAACCTTGTATTTCGTACTTTTTCTGTAATGGAAACAGCCCGTTAGATTTTGGTGAAAATCGGATAACCGAAAATGGCACTTTACTAGCAGCCCAAAATAGTTTTTCTTCGAAAAATACATTTAGATGTTATTTTTTCGAGATTAATGTATTATAAAAATTAAGGATTATTAAATTTTCTATAGATTTACATTAATACTTTTCTATATATTTTGTGGATAAATTTATAAAATTATCTATAATTTAAATCCCAGAGCCTACGTTTCAAACAAACAAAACGCAGTTATTCAAATGTATGGAATTGACAGATAAATGCCACTATCAAAGAACTAATCATTTTAAAATAATATTAGTAACGTTTTAAAAAGAAAAAAGTAAATAGAACAATAGAAAAGAAATTCAATACAGTTTCCAGCATAAGTAAATATGTAGGTATGTATTTAGTTTAATAAAAATTAACGATTCACAAAAATGTTTAAGCTAATCCTCATTTTTTAATTAGTGAATTTTATTCTATCCCGGTATTTAAAATTTAATCTTCATTTTATTATAGTACCGGCTACTCACTGGTTAGAGCAACGCCTCATGTCATGAGTGCCAACGGGGCTCTGGGTTCGAATCCCACTAAGGCATGGATGTGTGTGAATGTTAACCCACTCTGTAATTGGGATTTAATCCTGTTGAGGAGTTTAAAAAAAGGTAGTTCCTTGGATTAGATTAGACTATATTTTAAGAAATAAACTGTCAAAATTACAGTGAAATTCGCTAAACCAAAAATAAGGATTAACTTAAATCTTTTTTGTGACTCGGACCATAAATGGCGGGAGGTATTGGATTGGCCACACCAGATTTTTTTCTTGTATTTTCTCAAACTCGCATGTAAGCCTATAGTTGTACATAAAGATAGAAAGTACATACTACAAAAAACATTTTATTCCATTATATTTTATATTACTTCGCAATGCAATAAGAATACAAAAAATCTAAGATTTGAAGGGTGAAACATATTTAAAATACAATAAGCTTTATACTAATCGAAAGAAATAAAAAATAAGTATTTTCTTAAAGTAATAATCAAATATTTAAAAAAATGTAATTTTGTATTATATCTCGAAAATTTGCAGATAGGAAAATTATTTTCGTACACCACTGGATAGACAATAAAATTATCTAATTTTTCTATTTGTAACATTTTTTCGATTACTGATAGTTTAGGAATAATTTCAAAATGAAAAAAAAATCGACCTACTTCAGTACTCCCTCATTATCTAGCAACCTATGAGAATTTTTGGCAAAACAAAAGCACATCTAAGATGGTCTCCCAAAGGCGCACCACAAGTCCCATATAACTGAAATCGTAGCTCTTATAATTCCCGAGACCGCATGGGTGGCTTTCAAAATCCGGACATTCTGTATAAATAATTGAGTGCCTCAGCTTTCTGATTTTGAATAATTGAATATAACATGCATTTCAAAAAAAAAATCATCAAGATCGGATCTGTTTTAGTGGATTTAGGGCCACTTTTAGAATCATTAGATAAACCTGGTATAACGCTATACCAGGTATAAAATTGGAAATTGTATTTTACAAACCTCGGATAAACCTCAGATAGAATAAACACCAGTATTTCTTATTCCATGGAAATCGGTCGTATTGGCACACCCAACAATGGGCCGTGATGATATATTTATTTATTTATAAACCTTTGATAACTTTATCCCTGGGTTCTTATGGATACCACGTAAACACAAACGTTGTTTTGTTATTCATACGTTTGACAGATGTCAATCAAATATTTCCTATTTACTGTCAGAATCAAAAATAACATTTATATCATCTAACATCGTGAAAAAATGTAAATTAGAAAGCAGAAATAATAACAATATTGAAGAAAAATAGTCTAACAAGAAGATAATTTTATTGTGCCAATACCAACCTAAAGTGGTTTTAACGTAATTCGTGGTGTAACTATCTGACAGATAAAAATGCATTGTAAAAGACAGTCTTGTTTATCGAAGGTATAAATGCTAGGATAAAGTTATACCTCCGATAGCTATACTATAGTTTATCCATCAATTGTAAAAGTGGGCCTTAGAAGTAAAAACCTTTATTGACTCGGCTAAATATATTATATGGTTTAAAAATCTGTTTGGCTCAAAACTTTTGCACGCAATAAACATTAAATACTTATATATTGCCTGTTGCCTTACTCTGCAATGTTAAATAACAAATATAATATCAAAATTATTATTTAAAAATATTTATTACTTTAACCTGACCTAGACTGTCATGTCATAAGAATCAGTAAATTTTCTCAGATCTGAGTTTATCTTAATTTGAATCTATCTGCTCTCCCGGTTTAGGGGGCCGAGTTCGCTTGGTGGTGGAGCTCTCCGAGTTATCGCTGGCCATGAGCATACGCACCAGGGGCAGGATGTCTCCGAATTATCGCTGGTCACGAGCATACGCGCCAGGGGCAACAGCAGACCCAGAGGCGATAAATTGCGAACAACTTCGTTCTGTCCAAATCCAACGCAAGCTCACTAGTCAACAAGGCTTCCTGGCTAAGCCAAAGCGGCGAACGTTCAGGACCGCTACCACTTCTTGATCCAGCCTAAGCTAGGTACATCCAAGGTTTTGTTATTTAATAAACTTTCAGTAAAAGTAACGGCAATATATTTTGTTTAAAACTTTACTTTGTTATTACATAATCATTCTAATATCATCGGTGGCCTGGTGCACACCATTCTCTCTCTGTCATCGTCATTAGTGACAGTGGTGCCCAAGATTTGTAATTCATTTTTTAAGACCCGCGACCCTTTGCTTGTGGCATTTAGTTCCGGCCACGGTGTGTGTTTGAAGGTAGGTACCAATTGCGTCACAAACATTCGAAAGAATCTCAGTCTTATAGAATTGTACAAATTGTTCATATAATATTAATATTTAAAATTAGATTAAATTAGAATTCATTCTATCAAAAAAAATGTTAAAGTTCTTAAGAATTAGGTTAGTATTCAATAAATAAAAATTATTAAACTTGTTTCATTTACATTTCTCAATAAATTATATTACTTTTATTATTATATACTACCTTATTATCTATTTGACAGGTAAATTAACCGAATGTGGGAATGTGTATGTTGCCTAGCAACGTCTGTCAACATTTCACGCACTAGTGCTTGAAAAGTGACTCTTTACACACTGTGAAGAATACATAAAGTATGTACCGCTCGGTGTAGGGAAAATATTTGTCACGTCAAGAAGACGTCTGCATTGGCATCTTTAATAATTTGTTTAGTTTGTGTTTAATAATGTTAGTTTAATCAATAAATTATAATATGTAAATATAAAACTTTAGTTTAAACTACAAGTATTGTCCGTGGCCATAAATCAAAGTGTTCATATGCATTCCTCATCAGTCAACAAGTGAGTGGAAAGTGTAAGTGTGTGTGTGTGTGTGTGTGTGTATGTGTGTGTGTGTGTGTGTTCTTCCTGTTCACCAAGTCGAGGACGCCAATCATCCACGCGTCCACCAGTCAGAATAAAGAGTATCATCGTTGGAAAACAAGCAATTGGCATCATCAGCTTCTCTCTTAGACCGCCCCTCGTGTTACATAAGTTTATATTTATACTTTAATAACATAAAAAACAAGACATATTATTCATTGATATATAAAAATACAATCTACCTAAACATACTAAGTATTTACACATCATAAAAAGATACAATTTTTTTTAAAAGTCTCTTATATCGTAAAATTACATGGTGTAATATATGAAAATGAATTTTTATTAAATTTTGAATATGATCGTTTTACTAAAAGTTTATTTATATTTTTCAGTGCAAAAGAATATTTAAAAAAAATGTATAGAACATAATCTACAATTATTTATTCGTAGAGAATTTTTGAGCATGTCCGTATTGATTGACTAACTACTGTTGTTGCAGAATATAGGATTATTTGGAAATCCACAAATTGTAAAATATAGCAACACGAAAATAATAATTTTAAGACATCCTTAAATTTCATCGCATCACCTGTAAATGCTATTTTTGTTGCCATTCGTACTATTCATAATGGTTATAAGAATAATATTTTGTCATCTTAACGAGATAGTACCGAAATTAAAAAACATATAATTAAATGTCACCAGCTCAACAAGGCTTGATAGTCATAACGCATAACTACAAATTCAAACCACAGACAATACAAATAGAGCTGTATATGGTAAGAAAAGATCTATTCATTTAACTTCGGCAGCGCACAAAAATACTGGAGTAGACCAACAATCTACTACTTCACTGTCGTATGCACAGGAAAATAGCACACGTGACTTCCAGATAAGTGTCATATTTCAGTGGAAAATTCACTACGAGTAGAATACAAGTTAGAAGTATATTAACGAGTTCATAAACCCGTCCCAGTCCTTAAAAAACCAGGAACTCCTACCAGATGCACTATTTCTAAAACACTTCATTCATAGCGGCAAGAACGCGAACGGTATTACAGGTTAGATCTACGCCGCCTTAATGATTTTGTTGCTAGACACCACATTCCAACATAAACCTCCATGCTGAATGTATGTGAAAATGTATGTTATCTTCACGCAATGCAAAACAAACTACTTACCTACCTCACACTAAGTGGGCGGAGCGGTTGATAATCATTGCACTACATGCAGTTCACCGACAACACAGAAGAAATATATCTCCATTTGTTACTAGTTTTTACGGTAGGTACATAAGGTGTGTCTGCAAAGAGAATAAAACTAGAGTTATTTCTTGTATCTATGAAATATAAACTATCTCCAATTACTGTTATTGTTGATCTCGTATTCCATATAAAAGCTATTAAGTTTTTGAATAGTCAGATTTAAATTTTATTTTTATCAATACCATTAGGTACTTTTTCGTTTAGAGCAGATGGCATTTGAGAGCCGACCATTTTTATACATTTAGTAGTTTATATAGTAAATTCCATAAATTTAATATTTTTCTTCAGAATATAAATTTTCCAGAAATTCTTTGTTTAACGGAACATCATTTATCTCCAGAGATTATTGAGTTCATCCAACTAGATAAATACAAACTTGCGTCTAAATTTTGTCGTGTATCTCATGAATGTGGCGGTGTCGCTATTTATGTTTTAAATTATTTAAATTTTACTACCTTGACTTTTAATAATACTGTATCGTGTGATAAAAATTTTGAGTACGCATGTAGTGAAATATTATTTCCTAATAACAGAAAATGTTTAATTTTAACTATGTATAGTTCCCCAAGTGGAGATATAATTTTTTTTAACCGCGAATTAAGTAATATACTTCAAAATCTTTCAGACTACAAACATCCTGTATTTGTGTGTGACGATTTTAACATTAATTTCAGGTGTCATATGGAATCCAGTGAGACTTGTAATATTTTTTTGTCCTATGGTTTAATTGCGCCTCATACAGGTTTTCCTTTATTACAGAGTACCTCTGGAAGATGTATAGATAATCTTTTTACAAACATTGACTTTAATAATACAAGCTTCAAAATACTGAACCCGTGTTTGTCAGATCATTCTGCCCAACTCTGGCGATTAGAAATTAATTTTAACATTCTTAACAACGTAACAGTTGAAAAACGTACTTTCAATAACGAAAATAAAATATATTTTAAACATTTATTACAATGTGAGAGGTGGCTTGAAGTTTATAATTCAAATACTTTCTATGATAAATTTAATGCATTTTTAGAAACATTCTATCACTATTTTAATATAGCCTTTCCAAAAGTGCATAAAAAAAAATAATAAAACTTCTAAGTCTAAACGGATTACCCCAGAAATACTGAATATGGCTGAGACATTGAAATTGATTTATTCCATTTACGAAACAACACACAATAACGAAATATTGATAAAATACAACAATTACAAACGAGCATACGATAATCGTATAAAAATGCGAAACAGAACTACAACAATAATTTCGTACAATCATCTCAAAATATAAATAAAGCTGCCTGGAGTGTTATTAACAGTGAAACTAAGGCATCTACTACTCATTTACTTCCATGTCCCATGTATTACAATAATCTTGAAATTAATGAACCAGATCTGATCCCTAATATTTTTAACAATTATTTTATTAAATCTGTTCAGAATTTAAACATAAATAGTGCTTCAAGATCCAATAAACCCAATAATAATTTTAATTCTACTATTTTTCTATCCCCAGTAAATGAAACTGAAATTTCCAATATTTTGATGGAAATTTAAAAAAAAATTCATGTGGTATTGACGAGGTACCATATTCCTTACGGATTTATATTACAGAAGAAATTATAATTCCTCTGACTTATTTAGTAAATGAGTCTTTGGCTAGCGGACTTTTTCCTGAACAATTGAAAACTGCACTAATTACTCCAGTACACAAAAAAGGCAATAAAAGAAATATTGACAATTACAGACCAATTTCCATTCTTCCAGCGTTCTCCAAAGTATTTGAAAAAGTAATGTACTCGCGTTTGAGAGATTATATTACTTTAAATAACATTTTAACACCTAATCAATACGGATTCTGTAAAAACAAATCGACTACACATGCCTCTTTTTTCAGTTTGTGTAGAATTTTAGACAGTCTCGATAAAAAAAACTCCATACAGCAGGAATTTACTTTGACCTGGCAAAAGCGTTCGATACTATTGAGCATAACTTATTACTTGACAAATTGTTTGATTACGGTATACGAGGAAATGCATTGCACTGGATTAAATCGTACAATCATACCTATACAAGATAGATCTCAAGTAGTAACTGTAAAAGTCAATGAGAGAAAATATTTTTCTGATTTAGAGTTTCCTTCAACAGGCGTTCCTCAAGGAAGTATTCTTGGTCCTTTACTTTTTATTTTGTACATCAATGACCTTCCAGATGCTTTTACTTATGCAGATGTGTGCTTGTTTGCTGATGATACATCTGTAATTATCTCAGCCTCTAGCTCCCAGGAACTTATTTCCAAAATACAAGAGTGCGTCGATATAATGGATAACTGGTGTAAAGAAAATGCTGTGATTCTTAACGCCGATAAAACACAATTAGTGCAGTTCATGTTGAAAGGGAGCAATTTCAATGTCTCAGCTTCTCTTCACAATATGACAACAAATCCGACAACAACAACCAAAAGTTTAGGTCTACACATAGATTACAACTTTGTTTGGGCTAACCATTCTCATTATCTAATAAAAAGACTTAACACATCTTGTTATATTCTAAGACATTTACGTAAATGTGTAAATCTAGACGTACTTAAGTTTTATTATTTTGCGCACATTTACAGTATTTTGTCATATTGTATAATCTTCTGGGGTAACGCTAGCCAGGCAGTTAATGTGTTCAAGGCTCAGAAAAATGTTTTAAGGGCAATTATTGGTTGTTCTCCTCAGATTTCGTGCAGAGGTCTCTTCCTGAGTCTCAATTTACTTACTCTCCCCTATATCTACATCTTCCACTGTGCGCTTTTTGTTAAGAAAAATTCTTCTTTGTTTTTAACAATCAAACAAGCTACTGGATTTCATAACACTCGCAACATCAACAATTTATATATTCCTAATTTCAGAACGAAAATTTTTTATGACAATGTTTCATACATGCCAATCAAAATTTTTAATCACTTACCAAATGAATTGAAAGCTATTAAGACTGTGAATAAATTTAAATCCAAACTAAAACAATACCTCATACAGAAAGGTTTTTATTCTACTGACGAATTTCTCAATAACTAATTTACTTATATTTTCCATATTTATTGTATTTTTTTGTAAATTTTGTGTATGTGTATTATTATGATATTTTGCTAAATGTACTTATATCAATATTATATCAATACAAGCCAATAAGTTTTTGTAATTTCTTTGGCAAATTAAAAGTATTTATGTTAAATATAAAATCAAGTACGTAGAACTAAACTTTGTTCAAACTTCTGTCGATTTTATTTGACAACTAAAATATTTTTCAATATCATGAAATCGCTATGGTCGGTAGGTACAATAACTGATCTATGTCATCTGACTGATCCGACAACCGATTTTAGTGTCAAATCTAAAAAAAAGGTATGCTTTATTCACAGTTGGGACCAAGGAAATAAAATAATTATTTTTAGACCAATTTTGAGAGATTAAATAAGAGTTGTGAGTTTTCAATTACTGTTTTTGATAAATTTTAGTTATTTTTTTAATATAACTATTTTAAACATGTTCCGAACAGAAACAGGCATAGTCAACTGGGCGATGGTCAATTGAAAGACAGCTAAGTGGGCGCTGAACATCTCGGCGATAAAATAATAAATACTATCTAAAATTACAAAATCGTGCGTTGGATTTCAGGTCAAGCGTTAAGATATGTTTAGAAAAATTATGTGCCTACTAAGCGTTCAAAAATTTTAAGTTTCTATCGCCCACATGCTGTTCACCCAATTAACCTTGGCTCACTTGACCGTCGCCCTTTTTGAATCGGCCAGATGACCGTCGTTCGGTGTAAAAATGATAATCAGCTGTACTACGTCCGCAACACTGCAGGGTGAACGCATTGGATCCGTTTAGCGAACAAGAACTTCTCTACTCTGTTTAACTTTTCCTAATGTTGTACTACTGATAATGAGAACTTATCTCTTGAAATACGTATACCATGGATAACTTATTCTTTAAAAAAATAGAAAAATATCGCATCAGGATTTGACATTTAATAAAGGTTTGTTCCTACACGAGTTTTTGGATGCGTTCATGTACGCATTCATGAACCCTTTTGTGCGCATGTCTTGTTCATGTACTCATTCAGGCATGTGTAAGAAACTTCGTATGGTTGGAACGGACAACGGACTTGTCATCATCATAATTAGTTACTGTTTCCTCTGCAGAAATAATAAATTGTCAAGAAACAAATATTAATTATTTATCATATTGTATACCTACCTAAATAATTACTATTTTTTATTCGAGGTTGGCCACATCATATCCATTTCTTCATGGGATGAATCAGATAACAATGATTCTGGATCAGATTAAAATTCCAAATCATTCATTATGTTCACTTATGAAAGCAGATAAACAATCATAGGTTAAGCTTCGATATTTTCCGCGCTGCACGCACGTGCTGATAAATAGTAAATAGCACAGACCAGTGGATGGATTTGACAGTCCGCGGATGCGTTCATGTATGCGTCCGAAGTCTGTAGGAACAAACATATCAACAGTCCGATGGATAGTACAACAGTTGGTTGGAATGATATTTTTAAAATGCGTATGCGTCTGACATATATATGACAGTCCGGGGTGGCTGTAGGAACAAACCTATAAATTTGATAATTTGAGTTATAATTTCGATGCTACATTTTTTTTATCTGAGGAATAAGATATCCAGGGTTTATCCAAGAATTGTAAAATTGACCCTTAAGGAAATGAATAAATTCGAATCAATTTCTCTCTTCTTATGGTGTTTAATTCTTTATTGTCAAAAAAACGCGTTGCATTTTTTCTTTTCATTTTTTTTTCATTCAAGGTCAAATGCCTTATAATTGAAAGTTACATTTTTTCAAGGGATGTAAAGTTGCACGTTTTTCCCCTTTCATGTACAAAAATAAATTTCCAGATCACAAATACGTACGATCGTACGTCGTATCACATAGAATATCAACGTCGTATCACATAAAATATCAATAATTGTAAACTGTCATAAAATTGAGATGAAATGATGAGCCATTTAATTTTGTAAAAAAAGAACTTATTTTACTATTTATTCAAAAACAAGGACTTGGTAACTGTATTAATAATATGTAACTTGAATTAATCTTTAGACGTTATATTGCAGTTGCAGTCGCATTTGTTTTATATATGTCGACGGAGCAAATCAGTTTCAAAATGTCGGATCTAGTTTTCAAGATGGAATGGAGCTCATTACATGATTTGTTGATGTTAGTCTTGGTAATCAAAATAAATCAACAATCAAGGTATAATTTATCGTTTGGTCCGTTTGCAAACGCGGGATATTTTTGCTCTCGCTGGGGACAACGGGACAGACAGCCTGAAAGCGGGACGTATGGTCACGTTATGTATAAATCCAGCATAAATTTCATTATAAAACCGGCTCTTAGTTATAATTTTATCTTAGACTCCTTCTATTCTTAATTATTAAACTGAATGTCAATTATAATTTTTTTAAATCTGTGTGGTGCAATCTTCACAACAGCTCTAATTACCCTTGAAATGATCTTTCGTTCCGGTATTAAACCTACTGAAATCTTCGTAAGACGTACACCACAAAAGAACAAAAAGCTATAATTTATTTCGTAAAACTATCATTTAAGGTCAAATTTCAATCTACAAATTGGATTCTCTTTCTTGAAATAGATTTTTTAATTGATTGTGATTAAATTCTTGATGCTGTTGAAAGGTCTTATAATTTATATGACAATACAAGTACCTATTATGGCTTGTAAATTGAATTCTATGAAAAATACACTTTCTCGACATGACGTGTTTGAAAATTTATAAAAATTCTTACAATTGCGAAATGTCAAATGTCGATTATGAAAAGGGTATTCCAATCATATGATCTCAGATCACACGATGAGTAAGTGATTATTAAATTGAGAAACGCCTACAATTAATGTAACAAACAATAAGTGTCACAAATTTGCATCGAATATACGACGAATATTGGTTACAGAAACTTCTACGTGTAACATAACAATGGGGCAGGAACGATTCCTGTTTCATTGTCTGATTCATATTAGACAATTAGACCATTAGAATCTATAATACCAGTCACAATCTTTAATAACTATTGAAAATAAGACAGTACTGGAGATACAAGGTTAGATAAAAAAACGAAACTTTTCATTTGGTTCAAAAATGCTCCTCATAGTGATTTGGCAATTATAGGAACATTTTTTACAAATTTTCTCTCTTTCGTACGCGATGTGCTAGGCAGCTAGGACATTCAATTCTCTCGATATTTTTGCAGTGGTGGCGCAAGAGGGGCCAGGCTGGGCACGTACTACATGCCCACCCTAAAATTAATTTTTGTATATATAAAATTTGTGAATAAAATTTTCTGAGCATTATTTGTATTTACACTTTTGTTCTGAAATTAATAGGACAGAAATTACAGCCATATGAAAATTTCACTATTGTATTTCCTGTAATTCATAAAAAACTAAACACCCAGTATATGTAATTATTTAAACATGGTAATATGGATACCTGCGTCTTTGTTTCTTTTTCTGTGTGTATATGAAAAAATACTATAGGTATCATTATTTAAAATAAATAGGTACACATCAGACGCGTATACAAAAAAAGTATCAAATAAAATTAAATAATGTATTTTTCCTACAACCGTGCGTGAAAAGTACTTTTCACGCACTCATTACAGTGTGTAAAGTGTCACTTTTCAAGCTCTAGTGCGTGAAAAGTACTTTTCACGCACTAGTGCTTGAAAAGTAAATAAGCGTTGCTAGGCAACATTAAAATTTGGTTAATTTACCTGTCAAGTATATACTTATCTAGTAAATAATAATAAAAGTAATAAAATTTACTAAGAAATATGAATATACACTGTAAATGAAACAAATCTAATATTTTGTGTAACAGATTGGGTACTGATCTAAATTTTAAGAACATTAACATTTTTTGACATGTATTCTAACCTAACCTAATTTTTAATATTAATATTAAATATACAATGTGTACATTAAAAAAGACTAATCATCTTCTGTCTGAGATTCTTCCAAGTGTTAAAGTTAAATTTTGAACAGTGTTATGAGAAAGCGTACTAACAGTATATATTTGAAACTGCTGGATGCCTGTACACTCAGTATTATGAGAAACATCAATACCATTTCGGTTGTAGGAAAAATGTTGTATGCAACACGTGTGTAAAATAGTATTTTTTGTCTCGTGCTACAATTTCCGCATTCGGCTGCGCCTCATGCGGAAAACATCGCACTCGACCAAAAAAATACTACTTTACACACTTGTTACATAAATAACTCTTACACAGTTAATATTTGATGGCTTGTTATATATATATATATATATATATATATATATATATATATATATATATATATATATATATATATATATATATATATATATATATATATAAGGTGTTTCCTTTAAAACAACCAGCGCTTTTTTGGGCGAACTAATGACTTTAGAAAAAAAATGTTATATACAAGAAATGATCAAGGATAAGAGGTTAATTTATTAATAATAACAAACCGAAAATTAGACCAGTGGTTCTCAAACAGCAGAACTACGTATAGGATTTTAAATTCGAAAATTCTTGGATCTTTTAGGTTTCAGTCAAATCTCGTATTTCTAAGCAACTAGTAATGCATACGATTATATACAGGTTGACTAGAATAATGTGCTATCGAATGATGTAGCTCAAATTTCTTTATCGCTATTAGACTTCGAGTTATGACGTCAAAGTTTTAATTTTTACATGGACCCCATATTGATTTCTTAGCTTCCCAACTATGTTCATTTATTTCAAATAGCAAAAATACAGCAATTATTAAATTTGTAGTTAGGCAGTTCGAGGGTTCGAATTCGGGTCAGGTACGAAATTTTTCGAGGAAGTTTTCTTAACTGGTACCTTCTCCCGTTACCGTTCCAATTAACTTGGCAACTACAAAGCTATCTGACACCGGCTCGTAATTGTAACAAGGGCTTGCACAGGCGGGCAACACACATGGCATCTAAGTAAGAAACGTCGTGACAATGTATAACAAAATTTTCCCCGTAAAAATACATAGGTTTTAAAAAATACTGTATTTCTATGCATAGGCCTGCACAGAATTTCACTTTTGTGGGTGTCGAAATGAATATTTATAATTATTGTTAATAAATAAAGTAATAAATGTAAATGGAGTCATTTATTTTACCATTATTACTTCAAAATATCGAGAAAAAATAATAAATAAAATACATATTATAGCAATATGAATAAAATAATAATATAAAAACTTAATATTTTCAATATTATTAATATATTAGGGGGTACCGTGGCACGCACCGTGCGCACGCCTATGTTTCTATGACTCCTCGCTGTGAATAAGACATAGTGTAACGTGAAACCTACAACACTTGGTCCGCGAAACCCGGCCAGCGCGTGTGAACTGACGTCTATGAATAGAAGATAGAAGCGTTCTAGTACGTAGGAGGAGCCTATAGGTAGGCGATCGACAACATAGTGTAGCGCGCATAGGCTGGCAAACGTGAGACGGGAAGTTATGTAAACAAGAGGAGAGATAAATGTAATTACCGACGCATTGTTATGGCGTAGAGAGTTTTCTAGAAAATATTAGAACAAATATATAAGCGACGTACTTGTGCGCAGAGCGGCAGTCACATAGGCCCGTACCACAATCACGGTTTTAACTAAAACGCTGTTTTAAGAAATGTCAAATTTAAATTTCAATATTTAATTTCTTCCTTATGTTTAATGAACGATTTTTTAAAAAATATTTGTTTGAATACAAACTATGTTCTGCTTTAAAATCATATTTTGATAAATTTTATATTATTTATTATTATTATTATTATTAAATAATGAAATTTGACATTTCTTCAAACAGCGTTTTAGTTAAAAGCGTGATCGTGGTACGAGCCATAAAGTTTAGTCCGTCAGAAGGACAGTTACTCAGATTGTAAGAAATCAGTGAGTTGAGTAGCACAGCAGTATTGTGAAGAGCGTATGCAGTTTATTGTCGAGTGGAATACTCGGGAAGTTACTGGTATACTGGGATAGCTGTAGAAGTCAATACTCGGTAGTTTTGAGGAGTATTTGGAAGCTAGATATATACGGGGACAGTAACGGCAAGTAGAAGTGGATACTCAGCAGTGGTGTTGAAGAGTTGCGGAAAACGAACAGTCGGTGATACTGAGGCTGTGGAAGTTAGAGTTAGTCCGTCAGAGGGACAATTAGATAGTTAGACAGTTAGTTACACAAATAGAGAAGAACTGCATGTAATTGGATTCGCTCCTATTTAAATAACAGAGGACAATTTGTATCTCTTCATAGCGTTGTAGATGGTTGCACTGAAAGAATAAATTCTGCTGAGTCATCTTTAACGCGCAGTGTTCTTCAGGGATCAATTCTTGGCCCAATCTTATTTATTTTGGAAAATTGGGAAATGATCGGACACGCAGTCTAATGTAAATAATTTATTTCCTGGCCTACGTTTCGACAGTCTTCCTCAGAGCTAGAAATGGTCAATGATTATAAACGGTAACGTGGGGATCCCCCATATGACCCAATGGAGATAACAAATTGAAATTTATTAAATATGTTATATAAATACAATAAATTTAATAAATTTCAATTTGTTATCTCCATTGGGTCATATGGGGGATCCCCACGTTACCGTTTATAATCATTGACCATTTCTAGCCCTGAGGAAGACTGTAGTAACAGTCGAAACGTAGGCCAGGAAATAAATTATTTACATTAGACTGCGTGTCCGATCATTTCCCAATTTTCCATTCTGCTACCAGTCGATCATCGTACTCCACACTTATTTATTTTGTATGTCAATGATCTGCAAAATTATATAAATTGTAACAAATTATGTCAATTTGCAGATGGCACATCATGTATTATTAGTGCAGAATCTGTACAAGAATTCAACTTTCTGGCCTCAGGCACCGTTAAGGAGATGTCAGATTGGTGTAGTATAACAATTTAGTACTAAATTGCAATAAAACATGTCTCATCATCTTTAGCATACGTAATATAAATTTCAGTCCACTTGTACAAATCTCTACAAACTGCGCCTAGTAATGATAAATACGGTTTAACCGTAGCTTCAATCTAAAAAGGAGCAAATCATATTGATGATTTTTACAATATACAAAATTAAAAACATTACCAGTATAATCACTTTTAAAATTTATTATTTTGTATATATACACAGTAGAATTAAGTATGGTGTTAAGTTAAGTTCGAAGGACCAAGTCGCTAATGGACTAATTGTATGTTGTTATTTGCAATAATCGCGAGTGGACTGTATTATTAAATTTGTTTGAGGTATCACAAGCAAAAGCAAGAATACTGACCTTGACTTAAGGAGACTTTAAAAAAGGGGCAGGGACTTGGGATCTAATGACAGGAAACAGGAATGGGAATCGCTGGATGCGTCTTGAAGCGGTGACGAAACAGGAGTAGGAGACGCTGGTTGCGTCTCAAAGCGGTGATGGGTTCGGATGCGTGAGGAGATGGACACGCTGCGCTTGCATGTGCGCAACGGCAGTAGGGATCTAGTTGAGACGGCTGAATGCCGCTATTCTGGTTGATGATACGTTGCGCTTGAGGGCACGCAACAGTAGTGGAGATCTGGTTGAAACGGCAATCCTTTGCTGTCCTGGTCGATGCTCGTTCTGGCTCGACTTGAAGACGATTGCCGTTGTCCTGGTCGACGCTCAAATTAGCTCGACTTGAAGACAGGGTTTGAGCTCAAATGGCCCACTGCTGGCGAATACAATACTATTCACAAGCACGAATAAACACTTACACTTTCACTATTTCTGAAAGGAAAAGATCCCCACTAGACAATTAAACGACGATATTCAATCAATAATATTTAATTATTCAAATTTAAGATTATAAGGTGGAATTCAAAGCCAAGATGCAAAAATTAATAATGAATTTTTGATTTTTTAAAGAAAGATTCAGAGAGAATGAAAAACACGAGTGAACCCTCACTTGGTTCGTCACCGACTCTTTTTTGTTTATATATTTTTTTTCATCGTTAAGGGTTTTTTAATTGTTGCATCTTTTCTTCTTTACAGATGACTATGATTACAAAATATGAATACAGAGTTGACTTGGTTTTTTAAACAATAATAATAACATTTTTATAATCGTCAGTAACTCTGATCTTGCTTGTCACACCTCATAACAAACTTAACATATTCCCGGGCACAAGAAATTTGCGTGGTGCATAATAATTAATTCGATTTGGCGAAAAAATGCACTGCAACTAACAATTGCTTGGAAAAAACAAGTACGAACAGAAAAAACAAAAAATAATCAACTCGACAGAAACATCGAGTGACAGTTAACAAGTGACATTATGTCTATCTGACAATATGTCAGAGTGGCATAATGTCAAAATGACATTTTGTGTCAAAGTGACATTTTTACAAATTAACAAAACAACAATAATGAAAATTGACGACAATTAAGCTATCTATTGAGTTGGTAGTGGACATAATTTATTAATTGGGCGTTTGATTACACCGTTTTCTGTTTTTACCAACGCGACGCGAGCTATTTTGTCGTTTCCAAAGTATAATTTAGTGATAATTCCTAATGGCCATTCTAATGGTGGTAATCGAATTTCTTTAATTATGACTACCTGCCCAATTTTTACTGTGTTAGTTGATGTTAGCCATTTTTGGCGTATCTGTAGAGAAGTTAAATACTCTAATTGCCATTTTTCCCAATATGATTTTATTAGTGAGTCTAGTAAATATTTGCGATGTACCAAAGTGGATTTGGATTTGAGTGGTTCAGCTATAGGCAATCGTTTTAATGGGGTTTGAAGCAGAAAATGGGCCGGTGTTAATAACTCTGGATTGAGTTCTGCACCTTGTACACATAGAGGACGAGAATTTAAAACTGCTTCTATTTGTGTTAAGAGCGTTATCAGTTCTTCGTAGCTTAATAATTGTTTACCTATGACTCTGAATAAGTGTTTCTTACAGCCTTTTATTACAGATTCCCAAATCCCTGCGAAGTTAGCACTGTATGGCGGGATTGTTTTCCACTCTATTCCATTCATTGCTAATTCGTTGGATAATGTTTTATGAAATGTAGTCGACTGCACAAAATTATACAGTTCATTAAACTTGTTTCGAGCCCCTATGAAAGTAGTGCTATTATCGGAATATAAATGTGAAACGGGGCCTCTCCTTGATACAAATCTTTTAAACGCGTTAATAAACGAATTTACTGTTAGATCTGAAACCAATTCAATATGAACAGCCTTTATAGTTAGACAAATGAAAATGCAAATGTATGCCTTTTTTGCGTGTTGGCCTTTATGTCTTGATTTTATGAATTTAATTGGGCCTGCATAATCTACACCTGTGTAAAAAATGGCTTTGAAACAGTTACTCGATAATCCGGTAAATCCCCCATCTTAGGTTGTGTGCTAATCGGTCTTGCCTTAAAACATTTATTACATTTGTATAAATTTCGTTTGATTGCATTTCTACCGGCAATAATCCAATATTTCTGACGAATTATTGCTAGTAACAAATCTGTTCCCGCATGACAATTTGAAATATGGTAATAACCTATAATTAATTCGACTATGTGATCAGATTTTGGCAGCAAAATTGGATGTTTAACTTCAAATGGCAATGTTGCATTGAATAATCTTCCGCCAACTCTTAATATTCCGTTTTCGTCTACAAATGGGGAAAGTTTTAATATTTGTTTGTTTTTTATTGACCGATTATTTCCCTCTTGAAGCGTTTTTATTATTTCATAGAAGTATACAAATTGTACAGCCCTTAAAATATATATTTCTGCTATGGCTAAGTTTGACGCGGATATGTAACCTTTGAAAAGTAATTTTTTGCCAAACTTTAAAATGTAACTTGTTACCCTTAACAATTTGCTCCAAGAGGATATATTTTGTGCCAAAGTGTATAAAATGGGATAATGAATCACAGATGCAGTGGTATTAAATGTTTTCGAATTAATTTCCGGTAATTGGTCAACAGACAAAGTATTTAATTGATGAATAGGCCAATTTTCGATTGTTGACTGTAACCAATCGGGGCCATTCCACCATAAATTACATGTAATTAATTGGGCTGGGAGCATCCCTCTAGATATTAAATCGCTAGGGTTTTCTTTCCCTGCCACATAATAAAAACAACTTGGATCTAAATTTTCTTGTATTTGCGCAACTCTGTTGCTTACAAATGTTGTCCATCTATGCGGAGATGATTTTATCCATGATAATGTGATCATAGAATCAGAAAAAGCATATATTTTATCAATTGGGTATTTTTTAATTATATAATCTTTAACATGTTTTACAAGTTTTGCCATAAGAAGGGCAGCACACAATTCGAGCCTGGCTAAAGTGATTATTTTCATAGGAGCTACCTTGGATTTTGAACATAATAGTCTAATTGTGACATTATTTAAATTTACTACTTGAAGATAGATGACGCAACCATACGCCTTTGTACTAGCATCGCAAAAGGCAACCAGGTTTACTCGGCAGCCTTCCGAAATGCCTATATGTCTAGGGACCGACAATTTCTCTAAACAGTTGAATTCTGCGATCAATTTGCAAAAATTCGAGGTTATGTTTTTGGGTGGTATGTCATCCCAATCAACGCCGGCTTGCCATAACTCCTTTATTAATAATTTGGCATATAATATTACAGGTGAGACTAATCCAAGCACGTCAAATAATCTGGCAACTGTTGACAATATAATTCTTTTTGTGCAGTGTGCTGTGTCAAAGTTTGACGTTTGGAATGTGAAAGTGTCAGTGTTAGGATTCCAAGATATTCCTAAAATCTTTAAGTTTTCTCCCTTTGACAAGTCTATACTGGTTTTGTGTGAGGTTGGTAAACTCTCAATGAGTGATGTATTGTTACTCGCCCATTTTATCAAATCGAAACCTCCAGCTGACATTAAATTAATTAAATCCGTTATAAGACTACTAGCTTCAGTTGAATTTATAACAGATACGACTAAGTCGTCCATATATAATTCAGTCTTTGCCCGATTTGTCACATTTGGATAATTTTTACTTTCGTCTTCCGCTAATTGTCGGATAGTTCGCATTGCTAAGTAAGGGCTAGATTTTATTCCAAAACAAACACAATTAAATTGAAAAGTTTTTATCGCTTCAGAGGTGTCAAATCTATAAAGAATTTTCTGATATTTTCTATGTTGTTCTGACACTAATACTTGTAAATACATCTGTTTTATGTCAGCTGTCAAGGCTATGGGAAATAATCTAAAATATAACAATAAATTAAATAAATCTGCTTGCAAATTTGGGCCAGAGTACAATAAATCATTCAGAGACAGTCCAGTATGAGTTTTAGCGCTAGCATCCAGAACTATTCTAACTTTTGTTGTAGCTTTGTCTTCGCGAATGACAGCATGATGTGGAATAAAATAGCCTTCATTATTCGTCACTTCTGACAGATAACCTTTTTGTAAATATTCATTTATTATGTCATTGTATTGACGTTGCAAATCTACTGACTGATTAAAACGTTTTTCTAAATGTAAGAGCCGACGTTCGGCTATTAAGCGAGAATTTCCCAACAAATTAGGATCTCTCTCAAATGGTAAGTTTACTATGTATCTGCCATTTTCTAAACGTTTAGTGGTTTCCGTAAATATTTTTTCACATTCAGCGTTTTCAGGACTCTTTATTGTGTGACTTGGAACTTCTTCTAGTTCCCAAAACTTGTGCAAACAAGATACTAAATTATTTTGTGCAAATGCAGAAAATGATGAAAAGGATTCAGAAGGTACAACTTTATTATTTATTTCTCCGATTAGCACATAACCTAATGTTGTATCATAGGCTACTGGTGCGGTTCCTAATCGATTCGATAGTATTAAAGAGGGATATATTTGAGCCCCTAGAATTACGTCAATTTTTCCCGGTACATTCCAGGAATTATCGGCTAAAAGAATGGATTTTAAGGACCGAAACTTTGAAGCATCTAGTTTACACGAAGGTAAATTATCAGTTATACATTCTACTACTAATGCATTTAAATTGTACTTATGAGGCGATACTCTCGATTCTATGTCAAAATTTACATACCCATAAACTGGGCGACTTGTCATCCCGATCCCCCGAATTTTTGAGTTTTCGAGCGGTGTGATCGGTAATTTTAATTTTTCACAACAATTCTTTGTTATAAGATTATTTTGTGACCCATTGTCTAATAGACATCTAATCATTAGTTTCTTTTTATTTATGTTCGTTGCATAAACTTGTGCTGTCGACAACAAAACATAACCATTATTATTTGTGGATACATGACATGAAGTGTCAATTTTCTCCGGTTCCGTTATTTGTTTGGTTGGAGATTGAGTAGAAGATGAAAAATGCAAAAATGTATGATGTTTTTTGTTACATTCCCGGCATCTATAGCGTGATGGACAGTTTTTTACTGAATGAACATTGGATAAGCAATTATAACATGCATTTTTTGATTTTATAAATCCAAATCTGTCTTGTACTGACATTTTATGGAATTTTTCGCAAAAATACAGATTGGAATGTTCCGCACTGTTGCACAAAATACAAGGTATTTTACAAGGTATTTTTTGTTTTGGTTTTTCATCTGCCGCCAAAAATGTGCGTGAATGATTCGCCACTTTTGGCGATCCCTTTACAGATGAAAAACGCTCCAAGATCTTTGCCTGATCTCTAACAAAATCTAAGAAGTTTTTGCAAGTAGGAAATTCCGTTTCGCGGAATATCGTATCAAATAGCAATACTATTTCTGGATCCACCTTTTTGGATGCGCAGTTTAATAGCACGAAATCCAGAATGTCTGGAATATTAAGTTGCTTGATAGCCTCTACGGAGGCGGAAAATTTATTGACAAACGTTGTCAAATGACTTGGGTTTTTTGAACTAAATTTTATATTGAAAATATTGTCTAAGTATTGCTTAGCCATTGTTCTTTCATCCTGGTATTGCTTTACCAGGCCGTCCCAAATAATGTCATAGTTTTCAGGTGTGGGCAATATCCCCCCTGTTATTTCTAAAGCATTGCCCGTAAGTTTGCCTATTAGATAACTAATTTTTTGTTCGTTTGAGAGCGCCTCGTTTTCATGTACATTTGATTTGAATGATTGATAAAATAACGGCCACATTTCTACCTTCCCATTAAAAGATGGCAATTCAATAGCGGGCAGTTTTTTACATTTATTTAGTGCAGTACTAGATTTTGACGGCTGCGCTTTGGGGGCCAACAAGGACAGCTCACTTCTCGTTCTTTTTATTTTTGAAAAATACATTTCTATTGTCATTAATGTATCAAAATTTGGATTAAAATTAGCATCAATAGATAGCTCAAGGTCATTTATACGAATTAAGGCATTTTTAAATTCCTCCCTTAACAAATCGACTTCTTGGGATTCGTCCAAGAAGCGTTCATTGGCGCATGTGTCCGTTGGAGTGCACTTTTTCGCGAGATCGTGTATTTTTACAATACGGGATTCGTAGCCTCTTGCTAGGGCCTTTAACGTTTTTAAATCAACTTCCATAGTACTAAAATTGACAGTGGAACATCCGGCTCGAAGGACCAAATTTTTATGTTAAGTTAAGTTCGAAGGACCAAGTCGCTAATGGACTAATTGTATGTTGTTATTTGCAATAATCGCGAGTGGACTGTATTATTAAATTTGTTTGAGGTATCACAAGCAAAAGCAAGAGTACTGACCTTGACTTAAGGAGACTTTAAAAAAGGGGCAGGGACTTGGGATCTAATGACAGGAAACAGGAATGGGAATCGCTGGATGCGTCTTGAAGCGGTGACGAAACAGGAGTAGGAGACGCTGGTTGCGTCTCAAAGCGGTGATGGGTTCGGATGCGTGAGGAGATGGACACGCTGCGCTTGCATGTGCGCAACGGCAGTAGGGATCTAGTTGAGACGGCTGAATGCCGCTATTCTGGTTGATGATACGTTGCGCTTGAGGGCACGCAACAGTAGTGGAGATCTGGTTGAAACGGCAATCCTTTGCTGTCCTGGTCGATGCTCGTTCTGGCTCGACTTGAAGACGATTGCCGTTGTCCTGGTCGACGCTCAAATTAGCTCGACTTGAAGACAGGGTTTGAGCTCAAATGGCCCACTGCTGGCGAATACAATACTATTCACAAGCACGAATAAACACTTACACTTTCACTATTTCTGAAAGGAAAAGATCCCCACTAGACAATTAAACGACGATATTCAATCAATAATATTTAATTATTCAAATTTAAGATTATAAGGTGGAATTCAAAGCCAAGATGCAAAAATTAATAATGAATTTTTGATTTTTTAAAGAAAGATTCAGAGAGAATGAAAAACACGAGTGAACCCTCACTTGGTTCGTCACCGACTCTTTTTTGTTTATATATTTTTTTTCATCGTTAAGGGTTTTTTAATTGTTGCATCTTTTCTTCTTTACAGATGACTATGATTACAAAATATGAATACAGAGTTGACTTGGTTTTTTAAACAATAATAATAACATTTTTATAATCGTCAGTAACTCTGATCTTGCTTGTCACACCTCATAACAAACTTAACATATGGTATAATTTTTTGGGGCAACAGTCCACATGTACATAAAAATTTTGTACTTCAAAAACAAATAATATGTATAGCTGGTGCTTTGTCAAAAGCCCATTGTAGACACTTATTTGTTGAACTAGGAATAATGACTGTAGTAAGTAGTAAGTCTTTATGTTAGGAGGAAGTAATGCCGTACTTGGTGATTGATAAAATACGTAACAAGATTTATTTATTATAATTTTTAAATTTTAATGTTGTAATTAGTAGGTACGATTTAATATTTTTTAAATAAATAAATCTTGTTACGTACAATGTATCCACTTTATTAAATTAAATATTAATAAAAGATTAAAAACATATTAATAATAAAAATTATTTTGAAAAGAAAAAATTAAAAAATAAATATTGCTGTCGATTGGTTTCGAACCCGACTCTCTAAATTGTGAAGCGCGCACGTTACCCCTACTCTATCAGAGCTGTTGCTTAGATACTATTATTTTCAAGATATGAATAACATTCATGGTACTTCTACAATTTTTCTTAATTTATTCTAATATTACACTTGTAAATTGACTGATTTGAATTGAAATCCATAGAAATAGTATCCCCGGATAAGCATGCAAAATTTCATCTTAATATCTTGCACTGGGGAGATACTATTCACAATTAACTAATTTTACATGTTAATCGCCCATGTGTCGGTCGGCCTAAGACACCCGGTATATATATATATATATATATATATATATATATATATATATATATATATATATATATATATATATATAAATAAACCTCATCTACTTATTATTTCCATGTAACCCATCCCAATATTTTGAAATACCATATTCAAATTAATATGGCAACGGGTGTAAGAGAAAAATTATGGCTTAATTAACATGAATTTTTTATATATTTCAAAATATATTTAATATTTAAATATAAAAAGTCATTGAACATCAAGAATGGAGAAAAAGGAACAAAATATTTAAAACAGTACTGCATAGTAAAAAAACATTTATTAAATAATTATTCGAGCTGTTTTTACCAGAAATAGCTTGATAACATCTTTATAGTTTTCTTATCTATTGCTTCTATGTAAATTATGCCTAAATCATTTAGTCGTTCTTGTGTTTCTTTTTATAAAATAATTATTAATAATTTTCACTTTCGAAAAACTATGTTCAGCTTTTTGCTGCTGCTAGTTACCAAGAATATTAAAAGTATTCTTAAAGCTATAACAACGTTTGGTAATATAATCGTACCTACATTGAAAATCATATTTACAAAAAAATTCAATTTTACTTGTGCATTTTTTAGGACCTTTGATAAAATTAGACAAATATTTATTAGTTCCTCATTGAGATCAATTATTGTAGTTATATCGGCTTCATTGTCATCGATTAACATTGACTGTAAATTGTTTAAAATTTAAATCATCCAAAGAGTTAATAGGTAAACCGTTTAAAATTGAAAAAAATTGAATTTTTTTTTTCTCTTGTATAGGTACTTCGCTTCGTATGTTATCGCTACAAAAAAGGCAAACGATGTTAGAATGCTCATTGGCAAACGAAGAATCGGTTGTAATTATATTTAATATAATTTTAAAAATGTTATAAGTGCATTAAATTATTAAGAAATTTTTCACCTGTTTGTTAAAATTTTATATCTTTAGTATGTCGTTTTGGCGCGTATTTCAATCCGGCCCCTGAAGCGGTCGCCTCGCCACCTCACCTATCGGGCCGGCCCTGCCAGTCAAATTTAATATATAAAATCCCGTGCGGCGGTTGTTATAGGAGTTATATTGGTCAAACCACACAAAAGTTAAGCGTTCGGTTGCCTCAACACAAACGAGGAGAGAAGAGAGTTAGCACTAATAATATTTGTGCTTTAACAGCTCATGTACAAGATACACAGCACTTTGTAAATTACGATGAAACTACCATCCTTGAATTTGAAAATAACTACAAAAAAAGATTATTTTTAGAAATGTGTCACATCACCACAAATAACACCGTAAACTATAAAACCGATACACAAAATTTAAGTGCTATTTATGCGTATTTACTAAGTAATTTTTAATAATATCAAAACTAAAGTACAAAACAAAACTTTTTGCATTCATATTTACCACACTTTGGGTGGTTTGCCGCGCTAGCTCTGTTCTCTTCTTCTTCGTGTTGCACCCAGATCTTAACCTTACAAGTTATTTCTAGAAAATAAAACTTTTTCCACGTTTCGGCCGATATGAGTTTCAAAAATTTAAAAACACTTTTTTTATATCATAACAAAACAATAAAATAACTTTTAAAGTGTTTATATTATAAACTGTGTAATGTGTAACAAAACTTTTCCAAATTTATAAAAGATGTTCATAACAAAAATTTAATGAGGATAGATGTTTCTACGACTGATTATTTTCCAATTTAAAACTATGTTAAACATATTTGTAAGTATTACAAATTCAACATGTAACACACACGTTATACAATATAAAGTACATTTTAGTAGGTATTCCCTTATGAAGTTACAAAATCAGTAACGAAATATTGGAATTTTAAATAAAACAAACATTTACATGGGTTATTAATATAATTCCTGCCAATCTTCGCCGAGAAATCCATTACTTATTTTATCAGTAAGTCTTTATTATTTATGAAGTCATTATTTTTGTCAAAAAAGTCTTTCATTGTTTACTTTCAACAAGGATTTGTTCTCCAATATGAAAACCATACATAATTTTAATTTAAGTATTCCACTCCATAAAACTACTTTCTTTGCTAATACTGCCTATTACAAAGCTATCCAGTTCTATAACGTTTTACCGTATGATATTAAAATTATATCTGATTTGAAAGCTTTCAAAATGAAATTGAAAAATTTTCTTATATGTAAATGTTTCTACTAGATTGATGAGTTTGTACCAATGTGAAATGTTCTATTATGGTTTTTCCTTTTTTGTGACTATGTCTTTGTACTTCGGTTAACAGTCAAATAAATCAATATTATTATTAGATAGACAGTAAGGTGAAAGGTGTGAATTCTGTCCGGGCAGTTGAATATACAGACGCTGTTGAGTCAGTTGAGTATATAGACGCTGGGGAGGTCGGTAGGTCGAACAGTTGAATGTGAAATAAATAAATAGTGACATAAATAGTCGAAATAAATAATCAGTAAAATCGTGTAAATAAATAGTCGTGTTAAGTATTTAAATAAATAGTGTTAGTGTTTAACTAGTTAATTATATTCGTAGTCTTAAATTAGTATTTAATATTTGTTTAATATTAGTAACCGTTATTGTTATTATCTTTTAAATATTTATTTATATTTTCAATAAACATATATTTTAATTAATATAAATTCTCTGATTTTTAAACTTCACCCAAATAAATAAAAACGTTACAATATCTACGTTTTGGAAGTCAACGGCGCAGGTAGAAGTGGATCAGTTGACAATGAAATCGGCTGTTGGATCTTTCAGGATGTAACAGGCTTTCTCTCAACGAAAGAGTCATATTTGAATTTGACCCTAACCTCTGTACTTCCCAATCTGTCACCTTATTATCTCTAGTGTATTTAGCCAACCTAGTCATTAATTCTAAATTAACAAGTTAATTAATTCGTAGCGCAAATTACATCCTTTCTCTATAAGTCCGCACTCCCTGTAAAATATCAACAAGATGAAAGCTCATGTTTCCCGCAGCCGACATATGCGGATAATTGTAATGCTTTGAAGCGCAAGCCCGCAATTCATCTTTCTCTAACCTCTCACCTGACAGCACTTCATCTCGTCAGAGCCCCTTGCCCATGCATCGTCATAACTCAGCAGCGGCATTCAATATCGCATGATTGTAAAAACAGACTGAGTCTCAGACTTCGTGAAACACTATAATTTCTTCCCAGCGGTTTGTCAGGATTTTTATATTCTTACTCCCATACACGAGCAATTCCAGGACAGTTAACCGCTGTGTCGGTATAAATCAAAAAGCAATTTATGTCTCGCAAATGTTACTAGTTGATAGCCAATTGGCAGATAAACTGATACAGCAGATTATTAAAATTTAGTTAACAGTTTCAAATGCGAAGGTGTGAATGGTAATGGTAAATGGATTATTAACATTTAAGACGCGAGAATATGCTATATTCTCACTGCGTAATAATTTTCAAGACGGATATATACGTATTCTACTTGCGATTTTTCATTAGACTACTAGATAATCAGCCCAATTCTCTAAGCAAAATTGTTCAAATTAACAACTGGTTTGGCTGGTTAATTTCAAGGCAGTTGTTAAGAAACGAATTCCTATTCACTAAAAATAAAATTGTTAGGATTTTACACCTAGTGGATAAATTGAACTGTTAATCTAATAACTGGATTTTATGCAGTTGTTAAGCAATTTTTAAGAATTTTTTTTTCTCGATATTTTTTTGATTGGAGATCAAATTTTGAATGAATTTGACGAAGAAGAACGTGGGTAAGTAATACTAGTTTATTAAATTTACTATTTCTAGCACTTTCATTTATGTCAATTAATTTACGCATAAGAATAATGCACAGAAATATTAAGAGATGTGAGCGATCCGCTTACTATTCTTGAAAACCGATTTCATAAAGTCTTTCGACTGGGTAGGGAATTAGCTTTTTATTTATAAACAGAGATGAACGACGTTATACTTGGGTCAATAAGAGCTACGTAGATTCCGCATCATTTCAACGTTCTAATTTTTCGAAAAATATAAAATGAATACGAAGTCCACCATTAAACAAAATTGATCATTTGTGCATCTTGCACTTCGTGGTTTTTTCTTTTCAACCTTTTCACTCATTATTTTACAATGAAGCAATAGCACTAGCAATAGGTAGCGCACAAAAAATTTCACGTTTCGACAATTTGACGTTAAAAATGTAAAACCCCACAAATGACTAATTTTAACTACGATTGTTAACAAAAAATTATTTAACAATATTGTTAAAATATTTTTTAAAGAATAGCATTTTACAATGCGTTGTTAACAGAATTGTTAAAATGAGTTGTAAATTCAAATTGTTTCCTAACCACTTACTTAATAACTACCGTAGAGAATTGGGTTGAATATTATTTTTATTTATTCTAAAAAACTGTTATGTTTTTAATTTTTTCTATTTCGGTGTTCTTATGAGTCTACAAAAACACTGTTTATCACTGAAAACGCGACGTTTAGAAGATCTACAAACGTACTGTTTTTGGCGCCTTTCGTATTCTAGAGGTGGTAATCATGACAGATGAATTACCTATAACCTCAAAATGGCAAGTTGTTTATGTTTAAATATTACTTCTAATTATTGATTTTTATCTTATCTCCAGGTGATAGGACTAGAAAGAAGAGAAATTTATAGCTATAGCTGTGTTAGTTCAGAAAGAAGAATCTGTCAAGTTAAAATCTTTCAACTAAAAAATTATGAAACAAGAAACAATGCGCTCAGATTTGCTTTGTCAAAACAATTTAAACGGTAAGTTTTATTTATTACAAATTAATTTTATGGTAATATTGCAATTTTCAGCTGATTATATTGTTTCAATTTAAAGAGATAGAAGATATGCGCAATGGGGATCTGCGCATAGTAAGAACTGATATTCTTTCTAAAAAATTTATACGTAAAATGTGAGAATATCTCAGATAACTTTAAAAAATCTTATCGAAATAAGTTACAATAGCTTTTATTGAAGTTAAAATTTCCAACGATGCAAATTTTCACTGAGTATACAGGTATTATATAATCACTGCAATATTTTTAAAGTTTTGTTTGACAGCCCAACTGGCAGTTATTCGCGCCATTTTCTTACTATTTGCAGTGACAGAAAGAGATAGCCATTAAATTAAAAAGGTCTATTTGTGGCTACTTCCAAGCAAATATGCAAATTTTACGATCCATGATTTCCAGTTCCACGTTGAGGCGAACTGTCGAATATTAAATTTTTAAATATGATTTAGACATAAGTGCCATATATAAATAGAACATATGTTTTGTATTAAAGAATGTAAGAACAGCTGTTGCTGTTATGTCTGCAACGGAGCAGTCGATGTGTTAACAAAATGGTGGAATGTAAAAGTGTAGATCAATAAATTGTTCATTAATGTATTTCATTATTTAAAGAGTTTTATTTATGACAATAACTAACACAAACCAGCGATCCCGATTCGTTATTTGATAAATTTATCTTTATTACAAGATATGTCAAATCAGGTGGTTCATTAATAAACCGGTGGAGTATATTATAAGTATACATAATTATATGTATAATGCTTGATACAATATTTTAATGAAAACAATCAGTCAGAATCACACAATACACAAACTGTCAAAATATGAAATTTTAATTGTTAGCGGGAAATGCTACCAATATAACTGACAAAAATGAAATACTAAGACATATTTTTGACAAGTCGTTTTAAAAAAATTTAATTGTAAAATTACCTCAGTAGAAAAAATAGTCTAAAAAAACATCTAACATAAGGCCTGTTAACGCACTCGTCCTTTGTAAAACTGTCCTGCCGGCTCGTTTTCCAAACTTGGACTCGTACGTTAACAGATTGCCTTATAATACTTGTGTTTTAATATACTATTATCAATCACCAAATTACGAGGGTAGCACCGAAAGTTTCTGCAAACAAATGTAATCAAGGTAGCTACGAAAAATAAATGCATGGCAAAACAAAAGTACATCTTTAGGTAGCATGGCAGTTCTTATTACAATTCGTTATCTGTTATCAGTAATTTTCAATGCAATTTTAAAGTACGCACGTCGTATTGAAAATGCATTAACAAGAGAAAATTTCCTAGCCATGATATTTTATGATTTTAAAAGTTCGCTCTCTCCAAAACAATGCATCGAAAAGCTTCGGGATGCTTTTGGAAATAATGCACAAAATATCAGGTTTGTTCACAGCTGCTACAATGAATTTATATTTCACCGAGTTTCTCTCAATGACGATTTACGCGAAGATCGGTCAATTTCTGCAGTTACGGATGAAAACATAGCTGATATTTGTACAATGATTAAAGAAAACAGAATATACGGGCTACTTTGCGCATTGGAATGACCGCTATAAATAAAATTTTGCTCGATAGGAAAACAGTAACTTCTAATTTGTACATAACAATTTGTTTGCCACAGGTGTTTGAAAAAGAGCGTGAAAATAGGTCTCGAACTAAACTAGTATTGCATCAGAACAGTGCATCCTCACATACTGCTGCGCAAACTAAATCCTATTTAAAAGAATCAAAGGTGGAATTACTGGTGCACCCACCGTACAGTCCTGACCTTGAACCTTATGATTTTTTCCTATTTCCTGAATTAAAGTAAATAATATGTAGTTTCCGATATACAAGTGCAAATAAAGCGGTTGAAACCTTCGAAAACATGGTCTCTCAAATGTCTCAAGAAGAATGGATTTCTTGCTTTAACGATTGGTTTTATCGAATTCATAAAAGCGTTGAGTGAAAAAGGACAGTACTACGAAAAACAAAAAAATGATTTCTAGAAAATTTTGTTTTCTATCAAACTTTCGGTGGTACCCTTGTATAAGTTGCTAACATTAGATTTTCTATGTCGATGTTCTTATAAGTCTCTAACAGCAAAGCAAACACGTCGTTTAGAAGATCTACAAGCGCACTGTTTGATACAATTTATTAATGTATACAATCTGTCAAAATGTGAAATTTCAATTGTTTAGCTGGAAGCGCTACCATCATAACTGACAAAAAAGACTAAGTCGTATTTTTGACAAGTCACATTTTTAACGTGTACCACCGGTCGTACACGACGTTCTTTTTTCAGGGTCGGCATGTTCCACCGTCATAAATTATAAAAATAATTTATTACAAGCCGTAATTGTAATTTTGTAATTGTAATATATTAAAATTAAAGTTTACGTTATACTGAATTGTAATCCTCTTATAACGGAGCTCTGTCTCTAGTGGTTAGGAAGGTTTTTACGGGCTCCGCCGAGGCCACACGAGAATACAGGCCTGAATGTTCAATTCGTGACGTCACAACTAGCCTCTTGCTGTCACGCCACGCCTCATACGACAGCAGTGTAAGCATAGAAAATATACGGAATTTTAAACAAACAGGATTGTAAAATGTAATTTATAAAAATATACAATTCGTAAATAACTATATATTATATAATAACTATTTTATATACATAACTAAACAAATCAAATAAAAAGCGAATTATAAATGACCTAAACATACAAATAAACTCATGTTTTGAATAAACTAATGTTTTACATTTAAATAATACAAGAAATAATAATAACATTAATAAATCTTTAGATCTGGAGTTAACAAATGCAAATAATATAACGTAGAACATAATATCAAAATGATAATAATGAAAATAAAAATGAATGGCGTACATAAGGTACGCATATTATATATTTAAAATTGCCATTACTTTGGAATAAAATAGATTTAGGTACTCGCTAATTTATTTATTTATTTTTTTGTTAAACTGCATTTTATTACAAATTTGTTCTATACAGTTTTTTCTATAATTACTTAGTAAATTATATTATAACTAAATTTGATGTTCTGCATGATACACATTCATCATATATTAGGAAAACTTGTTTAGCTTCTAATTTCTCTAATGTCAGGTATATCAATTTAGCCATGTTACCGTAATTGCTCCTGCACATTGACACAAAGCATTTTAAAACCATTTTTGCAATATGCTTCAACAAAAAACAATCGAAATTGGACGTTCCGAGCTGCGCTGTGCCGTGCGTCCACTCGCGCTGACTGCTGTACTACTACTGTTTTTAGAAGGCTAGACTAGCGCGCTGGCCTCCTAGTTTGAAGTGACGTATTGAGCGGGGATAAGCATTCAGGCCTGTATTCTCGTGTAGCCTCGGCTCCGCCCGTTAGAAAATTTACAGTCTGTTGAAACCAGAGCAACATATATACAGTTCTATTTATTCGTTATTTCGCCCTGTTTTCAAAGACTATTTCGATCAAATAGTTTAATGTACTGTGGTGTGTTTCAATAATTTTTCAAGTTATTTACGATTCAGTATATCATAAAATATTGTACAATGCTGAACCGTTACCCGAAATTTACGTGCTCGCTTCCCTCGCTCGTTAGGTATCATGCTCGCCCGTAAAGTTCTAAGTAACGGTCTTGCAATATAACTTCAAAGTCGGTTTTCTATAAATAGGTTTTCAGATGATTATGTTGTTTTTTGTATGTTTTATTTAATTTTATACACATTAAAGTATAAAATAAACATAAAAATTATTTAATACTAATCTATACCGGTTTACAGAAACCTGAAAAGCGTCGCTTTCTTCATCTGAGGACCCAAATGAATTGCCGAAATATTTTAGTACTATTTCTAGAAATTTTGTTTGCAATAGATGTGCTGATTTCTTAACGGCATATCCCTATGCTAGATTTGAAGTTGTATCAATTTTTGTCTAGTTTATTTCTTATTAATATTTTCTGGTATCTGTCAATATAAATATAATAATATTTTTTTGTGCCGGACTTACTATATACGCAAGCTCGATGAGAAGAGGATGTCAAATGGTATACATTTTATGTTTTATTCTTCGAACTATATCATATGACTACAAAAATAGTTTTTTTTCTACAGTCTATATACAAAGTAGCCATTTGCGCTCTCTTTTGTCAACGCAAAATGTCACTTTGCCGCTCTAGAGCGACAAAGTAGAAAAAACGCTCGCTCCTCAAATTTCTAACTATACAATGTTGAGAAATGTTACTTGACTACATTCTTAATGGAAACGTTTAGTCAGGAATTAATGACACTGTAGTTACACATTACCCACTTACATAACCAAACAAAATGCCGCACTGCTGAGAAAATAAAATAGGGCATTCATTTACAAAAACGAAAGTATAAAATGCTTAGATTAGATTGAAGCAATAGCTCAAGAAGAATGGAAAATACCGATAAGTAAAAATAAATAAAAAATAAATTTTTGTTATGGTGGAGGACCCCATTGTGGCGACTGTAGAAAAAATCTTGTGTGTGTTTCGAGCGCAAATAGACATTGTCGATTTCGAGAGAATGCCTCGCTCCTGCGTCGCGCGGCAACAACCTCTCAATTGACAATGTCCCATCTTGCGCTCTTAATACACAAATAGCTATTTTCTACAGTCTATATACAAAGTAGCCATTTGCGCTCTTTTTTGTCAACGCAAAATGTCACTTTGCCGCTCTAGAGCGACAAAGTAGAAAAAACACTCGCTCCTCAAATTTCTAACTATACAATGTTGAGAAATGTTACTTGGCTACATTCTTAATGGAAACGTTTAGTCAGGAATTAATGACACTGTAGTTACACATTACCCACTTAACAAGTCAATCTGACATATAACTGCTCTGTCGGTATGTTACATAACCAAACAAAATGCCGCACTGCTGTGAAAATAAAATAGGGCATTCATTTACAAAAACGAAAGTATAAAATGCTTAGATTAGATTGAAGCAATAGCTCAAGAAGAATGGAAAATACCGATAAGTAAAAATAAATAAAAAATAAATTTTTGTTATGGTGGAGGACCCCATTGTGGCGACTGTAGAAAAAATCTTGTGTGTGTTTCGAGCGCAAATAGACATTGTCGATTTCGAGAGAATGCCTCGCTCCTGCGTCGCGCGGCAACAACCTCTCAATTGACAATGTCCCATCTTGCGCTCTTAATACACAAATAGCTATTATCTACAGTCTATATACAAAGTAGCCATTTGCGCTCTTTTTTGTCAACGCAAAATGTCACTTTGCCGCTCTAGAGCGACAAAGTAGAAAAAACACTCGCTCCTCAAATTTCTAACTATACAATGTTGAGAAATGTTACTTGGCTACATTCTTAATGGAAACGTTTAGTCAGGAATTAATGACACTGTAGTTACACATTACCCACTTAACAAGTCAATCTGACATATAACTGCTCTGTCGGTATGTTACATAACCAAACAAAATGCCGCACTGCTGTGAAAATAAAATAGGGCATTCATTTAGAAACACGAAAGTATAAAATGCTTAGATTAGATTGAAGCAATAGCTCAAGAAGAATGGAAAATACTGATATGTAAAAATAAATAAAAAATAAATTTTTGTTATGATGGAGGACCCCATTGTGGCGACTGTAGAAAAAATCTTGTGTGTGTTTCGAGCGCAAATGTACATTGTCGATTTCGAGAGAATGCCTCGCTCCTGCGTCGCGTGGCAACAACCTCTCAATCGACATCAACACTGTCCCATTTTGCGCTCTTAATACACAAATCGCTATTTTTTTTTTTTTTTTCATTAAATATATAAATGGAATGGGCCCCATAAAATGTTATGCCCAGAGCCCCGGTCCGTTTGTCGTCGCCCCTGTATTTACCTACATATTTTTTACCATAAAAAAAAACGATCAAACGCCTCTGGATTATGAAACCTGCAATATATGTAATTTTTTTAGAATTTTTGGCTATAATTATTGTCATCTATTTAAAAATGATCCAATTTGGAGTTTTATGGACTCTAGGCAAAAATATCAAAATATGTATGAAATAGATGAGAGCTCAGTTTTTTGAAAACACTGGAGTTCGCTAGTAGGTAATTGGAATTACATAAATTAGAAACGTTAAAAACTTGAATATTTTTAACTAATATCTGTAACTTTTTTTAAAAAATTGATTTATCCCATTACGAGTAGGTATAATCATTTTCTGTGCAATTAGTTATTTTCATTAATCAAGTTTTCTTTATTTGACTACAAGCCTCAGACAAATGCCTTGTTGCTCTGACATAAATTCGGCCCTGTTCGTAAAAAGGATTTGTCATCTCTCCATAAAAAAATATCAAATAAAGCTGTAATTTATATTTGAAAGGCTACCTCATTAATATTTAGTTAAATATTTGTATTTCTAAAATCATTATTTAAATATTGATGTTATTGTAAATTAATAATGTCAAATACGAGTACTAGAATTAGAATTAAGGCTAATGATAAAATAATTCATTTATTTTTCATTATTAGGAATTAGAATTATCAATTATAATAATCAAACAGTTTTTGAACTTATGAGACAATTTAATTGTATTTATAATTGACCCACTCTATTTAAACTTAAACTTTTCAACCAAAAACACATTTCATAATATTCATAAACATGTACAGATCTTTGTCTTATGAATCGAGGCTGCTACGATAACAGTTATCAGTGTTATCACCCTCCCTTAGTCTGGTGTGATGTCCTGTCCTGAGCACGACCATTTCACATGGAGATAGCTTATCGAGGAGCCCTGGCAGACACTGACTTCGGACGAATTTAAAAGTTTATTCACATTTACGCCAGCGCCAATCAGTAAAGTTATATGTTGAAGTTCATTCACGTGACACGTGCATTATAATAATTATTCTAACAAACAGCCGCACTAATTATTATGAATATTTATTTATTTAAAAAAAATATATTGATGCAATTTATTTACTACATCTAACCAGTTAGTACTGTATTGATTAATTAATGAAATTTTATATCAAAAAGTCATTTAATATTTTTTGTTCTTATTACTAATGTACGAGTACTATGATAGAAAAAATTCATTAGTAATTATGATAATTATTACTCATCTCTTCAAATGTTTTATTTTGGTTACATTACTATAAAATGATTAGAAAATTATATGCTTCCTAGAATAATAATTCATTCATAGAATGGCATAATAAAGAAAAAGAAAGTGAAACATAAAAAAATAAAAAACAGAATCATCACTACTATTTAATTAAAAATTTCTGGATGTGCTTATCTATTTTAATTCTGATATTGTAGTAATGACAAATATATCTGTACCGTTGATGGTGCTCCCCAGGCGTCACCTCATGGATGAAAACCACAAGGACTAATTTTGTGCTATTTGAAAATTTGAATAAATATCTAAGCCTAAGAAGTAAAAGCACAGTAACATTTATTGTGATTATAATTACAATATATTCTAACTTTATGAACAACAAAAGCATAAAAATAAAAAGGACAGTACTAAACAAACTATTTTATTGTCTTTTTATTACATTGAAGCGAATCTTTGGTCATAAAAACATAATAGACCTTTTCAATTGAAAGAGATAGAAGATATGCGCATTTGGGATCTGTGCATAGTAAGAACAATTGGCGGGAGCCATGGTTATCTACTTTCTTGCTGAAATATATTGCGTTTATTTTTTCAAATTTAGACGTAAAATGTGAGGAACATCTTTGACAACTTTAAAAAACTTCTTGAAAGAAGTTATAAAAGTTTTTATTACAAATATTTTAGTGACTGCAATATTTTTGACGTTTCGTTTGACAACCCAACTGGCAGTTGTTGCCGCCATCTTACTTACTATTTGCAGCGATAGAAAGAGATAGCTGTTAAATTGAAAAGGTCTATTACAAAACAATATACAAAATAGCAAAATACAGGTAATGAAAATAATAAAGTAAACAAATTGAAAATATGAGTAAAACTGAAACAAATAATAATAGAGATAAACAAATAATGGTCTGTAATTGATTATTTGCATATGTTTCTTAATAATTTTCAATTTTTTCACTCCAGTAAATTAATAATGAGGTCATGCACAATTTTTCATTTTTAACTTATCGATAGAGTAATGAAAAATAATAAATCAGTATTTTTCATTTTTCCTCAATTCTATCTTTAATTATAAAAAAATTGCAATTAAAATGTGACTATTTTTCTCCGCCTCGTCCCTCGCGAAATTTCAATTTTCACACTAGGTTACCGTTAAACGTCAAAGTGACATTTAAAGATAACCTGAAATTTACTAAAGTAAACATATCGGTGAACCGTTATTAAATTACCAAAATAAAGAATAAAATAATATTCTGCAATATATTTAATGTCTCGCATCTGTTTCTATAGCAAAACAAACTTCTAGCGTCTAATCTCATTTTTTTTCAAAAAAACACACGTTGTGATGCTTGGATAACTTCAGGCCAAATGAAAATTATGTTTATAAAAAGGAATACAATGATGTTATATTAATACATTTTCTATTTCGGTGCTCTTATGTTTCTATAAAAGCACTGTTTTTCACTGAAAACACGACGTTTAGAAAATCTATAAACGTACTGTTTTTGGCGCCTTTTGTATTCTAGAGGTGGTAGTCATGCTTTCATAACTGACAGATAACCTCAAAATGGTAAATTGTTTGTGTTAAAATATTGGGGCCTATTCTGTAACTCAGTGGTTAATTTTTAACCACTGGTCAAATTTTTTAACCAATCAAGTATGTTGACATATAACAAGAAAATGGATTTTTAGTTGTCAAATAAATATCTATTGGATAAAAATTTTAACCAGTGGTTAAAAATTAACCACATTATTTCTAATTGAGGATTTTTATCCTTTCTCTAGGTGATAGGACTAGAAAGAAAATAAATTTGTAGCTATAGCTGTGTTAGTTAAGAAAGAATAAGAATCTGTGAAGTTAAAATTTCAACTAAAAAATTATGAAACAAGAAACAAAGCGCTTAGGTTTACTTTGTCAAAATAATTAAAACGGTAAGTTTTATTTATTACAATTTACATTTATGGTAATGCAATTTTGAATTGAATCTATTGTTATTCCATGCAGGTTATGAAATGTATGATGCACGTTACTTGAAAATGTTGACACTGTCTACTCAATTTGTGGCGGCTACTAGAAAACAAATATGAAAAGTTGACGTTTTAATCCATGATTTCTAGTTCCACGTCGTGGCGAACTATCGAATATATGCCATATATGTTTTGTATTAAAAATTGTAAGAACAGCTGTTGCCGTTATCTGTGCAACTGAGCAGTGAGTGTTGACAAAATAGTGGAAAGTAATTAATAAATAATAAATTGTTCATTAAAGTATTTCATTATTTAAAGAGCTTTATTTATATGTTGTTTTCTCAATAAATCCGCTCGATGGTCCACATAACGTCCTTCAATCCCATATTCAAGTTTTATTTATGATAATAACCAACACGAACCACCGATATGTCAAATCAGGATGGTTCATTATTAAACCTTGGAGTTCATTGTATGTATTGGTTTTCCTCTTTCATAATTGTATAATGCTTGATACAATGTTTTAATGTAAACAATCAGACAAAATCACAAGATACACAAACTGTCAAAATGTGAAATTTCAATTTTTAGCGAGAAGCGCTACCAATATAACTGATAAAAAATCTGATGTGGCCAGCACATTACCTTCCGTCAGTTGTGCGTCAGTTCTATGTATTTTGCACAAATTTCATACGGAAAGTTCCTTGCTAAATATTCTATTTCTTGTACATTACCTTCCGGCAGCTGCATGTATTTTATGCAAATTTCATACAGAAAATTTATGTCTTAAATTATTATTTTGTAACGTTTTCTATATACAGTGTAATGTATCTGCAGAAATAAAAGATTTATTATTATTATTTCTTGTACATTACCTTAAAGCAGTTGTATGTATTTTATACAAATTTCAAACAGAAAGCAAGAGATCCTATATTTCCAATAAAATTATAAGACAAACACACTATGTCAATTTCACTTGACACTGACATCTTTCAATCAGAAATTTCTTAATATAGTAGCTGTTTTCATAGCTATAGCTACTTTATGAAATTTAAATTCTTTCCAATTTTTTAACTCTATATCCATTTAATATTAAGTATAAATTGCAGTCAAATCGTATAGAGAATAAAATATTCTTTAATATTTATAATAACATTAAATGTGAAAAAATGATATACGAAAATTTTGTTACACACACACACACACACACACACACACACACACACACACACACACACACACACACACACACACACACACACACACACACACACACACACACATCCACACACACACACACACACACATACAGACATCATCGTAAAAATAGTAAATTCGTATTCTAGGGACCCTAAAACGTGCTTATTGATTAAAAACTCATCATCGAATTTTTTGACCAAAGACAATACCTTCCTTACCTAAAGGTGACGGAAGGTAAAAAACACCAATTCATACTTTTGACAAGTCCTTTTTAAAAAAAATCTAATTGTTAAGTACCTCAATAGAAAAAATAGTATAAAAAACATGTATCATAAGGCCTGTTGACGCACTCGTCCTTTGTAAAACTCGCCTGGCGGCTCTTTTTCCAAACTTGGACTCGTACGTTAACAGATTGCCTTATGATACTTGTGTTTTAATGTACTATTATAGTATTTCTATCAAATTTAGGTATGTAATTTTCAATTTATAGTCTATATATATTTTTTTCTTTTAGAAATTCTGTGTCAATGTAATAAGTCAGTATGAAATGAGGTCTGGACGGTCTAAACTTACAGTCTGAACGTCTAACGTCACAACATGTCTAGTTTTTGCAAATTTTTAAAAATGTAATACTTTAAAACGATTTTATACAACAAAAAATGTATATAAAAAATAATTTAATCATACAGAACGATAAATTAGACTATGTTTGTTCAATTTAAACAAAAAAAGAACAATTATTTTCTTGCATGACCTAATTCATAATAATAATAATAATAATAATAATAATAATAATAATAATAATAATATCTGTATTCCGTGGACTTGAGTACAGCACAAGTAGAGGTGGGCGCGGGCCGTGATTTTGTCGGGTCACGATGGGTCACGACGTAACCCGCGTGATCGTGAATATAATTAAAATTTTGCGTCGTGATTGGACGTGAGCGTGAGGCACTAAAAAATTATCGTGCGTGATCAGGCGTGGTTGAAATTTAATCGGGCGTGAGTACGTTTTCTTCTATTTTTTATTAAAAAAATTGTCAATTTCCACCTTTTACTTTACATTCTTGTTATTATTATTATTATTATGTCCAAATATGTCATCAACAGTATTTTTTTACATAAAAATAGTGTTATTGTTGTACCCAAAATTGTATACACAGTTGCTCCGATTTCACTGAAGATATACAAATCTTTAAGCCCGTTTGACACGATCATAATTTTGTTAACAAATTTGTTACCAAATTTATAATGATATTTGTGATGGAATAGAACAACCTATTTGTCCATAAACATTCGTATCCAATGAAACCAATCTGTTACCTAACTTATTATAAATTTGTTAACAACTTTGATAACAACTTATGACTGTGTTAAACTGGCTTAAATGTACATAGAAACAATTACGTGACACGAACGTGACCCGCCGGGCGTGATCGGACATGAGTGGCAAAATAAAATCGTGACCGTGAGTGATCGTGAATCAAACATAAAAAGTCGTGTGTGATTGGTCGTGATTACATTTTTTGTTCCGTGAGCGTGCGTGATCGTGAACAAAAAGTTACTCACGCGCCCACCTCTAAGCACAAGTATGGAACCGTCAACAAAAGTGATACAATTAACAAAAATAATACAAAATACACATTGAAATACCGTAGCCTTATAATTATTGTGTTAGAAATTCTTCAAGTGTATAATGTGCTTTAGTAAACAGAAAGTATTTTAAACTTTTCTTGAAAACATTAAAAAAAGCACAATCTCTGATATTTGTTGGTAGTTTGTTACAGACTTGTATAGTCCAAATATGTGTGGGGAATTTCTCGGAATTTTTCATCTTTTATTCATGTTTAAAACAAAAGAAAGTAGACTTGTTATATATAATTGAAAACCTTATAAAATAAGGAAAAAGATGAGACTATTCTCATTATAGGTTCCCATTTAAAAAAATATAAGTTTCTGTAATATCTCGAGAATTATTAAGTTTTCAATACCTAATCTAGTTCAAAAATTTTTAGAACAATTTTTCTCTATCATAATAAATAAGATATGAGATATTTTCGAAATTAGAGAAAAACGAGTATTATTTGCCTGTAGCTCAGAAACAAAACAACAAACAAACTGTTAACTCATTGTAAATATAACAAAAGAAGATCGAAAATTATCAAAAAATAATATTTATTAACAGTGTTTAACAACTTTAGTTGTTTCTGATGTATGCACGTATTTTATTATCTCTGATACTTTTTGACGACATTTTCAGCCTTACAATTTTTGATTTTGTAATGTAATGATCTTATTTTCCAACTGTACTTTAACTATCCCTGATGATGATTCATTTGGAAAAGAAACGCAGGTAAGTTAATAAAATGACTATTTAATAAACACTGTTTACCATGACTGCATCTCCAATTATTTCTCATCAACCCTAACAATAATTATGTTCATCGAAAGTACATTATTTGACCATGTAAAGCCACCTATACGAATAAAACAATTCGAACAAAATCGGATATTAACATTAATGCAAAAGATACCTAAGTATTGAAAATTAATCGACTGCAATAGTTCAGAAATCTTATACATAATGCTACAGGAAATCAGCAAAAATTACATGAAAAACAAGAATGACAGAAAAATAAAAGAGATAAATCTTGAAAATATTGTTATAACACACTTAAGAGAAAAACACTACGAAAAAATATATCATATGTCATAATTTAAAATTTATATTGCTTGATATATTTGTTATACCACCTGCCAGTTGTCATTGATTTATAGCTATTAATATACCTAGGATTGGTATGAGTATGTATCATAACTGCCGCAGATGTCAGTTTGAAATCCGAGCTCGTAGAGCGAGAATTTTAAGACATCTAAGGCTTTTTATGATTCATAACATGCGTGGTTTGTTCAATAGTTACCGGTTTCAGAATGCTATATGATAAACAGAACAATTATTTTGACATATGACAAATATTCAAATCGTGTTAAAAACAATACACTAACGTTGTCAGTATTTATTAATGAAGAGCATTATACTTTCACTTTATTTTATTTATAATATTACCGTGCAGATACAGTTATTACTTAGTTACCAGCCTAATTTTGTATATGTAAACAAAGGCTTAATATCCTGAAACCGGTAAATTCATTTATTGTTTTTGAAGTTCAGCGTGTTGTCTGAGCAAAGAATAACAATTTTTAGAACAACAAAGAAACGACACTTCATAAGTGGGGAAAAATTATTTTAATGCGCAGGTTTACTGGAAATGTCATAGACTAGCGTGAAACTCCAATTAGGTTTCATATTTTTATCAAAGAATAAGATATTCTTTGTTTATAGTAAGGAGAACAGACTTGGATATATGATACACAAGGTGTATAATAATGCTTCAAATAAATGTTTAAGAAAATTAAATTCTCCATCTATTTAAAATTTTATAAAAGTTAATTTTTATAGTGTTAGCCATTGTTATTGAATTAAATTCATAAACAAACGTAATGACAATTTATCTGTCAGAAATTATTATAATATTTATTTATGCAACAAGCGTGTAAAGTAATACATTTTTGGTCGAGTGCGATGTTTTTTAAATTGGAGCTCGAGACAAAAAACACTTTTTCCACACATGTTATATACAACATTTTTCCTACAACCGAAATGTTAGTGATGTTTCACATAATACGGAGTGTACAGGCATCCATCATTTTCAAATACTGTTAGTCCTCTTTCTCATAATACTGTACAAAATGTAACTAAAACACTTGGAAGAATAATCTCAAACAGAAGCGGATTAGTCTTCTATAATTGTACATTGAATATTAATATTAAAAATTAGGTTAGGTTAGAATAAATGTAAAAAAATGTTAATTTTCTTAAAAATTAGATTGGTACCTACTCAATCTGTTAAAAAAATTATTACATTTGTTTCATTTACAGTCTGTATTCATAGTTCTTAACAAATTTTATTACTTTCATTATTATTTACTACCTAATTATCTACTTGACAGGTAAATTAACCGAATTTGAATGTTTCTTAGCAACGCCTATTTACTTTTCACGCACTAGTGCTTGATAAGTGACTCATTACAAACTGTAAAGAGTGCGTGAAAAATATTTTTCCTACAATCGTGCGTGAAAAGTACTTTTCGCGCACTCATTACAGAGTGTAAAGTGTCACTTTAAGCGTTGCTAGGCAACATTAAAATTTGGTTAATTAACCTGTCAACTATATAAAAAGATAGTAAATAATAATAAAAGTAATACAATTTATTAAGAAATATGAATATACACTGTAAATGAAACAAATCTAATATTTTTTTAACAGATTGAGTAGTGATCTAATTTTTAAGAACATTAACATTTTTTTTGACATGTATTCTAACCTAACCCAATTTTTAGTATTAATATTAAATATACAATTTGTACATTATAAAAGACTAATCATCGTCTGTCTGAGATTCTTCCAAGTGTTTAAGTTACATTTTGTACAGTGTTATGAGAAAGAGTACGAACAGTATTTGAAGCTGCTTGATGCCTGTACAGGCTGTCTCATTTTCGATGTTTATTTAAGGTATTTTGGGTAATATTAACGATAGATCAAAACCGTTTGCACATTGCAGGGTCAACTTTTCGAGAAAAGTTTAATAGTCCCCACAGGAATTTTCGATCTTCTTTTGTTTCTGAGCTACAGGCAAAAACTCGTTTTTCGCTCATTTTGAAAATATCTCATATCTTATTTATTATAAAAGTTAGAGAAAAAATGTTTTTACAAAAATTTTACCGTATTTTAAATAGAATAAAATGGCGTAATTAGGTTTTTTGAAGACTTAATGATTCTCGAGATATAAGACAAACTTATGATTTTTTAAATGGGAACCTATGTTGAAAATAGTCTCGTCGTTTTGTTTATTTTATAAGCTTTTCAATGATATATAACAAGTCTACATTCTTTTGTTTTAAACATTAATAAAAGATGAATTATTAATTTATTGGGGTGAAAAAAAAATTAAATTATTAAGTAACAAATGAAAAAATCTATTACAGATCATCATTTGCATATTTCTAATAATATTTGTTTCAGTTTTACTCATTTTTTCAATTTATTTACTTCAAAAGCGTATTAAACCATCTTTTTCAGATTGTGTCAAAGCCAACTGTAAAGTTGATAACTAGTAATTTAACTATCCCGAAAATATTTGGTTAAGAATAATTTTGAGAACATAATTTATAGATATTGAATCGAAATAAACAAATGATGATTTGTAATAAATTTTTTCATTTGTTTCTTAATAAATTCCAATATTTTCACCTCAATAAATTAATAATTCGTCTTTTATTAATGTTTAAAACAAAAGAATGTAGACTTGTTGTATATCATTGAAAAGCTTATAAAATAAGCAAAAAGACGAGACTATTTTCAACATAGGTTCCCATTTAAAAAATCATAAGTTTGTGTTATATCTCCAGAATCATTAAGTTTTCAAAAAATCTAATTACGCCATTTTATTCTATTTAAAAAACGGTAAATTTTTTGTAAAAACAATTTTCCTCTAACTATCATAATAAATAAGATATGAGATATTTTCAAAATTAGCGAAAAACGAGTTTTTGCCTGTATCTCAGAAACAAAAGAAGATCAAAAATTCCTGTGGTGACTAGTAAACTTTTCTCGAAAAGTTGACCCTGCAATGTGCAAACGGTTTCGCTCTATCATTAATATTATCCGAGATACCTTAAAAAAACATCGAAAATGAGACACCTGTACACTCTGTATTGTGAGAAAGATCAATACCATTTCAGTTGTAAAAAAAATGTTGTGTACAACACGTGTGTAAAATAGTATTTTTTGTCTCGTGCTACAATTTCCGTATTCGGCTACTAGACCAAAAATGTACTACTTTATACACTTGTTACATAAATAGCTATATCATGCACGGTTGTAGGAAAAATATAATTTGCATCAAAATAATACTTTTTAATAATTTCTTACGTTTCTTCGAGTGAATAATTCTCCATTTTCAATTATGACTCTTACCTCCGATATTATGAACAGATATTTAATTTTAAATGCGCATTTATCAAAAATAAGCACATAGAAATTCAGGTAGCAATACTAGAAATCTTGTATAACAAATCATTTCAATATACTTTTGTTCGTTAAATGCTCATTGAAATTAAATGTCTATTAATAATACCGGGGGTAATAGATGCAGACAATTTGACAGATACGTTTCTGAAAAGTCGAATGTCATTACATTTGTTTCTGATTGTAGGTAAATCAATTCCATGGGTAACACTATCAAATTTGCTCGGTTACGGAACACAAAATAAAATAGGATTAATGAATTAGATTCAGAATTTTATTCTCTAAAACATTTATTTGAAACATTAATGTCTAAAATTAATAAACCACTTTTGACCAACATAAAACTTATTTCCCTTGTTAAGCGCGTATGGCCCGGGTTTCATGTTACATCCTGTATGTGCTGCTAAATCATGTGATACGAGAAACGATGGTCGTAACAGTACGAATTATTTATTTTGTTATATTTGCTAATTATATTTTAAATTTGATGTAAATGCATGGAATGGCTAAAACTTTGCTATAGAGAGAAACTGGCCGAAAAAAATACGAAATATTTATACGAAAAGTGTGTGACAAATATTTTGAAAATGAATTGTTTTTAAAACATTTGAAAAACACACAACAGCCACACGCAGAACAGATTTTTTGTGTCAAATTTTAATAATAGTTTTGTTACTAGTCCTAGTCCTCAACCAACATGTTCAAACATCAGTAAATCATATTTTACCTTGACATTACAAGCTTTAGAAGTATTTCTCTGTTTTTATATTGCTAATTTCCTTTATTAAACCTGTATAGTCTTTAGTGTAAGTTGCCTTGTTATATTCCTTGTATAAATTTTATCTATTTGAATTTCTCGCTTTTACGGCCTCCTGGCAAAATGGCCATAGCGCTCAGGGTCACCAGAAATGCCAAATGTAATGTAAACATCAAAAGTGCCGACCGAAGTATGTGGCTTTCCTGAGATCCAGAGTGTGTTTCTTAGTTATACTTCATTTCACGTAAAAAAAATAGTGATGGGAAGATAGATGCAATTTGATCTTATTTTTGATTGGATAATACACCGATATATCAAAAAACAAGATCAAACTGCACCTATCTTCCCATCACTATCTTCGTACGTGACATGAAGTATAGTTTGGAATTGTGATACGTGTTTTCTTGAATATCCGCTAGATGCGCTTCGTGGTAAGGACCCTTAGGATAACTTTATAACCAGGGTATGGCCATGGTCCAAGATCACCGCCATTGTCGGGAATTCATTTCCCTATTTATTTATAATAAATGTGTTATTATATTAAAAAATCTGATGTGGCCAGCACATAACCTCTCGCCAGATATTTTACTTGTTTGTACGCATCAAACGCAAAATATTTTTAAATACAAAAACAAATATTCATGTCTCACTACAAAATAATTCTCACATATATTTGCAAAATCTATGGGATATTTTAATATAAATTATGTACAATACTTACATTTTCTTTATATTCAATATCCTGAAATTTTCTTTGTCTACTTTCCTTTTCTTTTTCTTTATATTCGTCATTTATTAGCAAATTCCTTTTATATTCTTTTTTTCGTATATTCTTTTGCGTTGTTGACTTTTTATTTATTTGCATAATCTTCATTATGATGTACAATAGTATATTACATTACAAGTCACGAAAATGTTTCATTGCAGACGAGGAGGCATGTTTGAAGAATGCGAGGATGCGCAGCGTCCGAGCATTTCTTCAAAGCCACCGAGTCAAGCAGACATTTTTATGACGCGAGATGTATTCTATTTTTTATTTAAAAAAATCGGCAATTATAGAAGCTTAAAATTATAGAAAAAATTAGGTTTCCATAAATCATCAGAGCTGTGACAAATTTTAAAAAAAACGTTGTCATGACAAGTAAACAAAGTAACAAACGTGACAAATTTTATTATTATAAAAAATTTGGCGCGTTGTGTTTGCTTTCTTGCTACCGGTAATTTTCCTTTTGACAACGATGTCGCAATGCGAACGTGATTTTGATGGTGATGATGAAGTACCGATGGACATAACTGAAACTGCGAACACCGCTGTGGCAGAACTACAAAAAAAAATCCAAACAGCGGTACGAAAAGGAGTACGATAGATTCAAAAAGTAGTGCAGCATTAGAAAAGTGAATCAAATTAGTACAGACAGTGGAAAGTAAAAATGACTAGTCATGGAAATCTTACTTTCAAGACTCAAATTAGTCCGGAAATGAGGATTTTCATGCCGATTTTAAAAAAATATTTTTGACAGTGGCATACAAATACTTTTGACAGTGACATTTATGTGTCAATTACATACGCATTTCCCACTTAGTGGGTTAGCACAAACCCGAAAGAATAAAAAAAACACCCTCCAAAAAAAATCAGTCTCTCTTTCAACAACATTCTTACTAACCTGACATCATAGGTACAACATATATTCCTCACTCTCAACATATTAAAGTGACCGAATTACGGTAGCGAAATACCGCAACCGGACCACAATAATAGTTACGAAACAATCATCAATTACAAACATGAATTTCTTGCCTTAAAGTAGTTTGATCTGAGAAATTTTACATCAAATTATTTTATATACATTTCTTTATCTCTAAATCTATAGAAGATATAATAATGAATTTATATTTATCGAATAAAGAATTTAACGTTCTTTAATATAAGTATTTAGATAAATTTTCGATAAATTATATTTAGATGATTTTTTTCTTGTAACTACTACTTCCGGTTGTCCAATTGTTACCAAAACTTAATCAACTCTTTCCATTATTGTTAAATTGAGGTATCCGTAGTTAAAAATGTCTTAAGTCTTATAGTATTTGAGAAATCGTGCATCCACACACACATACGGACATCATCGTAAAAATGTTATAATCGGATTCTAGGGACCTTAAAACGTACTTATTCACTGAAATCTGGATATGCGATTTTTAGCATGAATTCAATACTTCTCTTAGCGAGAGGTAATTATTAAATTATCACACTGTGATTTTATAAAGGTAATAAAAAATAATTAATTTGAGATACACAATTATTATTAAGACATAAATTTAGAGGTTATGTAGAATATATGATATGGGTTGTTATTATCACATCTAATTTGATATCTGTAGTTCTTATTTGCATAATAATTGTACATTCTAAACTTACCTTTTAAAAATTTAAATGATTTTGCTTAATATTGGTAATTTATAGTTGTTTTCAATATGTCAGTAATCGCGGTGGGTATCTTAACAAACTTCACAAGTAAATAAAATAAAAATATTACTTACACTTTAAATACATATTAAAATGATAATGGACCTTTTCAATTTAACGGCTATCTCTTTCTATCGCTGCAAATAGTAAGAAAATGGCGCGTACAACTGCCAGTTGGGCTGTCAAACGAAACGTCAAAAATATTGCAGTCATTAAAATACGTGTATTCTTAGTGAAAAATTGCATCGTTAGACATTTTAACTTCAATAAAAGCTTTTGTAACTTATTTCGATAAGATTTTTTAAAGTTATCTGAGATATTCTCACATTTTACGTCTAATTTTTTTAGAAACATACGCCATAGATCTCAGTTGGTCTTACTATGCGCAGATCTCCATTGCGCATATCTTCTATCTCTTTAAATTGAAAAGGTCCATTAAATGTGTTTTTCATTAAAATAAAACAAATAGCCACGAAAATACATAATAATTTGCGCAAGAACAACACATATAACAGATGGGCCGGTAATGGCGGACGAAACGTGAGCCACGCCATGACCATACCCTGGTTATAAAGGTCCCCTAAGGACCCTATGTCAAAATGACAAATGACAACTTCAAATTAGAAAATTTAAATTCCTTTTGGTCAGGATTTAAAATACAGGAATATTAAAAAATGTAATGCCTCATACTATATGTCATAATTTTTGAGGACACTTTAAAAATATTCTTTTCAAAATCACGAGTGATAGCCGGATCGCTAATACGGTTAACACCGAAACAAAGCTGTTACCTTGGATACGCGAAACGGAAACGTTTAAAATTAAAATAATTGTACGTCATTTATATATGTCAACGAGATATAATGCATATTTGCAAGTTTTGATAATATTTTTTTTTTAGAAAACATGTACCAGGATGACCGTAAGTATACTCATTAATAATAATTAATTAATAAATAATACTTCAATATTACTTGTGCAGATATTATATTTTTATTATTGAAATTGAAATTACAGGAACCGAAATGTGTAAACTTCAAATAGTCCAGCTTACATTTTGCCAAAGAAAAACATACAATTTCTGTAATTTATGGATATTATGTACCAAATTTTGTTAATAAAATTTTGTAATAATTACCGTAATAACCGTGTAATTTCTTTTTTATTTTATTTCTAATTTTCAGTAAACGTAAAGCACAATTTCAATAAATAAATAAATAATCACGTTGGTTGCGATTTTAGTTTTAATTTTGGGTTGGCAACGCTAAGATGGCGCCAAAAACTATATACTTTCAATATACTTTATTTTTTACATGTACTGTACCAACGACCAAATATAACTAGACAAAACATACCCTATCCCTCCTTACTGAATGTTTTGATTTCGGCTGGCCAGAAAGAGACAACTAGAGAAAGAGATATATGTGGTATAGTTCAAAAATTTCTCACTAGATGCCACCATACATTAATGTTCGATAACAAATGTCAAAATCAGATAAAAGTAGTAGTTAAAATATTATATCGCCTTGTACTTCAACGCGATATACATAATTGAAAGAATATACAAGTAAGCATTTTATATCATATAATATAGTTCGTACTATTTACACTTTTTGTTTTTTTCGCAGATTTAGGTTATGTATTCACAACAAAGCGCTAAGAAATGTTAGTGACCCTTTTACCTTACCCGATGAAAATTTTAAACAAATCTTTTGGGTAATCCGAGGACTCGCTTAATCATAACATCTGCCTCATCTGCGAAATGGTAGAATAATGACATCCGGGTCGGGCCACCGCTAGAAACCGCGAAGCCCAGAGAATTTGTAACTTGCGAGGCCCCTTCGAAGCTATGCATTTATAATTTCCACCACAATATTATTGTAAATTTCTTTTAGGTTTTCGCAATATGCTATTTATAAATATTGATGAAATTTCCTTTGTTGGATTCGTTCTTGTAATCAATATTATTGGGTTACAATCAAAATATTTTTTTGTTGCAAACAGTTTTACAGTTATAGTTTCCAATATAACAATACTAGAGAATTATCCGTTTGGAGGAATATTTCTTTTACTTTTCTCTACTAAATTTTAATAGTAAATCAGGGGAATATCGATAGAAAAATTATACTGAACCCATTTTAATCATAATTTTGTATTTTTATTTCCAAAGAATATAATATTAAAATATTAATGAAAGAACTTGGCATTTCAATAGTTTTTATTTTATTCAACATAAAAATCATAAATCTTTAAAAAAATGCTTCAATTATTTTATATAAAGATGGTTTATAACTCTTTTGGTCTCATGTCATTTTATTTATTTTATTATTATAGAACTTTTCGTTCTGAAATAACTTCTTTTTATTGAACAAAACTAAATCAAAATGTATGTATAACAATGTATAATTTAAAAAACTTTCCATTCTAAAATGATAATGCTGAAGAACACTTGCACCTCTAGTGAGCAATGCTCAAACTAGACAAGACATATCTCTGTCTCTGTCTGGTCAGCCGAAATCAAAACAAACCAAGTGAAGTTTTGTCTAGTTATATTTCGCCGTTGTACTGTACCGTCTGTAAAGTGCACAGTCAGTTGGTAGGTTGGTAACACGTTGCGCCCCTAGCGGAAAAAGCAAGTGAACACGTCTCACTTTGGACCACCGTTGGACATTGGACACGCGTTTCAAGGAAAGGTACTGGAACAGACAGTATGATAAATAGAATTTAGTGAAAGAACTTTGCTAGGAAAAATTTAGATTCATTTTAGAAGATTTCAGGTTGTTGCCAAAATATATATACACAATTCAAATTTTTCTAAAAGAATTTACTATGATTTTTTCGTCGGTTACAGTTTTGCATCGTCTTTTCTACATAAACAATTTTTCTTATTAGAGTAAAAATCTACATACCGATCGAGCAAGCGTTTAGTGTCTATAAATTATGTGCTAGCTGACAGGTTTCGACATGTATACATTGCGCATGTGCTAGGAACTTCATGATTTTGTTCTCGGCTGATTTATAACCTCAAAGAGCTTGTTCATCGATCTACGTTCGTTTTATTGGAGACTATACATCAAATAAAATAATGTAAGTAGTTTGAAAGTATGTAACTATGTGGTATAAATAGGAAAATTATTATTTTAGAACAATGAATAACATTGGCGAAGCATTAAATTTTCTTTACATTGTTGTAAGTGCGGACATCTTGCTACAGATGTTCGCTATCTACGTATCGAAGTGGTTTACGTTTCTAGTTTACCTAATTCGAAATAAGGATGAAATAAACCTGTCTTAAATGAATGAAACAAGATAACTCTTATGTTATAAACATTTGATTATTATAAGCTTTAATTTGTTGTGAACAAGATGTAAGTATAGAAAACTATAATATAAACATTCATACCTACTTAGTAGTTATTCTAAATGAAGAGAAATAATGTAACACCTACCTATAATAGAAAATTATGAGCTACTAATTATAAATTTAAATTAAAGTAATTGTAATTTTAGATAAGAATGAGAGAAAGTCGTTACCCAAACGAAAACCTTTGACGCCATTGACGCATATGTTGTTTCATCAGAATCTATATAATATGTTATAAACTAAATGTTCCAAGAAATATCTATAATATATTAAATAAATTCTTATATTTTGAATCACTATTTTCGCATTCTACTTTATGAAATGCATGTATGTACAGTGTGTTCAAAAAAAATTCTAACTCTGAGCAGGCTATGAACAAAAAAACGTATTTCATTTTAAAAGTATGGCGATATACTGTAACCTTATTTATTATCTTTTCTTCTTACAATTATATTTTCGACCTCGGAGCCCCTCGGGAACCACCACCGACTTGATAAAAAAAGACGCTAAAAATCGTTTTTTTCAAAATATCTCTTCACCAATAAACATTAGGGTAAAACTTGTTGCGAATAAAATTCTCTATAACTTTCATCTAAAACATTTTTTTCTATAACTAATATAAAACGAGCTACAGCGCTTCAAACAGAAAAATTTTGAAAATTTACTTTATGCTTCATGTGAATTATATTTTATTATATATTTTCTTATTTTTTTTACAAATTAATTATTATTATTTGACTACTACACATATATTAATTAACTTTTTACCTTTTGTTTCAATTTAGAGGTTTTATAGTCCAAGAAATTTTCGATCTTACCTCAAAGTAATGGACTTTTTCAATTTAAAGAGATAGAAGATATGCGCAATGGGGATCTGCGCACAGTAAGAACAGTAATCAATGGCGTTTGTTTCTAAAAAAATTTGACGTAAAATGTGAGAAAAATCTTTGACAAAAAAGTTACAAAAGCTTTTATTGAAGTTAAAATGTGTAACAATGCAAATTTTCACTGAGAATACAGGTATTTTAATGACTGCAATATTTTTGACGTTTCGTTTGACAGCCCAACTGGTAGTTGTTGGCGCCATTTTCATTTGCAGCGATAGAAAGAGATAGCCGTTAAATTGAAAAGGTCCATTGCAATAAAAGCTATTTTACGCTGCATAACATATCAATATTTTCCGGAAATCGGAGTGTGGGAACCTCCCGCCAATTGGGAAAAATGACGACATATTTAAGATTTTTGCCATTTGCTCATAACAATTAAGAAAGATATTTAAATAATTCAAAAAATAAATATTACGTATTTAGTACTTAATCTAATAGGTTTTACTATCTATAACAGTTTAAGTTCGTCGTGGCATCAAGAAATGTAAATTATCGATGATATAAACATCAAATTGTCAATGTTTTCCGGCAATTTTTTAATTTTTCGTTCACCAGTCTGATCCTGTTAAAGATACGATAACGCGGTTCGAAAATTTGAATTCACCATGAAATTCTCTTTCGTATCATGTATAAAACGATTTTTACAAATGAGCGATTTGAGAGTTACTAACACCTTAAACATGCATGCAATTTCTCTAAAAATTTAAACATATGAAAATCGACTCATTTCTTAATTTCTCCTTAAAAATTTCGACTTGATTAAAGATAAACACTATTAAGTATTTAATACGTGTCGAAGTGGTTGATGAAAAATTATAAAATGAGTCGATTTTCAGACTATACTCGTAAAACCTCTTTAAATATATATATATATATATATATATATATATATATATATATATATATATATATATATATATATATATATATATATATATATATATGTAGTAGTCAAATAATAATAATTAATGAATAATAATAAAAAAATATTTTTTTAAAAAAGTAAGAAAATATATAATCTAATATGATCCAAATGAAGCATAAGTAAATTTTCAAAAAATTTCTCTGTTTGAAGCGCTGTAGCTCGTTATCTATTGGTTATAGAAAAAAATGTTTTAGATGAAAGTTGTAGAGAATTTTATTCGCAACAAATTCAAAAATAGTTATTTTTGCCCTAATGCTTATTGGTGAAGAGATATTTTGAAAGAAACGATTTTTTGCGTCTTTTTTGCCAAGTTGGCGGTGATTCCCGAGGGGTCCCGAGGTCGAAAACTTGAATTTTTTATTAGGACCTCTAATTATATAACACATCCAAAAATCAGAAATACCCGACCTTTTGTGGAATAAACCCTTATTTTTCTACCCAATGAGTGGACTATAGGTGTATATCTTTAAAAAATAAATAAACAGAAATATCTTATTAAATGTTTTTATTATTTAAACGAACTTTTCTAATATTACTCTAATTACATGTTTGAATAATTAATCATCTGCAAAAAGGTTATAAAATTATTATAATGAAATTAAATTAAAATAGATTATACTGAGTGTTATGTAACTTGTCATACGTTACCACTTAATAAACAAGGTTACAATCAAGGACCCGAACCATAACCGAAAACCGAAACCCATATTTTATTACTTCAAATACGGAGACTGATAAATAAATTTATTTTGTAAAAAATAGGATGCAAAATCCACAAGAAACTCGATTATTAGGACTCAAATTTAAAGTACATTTTAAAGTATGGAGAAGAATAAATTCTGGGATGCAGTCATGTAATTTTTATTATTATTTGCTTCGACGTTTCGATCCTACCAGGATCATCCTCAGGAAGAAATTAATAATAACGAAACGTCGGAGCAAATAATAATAAAAATTACATGACTACATCCCAGAATTTAAAGTTGAAATATTACCTGTATTTTTGATATCAGATTTTACATTAATTTTTATTATTTGTTTACAGAACTTGTGTGTATTTAAAGTATTTATGAAAATTGTTTTAATTTACCAAAATCAACAATAATATAAATCTTAAAAAGTTTATTACTAAAAAATATGTGTAGGTACATCATATTTTTTACCTCTCGCTAAGAGAGGTATTGAAGTCATGCTAAAAATCGCATATCCAGATTTTAGTGAAAATGCACGTTTTAAGATCCCTAGAATCCGATTATAATATTTTTACGATGATGTCCGTGTGTGTGGATGTTGGATCCACGATTTCTCAAATACTATAAGTCTTAAGACATTTTTAACTACGGATTTCTCAATATAACAATAATGGGAAGAGTTGATTAAGTTTTGGTAACAATTGGACAACCGCAAGTAGTAGTTACAAGAAAAAAATCATCTACATATTATTTATCGGATATTTATGTAAATACTTATATTAAAGAACGTTAAATTCTTTATTCGATAAATATAAATTCATTATATCTTCTATAGATTTAGAGATAAAGAAATGCATATAAAATAATTTGATGTAAAAAATCTCAGATCAAACTACTTCGAGGCAAGAAATTCAAATGTTTGTAATTGACACATAAATGTCACTATCAAAAATATTTGTATGCCACTGTCAAAAATATTTGTATACTCTATCCGTTTTAACTATAAAGTGATGGGAAGATATAGGTGCAATTTGATTTTGGTTTTTGATTGGTTAATATCACGATATTATCCAATCAAACAACAAGATGAAACTGCATCTATCTTCACACAGCATACATCATTATGAAGGTTATGAAAATAAAAAAGTCAACAACGCAAAAGAATATAAAAGGAATTTGCGAAAAAATGACGAATATAAAGAAAAAGAAAAGTAAAGTAAAAAAAGAAAATTTCAGGATATTGAATATAAAGAAAATGTATGTATTGTACATAATTTGTATTAAAATATCCCATGGATTTTGCAAATATATGAGAATTATTTTGTAGTGAGACATGAATATATGTATTTGTATTTAAAAATATTTTTTGTTTTATGCGTACAGCTCAACCAGGTAAAATATCTGGCGAGAGGTTATGTCCTGGCCACATGAGATTTTTTATATTATTGTCCTGATTTAGGAATATGCGCAAATATGATTTTTCTGGCATATAGTCGTACAATAGATGATCCTAATTGCCTTAGCATGCTATCATTCCACGCACTTTCCGTACAAACTCGCTATTCCCGAACTTTCTACCTCCCAACTCCCCGTCCCGTACTAACATCTTCTCAGCATCACCAGTTTACCGCATGAGTTCAACTTACGATTTGAAATTTGCCAATGTTGATGTCTTCCTAAATGATCCTAAACATTTTTTGAAACAAATTCTGGCCATTGTTACATGATGGTCTTTTCTGTATTTTTTTTTTAAACTATCCTTGTATTTGTTTACTTTTTATATTTTTTGTATTATTCACTTTATATTTTTAACTTATTTTAATGTGTCTTTTTTCCTGTCCAGTCAATAGGTTTCCCCCTGTTGGACAGTGTATTTGTAAATAAATAAATAAATAAATGTAAATAGATAAATATATCCTGTAAAAATAGACAAGAATGTAATAATGGACCTTTTCAATTTAACGGCCATCTCTTTTTATCGCTGCAATTAGTAAGAAAATGGCGCGAACAACTGCCAGTTGGACTGTCAAACGAAATGTCACAAATATTGCAGTTATTAAAATACCTATATTCTCAGTGAAAATTTGCATCGTTAGACATTTTACCTTCAATAAAAGCTTTTGTACCTTATATCCTCCCTTATTTCGATAAGATTTTTTAAAGTTATCTGAGATATTCTCACATTTTACGTCTAAATTTTTTAGAAACAAACGCCGTAGATCTCAGTTGTTCTTACTATGCGCAGATCCCCATTGCGCATATCTTCTATCTCTTTAAATTGAAATGGTCCATTTGTGCTTACAAAAATATTATTACATAGTAAGTAAATATACTAACCAGTTTCATTTCCTACAGACGCTATACTTTTCCAAGCATCGTTTTTGGTCATTTTATCCTTGAATATTAGAGGGGATATTTTTGAATTAAATCTAATAATAAACAATGTTGTTCTTGACTCATTTTTCGTGTGTATAACCTAAAACCTACACATAAAAACAAATACACGCTGACGTTTGTGAAGTGGAGCTCATACGCAGTTGTGATATTCTTTTACTTTAACGGTCTTAAGTTGAAAGTTGGTCAACTTAAGATCTTAAAGTAAAATTAAAAGTGTGCACATAAAGCAGTACATATATTAACACACATTAAACTTTTATGACGTAAAAGAAAAAGTAAAATAAAAAGTAGGCTGCATAAATCCACCTTAATACCGGGGGTTAAATTTCTGATTTGGAACATCTGCGGGTAAATCAGAACAAAGCGAAAAAAAAATATAAAAAATAATGAAGGAAAAAGTGCAAAGCTTGCAATGAAGATGATCTGTGTGTTAAACAATTTTTTCAATTTTTTATATTCAGACGATTTTCCTCTGCAACAATAATAAAATTTAAATTTTAAATCGATGAGCTCTAAATTAATAAAAAAATGTTTTTAATTTTATAATGGAAAATTTATTGTACTTAGTAGAAATTAGAAATTTAGAACTTTATTTTTGCAAAAAAAAGTACCTAATATTTAAAATGTAAAAACTACAACTATTTAATTTTTTATTTTGTTCCGATTTAGGCTATTTTACGGTATTGATCTTTTGTTTATAAGTAAATTATTTAGGCTATATGTATATCTTTTTTATTCAAACTGAAATAAAAACTGTCATTGAAATAAATTTATTTGACATTGTTACTAAAGTGCACAAAAATCGTCATTAAAAGTTCAGCTATCAGTGTTGCTAACCTTATGATAATTAATTATTGTATATGTTATATGCTTATAAGTAAGATAATTTGGGCAGCTGTACGATGTACAATACTAAATTTGAACATAAAATGACAAAAAAAAAATTGCTAGAGGAACGAAATAAATAATTCCATTGTCGATTGAGAGGTCTCAAAATCAAGAATGTCAATTTTGCGCTCGAAACACACACAAGATTTTCCTACAGTCGCCACAATGCATTCAAGTACATTAAACTAGTGCAGTGAAAAAGTGGATGGCCATTGGAAGCGTTCACGCCAAACTTTTGCAGGTGGTAGCACAACTGTTCACACAATTTATTATATAGTTAATTTTAATTTATCGTTATTTTCCATTCTTTTTGAGCTATTGTTTTAATCTCATTTAAGCATTTTATACTTTCGGTTTTGTACATGAATGCCCTATTTATTTTTTCACAGCAATGCGGCATTTTGTTTGGTTCGTTTATTTCACCAACAGATATGTAAGCATATCCTATAAAAATAAATATTCCTTTTATTTTCACAATTCAAATAAAATTTATTATTCATTTCGGCACTGAATTTTATTCTTATCATTCATATGTACATAAATTACTATTATTATTTTACTGGCATAATACACTTGTACAATGTAAATGTAAAGATTAGTAAGTATAGTAAATTTACAATAATATTTTTCTAATACTACAATATCCATTGAAAATGAAATAAATATTGTCACTACTAGAGATAGAAGCCATTTTGAAATTATTTAAACAGAACAGAAGACATCTTATTTGTCATTAGCAAATAATTTCTACGATTTTATTTTAGAAAAATATTTGTACGTATACTAACTGCAAACCAAACAACAGATGTTCAAACATGAGCCAAGAACAAGTGAACAGTAAGCAAATAAATGAACACGAATATTTCCATAGTTCCCAACCGCAAAGAGAAAAGAAAATGCACTCTTAGAAACCATGTACACAGTACATATACATTATAATAAAGACATATTTGCAGTCACCGAGAAGATTTACAATTCACGATTGCATAATTATTAACATTCATTAAAAACGACATTGTCTAGTATTTCCTTATAGTGCATTGGCATCCACCAATGAAATACTACATCACGATTGTGGTATTTTACTTTTACGACTATTTATGCACACGACAAACGACAATGCTTTGCAGAAATATGTTTAGTTCTAAATAGTCAAAGGCGAACATGAAAATATGTCAATTAATTTTGACAGGCAATTATTGAGGTTGTGTATATTCAAAGGAAATTATTTTATGAATAGCAGAACCATAATAACGTGAGCAATATGTCGGAGTGATTGATTTTAGCATTTTGTTCACGTCATTTATAACAATGCACGTAAATTTACTTGCAGATGGATTTATTTTTAACATTAGTCTTAAGCAATACATAAATATTGAAATTCTTATTACATTGTTTCAAAATCTATAATGATTTGATGATTTTTATTATTGATGACAACTGTTGTTCTTAAGTTTTTTAATTGTATTATTATTTACTCATTAAAAAATGTATGGCCTTATTATCTCCGTACTAATATGCTAAATTTTGTATTTTTTTTTTCAAATATGAAATAAAATAATGATGAATCACGTATTTATAAATTTATTAATATTACAAGGTTTTCGTCTGAAGAAAAGGATAATGCTGCAATTCATAATTATTTTAAAATAAGTCCAAAAGAAGATTGGTTTGGAGCTGTATCTTTACCTAAATGGAAGGAGAGAATAGTATAGTGTATTGTAACGTGAGAGTACCTACAACATTTGGTCCGCGAGCCCCGGACCGGCGCGTGTATACAGACGTCTATAAATAGAAGCATTTTAGTATGTAGGAGGGCCTAGGTAGGCCACCGTTACCACAGGGCAGCACGCGATTAGGTGGGCAGTTAAGTAAATAAGGGGAGATAAGTGTAATTACTCGTGTATTGGTATACGTATAATTCAAGACATCACGAGAATGTTCCAGTAGGTATTAAGAGCCATTATATAAGCGACGTACGTGTGTGCGAAGATAGTTATATAGAGTGTTAGTCTGTCAGTTATAGAGATAATAAGAAGTATGGTGTCAGTGAGTTTGAGTAGCACAGTAGTATCGGGGTGGGCATATGTAGTTTAGTGTCGAGTAGAATATTCGGGAAGTTACTGGTACACTGGGATAGATGTGAAGAAAATACTCGGTAATTTTGAGGAGTATTGAGAAGCTAGGTATACGGGGACAGTAACGGCGAAGTGGATACTCGGCAGTGGTGTTGAAGAGTTGTGGCTTACGGACAGTCGGTGATATTGAGGCTGTGGAAGGAGAGAGTTACAAGAATAGACAGTCAGACCATTGAACGTGATATAAATAAATAGTGACATAAATAGTCGAAATAAATAATCAGTAATATCGTGTAAATAAATAGTCGTGTTAATTGTCTAAAAAAATAAATAAATAGAGTTAGTGTTTAACTAATTAATTACATTCGTAGTCTTAAATTAGTATTTAATATTTGTTTAATATTCGTAATCATCATTGTTATTATCTTTTAATATTTAATTATCGTCTTAATAAACATTTATTTTAATTAATAATAATTCTTTGATATTTACACTTTACTCAAATAAATAAAAACGTTACAAACATAGAAGTTTAATTTCCTGCTTCCCTAATTATTTTAGGTCAAATAGCTTCAAATAATAGTTGTAGAGCATAAAATTATTCATCTGAATCAAGAAACAAAATGAATTTTACATGCTTTGTATCGGCCGAAATTAGGTATGAAAATGTCAAAAATAATGATAGCCACGGAATTTAACAAAAAAAAAACAATTGTTTATCGTTTTATTTGTCAAATTAGGTTAATTTATTTCTATTAAGTACTATTTATAATTTCTGTTAAAAGAAATAATCACCTATAAATTTAAATACATAAGTATTCACTTGAAGATAAATTACAAATAAAATTAAATTGATCTAACTTGTCAGATAAATCGATACACATTATACTCTGTTCCATTTAAGCCATTCAGTAGATGGAGCCTGGCAACAGCGCAAACTTAAAGTGGGCGAAATTACATTGGGTAAACTTATTTTTCAATTTTATTTAAATAATAATATTTACATGAAATATAATAATAAACTAAATAAATTAGAAAAATCGTAAGTAGTACGTATGTACAATATATACTTATAAAGTAAAATAGAATTTTAATAACAAATGTCATTAAAAAAGCCTAGGAAATCAAATATATAAAATGATACTAATTATTAATGTTCATTAAAATTTCAAATTTTTATTGTTCGTATTTTCCTTCTGTTCGTTAGTCGTAGAAAAAGTATGCTCTACAACTCGAGTGGAATGCCCATATCGCCTTCGGATGACTGAACACTCCGCTTACGGCGGGACTATTTTCAACAATTTCATACGTAATTTCTGCCTTTACAAAGCGTGTAAAATTAATTTTGTTACCTCTCGCTAAGAGAGGTATTGAATTCATGCTAAAAATCGCATATCCAGATTTTAGTGAATAAGCACGTTTTAAGGTCCCTAGAATCCGATTATAACATTTTTACAATGATGCCCATGTGTGTGTGTGTGTGTGTGTGTGTGTGTGTGTGTGTGTGTGTGTGTGTGTGTGTGTGTGCGTGCGTGTGTCTGTGTGTGTGGATGTTGGATCCACGATTTCTCAAATACTATAAGACTTAAGACATTTTTAACTACGGATTCCTCAATCTAACAATAATGGGAAGAGTTGATTAAATTTTTGTAACAGTTGGACAACCGGAAGTAGTAGTTACAAGAAAAAACTCATCTAAATATTATTTATAGAAAATTTATGTGAATACTTATATTAAAGAACGTTAAACTCTTTATTCGATAAATATAAATTCATTATTATATCTTCTATAGATTTAGAGATAAAGAAATGCATATAAAATAATTTGATGTAATAAATCTCGGATCAAACTACTTCAAATTCAAATGTTTGTAATTGACACATAAATGTCACTGTCACAAATATTTGTACATCATTATGAAAATTAAGAAAATAAAAAAAAGCCAACAACGCAAAAGAATATACGTAAAAAAGAATATAAAAGGAATTTGCGAAAAAATGACGAATATAAAGAAAAAGAAAAGGAAAGTAGAAAAAGAAAATTTCAGGATATTGAATATAAAGAAAATGTATGTATTATACATAATTTCTATTAAAATATCCCATAGATTTTGGAAATATATGTAAGAATTATTTTGTAGTGAGACATGAATATATGTATTTGTATTTAAAAATATTTTTTGTTTTATGCGTACAACCAGGTAAGATATCTGATGAGAGGTTATGTGCTGGCCACATCAGATTTTTTATTGATTCAGTTGCACAATTTTATGCTATGCAACTTTTATTTGAAGTTTCTTTTACCTAAAATTATTCGGGAAGCAGGATATTACGAAAATATGCTTTTACATGTTCAAGTCCTATGTTCGAGTTACCATCCTATATGTAAAATAAAATTCTAAAAATATAAACCATGTGTCATTCTCAATCATTCTAACGTGACCCTCGCATATTTCGACTTTTATTTACTAGTATATCAAGAATTAATAATATATTATTTATACATTGACTTAAAATATAAAACTTAACACTTTATACGAGTATAAGAACTATTTTATGAAAACAGAGTTCACATTTTGGGGTTTTAAATCTGTCTTATAACTTGGCACCGTCCTGATCGGCAAATGTCTGCATGTTTATAGATACTTTCCTTACCCCGTGTACGTTTCTAATTTAAACTTATCACGCCACTGCTATTGCTGTTAGTTTTAGAACAAGCGTTGATCTACAAACTGCTTCGTATGCTGCATACTAACTAAGCAAGTAAATAGTAAATGCAGTAATCATAGATTTAGTTAATCTGATTGAAATGGAAGTTTAAGGGCCGGTATTTCCATCTCCAGATAAAGTTCAGGATAACTATCTGTCAGATAAATGATAAAATATCGCATCGAAATAAAAGCATAAATGATGTAAAGTATATTGAATGTCATTTTTTGATGCGATATTGTTCATCTATCCGACAGATAAGTTATCCAGCACTTTATCCGAAGATGGAAATACCGGCCTTAAATAAATTAAATGATAAATGATGATTAAAGCACATAAAAGCGTGTAGCTCTAAAATAATAGCCTGTAAATACGAGTAGATGGTGTTGCAAATAATATTATTAGAATGTTACCAAACTAATAACAAATTGACAGTATTATAGAAAATATTACCCCCACACAAGTAGGAAAGAGACATCCTGGCAGGTGGTAACAACATCCAGTAAATAAGGTATGGCCAACAGGTCGCTCGCGATATATTGGTCGATCACGCAACAATTTTTTATTGATCGCAATTCGGGAAGTAGTTTTTGGTCGGTCGCGACTCTTCGTAAATCTCAATTTCTACCGGCTATTATCCTAGGCCGCCAGTGCCGGCCCAATGCAAATTTAAATTGAGCGCCCTATGATTTTTTCAATTAATGTAGAATTGTGTACATCAGATAGGTATTAAAAAACATATTATGTCTACTATTGGGCATGGAGAATATAATTTGTAGTTGAATTTACGTAAGAAGAAGATTTCATTCATGATTTATTTTTTATTTTATTTGGTTGCTATCGAATTTCAAATTAGGCGGTTGACCAGAGGCGACATTTCAAGGTAGTAAATAATCGTAAATAAAATTAAAGAAAATACATTAAAAATAATAACTTACACAATAAGGGGATAGAAGTGAACAATATTTTTTAAACTTTTTGCGTGATTGTCCTACCAAAAAGATATTTTTCTACCACTGTTATATTGACCTGTGTAGGTGTTGATTACAACAATGAATATTTTCATTATAGCTTAAGACTCAAGAATATTAATTACAACAATGAATCAAATATTTAAATACTAGCATTTTGCAAAGAATCAAATGCTTATGATTTACAATTCTGAAATCTTTTATTTTTTACCGATTGCCGATATTGAATTTCCCTTACCTATTTAGGTACTATTCAAATTTAGAAGAAAGTTGAAAAAAATATTTTGTCAAATTGATAATTTTCTGGCATTGTTATGTTACAAAGTATAAATTATAACTGTAAAATTATTGATCACAACAAACGATTTTGTTTATACGAGTAACCTAATATTATTGATTAAGAGAAGATAATTTCATCAATATTTTTAATCTAGCATGAAGAATCAAAGTATAGATTTTAAAGCGTTGTTAATTTGTAAATTATACATTGTGGAGGGTGCTGATATATAACTTTTGACAAAGGCGCCTTTTACCCACGACATGAAGTGGCACTGATAGAATGAATTACTCGCGACTTTTTATATAAAAGTATGTTAAATTATTTAGTCCATATATTTGTTTACTATTTGTTAATATTAAATTATAATTTTTTTCCTCACTTCAGCGCCCCTTAAAGGAGGCGCCCCGATGAACGCATCGTCTGCTTACCGCCTGGAGCCAGCACTGTAGGGCGCCTATATTATAATTCTTTAATTAATAATCGTCATTTTTTGTCAAGAATATCATGATTTTGAGTTTTATTCAAATATTATACATAATACATTTTCTCTGTTTCGGAATAAGAATGTCACATTCTAGCACGCATATAGGCGATGTGCACATTTTGAGCGTCAGCGCCTCTAACGGCTACATTGGCATTTTTGGGTACCTAATAAATTATGACATTTCGAGAAAGTGATACAATTTACAATTTTATTTTGAGTTTTTGCTGTCGTATATGAATATTATACGTCATAGTATATTGAAATGAATAAAGAAAATATTTAAAATGCTAAATATGTGATGTGACAATCAAAAAATTAAAAATACTAGCGAAGGTACTGTGGCAGAAAATATAATTTTTCTTACAATATGCGTGATTTCTGTAAACCATTTTATCATATTTAAATTTATATTATAATTTATAATATTAGTTAAATGTTACAAGATGCACAATGCATGGAAACTGAGATTAAAAAGTTGGAAAACTTGAATGATTGGAAAGAAGAAAATTTCTACATATCACGATATCAGTGTATGATGTTAGCATCTTTCTTTTATATTCGCAATAAATGAAGAAGATTCTTCATTGAAAATATAAGTGGCATCAGTTGCACAAGCTCGGAAAAGAAAATTCACGAAAAATACGAACCATGTGAATTTCTATCTTTAACATTAACATTACATGTACAAAATCTATAATAAATAGACGAATTATGTCAAAAATAGACTTCTATTTCATACAACTGCAAGTATTATACAATTTTTGCTTCTTGTATTATATCTTGTTCAAATAGTAACTTAAGAAACACATTTTTATATAATTCATCATTGCAATCAGACGACCATTGTTGGAATTTTATTCATTCGATAAATATCTTTTACAATGAGAAAATATGTGTACCTAAAAGAATTTTTCATATTAGTAGAAGATATTTGATGAAAAGTTATTTTCTTATACATCTGTTCCTTATACCTATAATCTTCTAGGAAATTTATAAAATTTGAGACTTCAATCGGTAAATTTGTAAGAATTATTACATCCCCCACTGCATTACATAATATTTGACGTCCTATTATTCGCATTCATTGCAAATATTTTATGAAATATAAATTGCAAATTTATTCTGACATAAAACATAACCTTGCTGTGTTTCAATGAGTAACCACTTTTGTCATTTTTGTCCGCTATCGGCGCTGACTACTTTTGTGCACACCGCCTATTGATGTTAGAAGCACGTTAGAAGGAACTTCATACTTAAACAATATTGGTGATATTTTGTTATTTGAGATTGGCATAACTGCAGTAAATACACTAAATATTTAGGCAACGGACAGAATAAAAAGCACAAATCACTGTCACCAACCTAATAATTCTACCAATAATTGTCCTTAATGTAAATTGGCAAATATTTTTATGAAAAAATAATGTAAATGGAAGCCACAACAAAGAAAATAGTATAAAACATACGTTACACAATGCAATTCAAGCACTCGTTCGTTCGTTCGCTCACTCGCCGCTGCGCGCTCGTGCGTAACTCGTTCTAGAGTACGTTGCCTTCTGTAACTTATGTTTTAATATACTATTATTGGTTTTCCTCCATTATTTAATTATAATCTACATTAATAATAAAAACTATTATCAAAAGGACTAGTTAGGTTACTACTAATTTTAATGAATATCGTGTTTAAAAAAATAAATACCGAAAAATTTGATTAACATCAATTATCTTGAAAACGGTACATTTTAACAAATTAAGTCAAAAAATATTATCATTAAACTCGAAGAATAAAAGTTCCCAATATTTTTAAAACCATCTTCGTCAGTAACCAATCAAAAATTGTTGCGAAATATATTTGTAAAAATTACAAACTAATGATTTTTTATGAAGTTTATGCCAAGTCTCATATTGGGGGCATTTACCATAAACGACTTTAGTGTTTGTAATAGTAAAATTCATTAGTTCACATCTAAATAATGTAAGAAAATACTTAAAGTTTAATCAAATAAATTTCTTAATATATTTTTTATATTTTGCGTTCATAATAAAGTTATTACGATACGCAATTGTCTATCATAATCACCTTCATTTCGATACACAATTTTTTGTTTTAGACGGTTGGTACTAGATGACGTTTCTTTAACCCATCTTTACTTAATTTATTTTTAGTTAATTGACAATTCATTTTAATAATATAATGTCGAAATTATTATTTTTTTTATTTAGGGAAGATTATTTACATGAAAATGTACAAATGGTTACAAATATAATCACAAATTGAGTAAGTAAATGTTAATTGTAGAAGGCGCAAAATATAAATAATAGTATAATGTACTCATTTTATAAGACTTTCTTTTGCACTTGTCAATTAGAAAACTCGCTAACGCTCGTTTTCTAAATTTTGACGCGTGCGAAAAAATCATGTCTTATAAAACACGTTCTTTAATATACTATTATTAGTTTTCGAAAACTGTTATTTTTGCCCTCTATAGAATGTCCTTGAAAGCTGTAACGTCACAATCACAGACATCAGAAAGAGACGGAAAAGAGAGAGACATGATTAGTTTTGACGTTTGGAAGACACATGTTTAGCAACTCAGCTGTGGCAGGGAGGTTAGTTATTTATTGTGACAAAAGAGATTTGTGCTCTTCTCGCCAATGTTTTATAATGTCTGCAATACGTAATTGTTTTGTACCTACCTGGTTGTTTTAATAATAGGTCTGTTGCAAGAATTTTTATATGCCTTGTAAGTATTAAATTAAAAAAGATATCATTATTTAAATAGCGTCAAATTTGAAAATATCAGCAATCCATTAGATATTTTACAATTAATTTTTGAAATTTGGATAATATTTTTAAAAAGTCACGTGATCTGAAACAGAATGTGACGTCACAACACATGCATCTTTATCGGCTCCAATTGGTATCTTTATAGTGTCAATTCTTTGTGTTTTGTTACAAGTGTTGTCAAAGTTGTCAAACAAGTGTCTAATTTTTTAGTTTGGTTCGCGTGAGATAATAAAAAATCCAATATAAAATACGTAATTTACAGTATCGTATTGTGGCTGGAAGTAGTAGGTCGAAGAGCTGGTAGTTGGGTTTTTACATTTAATTTTACCTTTACTCTTTAACACACCTTATTTCGGCAGCAGTAAAACAATCGTTTTCTGATATAAATTCAGCCACCATCCAGCTATCGACTTTCAGTAAACTGTCCGACTTAGGTTGAATGTAGTCTGTATTAGCCATAATTACTTTATTACTCATTTATAATGGAAAATGTCAAATTAGAAGTTTGTTATTAACATGTGACAAACTAACGCCTACGTTTATTTATCTGAATAACAAAAATAAACGAAGCTGATGGAAAAACTGTTTTTCTATTGGCTGTGAATGACGTAATGTATGTGCTTACGACACAGGAATGGGGGTTGTTTTTCATGACTATTTTTGGCGCCAAACTTTTAATTTAATTATTTACGAAAATAACAACATATTATTAAAAAAATAATTATTAATAAGAACAATATTGCTTATACTTTCATTTAAAATACTTTTTGAAAAATTTGATGCAGGCTCATTCTGAGGATGAGGCTACGAAAATATATTTTCACGTTCCAAGTAAACATACAATTAGAAAAATGTGGTTTGAAGCAGTGTACGGCCCATGTGACGACAATGAAATTACCAAAACCAGAACATTGTATTGTTGTGAAGATCATTTTGATGTAGGTATATTTAAAAATAGCAATTATAAACATTTAGAGCAAACTTTCTGTACATTCTCTATTTGGAATCCGATGCTGAAAATTGAACATATTTTTAATTGATTGGCGGTAACCTAAAAAATTATAAAGCATGTGGAAGAGTCGCAGCTTTCGTTATTGATAGAACAGGGTCCATTTCGACACACTTTCAACTTAAGCAATCACAAACAATGATACCATACCATGTGGTTGACAATGCCAGCAGCTGTTATTATCTGATACATCTTGTTAAGAGTATACAGGTTCGGGTTTGGTCGGATAATTCCGTCATTAATGTCATTCCGTGAATTCTACGTCATCAGAAAAGAATTCAAGTAATACATACAATTTTTAAAAATTAATTTCTCAGTTATTACTAATAATTTTTAAATCGGACAAAGACCAAATACTGTATGTATATGAAGTTGAACTTTCAGAAAAAAAATATGGTAAATGAACCCATTGCATGTACAATCGTTTTCAAATTAAAGACCAATGTATACATCTCTCTCGACATCCTCTAGGGTAATCTTCAAGAAGTTGGTACCCCTGTAGGAGAGGAGAGCAAGCGTGTTTATTTAAACTTTTTTACTTAAAATTTTTCAAAGAATGGTTGAAGTATTAACATTTTTGTTACCTTATATTACAGAACAATAATACTCGAACTTATTATATCAATTTCGTGATAAATAAAAAGAAAGCGATCTGGAATGCTAACGAAAAGTAACGCTGCAGCACCACACATCAACAGTTGCGATGACTAAAATTCAAAGCCATGCCGATTCAAAGTTTGTATTGGTACCTCATCCTTCGTATTCACCGAATTTAGCTCCATTAAACATGTATCTACTTCCAAACTCAAAAAACACCTCGGAGTACAACAATTTTCGTCCACTGAAGAAGTTGTAGCAGCCGTAACGCAGTATTTTGCATACCAAAAGAAGCATTTTATCAAACTGACATCATGGCATTGCACCATCGATGGACCAAGTATAGCTGAATCCGTAGAAAAATAATACAATGTGGCGATTAAGGCCACATACGCATATGTTCTCATTTGCAAAGACTACAAGCGTGTGCGATAAAGATGAATATAACACGCTTGTCTTTCAAAAATTTATACTGTTTCGACTAAGTTAGGACATTCCGTTTTAAAATGATGCTCGTTGTTGACAATATGACAATACTTTCGCTGTAACGTAAGTTGATTTATTAATTACTATATGTAATAATAATAATAATAATAATAATAATAATAATAATAATAATAATAATGTTTATTGCACATAAAAAGTACAAAGGGATTTGTTTCAGCTTCAGCTGATTTTCAAGCAAACCCTGAAGTGAGTAACACAATAAAATGAAATACAATAAAATATTATTACAAACATTTGGCACAACAACAATTTGGCAAAATAAATACTCAAAACAAATTACATAAGATATTGATAAATAGTTTACTTATACAGTACGTTGTAATATAATATATAGTGATAAATTAATATAGATGAGAATAACGAAAAAAATAACACACCACGAAAAAGATTTTTTAAACAAAGAAACAAGCAGTCGTGCAGATCAGACAAGCTTCACTCTTATTATTAGTCGAGTGTCAATTTATTGTTTATTAAAAAAAGAGGTTATTAGCACAGTCTGCAAAGAAATCTTGAATATTATAATATTCTTTGGTAATCAATATCAGTTTTACAGCTTTTATTATAGAATTGTGAGATCCGTTTTTTAAATTTACAGGTAAAGCATTGTATATTTTGATGCCAACATATTCACACGTATTTTCATACGCAAAAGTTCTATGTTTGGGAACGCGTAGAGTTGTATTAGTTTGTCTAGTGGAATACTGTGAATTGAAGGTGGTGAAATTGCTGAAATTTTTTAATACAAACTTGATTATTTCTAAAATATAAATAGAAGGTACCGTTAGAAGGCCTAATTTTTTAAATTGTCCTCTGCAAGAATTCAAAGGATGTAGTTTTGAAATAATACGGATTGCTCTTTTTTGTACAATAAATACTTCGTATATTGATGATGGAGTGCCCCATATGCTGATGCCGAATGTGACAATTGCATAGAAGTATCCGTAATAAATAGTTAGAAGACTGGGTGTGTCAAATATAGAGGTGAGTGTTCGGAAACAATAACAACTCTTATTAAGTTTGTTTATTACGTAGGAAATTTGCGTGTTCCACTTGGTATCCTCGTCTAAGAAAACGCCGAGACATCTAGTAGAACCAACTTGGGAAATCCGTAGTTCAGCAGGAGTTACATCCACTTTGCTGGAGACATTCAAGAAGAATTGAGAACATGATGTTTTAGTTAGATTTAGGGATCTTATTATTGTCGCACCACCGGATGATGTCGCTCACAGCATTATTTATGAGTTCACTTGAAAAGTCACTTTTCTTGCAAGATACTAAAAAGTATGCATCATCTGCATATAATACGCAGTATGTGTTTTTCACTGAAGAAGGAAGATCGTTTATATACACTAAGAAAAGAAGGGGTCCAAGCACTGACCCCTGTGGTACGCCGCGATGAATGAAGCCCTTATCTGACAGTATAGGGGTGCAGGTGTCTTTTGTCTTCAATTTGACACACTGAGTTTTTCCAAATAGATAGGATCTGAACCATGATAATGCAATGCCTCGTACACCCACGCACTCAAGTTTTAGTAATAGTATATCATGGCAAACAGTATCGAATGCTTTCGACAGGTCGCTTGAAATACCGAAGACAGTATTGTTTTTATCAAGGTTATTAATTATATTGTTGACGACACATGTGATTGCAGTTATAGTTGACTTTTTCTCCAGATATCCATGTTGAGAGTTAGAGATGGTATTGTTTCTTATTAGAAATGCCATTAATCTTTTGTGCATTAACTTTTCCAGCATTTTCGAAAAATTTGTAAGTAAAGAAATAGGTCTGAAATTTTCCAGTAATTTTGTATCTCCTTTCTTGAAAACAGGCGTGACGGTCGCGTGCTTAAAGGCACTCGGAAATTCGCCCATCGATAACGATAGATTAAAAATGTGGGTTAGCGGCTTAGCTATGACATTACCACAAATTTTAATCACATTGCTAGGTATGTGATCATATCCGCAGGAATAGTTGTTCTTTAGAGAATTAATGAGCGACATGATCTCTTCTTCTGTTACTGGGGTAAGAAAAATTGAGTGCTGTATTTGTTCGATGATTGGGTTGTATTGGTCATTACTTATTGAGGAATCATTTTGTTGCAGGAGGAAGTTGTTATACTTATTTGCACCGGCAACAGTTATATCAGGCAAACTATGAACCCCGGTATTGCGGTTGGTTAAATCTTTTACAACTTTCCATGTGGACCGTGCAATGTTGGTGGAAGTAGCGATGTATTTTGAGAGATACTTTTTTTTAGCTAATTTAATTACAGATGTTAATGTCGTGCAATACTTTTTGAAGTGATAACGAAGGACGGGTGAATTATCTTCCCGAAGATGAAGACGAAGTTTGGCTTTGGTACGGCACGATATGCGTATACCATTGGTGATCCATTGATTGCTATGGTTTGTTTTGCATTTGACATTTTTAAGTGGATAAGCTATTTCAAATATACCTTCAAATTTGCTTAGGAAAGTATCTGTACTACTATTGGTGTTATGGTCATCAGTTACATCATTCCATGATAATTGTTGTAATAGTGCTAAGAAGTAATTGTGATTTTTGATGGAATAGGTTCTTTTGAGCATGATTCCTTTGTCATCCTCTTTTCCAAGTTTTACAGATGTACACCATATAGCATCATGGTCCGAAATACCATTTTGTATGACTTGAAAGCGAGCACGTACATCCGACGACGTTATGATGTTATCAATACAAGAGGAAGTTGTTGCAGTCACACGAGTTGGTTCATTTACGTTTATTATTAAATCAAATGATTTAAGCATTGAAGCCAGTCTTAATTTGTGAGTGGAATCTTTTAGAAAGTTGACGTTAAAATCACCACACAAGAAAATTTTGTTTTTCACGTTACAGATACGAGATAGTAGCGTTTCGAGGTTGGTTAGGAATTGGTTAATATCACCACTGGGAGAACGATATATTACTAACACGATTATAGGTTGCTTGACGTTGGTGAGTTTAATAATTGAAAATTCTAAATTTTTTTCAACCAAAAGATCATTATGTGAATTAATATCTTCATATTTTAGATGACTCTTCAGGAATATTGCTGTGCCGCCTCTTTCGTAGGTAGTTCTACAGAATGAGGATGCTGTGGAATATGAAGGAAGATTAACAAAGTTAAATTCGTCTGATCTAAACCAATGTTCGCTCATAAGAATAATATCCGGGTTGATGTTATGAGCATTTAATGATGCCTCCAACTCACAGTTCTTATTACGAAGTCCTTGCATATTTTGAGAAAATAGCGTTAAATTAAAACTTGGTGCTACTACTTCATTTATATTCAATTTCTCTTCCTTCTTTGTACATTCTGTGTCATTCTGTAGTTGCTATTGTATGTCATAATTCGTTTTTGACTGAATTAAACTTATTAAATTTAGGTATACTAAACATTTATTATCAGTTGCTGAATGATTAGTATCAAATATCGTTTTCTTTGGATTTTTCTTATTGAAGTTTACGCAATTAGTGCACTTCATTGTTAGCGAGGTACAGTCTTTGGTCTCATGATTTTCCGCACATTTCGCGCATACATTTTCTTTACATTTATTATCTTTAGCTATATAACCGAAAGCAGAGCAACGGTAGCATCTAACTACTGAAAAATGATCAAAACAGTGATAGCTCCTCCAGTTTAAGCATACAGAATTATATTTAAGTAACTGATTTCGAATTTGTGGAGATACTTGTATTATAATGTTGGCTGTTTTTATATTTTCCCTTGTTATAATTTTTATTAGTTTGATTTTCTCTTGAGTTACATCCTTGATATCATTTTGCTGCGCAATATTATTTATAAATTTCTCATTGTCATTTAATTCATTTTTGTCTACTCCATATATTATTAATCTAGGCATAAGTTTTTTAGGCTCATAAATATTGTAGGTGCTAGTAGCTGATTCCAAGTTATTTTTTAATTTGTTGAGGGATTCATCAGATGTACAATTTATTATAATACCGCCCTGTTTAGCATTTTTAATTCTATTTATTCCCAAGGACAAGTTGACGGGGTCAATTATCTGTTTAATTTCTTCCGTAGTTGTTGTTGATTTTTGTTGAGTTTCGTTTGGTTTGATTACTAATATTTTATTCGCAGGTTTCGTCTTTAAAGCAGAACTATACAACACTTTATTAGCTTGGATGTCAGCAGATGGCATGACAATGTTGTTATTCGATGAATTGATGTTATATTTAATATTTAATTTTTCTTCTAATTCCATTATTTTAAAATTTTGTAATTCGTTGACTTTCTCCATTTCCTCAATAAGTTTTCTTAGATTATTAACTTCACGCTTTAAATAATAATTTTCTAATTCCATCTTTTTACTTAAGTCAAGTTGACTTACGCTCAAGGTCGGATCTTGTAAACATTCGGGACATTTCCAAGATTTTTCTTCTTCAATCTTCTTTTTCTCCTCATTGGTTACACCAGCACATTGTAGATGAAAATATCTACCACATACGCTTGTAACACTTGATTTTTGTATCTGATCTAGATACTTTTTTCTTACAAATTTCACAGATCGACGTAGTACTACCACTGCTTACAGGCGCCATAACTCACTACATGTAAGCTCATAAAAACTAAGTAAACGACACTACTGAATTTGACAGAATGGGCGGAACTAAAACATTAATTCATAAAATTCGTAGATGATCTTAATCGGAGTAAAAAAAGTTACAGCCACAACGCGTTACGGACTGTTCTGAACGACCAAATACCGAAATCTGATTTTTCGCGTTGTGGTCGTGTTTTTTACCTCCCGCTACCGTTGGTAAGGGAGGTACCTATAGGGATCGTGCTAAAAATCGCATATCGTGATTTTGGTAAATGATAACGTTTTAAGGTCCCTAAAATTCATTTTTAACATTTTCACGATGATGTGTGTGTGGATCCTCCACTCTAACTCAAATACTATCATTCAGAAAATTTTTAAACCTTGTATTTCGAACTTTTTCTGTAATGGAAAGAGCCCATTAGATTTTGGTGAAAATCGGATAACCGGAAATGGCGCTTTACTAGAAGCTCAAAATAGTTTTTCTTCGAAAAATACCTTTCAATGTTATTTTTCGAGATTATTATAAAAATTAAAGATTATTAAATTTTCTATAGATTTGCATTAATAGTTTTTCTATATATTTTATGGATAAATTTATAAAATTATCTTTAATTTAAATCCCAGAGCCTACGCTTTCAACAAACAAAACGCAGTTATTCAAATGTATGTAACTGACAGATAAATGTCACTATCAAAGAACTAATCATTTCAAAATAATATTAGTAACGTTTTAAAAAGAAAAAAGTAAATAGAACAATAGAAAAGGAATTCAATACAGTTTCCAGCATAAGTAACTATGTAGGTATAGGCGATTCAAATTAACTTTTCCCGCAACTTTTAACACGTGACGTGACGTCACAACGAGTATGTTTTCAAATTGTCGTTCACTTCTGCATTAAAGTTTGTGTGTGTATTGCTGTTTTAATACATATATTTAATGAATTAATAGTTTATTAGTAGTGAGACTGTTAATACAGGATGTGTTTAATTATTTAAATGCTCTTGCGTGCAGCAGAAATTTTTGTTAGGATGATGAAGTATTGAATTCTGGACATATGCTAGCATATGGTAAAACACAATCAGATGATAAAAATTGAACAATTCTCTTTGGATTATGCCCACAATCCAGCGTCGTAAATAAATATCCGCATGAAATTACTGGAAAATTGATAAATTCTGGCTCACTAGCAATAAAAAGCATCTTGTTCGTGTAAGACGGGAAACTAACCTAAATATAAATATAAAACCTAAATATAAATATGTATATATTACCTCCTTGATATTAACCTAAATATAAATACATAATAAAATAATTGAATATATTTATATTGTTTTAGAGCTACCAACACATGCGTGATCTTCGTTCCAAACATATAAGGAACAAACATTAAATTTGTAACTCGTTTTCCAATTAACAGTTTAATCTACCATGCTTTGTGCCTCAATCATTTCTTCGGTGCCATATTTATTTATAAATTTAACGTTTTGGAAATATGTGAAAACAAAGGGTGGGATTTCTCGATTTTTAGGAATGACATTTCGGTACACAACAGTACACTTGATTTCGTTGGTTTTGGTGAAAATTCCATATTTCTACAATATTTACAAATATATAATTAATCCTTAAACGATCTAATATTGCATTCATGTTGTTTTTAACTTATTTATAGTAAATTTATGTCATTATTTTAACAAGCAACTACAAACATTATACTTAACCTTATTTCTCTAAAAATAAACAATGTCACAACATACTAGGAATACTCGCGAATTTTGTTGTATAATTAAACAGAGGGAGTGTTTACAATCATCACCAATAAATATAAATTTAAATACTTGCTGAATTTTTAAAATCTCGTCTAAAATTCTAACATTACTTCTTACGGAGTGTAAGAAACTATACTCGTTGTGACGTCACATAATTAGTGCGATGTTTGGTCACCAGATAGAGTCCGCTCAACTTGAATCGCGTATGTATTTAGATTAATAAAAATTAACGACTGACAAAAATAATTAAGCTATTCCTCATTTTTGGATTAGTGAATTCTATTCTATCCCGGTATTTAAAATTTAATCTTCATTTTATTATAGCTCCGGTGGTTCAATGGTTAGAGCAATGCCTCATGGCATGAGTGCCCTCGGGGCTCTGGGTTCGAATACCACTAAAGCATGGATGTGTGTGAATGTGAACCTACTCTGTAATTGGGATTTAATCCTGTTGAGGGGCTTAAAAAGGTAGTTACTTGGATTAGAATAGACTATATTTTAAGAAATAAACTGTCAAAATTAGTAAAATTCGCTAATCCAAAAATAAGGATTAGCTTAATCTTTTTTGTGACTCGGACGGTAAATGGCGGGAGGTTTTGTGTTGGCCACATTAGATTTTTTTTGACCACCATATGTTGTGAATAATGCTGAAACAGCCACGATGCGTTTTGAATCCGTAATCTGTAGAATATTATAAAAATTATAGTAAGACATTAAACATTGAAGGCACCACAGGAATTAAGTCCGTATAACTGTAACACCCTTAATACCTTAATTACTTACTATAACAAACTTCTATTAGGCGTGAATTCTTCAATCTACCTACGTATATACGAGGGCTGTCTGATAAATTCGCGGAGCGCCATGTTTAAGTCAATAGCAGAACTAAAAATTTTGTTGGTAAGACTGATTCATCTTTCGTATGTACTACCGTGAAGTATCAAGTCGCTCTGTCAATTGATAATTTGTTTATAAGCCATTTGAAGTTAACGCCTCACTGTCATTTTGAAAATTGGATAATTTAAAGAATCCTACGGTGATTAAATAATTGAAAAAGGTTTAAAGCCAATGGAAATTCATTTCGAAATGCTAAGTGTGTTGGGGGACTCTGCTCTTTCAAAAACAATGGTTTGGAAATTGGTGCTCGAGTTTAAGCGAGGCAGAACGAGCATTGAGGATGGGCCCCGTAGTGGACGCCCGAAAACAGTCACAAGACCATAAATAATTCAAAAAATACATCGAATGATATTCGATGACCGGCGAATCAAGATGCGTGAGATTGCCGTGGCCGCAGGCATCTCAAAAGAACTTGTGAATCATATCTTGAATGAAAAATTAAATCTAAAAAAGCTTTGCGCCAGATGGGTACCGCATTTGTTAAATAACGATCAAAAACTCATTCGGGTGCGAATTTCTGAAGAGTGTCTGGATCGTTTTCAGAAGAATAAACAAGATTTTATTCGTCCATTTGTTAAATACACGAAACATGGATATGCCATTATACTCCTGAGACAAAAGAACAATCCAAACAATGGACTGAAGCCGGTTGTCCAACACCGAAAGAGCCAAGGACGATTTCATCGGCCGGAAAGGTCATGGCGTCGGTTTTTTGGGATGCAAGGGATATTTTAATGATAGATTACTTAGAAAAAGGTAGAATTATCAACGGTGAATATTATTCAAACCTTCTGTGCCAATTGGATATAAAAATTCGTGTGAAGCCACCTGGTTTGAACAAAAAGAAAATCATCTTTCACCAGCATAATGCTCCTGCTCACAAAAGTGTTGTAGCAATGTCAAAAACCAACGAGTTAAATTATCCTTGTTTTTCAGATTTAACACCATCTGACTTCTACCTACTTCCAAAACGAGATATTTCACGCTGGAAAACGTTTTTCGCCTAATAAAGATGTCATAGCCGCTGTGAACGAGCTGTTTAGAGCTTCCGGAAAATCACTTAAAGACGGAATTGGACTATTGGAAAAACGTTGGTCCAAATGCATTGAGATCCAGGGAGACTATGTTGAAAAATAAAGTAATTTTTGAACATAAAAACTGTTGTTTTCATTTCCGTTCCGCGAATTTTTCAGACAGCCCCCGCACATACAAATAAATTATGGAATATAGATAGGAAATTCATTAGGATTGCAACTAAAATAAATTTTGAAATATTCTCATTTCATAATTCACTTCACATACTTTACATATCATTAATCATAATACAGGTATGCAATTAAAACCTTCAACAAACATCTGTGAAGAACATATTCCACCAACATGTGACAAAACTCGTTGAAAGATTTTTAGAATATTTCACAACACAATAGATGCATTGCAAGATGTAAAAGGGAGCGGCATCATATTCTATGCAGAGAAATATGTTACATTCCCTTCAAACAGAATATAGATAATTTACTATGCAACATCTGCAACTGTTTCTTACAATTTGATTTATTTCCGGCGATCAAATTGATTCTATGCAATAATATATAGTTCTCGTTTACAAGTATGTATGCATTCATGTTGATATAAAAGTAATGCGCGATGATATCAGACTTAAAATACAATGAAATCAATGTATACTTGAAATTTATTACTGATTCGTAGAAACTATATCAGATGTAATTTCCTTTCAATTAGGTTAATATGCAAATAAATTGAACGAATTAGAAATATTAGTCATCTATAGCCGTATCAATAAATGCATCTAATAAAATTATTGTTGCTCAATGATACAAGTATGTATTCCAAACTAGTACGAAATATATACATATTTCTAGAACCTATTTATAAAGCGTCACCTTCTACTGACATCTTGTTACTAAAAATAACATTTTAATTATGAGGATAGATAATTTTTCATCACTAGTGGGGATATACCTACATTATGCACGAAAAGCAATTTGCGTTGGTAACTTAACTACGTATAAAAATTAGACATTAATGTCACCCTTACATACTCGTATCATATTCAAACTTTGCTTCACCTTAAGAAAGTAGGAATACAATACCTCCCGCTATTTATTTTTTATTAATATAAATATACATACGTAGATATTTAGTTATGCTCGACACTGTATTAAGATCCATTCCATACAACTATTTTTGCAAATCTGTAGAAAACTTAATAATCTTTAATTTTTATAGTAACACAAATCTCGAGATAATAGCATTTGAAGGTATTTTTAAAAGAAAGAGTAGTACCATTTCCGGTTATCTGATTTACACCGAAATCTAGTGGCTTTTCAAAATTTTCTGAATGATAGGATTTGAGTTAGAGTGGAGGATCCACACACACACACACACACACACACACACACACACACACACACACACACACACACACACACACACACACAGACACACACGCACGCACACACGCACGCACGCACGTACGCACGCACGCACGCACGCACGCACGCACACACACACACACACACACACACGCACGCACGCACGCCTGCACGCACGCACGCACGCACGCACGCACGCACACACACACACACACACACACACACACACACACTCGAAAATTTTGTTACATACACACACACGGACACACATACATACACACACACACACACACACACACACACACACACACACACACACACACACACACACACACACACCATCGTGAAAATGTTAATATTGGATTCTAGGGACCTTAAAACGTGGTCATTTACCAAAAACTCAATATGCGATTTTTAGCACGATCCCTATACCTCCTTGCCCAGGGTAGCGGGAGATAAAAATAATAGGACGTATTCATGAATAAATTATTATTTTTGTAATAAATGAAAATTCTCGTTATTTTTTATCAAACCTCGTATGATCGTTTGTTAAAAAATACTAATACTTTATGTAACATAAACATTAGAAACTAAACATATCAGTTCAGTTGTCAAACAACTGAAAGATACAAAAAAACCTTTGAAACACACCAATAATTAGCGAATCAACGATGCGGATAAGAAAGCCCTGTTTCATGCTATAGAGGTAGGTGTTGAGAAAAAAATTATGTCTTCGCAGGAATAAAGACAATTCATGAACTTGTAGAAATTAGCACTCTCGGTTATCACCTCGTTTTAATAAAATAAATGTTTATTCACTTGTCCTAAAAATAATTTATATTACATATATCGATCATATTTATGCCAAAATAAATACAGAAACATACGTAGAAATTTATTTAATCAAATTGTAGTAAAATAAGCAAATTAAGAAAACATCGTTTGAAAGTTGTTTTCTTCAAATCGGTAAATATCAAAGGCGTTTATATTGAGACATCACTGTTTTGCTGCAGTACCGCATTTCTGATTATATAAACGGAAAGTGCCATGATTCACTTCGTTTTATTTGTATTAATAATGTTAAAAGAAACCTTTCAACTCAAAGACAATAATTATCAATTTAGAGAGTTAGTTTGATTTGCACTTAGTCTTTTCCTAATATGAGCAAAATTACTCTTAGACCCGTGATTTCCACGTCCTAATAAAGTTTCCAACACACGCTCCGATTTACCGAAGAACATGGGACTGCAGGTCCATCTAATTAAGAGGAATTAGTAAAAAGTAGTGAAAGTATATGTTTAATAATGAATATTAATAAAGAAATAAAATCATATCATTTAAATACCTCGAAAATAAGGCAGTGGCGGATTTAGAAAATTATAATAGGGGGGGGGGCACTAAATTCGGAAAAACAAATTTTAAATATATAGGGTGAGCCACCCCCCCCCCCCACCTTTCTAACTTTTGTATTGTATTGTAAAAAATTGCTTATATAAAAGTTTTATTATTTTAAATATACTATTAATGGTAGATGTAAATATTTTTTTACAAAATCAGAACATTTATTTTTTAAATAGCAACCTATAATTATTTTACTAAAATATAAACCCCCATTTTTTGTCTTTTTAATGATCTATTTAGGGTCCTGCATCATAACAAAAAATAATAAAATGTACATTTATACTTAAAGTATTACTCAATAAATAGGGATTAAGATAAAGAAAACCATTTTTTAATAATTACTTTGCGAGATTTCAGGTTTGTTGTCAGGGTCACTGTGACGTCACATTAGTGCTACCTTTCTCTCGCTGCCTACTATAGAACTTGTGCGAGAGAAAGATATAGCCACAATAGGTGTCGCTGTGACGTCACATTGACTTTAAAAATCAAATTCAGTTAAATCAAAAACAATTAAGGCTTTTTAATACTACGAATTGCTTCAAAATTAAAAGAACTATCATTTAAAATAATAAAAAAATCAGAGTGCAGGACCCCAAACAAGTAAATGAGTTTGAGAAATAATGTTTATTCAAATATTCTAAGTAGCCATGTGAAAATAAATAAAATGCAACAATGTTATACAAAACAAGGTAAAAGATCAAATTAAGTAACAAGAACAACTTAAAACAAAAAATGGCGGTTTATATTTTAGTGAAATAATTATTGTTTGTGATTTAAAAAATAAAAGTTGATAGTCGTATCTTTTAAATGTGACTTTATAAAAAATATCTACATCTGCCATCAAATAGTATAATAAAAATAATAAAACGTTTAACTGAACCATTTGTTCTATTACTTCTAATAAAAAAAGTTAGGAGGCATCTCCAAAATAATAAACAATTTGAAAAATAAATAGAAATTCTGTATTTTTATTAGTATGTTTATTTATCTATGATGTGTAATACGGGAATGATAATATGTAATAATTAAATTTTTAAAAATGACAGGGGGGGCACGTGCCCCAGTGCCCCCCCTCTAAATCCGCCACTGAAATAAGGGTGTTCGGACCTCTCATGACATCTAGCAGTGCATCGCACACATCGGTCGCAACTACCTCACCTTCTTCTTCATATTCTCACTGTCTTTTTCACAGACACGTGTTTTTCTCGGCTCGCTTTATATCGCTCGAAGCATTGACACATATTTTGTTTGCATTCTAATTTTATTCCCAACATTAATTCTTAATTATTGCTGCATCTCACTTATTTCAATTTATTTTTACGCTAAAGTATATAACTAGCGTATTTTCCTTTATATTTACGCTACGCTTGTGTTATTATTTTTATAGTGCATTTTCGCAAATTGTATTCATCACACTACCAGAAATATATCTTTTTACCTTCCGTCATACCTTTCGGTACTAAAGGTGTTGTAAATGTTAAAGTTATTTTAATACGATATCTTTTACAATGCAATAACATGTACACATTACATATGTATCTGTTCATTTATTTTGATAATTCTAAATATTGACATAATTTATATAAATAATAATTGTTCATCGTTGTTTGAAAACAATGAAATAAATATTCCATGAACATTTTTTATTTAAATATATATTTGAGATATTTTATAATGAACAAAAGAATTGATCTTATTATTTTTAAATGCATACGAGTAAATTTAGTGAAATAAAGGTTGAAAAAAATATTCGGAACTGCAGTCAATTATTTCTTTATTTTCAACTACGCCGACGTTTCGATAGTACAACTATCTTCTTCAGGGCTAGTTGAAGTCATATATAAATATTGATAAAATGGACATTTCACAAAATATAATATAAGATTAATAAAGCAATTATAAACAGTCACAAATTTATAAAATAAAATAGTCTAGCTGGAGCTATGGTCACGTATGATTGGTACCATAGCTCCAGCTAGACTATTTTATTTTATAAATTTGTGACTGATTATAATTACTTTATTAATCTTATATTATATTTTGTGAAATGTCCATTTTATCAATATTTATATATGACTTCAACTAGCCCTGAAGAAGATAGTTGTACTATCGAAGCGTCGGCGTAGTTGAAAATAAAGAAATAATTGACTGCAGTTCCGAATATTTTTTTCAACCTTCATATCGCATCAGTCGACTATCAACAACCTTTTCATTAGTGAAATAAGTTATTTAATTTAGTTTTTAATATGAAATGAGAAAGTATGCACCTACACATGTACAGAGTGTTTCACTTTTACGGTTTTTTTAAGGTATTTCGGAAAACATTAACGATATAGTAATACAGTTTACACATTACTGAGTCAACTTTCGAGAAAAGTTAATAGTCACTGGATTTTTGTTATCTTCAATCCGAAGATAACCTTGATCAGACATCTTTAAAAACTTAAATTGTAGATGTAAACATCAAAATATTTTATTTGGCAGTACATACTCGTTTATCGAAATATATATGAGCACATATTGCTGTGAAATGATTTATTTATTTTGAGTCAAAAGATTTGTCAAAACAATATGTACAACTGATTAGTTAAAATGACGCAATATATAGTATGAAAAGTAGTATGCTTTCTAGCCAAAACAGTTTCTGAAAACTAGTATCGAATTTAAATAACAAAAAATTGAGGGTATCTATATTTATACATACATATATTTAATTTGTCTTGTCACGAATTTGACACAGTGATAACGTTAACATTCTTCTTAATTACCCATCCACACCACTAACTCAAATACTCTTTGAAATTGTTTTTTTTTTTTTAATATAAAGTTTTCATTGTGTGATTTGATAATGACGTGCAAAAAATTGAGTTTAATTTGAAATTGGCATCAACTTATTGCTCGTAAATAATAATGAAATATTAAGTTTATAAAATTAAATAATTGTTTGTTTTATAAACTTAACATTTCATTATTATATACCGACGAGTAGAAAGTTTAGGCCAATTTGAAGTTATGATGTATTTCAAATTGACCTCAATTTTTTGCACGTCAGTATGAGTAAAACAGATGTACAGGTGTCTCATATTCGATATTCGATATTTTTTAGTGTATCTCGGGAAATATTAACGGTAGGGCAAAACCGTGTGTGTGTGTGTGTGTGTGTGTGTGTGTGTGTGTGTGTGTGTGTGTGTGTGTGTGTGCGTGTGCGTGTGCGTGTGCGTGTGTGTGTGTGTTTGTGTGTTTAAGTGTTTGAGTGTTTGTGTGTGTGTGTGTGTGTGTGTGTGTGTGCGTGCGTGCGTGCGCGTGTGTGTGTGTGTGTGACGATTTTTTCCTCCACGATAACTCTTACAACAAACAAATTTCTATTTTTCGTATTTAAGCTTTGTACAGTCATATAAAAAGTTGATTAGATTTTGGGTAAAATTGATAAACCGGAAATGATATTTTACTTGAAGCTCTGAACAGATTTTCGTGAAAAATATTTTGATATACCAAAATTTTTCAAATTTGGTATTTTAAACTTTTAATAAGGACATATTACATTTTTTCTAAAATTGATAAACCGACAGTGATACATTACTTAAAGTTCTGAACAGATTTTCGTGAAATATATATTATGATATATTCTAAAACTTGTCAAATTTGAAATTTGGTGTTTAAGACTTTTATAAGAAGGAGAGCAATATATTAGATTTTGGCTATAATTGATAAACCGGAAGTGATACTTTATTTGAAGATCTGAACATATTTTCGTGAAAAATATATTGATATAATCCAAAACTTTTCAAATTTGGTATTTAAGACTTTTATATTAATGAGAACGACATATTAGATTTTTTTCTAAAATTGATAAACCGGAAGTAGTACTTTACAAAAAGCTATAAACAGATTTTCTTGAAAAAATAAATAAAAATATGATCCAAAACTTATCAAATTTGGTATTTAAAACTCTAATTTGACTATACTTATATGATAAACCAGAAGTGGTACTTAATTTGGAGCTCTGAACAGATTTTCGAGGAAAAAGATAATAAAATATAATCCAAAATTTCGTATTACAGACTTTTCTATTTATTGGAACGAGAAATTTGATTTTGTTTACAAACGATCAATCGGAAGTGATACTTTACTTAAAGCTCATTGCTATTTTAAACATGGAATTGACGGGAGGTTATGTGCTGACCACATCAGATTTTTTTTATTATTAAAATAGTTTCTATTTAGTAACTTCATTGACGACGGAGCCCAAAGAAAAACCAAGCGTAACCGAATACCTATTTATTATTTATTTATTCCAGATATACATAGACAAAAGTTCTAATAATTTTGTCACATTTCGATTAAAAATTTATTATTTTTATATGTTATTAATACCAAAGATTATAACTTAATAGGAACGATTTTGTAGAAACTATTAATTGGAAAATTGTAGGAAATATCATTAAATAAGTTATTACAATTTTTAATACTGTATAAAAATACAAAGTCTTATCATTATTTTATCAATAGATCCATGTATAAAAACTATTTTTAATATACATGAAACAAATCGGTGTCAAGTGTCGATAGTGTATAAACGGATACGTGTGAACTTGGGGTCATCAGTAATTTACATATGCAGTCTACAATTGTTAAAATAAAAGGTCTCACATATGTAAACACGATATGACATATGAGTGACACGTTGCGAGACAACTGCAAGCTGCAAGTGAAATTATTTTCAGATGGGAGTATTTATAAACATTGCATTAAGATAAGTGCTTCTAAACGAAGTCTAGCGAAGAGTCATCTTCTTCTAATTAGTGGAGAGTTCAACTATTTTGGAAAAATGAAAAAGGGAATATTTCAAAATTAGATGGTATACGTGTAGTGAAATTCAAATACTTAGCAAGTATGTGTTTTCAGCTTATTTACACAAGTACTAATGACTTGAAGTTAAAATGATAAGGAGTTTGCAAAACATAAACTAACTATATTTATTAGGGGAAAAAATATTGGAGATGCAATCTTGGTAAAATGATTTTATTAAATTGGCATTTAATTAAAAATCCAACGTTTCTGTTCCTAATAATCCATCATCAGGGCAATGTTATTATACAGGGTGTAAACGAAACTAGGAAACGCGATTTTTCTCGGAAGTTATTAGAGATACAAAAAAATACTATAAAATAAAGTTGTAGGAGACCAAAGGGGGGCATCCCATTACAGAATAAAATATTTTTTTAAACCAGTGGTTCTCAAGTTACAACACAAAGTTCTATTTGCTTAAATGGAATGGCTTATATTATTAGGCCTATTCGATACAGTATTTTTTTCTGAATTCAACCATGTAATCATTTTATATCCTTATAATAATAAATATATTGAGAAAAATTCAATTAAAATTTAAACAAACTTTATTTTTATAGTTATTTTTGAGTAGGCTATGTATGAAAAACAATTGAGCTTAAATTAAAGTAAAACAAATATTTGTTAATTACCTTATATATAGTGTTCTATCCGCAACAATAAGAATTATTATGCAGTAAACAATTCAAATTGGCAAACATCAGGTTTCGTTATTCATACTTGGCCTACTGAAAAATATCTATAAAAATAATATTTATTTAAATTTTAATTGAATTTTTCTCAATATTTTTATTATGTAAGGATATAAAATGATTACATGGTTGAATTCAGAAAGAAATACTGTATCGAATGGGCCTAAAAATATATGCCATCACATTTAAGCAAATATAACTTTGTGTTGTAACTTGAGAACCACTGGTTTAAAAAAATATTTTATTCTGTAATGGGATGCCCCCTTTAGTCTCCTACAGCTTTATTTTATAAGTAGTATTTTTTGTATCTTTAATAACTTCCGAGAAAAATCGCGTTTCCTAGTTTCGTTTACACCCTGTATAGTTTAATTAAAAATTCAACGTTTCGGTTCCTAATAATCCATCATCAGGGCAATATTAATATATAGTTGGGAAAACTAACATTTATATTACGAAAATGAATTAATACAAGGATGGAGATATCGTCATACAATTTAAAGAGCGATAAAATGCGTGCATACATTAGAGCTACAAAAGTAGTAAATTTTGTAGCTCTGATCAAGAGTGCATCTCCAATATATATATATTTTTTTTTTGCTAATATGATACCAACAATCAAGAAATACCAGTAACTTTTTATTTATTAGCTTCATAGTTTGTTTATAATTATCTTCCACTAAAAATAAATACAATGGGGGTTTTTCAAGGTAACGCCTATTTAAAAACGTGTATTGCATACTATTTAGCCTTAGGTGTGCAGTACCTAATTAAACTAAGATAATGTTTAATTATAAAGTATTTTATCAAAAATCGAAATTAAAAATCACTTAATAATAGTGTGACATCACGGACCCGATCCTGCTATTTTTTTATAACTTCATACTCATCATCCATCTTCTGTTGTTGAATTAATTCGACTTAAATTTCCTTGCTCAAACCGAATAATATGAAAACTCTATGTGCCAAAAATGCCCGGGACACACGACAGAAGTTAATGATCATTAACATTTAATACTTAATTAAGTTACCGTCTGTCATACTATCATTTATGTAATGATCACTGGAAACTTCATAATGAACATAACTGGCGATGAAGTTTCAAAACGAGTCATCGGAAGGTTTCGGTTATCATAGCCGACTGTTTTGTCATTTGTCGATTAGTGAATTGAGGTTGGAGTTGTTGTTTTGAACGAATTGTCTTTTATTTTAATGAAAATTTATTTTCAATATGCATATAGACAGAGACATAATTAATTTTAATCATATTCAATTATTATTCAATATTTGACATTGAATTAAAAACTATTTCTGCATAAACATGCGAGTTTCTTTTTTGTTTCTGAAGATTTGAATATTTGTGTCCCATATATCCAATAAGATAGCTTCCATATCTAAATTCACCAGGTAATGATCAGAAAGTGCCCATTTGAAATTCGTTAAATCTCCTACGAAGTCAAGTAGGAAAATGTGCAGTAAACATGTACAACTGGGGGTACCAAGCAGAACCCACTTTATGTCATTGTGGTCAAGAACAAACAATGGCAACACCAGCTGCTATAAACTGCAATTTTTGGATGAATACTATTTAGGTAGGCCACTTCTCTGCCAGTTTTTGCGGACGGTTTTTCCTCTGGCATGAAGGAGAGAATCTTAGGAGAAGATGCATCCTCTCCGTCCTAGTTAATGCCGGGCGATGCATAAGGCCTATTTCCATAATTTTCAAATTTGACTATTAATATGGTTATAACAACATGCTTAGCTAACTCACTCCATGTGGCCCGGATGCGGTATTTCGCTACCGAAAATCGGTCACTTCAGTATCGAAGGAATGAGAAATATTTTTTGTAATGTTTTATATATTTATTGTGTATTAATTATTTATATTATGTATATGGCTTGGACACGAATAATAATAATAATAATAAAATTGTCATAATACCAATAATAATTGGTGCAACATGCGAATTCCAGTGAAATTATTTGATGGTCTACAACACTACAATAGCTACAGATAGAAGACAACCATTTCCGTATAATGCAGAAAGCTGTCGCCTTAGATATCTGCAATATAGTACGAAAAGTGCTGAATCGGGACCCCACTGACGCTCCATTTCAAAGAGAAGTAGAAAATGATGCCCCCCTACAACTCATTGATCCAAGAGCCTCCCAATGGCCCGAGGACAATGATAGCGGTGACCCCAACCTTCTTTTATTTACCTCTTGATGCAATGTTACCTTCTCTTGCCTTCACAGGCCGATATTGTAACAATTATGTACATACCTATTTATAGTGAAAATGGCTGGTAAACTAAAATACTCCAAAATCCATACCAGAAATAAAGAAAGAAATTTATATTGAAATCAAATGCTGAAATAATTGCTAAATTTATAGTAAACAAGAAATTATGGACATATTTTTAGACATATATGACAGCCAAGAACTAAACACTGAATATATCTAGTGAAACAATAAAAACTTTCTTTAAAGACGTTGCTGCAGGCATAGACAATATATACAATTAATCATTAAATGTTACCTAAGTAACTTACAATAAAAATGTAACAACCTAACCATAACGTAACCAACCTAAACAAAATATTTATAATTACGGACTATTTATGTAAAAAGGCACTTACCATTATAAATAGATGTTATTATATTTTCCATAAACTATTTGTAAATTTTATTCTATGGTGTCTATGGCAAAAGCAAATATGTTGCTTTTCGCGAACATAAACGCAAAACTTTGGAAAGTCAAATATCTCAGATCCGATCAACAATACAAAATCACTTTTGATCTTTTTATCAGTTTCATGTTTTAGCAATTTTCAGAAAGAAATCTGAATTTCTAAAACGACAAATTTTTAAATTTGATATAAATCCTAAAATAATGGAAAAAGCGACATATCTTTCTTGCGGAAGAACCACAAAATGATTCCTAGATGGTAAAGAATTTCTAAGAAGTAAACGTAAGGGGTAAAAATTTGATTGACGTATCATTCTACTCTATTACCTCTTGTAGTAGCAAAACAAAAAATCAATTTAATCCATTAAGCGCAAAACAATAAACTGACAGTTGTTTCATATTGATTTTACTCAATATTAGTTTATTAAAAAAAAATTAAGACAAAATTGTGTTTCAAAAATTATTACTCCATAGTTTGTGAAAAATAATGTTGCGTTTTCGCATCAACAGCGGAATCTGTTAGTATAAGTAAAAAGTTTTTACGTATCATGCATTTATTTACATATAGATACAAAAATAGCGAAACACCTTTAATTAAATTATAAAAACATTAAAATATAGTTTTGTAGAAAAAATAGCGTCCACTTGTTGCAATTTAGGAGTTGGTAGTCGAATATTGAAGAAGGAATTAATAAAACGAAAACAATTTCTCAATTCGATTAAAATTTAATCATTATCAATAGCTTTCAGTTTTTTGCTGCTGCAAGTGATTATGAGGACTTGTCCCAGTTCTTCAGGCAACGAGTTGCATTTGGACCATGTGCGGTAGTGATATCTTCAAAGAAACCCATGATATTGGTGGATAGCCGGATATTAGACAAGGAATTAATAAATATCCGACTACTAACTTCTAAATTGCAACAAGTGAACGCTATTTTTTCAACAAAACTTCAACTTTCTGCTATCCACCAATATCATGGGTTTCTTTGAAGACATCACAACCGCACATGGTCCAAATGCAACTCGTTGCCTGAAGAACTGGAACATGTCCTCAATATCCCTTGCAGCAGCAAAAAACCGAAAGCTCTTGATAATGATTAAATTTTAATCGAAACGTTGAGGAATTGAGAAATTGTTTTCGTTTTATTAATTCCTTGTTCAATATCCGACTACCAACTTCTAAATTAAAATTTAATTATTATGTTATAAAAAAATTTAAAACAGTTAAAATGTATGAGAACACATTTTTACACATGGCTTTGACATTTTCTGCCCCTTCTTGATTTTTTGGGATGGCGTATTATAATGTGACCAACAGAGTCTGTTTTAATTTCGTCTACAAGTACTCTCATCTCATCCTTTGTAAATTGACTGATTTCTGCTCATATCACAATATATGTATGCATCAAAAATGTGGTATTCCTTCACATTAAGTCTGTTTTAAAAGTTTTCATACATATATTTTATAAAATGTTTCTAAAAAAATATTTTAAGAGAAAGCTTATTTTATTAAAAAAAAAAGTGTGCAAGCGTATCTGTTTCTCTGAAATTGGCCAATTTCAAGAATTAGTAAAATCTAAAATAGCAAATATTTTCATTAAAGAAATATAAATCTCTAAACTCTTCTTAATAAAATCTACATAAATAAATTTCAAAACAAACGAAATATCAACCGATAACAATAATAGTGCTTAGATTAGATAAAAATTACAGGTCATATGCCTGCTACTTTAAGATTTTTAAAACAATGTATGAACTTGTCCATAATTAGCATCATATTTCAAAACCTCAACGTCATTAACAGTCATTAACAGTATTTGCAACAGCAGACCGTCGATTTGTTTTTGTATACACTGGTGGTGTTTCCAGCAACGAACGGAGACAGTTAAATATATTTTGGCTGCGGCTGCGACAGTTACCACGGTGACCTTAACTACAAAATCTGTTTATATTATTTTCTATTTTTACCGCCCTTGATTTGTCGCTGCTCTGCTGCAGTGATTCACGCGACGCCAACGTGAATGCAAATGCTATTAAAGTTTATATGCATGCCTCAAGTCACCTGACAGAGTAAAAATACGAGCATGAAATACAAATACAATCATTCATAACAAATGTTCATTAACATTTATCAATACCTAATAAATATTATAACTATGATTTTGTTTAATAAGCAACAGAACAATCTTTTCAAATTTTCATAGTTAAATTTGGAAGGGTAAATTTATAAAATAATATATTTGTTGGAGTGCGTTATGTGAGCGGTTGTGGTTTTAATTTTTAACACATGAACCTTGTGGACCTCTCTCCGCGACATTTGAGAGCCAGTGAAATTAGCGACCTCAACTTACCGAAATATGGAAATAAAAAGCTGATTGGGACACCTAGTTGTGAATAATTTACCTTGTTAATTTTATAAAAGTATATCTGTAGCTTAAAACAATGGTCAAAATTATTTATTGTGTAATCGGCTAAAACCAGTGGGAGAATGGATGAGTGCTTGAATAGCCTTCTGTACGTGTGTTTTATGAGTTCTACTATTTTCTCTTCCTTTACATTATTTCTTTATAAAAATATTCGACAATTTCCATTAAGGGAAATTTTTGGTTGATTACAATGATCTATGTTTATTTACTGCATTTATTGCAGTCATGCCAATGCCAAATAACAAAACATCATTAAAAATCTTTTAACAATAAAGCTGCTTCTAACAATATGCGTGCTGGAATATGACATGCTAATTCCGAAAAAGAGAAAGTTACTTCTTAATTTTAATTTATTAATTTCAAGAATTATTCCGAAATGTTGACATTGGTCACTGCAAACAGGTGCCATCTAAGAATAGATCACGGATTTAGACAGGAAAATAATTCAAATTAAAATGCTATTAGCGAAAAAAATTATCAGCCGTCATCTATCAGCTATATTAAAAATGAATAAGCAGAAGGCGCACGTCGTCAACCTGAAAAAACCTTTTAAAATGAAATATAACTTGTAGAAATTATTGGAGAAAAAAAATATTAAGAAACGTATATATTAATGAAATTTACTTGTATTTCTAAGTCAATCCTTATTCCTTTTAGGGTAGGGAATATAAAATTATTTGAAATAATTGTAGTTGATTTTCATATCATAACGGTAGTACTACTGAGAATGTCCATGTTTACATTGAATTTAATGGGTCGATTCTGTTCACATCTGTAAATCTTACAGATCTGTAAATCTGTAAATAATGAACAAAATCACAGCGAAAGCTACCGCTCTTATGTATAATTTTATATTAATCAACAAAAATTGATGTGTTTTTATCAGGTTTTTACAAATTTACAGACTTACAGATGTGAACAGAATCGACCCATAAAATCGATTAAATATCGATCCTATCTCTGTCACTTGATTGTCAGTGAATGTCAACTCATCTCATCCAAGCACGACTAACTATAAATAATTGTAAATATCAAAGTAGTTATGTAATATTGTTTTGTAAAAAATATATAGAACTGTCCGAACTGTCAATTTGCTGTCAATAATATATATCAATATAATAATATCGTTCTAGTTTATCTAACTATTGTACTAATTACAACAGTTTCTTCTGAGTTAAGTATATGTGAGTTGTGTCTTATGCTACAGAATTACTGCACTGGCCAATTACCGGATAGGCTGCCTAGGCTGCAGCCTAGGGCGCACAGATTTGGGGGCGCAAAATTTTCTCATTTTATTTATTTGATTGGGTTAGAGCTAAGACAATCTAAACCAGGCCCTGAGTATTATTGGTTTGTTTTAATAAGTATTACACGATAATTCATCTGCATGTATTGTATACAGTAAGTTTTCTAGAATAAATTAGTATCCCCAGTAAACGTAGTAATAAGTGACGTCTTTATCTAGTATATTTATTGATGTCGTGCGTCTTCTGCTTGTTCATTTTTAGTATATCAGACGTAATTTTTTTTTAAATGTGATTTACACCTTTGGTTAACAATTGGTAAGGAGCAATTTGCTTTTAAATTTCTAAATTAATTGCCTGGATAAATGTTACAATTGATTTTGTTATTCTCCTATTTCCCTCTGATAACAATATGCTGCATTTTGTAAACGTAATTGAAAATAATAACTTACAGTAAACCATGTTTTTGTTTATGTGAACAAAAAATTTGAAGTTTGAACAAAGTTTGATTTCAGGATTTATAAAGAAATAACTTTAAAATCTTTATTTAAGGCACTTAAAACCGGTCAACTAGGATCCTGTTTCACATTTTTCAAAAAGTAGGTATTTTAAATTAAACTTTATGCCATATTTTTCTTATAAATAATTTTTATGATAATAATTTGCTATTTTCGTAAATAAATAAATAAAAAGATTGGCGCCAAAAATAGTCATAAAAAACAACCCCCCACTCCTGTGACGTTGTAGCGCAAACATTACGTCATTCACAGCCAATAGGAAAACAGTTTGTCTATCACCTATGTTTTTAAATAAATAAAAGTATGCGATGTATGATGTATGTACTTTGACGTCACATTCTGTTTCAGATTAGGTGATTTTTTCAAAATATCCAAATTTCAAAAATTAATTGTAAAATATCTAATAAATATAACATGATATTTTCAAATTTGAGGATATTTAAAGAATAATATCTTTTTAAATTTAATACTTAGAAGGCATATAAAAATTCTTGCAACCGCCCTTCGCTTTGAACAGCATGCTCTGTATCTGATCAGTTTTAGAAGTTCTATTTTAATACTTCTTGAGTTTTTATTATTTCAACTGATAAATCAGCCCGATTCTGTAAGAAAGTGGTTAAGGAAGTGGATAAGTAACTACGTTACTAATTTTTATTTTTTTAACCACAACAGTAACCACATGATTTAAAACTATTCCGTAAGAATTTTTTTAGTAACGTTATTTTTATAATTTTAACAACGTGGTTATTTGAATCGTGTGAAGTTGGGTTTTGACGTTTCAGAAAGCGAGATACAAAAAACTAAAAATTCAGTAAGTATTCGACAAAGTGAATATATTTTATGTAATAATGAAATTACATAGTCAATATTGAAATATAACGGTATCGATAACGAAATACTAATATTACGAAATTATAAACACTTTTATAAGAATATTATACAGTACTTTTTATAAATTAACTTGACAAGTCACAAGATGAATTAATTATATGACAACTGTGTTTCTTTTATTATTTTATGTCTACTACGTTTTTAGTTATGATGATATTACATTCCTCCCCACATATTTAAAGAAAGTCTTAAAATTCAGGCTGTGGATATCTTCGTGGCGGTTTCCTATTTCTTTGACTTCTTCTAAATGATGTTTGTTCAGTAGCTGTTGCGGTTTCATGTTGATCCGGTGTTGCGGTTGCATGTTGATACGGTGTCGTCGAAGGAATCGGATGATCCGTCGATGTTGTTTCGGTTCGTGTTCGCTCTTCTACTGGTGGCTGTAACAAGGGCTTTGGGTTATAACAAGTTACTTCATTTTTACTTTCTGTTTCCTTGTGTTCTTGAATTGGAATGGTAAATGGTTTTCTTCTAAGCTGATCTGCATGATATCTTTTATTTACACCTTCTGACGTTCTGATTACATACGAATATTTTCCTGTTCTTCGTATAACTCTTCCTGTTTTCCAGTTAGATTCTTTTGATGTCCAACAGTAGACATTTTCTCCTTCTGAAAATTCCCTAATTGGTTTTCTTAGTTCTAATTCATTTTTGATATTGTCAAAAATATTTGGTAGCTGTCGACCAAACATTATTTCGGCTGGTGATTTTTTGTTGCTGGATGTGGTGTATTTCTATAGCTGTATAAGACTTCACGCAAGCGCTGTTGTTGTGATTGATTGTGATTTCGACTTGCTACCATTCGTGTTTTAAAAGTTCGTACAAACCTTTCAGCCAAACCGTTGGTGCGTGGATGATATGGAGTTGACGTTACGTGTTCGATTCCGTATTTTGCACAATATTTCTTGAATTCGTTAGATGTAAATTGAGGGCCATTGTCACTTACTATAATTTTTGGGTACCCAAATGTCGAAAATATGTCTTCTAATATGTCACATAAGTATTCAGATGTAGTATTTTTCATTGGTTTGACTTCCAACCATCTTGATAGGGCGTCGACTATTATTAGCCACATTTTTCCTTCGAAAGGACCAGCAAAATCCATATGAAGACGTTCCCATACCCTGTCAGGTACAGACCAAGAATAAATTGGAAGTTCTGGTAACTGTTGACGATTAAGTTGACATGTGTCACATGATTTGCAAATATTTTCAATATCATTGTCAATTTGTGGCCACCAAACATAGTATCGCGCTAATGCTCTCATGGCTGTGATTCCTGGATGGCCTCTATGCAATATTTTCAGTACTGTGTTTCTAAAGTCTGTAGGTATTATAATTCTACCTTGCCACATGAGTATATCATCTTCCAGCGATATTTCTTCCCTTTTATTGTAAAATGGCGTGACTTCTGCAGATAATGTATTGCTGGGGGCCCATTTACATCTAGTATACCCTTTCACTTTTTTTAGTGTAATATCCTTCTCGGTGGCACAGCGTAGAGCTTCTTGGGAAATCATTAAATCAGGAAATTTACGTACAGTCTGATGTAATACTATGTTGTGAATTCTTTCTTCTAACCAAGATGGTGTTTCTTTTTTGTCAGGTAATCGGGATAAACAGTCTGCTACTATGTTATTTTTTCCCTTTCTATAAACAATATCATAATCATACTGTCCTATAAATAAAGCCCATCTAATTAATCGATTATTGACTAGTTTCGGCAAATTCCTTTTTTCCCCAAATAAATGTTGTAGTGGTTTGTGGTCAGTTAACAACTTAAATTTTGTACCCCGTAAATATTGGTCAAATTTTTTGATTGCAAAAAATATTGCTAGAGCTTCTCGATCTATAACTGCATACTTTTGCTCAGCTTCAGAAAGTTTTCGAGAGGCAAACGCAATTGGACATTCATCACCCGTATTATTTTTATGAGATAATACAGCTCCAATGCCCTTTTCCGATGCGTCACATGACAAGAATAATTCTTTTGTATCGTCATATGAAATTAAAAAATTTGTACGTACCATTTGTTTCTTGACTGTTTTGAATATCTTCTCTTCTTTGATAGACCAGTTCCAATTTGACTTTGTGCCAACTAAATTATATAAATCGGCACATAAACCATGAAGATTTGGAACAAATTTTTCATAAAAATTGACAAGCCCTAAAAAAGCTCTCAGTTCTGTCTTGTTTGTGGGTGATGTGGCTCGTAAAATGGCAGTTATCTTCTCTTTTGATGGTTGGATCCCTTTTTTGCTAATTGTGTGAACCAAATACTCTATGGATGGCTGGAAGAAAGTACTTTTTTCCAATTGAATTGACATACCTGCAGATTGTAAACGATGTAAAACGACTCTTAAATTTTGGAGGTGTTCAAAGTCATCTAAGCCTGTGATAGCAATGTCATCAAAATATACTGCAATGTGAGGAATTCCTTCAAGTAATTTTTCTAAATATCTTTGAAAAATAGCCGGTGCATTGGTTATACCAAATGGGAGTCTATTATATTGGTAATAACCTTTATGTGTTACAATTGTTAAATACTTGCGTGATGATGGGGCAATCTTAAATTGTAAGTATGCATCCTTTAAATCCAACTTCGAGTATTTCTCTCCTCCAGATAGTTGTCGACGTAATTGATCGAATAGTGGAACTGGATAAGTTTCTTTAAGTAGTGCTGGATTTATTGTTGTGCGAAAATCTCCACAAATACGAATTTTACCATTTTTCTTTAAAACATTGACAGTAGGTGTTGCCCACTCATTAGGTTGCACATTGGGATCAACCTCTGAAATTATACCTTCTTGTAAAAGGCGTTCCAATTCGATTTCAACTGATTTTTGAATTCCAAATTTGATGGGTCTAGCTTTTGCTTGAACAGGTTTTGCATCTTCTCGGATATGAATATTTACCTCATAGTTTTTTATTGTACCTAATTTGTTGTTGAACAAATGCTTGTGTTCATGTAAAAGTTTTCCTAGACGTTGTTTTGTAGACGTTGAAAGTTTAGTTTCTTCTTGTAAGGAATATACTTGTTCAGGAAATTTCATTTTAAATGCTTCACACCACGGTAGGCCAAATAACATTGGTGAAACATTGTGTATGACTACAACGGGTAATGTTTGTGTTTCTGAGTCCATAGTAACATCCACAAATGTTTTTCCTTTAGTATGTAATTTGAAATTGCCATATGCTTTTAAGATAGGACCTGGTTCAAGTTTTGGTTTACCAATAATTTCCCAAAATTTAGTATTTATGATCGAATGGGCTGCCCCTGGATCCCAGTCCATTGAACATTTGTGGTTGTTTACGATTATATCTATTTTCTTACCTCTTTTTGCAGTAACTTGAAAAATTTGGTCTGTATCACTGTCATCACTGCTACCGCTGTTTCTCTGAGGGCTAAAACTTCGTGTATTTTCTTGCTGCTGTGTGTGAAAAACTGTTTTCTTTTTGTTATCATACCATGTACGTTGTAATCTGGCTTTTCCCATTTTAATACAGCAATGACCGTAATGTCCTGTAACTCCGCAATGTTCACATTTGTTTTTGATAGCTTTACATTGTATTTTGTCGCCATGTTCTTTTCCACAACGTTTACAATCTTTCGCTTGTAACATACGTATTTTCTTCGTGTTTGATTTCTGCCGTACTCTGTTAATATTGTCCTCTGTCTTAATAACTTTATGTATATCTAATTCAGCAGTTTCTCTTGTTTGAGCAACAGCGAAAACTTCTGCAAATGTGACTTCCTTTTCTTTATTATTTTCATAAACTTTCAACTCTGGCCATCGTTGTCGTAGTTCTATCTCTAATTCTGGATGTTGAATTTCCGGTCCGAATCTGTCTCGTAGTTGCCTGTCTAGAAATTCTCCATGATAGCCACAGTCAATGCTTAATTCTTTTAGAACATTTGCGTAAGATTCAAATGACTGATTAATTTGACGTGTGCAATTCCAGAATTCATTTAGTGCCTTAAAACGTGTTCTTTTAATTTGAAATAAATGAAGAAATTTATTTTTGATTGTTGTATATTTTTGTGAGTCGAAATCTGTGTCAGCATTTGTAAAGGATACTTTTAGCTCATAATATACGTCAGGAGAAAGTGATGCTAAGAATAATTCTTTTTTAGCTAGCAAATGCTTCTCCGTATTTTTATTTACATCCCATAATTTACACTGAGCTTCAAAATATTCGACAAAAGTTTCCGCTCGTATATTTTTGTTATATTTTTCACACCTGAAATTTTTTATAATATTTTTGACATCAATTGAATTTTCATCCTGCACGTCCTGCACTGATGAATCTGAAACTATATTACTGCCTTGTAAAGTAATGTGTCGAAGTAATTCTTGGATTTGCTCCTGTTGTTGTTTTTGTATTTGTATAAATTGAGCAAATTGTTCCGGGTTCATTTTCTTCTCGTCGCCAATGAAATATAACGGTATCGATAACGAAATACTAATATTACGAAATTATAAACACTTTTATTGAATATTATACAGTACTTTTTATAAATTAACTTGACAAGTCACAAGATGAATTAATTATATGACAACTGTGTTTCTTTTATTATTTTATGTCTACTACGTTTTTAGTTATGATGATATTACAAATATTATTAAAGTTCATGTATATTTAGACATACGAGTTTACTTGCACAATAAATATGCCACCAAAACAAAGAGCCCGGTGTACAGCAGATCAAATGGAAATAATGATAAATTATATTCAAGAAAACAGAATTATGATAACAGGGAAAACACATCCTAATAGGACCAATGAAGTTTTATAGCACTGGCTGGGGGCTACTGCAGTTGAGAAATTTGCAGGTGCAATTGAAAAGTTAGCTTCAAAACAAAGCGTAAATGTTTAATGTAAATATGTAAGTGTAGGATAAAGCAATAAATGTTTATTTATTTTGGTTTAATATTTAAGAGTATGATATTTATTTTCATAATTAACATTTTTTTCTTAAATAAATATTTAAATTACATATTTCGAATTAAACGGTCTCTTATCCTTCTTCTTAAGTCTAGCCAATTCTCATTACTAGTATTACTACTTCAGTCTAGCCAATTCTCATTTTCATCATGACCTGAAATTATAATTTTTAAATATTCAATTATATTTATGTTCAAAATAATGATTACGTTTATACCTTCTTCAAAATGAAAATCCTCAACGTTGACATTTTCTTCATTGTTCTCGTCATCCTCATCTTCATACCCTGTGTTATAGGTTATACAAATAATCACATTTATGACAATTACTTGTGGTAATCGGTAAAGTTTTTTAAAATGAGTTCATGAGACATCAAACGGAATTGAAGCGTCTCTTATATACTTGTTTCATATTTATAATAGTTAAGACATAATACTTACTGTCTATCGACTTCTTGTGCTACTAACATAAAATTTAATTCAAAAATAACACCTACAGGATTCATTTAAAATTATTAGTAACGTTGCTTACTCATTAACAACCACAAAAATACCGTTGCTACAATAGCAACTTCGTTAACCACAATTCGTTAAATTTTTAACCACTTCAGGCTTGTAGAATATGAAATACATAAAAGTTGTTAAAAATAGCAACAAAATCCAAATAGCAATGTCACATGGTTGCTAATCCGTAACCATTTCCTTATAGAATCGGGCTGAATATTTTGTCTTCCATATGTGTCTACAAAAATATGAGTACTTGTCACATCCAAAGCATTGAAGGTATAGATATAGATGATTTTTTAACAAAAGATATTTTTTTATCCTTGAGTACTATTTAAACGTGATATATAGTTGTCTAGAGTCAACAACTCCATTTATCAGAATAAACAATGTGAACATACCTATGTGAATTTTATATTTGTATGCCCTGATCTAAGTCACGTAAAAATATGTTAGTTTTTATGTCTGGATAAAAATATATGATCTTCATCTTCAAATAAGAAAATAACTATTTATAAAGAGCATAGGCGTAGTTAAAAGTTGTGGTACCAGCTATTGTTTTTACTGTAAATTACTATTGTAATTCTTTTACACATTTTATTCAATAAATCTAATATACTTATACCTTAAATTAGTTTAATTTTTTCAGTTTTTCTTGAATTTTTCGTAAAACTAAGTATTATTTCTGTTGGAATAAATCTGAATTCAACGTTTATCCACCTTTCCCGCTGTAAGAAGAAAAAGAAGAATGTTATGATTTTATATAAAACGCATTCTACTACCTATTCTGTTATATTGAAATTATTAACTTAAATATCTGTGTGACTTTATATTATTGTAATGTTTATTTATATGGGTGAAGTGCATGATTCAGAGATTTATTAACTCTTAGGGCCGGTTGTACAATTACAGTTTAAACTGCAGCTTAAAATATCGGCAGTTTAAAGTTAAACTAAGTTTATCTGTATTTTAACGGTCGATCACGAGCGTTTAACAAATGTGCAGTGGTTTAAACTAAGTATAAACTGTTAACCGTTGATGTACAACAAGATTTTTAGATTAAACTGTGATTGTACAACCTGCGCTATGATAAACAAATATTAACACCTATTTAAAGACTAAGAATATTATAAAACACTTAAACCCTAAGATTATTAATTTAAACAATATTTATTTCACTTATTTATTTATATAACTACATTTATCTATTTTCACCGCTCGTCGGCTACTTATTTATATCACCAAATATTTATTTTAAGAGGCTTGTCTATATTATAATGTCGAATGCCTTCCCTGACGGGATTTATACACTCCGGCCTCGTTGTTCGAGAACGTTCTCAATCATTCTATATAACATATCGAATATAAAGGATCACGCCACCCAAGTAATTAAACAGGTAGCAACATGTCTATTTACAGAGTCAGGTTGGCCGCGGCGATTCCGTCATCGCTAAGAATAGACACTTGCTCACCGCTACGGCGAGTGCGGCCGCTCCCCGTTACATTATTTACAAAGTCTATAGCAAAAATGTAGATGGCAGGTCGCACGGCGACCAAATGGGGAAAATAATCTATATTCGTACTGAGTATATAGTGATATTATGTTTCTTTTTTGCTAAAATTAAAAATATCGGAACGATTTGGTGTAAACTATAATAAAAATGGAAAGACTAAAACTTGAGCTCCGAGAAATATTTGAATATATTGGGTATTCTCGTCATATAAAGGAAGGTGAAGCAGTTTAAAAAGTTGGGCATGTAACATTTTGTAGTTTAAATACTATGATACAAGGACAATATTTGGATACTGTTTACAAACGAGTAATTTAAGTGCGGCGTCTCACTTAATAGAAATGATTTTAAATCCAGAAGTGCAAAAATGGAGTACTAAATGTACTTAAAGCTCGATTAGAAGGCAAGTGTAAACATATAGTTGCTGTTTTAGTGCATAGGTATGTAATGTATTTACTTATTATTACACTTTTGTATTGGTTTTAATCTATTAGTTTTGCTATGTGCACGCTTCTTTTATTATATTAATGCCCAGTTTTATAAACATCGAATAAACTGCTGAGTTATTACTTTGAAAGTAAATTTAATCGACGAGTAATTAAAAATATCTGTTTTATAAAACAAGTTACAGAGTAAAATAACTACTTGCAGAGTAAATATTTTATCCTAGAGATATACCGACAGAGACATGGCATCTGTCATTATTTTGTGATTTTTGCATATAAATATTTTAATATTTTCTATAATTATATACATTTAATATTGTTTTTCACTATATTAAGAACCTATAGGCCAGAGTGGTAATAACATTTATTTTTTTATGAATTTGCAACTACAATTTTAACTGGGGACAAGGAAAAGAGTTTCCGTGAAGTGTGTGAATACCGTAGTACACTTAGGTTACGGTTTCTTATACCGGCTAAAAATCTTTCCACTACTGGAGCATAAGAGAGATTGATAAAACCAGAATAAAACATTACTAGACGGTATCCCTTAAAACCACTACTGACGATAATGTTAATCTCCAACTGACGAGAATGTATTCCAAGCAATGTGCCGCAGAATGTTTTAATAATATTTTGTGCTGTATGTTCCTGACACGAAATAAATCCAAAAGTCAAAGTAGAAAGTAAAGTGTGTCATAAAGTGCCAGGTGTCAACTAACATGGAAACAGAGAATTACACAGAAATAGACAAAGCAAATATATTGGATATAAATAAATAAATGTAAAAATAATGAAAGAGATGAAATTTATAATGAATTTAATTAATGTTGATGTGCCAAATTTATTCTACAGAATAAAATTTACTTCCTCGAAAATCGGTAGAGTAATTTATTCTCTAAATCTCTATTTTTATTCTTGCTTTATAAAACAAAAATCTCTGGAATAAACTATTTTACTTCAAGAGTAAATTTTACTTTGCTAGTAATCTACTTATCCATCTTTTATAAAACTGGGCATAAATCATATATAACGCGAGCATTCAGTCACGTTAACTATGTTAACCTATGTTCCCAATGTTCAAATTTATCTTTTATATTAATGAACTATATTTTTCCAACACTAAACACTACAAAATATATATATAGGCTGTTAATTTTAAATAGGCCACCATTGTTATCTCGAGAACTATATAAGAGCTACAAAGACGGTTAAATAGGCAAACAATTTCTGTTTCACAAGACAAATTTATATAAAACAAAACTTATTTTTGGACCACTGGTTCTAAAAATACGGAAACTAACTATATATATATATATATATATATATATATATATATATATATATATATATATATATATATATATATATATATATATATGCTAATTTAACCGACTTCGTATCTCTTACGGTTCTCGAGATAGCAATAGTGAAACACTTAAATTGAACACCCTGTATATATATATATATGCAAAAACTATACTTCTACAAATATAAAAACTTAAATTTTAATACAGATTAAAATGTAATTACACTTAAAAGAACTATATTGTTTCATTACGCAAACATATTCTGAAAATAATGTTTTCCCCACGTGCTAAGTTTACAAATCTCTCACCAGACGTCAGCTACTTTGTATTTTTTCTCTAATTACAAATAAAGAGTTTATATAATAAAAGTATAATCAAAGTTTTTGTGTCACCTAAGGGTTTATTTTTAAGGTCCAATAATTTAATTTTACATTAATACAATAAAATATTATTAGAAACCATATCTTGTTATTTGTCAATAGTCCGTAATGTTAATAAAAATTGGCTTACAGTTATCTACTCGTGCTGTTTATTATCTCCCGCTACCCTTGGTAAGGGAGTTATAGGGATCGTGCTAAAAATCGTATATCGAGATTTTGGTAATTGAGCACGTTTTAAGATCCCTAGAATCCAATTTTAACATTTTCACGATGATGTATGTGTGTATGTGTGTATGTATGTATGTATGTATGTATGTATGTATGTATGTGTGGATCCTCCACTCCAACTCAAATACTATCATTCAGAAAATTTTGAAAACATATTTCGACGTTTTTCTAAAATGGAAAGAGTCCATTAGATTTTGGTGTAAATCGGATAACCAGAAATGGAACTTTACTGGAAGCTCAAAATAGTTTTTCTTCGAAAAATATCTTTAAGTGTTATTTTTTCGAGATTAATGTTAATTAAAAATTAAAGATTATTAAATTTTCTACAGATCTGCATTAATACTTTTTCTACATATTTTATGAATAAAATTATAAAATTATCTATAATTTAAATCCCGGAGCCTACGCTTTAAACAAACAAAACGCAGTTATTCAAATATATGTAACTGACAGATAAATGTCACTATCAAAGAACTAATCATTTCAAAATAATATTAGTAACGTTTTAAAAAGAAAAAAGTAAATAGAACAATAGAAAAGGAAAATTTCTGTCAATAAGTTTGAACAGTGGGAATTAGACATTTACGGGTTTATTTAAAAACCTTCTTCCTTGAATTCATCTTTTACACTTGGGCGTCCACCATTTTTCATCAATAGCAAAGGAATTCAATTCAGTTTCCAGCATAAGTAAATATGTAGGTATGTATTGAGATTAATAAAAATTAACGATTCATATAAAAGTTTAAGCTAATCCTCATTTTTGGATTAGTGAATTCTATTCTATCCCGGAATTTAAAATTTAATCTTCATTTTATTATACCTCCGTTGCCTCAATGGTTAGAGCAGTGCCTCATGTCATGAGTGCGCTCGGGGCTCTGGGTTCGAATCTCTATAAGGCTTGGATGTGTGTGAATGTGAACCCACTCTGTAATTGGGATTTAATCCTGTTGAGGGGTTTAAAAAAAAGGTAGTTACTTGCATTAGATTAGATTATATTTTAAGAAATAAACTGTTAAAAGTAGAGTAAAATTCGCTAAATGGCGGGAAGTTTTTATTTTTTATTATTTACATTCATTCAAGGACCAAAATGTATAGTTAACAGTAACACACATACATATATTCCAAATTAACAACACCGGTTTTTATAATTTGATCTGTAGGACTAAAGGACGGTCTGAAATCTAAATTATTTTGACTACCTTGAAAACATTTGTCTTCATGTGAGCGAATTCTACTTTAATCTGTAATTTGTAATCTGTGTCTAATAAAACTGCCAACAAAAATTCTTCACCTTGAACTAAATATGAGCCAATCTTGACACAGAAAATACATGTTGATATAAACCTGCAATTAACGTAATTGTTTGATGCATATGATTAAGATGGATGGGGTTTCTTTGAAGATTTATGTTATGTCAGTTATGTCAATATTATATAATAAGATGAAAATAGACACTAAAATTTATTGTAAGTACAGGATAAGTAATATATAATTATTTATTGATTTGAATTATGCACCATTTAGGATGAATGCGTGTGAGTTGCTCATTTACAGTTTTAGAGAATATAGAGTTCAAAAATATAAATATATCCATCTGCTAATTTGTAAGAGTCAATGCACTCAAATTATTTCCATCCCCATTCTTCCGCTTTCTGCGCCATCTTGTAGAAACCACCACTAATCGGCACTTTTCAGTTGTCCGCCTATAACTTCTTTCTGATGAATTTTAACGCAAAATAGTTATTCGCCGACTCGTAGAGGACAAAATTTCCCGAAAATTTGGTATGTAAATTTACCCGCACTCTGTTGCATTGGTAGTAAAAAATTATTGATACACGGAATTTAAGATTGATTATAAGGTCTTTTACGCTAAAATGAAGTAAAGTGGAAACAAATTCAAAATTTTGCTTAGGGTGTAAATTTAGCCTTTTTGGGAGCTCTATAGCTCCGTTGCTATTAATCGTATAAAAAAAAATTCATACCAAAGTTTCATGAAATTTTGTGCTTTACAAGTCGGCGAATTACTTTTTTTGCGGTAAAATTCAAGAATGCATCTCCAATTATTTCTCATCATCCTTACAATTATTTATTTCATTTATTATATTTAAGTTTATAGATAAAATGTATATTCCATTTATCATCTCAAACCGTCACATTATATAGATTCTCGTACATATATCGGTATATTGTATTGTTAAGTGTATAATGTTAATTTTATTACCCATTTCTGGTTGTGTGTATTTCAATTTTTATTCTCAGATTACGCAATGTCGATATATCTGCACCGTTGAAAGCTCTTACCAGGTGTCACCTCACGAGCTTTCGATACTCGATGCTACAGTAAAGAGAGTACAACAGAGGTCACTTCAACACAATTAAAACTAACCAAAAATCAACCATTCATAGGAAAACCTACGCTTACAGTTTTATAGGATTCATAAGTATACTATTATTCACGAAAGATGACTATACAAGGTCATTTGTTCGAAGAAAGAATACTTTACAGCAGTAGCTTAGCAACATTTTGTATTAGAAAGAGAAAGATTATTTGACCTATGTTTATTTAATTTATGTGGTGTAACAGATGTACGTAAATAGTGGCATTACTTTCTAACACACTAAATAATAATGACGTATGTCGTAGAATTACATATAATTCATTATCTACTACACTGCCCTCTGTGCTATTATTTACCCAATGGCGTTGCCGTTTAAATCAAATTATTATTCCTTGGTTTATAGTTCAGTCTATGTTTTTGAATTTGGAAAAATATAAGTGAAGATATAAATTATACAGAAAGGCATTATAGGCATAAATATTTCATGTTGCACGCCTATGTAAACAAAACGTAATGAAGTTATCTGCAAGTAATATTATTATATCAGACAGTTCACAAATGCTGTGGCGTAGCTAGCGGGGGACGAAGGGGGCGGTCCGTCCCGGGCGGCACATTCTAGGGGGCAGCACTTTGTATTACTTAAATAATAATTCGTTTTTAAAAACTATACTTAAAACTAAAAAGTACCAGTTGTGTACTTGAAATATTTTATATAGACTATTTCACTCATAAATATATAAACCAATCCAAATTCAGGATTTTACCTAGTTACCAAGTTTCATTTCGACAAAACGCCGTCACAAAAGTTTTTTCGCACCCTTTAAGCCAATAAGATGTCGTATTTTTACAAGTAAGTGAGTTTTGATAAGCGAAAAAATTTTGACATTTAGAAACATATTGTTTACATACCTGTCAAAGTCTGTATATTTTCAGTGTTATCAGTTTTTATTAAAAACGAGTCGATTTGGACAGGAGTATATTTAAAACGTTGAAAAAGCAAACTGAAACATAATACCTCGAAACACAATAAATATTTACAAGATTTTTGTCAAGAAAAAAATTATATAAATGATTACCTGATTTTTATTTTGAAAATAGTCATCCGAATACCATTCGTGGTTAAATTTTATCCTGGAAAAATTTTCCGATTGCTTTACTCGAGCCTGTTGCCAATTTATTTCGTGACATTGATCAAAAATTACTCGTTTGACAACTCGTAATTTTTTAGTCAATGCCACTCAATAAATTGCTAGGCAACCGGCTCTCGTAACAATCTGAAAATTTTTCCGGCAAAAATTTACCACTTATGATATTATATATGAGAGTACAATGTATTTTTTTTATTCTCCTGTAGTTACAGAGTCCTCTATAGGACTTACCTATTAACTCCTTACAAAAATGTTTAAAATAAAGGTTGCAGATGAAAAAATTGTACACCTAAATCACTATTCAAATTTTATTTTGCACGTTTTGTAACGTTGTGAAACCGAATTTGAAATTTTATAAACATAGCTCATTTGTGAAATTGAAACAAAATAACAAAGAAAATCATATCGTTTGAACTGTCTGAAATTCGGTTTTATAGGTTACAAAATTTGAAAATAATAATACTTATAAGTGTATACGTAATATAAAAATAAAATCTGTTCAGTGATCTACATACAGGTGCGGAATATGTAACATATATCTGAAAATAAAATTCCTGGCAGTTCAAACAATATACATTTGTTTGTAATTTTATTTCAATTCCATAGCTATCACTACAAATAATGAGCAATAGTAATAAAATTTCATATTCGATTTTAGTTTGCCTTTTTCTAGTATTTTTGGGGTATTGAGAGGGGCGGCAAACCCATGTACCGCCCCGGGCGGCAAAAGTTCTAGCTACGCCACTGCACAAATGACCTTGAATAGTCATCTTTCGTGAATAATAGTTTAATAAGTATTGAAACATTGTTAGGAGAGTGCACTACAATAAATAGTGCTGTGTGTCATCCACCTTTATTGAAGCCCTCCAGAAATTCAACTCTGAATTGTAACTTTCGAAAAGAGTTCATCTCCGAAAATTTAATTTTTTCCGCAGGTACAAAAAACTGAATTTCTGTTCAACCATTTGACTTATTTGAGAATTGAGTAGTTTTTTTTTTTTCTAAAATAGACTCCTTTTAGGAAAATTTGATGGAGAAAATGATGTTTACGATGATGAGATGAGTTCTTTTTGAAATTCATCCGAGGAGTTAGGTGTTTAATAGTAAAACGGTATTATTATTATTATTACTATTATTAAATAAAATAAATAAATATATCATCACGGCATATTACCCATTGCTGGGTGTGCCATCATCATTACCGATATCTGCGTACAAAGCAGATTACTATTATTAATAATAATAAATAATACTTAAAATAATAATAGGATAATAAAATTCTAACCCGTAATTATCTCGTTACTGACCTTGGAGTAAAATTCGACAAGGAATTAACATTTGTGCCACACATAAACTTTATCTGTAATGCAGCCTTACGCTTACTAGGTTTCATCATTCGCAATACACGTTCTTTTACTAATGTAAATCGTAAATGCAATCGTTTGTTTATTTTATTACTTGGTACGATCAAAATTGGAATACTTACTGTTCTCTTATTTGGAGTCCTTCTGCTGAAGTTCATTAGGATAGCATAGACACTATTCAAAAAAAGTTCCTTAAGTTTTTATTCCTTAAAACATATGGTACATATCCTGACCGTTTCATGTGTTATCACCAGTTGCTACTTACATTTAACTTTTTATCTCTTTGCGAGCGACGTAATATTTATTCTGTTTACCATCTTTCTAAGATAATCCACAACAATGTTGATGATCCACAGTCATTAAATCTTATTAACTTTCACATACCCATGTACCTCATAAGAAACTCATTTACTTTTTATTTACCATCAGCACGTACCAATATTTTCTTCTCTTCTCCTATTAATAAAATGTGTCTTTTATACAATTCTAAATTTTCGTCTCTAGATATCATCCTTCTATCGTCTATGTAATTTTACCACTGTCTTCTGAAGTTTCCCGTTGGTCAAAACCACAATCCCTCGTTATTACCTCGTTAAGTTATTTCTTTACCCACCTAGTTTGTTCCTCAACCTAGTTTTCCTCTGTACTGTAATTGGACTCTGCCTGTTGTATGGAGTATTTAATAATAATAATAATAATAATAATAATAATAACAATAATAATAATTCTTTATTGTATTTCAAGATAACAATCTTATTACATTTTAATTTATGGGGATGAGTAAATTTTTGCGTATATTGATATATCCTTATGTAGTAATATTGAAATTTTGATGGTGATGAGATGAGGGATACACACCTACATCCATAATTTACCCGGGATTTGAACCTAGAACCGCTGGCACGTAAATTAATTTCAGAAAGTTGCGTGTTTCAGCACTATGGAAACCAGAGATGAATCCTGCTCGCTTTTAAAATATCGGTCTATATGTATACATGAAAAAATCAGATGTGGTCACCACACGACTTCCTTGTACGCATGACCAACATGGAATATAGACCCAATTATAAAATTGCACGTATTTGACGAAATTTGACATTAACATTAATTACCTTCCGTCACCTTTAGGTAAGGAACATATTGTCTTTGGTCAAAAAATTCAGTGGTGAGTTTTTAATGAATAAGCACGTTTTAAGGTCCCTAGAATACGATTTTACTATTTTTACGATGATGTCTGTATGTGTGTGTGTGTGTGTGTGTGTGTATGTATGTATGTATGTGTGTCCGTGTGTGTGTGTGTGTGTGTGTGTGTGTGTGTGTGTGTGTGTGTATGTAACAAAATTTTCGTCTGCGATAACTCTAATACTACAATTCCAAAAATTATAATTCTTTCGTATTCCTCTTCGTTGCATCCATATGAAGAACTGATTAGATTTTGGTTATAATTGGTCAACCGGAAGTACCCTTATTTGAAGATTTTAACAGTTTTTCTTGAAAAAACGATATCATTTTTTTACATTTAATGTTATTATAAATATTAAAGAACATTGTATTCTCTATACGATTTGACTGCATTTTATACTTAATATTAAATGGATATAGAGTTAAAAAATTATAAAGAAATTAAATTTTATAAAGTAGACATAGCTATGAAAACAGCTACTATATTATGAAAATTCTGATTGAAAGATGTCAGTGTCAATTGACATATTCGTAGTATATTTGTGTTATATTATAATTTTACTCGAAATTTAGGATCTTTTGCTCGAAACTTTCTGTATGGAATTTTTATAAAGTACATACAACTGTCGAAAGGTAATGTACGTATAAGAAATTTAGAATTTTTTACAAGGAACTTTCTGTATGGATTTTATAGAAAATACATAGGCATTTACGAAAATTCTACCGATAACACGACTGGTAAAAAGTTACCGCGTTCGAAAATTGTACAATATCTACCAGATCCATCTACCGGATTCATGAAGAATCTAATCTCAAAAAAGGTAGTGATGCAAAGCGAAGTGCACGCGTTAAAAGTGGAAATGTGTTCAAAGTATGACTGCTCAGTTTGTTAACTACATCAAATTTCTAACCTGTTTCAAATTTTCAAATTTTTTATAGGTTATGGATCTACCCTGTTTACCACTTGCGTTCTTAAAATATCGATTCCGGTAGCTATAACCTGATAAACAGCTGTTTACTGGTAACAGTTCACAGGTAGAATTTTCGTAAATGCCTCATATAACTGACGGAAGGTAATGTGCTGGCCACATCAGATTTTTTTTTATTTTTTTGTACTTTTTTTCATCCATAGCAAGCTTTATTACAAAAACCAAAAAGTATATATGCAATAAATAAAAGGCCTTCAAGTTCCAATATTCCTTATTTAATAATATTGAGGACGTTTCGAGCTAAATCCGCTCATCATCAGCAACTAACAAATTTTAAGTTGAGTATTATAAATAAATACATAAATGTTTATAATATTGAAGCAGAATTACATTGTTGTACAATATCCAAAAATGTGAAATTACATGTAAATTATAGTCAGGTGGAGCATGGGCCCCCAACTCAACAATTCAACATGCCGCTGACACGGCCCATTAGCAACTGCGTACACGCCAAAGTTAATTTTGTTGTTAATTAATGATCCAAAACTTATCAAATTTGGTATTTTAAACTCGTGTCTAATTTGAAACAACATTAGATTTTGACTATACTTATATGATAAACCGAAAGTGGTACTTAATTTGGAGCTCTTAACAGATTTTCAAGGAAAAACAATAAAATATAATCTAAAATCTCGTATTACAGATTTTTCTATTTATTGGAACAAAAAATTAGATTTTGTTTACAAATGATCAATCGGAAGTGATACTTAAAGCTCATTGATATTTTAAACATGGAATTGACGGGAGGTTATGTGCTGGCTACATCAGATTTTTAAAAATTTGTATTACATTTTGAATAATAAATTTTTATTTTGTTTTGAAGCTTTTGTTTTTCTTATTTATTATCAAATTAGTTAATTTGAGATACAAATATTTGAAATTCAATTGACAAAGTTTAAATTTCTTGAAATTTAAATGAAACTTTCATTGAAAATTTCACTGAAATTTTTATATGAAACTTTGAAATTCATAGTGAAACATTTTGTGAAACTTTCAATAAAATTTTTAGTGAAACTTTCAAAAATAAAATTTTCCGAAATTTGCACATCACTACATATACCCAATTTTGGATAAAAGGTTCAAAATTATAAAATTTCAATCAATAGTGCACATAAGACAAGTACAACAGACACCATAAGATCTGTATTCTACTATATGCATGCATATTATAATATAATACATGCAAGTGATTCGAGATAATACGTATGTACAAAAACTATTATTTTCTTGTCTTTCTTTCATTCATAAAATCATGCCCCAACAACCCACACGTATTACCATAACCTGAGAAATAAAATTACTATCATCGCCTTTAAGTGTACCAAGCAGAATTAATTTGATCGCTTATGCACAATCACAAAAGAATAACGAATGAACCATATGTTCACGTCGGCTTTCTATTGCATGCAAAGGATAAGATTAGAAAGACGAGAGACTTATAAGGCTTATATCAAGTCGGCTTGGAGCTTATATTGGTGTGGTGCTGCCCTCTAGCGACAACACGTTCAACTAAACAATGAACACTGCCGATCAGTTTATAGTGTGAAATATGTACAGTATTTCATGAGATTGTATCGAATATTTATTACAATAAACCACGAACTGCTGCTAGATAGCTGATCATTTTAATTATATTTATGTAATAATATATTAAGTATTAAGAACGGTAAGGACAGTTTACCGATCGAAAACAATTGTTTGGGGGAGCAGAATAGCGACGGCTCCAATTCAGTGTTGCCAGGTTTAGTGAAATTTCACTAGATCTAGTGATTTTCTAACCAGTGTAGTGATTTAGTGAAAACTCGTAGTATAGGGAATTCTTTATTTTAAGTCGTTAATAGGTTAGTACTGCAATTCAACATGTGGAACGCAGGTGTCGATGAGGCAATATATTACTATGCCGCCCTTTAAACGAATAGAATAATCGAGTATTTGCATCAAAAAATTTTGTTATTCTGATAAAACACGAAAAAATAATTGACCCGTATTTTTTCTGTATACTCAAATTGTGCTATTTACCATAAAAAATCGCATTTTCAATCTGATATCTAAGGAAGTGACGTTCATTTCGCCAAACCAATAATATTGTTAGTAGTGACATCATCTTATACATATGTTATAAGAACAGACACACTTCGTTACTAGAAAGATAGATTTATGTACTTCACGAATGAGAGAAAGAAACAGACTTTTTAGTTTTTCAATGCATCTATGAAAAAATTTACTTCTTACACCAATGTTTTTCTACAATATCATATTTTTCGTAAAAATATATTTTAATTTTTCGATGGACACACTTACCCCTTTGTAAGTACTACTTGGATTATTTTGTTTCGAATTTTTGTTAATTTTTTTAATGTAATAATTTTAATTCAAAATATTATTATTAAATTTTTTTTCACGTTTAAATTAATCTAGTGAAAATTTTGTCAATCTAGTGATTTTTTCCAGCTTAATCTAGTAACTTTTACAAATTTGAACTGGCAACACTGCTCCAATTTTATCTGAGATCGGTAATTACTTAACTTTCGTGATACTTATAACATTTTTGGCATGAACGACGTACAAAATTAAAAAAAAATATGATTTGAAAATTATTTTGATATATTAAAAAAATGTAGGTGTCATTTTGAAAGTAAGCTATGATCGTTGTTTTTATTTTTTTGCCGTCTGGGAAACCCTATCGGCAAATATTATGCTTTGTTCGCATCGTGAACTTTCAATACTGATACAGACAGTTTCGGATTTACAGGGATATACGTAGATGCGATTGCAGAGGTGCCCAAACAACCATGAAAGTTTGTACTATATAATAGAATAAATTTGATGATTTACATCGATATTTTAAATGCTAAATATTCTGTTTTTTAAAGGTATCATTTAGTTTTGTCCTATATTTTTACCTCCCGCTACTCTTAGTAAGTGTGTGTGTGTGTGTGTGTGTGTGTGTGTGTGTGTGTGTGTGTGTGTGTGTGTGTGTGTGTGTGTGCGACTACGTGCGTGCGTGCGTGTATGTGTGAGTGTGTGTGTGAGTGTGTGTGTGTGTGTGTGTGTGTGTGTGTGTGTGTGTGTGGTGTGAATCGGATAACCGGAAATGGCACTTTACTAGAAGCTCAAAATAGTTTTTCTTCGAAAAATACCTTTAAATGTTATTTTTTCGATATTAATGTTATTATAAAAATTAAAGGTTATTAAATTTTCTACATATTTGCATTAATGCTTTTTCTACATATTATGTGGATAAATTTATAAAATTATTTATAATTTAAATTCAGGACCTGCGCTTTAAACAAACAAAACTCCTTCGCAGTATTCAAATGTATGTAACTGACACATAAATGTCACTGGCAAAGAACTAATCATTTCAAATGAATAATAGTAACGTTTAAAAAAGAAAAATAGGAAGGGAAATCAATACAGTTTCCAGCATATATAAATATTCGCCAAAAAGTTTTAGCTAATTTTCATTTTTGGATTAGTGAATTCTATTTTATCCAGGTATTTAAAATTTAATCTTCATTTTATTATCAAAAAAGGTAGTTACTTGGATTAGATTAGACTATATTTTAAGAAATAAACTGCCAAAATTAGAGTAACAATCGCTAATCAAAAAATAAGTAAATAAATAAATAAATAAATATATCATCACGGCTTATTAACCACTGCTCTAGTGTGCCAATCTGCTTTGTACACAGATATCGGTAATGATGAAATATTTGCACCGTGCTTACCAGGCGTCACCTCACGGGCACTCATTGCTGGCGTGGAGACTGCACCACAGGGGTCAATTATGTACCAAATATTTCCAATTTTAAAAATTTTCGTGTTTTAAATACAAAATACAGAACAAAAACTAAAAGGTTGTATTAATTTGGAAAGTTCGAGTAAGATCTGATTGATTTTGAACTTTAAGTTTGAAAATTATTTTCAATTTTCAAAAAGAATAAAAGTGATCCTTGTAGCTTTGAGACCCCGTAAGGTGATCTTTAATAACAGCCTTCAAATGTATATAGGTAAGTATAATAATAGCGATTAGCACACTCAGAAATGAGAAATAAGATGTGATATATTCATATTTTTTGTGAATTGAATGCATGTGTTTAATTAATTAATTAATCAATAATAAAACGTTTACTTTTTACTCAAAAAACTTTCAGGAATAATTTAAGCATATTTTACTAATTATATCGAATTTGCGTTCCAAATATCCAAATTAACAAATTGTAGCAAAATATTCCTGTAAGTTAAAAAATAAAATGTTTACGGGAATTTTGGATGTTGCCAAGGAAAATACAAAGTTAAAATGAAGACAACATAAGCTAAGTAAATTTACATAAGGCATTTAATAAATAAACGAAACCAGAAATTTTTAATATTAAAGTAGCGAGATGAAGACAAATTGTCCACTGACTGTTTACGTGGCTGTTGAACCTGTTTCACGCTGATTACTTGTTTTGACTTTGTCCATTTTTAGATTTTGCGAGAAATTAATGAATCTACTCCATTTTACTTAAAAAAAGATCATAAATTATGATTAATCAACTCAACATAATATTAGCATTAGCAATTATATGCTATTTGTGTACCTCTTTCATGATCTATTTTTGGAAATAAAACCAAAGTAGGAATATAAATTTATCTCAAACCAACTAGACAGCACTTTATAGTAGTCCTGAAAGTTATCCTGTAATACAAATTAATAAAATATATTAACCATTTTTATAAATTTTTCGTGGTACTGCACTATCATAAAAGTTTTCAAATGTTTGTAATTTGATATAAAATATTTTTGAATTTAATTTGAAGGGACGTTTAAATGCAGAAAATATTAGATTTTTTCTAATTAATTTAGTGCCGGTATTTTCACTTGCGAATAAAGGTTTAGATAAATTTATCCTTCGGATAAATATTTTTGTTATCTTTTCACTTGCAAATAAATATATTCGAAAGAATGACATGTATTATTCGCGGATTAAATTATTCGGTACTTGGGTAGCAAATAACCGTTTATAAGTTCATTACATTTCCACATAGTGCAGATTTATTAACAAAATGGATATATTAAATATTTTTGATGATTATGATGATATTAACTATGAATTAATAAATAATGTTAGAAATCGATCCACACTATCGAATAGCGACATAACCACATACATGAAACAATTTTTTGACAGATTCCGATTATGAAAACAATTTATTATTACACATTGGGGATCGCATTTGATTTCAAACAGTAAATAGGTAAATCATTATAAAGATCCTGTCATTTGAAGCTGCCAAAATATTTTCAAATTTTGGATACTTTTGTTGAATAGGTACATTGATAAACATTTACTTTGAACTGAAAAAAATATATACAAAAAGTACAATAACAATTTTAGAATATACATATCTCGTTTACCACATATGAGTGCTGCATTAGATGGTACACTTGTAAAATTACAGTCTCTCGGGGCTAAAAATGCAGAAGAATATAGATGACACTGACATTAAAGATCAACTACGGATTCAAATTCACTCTGCAAGGCTACCAATTCACGAACGTTATCGTGTGGTTATCGTTATTCGACAGATAGCTATTTGTTTCTGTAAAATGTGTGAAAAGACGCAATGGAATTATTCATTGAATAAATATATAGAATAGTTTTATTTAAAGAATACTTATTCGAAACTTTATTCGGAAGTGAAAATACCCCGGGCCTTAATGATAAAAATATATAATTTTTTTTTTAAATATTTATTTTAAATAAAAATTTGCAAAAATATATACAATAATCTAATGAAAGACTATGGCCCGTATTCTCACCTCTTTGAAGTAGCGCTACATCCGAAAAATCGCTACTTCAACTGTCAAATGTCAACTTTAATGTTAAAAATTAAAGAAATAAAAATAAATTAAACTGTAAATAGCACTTATTTCAAATATTATAGGTTTTATTTACAAAAATATGAAGCCTATTCTTGTCGATAAATAAAATTTAAAAAATCGAAATAGCACTACTTCGGAAGTAGCGCTACTCCAAGAGGTGAGAATACGGGCCTATATTATTTGTAGCTTTCAAAATAATAACAAAATTCATTATTTCATTGAAAATTGAAATTGCATTTTCATTTTTATGTAAAATGTTCTATGTAAACAATGAAAGCATCTACAAAAATATAAAAGAAATTGTTGGGTACACTACTTACCTTCAGGATGTTCCAAATTTAAATGCCAAACTTAAACCATATGCATATCTGCTACTTAAAAATAGCGTGGTCTCGACTTAAGTGTACGTCTACGTATACTCCTCAACCGTATTTGCCTCTATCACTCTAAGCAATGTGGCTTCACTCCAGTACTAAAACAGGGTTCCATGATGACCAAGTCTGCCGCTACATTCCCTGGGAATAGGAAGCTACCCTACCCCGAATTCTACTCAGTTGCTGATGAACCCTAGTAGATTTACTTTGGACTTAGGGGCATGATTAATTGATTACAGAATCAGGAGAAACCCATTCTTGCTGTGAATCAAAGAAAATCCGAAGAGCAAGCGTGGACACAAATCGCATTTCAGGTTTCTCTCATCTTGTCTCGAATCAAAGACCAGAAGTTCTTCCGCGGACGACCAATTAACAAGGATTAGGATAGGACAATAAAGACAATATAGTAAAATTGGAAAATACTCATTATATGTAAATCCGTTTCTGTTTTACATCTTGTTTTTATCACTCTGATTATATGTGCAATGTACTATATTCAAGTTCTTTGACTTACAATAATGCTACCCTTGCATAGACTGTAATCTCGCTCAAAGAATATAATAAAGGTTAAATATCTCACCTATACCCATAAATTGCACTGACTCGTACATATTTTCCAGTGGCGGCACCAGGATGTAAATGTAGGGTGGGCACAATCAAAAAATGGGTGGGCACCAGGGGGGGGGGGATTACAATAAGTCGTGCAAAGGTTAGCAGAAAAAAGGCGCCGCAGGCAAATTTTTATTCATTCAAGGTCAAATGCTTGTTAATTGAAAGTTACATGTGAAGCTGCATGTTTTCTCTCTTTCATGTACAAAAATAAATTGCCAAATCACAGAAATACAATGGTGAAATTTTCATATGGCTGTAATTTCTGGCCTATTAATTTTAGAACAAAATAAATTACAAATAATGTTCAGAATTAAAAATAAACTTTTATTCACAAATTTTATAAATAGAAAAAATATTTGTATGTTGGTAGTGGGTGGGCACTTGGGTGGGCACAAGACTTTTTAGGGTGGGCACTTGCCCACCCTGGCCCCCCCTTAGCGCCGCCACTGATATTTTCTGCACATTATTTTAAATATCTCTTTCAATACTTCACTCATTATCTGTACTGAAAAACAATATTAAACTGAGGCGTTGTTATAACGGTATATAAATTAACAAGTAAGTGATTTGATTACCTAAGCACCAAATTAATAAGAAATCAGTTACAATTATATTAAGTAAATATTCGGCAACATAAATGTCTGGAATAGTCTGGAAATTTTTAGGGGAGAAGATTGTTATTTCAGGAATAACTCCCAGCCGCCGTAGAGTTAACATCGAGAAAGTACATTCTGAGGTAGAAGCATGGAGTTTAAATCGAAGTTGGGTGGACGTGCAACTTCAAGCTAAGTCGGGAAACTTGAGTCTCGCGCGTAACCAGCTGTCTCATTTCCGCCTAATACGTTCTCTCTCTGCACACTACTCATCCCCACAGCTCACGACTCGGTCAGAATGTAGTAGGACAAAACTACAAAGGATGTTGTAAAGTAAAATGGAATTAGCGAGAGGTATTGTGCATACTAATACATTTTGTATTGTCTTTAGTCAAAAAAATCGGTGGTGAGTTTTTAATGAATAAGCACGTTTTAAGGTCCCTAGAATATGATTTTACTCTTTTTACGATGATGTGTGTATGTGTGGGCCACGTGTGGGCGTGCGTGCGTGCGTGTGTGTGTGTGTGTAACAAAATTTTCGTCTACGATAACTCTAATACTACAAGTCCAAAAATTATTATTCTTTCGTATTTCTCTTCGTTGCATCCATATGAAGAGCTGATTAGATTTTGGTTATAATTGGTCAACCGGAAGTACCCTCAGATTTTAACAGTTTTTCTTGAAAAAACGATGTTAAATATCATTTTTTCACATTTAATGTTATTATAAATATTAAAGAATATTGTATTCTCTATACGATTTGACTGCATTTTATACTTCATATTAAATGGATATAGAGTTATAAAATTATAAAGAAATTAAATTTCATAAATTAGCCAGCTATGCTAGAAACAGCTACTATATTAAGAAAATTCTGATTGAAAGATGTCAGTGTCAAGTGCAATGTGTTATAATTTTATTCGAAATATCTTTTTGCTCGAAACTTTCTATAGGGAATTTGTATAAAATACATACAACTATCGAAGGTAATGTACATACAAGAAATTTAGAATCTTTTGCAAGGAACTTTCTGTGGATTTTATAGAAAATACATACGCATTTACGAAAATTCTACCGGTAGATACCGCATCTACCGACTGTGGTCGAAAGCACGAGTGGTAAAAAGTTACTGTGTTCGAAAATTGTTCAATATCTACCAGATCCATCTACCGGATTCATGAAGAATCTAATCTCAAAAAAAGGTAGTGATGCAAAGCGAAGCGCGCGCATTGAAAGTAAAAATGTGTTCAAAGTAGGACTCTGCTCAGTTTGTTAACTACGTCAAATTTCTAACCTGTTTTAAATTTTCAATTTTTTTTATCGGTTATGGATCTACCTGCGTTCCTAAAATATCGATTCCGGTAGCTATAACCTGATAAAAAGCTGTTTACCGGTAACAGTAAATGCCTCATATAACTGACGGAAGGTAATGTGCTGGCCACATCGGTTTTTTTTGTTTTGTATCAGGTTTAAAATATCTAAAGTTAAATCATAATCACTTAAAACCATCCTCTTACATAATGAAAAATTATTAATAATTTTCTTTTATCTGATTGGGTAGGGTCCGATTATCAATGAAGAGGACCCGAACACAGTAAGAACCTGAGCTTCGTTGGATTTCCTCGCTGAGGATGGTCTGCATGAGATTTTACCATTGGATAGTGTAAACATCGAATGGAGGCATCAAGAAATACGGAAAGTTCCGATGATTGGAAGCGCGTATACAGCTTAATGTTTGGGGGGGGGGGGGGTTAATTAATAGGGCCTGCAAAGGTAACCAGAAAAAAAGCACCGCAGAATATTTTTTTCATTCCAGGTCAAATGCCTTCTAATGGAATCTTACATTTTTTCAAGGGATGTGAAGCTGCATGTTTTTCCCCTTTCATGTACAAAAATAAACTGCCAGTGGCCCGATACTTGAAATCAGGCGAAATTTTCCGCACACGACAAAATTCGTCTGGTTTGTTTCGTGCACGAACAGTACTACACGTATGAGTGGTATTCTTGAATACCAAACGAAACTCTGCCGAAGCTTACGCCACGCCTACGCATATGATTTTCGAAAGCAAACGAACGTAGTATGAAGCAGCCAATCAAAACAAAACATTTGTATCACGTGAATGCTTCATCATATAATTATTTTTTAACTGTCACTGTCAACCAAAGCTGTCAGCCGTAGCTGTCAGCGACGCTATCATACGCCACAAGTGTTTTAATTTTAATATATTATTTGATATAGTAGGTATTATTTTTCTTAGTTTACAGTATGTAAGTTCATAATATGCAATATTAATATGCAAGTGTTATGTAATAATAATACTCGTAATTTTGCCAACCATTTCAGATTTGGAATGCAAAGCTCATTAAAAGGCGCCTAAAATTCCTTTTTAACAAGCCATTGCATCGTTCTATTAAATACACGAGCACACATTTGTCCAATAATATAACGATACTAGAGTGTATGGAGACTCTAGATTTACAATTGGCGTCATTATAAGATCATAAAACGTACGCGGAATTATACATATAAAAACAATTTGATTTATATCATCTAAATACTGATACACTAAACACAAGTGGCAGTGACAGGCACATTTTCGTGTGCGAATGATACTTTCAAGTTATTCATACCCATGCGATGTAATTGCGCACGGAATATTCGCCTACGACCACACGATTTCGTTTTAAGAATACCAATATGCAGTTCGCCTGCGAATCTCCCACTTACGTATGCGAAAAATTTCAAGAACCGGGCCCCAGATCACGGAACATTTTAGAAAAGAGAATATATTTAACGGATTATTAACTTACCTGGAAAACTATATAAACTGTGAAAATTTATCACCTGCACTTCTACTATTATAATTATATATTATCCATATTATGTATTCAAAATTTATATTTCAAAAACAAGCCATCAAATATTAATTGCGTAAAATACATTATTTAATTGTATTTTATTCTTTATTCTAAATTATAATATTTACGGTTGTTTGATTTTTATTATCAAGTCATGGCTTATGGGAGGGGTAATTACTCCCTTTACACCCCCGCCCTTTATACGCGCCGGCAGTGGCAACATATCATCTTCATGGTGTCCTACAGGGCCGATACGAGCTATAGACGCACTCACCAAAGTTTAGGGGTGCCCACGGTGCAGTATCTATAGGTGAGTGCACGACGTATTCCAATGCATTACGAAGAATGGTTAACTAACTAGGCTAGTTCATACAGTGTGCCGCTAGATGTCAGGTTTTATTGCGACCCGGTTTTTACACAAACATTTAAAATATTAAATTATTCATATATAACGCATAATATTCTATATCTTCAATCATTACCTTTTATCCTTTGTCAGTTCTATGTATGTATTTTGTACAAATTCCATACAAAAATGTTTCTATACTTCCAGTAAAATTATAAAACAACATATGTCAAATGCACTTGACATTGACATCTTTCAATCAGAAATTTATTTTAGTACCTGTTTCTGTGATTATAGTGTAACTGGCTGCCGCTAAATTTCACATTTTGACACCTTAAAAAGACTAAATTTCTCTTTATTTGATCCATACCCTGTTGTGCATCTTGTAGCAAAACATTTTTTGTCAAATGGTAACGGGTCGCGTTCGCGCCATTTTGTTTCCCAGTTACTTAGCCATGTCAACGCATCTCGTGCTCTCACCTATAGATACTACACCGTGGGGGTGCCTTAGCCAGCATCAGATTAAAGGAAATATTTATAAATTATTTAAAATATTTATAAATTATTAAAATTAACTGTTGTCATCCACTAAGTTCTGACGTAACCTCTTAGATAAAGACGACAAGCTTGAAGAAAGGGACAGTAAAGAATTACCATGACCTCTTAGATAGAATTTAAAACAGTATTTAAATGTTGGATAATTTTATTTCGGTATTAATATTTTTTTATAATTTATCATCAGTTAGCAAATCATTATTATAACAAAACTGATCACTCATAAATACGTCAAACAGCACGGCAAAATAAAACAGAGCAAATATCAAATCGGAATAGGACAATACGTTGAGAAGAGAAGGGAGGCCCTGGTAATATAAAACTATCTCTCTCTTCGAGGCTGCCATTTTCTTCTAAAGACATGTAGTACTGAAAGGGGGAATGTATGTGGTGTGACGCAATTTCATAAGGCCCCATTATTACTATGTTCAACTCAAAACCGGAATTTTTATTAAGAAAAACAAAACAACGTTACAAATTATTATTTTGCGATACACTTCACTTTTGCTATCTTTCTGCTAGCTTCGTAACTCCATTTTCATAGAAGCTTTTTAGTTGTTGTTGTTGTTGTTGTTGTTGTTGCAGCCACAAATACATAGCTTCGATAACAGCATTATTGGAAGTAAATTTCTTGCCATATATATGTTCTTTCAAGGGACCGAACAAGTGAAAATCAACAAATCTGGCCAATAATGCGGATATTGTAAAGATTTCCAATGTTGGAGTAAAGCGGTGTAGACTTCAACTCGGTGGGCTTTCTGTTCTCGGTACAGCACTGACTTTGTTAAACTGCAATTTATCATGAACTACAATTTTATGGTTTTTCTTTCATGGTTTTTGAAAATTTTGAACAAGTATTAAATTTGAGTCTTGGATAAACATACAAAGAAATCTGCCAGGGCACCATAAATTCCTGGGCCGGCCCTGTGTCCTGATATTTATGTTTGAAGGACAATTTGGGGATTAATTTTAATTAAACGACTTTCTCAAATACAGAATAATTTAAACTAAATCTTATAACTATATCAAAACAATTCCCGAAACTTATCGCATGATTTCAATGGCAACCAGTTTTTTAGTCATAAATTGTATGTTGTTGATAAAGGCTAATAATTTAAACATAAATATTTACATTCTATTTCGGTACTAATTTATTCTATAAAAATATTATGAATTAGTTTTTACAAATAAATGAATGGTCATGCCATTTAAATTACAAACAGTTATCAAGCATGTCGATCTAAGAAATGTGATCATGATCATACGCCTACTTGCACTATTAAGCACTTTTGCATTTCTCTTTGCAGAGTGCAAGGACATTCAGCAGTGCACATATATGAGTAAATAGAAATAATGGAAAACTACTAGAGAATAGTCCTTGATTGGAGAGATTACAACTTTTTTATATTTATTTTATCGATTATTCATGCAGTAATAGTAAAAAAAAACTTTATTGATGAATTTATAAATAAATTAGTACTACTGTATTATAAAATTATCAATCGTGGAGAAACAATTATGTTTAGTTACTTTTTTATCTAATTCGATGCTTTTACATTTTTCATTCAAAATGTTAAATTCTTCATTAATTTACGACTAGTAAATGCAAAGAAACCTAAGAGTCAAAAAATATATAAGATTTTCCATGAAAACATTCAATGAGCCAAATAGTGGCCGCTGGTGGCTTGTCTTTAAAGTGCTGCAGAGATGCAGAACTACCAAAAATATAAAATAAAAATTTCTAGTATTAATTAAGCATAAATTAAATATGATAATCACATAAAATATATCTAAAAACAAAATTATTCCTTTACATAGTATATTGCGGCTTAATACGCGGTATTGTGGTTGTGACGTCAGGGGCGTAAACTACGTGGGTGCACGGACGCAAATGCACCCATAGAAAGTAAAAGTGTGGGTGCGCAGCACCCACAATAATTTCGCTCTAACATTTTAATTATATTTCATACATTGTAAAAATGAGTTGTCAATCTTTTTAAGTTGTTTAAGAGTAAGCTGACATTATTTAATCGTGTCATGATAATGGCAGTAAAATACTACTATTAAGCCGAACAAACGGATATGATAATAATTATAGGATATTGCGAAGAAAATTATTGGAAACCTATAAACAAATGTTACTGTCATAAAAAATTAGTTGTTTGACATTTAGATAGATGGCTAGACGAAATTTATTTTAAAAATTGCACTGTGCACTCACTCATATTTAATTTTTTTCTGCCTAAATCGTTACAGATATCACAACTTACGTCAGAAAAGTTTACCATTGAATGTATCATTGACGTGACACCTAAGTTTCATTCAAACCGAACAAAGCGTTCTATCATTATAAGCAAAAATTATTTTTTTACTAAACGGTACACTTTCGGTTTTTCGGATATTGGTAAATTAGGTTAAATCTTGTTATTTTGGGCCTAGGAATCTGTTTAAGCCATGTCTACGTGTTTTAGAGATACCTTGTATATTAATAGGAGTATTTTACTTTTTTATAATAGATATTATTTTTATTTATCTTAAATGTATACATAATTTAATATATGTATGATAAAATAAGTATGTTATTTTTATTGTATTATTTGCATTTTTGAAAACATATAGGTAAAGTACCCATATTTAAAATAAAAATAGTGCACCCCCAGCCAAAATAAAAAGTTTACGCCTCTGTGTGACGTAATACAGTCAAATGGTGCAGCATACCCACAGATATGTAGCACGAGCCGCCACTGGAACCAACCATTTTATATTATACTAGCTGTACCTGTTGCAAAATTTTGCAACAAAAACAAAGTATATATTATAGGGTAATATTATTAAAATATAAATTTTCTGTATCTTTATGTATGGTACTCTTCTACACAGATAATCTTTTTAACTATCCCATTGGCGACTAAAATTAACGTGAATCGGACGATATTTGCAACTCTTGAAAATGGTATTCTGTTATTCAACTATACAGTAAACATATATAGTGCATTGGATTCCTTGCCGGTTTCTTGTTTGTCTTTTTGTTTTAAAGTACATATAAATTATTTTGCAATATGAGCAAAGAACGAAAAAATATTAACAACGTCAATTGCTGCGTTTATGGCTGTAATTCTCGGGGTAGTAAGAAATTTTCTATCCCAAAAATTAGTAAGAGGAAGAGTGACATCCGAAATAAATTTAGTAAAATGGAGTCTATCGACAAAAGAGGGCTGGTTTAAGAAAATGCGATCTGGAAAACAAGTGACCAGTCATGAGAGGATAACAAAAATGAAAAGTATTGTATTATTTCCTGACCAATTCATGAGTAAAATAATACACTTTTCACTTTATGTGTACCATGCAATAAATTTCTTACACATATAATTAATACAATTTGAAAGATATTTGACATTAGTTCCATTTTAATTTTCTTAACTAAGTAAAGTGAATACATATTTATTTAACATCCATGAATAATATATGGTACTATTTTACTATCTTTAACAAAATATTAAGACAGCTGTAATGTGTTTGCACTGGCCACTATGGCCAGCTATACAAGAGCATTTTGTAAATAATCAATTGTAAATTTAAAGTTCTTCTAATCTCATGAGGATGTGACGTTAGAGCACTTGTTTAAACACAGCCCAAATTTTTTTAGTCTGTAGCACTATGTTCATTAACGCCACATAAAAATAACAACCCACCATTCAACAATTCTTCCCCTTCTATAAAACTTCGAGAATAATTTGTTGCCTCCAAATAAGTAAACATTTCCTTAGAAATAAGTCTATCTTTCTTCGAATGCCATCTGGAAATAATTGAGAAAATAAATTTAGATTAATTGTATTATTTTGTAATGTGATTATAATTTAAGTACGTACACAAAATTATTACTAACACTATTTATATAAAATCTAATGAATTTGTTAGTATACTTCAAAACGAATGTTGGTTATACAATGTTTCTGTATGCGATCTTATAACACAATACCATTTTCAGAACACGTTTATGCTACAACACTACCACCGCCGTGGGTAGTTTTAGTCGCCAATAGTCCCTTCGCTTCTTTGTCGGATACACAGGGAGAATAGAATTATAGTTCATTATTTATCACAATACTCATTTAAGAGGAATGGAACCCCTGCGTACTAGATATGAAGCAAAAATTCATATAAATTGTTCCTATACTACAACTATTCATATTTTTAAAAAATCAACATTAGACAACATACTTCTAATATGAACCTACATTTAAAAAAAGAATTATTGAAATCTATTAGTACTTGACCTTGATTTTGTAGGAAAAACGAGATTTTTTTTAAAAAGTTAATAGTTCTAGTATGGGAACAATTTATTTGAATTTTCGCTTCATATCTAGTATGAAAGAGTTCCATTCCTCTTAACAATAAATAAATAATTCTGTTAAATTTTCTAGCAAACAAATAAATACAAAATTAAATATCAATTCTGGAATAGGTATCACAATATGAATTTAATTGACTAGTTTAAGACGGTGATAAATTTTATAATTTGTCGGAAGATTTTTTGTACTGGAACTGGATTTATAATATAAAAGGCGCAACATAGAATAGATTACCTTTAAAATCTGTATATTCAACGTGTTTATATTGCCACCAAGAAATATTACTATAGTTGTAATCAATATGTTTCATTTGTACCTATATTTTCAAGATTAATTAATGTAGTAATGAGTGTTTTATTGTACACATTAATTTTATTCATTATTGTAAGCTATAAGAGAGCAATGGATTTTTTATCTTTCTTTATTTATTTTTCGTTTTACTAATATGTATAATTTAATCGTTTCGATATCGAGTCTTTAATGGCGGAAAAATAGCAACCTGCAACTGGTTGATTTTAAAATATTTTTTTTTTGTATTTAGCGTTCTCGTTATTGGAAAATTTATAAATTTAAGTCCCTTTCTTTGTATAATGTCTATTTCTAATCTGTAATAATACTACAATTTAGATAATGGCTAAAATCATGTTAAAAATTCGATAAAGTATAACATTTTAGATTAAAAAATTAATGTAATTAATACAAAATATTCCTTTAATTATTCTTATTCATTATGTATTAATAAAATATTTACCATATTTGAATTAATGAATTTTTTTATTGTATTTTTTTATTTTTCAAGGCAAAAATTCCTTCTTTAGATTTAACTGCAAGTTGACACATTTATCTGTCAGTTAGTCAGGTTAACTCACAGACTATACCTAACGGGTTAACTTTTGTTTGATAAAAGCTTTGTAGGATTGTATGTTTTAATAGGGGATTCCACCATTTTTACCTTCCGTCACCTTTAGGTAAGGAAGGTATTGTCTTTGGTCAAAAAATTCGGTGGTGAGTTTTTGATGAATAAGCACGTTTTAGGGTCCCTAGAATACGATTTTACTATTTTTACGATGATGTCTGTATGTGTGTGTGTGTGTATGTATGTGTGTGTGTGTGTGTGTGTGTCTGTGTGTGACAAAATTTTCTAATGCGATAACTCTAATACTACAATTCCAAAAATTATAATTCTTTCGTATTCCTCTTCGTTACATCAATGTGAAGAGCTGATTAGATTTTGGTTATAATTGGTCAACCGGAAGTGCCCTCATTTGAAGATTTTAACAGTTTTTCTTGAAAAAACGATGTTAAATATCATTTTTTCATATTTAATGTTATTATAAATATTAAAGACTTATTTATTCTCTATACGATTTGAATGCATTTTATACTTCATATTAAATGGATATAGAGTTAAAAAATTATAAAGAAATAAAATATCATATATATTAGTCAGCTTTGCTATAACTTTGAAAACAGCTGCTACGTTAAGAAAATTCTGATTGAAAGGTGTCAGTGTCAAGTGCAGTTGACAGTATGTTTATGTTATAATTTTACTGGAAATATAGGATCTTTTGTTAGAAACTTTCTGTGTGGAATTTGCATAAAATATATACAACTGCGTTAAGGTAATGTACAAGAAATATAATCTTTTGCAATGAACTTTATGTATGACATTTATACAAAATACATAGAACTGACGGAAGGTAATGTGCTGGCCACATCAGATTTTTTAAATATAATTTCATCTGAACTAAAACTAAGACTGTCGGTGAAAATCCGGTGAAAGAACTCTTAATAATAAGCGAGTTATAGTTCTCCGAAATTTGAAAATATAGATGTGACATCACGAATATAAGTTTTTATATGAAACTATTTTCTTCGTGGACCAAAATGTTCTTGAAATATATACTATTTCTAAATTATATTTATAAAAAATAAATGAATATTATTATACTACATGATTTATAATTGGAAATGTATTTAAATTATTAAGTTTAATGCAAAATATTTATATTCAAATAAAAACTGTTTGAGAATTTCATTACTGGACTGATAGCCACGCCTACGCTATTTGAATTTCTCTACTTTCATTGGTAGTATGGTAGTAGGCTGCGCCCCTAACTGGGTATTCATTATATATTTATAGGCCGTCTTTGAGTCACCAATCAAAATAATATATATGGATTTCATATGAGTGACGAGCTACTATAACAAAAATGCCCTTATTTCCGAAGTATTTTAATTATGTCGTTTTATATCTTTATTTATATTTATTATTAAGCATATATTTTCAATAGTTTTTCCTAATTTCTCTTAAATCAATTGCGCTCCCATATTGGCATTGCTAGTTAAAAATATATCTACCAGCTAAATTATTTACACTTGCATTGATAAACCGGCGGTAAATAACACAAAATATTATTCTGGTAGCATTTTTCATAACTTATTCTATTTCACTCACTTCACTTCGCCTCATGTCGGTCGGCGCTGCCATCTGTCGCTTAAATCGCGGTACTCAATTGAAAACTTTAATGCATTTTAAAAAATAGACGGAATTGAAAATCTCCATATTTTATAACTTTATGCACATAGTCACAGCTTTCATATAAAAAAAGAATCATTTAAATTGGCGAGACAAAGATAAGCCTTGTGTTTTAAATATATAGATTGGAAAACAAGTACAACTAAACTACTGACTTGATTTATAAATAGATAACAATATATTAGTAAAAGGAGAAGTTGCAGCTATACTTAAATTATATATTGTTATTTTAAATGAAGGTTAAAGAAAGAGATGCAGAATGTCAAAATTTTTTAATTATGTGGCGATCGATTTCGGCTTTAATTGCCATCATCAGGCCGACGAGTCAAATATGTAAAATATATCTTGGAATTGAATCCATTGTTGAAAAATAAAAGGATTATTTTACCTATATTGAAGTTTCATTCTTTCATTGGTACGTAACAAAAATACATATAATAAAAGAAACTCAAATTTACACAATATTACTAAACTAACAGACAACTAACTTTACTAATAAATACTTGAAGCATCTCGAATTTTAGCACATTTCTACATAACTATAGAACTATAGACGGCAGGCCGGACGGTAACAAGATGGCGGAGGAATAAAAAGTGCAAAGTATTTGATATGGAGAAAATTAACATAAAGTTAAATGATATTTCTTAATACATTGCTTCTGCACGTCCTATAAAGGAAGATGAAGCAGTTTTTAAGGCTGGACATGTTTTGCTTTGAGGAATAAAAGATTATGGACCAGGTACAATACTGGGATCTTGTTTAAAAACCAGTCATTTGAGTGGAGATCCTCATATGATTGAAATTTTATTAAATGAGAATATAAATTACGAGAAAGCAAATTTAGTTGTAGAGCAGAATGGGCCCGTCCAAGTCTTCGACTTTTTAGAAATTACATGTTGCATATGAATTTTGAATATAAATAAAGGAAAACGAAATAAAAATTGCTATATATTTTGTATTTTTATACCTATAATAATGTAATTAAAGTTTTTAGCGTAAAATGATCGCCATGTTGTGACGTCAGCGTCATTACAGTCGTCCCTGTGAAAATGTCACTGTACAGTGGACCATGCATATTTTGCTCATAAATTCGCGATTAGCTTTACACATACTCTAACACGCACATATTTAATACATCCGAGTAATTTTTTATTAAGATCAAAATAAAATTTACTTATTAAATAAATAAAATTATAATTTATGTTTTAATTATTGTAATCTCAATACTTGTCATTGTTGTAATCATTTAGTAAATAGAAATGTAAATGTTGGATTACTTTTTATTATGAACTATGCTTTGATTATTGTAATTACAAATAGAAAATAGTTTAAATACTATTTTAATTATTATAATGGCACTTGGTGAGTATAATAAACCTTCAATATTATATTAAAGAAAGTCTTAAAGTCACATTAATTAAAGCGAATGATTGATCTGATTATGAAAACGAGAAAAATTATTAATTTTACTTACCTGATTTTTATTTATGTACGAGTATAATATGTATGTACTTTGGAAGTTTTTCATAAATTATCATTTAACACTACTCCTATACCTATTCATGTAAGTAAATCATACAAATATATATTTTGGAATGATATAATAACTATCTCGTTTATTTATTACCATTAGCTCTAAAGATTTTTGATCACAGTTTGTAATGGATACGTATTTTTATTCTTGCAACATTTATCATATATTATATTATCATTAATAATAGTAACGAATGTCGGTTCTCTCTACTTATGACGGAGTGGCACTAACGTCACAACTTTCGCGCCAAAACTTTAATAATTATTTTAGGCGTTATTAAGCATAATTTCAAGAAAATAAAAAATACGAAATTTCTATTTTTAAATTCTTTGTAACATATAAAAAATTCAAAAAAAGTTGGACGGGCCCATTGAGAGGCTAATACAAACTTTGTGGCAATTTTGTTGCATATAAACAGGATAGTAAAAATCAAAACTATATTTATTGTTTTACAACAAAAGTTATCATTATTATTATGCTATTAATTTATTTGTTTATGGGTTTGTGTATTACAGAGCAGAAGAAATAGAAAAATTAAGTTGTACCGGTTTGGAACAAGTAAGGGGGAAACTTGTTAAAAAGGATGATAAACAGTATAGTTTGGCTATAATATTAGAAGAATTTTGCCATCCTGTTTTAAAAAAGAAAAAATCTGATGTGGCCAGCACATTACCTTCCGTCAGTTATACGAAAATTCCACCGGTGAACTGTTACCGGTAAACAGCTGTTTATCAGGTATAGCTACCGGAATCGATATTTTAAGAACGCAAGTGGTAAACAGGATAGATTTTACAACAAAAGTTATCATTATTATTATTATTATTATTATTATTATTATTATTATTATTATTATTATTATTATTATGCTATTAATTTATTTGTTTATGGGTTTGTGTATTACCTAGTAGCAGAAATAGAAAATTAAACTGTACAGATTTGGAACAAAGTAAGGGGAAAACTTATTAAATATGATGATAAACAATATAGTTTGACTATTATTATTAGAAGAATTTTACCATGCTGTTTTAAAAAAGAGAAAAATAGACTCGATTGGTGACGTCATATTTTGTCACTTGGGATATAGTGTAAACTTACACTTTTTGACTTATAATTGCTCCATTGTGGCACTGAGCCAGTATCTATGGCAGTTACTGATTATTATTTAAACCTGAAAATGTAATACACGCTATATATTTAACTTTCTTTTACAACAAATATAAATTAAACCTGTTTAAAATTACATGCGTTTCAATGTATGCTATCAACGTTTCCTTATTGCTCTAGTTCACAAATTTGTCGCTAGACGACACCCACTTTGAATTTTTTCGCCAATGTGGTTGCCGTGGTTCGACTTTTTACCAACCTTTTTCAGAAACCGCGTTCCGAATAGAAACCGGTAAATAATTTCAGGACTTGCGGAACACTAAACCGTAAACCTGATCGAACCGATTGTGTTACGGAACATACTATAAATAATATAATATTACTATCAAAACATTTTTAGTCAAATATAATTAGGGATGTTAATTTATTTGTTTGTAATTTAGTTTGTCCTATATGTACTAATGAAAATAATTTTAATACTTTCGCTGCCACCGCATTTTCGTCGTACTACAGTTGGGTGCCGGAATTTTTATTTTTTTTTGTAAAATTTACTCTTTTTGTAAAACATGAAGAGAAAATCCGATGACGGCAAACCACACTTAAAAATTTTCGTACGCCACTGGATAGATGATCTAACTTTTCTATTTGAAAGGTTTTTTCGATAACTGATAGACTAAAATAATTTCAAAATGAAAAAGAAACAACTTCAGTACTCCGCCATTATCTATGTAACCTATGGGAATTTTTGGCATAACAAAAGCACATTTAAGATGGCCCGTCATAAGCGCATCACATGTCCCAAGTAATCGAAGTCGTATATCTTATAGTTTCCGAGATCCCAATGGTGGCTTTCGAAATCCGGGCGCCTGTATAAATAATTGAGCCCCCCAGCTGGAATGTTTCTGATTTTGAATAATTTAATATAACACATTTTTAAAAAATCATTAAAAATCAGAAACATTCCAGCTGGGGCGCTCAATTATTTATATAGCCGTCCGAATTTCGAAAGTCACCATTGGGATCTCGGAAACTATGATAATGAGGTACATTAAAGTTTTTTGGGTCAATCGATGCGGGTATTTGCTTAATTTGTCAAAATTCATTTGACAGAAATCAGGGGCTTTTGACTTTTCAGACACGAACCAGAATTTGAAAAATGACCGAAAATTACGTGATAAGGTGCATTGAAACTTTTTGCGGTATATTATGCACCATTATCCAAAGATCATGAATACACTTTGTAAGACATAAAAATCGGGGGCTTAATGCTTTTAAGACAACCAAAAGTAAAAATGGTGTCCAAAACTACATGATGAGGTACATTAAAACTTTTTGTGTCAATCGATGCGGGTATTTGCCTAGTTTGCTAAAATTCATTTTACGACATTCAAACCAGGGGCTTTTGACTTTTAACACATGAACCAAAATTTTAAAAAGGGCCGAATATTACGAGATAAAGTACATTAAATATATTTGCGGTTTTTTATGCACTATAATTTAAAGATTACGAAGCCTTTTTTTAAGACACAGAAAAGAGGGCTTTTGCATTTAAGACAAACAAAAAAAATTCATGTGAAACATTACCCAATATGAGATGAATTAAAAATTGTTGATGCATAATTTTCCAAATACATTCTAAATAATCGAAATAGAGTCTTTTTGCACGGTAAAAAATGTTTTGTTGCTTATAATAAAATTTTAGTAGCTGCAGCAAATATTTTTAGTGAAAATTTGGACAGCAAAAAAATTTGCCGTGACAACAATTTTTTTTAGTAAAAATCATTTAGTTGTCATAGCAAAAGTAAATTAGTAAAAGGAAACAATTCTTACATGTACCACTAACTAATCAGATCACTTACATGTAAGTTATTAGCATTAGTAACCTTAGCAAAAATAGACTTGCTGTATGTATTTAATGAAATTGCTGCCTTAACCAAATATTTTTAGCTGGATGTAGGAATAATAAAAAATATATTCATTATTTCACAAACAAAATATATATATTTTTCTAAAAAAATACAGTTTTAGTTATACTTCTCATACTTTGTTACATTAATCAGTCAATAGCCAGTTGCATTAACAAAACTTAAAAATGTATATTTGGTTAAATTATTTTTAAGAATTCGGAAGAAATAAAAGAATTAAATTGTTTTTTCCACTGGCCAAAAATCACACACAGATATATGTAATTGTACAATAAAATTACCTAACAAAAACAAAATAAAAATTTTCTCACTTGGGACTGTTACACATGGATTATAATAAAATAAATCAGCAAAAGAAGTACAAAACATACTCATTTCTTGTTTTAATTGATAACACTGCACGTTGAAGACATCCACATATTTTGATAGTCCCCAGTCCTTTACCCTCTTTTCATACTCCATTGCCATTCACAAGAACACCAGTAAGTATTTGTAAATAACACCCAATCACAATAAACTCAAAGCATCACAGCAAGTTCGCATGAGAAGCGCAAACACGCACGTTCTTGTTCAACGCGCAATAGCGTACGCCGACTCAGATTAGAATATGCGCAAAACGCAGTGCGCATCAATAAACACTATTCGTAACAAAAAAAATTGTTGTGGTGACAAAAATAAGTAGTTACAATGCATTTTTCTTCTGTTGCAGACAATGATATGTTGCCACTGCAAATAATAAATTCTTACCCTAACTAAATGCATTGCTAACCACCAAAAGATTTGTTCTTTGAACAAAATAAAAAAGCGACTGTAACAAAAACGATTCAGCTGTATTTTATTGTTACTTCTGCAAATTTAATTATGTGGTGCGTAAAAAGTACATTATAAAATTGATGTGTAGAACAAATTAAATTGGTGTCCATAGCAAAAACTAATGCAAGTAAATTATTTTAGTTGCACCAAACAAGTTATTTTTCTCCGTGTGCGTATTACAAATAACACCAGCGGAAACTAGGATATTTATTAAAGCCAAAAATGAAATCAATATTTATATTACATATCATCGAATAATTTGTCATTGAACTCGGGTTGAGCCTGTTCTTCTTTATCTGATTCGATTATTGCAAATTCTTCGATTTCGCTTAGTAACTCCTGCCAAAATCCAGCCATTACTCTCTGGAGTTACTAAAGGTAAAGTGTTGGTATTACTTGCATTATTCCTTGTTTTGCAGACATAATTGCACCTTAGCAATTTTTGTTCAAACACGCTTTTACATGGAGGAAATAAAGCAGGGTATTTTGATATCTTGGAATGGTTTATCTGAGCTCTTTGGTATACTAGATTTGAAGATGTTTAGACGAGTTTTTTTGAGATCTTCACAAGTTTTTTGTACATAAATTTCGCATATAACCCGTTCCAATGACTTATGTAGATACTTCGTCTGAGATTTTACTTGTGTCACAAAACAGCGTGTATCAAGACGCACTGCGTACTACAAGAAAATCTCAGATGAATTTTTTGTCTTAAAAGTCAAAAGCCCCCGATTTCTATGTCTTAAAATGAATTTTAGCAAATTAGGCAAATACCCGCGTCGAGCAAATTAGGCAAATACCCGCGTCGATTGACACAAAAAGTTTTAATGTATCTCATCATATAGTTTTTGGACACCATTCTGACTTTTGGTTGTCTTAAATGCATTAATCCTTCGATTTTTATGTCTTAAAATGTCTATTCGTGATCTTTAAATAATAGTGCATAAAAAACCGCAAAAAGTTAGAATGTACCCTGTCTCGTAATTTTTAGCCCCTTTTCAAATTTTGGTTCGTTTCTTAAATATCAAATGCCCCTGATTTATATGTCTTAAAATTAATTTTAGCAAATTCAGCAAATACCCGCGTCGATCGACACAAAATGTTTTAATGTACGTCATCATGTAGTTTTGGAAACCATTTTGACTTTTGGTTGACTTAAATGCATTAAGCCCCCGATTTTTGTCTTACAAAGTGTATTCGTAATCTTTGGATAATGGTGCATAAAGTACAGCAAAAAGTTTGAATGTACCTTATCACGTAATTTTCGGCCCTTTTTCAAATTTGGTTTCGAATCTTAAAAGTCAAAAGCCCCTGATTTCTATGTCTTGAAATAATTTTAACAAACTAAGCAAATACCCGTCTATTGACACAAAAAGTTTTAATGTACCTCATCACGTAGTTTTGGACAACATTTTGACTTTTGGGTGTCTTAAATGCATTAAGCCCCCGAATTTTATGTCTTACAAAGTGTATTTATGATCTTTGGATAATGGTGCATAAAATACCGTAAAAAGTTTGAATGTACCTTACCACGTAATTTTCGGCCCTTTTTTGAAATTTTCTTTCGTGTCTTATATGTCAAAAGCCCCCAGTTTCGATATCTTACAAGGTATATTAGCAAACTAGAGACAAGCCCGCACTGAATGACACAAAAAAAATGAATGTACCACATCACGTAATTTTTGGCCCTTTTTTAAATTTTTAAAACACTACCATGGCGTAAAGCCTCCGGTCCGACTTGTAAGACACGATTATTTTTGTATGCGAGCCGATCCGCACCCTACTGCAAGATCAAACCTTTTGTACCTTATCACGTGACTTTTGATAGCTGGGCTCCCGATCTTTGTCATGCATTTTGTTACTACAAGTATTTCTGTATTTCCCAAAAATAAACTTTATTATTTTTATTAATTACATTTTATTTGATTAATATACATTTTATGGCTTTCATTTAGAACTCATACTTATAAATTACACTATAACATGTCAAGAGCGACTTGATATATTTTTTTGCCTAGGCAATAAAAATATTTTTATTACCTATTATTGCTATTTACATTGTAACCGCTCAAGCATAGCAACCGTTCACAACAAAAGCATAGTAACATAATTTGATGGCGATAACTTTCAAAATAATTATTAAAAATAATCGCTAAATTAATATTAATTCTAAAATCGGCAAAAAAATAATATGTTCAACACGGCACTAAACTCAGCTTTACAGCAGAGGCTGCCGTTTCATTGCCTAGTTAAACAAATAACTATTTATGATAAAAATTAATTTAATATATTTTCAGTGCAAAATCTTCTAGCGAAATAAATTATTTAAATAAAAGGAGTATTCCTAAATAGAAATCTTAGCAATATTTTCATACGTAATATAACAAGTGATATAAGTTGCAGATTTCACGAGTCCGAAGGACAAGTGAAATGTGCTGCTTCGGCGATTATTAATCACGAGCTTATATTTAATGAATTTTTGTAACATATTGTGTGTGCTGCTAACCTAACTTTTCATATATTGTATTAAAATATGGTTAATTTTACGATTGACTTATTATTTTCATCGTTGTTGATATAAAAACGATTACCGCACATTTTTATCCTCAAAATTAACTGTCAATGTTGTAAATTAAGAAAACAAATCCCCTAGTAACGAATATAAATAAGGTAATAATTTCTTTGTTTTTTTATCATCGCTGTGATAGACATGTAACTAGGGAGATTCTGAATGTTGGTTGGCGGAAAACATGTCACGTGACTAATGAATTATATTGTCAAAATAACAGTGAATTTTATAAAAAAAAAAATAGAAAATACTAAGTTTTCGGGGAAAAACAGATACAAACTACAATTACCCTTGTCTGATATTGAAAGAGAAATATTGAAAAGGGAAAAAATCTGATGTGGCCAACACCAAACCTCCCGCTATTTAATTTTTATTAATTTAAATATACATATTTACATATTTAGTTATTGCGAAAACTGTATTAAGATCCATTCCATATAACTAGGGTTCTATTTACTATTTTCTTTTTAAAATGTTACTGTTATTAATTTGAAATGATTAGTTCTTTGACGGTGACATTTGTCTGTCAGTTACATACATTTGAGATACGAACTGTGTAACCAAGGAGTTTTGCTTTTTTAAAGCGTAGGCTCCGGGATTAAATTTATAGATAATTTTATAAATTTATCCATAAAATAGATAGAAAAAGTATTAATGCAAATCTGTAGAAAATTTAATAATCTTTAATTTTTTTAATAACATTAATCTCGAAATAATAACATTTTAAGGTATTTTTCGAAGAAAAACTATTTTGCGCTTCTAGTAAAGTGCCATTTCCGGTTATTCGATTTATACCAAAATCTAATGGGCTCTTTCCATTACAGAAAAAGTTCTAAATACAAGGTTTCAAAATTTTCTGATTGATAGTATTTGAGTTAAGAGTGGAGGATCCACACACACATACGCATATACACACAGACATCATCGTGAAAATGTTAAAATTGGATTCTAGGGTCCTTAAAACGTGGTCATTTACCAAAATCTGGATATGCGATTTTTAGCATGATCCCTATACCTCAATTGCCAAGGGTAGCGGGAGGTAAAAAAACTATTTTTTGAGACTAAAATCAGATAAGGGTTCCATTATAAAAAATGTAAGTCGAAAATTTACGGATATATATTTTTTTTCATGGGCCACTGGTTAAATAATATATAAATATATCTACACATTTATATTTGAAATATTTTTCTTGGCTACTAATAGTTTAAAAGTTGTATGTAAAAAAAAATCTGATGTGGCCAGCACATAACCTTCCGTCAGTTCTATGTATTTTGTACAAATTTCATACGGAAAGTTCCTTGTTAAATTAAATACATATTCTATTTCTTGTACATTACCTTCCGGCAGTTGCATGTATTTTATGCAAATTTCATACAGAAAATTATTATTTTGTGACGTTTTCTATATACAGTGTAATGTATCTGCGGAAATAAAAGATTTATTATTATTATTTCTTGTAAATTACCTTAAAGCAGTTGTATGTATTTTATACAAATTCCATACAGAAAGCAAAGATCCTATATTTCCAGTAAAATTATAAGACAGACACACTATGTCAATTTCACTTGACACTGACATCTTTCAATCAGAATTTTCTTAATATAGTAGCAGTTTCCACAGCTATGGCTACTTTATGAAATTTAATTTCTTTATAATTTTTTAACTCTATATCCATTTAATATTAAGTATAAAATGCAGTCAAATCGTATAGATAATAAAATATTCTTTAATATTTATAATAACATCAAATGTGAAAAAATTATATAATAACATCAAATGTGAAAAAATTATATTTAACATAGTTTTTTCAAGAAAAACTGTTAAAATCTTCAAATGATGGTACTTCCGGTTGACCAATTGTAACCAAAATCTAATAGAAAATTTAATAATCTTTAATTTTTTTAATAACATTAATCTCGAAATAATAACATTTTAAGGTATTTTTCGAAGAAAAACTATTTTGCGCTTCTAGTAAAGTGCCATTTCCGGTTATCCGATTTATACCAAAATCTAATGGGCTCTTTCCATTACAGAAAAAGTTCTAAATACAAGGTTTCAAAATTTTCTGATTGATAGTATTTGAGTTAAGAGTGGAGGATCCACACACACATACGCATATACACACAGACATCATCGTGAAAATGTTAAAATTGGATTCTAGGGTCCTTAAAACGTGGTCATTTACCAAAATCTGGATATGCGATTTTTAGCATGATCCCTATACCTCAATTGCCGAGGGTAGCGGGAGGTAAAAAAAACTATTTTTTGAGACTAAAATCAGATAAGGGTTCCATTATAAAAAATGTAAGTCGGAAATTTACGGATATATATTTTTTTTCATGGGCCACTGGTTAAATAATATATAAATATATCTACACATTTATATTTGAAATATTTTTCTTGGCTACTAATAGTTTAAAAGTTGTATGTAAAAAAAAAATCTGATGTGGCCAGCACATAACCTTCCGTCAGTTCTATGTATTTTGTACAAATTTCATACGGAAAGTTCCTTGTTAAATTAAATACATATTCTATTTCTTGTACATTACCTTCCGGCAGTTGCATGTATTTTATGCAAATTTCATACAGAAAATTATTATTTTGTGACGTTTTCTATATACAGTGTAATGTATCTGCGGAAATAAAAGATTTATTATTATTATTTCTTGTAAATTACCTTAAAGCAGTTGTATGTATTTTATACAAATTCCATACAGAAAGCAAAGATCCTATATTTCCAGTAAAATTATAAGACAGACACACTATGTCAATTTCACTTGACACTGACATCTTTCAATCAGAATTTTCTTAATATAGTAGCAGTTTCCACAGCTATGGCTACTTTATGAAATTTAATTTCTTTATAATTTTTTAACTCTATATCCATTTAATATTAAGTATAAAATGCAGTCAAATCGTATAGATAATAAAATATTCTTTAATATTTATAATAACATCAAATGTGAAAAAATTATATTTAACATAGTTTTTTCAAGAAAAACTGTTAAAATCTTCAAATGATGGTACTTCCGGTTGACCAATTGTAACCAAAATCTAATCAGCTCTTCCTATGGATGTAACGAAGAAGTATACGAAAAAATTATAGTTTTTGTAACTGTAGTATTAGAGTTATCGCAGACGAAAATTTTGTTACACACACACACACACACACACACACACGCACACGCACGCGCACGCGCACGCGCACGCGCACGCGCACGCGCACGCGCACGCGCACGCGCACACGCACACGCACACGCACACGCACACGCACACGCACACGCACACGCACACGCACACGCACACGCACACGCACACGCACACGCACACGCACACGCACACGCACACGCACACGCACACGCACACGCACACGCACACGCACACGCACACGCACACGCACACGCACACGCACACGCACACGCACACGCACACGCACACGCACACGCACACGCACACGCACACGCACACGCACACGCGCACGCGCACGCGCACGCGCACGCGCACGCGCACGCGCACACACACACACACACACACACACACACACACACACACACACACACACACACACACACACACACACACACACACACACACACACACACACACACACACACACACACACACACACACACACACACACACACACACACACACACACACACACACACACACACACACACACACACACACACACACACACACACACACACACACACACACACACACACACACACACACACACACACACACACACACACACACACACACACACACACACACACACACACACACACACACACACACACACACACACACACACACACACACACACACACACACACACACACACACACACACACACACACACACACACACACACACACACACACACACACACACACACACACACACACACACACACACACACACACACACACACACACACACACACACACACACACACACACACACACACACACACACACACACACACACACACACACACACACACACACACACACACACACACACACACACACACACACACACACACACACACACACACACACACACACACACACACACACACACACACACACACACACACACACACACACACACACACACACACACACACACACACACACACACACACACACACACACACACACACACACACACACACACACACACACACACACACACACACACACACACACACACACACACACACACACACACACACACACACACACACACACACACACACACACACACACACACACACACACACACACACACACACACACACACACACACACACACACACACACACACACACACACACACACACACACACACACACACACACACACACACACACACACACACACACACACACACACACACACACACACACACACACACACACACACACACACACACACACACACACACACACACACACACACACACACACACACACACACACACACACACACACACACACACATCATCGTAAAAATAGTAAATTCGTATTCTAGGGACCCTAAAACGTGCTTATTGAGTAAAAACTCATCATCGAATTTTTTGACCAAAGACAATACCTTCCTTAAAGGTGACGGAAGGTAAAAATCAACAAAATTCAGTTTTTCATCATTATCTAGTGCCCTAACTAAGCCAGTAACAAAAACACCTCTGAGATACCCCCCCCCCTCCGAAAGTGCACAAAAAGTATGTATGTTAAGGACAATAACGCCTGAGGTCAACCGTGTAGTTTCCGAGGGCTTCTGGCCCTAAGTGTGTACGTTGATCGAAGGCATTATTGTCCGTTTAACTCCCGTGGTACGTTCAACGTTTAACGTCCGACTATAATTTTTTTAATATTCTACAAATTACGGAAGGAAGTTTAAATAAAATTTAGGGAGTAGGTAGGCTAGGAATCCTACTAGATACTTGTTTTTTAGGCTTTGTCACAGTATCAATATCAATTTATTGACAACATTACCATAGCAACAACTCATAACACGCTCTTGGGTGTTATTTGGTATATAACAACCCTGAAAGCAGGGTAACATATCAGTATGACGTTAAATATATTTAATTTTTTCTTAAATTTCATACAGTCTGTCTCAACTATCTTGCTTAGTATTGCCAATTTTTTTTCGAAAAGCCAAGCTTTCGGAAATTATTTTATTCCTTCATCGGGGTATACAAATACATATGATATTTTAAATCTCTTTTGTTTACAAATTAGTTTTACGATATAACGCACGTATATACCTACTAATTGTATGACGTGCGTATTTATAGGATGATATATTGAGATGATATGATACGCTACTTGAGAATCATGACACGCACTGCAGCGTGAACATTGTGATGCGATACACTTGTTCTTGTTGCCTATACACAAAACGAAACATAGCCCATGACACAGCACCCTAATAGTATAAGGTTGATGTCTGCTGTAAACAGATTCTATCAAGACAGCAGAAAACGCGAGAGATATTACGGAAGCGTAAAAGGTGCGCAATAATGTTAACGTCCGACTGGTATGTTATTATTGTCATAACAACCCTGCTTTCAGGGATTTTATATACCAAATAACACCCTAGGGCGTGTTATGAATTGTTGCTATGGTAATGTTGTCAATAAATTGATAGTGATACTGGGATAAGGCCTAAAAAACAAATAAAAGCATGCACAGCCTACCTACTCCGTAAATTTTATTAAAACTTTCTGAGGGGTCTATTCTAATTCAATCCCGCTATTCAACTCCGACTCCATCTGTTGGCCAGTAGTGGAATTTATATTAATATAGCCAGATGTGGCTATCCATAGCTCTAGTGGTACCGCTACGAGCAAAGTGTCACGCTCTAATTTGAATTGTGATTTGAATGTTTGTTTTGAAAGTGATTGATAACTCTGAATGACAAGTTGGGAAGCAGTTCAGTTTTTCAAATTTGTGTTTAAAATACGTGTGTTATATCATAATAATATTTTATTTATATCTATATATTGTAAGTACATATTTAAATTGTAATAATTATTTATAATTCTAACAACCTTTGTTTAAAAATAATTTTAGATTATGACATATATTTATAGGGTTTTATTAGCCGCAGATATGCTTGAAGAAGAGGAAAGATGGGAAGAAATTCGATTGGGGATGCGCAAGATCCATTCAGTTTTACTGAAAGGGAATTTATTTTAGATTTTAAAATAACTAAAATTGCTACAGTAGAAACTAAATCTATCGAAAATTTAAAAATGTAATATATAAATAAAACTATTAAGTAAACTAAGTAATTTAACACAGTATTACTAATAAAAAATTAAGAACTATAACAAAACTACTAAATGAATCCTACAGCAAACCTAAATAAAGAGCCACACCAAGAACTAACACAAATTAAACACAAATACGTTCTATAAGAACAAAGCCACGATCATCCACAGTCAAACTAGAGTGAAAGCTATCAGCACGTTTGACATCTGTCATTATAGCGGATAGCACATGTGGCTATCCGACTTGAATCCATCTGTTGGCTAGTAGTGGAACTTATATAACGGATATCACATATGGCTATTCGACTTGAATCCATATGTTGGCTAGTAGTGGAACTTATATAGCGGATGGCACATGTGGCTATGAATTAGTATAAACCCCCTGATCCGTAATCCGTAGAATATTAAAAATTATAGTCGAACGTTAAACGTTGAACGCACCACAGGAGTTAAACGGACAATAATGCCTTCGGTCAACGTACACATCTCGGGCTAGAGACCCTCGAAAAGTACTCTGTTGACCTCAGGCGTTATTGTACTTATAACACCCTTGATACGTTAATTACTATAATATTTCACGGTCTAATCTTGAAACTACATATTTTTTTCTTGAAATTTCAAGTTTTAAAATTTGTTATATTACGAATTTTCAACTTTTACACTACAAATAACATTTCAGTAAATGTCAAAATTTACAATAAAATTTTATTTTGTTTAATTGTTTTCTACTTTCATCTTTTTACTTCCTTGTACGAAGTAAAGGAAGTATTGAAAACGCGAAAAATTTCGGTTTTCAGAGTTCAACGGAAATATCCATTTTGACCATCCCCGAATCCATTTTGACTAATTTCGTCGTGACGTTTGTAAGTACGTACGTAAGCCGTAGAAAGTTGAAATTTTGTATTTAGGACTGCTATAACATCTCGTTGTGCACCTCCCTTTTTGGTCATTACATAATTTCCAGAAATGGTATTTTATTTGGAGCCTTCAATAGATTTTAATGAAAAACTATTTTAAAATACAATCCAAAACTTTTCAAATTTGGTATATAAGGCTTTTATGTCAATTGGAATAACATAGTAGCAGGGGCGGATTAACACTAATGCCGCCCGCAGGCACACAGAAAATTGCCGCCCCTTTTCTCTAACAGTAATAACGTAAAAACCGATATACAAATATGTTAGTGTACATGTATGTATAATAATATTTTCCACTTTTTCGTATGAATAATGTTAATAAGTCAATTGTATGATGCGATATTTTTCTTTTATTTGGCAAATAAGAAAATCAAGAGGTGAAAAAACCGAGCCTAAATGTATTTATCCATAAAATTACATTTATAACGGGTAAAATACTTCATTTCACGTAAGATCTTAAGAAAATAGCGATGATTTTAGATAAGGCTATAAATTCTGCCCTTTGATTGATCAGAATGCAAACCTAGTTCACAAAAACGAAAAAAATATCATCTATCATTTATCAAATAAAATTTACAGAAATAGATGCATGTAAAAACGATCAGCTCTCAAATGTCATCTACTATTTTCTTATATAAAATGGAATATAGGTTACATTTATTTTTTGAAGTTTCAAAATAATACCACAGTTCGTAAAGTAACACAAATAAATCAAAATTATATTATAAAGCAAATTATTACAATAAACAATTAAAAAAATTAAGATATAATATGTAATGCAAAAACAAGGTGAAAAGTGCACCTAATACGGTATCTTCGGGGCTCTTGTCACATTTTACAATTATTTTACATAATACTGCATTGCATAATAACAAAGCGGATTAAACATTATATTAATTATTTGAATACCTATAATCTCTATATTTCGAAGCTATGTACAGCTCTAAGACTCAAAGGAATTTTCTTTCATTTAAATTAGAATTACGCTCTAGGTCTTGAGCGACTGTCCAAAATGTTTTCGTCGCGCCTTTTGACGAGCAAATTCGTCAATGATTTTAGCTACATCAATTTTTTGAAGAAATTTTTCTTCGGTGCAAAGTAACGCCAGGCAGTTAAGTCGATCTTCCGACATCGTAGAACGTAAATAATTTTTTATCCGTCCTAAACAGGAAAAAGAACGCTCTGCTGTACAGTTCGATGCTGCAGTACATATAAACATTCTAAGAGCAATATCGATGTTTGGATAAATGCACTGCAAATCTTCTTCTCGCAACCACGACATAATGTAATGGGGTTTGTTGGCTTAATCTTTGGATCTAAATTTTCCAAATGCGATTTGAAATGTCTTAACTCAAAAATAAATGTTTCATCAAGATCTTCAGGATATTGCAATCGCAAATTCTCTCCTGCTTTCTCCAAATCGAGCAATGATAATTTTTCAATTTTTATTACAGCTTGAAATTTTTCATTTATTTCTATATATGCTTTCTTTCTTTTGTACAGTTCAGCAACTAATGTGTCTATAATGATCAGAAAAGTATTATTCGGAAATTTTCTCTTTCATTCAGTTCTACTTCATTATCTCTAGATTCGTCATAGTGTAATTTTCTTTTCTTTTTTCTTTTTTGAGTACATTCATACTTTTCAATAGTAGACAGTTGTTTTGCCTTTTCTTCATAATAGTCGAAATTGTCTCGATTTGATTTTAAAAGTTCAATAACTGAGTCATATAAACCAATTACGGAGCTTAGATCGATGTCAATTTTTTGCAGGATTTTGTTTGTTACATTTAAGCGATCCAAAATAAATCCCCATAGTTCTACCATAAAAGATGTTTCCAAACGATTTAAATTTATTAGAAGACCTTTAGCTTCAGCACGAGTTAATGGCTTCTGTGTTAAATCATCTTCTATAAAATTAAGTGCATCTAAAACATTGTTCCATCGATATTTCAAAGCTCGACATGCGTCATCTCGTGCAGACCATCGAGTATCAGACAGGCTCTTTAATGTGGTCTGATTGGATCCTTGATCAACTGATTTTTGTAGTATTTCCCATCTTGCGGTGGATGAACTAAAAAAGTTATAAAGATTTTGAAGAAGTAAAAAGAAATTACAAGCTTCAGTACAACATTCAGCTGCATTTGTTCCTACAAGATTGAGAGAATGCGCTGAACAAGGAATGAAATCAGCCTGAGCATTCAACTCTTTAATACGCGCTTGAAGGCCTGTGTAAGATCCAGACATATTTCTTGCATTGTCGTAAGACTGCCCACGACAATCCTGAATGTTTAAATCATGAGATTCTAAAAAAATTGTTATTGCGTCAAACAACTCATTCGCTTTATGACCAGTATTGGGGAGGAATTTAAAAAATACTTCTGCAGGCACACCATTTTCTTCTACGTATCTGATAACTATAGACAGTTGATCAATATGAGCTATATCAGGCGTTGAATCAATTATCAACGAAAAATATTTTCCACCTTTAATATTGGCAATAATTTCTTTTTCAATTGCTTTTGCTAAAATTTTAACTAATTCTTCAGCTGTAGTTGATGATACGTACGACGTGTTCCCTTTCCCACAATTTCCAAATTTTGCTATAAGAGTTGCTAGAAAGCTATCAAATTCGGAGATTACTTCAAGTAGCATCATATAATTTCCATTATGAGGGTTCCCAAACTTTTCAATGTGTCCTCGCAAAGGTAGTCCTCTCGAAGCAAGGAATTTAACCGCTACTATAACGCGCTCAAGAACTTTTCGCCAGTAACTAGCTTCAGTTTCTAATTGTTCAGTTAGTTGCTTGTTTACTTGGCCTGCATCACGTCCTCTGCTTTTAAAGGCGGTCATACAATTTCTATAACACGTAGAGTTTTCATGTTCCTTGAATTGAAGGTGAGCATTTTTCCAATCGTTAAATCCTTCTAAAGATAGTTTTGTTTTTATTTCGGATTCATTTGAGAAAAGAAGACATGCGGCACAAAAAACACGTCCTTTACTTTCTGAGTAAACTAACCAACTACGACATATTTTTTCTCCGTTAGCAAGTGTATAATCGAACCTGTTTGATGTGAGGTATCTGTTTTTACCGTCATTATATTCTCTTTTTGATTTGGAAAATTTTGCGTTCTTATTTTGTTCAAAACCGTGCTTGCAAATGTAATCACGTGTAGTTTCGTTAATTTGCCACAAAGTTGGGTCATTATTTAGGCAAAAATATTCACAATTTGATGGAGCGATGCTTTCTTCGCTGATTTTAGGGATCGTTTCATTTTGTATCTCTACATTTGGTTCTGTTGAAGCTTCAACAGAAATCCTTAAAAATATAAAATAACAAAAAATATTTCTCATGATTTTAATTTAAAATGAGACGCGAGCAGCTATGTAACTTGTTGTCCTTGGGAAACATTTGGGGAGCCCTTATCAGAATGACAGCTACAAATTTGTTTATAATTTTTCATTCATTTCCAAATGTCGGTAATATAGGTAACATAATTTGACTATTTGACATTGCCGGCAAAATTACATTAATTTTATCATATCACGTCACTATAAATCATTGTGGATCACTCTATATTATGATTTTCCAATTTCTTGAAGTGTATTTTCGCCAGTTACAACTCCGCACGCCTGATGCCTGGTGTCATATTTATAACATTTATAAGTTTACTATAATAACGATTTGACATACGCCTCCATATCTGCCTGCCAAGGTCAACAGAATCACATGATTGCTCGCGTCCTATAAGCTTAAAATTTAATTTACTAATAATGAATTAGTATTTTCTACGATAAATTCCAATAAATCAACTTACTCTGTAACTGAAATTTGCAAATCAGAAGAGTTTTTACTTATAAATGATGTAGATTCAGAATCTTCGGTTACTGATTTGAAAAACTGATTAATTTTCTTGGTTTTACCAATACCGACTTTAAACTTTTCTTCTTTTTCTTTTCTTAGTTTTGCATACTGATGTCCGCTAAGTCTTTTCCGTCCGTCACTCATTTTTACAATTAGTTTTCACACGAAATTTTACATAAACAATAAGTTATACAGCCTTACATGTGGCGCCGCCGCTCTTTAAACACATTAGTTAAATGCTTATAATTAACCTTAATATATGTCGTCGTTGTTTCCTATGGATTTAGCAATCTAGGGATTTTATATAAAACTGCTGTGAATATATTTGAACTCAAAAATGGTCCCTTTTTGTTCCGTATTTAAATTTAAAATTCATTAAAAAAATCAATTTTTATATCAATGATTGAAAAATTTGCCACCCGAAAAAATGCCGCCCCCGAAAATTTGCCGCCCCAGGCACGTGCCTAGTGTGCCTGTGCGTAAATCCGCCACTGCATAGTAGATTTTTGTTAAAACAGGCTAACCGGAAGTGATATATTACCTGAAGTTGTTAACAGTTTTTCTTGAATAAAATGGTTTCATTTTAATTTTAGAAATAAATGCTTCAAATTAGAGTTTTCGAGAATTAAATTCTACGTCCAGCACATCAAGTATTAATAAATTAGCCCTTTGTATAAGCGAGATATGTAAATTTAAAACATATACTTTTTGGTTTTTGTAATGAAGCTTGCTATGGATTAGGATAAACAATAACAAAAAAAATAAAAAATAGATGTTAATGTCAAATTACGTCAAATACGTGCAATTTTATAATTGGGTCCATTGGGTCTATACTTCATATTGGTCTTGCGTACAAGGAAGTCGTGTGGTGTCCACATCAGATTTTTACTTCCCGCCATAGGTAAGGGAGGTAATGTTTTCGGTCCAACAATTTCATAGTGAGTTTTCAGTGAATAAGCACGAATTAGGGCCCCTACAACACATTTTTACTATTTTTACAATGATGTCTGTTTGAATGTCTGTCTGTATGTAACAATTTTTTCTTCCACGATAACTCTTCTAACTTCTATTTTTCGTATTTATTTTTTCTGCATTAATATAAACAGTTGATTAGATTTTGGGTAAAGTTGGACAGCCGGAAGTGATACTTTACTTGAAGCCCATAACAGTTTTTAATGAAAAACTGTAATCCAATAATACAAAACTTTTCTATTTTTTTAAGACTTTTATATCAATAGGAACAACATACTTATTAGATTTAGGCTAAAATTCACAAACCAGAAGTGGTACTTTCCTTGAAGCTCTGAACAGATTCAAAACTTCTCGAATTTGGTATTTAAAACTCGTATATGATTCAGAACAACATATTAGATTTTGACTATATATGATAAACCGAATATGGTACTTTACTTGAAGCTCTGAACACTCGTATACAGATTTTGTTGAAAAAATATATTAAAATATGATACAAAACTTCTCAAATTTGATATTTAAAATTCGTATAATTTTGCAAACAGTATACAATAGATTTTGACTATATGATACAAGGAATATGGTACTTAACAGATTTTCGAGCAAAAACATAAAATATAATCTAAAATTTCGTATTACTGACTTTTCCATTTATTGGAACAACAAATTAGATTTTGTTTACAATTAACCAGAAGTGATACTTAACTTTATTGAATTGGTCATGTGCTGGTTTGAAATTTTAAAATTTCCATAATCTTGAAATTTAAACTTTTTGCATAGATGCGTACATTATTTTCAGAATAGTTGCAACACTTCATATATCAATTTTTAATCTTAATTTAATATAACACATTTAAAAAAATCATCAAAATCGGATCTGGTTTTATAGGCTTAGAAGTAAAAATCTTTATTGACTCTCAATAATTGTTTCATGAAATAATATTTAATTTAAATATTTTATTTATTTTATTTGAACATTTTTGTTTTTTTTTGAGAAAGTAAATAAGTTTTAATAAAATAAATTAAAATGAGATACTCATAGAATATAATTCACTGTTTGAGAAGCATAACCAACTCGGGTCTGTGACGTTACAGATAATTTGAAACATTCGAAAATTCATATCTCGCTTACTACTTTAATTTTTTTACGAACGTTCTATGTTGTTGGATAATATAATTTTAAGTTTTGGCCTCCTTGTATCTATAATAATGATATTGCTACCTAAACAGTGGCATTTAGATTTAGAAAAGCTGCATAATATATGTAAAGAAATTATTTCAATTTCAATATAGATTTGGATATTTGTACCCATTTTAAAATCCTCTTTCATTTCTATATTATCAAGGGGAATAAAAATAAAACCTTCAGTAATTCATTAACAATTATTTTTTTATTTGCAAACATTAGTTAAACATTGTTAATTATTTACAAAACTAGAAATTAAATATCAGTGTTGTAATTCATAAATATTAAATTATTGGTCTTCATTATTTTTATGTATGTGTATGCCGTTAATTTTTTAGACTAGATATCTGAAGGTGATATTAATAATGGATTTCTGTACTCATTTGTGCTAGAACAGTTGCTAGACTTCGATGATGATTCTGATCTTTGAAAATTCTGTTCAGTAGACAATAATTGTTCTTCATGATGTTGCATTTCTTGTTCTGCCATTAATTTAGCAATTTTTATTTTTACATACGCTTGTCTTTTAGGAGAAAATTGTTTTAAAGTCCCAGCATATCCATGAAAGATTAAATCTATGGGGTCAAATTTTGCCTTTTTCTTGTTCTTCGCAAATTCAAAAATATTATTTACAGAGGAAGAGGAAATATATTTTTCTCTTTCACTGTGGCTGATTATTTTCTTGTTTGTTGTTGAATTTGTTTTTGTTGTGGATGATTGTACAATATTTACAGACTCCTGCATAATTTGTGATTTCAATGGAATATCTTCTATTTCTTCTATGTCGTGTCGTTCTTCTTCAATTTTTATTTCTTCGATTTCTTCTAATTCAGTAGAAGTATTTGTATCGTTATTAATGTTGATGTCTTTTGTATTGGAGGAACTCGAAGTTGTACCAACACCAAGAAAAGGCCGAAATGGTTCCATAAGTGGAGCCCATTTCCAATTTTTATAATTCTTTTTAGCACTTTCGGCAGTCGAGGGATCATGACATCTTAAGTATTTTGCGTAAGTGTCCCTAATATTTTTCCACCGTCTTTTTAATTGTTCAGCTGTAAAAAAAATGTCAAATCGAGAATTAAACTGATTTAAGAGCCATTTTTATTTTTTAAACCTATTTAACTAAAAGAGTTTTGCCTTTTGCCGAAACAGTAACGATAGTTGCAATTTCTTATTTTGTTAATATTCTTATCCACATTGTTTATACAGGTGAGTTTTTTTATATAGGGAAACGAAAAGTGGAAACATGATTTTTCTCAAAAGTTATTATAAATATAGAAAATAATCTTTATTTTTATAATAAACGCATGGAAAACAACGTTGTTAAGTAGATCTACAGAATGTCTCAATAAGCTTGCTCACTATTAGTAACTTTTTTATTTGAAGAGATAAGAATTTGGTTAAATGAGCAAAATTGTGCCATTTTGAATTACAAAACTACTGATATCAGCAAACATTAATTTATATCAGCGGTTCTCAAAATATGGGACCTAACTATTTTATTTTAAATATGAACATATATTTTTTATTTCCTTATTCGCTAGAGAATTTAATTCTGAATTCAACGATATTATCGTTTCAAACCATCACATAACAAATTTTTTGAGAAAAATCCATAATAAATTTTATATTTTTGATTTAAATATGACTATAGGTGTGCCACGAATGGAAAAAATAAATACATGTTACTTTTTACCTCTCGCTAAGAGACTTAAGACATTTTTAACTACAGATTCCTCAATCTAACAATAATGGGAAGAGTTGATTAAGTTTTGGTAACAATTGGACAACCGGAAGTAGTAGTTACAAGAAAAAAATCATCTAAATATTATTTATCGAAAATTTATGTAAATACTTATATTAAAGAATGTTAAATTCTTTATTCGATAAATATAAATTCATTATTATATCTTCTATAGATATAGAGATAAAGAAATGCATATAAAATAATTTGATGTAAAAATTCTCAAATCAAACTACTTCAAGGCGAGAAATTCAAATGTTTGTAATTGACATATAAATGTCACTGTCAAAAATATTTGTATGTCGCTGTCAAAAATATTTGTACATTATTATGAAGACTATAAAAATAAAAAAAAGTCAACAACGTAAAAGAATATACGTAAAAAAGAATGTCAGAGGAATTTGCGAAAAATTGACGAATATAAAGAAAAAGAAAGTAGAAAAAGAAAATTTCAGGATATTGAATACAAAGAAAATGTAGGTATGTATTGTACATAATTTATATTAAAATATCCCATAGATTTTGCAAATATATGTGAGAATTACTTTGTAGTGAGACATGAATATATGTATTTGTATTTAAAAATATTTTTCGTTTTATGCGTACAACCAGGTAAAATATCTGGCGAGAGGTTATGTGCTGGCCACATCAGATTTTTTTACGTATAATTAGAATGCCATGAATTAAATTAGTGAATATTTTGTTTTGTCACTTAATCATACTTTTTATTAAATGTCAACACATATAAAATACTCATTTTTTTCATTCAGGGCATTCTAATTCTACATAAAAAAGTAACATGTATATATAATTCTTACAACAAACTTCCGAAAATTTCTATTTTCCGTATTTAAGTTTCTTACATTCATATAAAGAGTTGATTAGATTTTGGGTTAAATGAAAAATTATATTAAAATATAATCCAAAACTTTTGAATTTTAGTATTTAAGACTTTCATATCAAGGAGAATAACATAACAGATTCTGGCTAAAATTAATAAACTGGAAGTGATACTTTACTTGAAGCTCTGAACAGATTTTCGTGAAAAATATTTTGATATGTCTCAATAAGCTTGCTCATTATTAGTAACTTTTTTAGTTGAAGAGATACGAATTTGATTAAATGAGCAAAATTGTGCCATTTTGAAATAAAAATCTGATGATATCAGCAAACATTAATTTATATCAGCGGTTCTCAAAATATGGGACCTAACTTTGTTATTGTAAATAGGAACATGTAGTGGAAGTTTCTGAAACTATGGGAGTTTATTTGTAGGAAATTTCTTGGATTCAAGCTTCATTTGGTTAAATTTATATTTAATTCTTTATTGTTAAATTTGACAACGTTTCGGCCTTGAATAAGGCCATTCTCAAGTCTAAACAATTGTGGTTAACAATAGTAAAGTTTTGTCTAAATTATACATAATATGGTGTTGGTTTATATTAGCAATTTGTTAAAACCATATTTGAGTTAAAAAAAAATTAAATTATATTTTTCACAGCCTGCGCAGGCTGCGGAGTCATGTAAATGTCAAATGTGTACCACTGTTTGTAGTTCTGATCAAGGTTCTAATATTCGCCGCTAGTTAGCGTTTTCTCATTTGAAAATCCCAATAGTTAGCTTATTGGCGAAAAAATTCAAAGTGGGTGACGTCTGGCGGCAGATTCGTGAACTAGAGGAATAAGGAAACGTTGATAGCATACATTGAAACGTATGTAATTTTAAACAGCTTTAATTTATATTTGTTGTAAAAGAAATTTAGATATAGTGTATATTACATTTTCAGGTTTAAATAATGATCAGTAACTGCCATAGATACTGCTCAGTGCCACAATGGAGCAATTATAAGTCAAAAAGTGTAAGTTTACACTATATCCCAAGTAACAAAATATGATCTTGAAATTTTCTTCCCTTATAGTTTTGATGTTTCCAATCGGTTCTATTTTTTTTTGTTTTTAAAACAGCATGGTAAAATTCTTCTAATAATAATAGCCAAACTATACTGTTTATCATCCTTTTTAATAAGTTTTCCCCTTTGTTCCAAATCAGTACAGTTTAATTTTCTATTTCTGCTACTCTGTAATACATAAACCCATAAACAAATAAATTAATAGCATAATAATATTGATAACTTTTGTTGTAAAACAATAAATATAGTTTTGATTTTTACTATCCTGTTTATATGCAACAAAATTGCAACAATATGTTTGCCTTTGCCTCTCAATTCTGCTCTACAACTAAATTTGCTTTCCAGTAATTTATATTCTCATTTAATAAAATTTCAATCATATGAGGATCTCCACTCAAATGACTGGTTTTTAAACAAGATCCCAGTATTGTACCTGGTCCATAATCTTTTATTCCTCAAAGCAATACATGTGCAGCCTTAAAAACTGCTTCGTCTTCCTTTATAGGACGTGCAGAAGCAATGTATTCAGAAATATCACTTAACTTTGTGTTAATTTTCTCCATATCAAATACTTTGCACTTTGAAATGCATATTGCCAGCAATAAGGAATGAGGGAACTCTCCTTATTCCTCCGCCATCTTGCTACCGTCCGGCCTGCCATCTATAGTTCAGTTTTTTCGCCAATTAATAGTACTACAAACTTTATCTGAACAATTTTTCTGTATCTATAACAACTTTCGAAAAAAACCGTGTTTCCACTTTTCATTCCACACTTCGATATATGAATAAAAATATTTTTGTTGGTAATAACTTGTATAGTATGTTTACCTATACTGTATTTCAGATAAGAATAGTCGTGAGAAGATAGAAGCACTTTTAATACGTTCACCTACACAACCCTAAACCCAATGTTCGTAAAATTAGTTCCATCTTTGGGATTACATTTCAACACTTGAAATTTTGTGTCGGTGTAAACGATCCTTGAATGGATCCTTTTAGTATGACGTCACGAAGGTTTCCAAACAAGAAAATTGCATATGGCATCTACGTTCTAAAGCGGTTGCTATGCTAAACCAGAATTTGACGTTTGACGCTCATAACCTATAAGTTTGTTTGGTATTGAAATGGATCAGAAGCACGTTATAAAGTTTTGTTCTGTTGTAAATGAATACTAACCTGACAGTTTATCTATGTATACTTCAGATTTGGGTCTTTTGGAAATTTAAAAAACTTACAAGTTCAACGTTCGCTATAACGTTTGAAGTTAGCTGCGAACAGATCACGCTCCTTGCAGATCACCATGGTCAAACAAATAAAAAATAAAACCTTAAAATATACACTGTACAACTTACAAGACGTAACAAGCACTAATAACAATTATATCTTTTTCATCTGTACCCTTTAAATAGCCTAAAATTTGAAGAAACTGAAATCCCTCACTACTAGTTTCGCAGTCAATTTTAATTTTAAATAACAGCAATCGTTATCAAGGCGGAAGGCATTTTCTTGTTTGGAAATCTGGCCTACGTCATCACTAAACGGGTCCATTTTTATTTGTTTAAAAATCATCACCTTTAGGTAAGGAAGGTATCGTCTTTGGTCAAAAAATTCGGTGATGAGTTTTTAATTAATAAGCACGTTTTAGGGCCCCTAGAATACCATTTTACTATTTTTACGGTGTGTGTGTGTGTGTGTGTGTGTGTGTGTGTGTGTGTGTGTGTGCGTGTGTGTGTGTGCGTGCGTGCGTGTGTGCGTGTGGGTGCGTGGGTGCGTGTGTATGTGTGTGTAGGTGTGTGTGTGTGCGTGTGTGTGTGTGCGTAGGCGTGTGGTGCGTGCGTGTGTGTGTGTGGTGCTTGTGTGTGTGTGTGTGTGTGTGTGTGTGTGTGTGTGTGTGTGTGTGTGTGTGTGTGTGTGTGTGTGTGTGTGTGTGTGGTGCGTGCGTGTGCGTGTGACAAAAATTTGCCCTGCGATAACTCTAATACTACAATTTCAAAAATTATAATTCTTTCGTATTTCTTTTCGTTACATTCATATAAAGAGCTAATTAGATTTTAGTTATAATGGACATTTTCAATTTAGTAGTAAGAACAACTGAGATCTATGACGTTTGTTTGTAAACAATTTAGACGTAAAATGAGAGAAAAATCCTTGACAACTTTAACAAATTTCTCGAAAGAAGTTACAAAAGCTTTTTTGGAGCTAAAATGACTAAAGATGCGAATTTTCACCGAGAATACAGGTATTTTAATGACTGCAATATTTTTGACGTTTTGTTTGACAGCCCAACTCGCAGTTGTTCGCGCCATTTTCTTAATATTTGCAGCGATATAAAGAGATAGCCGATAAATTGAAAAGGTCTATTGGTCAACCGGAAGTACTCACATTTCAAGATTTTAACAGTTTTTCTTGAAAAAACAATGTTAAATATCATTTTTTCACATTTAACGTTAAAGAATATTTTATTCTCTATACGATTTGACTGCATTTTATACTTCATATTAAATGGATATAGAGTTAAAAAAATCTGATGTGGCCAGCACATTACCTTCCGTCAGTTCTATGAATTTTGTATAAATGTCATACATAAAGTTCCTCGCAAAAGATTATATTTCTTGTACATTACCTTAAGGCAGATGTATGCATTTTATACAAATTCCATGCAGAAAGTTTCTAACAAAAGATCCTATATTTCCAGTAAAATTATAACATAAACCTACTGTCGACTGCACTAGACACTGACACCTTTCAATCAGAATTTTCTTAATGTAGCAGCTGTTTCCATGACGGTGAAATTAGCAGCCGATTCGCAGCAGCCGATTCGCGATTCAAATAAGTGTGAACCAGCCTGACGCTGAACAAATAGATGCACTACCAAAACCAAGCATGTTGTAATGAATTATATTAAATGCATAATCTACGCATTAATGTTATTTAGAGATACAATAACAATATGTAGATGGAACAAAAGTGTAAATTACAACAATATAATGTTAATACTATTAAAATTACGCCAGTGTTTACAACAACTTGACATTTATGTCTTGGTCGAAATGAGCGGTAAAATCAAAATAAAATTATATAAATTGTTCTAATATTATATTATACTTCTTTTTAATAATATCCCTATATTGTTATTAACAAAATGCAATAACAATATTATCCTCAGGACCCGTAGGACAATTTGTATGAATTAATTACCGAAAAAAAACACCCGTGAATTAAATAATTAATATAATTGTTATTAATGATAGTCTTAAATTCTAATTTTGGTAATATTATCCCTATAATGTTACTAACAAAATGCAATAACAATATTATCCTCAGGACCCGTAGGACATTTTTTTATAAATTATTTATCGTAAAAATACTGTCACCCGTGACTTAAATAATTAATATAATTGTTATTAATGATAGTCTTAAATTCTAATTTTGGTAATAGTATCCCTATATTGTTACTAACAAAATGCAATAACAATATTATCCTCAGGAGCCGTAGGACAATTTGTATGAATTAATTATCGAAAAAATTCTGTCACCGTGAATTAAATAATGAATATAATTGTTATTAATGATAGTCTTAAATTCAAATTTTAGTAATATTGTCCCCTTATTGTTATTAACAAATTGCAATAACAATATTATCCTCAGGACCCGTAGGACAATTTGTATGAATTAATTACCGAAAAATTTCTGACACACGTGAATTAAATAATTAATATAATTGTTATTAATGATAGTCTTAAATTCTAATTTTGGTAAAATTATCCTTATAAAGCTACTAACAAAATGCAATAACAATATTATCCTCAGGACCCGTAGGACAATTTGTATGAATTAATTACCGAAACAATTCTGACACCCATGAATTAAACAATTAATATAATTGTTATTAATGATAGTCTTAAATTCAAATTTTAGTAATATTATCCCTATATTGTTACTAACAAAATGCAATAACAATATTATCCTCAGGACCCGTAGGACAATTTGTATGAATTAATTACCGAAAAAAAACACCCGTGAATTAAATAATTAATATAATTGTTATTAATGATAGTCTTAAATTCTAATTTTGGTAATATTATCCCTATAATGTTACTAACAAAATGCAATAACAATATTATCCTCAGGACCCGTAGGACATTTTTTTATAAATTATTTATCGTAAAAATACTGTCACCCGTGACTTAAATAATTAATATAATTGTTATTAATGATAGTCTTAAATTCTAATTTTGGTAATAGTATCCCTATATTGTTACTAACAAAATGCAATAACAATATTATCCTCAGGAGCCGTAGGACAATTTGTATGAATTAATTATCGAAAAAATTCTGTCACCGTGAATTAAATAATGAATATAATTGTTATTAATGATAGTCTTAAATTCAAATTTTAGTAATATTGTCCCCTTATTGTTATTAACAAATTGCAATAACAATATTATCCTCAGGACCCGTAGGACAATTTGTATGAATTAATTACCGAAAAATTTCTGACACACGTGAATTAAATAATTAATATAATTGTTATTAATGATAGTCTTAAATTCTAATTTTGGTAAAATTATCCTTATAAAGCTACTAACAAAATGCAATAACAATATTATCCTCAGGACCCGTAGGACAATTTGTATGAATTAATTACCGAAACAATTCTGACACCCATGAATTAAACAATTAATATAATTGTTATTAATGATAGTCTTAAATTCAAATTTTAGTAATATTATCCCTATATTGTTACTAACAAAATGCAATAACAATATTATCCTTAGGACCCGTAGGACAATTTGTATGAATTAATTACCGAAAAAAAACACCCGTGAATTAAATAATTAATATAATTGTTATTAATGATAGTCTTAAATTCTAATTTTGGTAATATTATCCCTATAGTGTTACTAACAAAATGCAATAACAATATTATCCTCAGGACCCGTAGGACATTTTTTTATAAATTATTTATCGTAAAAATACTGTCACCCGTGACTTAAATAATTAATATAATTGTTATTAATGATAGTCTTAAATTCTAATTTTGGTAATAGTATCCCTATATTGTTACTAACAAAATGCAATAACAATATTATCCTCAGGAGCCGTAGGACAATTTGTATGAATTAATTATCGAAAAAATTCTGTCACCGTGAATTAAATAATGAATATAATTGTTATTAATGATAGTCTTAAATTCAAATTTTAGTAATAATATCCCTATATTGTTACTAACAAAATTCAATAAGAATATTATCCTCAGGACCCGTAGGACAATTTGTATGAATTAATTACCGAAAAATTTCTGACACACGTGAATTAAATAATTAATATAATTGTTATTAATGATAGTCTTAAATTCTAATTTTGGTAATATTATCCCTATAGTGTTACTAACAAAATGCAATAACAATATTATCCTCAGGACCCGTAGGACATTTTTTTATAAATTATTTATCGTAAAAATACTGTCACCCGTGACTTAAATAATTAATATAATTGTTATTAATGATAGTCTTAAATTCTAATTTTGGTAATAGTATCCCTATATTGTTACTAACAAAATGCAATAACAATATTATCCCCAGGAGCCGTAGGACAATTTGTATGAATTAATTATCGAAAAAATTCTGTCACCGTGAATTAAATAATGAATATAATTGTTATTAATGATAGTCTTAAATTCAAATTTTAGTAATAATATCCCTATATTGTTACTAACAAAATTCAATAACAATATTATCCTCAGGACCCGTAGGACAATTTGTATGAATTAATTACCGAAAAATTTCTGACACACGTGAATTAAATAATTAATATAATTGTTACTAATGATAGTCTTAAATTCTAATTTTGGTAATATTATCCCTATAGTGTTACTAACAAAATGCAATAACAATATTATCCTCAGGACCCGTAGGACATTTTTTTATAAATTATTTATCGTAAAAATACTGTCACCCGTGACTTAAATAATTAATATAATTGTTATTAATGATAGTCTTAAATTCTAATTTTGGTAATAGTATCCCTATATTGTTACTAACAAAATGCAATAACAATATTATCCTCAGGAGCCGTAGGACAATTTGTATGAATTAATTATCGAAAAAATTCTGTCACCGTGAATTAAATAATGAATATAATTGTTATTAATGATAGTCTTAAATTCAAATTTTAGTAATAATATCCCTATATTGTTACTAACAAAATTCAATAAGAATATTATCCTCAGGACCCGTAGGACAATTTGTATGAATTAATTACCGAAAAATTTCTGACACACGTGAATTAAATAATTAATATAATTGTTATTAATGATAGTCTTAAATTCTAATTTTGGTAATATTATCCCTATAGTGTTACTAACAAAATGCAATAACAATATTATCCTCAGGACCCGTAGGACATTTTTTTATAAATTATTTATCGTAAAAATACTGTCACCCGTGACTTAAATAATTAATATAATTGTTATTAATGATAGTCTTAAATTCTAATTTTGGTAATAGTATCCCTATATTGTTACTAACAAAATGCAATAACAATATTATCCCCAGGAGCCGTAGGACAATTTGTATGAATTAATTATCGAAAAAATTCTGTCACCGTGAATTAAATAATGAATATAATTGTTATTAATGATAGTCTTAAATTCAAATTTTAGTAATAATATCCCTATATTGTTACTAACAAAATTCAATAACAATATTATCCTCAGGACCCGTAGGACAATTTGTATGAATTAATTACCGAAAAATTTCTGACACACGTGAATTAAATAATTAATATAATTGTTACTAATGATAGTCTTAAATTCTAATTTTGGTAATATTATCCCTATAGTGTTACTAACAAAATGCAATAACAATATTATCCTCAGGACCCGTAGGACATTTTTTTATAAATTATTTATCGTAAAAATACTGTCACCCGTGACTTAAATAATTAATATAATTGTTATTAATGATAGTCTTAAATTCTAATTTTGGTAATAGTATCCCTATATTGTTACTAACAAAATGCAATAACAATATTATCCTCAGGAGCCGTAGGACAATTTGTATGAATTAATTATCGAAAAAATTCTGTCACCGTGAATTAAATAATGAATATAATTGTTATTAATGATAGTCTTAAATTCAAATTTTAGTAATAATATCCCTATATTGTTACTAACAAAATTCAATAACAATATTATCCTCAGGACCCGTAGGACAATTTGTATGAATTAATTACCGAAAAATTTCTGACACACGTGAATTAAATAATTAATATAATTGTTATTAATGATAGTCTTAAATTCTAATTTTGGTAATATTATCCCTATAGTGTTACTAACAAAATGCAATAACAATATTATCCTCAGGACCCGTAGGACATTTTTTTATAAATTATTTATCGTAAAAATACTGTCACCCGTGACTTAAATAATTAATATAATTGTTATTAATGATAGTCTTAAATTCTAATTTTGGTAATAGTATCCCTATATTGTTACTAACAAAATGCAATAACAATATTATCCCCAGGAGCCGTAGGACAATTTGTATGAATTAATTATCGAAAAAATTCTGTCACCGTGAATTAAATAATGAATATAATTGTTATTAATGATAGTCTTAAATTCAAATTTTAGTAATAATATCCCTATATTGTTACTAACAAAATTCAATAACAATATTATCCTCAGGACCCGTAGGACAATTTGTATGAATTAATTACCGAAAAATTTCTGACACACGTGAATTAAATAATTAATATAATTGTTACTAATGATAGTCTTAAATTCTAATTTTGGTAATATTATCCCTATAGTGTTACTAACAAAATGCAATAACAATATTATCCTCAGGACCCGTAGGACATTTTTTTATAAATTATTTATCGTAAAAATACTGTCACCCGTGACTTAAATAATTAATATAATTGTTATTAATGATAGTCTTAAATTCTAATTTTGGTAATAGTATCCCTATATTGTTACTAACAAAATGCAATAACAATATTATCCTCAGGAGCCGTAGGACAATTTGTATGAATTAATTATCGAAAAAATTCTGTCACCGTGAATTAAATAATGAATATAATTGTTATTAATGATAGTCTTAAATTCAAATTTTAGTAATAATATCCCTATATTGTTACTAACAAAATGCAATAACAATATTATCCTCAGGACCCGTAGGACAATTTGTATGAATTAATTACCGAAAAATTTCTGACACACGTGAATTAAATAATTAATATAATTGTTATTAATGATAGTCTTAAATTCTAATTTTGGTAAAATTATCCTTATAGTGCTACTAACAAAATGCAATAACAATATTATCCTCAGGACCCGTAGGACAATTTGTATGAATTAATTACCGAAACAATTCTGACACCCATGAATTAAACAATTAATATAATTGTTATTAATGATAGTCTTAAATTCAAATTTTAGTAATATTATCTCTATATTGTTACTAACAAAATGCAATAACAATATTATCCTCAGGACCCGTAGGACATTTTTTTATAAATTATTTATCGTAAAAATACTGTCACCCGTGACTTAAATAATTAATATAATTGTTATTAATGATAGTCTTAAATTCTAATTTTGGTAATAGTATCCCTATATTGTTACTAACAAAATGCAATAACAATATTATCCTCAGGAGCCGTAGGACAATTTGTATGAATTAATTATCGAAAAAATTCTGTCACCGTGAATTAAATAATGAATATAATTGTTATTAATGATAGTCTTAAATTCAAATTTTAGTAATAATATCCCTATATTGTTACTAACAAAATGCAATAACAATATTATCCTCAGGACCCGTAGGACAATTTGTATGAATTAATTACCGAAAAATTTCTGACACACGTGAATTAAATAATTAATATAATTGTTATTAATGATAGTCTTAAATTCTAATTTTGGTAAAATTATCCTTATAGTGCTACTAACAAAATGCAATAACAATATTATCCTCAGGACCCGTAGGACAATTTGTATGAATTAATTACCGAAACAATTCTGACACCCATGAATTAAACAATTAATATAATTGTTATTAATGATAGTCTTAAATTCAAATTTTAGTAATATTATCTCTATATTGTTACTAACAAAATGCAATAACAATATTATCCTCAGGGCCCGTAGGACAATTTGTATGAATTAATTACCGACAAAAAACACCCGTGAATTAAATAATTAATATAATTGTTATTAATGATAGTCTTAAATTCTAATGTTGGTAATATGATCCCTATAGTGTTACTAACAAAATGCAATAACAATATTATCCTCAGGACCCGTAGGACCTTTTCTTTATAAATTATTTATCGTAAAAATACTGTCACCCGTGACTTAAATAATTAATATAATTGTTATTAATGATAGTCTTAAATTCTAATTTTGGTAATAGTATCCCTATATTGTTACTAACAAAATGCAATAACAATATTATCCTCAGGAGCTGTAGGACAATTTGTATGAATTAATTATCGAAAAAATTCTGTCACCCGTGAATTAAATAATGAATATAATTGTTATTAATGATAGTCTTAAATTCAAATTTTAGTAATAATATCCCTATATTGTTACTAACAAAATGCAATAACAATATTATCCTCAGGACCCGTAGGACAATTTGTATGAATTAATTACCGAAAAATTTCTGACACACGTGAATTAAATAATTAATATAATTGTTATTAATGATAGTCTTAAATTCAAATTTTAGTAATATTATCCCTATATTGTTACTAACAAAATGCAATAACAATATTATCCTCAGGACCCGTAGGACATTTTTTATAAATTATTTATCGTAAAAATACTGTCACCCGTGACTTAAATAATTAATATAATTGTTATTAATGATAGTCTTAAATTCTAATTTTGGTAAAATTATCCTTATAGTATTACTAACAAAATGCAATAACAATATTATCCTCAGGACCCGTAGGACAATTTGTATGAATTAATTACCGAAACAATTCTGACACCCATGAATTAAATAATTAATATAATTGTTATTATTGATAGTCTTATATTCAAATTTTAGTAATATTATCCCTATATTGTTACTAACAAAATGCAATAACAATATTATCCTCAGGAGCCGTAGGACAATTTGTATGAATTAATTATCGAAACAATTCTGACGCTCGTGAATTAAATAATTAATATAATTGTTATTAATGATAGTCTTAAATTCTAATTTTGGTAAAATTATCCTTATAGTATTACTAACAAAATGCAATAACAATATTATCCTCAGGACCCGTAGGACAATTTGTATGAATTAATTACCGAAACAATTCTGACACCCATGAATTAAACAATTAATATAATTGTTATTAATGATAGTCTTAAATTCAAATTTTAGTAATAATATCCCTATATTGTTACTAACAAAATGCAATAACAATATTATCCTCAGGACCCGTAGGACAATTTGTATGAATTAATTACCGAAAAATTTCTGACACACGTGAATTAAATAATTAATATAATTGTTATTAATGATAGTCTTAAATTCTAATTTTGGTAAAATTATCCTTATAGTGCTACTAACAAAATGCAATAACAATATTATCCTCAGGACCCGTAGGACAATTTGTATGAATTAATTACCGAAACAATTCTGACACCCATGAATTAAACAATTAATATAATTGTTATTAATGATAGTCTTAAATTCAAATTTTAGTAATATTATCTCTATATTGTTACTAACAAAATGCAATAACAATATTATCCTCAGGGCCCGTAGGACAATTTGTATGAATTAATTACCGAAAAAAAACACCCGTGAATTAAATAATTAATATAATTGTTATTAATGATAGTCTTAAATTCTAATTTTGGTAATATTATCCCTATAGTGTTACTAACAAAATGCAATAACAATATTATCCTCAGGACCCGTAGGACCTTTTTTTTATAAATTATTTATCGTAAAAATACTGTCACCCGTGACTTAAATAATTAATATAATTGTTATTAATGATAGTCTTAAATTCTAATTTTGGTAATAGTATCCCTATATTGTTACTAACAAAATGCAATAACAATATTACCCTTAGGAGCCGTAGGACAATTTGTATGAATTAATTATCGAAAAAATTCTGTCACCGTGAATTAAATAATGAATATAATTGTTATTAATGATAGTCTTAAATTCAAATTTTAGTAATAATATCCCTATATTGTTACTAACAAAATGCAATAACAATATTATCCTCAGGACCCGTAGGACAATTTGTATGAATTAATTACCGAAAAATTTCTGACACACGTGAATTAAATAATTAATATAATTGTTATTAATGATAGTCTTAAATTCAAATTTTAGTAATATTATCCCTATATTGTTACTAACAAAATGCAATAACAATATTATCCTCAGGACCCGTAGGACATTTTTTATAAATTATTTATCGTAAAAATACTGTCACCCGTGACTTAAATAATTAATATAATTGTTATTAATGATAGTCTTAAATTCTAATTTTGGTAAAATTATCCTTATAGTATTACTAACAAAATGCAATAACAATATTATCCTCAGGACCCGTAGGACAATTTGTATGAATTAATTACCGAAACAATTCTGACACCCATGAATTAAATAATTAATATAATTGTTATTATTGATAGTCTTATATTCAAATTTTAGTAATATTATCCCTATATTGTTACTAACAAAATGCAATAACAATATTATCCTCAGGAGCCGTAGGACAATTTGTATGAATTAATTATCGAAACAATTCTGACGCTCGTGAATTAAATAATTAATATAATTGTTATTAATGATAGTCTTAAATTCTAATTTTGGTAAAATTATCCTTATAGTATTACTAACAAAATGCAATAACAATATTATCCTCAGGACCCGTAGGACAATTTGTATGAATTAATTATCGAAAAAATTCTGTCACCCGTGAATTAAATAATGAATATAATTGTTATTAATGATAGTCTTAAATTCAAATTTTAGTAATATTATCCCTTTATTGTTATTAACAAAATGCAATAACAATATTATCCTCAGGAGCCGTAGGACAATTTGTATGAATTAATTATCGAAAAAATTCTGACGCTCGTGAATTAAATAATTAATATAATTGTTATTAATGATAGTCTTAAATTCAAATTAAATAAAAAATTAAGACTATCATTAATAAGAATTATATTAATTATTTAAGTCACGGGCGACAGAATTTTTATAATAAATAATTTATACAAATTGTCCTACGGGTCCTGAGGATAATATTGTTATTACATTTTGTTAGTAACAATATAGGGATAATATTAGCAAAATTAGAATTTAAGACTATCCTTAATAACAATTATATTAATTATTTAATTCACGGGCGACAGAATATTTACAAGAAATAATTCATACAAATTGTCCTACGGGTCCTGAGGATAATATTGTTATTGCATTTTGTTAGTAGCAATATAGGGATAATATTACTAAAATTTGAATTTAAGACTATCATTAATAACAATTATATTAATTGTTTAATTCATGGGTGTCAGAATTGTTTCGGTAATTAATTCATACAAATTGTCCTACGGGTCCTGAGGATAATATTGTTATTGCATTTTGTTAGTAACAATATAGGGATAATATTACTAAAATTTGAATTAACGACTATCGTTAATAACAATTATATTAATTGTTTAATTCATGGGTGTCAGAATTGTTTCGGTAATTAATTCATACAAATTGTCCTACGGGTCCTGAGGATAATATTGTTATTGCATTTTGTTAGTAATACTATAAGGATAATTTTACCAAAATTAGAATTTAAGACTATCATTAATAACAATTATATTAATTATTTAATTCACGAGCGTCAGAATTGTTTCGATAATTAATTCATACAAATTGTCCTACGGGTCCTGAGGATAATATTGTTATTGCATTTTGTTAGTAACAATATAGGGATAATATTACTAAAATTTGAATTTAAGACTATCATTAATAACAATTATATTAATTGTTTAATTCATGGGTGTCAGAATTGTTTCGGTAATTAATTCATACAAATTGTCCTACGGGTCCTGAGGATAATATTGTTATTGCATTTTGTTAGTAATACTATAAGGATAATTTTACCAAAATTAGAATTTAAGACTATCATTAATAACAATTATATTAATTATTTAATTCACGAGCGTCAGAATTGTTTCGATAATTAATTCATACAAATTGTCCTACGGCTCCTGGGGATAATATTGTTATTGCATTTTGTTAGTAACAATATAGGGATAATATTACTAAAATTTGAATTTAAGACTATCATTAATAACAATTATATTAATTATTTAATTCATGGGTGGCAGAATTGTTTCGGTAATTAATTCATACAAATTGTCCTACGGGTCATGAGGATAATATTGTTATTGAATTTTGTTAGTAACAATATAGGGATACTATTACCAAAATTAGAATTTAAGACTATCATTAATAACAATTATATTAATTATTTAAGTCACGGGTGACAGTATTTTTACGATAAATAATTTATAAAAAATGTCCTACGGGTCCTGAGGATAATATTGTTATTGCATTTTGTTAGTAACAATATAGGGATAATATTACTAAAATTTGAATTTAAGACTATCATTAATAACAATTATATTAATTGTTTAATTCATGGGTGTCAGAATTGTTTCGGTAATTAATTCATACAAATTGTCCTACGGGTCCTGAGGATAATATTGTTATTGCATTTTGTTAGTAATACTATAAGGATAATTTTACCAAAATTAGAATTTAAGACTATCATTAATAACAATTATATTAATTATTTAATTCACGAGCGTCAGAATTGTTTCGATAATTAATTCATACAAATTGTCCTACGGGTCCTGAGGATAATATTGTTATTGCATTTTGTTAGTAACAATATAGGGATAATATTACTAAAATTTGAATTTAAGACTATCATTAATAACAATTATATTAATTGTTTAATTCATGGGTGTCAGAATTGTTTCGGTAATTAATTCATACAAATTGTCCTACGGGTCCTGAGGATAATATTGTTATTGCATTTTGTTAGTAATACTATAAGGATAATTTTACCAAAATTAGAATTTAAGACTATCATTAATAACAATTATATTAATTATTTAATTCACGAGCGTCAGAATTGTTTCGATAATTAATTCATACAAATTGTCCTACGGCTCCTGGGGATAATATTGTTATTGCATTTTGTTAGTAACAATATAGGGATAATATTACTAAAATTTGAATTTAAGACTATCATTAATAACAATTATATTAATTATTTAATTCATGGGTGGCAGAATTGTTTCGGTAATTAATTCATACAAATTGTCCTACGGGTCATGAGGATAATATTGTTATTGAATTTTGTTAGTAACAATATAGGGATACTATTACCAAAATTAGAATTTAAGACTATCATTAATAACAATTATATTAATTATTTAAGTCACGGGTGACAGTATTTTTACGATAAATAATTTATAAAAAATGTCCTACGGGTCCTGAGGATAATATTGTTATTGCATTTTGTTAGTAACAATATAGGGATAATATTACTAAAATTTGAATTTAAGACTATCATTAATAACAATTATATTAATTGTTTAATTCATGGGTGTCAGAATTGTTTCGGTAATTAATTCATACAAATTGTCCTACGGGTCCTGAGGATAATATTGTTATTGCATTTTGTTAGTAATACTATAAGGATAATTTTACCAAAATTAGAATTTAAGACTATCATTAATAACAATTATATTAATTATTTAATTCACGAGCGTCAGAATTGTTTCGATAATTAATTCATACAAATTGTCCTACGGGTCCTGAGGATAATATTGTTATTGCATTTTGTTAGTAACAATATAGGGATAATATTACTAAAATTTGAATTTAAGACTATCATTAATAACAATTATATTAATTGTTTAATTCATGGGTGTCAGAATTGTTTCGGTAATTAATTCATACAAATTGTCCTACGGGTCCTGAGGATAATATTGTTATTGCATTTTGTTAGTAATACTATAAGGATAATTTTACCAAAATTAGAATTTAAGACTATCATTAATAACAATTATATTAATTATTTAATTCACGAGCGTCAGAATTGTTTCGATAATTAATTCATACAAATTGTCCTACGGGTCCTGAGGATAATATTGTTATTGCATTTTGTTAGTAACAATATAGGGATAATATTACTAAAATTTGAATTTAAGACTATCATTAATAACAATTATATTAATTGTTTAATTCATGGGTGTCAGAATTGTTTCGGTAATTAATTCATACAAATTGTCCTACGGGTCCTGAGGATAATATTGTTATTGCATTTTGTTAGTAATACTATAAGGATAATTTTACCAAAATTAGAATTTAAGACTATCATTAATAACAATTATATTAATTATTTAATTCACGAGCGTCAGAATTGTTTCGATAATTAATTCATACAAATTGTCCTACGGGTCCTGAGGATAATATTGTTATTGCATTTTGTTAGTAACAATATAGGGATAATATTACTAAAATTTGAATTTAAGACTATCATTAATAACAATTATATTAATTGTTTAATTCATGGGTGTCAGAATTGTTTCGGTAATTAATTCATACAAATTGTCCTACGGGTCCTGAGGATAATATTGTTATTGCATTTTGTTAGTAATACTATAAGGATAATTTTACCAAAATTAGAATTTAAGACTATCATTAATAACAATTATATTAATTATTTAATTCACGAGCGTCAGAATTGTTTCGATAATTAATTCATACAAATTGTCCTACGGGTCATGAGGATAATATTGTTATTGAATTTTGTTAGTAACAATATAGGGATACTATTACCAAAATTAGAATTTAAGACTATCATTAATAACAATTATATTAATTATTTAAGTCACGGGTGACAGTATTTTTACGATAAATAATTTATAAAAAATGTCCTACGGGTCCTGAGGATAATATTGTTATTGCATTTTGTTAGTAACAATATAGGGATAATATTACTAAAATTTGAATTTAAGACTATCATTAATAACAATTATATTAATTGTTTAATTCATGGGTGTCAGAATTGTTTCGGTAATTAATTCATACAAATTGTCCTACGGGTCCTGAGGATAATATTGTTATTGCATTTTGTTAGTAATACTATAAGGATAATTTTACCAAAATTAGAATTTAAGACTATCATTAATAACAATTATATTAATTATTTAATTCACGAGCGTCAGAATTGTTTCGATAATTAATTCATACAAATTGTCCTACGGGTCCTGAGGATAATATTGTTATTGCATTTTGTTAGTAACAATATAGGGATAATATTACTAAAATTTGAATTTAAGACTATCATTAATAACAATTATATTAATTGTTTAATTCATGGGTGTCAGAATTGTTTCGGTAATTAATTCATACAAATTGTCCTACGGGTCCTGAGGATAATATTGTTATTGCATTTTGTTAGTAATACTATAAGGATAATTTTACCAAAATTAGAATTTAAGACTATCATTAATAACAATTATATTAATTATTTAATTCACGAGCGTCAGAATTGTTTCGATAATTAATTCATACAAATTGTCCTACGGCTCCTGGGGATAATATTGTTATTGCATTTTGTTAGTAACAATATAGGGATAATATTACTAAAATTTGAATTTAAGACTATCATTAATAACAATTATATTAATTATTTAATTCATGGGTGGCAGAATTGTTTCGGTAATTAATTCATACAAATTGTCCTACGGGTCATGAGGATAATATTGTTATTGAATTTTGTTAGTAACAATATAGGGATACTATTACCAAAATTAGAATTTAAGACTATCATTAATAACAATTATATTAATTATTTAAGTCACGGGTGACAGTATTTTTACGATAAATAATTTATAAAAAATGTCCTACGGGTCCTGAGGATAATATTGTTATTGCATTTTGTTAGTAACAATATAGGGATAATATTACTAAAATTTGAATTTAAGACTATCATTAATAACAATTATATTAATTGTTTAATTCATGGGTGTCAGAATTGTTTCGGTAATTAATTCATACAAATTGTCCTACGGGTCCTGAGGATAATATTGTTATTGCATTTTGTTAGTAGCACTATAAGGATAATTTTACCAAAATTAGAATTTAAGACTATCATTAATAACAATTATATTAATTATTTAATTCACGTGTGTCAGAAATTTTTCGGTAATTAATTCATACAAATTGTCCTACGGGTCCTGAGAATAATATTGTTATTGCATTTTGTTAGTAACAATATAGGGATAATATTACTAAAATTTGAATTTAAGACTATCATTAATAACAATTATATTAATTATTTAATTCATGGGTGGCAGAATTGTTTCGGTAATTAATTCATACAAATTGTCCTACGGGTCATGAGGATAATATTGTTATTGAATTTTGTTAGTAACAATATAGGGATACTATTACCAAAATTAGAATTTAAGACTATCATTAATAACAATTATATTAATTATTTAAGTCACGGGTGACAGTATTTTTACGATAAATAATTTATAAAAAATGTCCTACGGGTCCTGAGGATAATATTGTTATTGCATTTTGTTAGTAACAATATAGGGATAATATTACTAAAATTTGAATTTAAGACTATCATTAATAACAATTATATTAATTGTTTAATTCATGGGTGTCAGAATTGTTTCGGTAATTAATTCATACAAATTGTCCTACGGGTCCTGAGGATAATATTGTTATTGCATTTTGTTAGTAGCACTATACGGATAATTTTACCAAAATTAGAATTTAAGACTATCATTAATAACAATTATATTAATTATTTAATTCACGTGTGTCAGAAATTTTTCGGTAATTAATTCATACAAATTGTCCTACGGGTCCTGAGGATAATATTGTTATTGCATTTGTTAGTAGCACTATAAGGATAATTTTACCAAAATTAGAATTTAAGACTATCATTAATAACAATTATATTAATTATTTAATTCACGTGTGTCAGAAATTTTTCGGTAATTAATTCATACAAATTGTCCTACGGGTCCTGAGGATAATATTGTTATTGCATTTTGTTAATAACAATAAAGGGATAATATTACTAAAATTTGAATTTAAGACTATCATTAATAACAATTATATTCATTATTTAATTCACGGTGACAGAATTTTTTCGATAATTAATTCATACAAATTGTCCTACGGCTCCTGAGGATAATATTGTTATTGCATTTTGTTAGTAACAATATAGGGATACTATTACCAAAATTAGAATTTAAGACTATCATTAATAACAATTATATTAATTATTTAAGTCACGGGTGACAGTATTTTTACGATAAATAATTTATAAAAAAATGTCCTACGGGTCCTGAGGATAATATTGTTATTGCATTTTGTTAGTAACACTATAGGGATAATATTACCAAAATTAGAATTGAAGACTATCATTAATAACAATTATATTAATTATTTAATTCACGGGTGTTTTTTTTAGGTAATTAATTCATACAAATTGTCCTACGGGTCCTGAGGATAATATTGTTATTGCATTTTGTTAATAACAATATAGGGATATTATTAAAAAGAAGTATAATATAATATTAGAACAATTTATATAATTTTATTTTGATTTTACCGCTCATTTCGACCAAGACATAAATGTCAAGTTGTTGTAAACACTGGCGTAATTTTAATAGTATTAACATTATATTGTTGTAATTTACACTTTTGTTCCATCTACATATTGTTATTGTATCTCTAAATAACATTAATGCGTAGATTATGCATTTAACATAATTCATTACAACATGCTTGGTTTTGGTAGTGCATCTATTTGTTCAGCGTCAGGCTGGTTCACACTTATTTGAATCGCGAATCGGCTGCTGCGAATCGGCTGCTAATTTCACCGTCATGCTGTTTCCAAAGTTATAGCAAAGCTGACTAATATATATGATATTTAATTTCTTTATAATTTTTTAACTCTATGTCCATTTAATATGAAGTATAAAATGCATTCAAATCGTATAGAGAATAAATAATTCTGTAATATTCATAATAACATTAAATGTGAAAAAATGATATTTAACATCGTTTTTTCAAGAAAAACTGTTAAAATCTTCAAATGAGGGTACTTCCGGTTGACCAATTATAACCAAAATCTAATCAGCTCTTCACATGGATGTAACGAAGAGGAATACGAAAGAATTATAATTTTTGGAATTGTAGTATTAGAGTTATCGCATTAGAAAATTTTGTCACACACAGACACACACACACACACACACACACACATACATACACACACACACACATACAGACATCATCGTAAAAATGGTAAAATCGTATTCTAGGGACCCTAAAACGTGCTTATTCATCAAAAACTCACCACCGAATTTTTTGACCAAAGACAATACCTTCCTTACCTAAAGGTGACGGAAGGTAAAAAGTATAAAGAAATTAAATTCCATAAACTATAAACTATAGAAACAACTACTATATTAACAAAATTATGATTGAAAGATGCCAGTGCCAAGTGCAACTGACATAGTCATAGTATATTTGTGTTATAATTTTACTGGAAATATAGGATCTTTTCCTAGAAACTTTCTATATGGAATTTGTATAAAATACATACAACTGCCGGAAGGTAATGCACAAGAAATATAATCTTTTGCAAGGAACTTTCTATATGAAATTTGTTTTGTACAAAATACATAGAACTGATGGAAGGTAATGTGCTGGCCACATCAGATTTTTCATTGTTATATTATACATTATAGTACGTGACAACAATATAAATAGTTTAAGAAAGAATAACTTTATACTTACTATCTTCATTCATTTCTTGTCCTATTTTCTCCCATATTTTTTCCTTCTGTCTCACGTTTTTATATTCGTCATGAGCCGAATCATATAAAATAGGATAATTCTTAAGAACTTCTATAATTCTTTCTGTTGATAAGATTGATACCATTATTCTAACCCAACTTTTACTTGATGTATGCGGATGCGGGAAAACCGTACTGACTGCGAGACTGGCACACAGAAACGCTACACAACGCGGGATATCGATCTTGTTGAACGCGGTCATATACCTTGCCTTATAAATTCGTCCCGCTCTCTTCCCGTTTCCGCTCCCGCCAGTCGTTTTGCGTTGCTTGTTGCGTTGGTTTCACGGGCTGTAATCATAGAGCATACAACAAACAAAAACTAACCGATATTTTAAACTGAACAGTGGCTTCGATCTACAAGTTAACAGTTATGTCCTAAAATATATCAAGAAATGTTAGCACTACTATAAGGTTAATATTTTGTAATGGTTCGTCGAAATTGATTGAAAAATATTGAAAAACAGAAGAAGAAACAATTTATTATTAACTAGTTAAATCAAAGAAAATGAATGATTCAAGTTTTAATTACAAGTATTATAATTTAATAAATATTGTAGTCCTGTTAGTTCAAAGTTTAGCTATATGTTTCATGTTTCTATTTCTTTCTAGTAGTTTAGCTTGTCTACATATTTTTCATTACTTGTTGATGGCTACATTTACTGGCTCTGTAAGAATGTCGTTATACCATAACGTACAGTTATGATGAAAAAGTCATTCAATAACGATAATTTTCAAAAAACGTATTTTGTAAAACCATTGTCGTTATATTGAAATAAATCATATTGTCGTTTATTATAAGTAGTTTGTGAACGATAAGGATTCACTTGTCGTTATTCAGTACGTTAATGTCAAATGTTAGAAAATGGAAGGGTTAATTAATTTATTATTTATATTTGTGCAGGAAGAAATGGAAAATAGGTAACAAAACATTAACCTTAACAACCATAATTACATTTCAGAAGAAATGTTTGTGGTCGTGAAAGTCTTTTATGGGATAATACTAGTCCATTTGATAATTGTTTTTTACAAATATTATTTCCTCAATAAAGAAATAATAATTAAAATAATAATGTTAATATTTTTTTTTGCAAAATGACATTACAATGACAAATTAATTTTCAATAATAGCTACTAACTTTAAAAAACAAACTGGCTAAAGTCGTTGTGACAAACGGTATGAGGACGTTTATAATGATATTACTTAGTGAATACGATTATAAATAACGATAGTTGTTATATAACGATATAACGAATATTACATTACTATTTATGAACATACAAAAAAAAAAATATGTTTTGATGTAATAAACAAGAAATGTTGAAAAACAAAAATAATTTTCAAAATAATTGGTTTATTTAATTTTTATTTACCGTAATATATAAAATATCAAATATACCTACTGTCAGATATTACACAGGGTGTTGACCGCAATACCGGAACATAGCACTTTAAGATGTAAAATCATAGTTTCGTAATTTCCTGCTTTCCTAATAATTATTTTAGGTAAAAAAGCTTCAAATAAAAGTTGTAGAGCATAAAATTCTACATCTGAATCAGCAAACAAAATTAATTTTACATGGTTTGTAACGGCAGAAATTACGTATGAAAATGTCGAAAATCACCTCAAACGATTTATCTGTCAAGTCAGATTAATTTATTTTTATGTGTAATTTGTCTTCAAGTGAATAATTATGTTAAATAAATAGATAATTATTTATTTGAAAAGAAATTATAAATACTACTTAAAAAAAATTATTAACCTAACTTATTAGATAAAACGAAAAACATTTGTTAATTTTTTTACATTCCATGGCTATCACTATTTTTGAGGAGATTTTCGACATTTTCATTTGTAATTTCTACCGTTACAAAGCAAGTAAAATTAATTTTGTTTACTGATTCAAATAGGTACAGAAGGCTCTACTATTTTTATTTGAAGCTTTTTTTAATCTAAAATAATTAGGAAATTACGAAAATATAATTTTACATGTTAAAGTCCTATGATTCGGTGTTATATATATATATATATATATATTCGATTGACATTAAAAGTGCGATTTTTTGTCGACTAACTGTCTGTAAAATGTCAATTTTACTGACTTGCTATTACATAGCAACAGATATACAAATGCATAGCAATGTGTTCAACACGGCTCTAAACATAGATTTACAGCGTCGGCAGCATTCATTGCCTCGGTTTCGCCTCGACAATGAAACGGCAACCTCTGCTGTAAATCTGGTATCTTAGTGCCTAAATTAAACATAACATATAACTATTTTCTATAGCAGATTAGTATACATTTTTGTACTCAAAATAGTGGAGCAAATAGCACTTTAACCGTAACGTCCTCTCATTTTTAATTTTAATTAAGGTAATAAACTTTGTCGGTTTGTGTTAATAACTTCAATTGTGAAATTAAAGTTACTAGAAATATCTATTCTTGGAAAAGAAGCACAAAATACATTAAATTTTAAAATTGTACTTAAATAATAATTTCATTTATAATTTAATTTCATCTTTTTTAAATTCTTTAAAATCTGCTATAGCAAAATTTTATACACGGTGATGATATTTAATTAACAACTAGCACAAAATAATTCACTTGCGATTTTTGCTTGTCGATAAAATGGAATTTTATCGTCTTGAGTAACTTTTTTGAATAATCACATAAATTACTCGATCAAGGCCCGATCCTACCACCTCTCGTTAAAGTGTCTGTTTATTAACCTAGTTAAGAATTAAACTGTAGTTCGCCGTACTCGCCATAGTGTTTTTTCAGTTAGCTCTAACCAAAGGTGGTAAGAACAATTTTGCAATATAACTGTTGGTTAACACTAACTGTCACTTTAACTGGAGGTGGTAGAAGCGAGCCTAAATAATTACGGTAACATATCGAATAAATAATTATATTATTTCAAAATTAAAAGTCCCCAAGTATAATTTTCGAAGTGGTATTAAAATTTATTTTTTTCAAACGTCGTAGAAATGGCATTTTTTGTGAATTGATTCACAAGGTAGAAATAAAATAAATAAATATTCATAGAAACTACATAGAATTAGCGAATAAAAAGAAAAGTAGCGCGATTGAAGAAAAAATCTAATGTGTCATTCGGAATAAAAGTGTCTTAGTGTCACATGCAATTGCAAACTTCCATACTCGCCACACAAAGTATCACTTTTACTCCAAATAACACAATATACTATGTCAAGGACGGTGTACTCTTATTCATTTTCTTTAGATGTAGCAATGTTAAATTGGGTCATTAAAAAGAATTGTCGATTTTTTTTATGAAAACGTAAAATCCATCCCAATTAATAAATATAGTATAAAATGATTTGCGACTTTTCATTCATAAATTTGCTAATAAACTTTCGCGGTTGTAAACACGGAATAAATTTGTGACGTCATGGCTTGATACATTTCTCTCTTCCGTTGTAAACACAAAACATTAACCTAACCTAAAATTGCGACAGGTGACAGCCTTGAGACAGCAGATTATACAAGAGAGTAATTATTATTATTATTATTATTTTGTATTTCTTTAAAAGTACTAATACAGGATAAGGTATGTAAATAATAGTTATTTATGTAACAAGTGTGTAAAGTAGTACTTTATTTGTCGAGTGCGATGTTTTACGCATGAAATTGTAGCACGAGACAAAAAATACTATTTTACACACGTGTTGCATACATTTTTTTTCCTTCAACTGAAATGGTATTGATGTTTCTCATAATACTGAGTGCATGTGTATAGGCACCCAGCAGCCTCAAATACTGTTAGTCCTGTTTCTCATAACACTGTACAAATTGTAACGTAAACACTTGGAAGGATCTCAGACAGACGATGATTAGTCTTTTATAATGTACAAATTGTACATTTAATATTAATATTAAAAATTAGGTTAGGTTAGAATACATGTCAACTGAATGTTAATCTCCTTTAAAATTAGATTAGTACTCAATCTGTTAAAAAAATATTAGATTTGTTTCATTTACAGTGCATATTCATATTTCTTAATAAATTTTATTACTTTCATGATTATTTACTACCTAATTATATACTTGACAGATAAATTAACCGAATTTTAATGTTGCCTAGCAACGCTTATTTACTTTTCAAAGTGACACTTTACACACTGTAATGAGTGCGTGAAAAGTACTTTTCATGCACGGTTGTAGGAAAAATATTTATTTAAATAAATACCAAACCAAACAATCATAGTTCCAAACTAAACCGGTAGAGCAAGCCGTGTCGTCAGTACCAGTCGTCAACATGGAGGTAGGAATAAATATGGAGAGAGCCTAAACTTGAACTAGGGGCAAGGGGAGTGAAGACCTGTGGGGGCGGATGTAGGTACTGTAGCTCCTCCTTCTAATACACATTGATGTGGGGAGTCGCGCGGCAAATATAAAATCAAATATTTGAAATAAAAAAGTTTTATTTTTAGTAATATTGTTAAACGTATATATTTTTAAGCAAATATGTGCTTAGAAGAAATTAGAATATAGAAAAATTATTATAAATAATTAAAATTCCATCTACCTATGATCGATGCGGTTATCTTTTACATTATTTATTTAAATCAATAGATCTAGGCTAGGAAGAGGCTAGATTTGTAAGAAATTAAAATTGTTTTAATACATTCAATGTATTAGATTTTCAATTATTTATTATTACATAATACACAAGATAATGACAGGTTAGAAAAATATAAATTGTTAAAAATTTAAATCATGATAAATGTTTATTAACATAAAAAGTTTTCTTATACCGATAAAATGAAATTTTTCTTCTAATTTTCATTTCTTTTTCTATCTCCCGTACTTTTTGCCCCTGACGTATTGGAGCACCCCACAACACAACAAAACACCATTGTTCAAACAATTTGCAAATAATTACCTATGTTAAATGAAGAATTTAATATGATTGCAAGAAAACTTACATGTAGCAATTCAAGGGTTGACAGCAACAACCTTGCAACAACCTTATAACTTCAACTAAAGTTACGCCCATATCTACACCTTGTAGAGGGGGAAGATGCTTCACTAGCGGTTGCAAATACTCCCTCCATATTTATTCCTACCTCCATGGTCGTCAACGTTGAAATATTTGAAATTAAAGGAAACCATTAAAAGTCATATTTCTGATTCTAAACACTTGAAAAGTGTAAAACATATACCTACATATTTAATTTAACCTTTTCTTTCAAGGAAAAAATAATCCAGAAAATGTGAAATGACCCCATTGTAGATAACAATTTTTTATTAATTAATTAACACATTGCCATCTATTTATAAATATTTTATATTTCACATTATTGTGCCGAATTTTAAGTTTAATATTAACATAAATCAAAGATAACTGCTTAGGCGCCTAGATAAATATTAGAATTTGGTTCAGAAACCCCACTGAAGGTTACTGTTCTTATTTATTTATTTTTTCTTCTTTTTTAATATCATTTTCTAAAACAGGACATCGTAAAGGTCATGGTAATTTGATATTTCATTGTTTTTGGGGAAATAATATACATGCATTTTTATCTTTCAGCTTCTAATAAAAATGGCGATTAGGTACAGAGTTTAATTTTAATTAAAATATTATCTGTGGTCAGTTATTATTTTTCTTTTATGCATTTTTAAAAGTAATGAATTTAAAAAATTAAAAAATATTTCTGATTAAAATAAAATGAAATAAATCACGACCTCACAGACCTTTTGATTAAAGAATCGCCTGGCAGTTGTTACAAAAAATATATCTAATATTTGTTTTATGTATTAAAATTAATAATGTACAAAATTTGTAAACATGCCCGTACAAGTCACATATAATCAATATTTTTTTATAATTAAGTAGAAATATGTACAGTGCAGGCGTTTACCGTCATCATTATCGAAATCTATGTACACAGCAAATTGACACACCCAGCAATGGGTAATATGCCGTGATGATATTTATTTTAAGTAGAAATTTAGATATGACAAATCAAATTTGATCACACTCACACAGAACGTTTTGCTGTTTCACATAATTACTTTATAATCATATTTACAGTAATATGAAATCAATGTTAATAAAAAATTAAGTCATGATAAATAAATATTTTTTTCCTCCCGTCATAAAGTAGGTAAGGGAGGTAATGTTTTCGGTCCAAGAAGTCGATATTGAGTTTTACTATTTTTACAATGATGAACTGGAACAACACATTAGATTTTGGGTAAACTTGATAAACCTTAAGTTATATGTACTTTACTTGAAGCCCATAACAGTTTTTAATGAAAAACTATATTAAAATATAATCCAAAACTTTTCAATTTTAGTATTACGAATTTGATATCAAGAGGAACATCATATTACATTTTTGTTACAATTAATAAGTCGGAAGTGATACTTTATTTGAAGCTCTGAACAGATTTTCATGAAAAACATGTTAATCCAAAACTTTTCAAATTTGGTATTTAAGACTCTTATATTAATGAGAACGACAACTTAGATTTTTGCTAAAATTGATAAACCAGCAGTGGTACTTTACTGGAAGTTCTAAACAGATTTTCTTAGAAAAATATATTAAAATATATTCCAAAACTTCTCAAATTTGATACCAATATTTAAATAAATAAATAAATAAATATATCATCACGGCATATTACCCATTGCTGGGTGTGCCAGTCTGCTTTGTAGGCAGATATCGGTAATGATGATGACATATTTGTACCGTGCGGGCGTTTACCAGGCGTCACCTCACGGGCACTCATTGCTGGCGTGGAGAGTGCACCACAGGGGCCAATTTTGTGCCATTTAAAATTCGATATTTAAAACGTATATATAATTTGTAACAACATATTACATATTGACTAAATATAATAAACCGGGAGTGGTACTTAATTTGGAGATTTTCAAGGAAAAATATAAGAAATTTCATTTTACAGACTTTTCCATTTATTGGAGCAACAAATTGGATTTTGTTTACAAACGAACGATCAACCGGAAGTGATACTTTACTTAAAGCTCATTGCCATTTTAAACATGGAATTGGCGGAAGGTCATGTGCTGGCCAATCAATTTTTTTTATCGACGTTACAGGTGGCTCCGGCACAATTCAGCCAGAGTTGTGCCTGTAATTATGCTGCGTTAAATACGCATTTGTCTACGCGTAGACAATGATGTTGTTTACGTGATTAAAATTTGTATATTGTCTACTCGCATGTAGACTATAATTATTATTTATTTTAACTTAAAAAATTTACATTATACCCAATAGATGACATTAGTTGTTGGACTGGAATTCAGTTCTGTTGGATTGCTAATTATGTACTATTCTACACAACAAAAATAAAACTCGAAAATACTGTAATTAAAAACAAAATTATTGTTGCTTTTGGGATGGGAATCACCAGTTCTATTGGATTGCTAACGCAGTTGCTATAAACTACTGGTACAAAATTTACATCATTTGCTAATAAAATCACTTTTTTGTTCAAATTTTTTCTTCAGTATTACAAAATAGACCTTTCCAATTTAAAAAGATAGAAGATATGCGCAATGGGGATCTGCGCATATACACTGTTCCATTTAAGCTATTCAGTAGATGGAGCTGGCAATAGCGCAAACTTGAAGTAGCCGAAATCACGTTGGGTAAACTTGTCTCTTGTCTCCAATTTCAGCCAATCAGAGAGGTAAAAACTATTCCCTATGAACTGCAATACTGAATGGCTTAAATGGAACAAGGTATAGTAAGAACAACTGAGATCTATGACGTTTGATTCTAAAAAAATTAGACGTAAAATGTAAGATCTTTAAAAAATCTGATGTGGCCAGCACATTACCTTCCGTCAGTTCTATGTATTTTGTATAAATGTCATACAGAAAGTTCCTTGCAAAAGATTATATTTCTTGTACATTACCTTAAGGCAGTTGTATGTATTTTATACAAATTCCATACAGAAAGTTTCTAACAAAAGATTCTATATTTCCAGTAAAATTATATAAACATACTGTCAACTGCACTTGACACTGACAACTTTCAATCAGAATTTTCTTAATGTAGCAGCTGTTTCCAGAGTTATAGCAAAGCTGACTAAGAAATATGATATTTAATTTCTTTATAATTTTTTAACTCTATGTTCATTTAATATGAAGTATAAAATGCATTCAAATCGTATAGAGAATAAATAATTCTTTAATATTTATAATAACATTAAATGTGAAAAAATTATACTTCACATCGTTTTTTTAAGAAAAACAGTTAAAATCTTCAAATGAGGGTACTTCAGGTTGACCAATTATAACCAAAGTCTAATCAGCTCTTCACATGGATGTAACGAAGAGGAATACGAAAGAATTATAATTTTTGGAATTGTAGTATTAGAGTTATCGCATTAGAAAATTTTGTCACACACAGACACACACACACATACATACACACACACACACATACAGACAGCATCGTAAAAATAGTAAAATCGTATTCTAGGGACCCTAAAACGTGCTTATTTATCAAAAACTCACCACCGAATTTTTTGACCAAAGAATACCTTCCTTACCTAAAGGTGACGGAAGGTAAAAATCTTATCGAAATAAGTTACAAAAGCTTTTATTGAAGGTAAAATGTCTAACGATGCAAATTTTCACTGAGAATACAGGTATTTTAATGACTGCAATAATTTTGACGTTTCGTTTGACTGGCAGTTGTTCGCGCCATTTTCTTACTATTTGCAGCAATAGAAAGAGATAGCCCTTAAATTGGAAAGTCCATTGTGTATATGTTTATATTTTTTATATTCCTACACAACAAAAATAAAATCGAGAAATTATTGATTAATTTAAAACAATCTGTGGAATTCAACTCGAAATGCACTATTATTTGATAACATTTTAAACAAACGTTGCATATTGCTTTGCATCACTAACTCACTGGACTGTCAGAATAAGTAAGAAATCAGGTGAATTTCGCTAAATCCCTAGTGCGCATGTGCAATATATACAAAGTTTACATAGTTTACGCATTGTCTTCATTTGACCACATTCTTTACAATTTTTTTATCATTGTCGAATTTTGAGTTATGTTGTCAAAGTTTTAATTTTAACTTCTATGTGGACGACATATTGGAAAGTTACACCATTAGAGATTTCTTTAGCTCTCCAAGGATGTGTGACTCATGTATTGGCGAAAAACTGAACTATAGATGGCATGCCGGACGGTAGCAAGATGGCGGAGGAATAAGGAGAGTTCCACAGAGAGTTCTCTCATTCCTTATTGCTGGCAATATACATTTTAAAGTGCAAAATATTTAATGTGGAGAAAATTAACATTAAGTTAAGTAATATTTTTGAATACATTGCTTCTACACGTCCTATAAAGGAAGACGAAGCAGTTTTTAAGGCTGGACATGTATTGCTTTGTGGAATAAAAGATTATGGACCAGGTACAATACTGCTATCTTGTTTAAAAACCTGTCATTTAAGTGGAGATCCTCATATAATTGATATTTAATTAAAAGGGAATATAAGATAATGGAAAGGAAATTTAGTTGTATAGCAGAATTGGGAGGCAAATGCAGACATAATTGATGCAGTTTTGTTGCATATAAACAGGATAGTAAAAATCAAAACTATATTTATTGTTTTACAACTAAAGTTATTATTATTATTATTATTATTATTATTATTATTATTATTATTATTATGCTATTATTTTTTTTTTTTTTGTTTATGGATTTGTGTATTACAAAGTAGCAGATATAGAAAAATTAAGTTGTACAGATTTGGAACAAGTAAGGGGAAAACTTATTAAGAAGTATGAACAATATAGTTTGGCTATAAAATTATAAGAATTTTGGGATCCTGTTTTAAAAAAGAAAAAAACAGAACCGATTGGAGGCGTCAAAACTATAAGGGAAGAAAATTTTAAGATCATATTTTGTCACTTGGAATATAGTGTAAACTTACACTTCTTGACTTGTAATTACTGCATTGTGGCACCGAGCAGTATCTATGGCATTTACTGATCATTATTTAAACCTGAAATGTAACATACACTATATATCTCACTTTCTTTTACAACAAATATAAATTAAACCTGTTTAAGATTAGATACGTTTCAATGTATGCTATCAACGTTTCCTTATTCCTCTAGTTCACAAATCTGCCGCCAGACGTCACTCACTTTGAATTTTTTCGCCACTTAATTTTAAATAAATTAATTTAATAAATTGTAATTTCCAATATCATTGAAAGCGTTATGAAAAATAAGTTTCCCTTTAAAAAATCATAAGTTTGTGTAATATCTCGAATTATCTTTTCAAAAAATCTAATTACGCCATTATATACTACGAAAAATATCGGTACAAAATTTGTTTAAACAATTTTTCTCAATGCTCTAACTAAAGATATGAAATATTTTCGAAATGAGCAAAAAACGAGTTTTGCCTGTAGCTAAAAAGTTGATTTTAGAATGTGCAAACGATTTTGCTCTATCATTAATAAATGGACTTTTTCAATTTAACGGCTATCTCTTTCTATCGCTGCAAATAGTAAGAAAATGGCGCGTACAACTGCCAGTTGGGCTGTCAAACAAAACGTCAAAAATTTTGCAGTCATTAAAATACCTGTATTCGCAGTGACAATTTGCATCTATCCCTTTAAATTGAAAAGGTATATTACAGCTTGACCGCCGAACCGTGGCCGACCAGCTTGGATATTTGTATTACTGAAGCAATGTAAAAATAAAATAGGGTATTCTACTGTATTATGCTAAACAATAACATGAGTTTTCTTATAATTGATTTTGGCGCTAAAAAGGTACCACGTGGTTTGTGACGTACGAGTGACTGATGACATTTCTAACAAATTTTGTACATATAACTGAACTCTTAACAAGAAGCTATTTTTCTATCTTGTTCGTCTTAGTTATATTATGTTTTGAGTGTTTACAAGTTATCCAATTTCTTAAATGTCATCAGCTCCTCCTACGTTACATCGGGTAAAATTCAAATTACCAATTAATATTTCAAAAATTATATCTCGCTCAAATTAAATAAAAAAGAACTCAGCATTTTAGATTTATAATACAAACATGTATTTCAGAAAAAATAAATTAAAAATATTAGGGTACCCCCTTATGGAAAAATTTCTTCTGATAAAGTTTAGATAATTTAATACAATATTATCATTTACAGAAAAGTTCGTTGACCGTATTGTATCAATCATTGCCAAAAATAAAAACACGTGACATTGCAATTAATGACATACCGCGGGCAATAACGTGATTTGCACTAGTAAACAACGCCTGTAACATATTTTTTGTATATGTTTTTTGTGACTCTTAAAAATTAAATTATATCATATTATTACGTACGAGTATGTTGGTTTGTTCATGAAAAATATTGTTATTCCGATTTAAATACTTTATAAATTGTAAATAAATGATCAAATGTTCCTTTTTCAAATGATGAACTTTGGCAAAAACAATCTATTGAAGAAAAACTCAAAGTAGCTGACACCTGATGAGAGATTTCTGAAAGTATCAAATGGGGAAAATATTACATTTTATTATTTGTAGGTGTACTGAAATAAATGTTTATTTTAATATAAATGATATTTTTCACTAAATCGTTTTGATGTTTTCACTTTGAAGTAAAAACAGCAAATGATATCACTCTTTTACTAGACAAAATGGCGGCTAAATGGGGGATTTTGTCGTAGTCCAACCCGCCATCTACAGTTCATTTTTTCCTATTTATTTTGAATTTGTAATAAAAAAAACTTTCTACTATCTTTACTATTAAATATGTTTGTAATTCAATGTAACTCAGTTTAAATATTAGCAAATTATTTACTGCATGTTAAGTAAAAGAGAAATAGACATTGATGGGCTATTACATATTAATTAATAATTTTTGTACGACATTGTTTTTGTAGAAACAGAAATACTCAAATTTTACTACAATGTAATAACCTAATAACCTGTGATGGACTACAGGTTTATGAACATGATTTATTGCCCTTTGGTAGATAAAAATGCAAACTCAATTCACGAAAGAAGATTAGATTTTGAAAAAACCTATAGTTATAAAAAAGATCGAAGGTAATAAATAATAAAATAATAGACTTTAAAGAGATATGCGCAATGGGAGCCTGCACATAGTAAAAACAAATGGTGGGAGCAAGGGTTACGTGCTTCCTTGTTGAGATTCATGGCATTTGTTTTTCCAAGTTTAACCGTAAAATGTGAGAAAAATCTTTGACGACTTTAAAAAACTTCACCATAAAAGTTACAAAAGCTTTTATTGAAGCAAAAATGTCTAACGATGCAAATTTTCACCGACAGGCTTTTAGTGACTGCAATATTTATATACAGCCCAACTGGACTAGCAGTTTTTAGCGCCATTTTACTTACTATTTGCAGCGATAAAAAGAGATAACTGTTAAATTGAAAAGGTCTAATATCTTTTTTTTAAATATTTAATTTGTGTAAATTTTTAGTAAGAAAAACAAGTAATATAAAATGACAAAAGTTTGTTTTCATGAAATTAAATTCTTTATTCAGCACATGTAAAACATGTCGACTCTTAAGCACCATCAGCTTCTTTCATAATTGAAACATGTATAATTTTTTAAACCAAATTGCTAGAAATTTAAATTAAAAAATATAACATATTTATTATAAACTAAAATCTACTGTTTTTGGCAAGTAAATGTTTTGGAAAAGGGAGTTGGAATGATGCCGTCAGCATGGCCAGAGATTATTTCTACCATTACGTCTTCCTACCACGCTAGGACCATGTTGACGTCACTTACTCTTCTCCAAATTTTTAATATTTTTTTCTAGGAAACAACAAATTATAATTATTAAAAAAATACGGATATTTTTTTGTCTAGTATCATATATAAGAGTCACGCTAGACTTATTGGCTCGTACCACGATCACAGTTTTAATTAAAACGCTGTTTTAAGATATGTCAAATTTCATTATTTAATAATAATAATAATAATAAATAATATAAAATTTATCAAAATATGATTTTAAAGCAGAGCATAGTTTGTATTCAAATATTTTAAAAAAATCATTCTTTCGCAAATAAATTTCAAATGACAAATTACTGTTAAAAATGATAGTGGCCTACTGACAAATTATTCAGTAATAATATAACAAGAGAGTGAGAATAAATTGAATAATTTGACAGTTATTTCGAAAACTTGTTTCCAGGCAATAGTCAGGAAAGCTCGTAGGGCTTAAAATGGCTATTGCCAAATGGCAACAAGTTTGAGAAACTGTAGATTTATTTTCTAATTTATCGAACTCTTGAATCATTAATTAGATTATTTTTTGATCCACAAATTTGTTACGAACAACGGAATCAGACTTTCATGCTATTGTAATGTCATCTAGTGTCGTAATTTACTAGCTACATTTATTAACATGGCCTAGTTACCTAGTTAGCAAGTCTGTTTTGATAACTAAAACACGACTTTGATAAGACAAAATAAATGTAAATAAACCGGAATTATAATTATAGTTACTAATTATGGTACTTTTAGAAGTGGTTTCTATAATTTTTTGGTCTTTTCATGACGTTACGTATTGATAACCATCTTACATATGCCAAATAAAAGCTATAGAGACTATTCCCGGGAATAATCCCTAGAGCTTTATTCTCAGTATAATAATGACAGGATTGGTTAAAATGCAGACACGTAACATTTAATGAAGCATTTCATTGATTTTAAGAAACGTCAAAAAATAATCTCAATAATTGTACCGTGACGCCTGCATGTAAAAATCTAAATTTTTTCATGTACCCCATTGTTGTAGCGTAGTAATTGTATTTATGAGACAAGTATCGCCAGACTTGTGATATATTATTAAAACATATTAAATATAAGAATGGAATTTTATTATCTATCTGTTTTGACCCTTTAACTTTATTACGTCAATAATACTTATAAAATATTATATGCTCCATAAAAAATCATACAATATTTGAATTAATTAATAAACAGGAAATATTATGCTAATCTAGCCCAAATTTTTATTAAATTTAAAAGTTTACTGTGATATCTTATTTTTAATGTAAAATGTTTATACACAGTGGTGACCGTGCCAGTTGATTATAGGACTTTTAACATGTAAAATCATACTTTCGTAATTTCCTGCTTCCCTAATTATTTTAGGTAAAAAAAACTTGAAATGTAAAGCATAAAATTCTGCATCTGAATCAATAAGTAAAATTCCATAGCAATCGCTATTTTTGAAGTGATTTTTGACATTTTTTCTACCGATACAAATCATACAATAGCTATTTATGCAATAAGAGTGTAAACACAAGCTTTATAACATGAGGTCAAGTATTTCGTAACTCGACAAACCTCGTCATGAAAATTATTGACCGAATGTTATAAGGCTTGTTTACACTTGACTTGCTTACAAGATTTTTTACACGACCTCAAATAACATTCCTGAAACAAATTATAAATTCGACAGTCGAGCAGACGTCATTTTGAACACACCAAATAGGGGATTCCGATCGTGACGTCACAAAGTGCGCCACTTGCGGTAAAATCTTGAACTATGTGGACAAACAGACATTTTCTGTTGACATGTGTCCGGTTAGTGATGAAAATGAATTTTTTAAGTGCAGAGTTAGTGCCAGGGGCGAAATTTAAAAAGAAAAATATTGAAATTCATTCGGCGAATGAACAAAAAAGATGATTAGAGTGTTGTGGTCTGAAAAAATGCGGAAAAAGAACGATCTTATTTCAGGTTGATTACTGGGTATTTATAACTCAAAATGTTATAACGTTCTCAGAATTCAAAATTGTATGAATGCGGAACGCAGTAATAATATATTACCCAGCATTGATGTTGGTAAATGGGTATATGCGTTAGCGTGCGTTAGTTTCATGTAATACGTGTGTGGTAGTTGATGTAAATATAAAGTGGTGCTATTTTCCATCCCAAAATGTATCAAACCTATTTAACTACGGACCCATATATCACTACTTCCACGAAACCATTTAGTTTAGTTACGGATAAACCATGAGAGCGGCTTGGGAAATGGAATAAAATTAGTTCCTCTCGTATATTTTTTTATATTTATTCTTGTAATCACTCTTACAGAGGCAATACGTGCACCTAGTACCCATATTTTTAATATAAAACACAAATTTCACAAGGCTGTTAACTTGACAGCACAATGACACAATTGACAGTTACTAGTTTGTCCACATAGTTCACAAAAATACCGCGACGGGGCGCTAAAAATTCGCTTAATCGGAATCCCCTATAGGGTGCGAGCAGACACGTGACTCGAGCGACCTTTAAGTGCTAGGAATCAGCTGATTTGTGTGCGCATGTTATTTTGACAAGATTCATGTTTTGACTTATTTTAATTAATTAAATTTCTTCACACTTCACAATTAAAATAGGTCGAAATCATGTCGAAATATTGGTCTTGTCAAAGTGACATGCGCACACAAATCAGCTGTTTCCAAGCACTTCAAGGTCACTCGAATCACATGTCTGCTTGCGCAGGAAACAAATCTGAAGTTGAATACTATAGTACTCGTATTACCAACATGAAGATACAGAAAACACTAAATTTAGGTAAGACAATGACAACTTAAATGCCACACGTGTATTGATCGTGGTAACTCTGTAAAGTAAATAAAATACAAAAATGGTTTACACTGCAAACAGTGTGTAAAGTACCAACTTTAGACATCGCAGTATAAAAAATAATTGATTTAGACGCAGAATTTTTTACTGTACAATATTCAATTGATTTTTTTATCTGAAATAATTAGGGAACCACGAAATTACGAAAGTATGATTTTACATGTTGAAGTCATATGTTCGGCAATGTCAGTCACCACCCTGTATAACTGAATAAATACTATTAAACATATTTTGCAGATGTCGATGTTTGTTTTAAAGAGTCACTACAGATTTTTTTTTTATATTATTAAAGAAATATTTACTAAAACAAATTAATTGTATTTTGTTTTCGGAAAATTAATCAAGTTTTTTTTAGATCATGAAATATGTAATAAAATTTGTAGTTAAAAATAATAAGTCAATCTTTCAAAAAATGTTTTAACATTGACATAAAATAATAATCAAAGAGACAAAATAATTTTAAATTAAGATTAACAAATGTTGGTTATTATTTTTATCAAATTTCAAATTTAATTGATTATTCTTACCATTTTTTTTTTCATTTGAACCTCTAAAATAAAGTTTTCTTAGCATGTAAAATATCTTGTTAAAATTTTAATTTTTTTAATTATAGAACAAAATACATTTATAATTCTTAATATATACAAAAGAATCAATTATTAAAATTTATCCTATTCTAATTCTCGTCGCTGCTACTACCTCCAGACTCGAAATCCCCTACGTCTATAGAGAACTTATACTCTTGATCACATCCCAAATATGCGTCGCTCATGAAATATAGTGTGTAGTTGTGGTGTCCTGGACTTGGCGCCACGAAATCGAGCTTCACGCGAGCTTTTTGTTGTAGAGTCAACCTTTTGATTGAGAGTAAAGCGTTGGTCTTCGGGTCGCCGATTACTACCCACCAGCCTTCCTCGCGTTTCTAAACAAAGAATAATAATTTTCTATTATAATGTACAGTTATACAATTTATTCAATTCTAGACTTATAATATACTGATCCCGCTCTAGTTGAGATTTTGAGAAACAATAAAGGTACATTTACAACCAAATTGGATAATAAGTAATTTCGACTGTGGACTAGAATAATGGTTTTGCCCGCAAGTGCGTTTTTCGATGCAGAAAAAAAATAGTTTCCTAGTCAGTGTCAGCTAGTGCTGTCAAGAACCGGGAAAATTTGGAACCGTGTACCCAGTTCTCGATCCCAAAGAATTGAAACCAAGAATGTTTTTGAAAATTTGCAGATTCCAGACTGGATTACACTTTTTCAAATTTCATAAATTATTTTCCAATGAATATCTAATTTTTAATAAACTATTAGAGAAAATTAGAATAGTCTCCGGTAAAATATCAAACATATTTCCTTGTGTTTTATCAGAATAAGGACATATCAGATTACATCTAAATAAAAAAATAAGTTTTAAAAATTGCAAACGAAAACTACAAAGAAAAATGTCGAAATTTACAAATAAAAAATAAAATTTGTACATATAAATGAACTAAAGGGATAAAATTTGAATCACTGAATATGGAGTATATTTTACCTTAATTATTTTACTTCAAACAGTCAAATAAAATTTCTCACTTAAATATTATTTTGTGTACAGGTGTCTCATTTTCGATGTTTTTTCAAGGTATCTCGGGTAATATTAATGATAGATCAAAACCGTTTGCACATTGCAAGGTCAAGTTTTTGAGAAAAGTTTAATAGTCACCATAGGAATTTTTGATCTTCTTTTGTTTCTGAGCTACAGGCAAAAACTCGTTTTTCGTTCATTTTGAAAATATATCATATCTTATTTATTATGATAGAGAAAAATTGTTTTTATAAAATTTTTACTGTTTTTTAGATAAAATAAAATGGCGTAATTAGATTTTTTGAAAACTTCATAATTCTCGAGATATAACACAAACTTATGATTTTTTAAATGGGAAGCTATGTTGAGAATAGTTTCGTCTTTTTGCTTAATTTATAAGCTTTTCAATGATATATAACAAGTCTACATTCTTTTGTTTTAAACATTAATAAAAGACGTATTATTAATTTATTAGGGTGAAAATATTGGAAATTACTAAGAAACAAAAGAAGATCGAAAATTACTGTAGTAACTATTAAACTTTTCTCGCAAAGTTGACCCTGGAATGTGCAAACAGTTTTGCTCTATCATTAATATTACTCGAGATACCTTAAAAAAACATCGAAAATGAGACACCAGTACATATGTGGGTACATTCTTTATAAATTTGTATATTTTTGTATTTAATTCGATGATATTTAACAGGAGTCACCCTCATTGAACCGATCTTGCTTGAAATGTAGTAACAATTTTTAAAAATGGTTACATTTCGTTATCCTAACAATGCGTTCATAGCGTGAGTGCCTCGTTCCTGACGTTTTAGCCAGCCACCTGCCTGCGCGTAAGCACACCATACTATACTCACACCACGCTTGGAACCGAGTAATTACACATTCAAAGAACCGGGTCGAACCGGGTACCCGGTTAATTCTGGAACCGGAACCGGTTTCCACCACTAGTGTCAGCACAGATTATAGAGAAGAAAACGCGTAATTTATTCAAGTACATAGTAATTTGAAGACGTAATGTGTTTCTACAAACTAAAATCTAATGTCTAATATCATAAATGACGAACTGATGATCAACCCAAGTGTGTTCGGAATTATGGTAAAGGAGATGGCAAGGTTGTCTTAAACACACTGTTCTTTTTGAGAATTTATTTCGACCGGTTTCGATTTCTTACAAAATCATCTTCAAGGAAAACCGGAAGACTACAGAGCGAAGGATACAAAAACATATAAGTAAAAATACAATACAAACCAAATTATAAAATGAAATACAGAATAATACTCACACTAACAAACTACAGGAAAAAAGCCAGAGACAACGAAAAAATGGTAGATCGAGATCTCATCACGAAATATCAAAGAATTGATAAAAAAATTATTTTAAATAACAAGTAAACTGGCAACTGAACCAGGGGACAACGCCCAAACGAATGAAAAAAAACGACAAGTGGGTGTAGGAAAAAACTTATTTACTTGTAAGGACTAGTAAACAATAGGGATGTTTGTCATGGGAGGATCTCTAGTAATGGACTATGTGTAAGATCTATCTGGTCGTTCAGGCACAAATTATTATTGGCGGCTATGGACTTTTTTATTTCCAGATTTTCGAGGAAATCCAGGGTTTTACCATTCTTGTGGATATGGAGTATTTCAAAGTCGCTAAGTTTGACATTTAAGTTTATAAACTCCTGAAGATTCTATAAGTGGACGATTATCTAATTTTATGCATATTTCTTTTTTAATGTTTGTTAAAGGTCTGAAAACTATGTCTATGTTGTATTCTGTAAATAAACTTTTTATCTTGTGGCTTATATTATCTAAGAAATGAACACTAAATCTGATTCTATCTGTTTCGATATGTAGATCATTTGCGAACGCTTCTTTAAGCCTCAGTTTATGTTTTTTACGTTTAATGAGTATCTATAATGTTTGGGTTGAAGTTATTAAATATTGCAATTTGTTTTAATGTTTGGGTTTCATTGTCTATTTCAGGTTTGTCTAGGCCTAGGGTTAACATTCTGTGAATCTGTGATTGGAAAACCGCTAATTTATGTTGCTGACAGTGATTGGATAGGTTATTAATGGAGTCAGCTGTTTGCGATGGTTTTCTGAAGATTTTATATGTAAAGTTTTGGTTGTTTTTCATTATTGTTATGTCTAAAAAGTTTATGCAGTTATTTTCTTCTCTTTCCAGTGAAAATTTAATGTTTTCGTGTAAGTTATTTAAAGCTTCATGGAGAGAATGAAGCTCGCTACTAGAGCCGGTCCATAAACACAGCACATCGTCTACATATCGTAACCAGAATTTAATTTTGGGAATAAAATTGACCAGTTCTGTAAAAACTATTTTCGAAATGTTTCATGAAGATTTCTGCCATAGTTCCCGAAAGAGGTAAGCCCATAGCTAAGCCTTCTGTCTGTTTATACATTGTGTTCTTGAACTTGAAAAAATTTTGTTTTAAGCATATGGAGAGAAGTGCCATGAAACTAACGCACAGATCATCTGACCAGGGGGAATCGTTCAGCATGTCGGAGACCAAGTTGAGGGTTTCATTAACAGGGACATTGGTGAAAAGATTTGAGACGTCGAATAAAACCAGAATACCATTTTCCTCGTTGTTTACAGTATTCAGTTTTCCTATTACTAGAGATCCTCCTATGACAAACATCCCTATTGTTTACTAGTCCTTACAAGTAAACAAGTTTTTTCCTACACCCACTTGTCGGTTTTTTTCATTCGTTTGGGCGTTGTCCCCTGGTTCAGTTGCCAGTTTACTTGTTATTTAAAATAATTTTTTTTATCAATTCTTTGATATTTCGTGATGAGATCTCGATCTACCATTTTTTAGTTGTCTCTGGCTTTTTTCCTGTAGTTTGTTAGTGTGAGTATTGTTCTGTATTTCTTTTTATTTTTTTTTTATAATTTATGTGATTTGTATTGTATTTTACCTATATGTTTTTGTATCCTTCGCTCTGTAGTCTTCCGGCTTTCCTTGAAGATGATTTTGTAAGAAATCGAAACCGGTCGAAATAAATTCTCAAAAAGAACAGTGTGTTTAAGACAACCTTGCCATCTCCTTTACCATAATATCATAAATAGTGACGTGAAAAATGAAGCAAATTTTAATAAAATGATTTAATATAAAAATAAATAATATTCCTATCTTACCTGCGGATAAAATGGAGCAATAACAGGTCCAGTGACTTCATCTTCTCTCTCCAATTGCACAGCAACATTTACCGACGATCCAGGATGTATCCTATCCTTATCCATAACTTCATAACTCATTTCAATATTTGGATACCTATTACAGAATCTCGCAACGTCTGCCATTTGTATGTCTGTCAACTGCAATAATTTACTTCTATCTTCGTCTTCAAGTTCCATGATATCGAATACTGTTTCCACTCCCTTATCGGTGCATCGTTTGGTGATTTCAAGATTGAAGTGTGGTAACTGTTTAAGATAAGAATCTTTGCTCCACATGGCCTGGGTGACCATCTGAGCAAGTTCCATAGCAGCTACGGCTGGAGAGAGCCAGCCGTTGGAAGAAAGTACGTCTACGCAAGCTTGTATCAAGCGGATGGCTTTACTGAGGATGGATTCAGTGTCGCCTTGGAGTTCTGCTCCAAGTTGGAGTCGGCATAAATGTGCCTAAGAAAAATTTAGTCAAATATTAGAAAATATTTACGATAAAAATACATTTGCAAACAAATTTAAACATAATACAATTTTATGCATGCTTAAGTTACGCAGAGGAATTTCACTGTGACCTGTGATTCGACATTTATACACGTGTTTACATAGTTTATAATAGGGGTTTTAAAGTGAATATACTCGTTAATTTTCTGATTTTTATTACCCTAATACCAAAATGAAATTTTAATGCATTTAAATGGAGCGCATAAAATTCAGCATTAGCCATGTATGTGAAGTGTTGGGCACTGACAAATGCTATTGGTTAATGGCTCAATGGCTGTTAGAACGCGCAAGTCAAGTGCGTGTATCGCCTAGGCCATGTTCGCGTTGGTTCTGATGTGACACGAAACGACATAGTCATTGCGTTTGTCATATATTTTCATTATTCAGCTTTAGAAACGTATGTTCTCGGTGTAGATGACGTCACACGCACCGTCGATTTTCTCGAGCCACATTTATTGAAGTAAATATTTTTTTTTCAAACGTCATAAAAATGGCATCTTTTGTGACTTGATTCACAAGGTAGAAGTTTCATTTCTACGCCGCTGGAATTTTTTTACGGCGGCGGCGTAGAAATAAAATAAGTAAATATCTAGAAACTATATAGAATCAGCGAATAAGAAGTAAAGTAGTTCACATTACTGCAATTCGTGACTGCGCCTCTATAGGGCATTTCAGTCGCCAAATGCAATAAAAGTAATAAAATATAGCGTATTTTTTGTACAAACGATATTAAATTTATCTTTAGTTAAATCGCCCGCACTATGACAACGTATGCAGCATCTTTGGTTCTTCATAGTTGTCCGCTACGAGCGCTAGTTTACAATGAAAACATGAACGTATGTCTTCTAAATTTGATATTGAAACGTCAAATTCAATGTCAAATCGCAAAAAGCAAATTATTTTGTTTTAAATATGTAAATGTACACTGGTTTGCAAAAAAATCGCGTACACCTATTTTTTGCTGTATTGAGTCGATCTTGATTTTTATCTTGTCAATGTCACTAGTGTCAATTAAGATGTCAAATTTAACAGAAATTCAAATACATACTTGGTTCTTCTTTCATTTTTCTGGAATATATTTGTAATTTAATAGTAAGTAAATTAAACACAATGAAGAACTTCCTCCACAATAGATCAAATAATAATGACAGGGACAACATTGTCAATTTTTACATTATACATACATACATAGCCAAAAAATTACAAAAACTCGGTTACTTGATTTTTAAAGTGTACGCGATTTTTTTGCAAACCAGTGTAAAACCCAGAAAATACGACAAACATAGAATAGTATATTGTGTTATTAGGAGTAAAAGTGATACTTTGTGTGGCGAGCATGGAAGTTTGCACGACGAGCGAAGAGAGTCGGACAATTGCATGCGAGGCACACAAAGACACTTTTATTCCGAATGACACATTACATTTTTTTTTCAATCGCACTACTTTTCTTTTTATTCGCGAATTCTATGTCGTTTCTATGGATATTTGTTTATTTTGCGGCGTAGAAATTACCTTATTTCTACTCCGCCGGCGTAGAAATTTCCAGCGGCGTAGAAATGAAACCTCTACCCTGTGAATCAAGTAACAAAAAGTGCCATTTCTACGTTTGAAAAAAAATTAATTGTCAACTGTCAAATGTAAACAAACAGGTGGCCGTGTTTTGCTTCTGTCTCTTTCTACGAAGCACGTTTTAGGAACGTATGTCGAAATCTAATTCGCACATAGTTGATGTTATTTACATCGTAATCGCAGAAAGAAAATATTGCAAAAGTTTAATATTTTTTTCTTTGGTATTTTTAAATTTTTTACAAAATATAAAAGTAAAAACGCTTTAGATTTAAAAATACTATTGTAATTGGAATACATTTAAATTTATTACATTTAATAAATTTTCTGGACAATATTCTTTATATAGTTCAATTCATATGCGACAGGGCTCGTAGAAACCGTTTTGTATGACAGATATTACGATTGTATTTTCACATTAAAGTGGTTCCAAATAATATGAATTTGAACCGGGCACAATTTCCACTTCAAATTAAAATTAAACAATATTAAGTAAACAATGAACCTTCAGAATAAATAATAATAATAATAATAATAATAACGTACGAATTCTGCTTACCTGTAAGAGCAGATTCGTCTTGATATGAGGATCATTAAATTTGGGCATTCCACCTCCAGATGTCGTCAATTTATTCGGTAACCTCTGTGACAAACTTCTAAGCACATTATCTTCATGATGCCTGACTGGTACATCATCATATTCTGCGGCTGATGAAATAATCTCCAACAATCCTCGAATTTTCGTTTTATTATTCAACGACAAACTGAACAACTCTATCGTTGTGTAGTTGATGTAATAGTAGGCAGCAATCATGCCCAAATTCAATGGAACACAATCCATTTCGTCTTCAATACTGATGCATTTAGATTGTTCAAGGTCGCTTAGGGTGTTTTCTACAAGTTCTGACAAGTGATCGGATAAATGGCGATGTGTAACGCCTTGTAAGTTATAATAGTTAGGGTTTTGGGTTAATCGGCGGTATAAGAAGGTCCACGTTAAGTAATCAACAGCATCCTGTTTATTTTCAATAGTTTTAGTGACGACTTCAGCATTAAAATGATCATGAAGTCGATGATCTAAATGACTTTCAACAGGCAATGGTTCGTTTAAGAACTTTTTGAAGAAATCTTTTTTTGAACTTTGACACATAAGCACACATTTTGCATCATCGTCTTCCATTGGACGATTCGCCCTTCCCACCATTTGTAGGACATCTGTGATTGGGTAATCCTCATAAGCGTGTATCTTTCCGTTATAGTATTGAGTGTCCATAATAACTACAAGATGAGCGGAAATATTAACTCCCCAACATAAATCTCGAGTGACTACTGCGACTTGTACAGCACCAGAATCAAATAATTGTTCGACCAAACGATGGTCGCTAGCAGTGAGACCTTCGTGGATGTATGCCACACCTTGAGAAAGAGTTTCTTTCAAAGTTTTGTCAGTCATTCTGTCCAAGAAAGGTTTAATGTCTTCTTCTTCTGCATGGAAGAATCGATTTGCTTGACCTTCAGCTGCTGCATAAGTCAGCAAATCTATTGCTGTTAATCTTGCTTGCTTTCTAGTCGGAACAAATACTATTACGGGTTTATGAGGACTGTATCGAATTATGGAATTGTAGACTGGTTTTGACATGGCGATTAACCGGGATGCGTTATGGGTTATATTTATTCCTTGGACATGTAATTCCAAAGGAACTGGTCTAACACTTGGATGGAAATTAAACGTAGCGTTAGCATTGCAGCCTAACCATTGAGCAACATCTTTAGCGTCCGTTAAAGAGGCAGAAAGTGCCACAATACGTATATGTTTTCCAATTTGTGATGAAATATATCGCATTCTAGAACATACAACTTCTAGAACTGGTCCGTCATCACCACCAATCAATTGTAACTCATCAACAATAAATAATTGTATATTTTGTACATTTTTTCGCTGCTTCCATCTTCTGGAAAGAACGTCCCATTTTTCAGCAGTAGAAATCACAACTTGTCCTTTGGCTAATAACTTTAAATCAGTTCCAGTTTCTCCTGTTAGCAAAACAACTTTTTTCCCCAACAATTGCCCAAATTTATTATGCCAATCTGCGAAAATCAACTCAGCAAGTGCCTCTTGAGGGACAAGATAAACACAACGGCCGTCTGCATTTTGTGAGAAAAGTCTCAAAACTGCAAATTCTGCTATAGTTGTTTTACCAGAACCTGTTGGAGCTCCAATAAATACATTGTCTTCGCTGTTGTACACAGCGTTAAAAACTTGTGTTTGTATTGGATTAAATTGTGGAAATTTGTCTGTATAAAGTGATTCAAATTTCGAGTTTCGCAAAGCAGTAACTGGAAGTGGCTGCAAATCTAATAATTCAGTAGGTGGTACATTTTTTTCCGGTAAAATTAAATGTCTGAACGATACAGGAAGTTGAGTTTCTGCTCCAATCCAACGATCGGAAACAATTCTCAAGAAATATTGTGGCGGCAATGGTTCAAAAACAGGAACAAAAAATTTGATTAAATGTTCATCATTCGCATATTTCGCTTTTAGTAAAAAGTATTCGTGGTGTAAAATGACTTCAGAATCAACATCTTCAACTAAAATCCAAAAGGCTTCACTCGCTCCATGCAATTTTTCGTCCCATTGAAAATCTGGAGTAATCGTAAGTTCAACTCGAAGAGTCGACCTCGTAATTGGTTGAATATGAGTCGAAAGCTCAAGTTTTGGAAACTGATGTACGTATTTATGAATAGTTTTTCCCAATTTGGGTACGCGAATAAGTTCTCCAATTTCGTTTGGACCTAAATCATAAAGACGTTCCCAGGGGAAATTTTTCTTTTCAATTTTTTTGACGATTTCTTCCGGCATTTTTCTGAATTGACGAAGAGGAGACATAGATTGCCACATTCTGCGGTCAATCATTTTACACAAAGAAAGTGCTTTATCTGCGAGTTGAGCCCAGCCGCGATGCAAAACAATTTCGAAAATAGCGCGCATGAGTCGAGCCGCTGATTGGGTGACGAAAACCATGTCGGACATCAAAGCAAAGCCTTCTAGTTTTAGTTGAGAAATATACGCTTGTAGTAAAACATTCACTTTGGCACTAGGTTCTTCAATGCTTTCTTTGATAGGGATAGGAACTCTTTCCATCAATTTCTGTAATTCTAATTTTTCTTCTTCCCTTACAGTGATGTGTTTAAATTCGCCAGATAAAGAAAACACTCTAAATAATTCAATTTCACTTAAAGTTGGCTTTAAAAGTTGATTATATGTCGACATTGTATCGTGTGTACAATAATAATGCGAAGATATTCTTCCAAGTTCTGTGACTTGGAAATGACCGGTTTTGCGATCGTATTTGACCAGACCGCTCCGATCTAAATGCAGAGCTGCTGTATGGATTAAATCAGCTCTGTGTTGCTCTAAAAGAGGATCTAATTTTGCGGCATCGTGACTGACTCCGTATAAATTTGGTTGTCGCAACATACGAATATACAAATAGGTATAACCTAACCATGTTACGGCATCGCGCAAATTTTGAATTGTTCCTAAAACTATTTCAGCGTTCAGCATATCTGGGAGTTTGGTAACCATTTGCGATTCTATTGGAAGTTGCTGATTTAGCAAGGATAAATAATATTGTAGTTCACTGTGGTTTGTTATTAAAATTCCCTCGCCTTTAGTGTCATATTGCGGTCGACCAGCTCGTCCCAACATTTGAAGCACATCCAGCGCGCCTAATTCAACCCAGCGACCTTTTTCTGGGTTATATATTTGTGTCCCCTTGATGATTACTGTGTGAGCTGGAAGATTTACACCCCAAGCTAAAGTAGCGGTTGAAACTAACACTTGTATGTGTCGATCTGCGAAAAGATCTTCAACTAGAGTTCTGTCTACACGGGTCATTCCAGCGTGATGGATTGCAAATCCGTATGGAAGTAAATCTTTTAGTTCTTGGTTTTTGACTTGTTCTGCTTCTGTGCGTAAGACTTCCATAGATGCAGATCCTTCTTTCAAAAATTGTCCCAAAGTGTCCTTTTCTAGGCACATATCTCGAATAGTTCTGGCAGTTTTTCCAGTTTCTTTTCGACTATGAACAAAAATCAACACTTGATTTCTTCCAGCGTGCTCCATGGTCTTTTCATAAACGATTTCGTTCATGACTTGGAATCGTTTTAAAGCTTTCTTTTCTGTTACTCCAATATATTGTTGTTCCAAGGCAACTGGACGAAAACTGTTGTCAAAATAGAATAAACCACTTTCGGGTTTAATGCGAAGGAATGTCGCCACATCTTGATAATTGGGTAAAGTGGCAGATAAACCGACTAAACGAACTTGTTCTTGCGTGCTTTCAATGTTCCGCAAAGTTCTTGCGACTAGAGCTTCTAAAACTGGACCTCTTTCGTCGTGAAGTAAATGAATTTCGTCGATAATTATCAACCGGACAAGATTAGTAAACGTTTTTTCTCCTCCTTTTCGAGTGATAATATCCCATTTTTCAGGAGTACACACAATAACTTGAGTAGCGGCAATTTGTTCTCTTGTAAGTTGATGATCTCCGGTCAATTCCGAAACTGTTAAATTATAGTTAGCGAGTCTTTTGCCAAAGTTTCCAACCATTTCTTGTACCAAAGACCTCATAGGAGCAACATAAATTATTTTAAATTCATCTGCATTTATTGTACCATCAGCGTTGATATGTTTTCCAATCTCTCGCATCATGCAGAGAAGAGCTACATTCGTTTTACCGGCACCAGTTGGAGCACAAAGTAATAGATTTTCATCGGAATCCAAAGCTGTTTTATATAATTTGCTCTGGATTCTGTTCAACGTTTTAAACCCTTCGAAAACTGGTTGGACATATTTTGGCAACTGATCTATCGGTTGTAATTTTTCGTGTTCCCCAAACGGTTTTGGTTTTAAAGCAGGCACATGCACCTCTTCATATCCTTTTCTCTGTTTTCTAAACGACCCGTCTGGAAGCTGGCAACGCTTGTTTGCCATAAAATGCGATCCCTGTGTGAACACTAGATCTTCGAAGTCGATGAGTTGGCGTGAACCAGCTACTTGGCCACCAATACCAATTTGTTCTTCGTCATTTTGATCTTTTCGGCGGTTGGTATGCGAAGTTGTTTCTTCATTGTTGTCATCGTCTTTTCCTGTGTCTAACTGACGGAGAATGCGGGCGAGAGATGTGTCTTCGTTCATACGGTCGCGGATTTTCTGGCGCTCGGATTCGCTCTGGGATTTGGCTAGCAACGTGCAGAACAAAACTGGAAAAAAAGAAAAATTATGCGATTTAGAAATTTTGGATGAAAAGTATTAAAAATATGACTTACTCATTTGTCTGTTTTTCTTTAATAACTTGATAAAATCAAAGCAATCGTAGCCTAGAAGAAGTACAAGTTGATTTTCGCAATCACGATCGTCTCCTGCATCTCGAAGAACATTCAAGACTTCTCCAGCTTTAGCCTGAGATACCATGGCATCGTCGTAAATTTTAGATAATCTTCTTTGCAGCCAGTACGCGTCTATGTCTAGTGGATGCAATGCCTTTTCTTTTTTCATTTCTTCCACTCCACCCAACTAATAACAAAAATAAACAAATTTGAGAAGATTTAACATTTTAAATTAATTTTAAAAAAAATTGTAGTTTACGAAATAAATAAATAAATAAATAAATAAATAAATAAACAAACAAGTCATTATTATGTAATACAACTAACGACATGGGTATATTCAGATTTTTTCCTTGTATGCCTTAAATAATATGGCCCCCTATTTTTCGAACATATTATTAATTTTTATTATATTTATTAAATTCAGATACTTATTAATCAAATAAATTATTGATCAAATAATCTGAAGATTGACTTCCACAAATTCCGTAAATCTGATTTTCAAATACAAAAAAAAATATTATTATTAAATGCAAATTACAAAAAGTAACTCACGTTTTCAGCATGAATAGTACCATCCAACTTTGCTTCTTCGCCTTCCTCTTCATCTTGCTCTTCTCGAACTTCACCATACATATCTTCGTCATCCTCCTCTTCGGATTCTTCAAACTGTACATTAATTCCATAAGCTTCATCAATATTTTCATCAGATGTTTGCACTTTCTCTTCAGTTCCGAAATCGGTGATTTTCTTTCCAAGATTTACTAATAACGCAAATCGCTCTTCGGCGATCGGTCCGAGGAGAGCTTCTGTTTCACGCTTCTTCTCGCGTTCTTTTAATCTGTCGTTCTTTAACACTGAAAGTACTTCATCTGCTGCACCACAAAGAATATCGCGGGGTTGGTCACCAAGAGCTTCTTGGAGGAAACTAAGAAGTACTTCATAAGTTTGACGGGTTTCTTGAGTTTTTGGTCGATAGACAATGCCTACCATTTCATCGACGCCTTCTGATAGAAGAGTTGCGCCTTTCATACGAGTGAAATCGTATTGTGCTTCATCACGCTTCTGGCGCCTAGATAACATAAAAATTATAGATATAGCGTCATTAGCGGAATTTTCAAATAAAAACAGAACGGCACACCCAGAAATGGGCAATAAGCCGTGATGATTAATATAGACCCGAGGTGTGCGACCAATGTGGGGGTCACGGAATTCCCCAGAAATTTATATGTATTATATCATGAAATAGTAAAAAAGGGGTCGCGTAAAAATTTAGTCTGTGAAAAGAATTCGCGAAAAGAAATAGGTTAAGCACCTCTGATATAGAAAACCAGTCGATAAGCACTGTTAATATGAAATGGCTGCAGACACGTATTATGAATGTGATGGCTCCGAACCCAGGCCACACGAGAATACAGGCATGAATGCTTATCCCCTCTCCATGCGTAACGCCACAGCTTAAGGCGAACGACTGCATTGTAAGCATGGGAATTATACTGAATTTTTAACAAATAATCATGTAAAATGTCTTTGTAAATACATACAACTCGTAACTAACTATTCAAATATTATATAATTACCTTGTTATTTATGACTAAAAAATTTAAATAAAAAACTAATTATAAATGGAATAAATTTTCTCCAACACATTTTGGAAACTACACATTCCATAACTAAAAATTATGTTGGAATCATTATTATTCCAACAAATCGTGTGGCATAATTCCGTGCGCCGTTTGGTATAATTACATACGACTTTCGAGAAATCAGAATCCGTTTAGCCGCAGAGAAAGTATAGTCTACGACACGTTTAGAATGGTATAATCCACACTCACAAACCATAATCCTTTCCTTCCGTTTTAGTCATATAAATAAAATGTTAATTATATATTTGAATAGTTATTCACTAGTTGTATGTATTTATAAATCACACTTTACAAGCTTATTTGTTAAAAATTCCGTATATTTCCTATACTTACAATGCAGTCGTTCGCCTTTCGCTGTGACGTCACGAAATCAGCATTCAAGCCTGTATTCTCGTGTGGCCTCAGCCGAACTCGAATGGAATGACGTCAAAATTTATAGACCCGATTCTTTTTTTGTGCAATTTTTCTAAACATTCCTTAACATAACAAAGAATAGAACAATCGTAATATTTATTTTTAGGTAAACATAAAAACAGAAGTCATGAGATTACCAAACACTGAATGGAGCATAAACCAGATATTAAAAATTTGCGTCGTAATCTTCGCCAAACTATTAGTGAAATTCTCAAAATTGATGTAACACCTGAAAATGCCACCCCTGTAGAGGGTAAACGTGCAATTTGTTTCACTGCCCCAGTCGACTATGGCGTATGACCACCACATTGTAAATGCAATAAAGATCATAGTCTCAATATTATTTAGCTTTGAAATATACCCATACCATACATTTTATTATAGCTATAAACTTGTTTTTTTAATTTCCCGAAAACTACATAACAAAGATATTTTTTTTGCAGTGTGGTCTTCATATTTCAAATGAAATTTGAAAAAAAAAATATGAATGTAAATGAAGAAAATACACTTTAAAATTGACGATATTTCCAGACTGCTGATTTCATTTGTTTCATGACAGAAACCATCGTAAACTATTATTCACGAAAGATGACTATTCAAGGTCATTTGTGAGCCGTCTGATATATTACTTGCAGTTAACTTCATTGCATTTCGTATGCATAGGCGTGCAACATGAAATATTTATGGACACATTTTAACTGAAAAAATAAGAGTAATTTATTTGAAAATTATGTTTCTTTCTAAATAATACCTTGCTGAAAGATTTATGTTCTTCACTTATGTTTTTGCAAAATTCAAAAACATAGCCTTAACTATAAACCAAAGAATAATAATTCAATTTAAACGGCAACGCCACTGGGTAAATATTAGCACAAAGGGCAGTGTATACTATTATTCACGAAAGATGACTATTCAAGGTCATTTGTTCGAAGAAAGAATACACATCACTTTACAGTAGTACCTTAATATACTTATAAATAAATATACTGCTGATGCCCTATCTCTCACTTAAGAGGAGTCTGCTACAAACATTATTGTCTATCCTTGTCAGTTAGTGTAAGAATTTCTCTCCCGCTAGTTCCCCTTTCTCGTTCTACACCAATAAAATCAAAGCAATCTGGCGCTTGCGCGGAGCTATTCTTACAGACAAGTGCAGCTATATATGCAGATATATATGTCTGCACTCGTCCAATGTTAGTCTCACAAATCTCACTCCCACTAGCAGTATATTAGTTTTATAGGTATATTAGTACCTTGGCAACATTTTGTATTATGCCGGTTTTACATTGGGCAACAGTTGCGCGTGCAACTGCAACTTGCAATTGATAGCGGCAATAACTTGCAAATGCAATTTTTCTTGCTTTACATTGAGCAACAGGCAACTTAAACATTTTTAAATTGTCAGCAACAGTATTACCAAAATAACTATTGTTTTGACATATATTTAATTCATACGGGTATTACGTGTGAATAAAAGGAGAAGTAATTCGAGCGTTGTAAGGTAATTTTAAATGTTATAAATACTCCTACAATTAAATTTTCATTGACGAAGGTTCCGATTCCCAACATAATATTGAATATTTAACTTGCTCATCAGTCCAAAGTACAGGCATAGTCAATTAATTAACTCGCACAATTTTTCTTGATGTTAATAAATGGATATCAAAAGATCACTGATCAAAATAAATACATAACCTATAAATGGCAAATAAACAATAAGTTGGCAGTACCGTAAATTACCAAGTTGCGCGTGCAATTGTTGCACGAATTAGAACATGCGCTATTTTCGTGCAATCGGTTGCGGCTATGTGTTGCTTATGCAATTTTCATATTACACTATGCAATATTGCCGCTATTAATTGCAAGTTGCAATTGCACGCGCAACTGTTGCCCAATGTAAAACCGGCATTAGAAAGAGAAATATTATTTGACCTATGTCTATTTAATTTATGTGGTGGGACAGATATACGTAAATAGTGGCATTACTTTCTAACACATTATAAATAATAATGACGTATGTCGTAGAATTATAGATACCTAATTATCTACTACAATGCCCTATGTGATAACATTTCCCCAGTGGCGTTGCCGTTTAAATCAAATTATTATTACTTGGTTTATAATTAAGATTACGTTTTTGAATTTTGTAACAACATAAGTGAAGAACATAAATCTTTCAGAAAGCCATTATTTAGAACGAAACAATTTTTAAATAACATACTCTTATTTTTTCAGTTAAAATGTGTCCATAAATATTTCATGTTACACGCCTATGCTTACGAAATGCAGTGAAGTTATCTGCGAGTAATATTATATCAGACGGCTCACAAATGACCTTGAATAGTCATCTTTCGTGAATAATAGTTTAGTAGATAATTAGGTATATGTAATTCTACGACATATGTCATTATTATTTATAGTGTTACAAAGTAATGGTACTATTTACGTATATCTGTCACACCACATACATTAAATAGACATAGGTCAAATAATCTTTTTCTTTCTAATACAAAATGTTGTTAAGCTACTGCTGTAAAGTGATGTGTATTCATTCTTCGAACAAATGACTTTGAATAGTCATCTTTCGTGAATAATAGTATAAACGAATATAGAGAAGTTATATATTGCTGGAAAACTTTAAAAAAATCTGTTCTCAAATGTGTAACTTTCCATTATGGCGTCCATTTAAAATTAAAAGTTTGCTATCAGAACTCGAAATCCAACATTGATAAAAAATTAAGCATCGCCATTTAGAACATAAAAAAGTGCTATCTATTTTAACAAACTTCGTATATCTTATGCAGGGTGCGTTTTTAGGACACCTATATATTCTTATAAGACTTCCTATTATTTCTGTTCAAATCATGGGGCCAGAAGTTATAAATATAAAAGTATTGTAATGAATCCAATGTTTTAGTGAGTTCTGAGCCACTTAAACACAGTGGTATGAACTTAACTTACTTCACTTTTCGTTCTTCTGCTTTTCCAGGTTTAGTTCTTTGATGCCTGTCTCCCATTCTAGTTCCTGTCAATTTTCCCACCAGGGACATAACTTCTCCGGTGGCTTCATCTCTACTACGTCGTTCGATAAGTCGAACATCGGCTTGTAACACAAGATTTGAATTCTAAAAAGCAAAATTAGATTAAATTAGTACTCATTTTTTAAGCCAATATGTGGTGGTTTATTTAATAAAATAACGTATCTTAAACGTTTTGAAAACATAAGAAACGTAACCTATACGTTTTCATGTTACAGAATTTGAATTTTTGTATCTGCACTTAAATTGATCTGAATATATTTGTAAAAAGTAACGAATATATACTATTTTATGTGTGTGGAAGTATATAAAAGAATGCATAAATAATACTTACAGCTTTATATTCATATTGAAGCTGCCTTGCCGCAGCATCCGCCATATTTATACACTCATAAACACTTTTCTCACCACTTTTCTTGTCTACCTTTAGATGGCGTAATATAAACCAAAACAAGGGGAAATTGGAAAATAAATAATTCTATGTTTTCACAAATTATCCTATTTCATTTATTTGAGTATGTTAAATTAGTACGTATTTCAGTAATAAAGAATGTAACGTAACACATTTGTCGGTGGACGTCTTACCGATAAAGTAGAGCGTTACTTGATTGCTTTCAGCAAGTTCTCCGGCAACTTCTGTCATTTTTGTTGTTGATAGTTTTCAATTTGATGTTAAATGTCACGAAGTACAGAAAGAGTCAGAATTGTAGTAATGGAAACGAAGAGTATGGGATGGTGTGACAGAATCGGCAGCTATTTATCAGAATTAGAGAAATGGTACTCATTCTTCTCAAATACCTGAATATGATATGGAAAGATTATGTTTATATTAAAACGTACGTATTATGGTATGTATTTTAGGCCAACGTGGCAAAATATAATATTGGGACAATTTTTATCGTTACTGTTGTGCATTCTAACTATACTGTCCCATTATATGAACAAGGGAACAGTGGGTGTGTTGCCAACAGGGCAGAGCTTTCCGCACTACATGTTGTTGTGCGTGATTTACACCATATGGCTTGCTTGTCGCGGTGGAAATCATAGCTTGATATCCGTTCTTAAGTCCAGGGGCTGGAGGTATTTCTTGTTGAGTTTGATAGATGTCCAGGCGAATACTTTAATATCTGCCTCTCATCAGTTCACCACAATAGCAAGCATTCAGGTCTGACTTGTGTACATTGCATGATCATATCATAAAGGAGATCATTCTAACTAATCATACTGTTCTAACTATGGCTTTCAGTTGTTGGGATGCGTAGCAATACCGGTGGCCTTAGTACTAACTTGTCTAGTGCTTGGTGTTCGCTATCGCATGGTTCATATTGTTGCTGTTTTTGTTTGTCTCTTGGGAGTTGGATGTCTAGTTTGGGCAGATGTTGACGACCAGAAGAATGGTACTTACTCTTATTGTTGCTTTACATTCTACTCGTTTCTTTTTTTTTACTTTGCGTAGGATGGCCAGATATGTTTCAAAAATGCAAGTCCAAAAAACAACATAGGATACTGTAATACAACATACAAAAATAAATAAATAAATTTGTATTCGTAATATATTTAACAATCGCGCGGGAAATAAGTATTCCCAAACTCAAAATCAGTACGAGAGATAGTCAATAGACCTTTTCAAGGACCTTTTCAATTTAAAGAGATAGAATATATGTGCAATGGGGATCTGCGTATAGTAAGAACAAAGGAGATCCGTGGCATTTGTTTCTAAAAAAATTAGACAAAATGTGAGAAAAAGTCTCAGACAACTTTAAAAAACTTATTGAAAAAAGATACAAAAGCTTTTATTAAAGCTAAAATGTCTAAAGATGCAAATTTTCACCGAGAATACAGTTATTTTAATGACTGCAATATTTTTGACGTTTCGTTTGACAGCCCAACTAGCAGTTTGCGCCATTTTACTTATTATTTACAGCGATAGAAAGAGATAGCTGTTCAATTGAAAAGGACTATGCACTAATGCGAGAAATAATTTAAAAAATATTTTTGTTTTATATTCTTGAAAATATTGCCATGGTCGCTTAAAAATATCAAGCAGAAACCTGAACCAAAAAGTTTATGGTTCAGGGAATAAATGTCGGTTCAGTTTCGGTTCAAAAAAATGAAAATTATAAAGGTTCTTCGATTTTGAGTTCGAATCTCGGTTCAGATCGGTAAATGATTAGAAGTACAAAAATATGGTGATATTCCCTGCTCCCAAATAGGAGTAGATGACATTTCCAAAAATTTTAAATATATGTAATTTTATTTTTATAGACGATTGGATTTTTTTTTTTTCTTTAAAATAATTCATACGCTTTTGAAAAAATATTGACTAGTAGCATGAACAACTAATTAAGGGTGATTAGCGAGGAGTTTACTAGCAGTGTTTTATCTTTTTCAATCGTTTATGGATTAGTTTAAAGAAAAAAGTTTCAAATAACAGTTACAGAAAAATTAATACGCATCTTTTATTTGAAGTATTCTTCTCTTAAATAATCCGTAAACGATTGGCAGAAATATGTCAACTGCTCGCTAATTACCCGTAATCAGTTGTTCATGCTACCAGCTAATGTTAGCAACACTCGGAAAACGTAATTTTGAAATGTTGCAACACCGAAACTCGTTTCAATCACTAATTTTCCGCAGTTGTTACTAAAATAGCTATTATAAAAAAAAACGTTTGCTTTATATTATCATGATAAACTAATTTGTTTAAATAGTGATATATCGAATAACAAGTTTTAATAATATATTCGGACATACATAAAACCAGAACATTTCTTGAGATATTTGTATGGCTGGTCATCCTAATTTTTTAAAATAAGTATTTAAATTATATTAAAATTGCAACAATATTAAATATTTGTGTTTATTTTTTCATAATCTTATACATACAACCAGTGGACAAAAAAAGCGGCGGGATGGTTATCAAATATAAATGATTAAAAGTAGTGTGAATAAATTTATTGATATATAGGTGGGGCCTAGAAACTTCCTTTTTTTGAAGGCGAATAAATAAAAAGTATTGTTGATAGACAAAATTTATTTTTGGATAATGAAAGAACAATTTCAAGTTTTAAACAAATCATCTTGAAGGTGGTGGCCACCGTTCTCTAAGCATTGATGATGCAACCGATTTCTGAAGTTCCGCTCTGCGCGTTCCAATATTTGGGCCTTTCTTGCCGAATAAGATTCTTCAGCTGAAGAGGGGTTGTCTAGAAAAAAAATAACATGGCGTTATATCGGAAGAGCGAGATTCCACCTCGAATCGAGATGAGCCGTTAGGAGAACATTGTCCTCAACTCTAATGCCATGTGATTTTTTTATGGGGATATCTCAACGCCTACAACCCTGCTCTGCTGAAGAATCTTATTCAGCAGGAAATATCCCGAATGTTGGAACGTGTAGAGAGCTTCAGAAATCACTTGCGTCAGTGCATAGAGAATGGTGGTCACCACCTTTAAGATATTTTGTTTAAAACTGCATGATTTAAAAATTTGAAATTATGTTCTTTCATTATCCAAAAATAATTTTTGTCTATCAGCAATACTTTTTATTTTATTCGCCTTAAAAAAGAAAGTTCTAGGCCCCACCTTGATATATTTTTAAGCTTTGATAAATGTTTATTACATAAAATCGAAGCATCCCGTGCTGTCGAATTCCACGCGGTCGAAATCCCGCCACTTTGCCCGTTCTACAGAAATTCAAATATTTAAACGCCGTCGAATCCCACCCGGTCGAAATGTTACACGATACAAATCCCTCACTCCCGCACCGCTTTCTTTATCGATCGTATTGCATTCTAACAATCTATGCTTCGTGGTAATTTCGCGTCAAAGATAATATATTAAAAAAAAATGATACATATTATATTATTATACAACAAACTATATAATGAATGAAGCACGAAAAGAATTTACCTATAAGGGTGCGAGCAAACACGTGACTCGGGCGTCCTTGACATACTTGGAATCAGCTGATTTGTGTGCGCATGTCGTTTTGACAAGAACAGTGTCACTTTGACAAGACCAATGTTTTGACTTATTTTGATTTTGAACTGCTAAAATGTTATTAATGTACAATTTTCAGGCAGTAAAACACATGAAATTAAAAATAATAACTTCACAACAGTTCAAAATTAAAATAAGTCAAAACATTAGTCTTGTCAAAGTGACATTGTTCTTGTCAAAATGACAAACGCACACAAATCAGCTGATTCCAAGCACGTCAAGGACGCTCGAGTCACGTGTCTGCTCGCGCCCTATACATTTTAAGTCAAATTATTGATATTTCTGGTCCGCCATTTTAGATTATCTGTCACATCATGTGAATAAGCAGTTCATTCTTTATTTCAGTTGTAAAATTATGTATTACTGTGTCTATTATAAATCTTATGTTGCTTTTATTTCCAAATATATTTTCCTCCACCCGGCATATTTTGACAATAACGGTAACTTTATGTATCTACACATAGTTGTCTACTTGAAAATAAATTTAATTATTTTATAATATTAAATAATTAGTAAACTATCATGTTTACTTAAAATGTATAGGTAAATTCTTTTCCAGCCTCATTCATTAAATAGTTTGTTGTATAATAATATAACATGTTTTAATTTTTTTTAAATATATTATCTTTGACGCGAAACTACCACGAAGTACATATTGTTAATGCAATACGATCGATAAAGGGAGCGGTACGGGAGCGAGGGATTTGTATCGTGTAACATTTCGACCGGGTGGGATTCGCCGGCTTGGAAATATTAAAATTTGTGTAGAACAAAGTGGTGGGGGTACATTTCGACCGCGTGGAATTTAGAGCGCACGGGATTTCGACCGCATGGGATTTCGACCAGATGGGGTTTCAACCCCGCGGAACGTGCTCCATAAAATGACTAGAAAAAAAAAACATACATATAAGGTCCGCCTGTGTAACAATATTACCAAATTTGTGTCAATAATTTCATTTCACATTAACCATTTCAAAATTATCTAGAAACAATAGACAGGAGTAAAAATAAAATTTTCATTGTAAAAATGCTTAGCATCTCTTCTCTTCGATCCTTGTTCTTGTTCAATCAAAGTTTGGCGTATTCTTCTGATGGAAATTGATCAACTAACAACTGGAGGACCTTAAAGATGAGAAATAAGAAAATAAGTTCCGGGATACTAACTATTTCTAAGGGAAGTAGTGGGATGGTTTCATGTTTAAAAAAAGTAGAGGGATGCCATCCCGCCTCACTTTGACCACTGCATACAACTATTGAAAATAGTTCTCGATATTTCGGCTATGTTATGTACCATTTGTGAAAATAACAATTGTATATTGAATTTTCCATCCATATGAACAAATGATTAAAATTTAGATTTAAATGTTAAATTGATTATTTAAGTACTTCAGTTAAAAATTAGTTTACAGAGTAAATTTTATAACATGCTCTGCTCTATTTTCATGTTGGTGTATTAATGTAATATTTGTATTCTTAAGTAATGCATAGAAATTGTTTTAATGCTTTTACTTACTATGTGTATATATTAAATATCATACAGCTTTAGTAAGTAAAGTACATATATTAGAAATTCTTCTTTATTATGTTCATTTATTTTTATTATTTTTATTTCTACAGATATATACAATTTTAATCTAATCAATTTTCTGAATATATATTTTATAAACCTATTTTCTTAGGAAAAAATCAACTAATGGGAGATATGTTATGTTTGGGTGGAGCAGTATTAACTACTGTCGTAACAGTATTACAAGAGTTGTCTGTTAAAACTACAGATGTAGTAGAATACTTAGGCCTATTGGGATTATTTGGTAGTATTGTTAGTGGTATTCAAATGTATTGTATTCAACTAAATATAAAATGCATTTATATTAACAGTCTTAATTCCAGGTTGTTGTTGGAAAAACAACCATTGTTGGCTAACCACTTGGATAGTGCCATCCCAGTGTTACTTCTTGTGATATATTCAACGTTACAATTTATATTTTTCTCTCTAGTTTCGTTGATGATACAAAATACAAGTGCAACTGCTTTACATTTAAATTTATTGTCCGCTAATTATTATACATTTGTTATTGGTACATTGTTTTTATATTACAAGGTTTGATATTTTTTAGGTTGAAATATTGGATTTTATTGATATATTTCCGTAGGTTCACGCATTTTACTTTATATCGTATTTTCTGGTAATGGTTGGAGTTTTGATATTCTCTATTAAGACAGCGCCTATTGCAGTACAGCATACACATCATATTGACAGAGGAGAACGCAGCGATAGGTAATAATTTCTTCAAATATGATAGTTTTTTTCAAACATGCACACATAAAATAGCCTGTATTTTATTATTGTGAAAGAATTATTTGATAACTAAACTAATTTTCAGGCCTTTTCTACATGCATAATAAAATTTAGGCAGTGCTTCCGCTGCCGGCTTACTTGGCTTGTATATTTCTCTAAAAATAACAACAATAACAACCTAATGCACAAAAGTCATGCTTGGAAAACTCAGGTCAAGTTTTGTGTGAGGTTAGATTATTGTTGAGAAATATACCATTTCCGCGGTTACAAATGAGACGTCATAACCCAAGTCGGGATCAGACTGCTGTCTCTTTGTCAAAACGTAAATAACAAATCATAAATAACAGAATCAAAGTGGTGAAATATAAAAATCCTTTGCCGACAGCTTAATAGAGCGCCGCGCCGGCATTTTAATCAGGCGCCTATACCGGCAGCAGAGGTACTGCTTAAAATTTATTCAAGTCCATATATTTAGTATACCCACAAAATTTCCTAGAAATAAAATATATATTTTTAAATAATAAAGGAATAATATAATTTTGTATGATGAATTGAATAGATGTCAAATTTGTACTTATACCCATTTTCGAGGCTATCAAAAAATTATATACACCCATTTTTAGATAAAATATGATGATTCCAAATTTTGAAACCGTATGTCGATATTTGTTTTTGTTATTCATATACAGGGTGTCCCATAACTTCAGGTACATATTAGAAGGGCATATAGTTCTTAATGTCCTGATTACGGAACAAAAAGAATTTTTTCAAAATTCAAAAATTAGTTTTTGAGGTTTTTGAAGGAAACAGTTTTGGGACACTGGTTGAATAGGTAGTTTTAATATTAAATATTACGTTGTATTATATCTAATTAATAAGAAATGTTTGCATAATACAATCATTTCATTAGGTTTCTAGTAGCCGGCCACATAAATTGTGTTTCTTATAACAATTTTGATATTGCTCTTCTGATTATTGTTACAAATATGAATGGTTACAGTAACAGTGAGTTAGTGGATATGTTGCTAATGTATGGCGAAGCAGGACAAAACTGTAGATTAGCTTAGCGTTATTACGCTGCACGTTTCCCAGGACGACGGCATCCGAATTCTCGCATATTTGTAAGCCTTACTCAACGGCTTCGCGACACTGGTTCTTTGCAACCTAATCGGGGAAGAGACGGCGGGGCTCATCGGAGACCAGTAAATGTTTTTTTTTTTCATTACATACACATCTCCCAAACTTAATTGGTGTGAAAGCTTTACGTAATTGCATAAATTAATTTCATTGTTAAATTATTTTATGTAATAGTTATAACTAATTTCACTATTCCAAATATTATAGTATCCAGAGGTACAAAAAATGTTCTTCTTAAGTGAACTACCCTTAATTATAGGAATTTTTAAAAAATTATTTTTGTTCCGTAATCAGGACATTAAGAACTATATGCCCTTCTAATATGTACCTGAAGTTATGGGACACCCTGTATAGGATGGTCATTTTATTTTGTCCACTATTGCTATCTCGAGAACTATAACAGCTACGAGGTCGGTCAAATTAGCAAACAATTTCTATATCATGAGACTATTAAAATGAGCGAAACATTTTTTTTTTAATCCAGTGTTTCTCAAAATACAAGATGCGGCTTTCTTATTTTAAATGGACATGTTATATATTTTCACTTCAAGCATATCGTTGAATTCGTAATTTTACGTAGATTCCAAATACATATATAAAAATATATATATTTTAACAGTCTTATGATATAGAAATTGTTTGCTAATTTAACCGACCTTGTAGCTCTTACAGTTCTCGAGATAGCAGTAGTGGACAAAATAAAATGAACACCTGTATATTTACATTTAAGTTTTCTAAGAAAAAAAAAATACTTGGTTGTGAACGCCGCTTAACTGCTGTAATTTCTGAAAGAGAATATCTGAAAATGCCTAAAAATCGCAGAATTTCCAAAGCATAATTATTTTTGATCTTTACCATTTTCATTCATAAAAATTGTACCAGTTTATTCAAAATTATGCAAATTGGTATTATTCACGAAAGATGACTATTCAAGGTTATTTGTTCCTAGAAAGAATACACAATACTTTATTACAGTAGCTTAACAACATTTTGTATTCAAATAAGAAATATTATTTGACGTATGTCTATTTATGTGGTGTGACATATACGTAAATGTGGCATTACTTTCTAACACACTATAAATAGCAGTGACGTATGTCGTAGAGTTACAGGCATGTAATTATTGGTAATTATCTGCTCTATTATTCACATGACTATTCAAGGTCATTTGTTCGAAGAAAGAAAACATCACTTTATAGCAGTAGCTTAGCAAAATTTTGTATTAGAGAAAGAATCTTTGACCTACGCCTATTTAATTTTTGTGATGTGACAGATATACGTGAATAGTGGCATTACTTTCTAACATACTTTAAAAAATAATGGCATGTTGTAGAATTACAGATACCAAATTATCTACTACACTGCCCTCTGTGCTAATATTTACCCAGTGGCGTAACGTTTAAATCAAATTATTATTTCTTGGTTTTTAAGTTAAAGTCTATGTTTTTGTGTTTTGCAAAAACATAAGTGAAGAACGTAAATTTTTCAGAAAGGCATTATTTAGAAACAAACATAATTTTCAAATGAATTATTCTTATTTTTTCAGTTAAAATGTGTCCATAATTATTTCATGATACACGCCTATGCCTACGAAATGCAATTAAGTTATCTGTAAGTAAAATTACGAGTACATCAGACGTATTACAAATGACTGAATAGTCATCTTTCGTGAATAATAGTTTACACTGTCCTCTGTACTAATGTTTATCCAGTGACATTGACATTCAAATCAAATTATTTTATGGTTTATGTCAAATCTATGTTTTTGTTTCATGCAAAAACGTAGGTGGAGAATATAAAACTTTGAGAAAAGCATTATTTAAAAAAGAAACAATTTTTTTTAATAAAGTACATTTATTTTTTCAGTTAAAATGTATCCATAAATATTTCGCGTTGCACGCCTACGGGTACGTAATGCAGTGAAGTAATCTCCAAGTAATATATCAAACGGCTCAAAAATTACCTTGAATAGTTATCTTTCGTGAATAATACTATACTTGTATAATCTTGCTCGTGGTATAGCTTTGAACTTAAATTATCGCGAGTACGAAAAGAGATATTGATCTTCAGTTTGAAATTTAGAATCAGCCTGTTCGAGTATTAAATAATATTAAAAATGAAGTTTTTATTTTCCAAAAATTATGAATTTTGGGTAATGACATAAACATTTGTAGAAATACCATACAAATACTAGATTTTCAGTAGACTTACTTGTATACATTTTATTAATATTTTTAGAATTTTGATGGATCGACACAGTAGCCACCAAAATTCTTTAGCATCGGACGGTACTGTTGAATTACTAGCAAATATGAGCTCGCTAAGTTTCGCTGCAGAAAATCTGCATCACAGTGTAAGTAGTGATACAACTTTTACATCTTTTTATGGGAGTAACGTACTACCAACTACTACTCATATAATAAACAAATAATTTACTGTTACTAAAGGTTAACTGTTGGTTTTAGTCGTACCGATTTTAACTTATTTATTCTTACAAGAAAGAAAATGTGACTTTAGGTCATACTGATGGTTAGCCTTTAGGATTATCCATGAATGCATGTGGTAAAGAACGAACTTTTGTACTTGATCGTTGTTTATAAGCATATTATATACATTTTCTTTCACTTTTTGAACAATTTACTACTTATACGAATGAAGTAAACCTTTGTGATATGTATTTATTCAATTATTATGTCAATAAATAACACACCAATATATTTTTTCCATATTTAATAACACCTGTTTCTACATAAATGTATTTAGATAAAATACTTTTTTCTTATCTATTTAAAATTTAATTTAGTCGTTATTTTTACAACTGTTTGTAATAAATTGAAGCATTTAAATTTCAAGTGCAAAATAGTGATAAATTATCACTAAAACTAGTTGCAGCTATAATTAGTGTATCATGCTAAACACTTTTTGTTGTATAACTGTAAAACATATTTAAATCATTTTGAATTTAAATGCTTCATTTCAAAATTGGCTCATAAACCACTTGATACGAAATATTTTATATTATTAGTGAAAAGAAAACTCGGTTTGCAACTTATATTTTATATTACTAACAAAAAAATTCTTTTTAAGAATCTTGGCGAACAATCAAATTCAATGGATACTTAATAATTTTGAGTATGGTTTATAGCCTATTTATTAATAGAATTTTTAATCTTTTACAAATTGATTTTAAAGTGCTTTGTATATTTTCTCTTGTATACATGTCAAAAATAAAATTCTCATATCATACATCAGTCACATTTTGACGTTGGGAAGTACTCTTTAACAATAAACATTGTAAGATAAAGGAGAATGAACATAATTAATTACAAGTAGTATACATTTATTAACTAGTCGACTAATTACTATTTTCTCCCCTTGCTGGGCTAGAAGCCCTAGAACTGTCGCTTCCAGATACAGATTTCCTAGAAATAGGAGATCCAGACCTACTGCGACTTCCAGACCGACTTCTACTTCTGGATTTTGACTTTGCTGATCCACTTCTTGATCTACTCCTTGATTTACTTCGAGATTTACTCCGCGACTTACTTCTGGACTTGCTTCTAGATTTACTTCTGGACTTGCTTCTAGATTTACTTCTGGACTTACTTCTAGATTTACTTCTCGATTTGCTTCTAGATTTACTTCTCGACTTACTCCTCGATTTGCTTCTCGAACGACTTTTCTCCCTTGATCCACTTCTAGATCTGGATCCTGATTTGGATCTAGATCTCGATTTCGATCTTGATCCAGAACGAGATCTTGACCTGCTCTTGGATCTACTTCCAGATCTGGATCGTGATCTGGAGCGACTTTTTGATCTAGAGCCCGATTTGCTGCGACTACGAGATCGGCTTTTAGAGCGGCTTCCAGAACGAGATCTAGAGCGTGATCTAGAACGAGATCTTGATCGGTCCGAGTCGGAGGCAATGCGACGTTTGCCTTTTCCGCCGGCTCCGCCACGATCGCTGCCGCTTTCATCGCCGCTGGCGATTTTAAGTTTGCCGCTGTCGCTATCGGATTCACTGGTGGAAATTGTTGCTTTGGAGACGATACGGCTTTTCTGTTTTGCGCTGAGGCCGTCTTCGTCTTTGGGTCTTTGTTTGTCTTTGGTTTTGCGACTACGTTTGCTTTTTGGACGATCGCTGTCACTGTCTGAGCGGCCTCGGTCTTTATTCTCTCTGCGTCTTCGTGCTCCGCCACTTTTCTTCTTTCGATCACCACTTCTTCTGCGTTTCTTCCTATCGCGTGGCTCACCTGACCGTTCAGCATTATTATCGTTGTCGCTACCGGAGTCGCTGATGTATTGATCTTTTCGACTGCGGCCTTTTCCTCTTGAAGACTTTTCGCTTGGCATGTCACCGAATACCAATGCGTTTTTGGTTTTTTCTTTGTATTCTTGACGAGTAAGTAACATTTGTTCTTTCTTTTGACGTCGCTCTTCTTCCATTCGTTTCTGAAGATAAAATATTGTAAGAACCTGTTTATAATTACGCACAAGAATGCATTGTTTAATTTTGTAGTTGATAAGACTTAGTTTATATGTGAAATAGATGAAATAATATAAGACACACGTTGTTTTATAATCAGTTCACGCTGCACGAGATTAAATGATAGTTCTTCTAAATATTTTGCAAATCACGTCATAGCGTAAATAATATTGCCTATAAAGTTTGCGACGGAAATGCAAACATTTCATATTATAGTAAACAATTTTAAACAGTGACATAAAAATCAGAAAATTCTCATTAACCTTGTAAAGAACTAATTTAAACTTCTTGATAAGCATAAAAATCAACTACAATTGCAAAATGTTTAGACTTACTCTTACTATTAGAAACCACGATAACACTATTACAAATTTGAAATGTTCTTATCGGTAACATTTTATAAAAAAAAGTTTTCTCAAAAAATAAATAATATATTTTGTTGTCAAAACCAATACAAAAATTACCTGTTCTTCGAGCTGTCGCATCTTGAAGGCAGTACGTTCTTCGTCTTGTTTTCTTCGGAGTTGTCGCTCTTCTTCATCGAGTCGTCTAGCTCTAGCCACATGGTATTGTGCTTGAGACAACAAATCTTGACATTGTCGCGCTTCTAACCCTGCTAGGGTTACATCATATCGCATGCGGTCGCCGTGAACAGACAGATATGTGAAATATCTGCAAAACAAAGAAACCCCTTTATATCAATTCAGTTAAAAGTAGAAATTTTGATTTCGGAAACTATAAGATACATGAAATCGATTAAATTAGACAAAAGTTGCTCCATTAGCACATTTTAGCGGTGTATTTGTTTTTCCGGGAAAAATTGTATGTTAAGTAAAATAGTTATTTGCGTACTAAGGGTGCAAAATGCTACATTGTCGCACGAGCATGAAGTTTCAATGATGCGAGAGCGGCAATGTCATTCTGCACTCGTGAAACACATTTTTTGTCCAGCTTGCCCAAAAAGTGATCTTTTGAGTTCCTATTTGCATGTGGTTCATTTCTTAACGCTGCGAACAGGCTGTGCGCAAAATCCAATTTTGCGGTACTTTCACTTTGCGCGCGGTCTGTCGAACTGTTATGAAATGAACTACTTTGCGCACGCAAAACAAGCATGAAAAAGGTCATTTCTGGGCAAGAGGATAAAAATGTATTTTTGATTTTTATTTTTTAAAAAAAATCCAATAATACGGTATTCCACTGTATTTAATTTACAAGTAAAACTATTTTAATGTAATCGATTACTCTATAAAAAAAAAAATGAAAAAAATGTTCATAATTATTTTATTTAATGGTTTTTTGCTAATAATAATTTAGCGCGAAAAGCGTGTGTCGTACATTTTCCTGATCACAGCTCTCAAAACTTATTACCCCGACTATACTATAGACCGGAACTTGCATGAACGCCATTGACGAGCAGTCAGCTGAGTGTTGTGTGTGATTTTGCTTATTTTGTCATATTACCTTTTAAATAAACTTGAAAATAAAACAAGATATCTAATATGAAGATCAAACATCAATAAAATAAGATTTTCAGGCAGCGCTGTTATCACTCTGATTTGTCGTTAGGAAGATCGAAGTCATTTCGGTAAATTTCAAATATCAATAAATTTCTAAATATCTCGCACAAATTAAATGAAAAACACCTTAGAATTTCACATTTGTATTCCAAAAAAGTAGTGTTCAGAATAAATTAAAAGATGCAGTAGAATACCCCATTGTAGAAATCTTTACTATTAAAATGAAAAAGAATATAACTTACTTATGTGATAATCCAAGTTCGTGGACTGCCTGTAACACAGTTTGAAGACTTGATTTCTCGTCTTTTAATATTTGTGTCGCTAAACGTTGTAAAACCAACGCAATATTATACAACAAAACAGTGTCTTGTGGCGCAACTCTTCGTGCTTTCAACAACACCATTTTTGCCTCTTTTAGTTTGCCAGCTTTGAAATAAGCTCTGGCTAAGTACGAATAACCTTCCACGTGATGGTATTTATAGAATTTTCTGAGACAATTCTCATACATTTGAATTGCGCTGACATACTGCCTTTGTTCTACGTAAATATGGGCAATATTCATCCACACATCACAGAAATCTGCTGTAGCCTCTCTAACTTGCGCGAAGATATCTCTTGCTTCATTTACGCAACCTTTATGAGCTAGTACTGCTCCAATTCCATTGGCAGCCCAAATATTCTTCTGATCAGTCCTCAGAACTTGTTTGTAATGTGACAAAGCTCTTTCTTGATGTCTCTTTTCTCTCTCCTTATCTCTCGTTGGCTGGTGGAGCGTTTGTAACCATACATTCCCAAGAGCAATCAACGAATATGCGTCTTGAGAGGTCGAAGGATTTTTTAAAACTCTTTCGTATTTTCTTTGCCCGGGCCCCCATTCCATTTTTGCTAAATGGAGGTTTCCCATTAACGACCAAGCATCTGGATGTTCGTTGTTTATTTTTAGGGCTTCTTTAAACCAATCAGACGCTTCGTAGATTTGGCCTTTGTCGCGGGCCATGCAACCAAGACGGAGGTAGCAATCAACATAATTAGGATGTTCTTTGATGATGTCTTTGTACAGTTTCTCTGATTTGTTAAACACACATAATGCTTCGTTTAAACGAGCTAAGTTATATGTTGTTGTTACTGCGATAGAGTTATAATACTGTGGGTCTTGTTCTGCTTCAGTTTTTGAAATTGCTAGAGATTCTTCTAAATTCTTTTTTGCTTCTTCCAAATTATACAATCTGTAATGCAAAGCTCCAACATTGTTTAATATTTCTGGTGGAATATTCGTCTGTACTTTTTCTTTCAATATTTTCATTGCTGTTCCATACGCTTGTAACGAACTTTGCAAATCTGATTGCTCCAGAATTTGAGCTAATTCAATCCAAGCCTCAACATCATCGGGGAATTGTTCTGTAACCTTTTTCAAATGATTCTTCGCTATATCTCTTTTAGACTGTGAACTAGAATTAGCATATAATGACCCTAAAATCTTCATAGTTTCGTAATTTCCCGGTTGTGCTTTTAAAACTTTTTCAAAACACTGTGCAGCATTTTCAGAATCTCCTCTGTAAATATACATTTGTCCTAAACCGAAATGGGGTAGTACGAATGATGAAGGGGCGAATTGTGTAGCTTGATAGTAATACTGGAAGGCCTGGTCGTAGTCTTCTTGGACGTGGAAAGCGCGGGCAAGCTGGTAACAACTTTCGGCTCGCATGGCTTCGTTTTCTGTGTTGTGGAAGGCGTGAAGAGCCAAATGTTGCACTTTATGGTAATCCTATAAGACAAATGTTTAAATAGCATTGCTCAATTTTTTCACAGGTTTAGTGATTCGCAAATTTCAGAAACTTATTTTTTCCCCCGAATGTTTAACAGAAAGTTTCATAAAATGTTTCACAGAAAAAAAAACAAAATGAAACTTTCAATGATAGTCTCATGGAAAATTTCGAGAAAATTATTTGTCAGCTAAATTTGAAAATTGACGTTATCATGACAAATACACTTAAACTGCACTGAATTTTATAATCAGCAAATAAATAATAGTTTCCAAACAAGACAAGTGCGTGTATGTTGATTTACGCAAGTCTATTATTGTAACTTTTGAAAGTTAAAACTTAAAACTTTTATTTCCGAAAGTTTAAACTTTCAAGTCACACATCTCCAAATGGGGTGATATACAAGTGTCAGTTAATTTAACTGTCAGATAAAATAAAAATATCGCATTAATATTAAAGCGTAAATTGACAAAATTATACAAATGTTAATTATATGATGCCATATTGCTCTTTTTTCTGGCAGTTAAATTAACTGACACTTTTCTAGGAGATCGAAGTACCGGCCCTTAGATACGAAAGTGAAAATATGCATGAAATAATTAGTATTATACTTCATTTCACGTAAGAAAATAGTGATGAGAAGATAGGAGCAATTTGATCTTGTTGTTTGATTGGATAATATCGGGGTATTACCATTGAATTTATGTATTATCCAATCAAAAAACAAGATGAAACTATTCTATCTTCCCACCACTATTTTCTTATAGTGAAAAAAGATTATACAAATATTAATTCGCTCGCAAACTACAAGCGATTGAAAGTTTCTGTGACGTCTGAAATTTAAACTCATATTTCGCACGTTCCGTAAATTTTTTAAGTAGGTTCTGCGAAAATTCTTAATTCATCTTGTTCATGCAGAAGAAAAAATAATTATAATAAAAAAAACAGTATAATGCGTGGCATCACTGAAAGTTTTTTTTTTTGTTTTTCAAGGATCTATAAATTATCTATATTTGTTTGTTTTAAATAACAAAAATACAATTATTAAATTTGTCGTACAATAATCATGATATTTTGAAACAAATGAGATAAACAATTGTAAATCGTCATTTGTTATTTCCCCTTCAGTCATATCATATGAAATTTCTGTAAACACATGAGTAATAAGAAATAAAAATTAAATAACAAGAATAAGTTCTATTTATACTATAGCAAGAGCAAGTAATTTTAATTATTTTTTCTTAAAATTATTAATTGTCAGACAAATGTTTTCCAGATATTTTATATTTATTATTATTTTCGAGGCACAAATAAAATGTTTATTGCTATATTTATGTAAAATAAAGTAATAAAATTTAAAACTACCCAGACAATCACCCATCTGTAACCAATCACGTTCAATATTATTTAATTATTGATTTTGAGCATCTCTGTATCCTCTATAACAAGGTAAAGTACCTATACACTTATTATTAATGTAATTATATTTACATTAGAATGTAAGTAGAAAATAAAGCAATTCTAATTCAGGGAAATAATTCTGAATCTCAATACACATGTAAATATAAATTTCATACCTTTTTGAAGAAGAAATGATTAGCCAGATGATTTAAAACCATAGGATTCGTCGAGTCAATCGTATAAGCCTTCGACAACATTTGCACACCATTCCTAATAGATTCTGGCTGTTGCTGATTTAATTTTAAAATAGCTAAACCAACTAATGCTCCAACACACTGATTATCAAGCTGCAGGGCTCGTTCAAATGCAAGCCTCGCTTTTTCTTGATTGTTTAGCTTCATAAAACAGTGGCCCATACCCAGTCTCACAGCTGCCGGACAGTTTGGATTTGTCCTTAGAGCTTTTTTGTAGAACGCTAAAGCTCCTCTGAAATCTTTCTTGTTGTATGCAATACAAGCTTTACCCAATAATGATGGTATATTGCTTGGGGACTGATTCAAAACGAAATTAAATTGGGCATCTGCTTGGTCCATCTTATCGCCTTCAAGAAGGCAGAAGTAAGCTCGACCCAGCAAATGGTTTTGGTCGTACATGATAATTTTATCTGCAGTTGTGTATAGAAAAGTGGCTTTTGTAAATAATTCGCGTTTTTTATCTTTGTTTTTCTCTCTGTTCGCTTCTTGGACATAATATGCGGCCAGCATGTCCAAGGCACGCATTTGGTCCTTCTCGAAATCTCTGTACTCAACATTTGCATCTGTTCGTGAAGATTCCAGAATCTTAATAAAGTCTTCAATCTTACTTTGTTTATAATACTCCAACTAGAAATATATATTGTCTAATATTGCAAAACAAACTTAATTTGAAACAACATACCGCCAAATTGACCCAAATATTAAGTTGGGCATGTTCTTGTCGTAAAATACCAAGTACTTCTTCTCCATCCGGTAGTTGATCTAAGCATAATTCTATTACCTAAAAATAAAATATAAATAAGCATAAATTAGACAGATGTATAGGTTAGCTGCACATAACAATATTGAAACTTTTTTCTCAACAATACAAATAAAAACTCAATACATACCTCATCGGTATCCCGAAGAGGGATTTCTATAGACCCCGACATGTTTATAAGTTTTATTTAAATCACAATTCACAAATTACATTAAGTTTTGACATTGTACACTCACTTCTTGTACAGCAGAATATGCGCGTTAGCGCGTTGTGAAAATTTCCTCAAATTTCCCTAAGCGATTTAAACAGAATGCCAACCTTACGCCAATATACGAAAAGTTGGAGAAATTAACGGTAGATGTCGCAATAGGTTGTTGAAGTTCAAAAAGAGCATAGTAGTCGTGTTGTGTTTTTAATATCTTCTGGCTTCTGAACAGTTCATAATTGCTGTTTTTATTGTGAAATCAATCAATCTAGCATTTGTTTAAAGTGTCCTTAGGGTAACATTTACCCTACCTTACTGTTAATGTTACTGTTTTTAATATTTAACAGTTATATTTAGATATATCTTACAAACAAGAACGAGAAAGCTTTCTGGAAAGATGTTAATAAACATTTAAAAATATGTACATGGCTGTACAAAAATAACTAATAAGACGTTGATATTCCAGAATTAGAAGTTGCTCTTATTGTTCAGGCTAAAAATTTATATTTTTGTATACTTAGAAATACGTATAAATGTGTATACCTAAATGGCACGAAAAATATGTAACGTTGTGTGTGAGTTGAGAGCCGATATAAGATGCAGTGTAACATATACTTGAGTTTATTGTACATATTATTTTGAGTCGAATAACGTTGTTTTCATTATTTTAATAATCCTGACAAGTTAGTTAATAAACTCAGTTAACAAATTCAGAAGCCAGATAAAGAAACAAAAGCGAAGTGTAACAATTGAAGCGTAATGGGCTACTTGCGTGAATGCGTGGTACTGAAAATCCGATATCTATCAATATATACATATACGCATATACCTAAAGTTATGTTTAAAACGTGTGTTAAAATATAAATTATATTTTAAAAAATTATATGTTTTTGAATAAGTCAACAAATAACATTTTCTGTGACGTCATTATTTTGAACCGCCAATAAATGTTTCAAGAGCGGCCGCGAGGTGCAAATATGCTACCAATAGTAAAAGTACCTGTTTGGCACTACGTATTAGGATAATTTTCATATTTAGGTACTTCAGTTACATCACCAATGTTTATGTTATTTTATTGTTATTAAACATTTATTACGCATTGTTTATACAGCGTTTGACATAAATCCGGCACCAAGAATATTTCGGTTATTTTGAGAGACACAAAAAAATGTTAAGCGCACTTAAACTAGACAAAGGGGCTCTTAAGATGATCATAGTAGGAATTTTGTATCACTTCCGGTTTTAATGGAAATAAGTCTAGCATAGATAATTTCCATTTTTATATATTTTCTCCGAATGTACATAAAATTAGCTTCACAATGATACCAAAATATTGCAGCTTTACTTTAACCATTTCAAAATGTGCATGTGCGTGTATGTGTATGTATATATCTATGTACGTGTGGACCCTCCGCTCTAACTCAAATACTATCATTCAGAAAATTTTGAAACCTTGTATATTATATTACCTTATTCTAATACAGGAAGAAGCTATTAGATATTAATGTAAATCAGATATTTTTTCAAGATTAAAGATAATTAAAGATTATTAAATTTTCTACAGGTTTGCATTAATACTTTTTCAGTATATTTTATGGATAAATTTATAAAATTAATTTAAATCCCGGAGCTTACGCTTGAAACAAAATGTATGTAACTGACCGATAAATGTCATTGTCAAAGAAGTCATCTTTTCAAATTAATAAGAAAGTTTTTAAAAAGAAAATAATAAATAGAACCATATATGGAAACTGTGTTAAGTTCCATATCATATAACTATAGTTATATGATAGTTTCCAGCGTAAGTAAATATGTGTGTCTGTCTTAAAAGGTGTACATAGGAGATTAACATGGCAAATCAGTTTTTTGCAATTTGCTGCTCGACTAATTATTTTAAGCAAAAATGTGTCCAATAAAAGATTTAGAGCATAAAATTCTGCATCTAAGTCAATAAACAGAATTATCTTTCCATGCATTGTAACGACAGAAATTAAATATGAAAATATCGAAAGTTACGTTGAAAATATCGACAGCCATGGAATTGAACAAAAAATAAATAAATGCTTGACGTTTGAAATGATTAAACATGAACATTTATTTATTTTTTTATTTATTTATTTATACCTTGTTCCATTTAAGCCATTCAGTATTGCAGAGCATAGGAAATAGTTTTGACCTCTCTGATTGGCTGAAATTGGAGTCAAGAGACAAGTTTACCCAATGTAATTTCGGCTACCTCAAGTTTGCGCTGTTGCCAGTTCCATCTACTGAATGGCTTAAATGGAATAGAGTATAGATACAACCACCCAACAGGCTAAGCCCAAATAAAGGGTAGTAAAAACAAGAAATCTAACAAATTACTAATAAAATTTACTGACATCATAAGGCAATTAGTTCTAGCTGCAGGTAAATAAAAGGTGAAGGCATTTCTAGTTCGAGAACAGGGAGCATGGAAATGAAGACAGGAGAGAGAAAGGGAATCATCAATACAGCCATTGATCAATTTTGATAAGTGCAAAACTAGACAATTTTCTCTACGTTCAAAAAGGCTTTTTAAGTTGAACATAGAGAGAAGTTCATTGTACGATACAGAGTAATCGGGGTAAAAGTGATAATATTTAAAGTACATGAACTTAAGGAATTTTTTTTGAACTGACTCAATGAGGTCCTGATTTACCTCATAAATGGGGTTCCAAATAATGTTGCAGTACTCTAATTTGGTCCGTACCAGTGAATAATAAAGGGAACGTATAGCTGTTAAATGAAGAATGAAGAGCTAAATTCGTGAGAAAATTTGAAAAGACTGCTAATGTGTCTTCAAAAAATACACGTGAGCCCCGCAATCAGAATATAGGACGAGCAGAACATGCGCTATTGTAAAGAGTGTTAGGAATGATAAGTGTAGACCCCTTCTGTAGTACTAAGGTAGATGTATTGGAAATGAGTTGAGAGTACATAACAGCATCATACATAATTTTGTTGCGCAATGTTGAATTTTTGATATATTCATATGTAAACAAAACTGTATTTTCTTAAATTTATTTATTTTGCATTTCTATTATTGTCATAATTAACGATATTTGTTCAAATCAAATTGTCAGAAACTTCAAATAAGTTTACTTACGTTGTGACAGATAAAACGTCATTTATTTTTTATTTTTTTGTTCAATTCCATGGCTGTCGATATTTTTAACGTAATTTTCGACATTTTCATATTTAATTTCTGTCGTTATAAAGCATGTAAAGGTAATTCTGTTTATTGTTTGAGACGTAGAATTTTATACCCTAAAACTATTATTTGACGCATTTTTGCTTAAAATAATTAGGCGAGCAGGAAATTGCAAGAAACTGATTTCCCATGTTAATCTCCTATGTACACCTTTAAAATAGACACACGGTATATATGTATTTAAATTAATAATAATTAAATGGCAGGAGGTATTGTGTTGGCCACATCAGATTTTTTATTTAAAATTGTGTAATGTAATTGACTTCTTTGTATACACACATAAAAAGGGAACAATTTGTCATGAAAATAAAATACAGTGATCAAAAATAACTGATTCAGTTGGCTTTTATATTCTTTTTACGTATATTCTTTTGCGTTGTTGACTTTTTTTTATTTTGATATTGATGTACAAATATTTTTGACAGTGGCATGCAAATATGTTTGAAAGTGACATTTATGTGTCAATTACAAACATTTGAATTTCTTGCCTTGAAGTAGTTTGATCTGAGATTTATTACATCAAATTATTTTATATGCATTTCTTTATATCTAAATCTATAGAAGATATAATAATGAATTTATATTTATCGAATAAAGAATTTAACGTTCTTTAATATAAATATTTACATAAATTTTCGATAAATAATATTTAGATGATTTTTTTTCTTGTAACTACTACTTCCTGTTGACCAATTGTTACCAAAACTTAATCAACTCTTACCGTTATTGTTAGATTGAGGAATCCGTAGTTAAAAAGTCTTATAATCACGCGCTCACACACAGAAAATAAACTTTTTTCCGTTAATTGTGGTCATATTTTATTTAAACATTTTCTACTTTAAAAATTTAGTATATTCCAAAGTATTGCGGGCCGCTGGTCCTCCTTGGTATTGCCTATATATACACACCAGGTTGCCTACTTCACAATTAGTTTTTCTTCCAAGCGCCAGACGGCGATACGTGCAACATTGTCTTAATTTTTATAATGGTCGTCGGCTATCTATAAAGGGTATATATGATCCGTGGATCCAGAAAAATCCTGCTAGATGGCGAATCTAAAATGACGTCACAGAGTCATAAAAATTTAATAGGCCCATTAGCTGTCAGGCCACTGTACAGACATAACCTGTCTTTATTGTATATATGACATGATAATAGTATTTCCGCCTTTAACTGACCTGGTACAAACTGTAAAATAGAAAGATCCCCAGAATTGTATTGCCAACTAAATCAGTTATTTTTGATCACTCTGTAGTTTCAAGTATTTGTTTATTCACCAAAAATAATATTTTAAATATTTTTAATATATCTCTAGTTCAAAACGTATTTTCCTGATTAAATTTGCACTAAATATTTATAACAGGAAAAGGAATAAAATATGTGAAAATTATGAACAATTTAAAAAATCCAAAACACCGACTTTTCTCATACATTTTAATATTTTCTTCTATATTATAAACCTGAAATTTTGTTCATACTTTAATATGTTTTGAAGAATATTTGTGTACATATACGTATAAAAAAATCGAAAATTAAATTTCGGGAACATACTTAAAAAAATATATATACTTTTTTTTCTCAAATGTGTGAAGTTCTATTCCTAAATTTGTTTCGCGTTACGTACTCTAACACATTTCTATATTTTTCAGGTAAATATTTTAAATATTTATAGTTTAATATAGAAGATATTCGTATTCTAAACTATGAGTAATCGAGAAAAATGTTTCAAATAAAAAAGTTAGGAATTTTTAATGCTATCCAGTGGCGTACGAAAATAATTTATACCAATCAAAAGAGAGTAAAATAAATATTTTTTAGTAAAAAAAATATATCAAAAAGTGTGTTTGTATAATATCACCAAAATTAAAGAAATATTTTCGTATGTCACTAGAAAGTAATTAAAAATATATAACTTGTTTATTTGAAACATTTTTCTACTAATGATAGTTTAGAAGTAATGTTAAAATGAAAAAATCGACCAAATTCAGTGTTCCGCCATTTTCTAGTAATTTATGAGAATTTTTGGAAAATCAAAAGCAATCTACAATGGCCCTCCAAAGGCGCACCACATGTTCATTTAAACTGACGTATTTCTTACAGTTTCCAAGATTCCAATGGTGGTCTTCGAAATCCGGGCATTATTATTTGAATACAAGGTTGCTACAGTATTGTAAAGGACAGAAATAATCACTTTTCAAAGAGAAAAAAAGTATAAGTAATCTATCTAATTAGTTCTCTACCATATCGCTAAATCTAAATAGTTTTAAAATAATGTATTATAATTATATTATAAATATATAAATTATATTCTTTGATATGTATTAATATTATTGTAACATCAGAATCATATGTATATCTTATTTAGCAATAATAGTGTTTTTAATAGTTAACAAGTATACAAATTAACAATTCTTAAAACTTAAATATTTATAAACTGCATTATGTAAACTCTACAATATGCAGAGTACATATACAACTGATTATATATAATTTGAAAGAGTAAAAAGTTATTAGATTGAATAAGTTTATTCTACTTATTTTGTTTCATTACTTTTGGTAATTTCTCTTACATAGTTTAAGATAATTGTAAGGTCTTAAAAGCTGATGAAAATAATGAGAATAAGTTCGAAGATTAAAAGGTTAATTTTTTTTTTTTAATTTATTTGATGGTAATGCGGTATACGTTTTAAAAAATACTGGCATATTATTTTTAATTGTAACTAGAATAATTTAAGAAAAAATTGATCACATACTCCATTTTAAGACTTATTAAGGATAATAATCAACAATATTAATTGTTGTACTGTTTTATACTCGCGGAGTATTGTGTATAAGCAATTGTTAGTGGCGTCCCGATTTTTTCTTGCCTGTCTCGATTTTTTTTTTTGGCATACAATCCGGAAAAACTGATTTTCTGAGTTGGCAACCCTAGTCTGGTCAGAACGGACTGCTCGCTTGCACAGCGAGTCTTCAGTTCTAGTGGTCTTAGTCCGTGCCCCACTCTAAGTTCCTAAACCCATAGAATAAGTTTAAGGTTGGTTTAACAACTCAATAACTCAAATGAAAGGATATGAAGAAAAAAGCTAAAATACGTCTTTTCTGCGCTGATTGAAAGAACAGACAACAGGGCGCAGGTATTTGTGTGTGCTTTACGCTGCTAATTTAATAAGTTGATAGTTAAAAATACAAGTATATACAGTGATACAAAAAGTCTCCGTAGGACAATAGTTTCAATCATTCAATCTGTTTTACGAAAAGTAGTTGTCTAAAACCCAATGGCACTATGTATTACAAACGCACTTTTATAATAAAAACGCTTTTATTATAAAAGTACGCTCGTAATACGGGCCAATATACAGGGTGCTTCATGTACTAGGCTTAAAAATGAATTCTAGATAACAAAAGAAATCTCCCTAAACATTGGTACTATATTTCAGAACAAACAGGACAGAGTATAGGTTAGTTTTATTTATTGTTTTATTGGGGCATAAATACATAATTATAAAAAGAATCTTAGAGTAAATTTTCAGAATGAAAGCCAATGCATTCAATTTATAACTCAGTAGTATTTAAAAATACAATGACGAATGATTAAAATATTACCTACATTTTCATCAAATACAGAAGGCTTTGCAATACTATTTTTTGAATTAAAAATATTCTGATGATATTAAATAACAAGTATAATAATTAAATATCGAAATGAAATGGAAGGAATATTTAATTAATTCTCATTTATGTCAAAAGTAATAAAAAAAATCTGATGTGCACACCACACGACTTCCTTGTACGCAAGACCAATATGAAATACACTCGTATAGACCCAATTATAAAATTACCGTAATTTAACGTAACATTAATTTTTTATACTTTTTTGTCCTAATCCATAGCAAGCTTTATTACAAAAACCAAAAAGTATATAATTTTTAAATTTACATATCTCGCTTATACAAAGGGCTAATTTAATAATAATAATAATAAATAAATAAATATATCATCACGGCATATTACCCACTGCTGGGTGTGCCAATCCGCTTTGTATGCAGATATCGGTAATGATGAAGACATATTTGTACCGTGCGGGCGTTTACCAGGCTTCACCTCACGGGCACTCATTGTTGGCGTGGAGAGTGCACCACAGGGGTGAATTTTGTGCCATTTAAAATTCGAAATATTTGGCGTCGGTCGGGATCGAACCCAGTTCCCCAGATTCGCGACCAGACACTGAGGCACGCAGCCACGAGACCCCATAATAATAATAATAATAATAATAATAATAATAATAATAATAATAATAATAATAATAATAATAATAATAATAATAATAATAATAATAATAATAATAATAATAATAATAATAATAATAATAATAATAATAATAATAATAATAATAATAATAATAATAATAATAATAATAATAATAATAATAATAATAATAATAATAATAATAATAATAATAATAATAATAATAATAATAATAATAATAATAATAATAATAATAATAATAATAATAATAATAATAATAATAATAATAATAATAATAATAATAAGAATAATAATAATAATAATAATAATAATAATAATAATAATATCACAGATATTATTTTGCGTAAGATTATTTTTATTAAATTTATTATGTTTTGTCTCTAATTAGCTATTTAGGTACGTAACCGATGCTGTTGGATAAGAGCTACATTTAATGATACTGGTATTCACGTATTTTATTTCAGTTTATTTCTAGATTTCATTGTGAGAACATCGATATTATAGTGATTCAGGTGAGAGAGTTAATCTAGCATGTGTATGATTGAGAGTGTGCGTATGAGCAGTACTGGATACTGTAGTGGCCGCATCGTGTGAACCCGAGGGTCGCCAGCGTAGCAGCAGAGAAGGCTGTAGTGACCCACATCTGGTGTCGCCAACGGCAGCAGCAGTTAGGGCTGTAGTGATCTGATCCAGTTGGTTAAGAGGAATGTCTCCGGATCACCACCGAAGCGGCAGTGGTTCCGTAGTGGCCACTCGTGTGAACCCGAGGGTCGCCAGCGTAGCAGCAGGGAAGGCTGTAGTGACCCACATTCTGTGGTCGCCAGCGTAGCAGCAGTTAGGGCTGTAGTGATCTGATCCAGTTGGTTAAGAGGATTGTCTCCGGATCACCACCGAAGCGGCAGAGGGTCCGTAGTAACTAGCGGTACTGCCCGTAGTTGCCAACATGTGTGTACGGTGTGTGAATGCCTGAACCTTTTGTAATTGATTGCCTCCTCACTGAGTATTTCTATGTGTTAATTCTTTTACAGAAATAATCACGGCGTGAAGGAGGATTCCGCGTGACCGGGTTCGGCCAGGCGACGGTCATCTAGATTTGTTATTATTTTTGTATTAATACTGTATATACCGGTTTGGGTGATAAATGTGTTTTAATATTCTAATTTTCAGCGCTAACATTTAATCGTCATTTATAACAATAATAATAATAATAATAATAATAATAATAATAATAATAATAATAATAATAATAACAATAATAATAATAATAATAATATTAATAATAATAATGAAAACTATTATTTGAAGCATTTATTTCTAAAATCAAAATAAAACCATTTTATTCAAGAAAAACTGTTAATAACTTCAGGTAATTATATCACTTCCGGTTAGTCTATTTTAACCAAAATCTAATATGTTGTTCCCATTGCAAATTTGAAAAGTTTTGGATTATATTTTATAATAGTTTTTCATTAAAATCTATTATAGGTTTCAAGTAAAGTTCCACTTCTGGAAATTATGTAATGACGAAAAAGGGAGGTGCACAACTAGATGTTATAGTAGTCCTAAATACAAAATTTCAACTTTCTTCGGCTTACCGTTTTTGAGTTATGCGAGATACGTACGTACGTACGTACAGACGTCACAACGAAATTAGTCAAAATGGATTCAGAGATGGTCAAAATGGATATTTCCGTTGAAATCTTAAAACCGAAATTTTTCGTAATTACAATAATTCCTTTACTTTGTACAAGGAAGGAAAAATGTTTATTTTAAAACATAAAATAGTTATATATGCAATAAGTGTGTAAAGTAGTATTTTTTTGGTCGAGTGCGATGTCTGTAGCACGAAAAATACTTTTTTACACACGTGTTGCATACAACATTTTACGTAAAACTTCAAATATAATTAACTTGAATTTCATATATTATTTGAACTATGCATTTATGTTCTAGTATAGGTTAGTTGTGTATTTGCCCGTAATTGCTTATCAATAAATAAGCGAGATATTTACTGGTTCATGTTTAATGAAATATAAAGTTTTGAGACAGTGTGTCATAAAACCTCCGTTGTTCAGTGAATATTGCATGCTTATATTACGGAGTAGGGGAGTTTTTTTCTGATCATGCTTACTTGCTACCTCCGCCTGTACACTTCCAAAACTGTTTACTTAGTAAATATCATGAAATTCATGTTTTTTGAACTCATACAGGTAGTCAGTATTATAGAAATTTATAGTGTATTCCGAAATTGAACCACGCTAACCGTGGTACTTTTTCAATAACCGGTTGTTTTCTAAACGCGGTTACCGAAAGCTGGTAACTTTTCTGTAACCACGATAATCGCGCTAGTTGTGGTGCGGTTATATTTGGTGCATGACAAATGAGCTTTTACCTATTTTAAATTTGTCAAGTTGAGGTTAGCTGTTAGCTGGTCCGTTTTTCCAGTCCGGTGTCGGTAACATTGTAACCGCGGTTAAATCGTAACCATTTTCAAACGAGAAAAATGAAAACACCTTTATTGTAGGTAGTTGACAGCAATGTTGTTTGACGAGAATGAAATTTAAGATTTCTTTAAGTAGTGATGTTTGCGCTTTTGTTTCAATTTTTGTTTCATGGCATCAATGATTTTTATAAAAATGTTATTATTGTTTTTGACTATTTTTACGGTTCCGGAAATTGAAAAATTATAAACATTAGCATATTCGAATGCGGTATTTTTTTTCTGTAGCAAAAACCTAAATGCAATTTTACTGAAAAATAATATGCAGTATATTAAGATTTTACCATTGAAACCCCTATGCTGCGTCGTCCCAAGTCACCATCCTGTATATATAATTTAAAAAATTCTTCTTAAATTCATAGATTAAATCACGGTGTAGTATCTATAGGTGAGTGCACGACGTATTCCAATACATTACGAAAAATGGCTCACTAACTGAGCTAGTTCATACAGTGTGCCGCTAGATGTCAAGTTTTGTTGCGACCCGGTTTTTACACAAAATATTTAAAATATTAAATTATTCATATATAACGCATAATATTCTATATTTTCAATCATTACCTTTTATCTTTTGTCAGTTCTATGTATGTATTTTGTACAAATTCCATACAGAAAGGTTTCCAAATATCCAGTAAAATTATAAAACAAAAAACAACATATGTCAAACTCACTTGACATTGACACCTTTTAATCAGAAATTTATCTTAGTACCTGTTTCTGTGGTTATAATGTAGCTGGCTACCGCAAAATTGTACATTTTGGCACCTTAAAAAGACTATATTTCTCTTTATTTGACCCATACCCTGTTGTGCATCTTGTAGCAAAACTTTTTCTGTCAAATGATAACGGGTCGCGTTAGCACCATTTTGTTTCCCAGTTACTTAGCCATGTCAACGCATCTCGCGCTCTCACCTATAGATACTACACCGTGGATTAAATAAAGGTTAGTATCATTACCACATAATTTGATTGATATCATTTAAATTTCTTCTTTCAGTTGTTGCAGCGTTGTTCCAAAGAAAAAGTCAGATGTTGACTGGCGCAGTCGCATCTTTAGGGAACGCCTGGAATCATGGATTACATAAAATAAGGGGCATCTCCGCGATGTGATTTCCCACACATGAGATAATAACGTTTTTAATTTGTCATTATACACAACTGTTAATTTCGATATACATAATTTTATTGACGACCAAATACTTTCTGTGTAACACTTAATTGAGAACCATGCATTTCCTCTGCCGGACCCTGTACATATTATTTAATAATTATAAATAATAGCATTAAGAACGGTAAGGACAGTTTACCGATCGAAGACAATGTTTGAGGACTGAGCGAAGAGAAGGTCCCAATTTTGTCTAAGATCGGTAATTCCTTAACGTTCGTGATGCTTATACTATTTTTTGCATGATCAACGAACAAAATTTAAAAGAAAAATAAGATTTGAAAATTATTTTGACATATTAAAAAATTTTAGTTGTCATTTTTGAAGTAAGCTTTGATTTTTGTTTAATGTATATTTACCGTCTCGCTTCCTGAACGGTAAGTAAAGCACATCACTTACCGACGTGAGTCACATCACTTACCCTTCAGTAATTTGTAAATAAAACCTACTGTGTTAGAAATACTATTGCTGCGGTAAACATAAAAATCTGGTGTGGTCAACAAAAAATATTAAGCTAATCCTTATTTTTGGATTAGCGAATTTTACTCTAATCTTGGTAGTTTATTTCTTTAAATATAGTCTAATTTAGTCCAAGTATCTACCTTTTTTGATAATTAAATGAAGATTGGATTTTAAATACCGGGATAGAATAGAATAGGGGATTCCACCATTTTTTAAATATAATTTCATCTGAACGTATGAGTAAAACTAAGACTGTCGGTGAAAATCCGGTGAAAAAATTCCTGTTAATAAACGAGTTATAGTCCTCCGAAATTTGAAAATATGGATGTCACGTCACAAATATAAGTTTTTATATCAAACTATTTTCTTCGTGAACCTAAATGTTCTTGAAATATATGCTATTTCTAAATTATATTTATAAAAAATAAATGAATATTATTATGCTGTACAAGTCTATATGATTTGTAATTGGAAATGTATTTAAATTATTAAGTTTAATGAAAAATATTTATATTCAAATAAAAACTCTTTGAGAATTGCACTACTGAACTGATAGCCACGCCTCCGCTATTTGAATTTCTCTACTTCCACTGGTAGTAGGCTTCGCCCCTAACTGGGTATTCGTTATATATTTATAGGTCGTCTTTTGAGTCGCGAATCAAAATAATATACATGGATTTCATATGAGTGACGAGCTGCTATAACAAAAATCCCCTGTTTTCCGAAGTATTTCAATTATATCATTTTATTTCTTTATTAATATTTTTTTATGAATCGTTAATTTTTATTAATCTAAATATATATCTACGTATTTACTTATGCTGAAAATTGTATTGATTTCATTTCCTATTATTCTATTTACTTTTTACCTTCCGTCACCTTTAGGTAAGGAAGGTATTGTCTTTGGTCAAAAAATTCAGTGGTGAGTTTTTAATGAATAAGCACGTTTTAAGGTCCCTAGAATACGATTTTACTATTTTTACTATGATGTATGTATGTATGTATGTATGTGTGTGTGTGTGTGTGTGTGTGTGTGTGTGTGTGTGTGTGTGTGTGTGTGTGTGTGTGTGTGTGTGTGTGTGTGTGTGTGTGTGTGTGTGTGTGTGTGTGCGCGCGTGTGCGTGTGCGTATGCTTGTGCGTGTGCATGTGCGTATGCGTGTGTGTATATGTGTGTATCTAATGTATGTATGTATGTATGTATGCAAAGCGACGCGCACCCGTTAAAAGAGGAAATGTGTTCAAAGTAGGACTCTGCTTAGTTTGTTAACTACTTCAATTTTCTAACCTGTTTCAAATTTTTCCATAGGTTATGGATCTACCCTGTTTACCACTTGCGTTCTTAAAATATCGATTTCGGTAGCTATAACCTGATAAACAGCTGTTTACCGGTAACAGTTCGCCGGTAGAATTTTCGTAAATGCCTCATATAACTGACAGAAGGTAATGTGCTGGCCACATCAGATTTTTATCATTTTAAAACGTTACTATTATTAATTTGAAATGATTAGTTCTTTGACAGACATGTAACTGTCAGTTACAAACATTTGAATAACTGCGTAACCAAGGAGTTTTGTTTGTTTAAAGCGTAGGCTCCGGGATTTAAATTATACATAATTTTATAAATTTATTCATAAAATATGTAGAAAAAGTATTAATGCAAATCTGTAAAAATTTTAATAATCTTTAATTTTATAGCATTAGGTAGCATTAGGTAACATTTAAAGGTAATTTTCGAAGTAAAACTGTTTTAAGCTTCAAGTAAAGTGTCATTTCCGGTTATTCGATTTACACCAAAATGGGCTCTTTGCATATTAGAAAAGGTTCGAAATTCAAGGTTATAAAATTTTCTGAATGATAGCATTTGAGTTAAGCGGAGGATCTACGATTCACATATACACAAACATCATCGTGAAAATGTTAAAATTGGATTCTAGGGATCTTAAAACGTGCTTATTTACCAAAATCTCGATATGCGATTTTTAGCACGATCCCTATACCTCCATTACCAAAGGTAGCGGGAAGTAAAAAAATAACCCGATCATGTAAAAAAATATTAGGTGTTTATTATTTATGTTTCTTTTTCCGCTATTTATTAATATTAGATTACATTCTGGAGTATCCGGTATCCGGTCGGATAAATTAACTGGATTAGTAGCCGCTTATCCGTTGCATCTGTACTTTATAATATTCTAGAAATTATTAAAATTTATAAAATACTAATTTGTTGCGATTACCAATCGCTTATATTAATATCATACGAGTACATCGCCAGATAAATAAACCATAAATATTTACATTAATTTCTCATCAAAATACCCTGTTCCCACACCTTGAATATTATTTCCACCCCTCTTTAGAAGCACCCACCCCCTCCCTTGTTGGCGTCTGCCGGCGTCGTTGCCGCACGCGTCACTCGCGTCAGTCTGCGTCGGACTTGCTATCGTGTTGTTTCTCGGTCGCTCTATACTCCGGTCGGTAGCGCGCGTGTTTTGTTACGCGTACGTGGTGAAGTTGATGGACTCCGGGCTGCCGGGATTGTGACTCTTGGGGTCAGTAAGGGTTTGTTGGGAAGAAAACGGATGTAAATGGACGTGGGGAGTTGGAAATTAAAAGAGGGAGAACAAGGTAGGACTTGAAAAGAGATTTGATTATTATTTTTTTATTGTTATTTGATTTACAATAGACCTTAAGATGGTCAATCAGTAAATATTATACATTTATAATAGAACAACAGTGAGGTAACTATCCAGTGATATTGATATTACAATTTATGGATAGACATAAATGAACTTACAAATAATTAATTAATGAATGAATTTTTAATTCAATGATGTGGTTCTCTTGAGACGCCCGATGTCGCCTCATTTTTCAAAAGATTGTTTCAAAGATTGTTAAATTTTTTATTTTGTAGCCTACTTTTGTATTATTATTTAATTTGATTGTAAATTTTTTCAACATCATTGCATTTCTAGTTCAAATTTAAATATTTATTGATATGGACAATCTAAAATAGAAAGAATATAATGCATACGAAATTTGTTATTTGCCTGTTTAAATAAATTTCATTATAATTCGTTGTCTGTCAATAAAATTCATACAAGTTATATCTAGTGAAAAGAGAATCATATTACCATCATTATTAGTAATAAAATTAGTGTTTCAAGTGTGTAGGAATTTTTTTTGATATGTATAGATTGTTTCAATACTTCAGGAAAAAATAAATGATATTTTGACCACAATTCAAAAAGAATTTTAAAACAATTCGTAAAGTGAAGGACATGATTCTTAAAATATGGAAATTTAGAAGTATTGAAACGCCGGCGGCTCGTACCACGAGCACGGTTTTAACTAAAACGCTGTTTTAAGAAATGGCAAATTCAAATTTCAATATTTCATATCGCTCTTATGTTTAAAGAACGATTTTTTTAAAAATATTTGTTTGAATACAAACCTTGTTCTGCTTTAATATCATATTTTGATAAATTTGATATTATTTATTATTAATATTAAATAATGAAATTTGACATATCTTAAAACAGCGTTTTAGTTAAAACAGTGCTCGTGGTACGAGTCTGTGTTTAAAAAAAATATATTTTTTTATATTGTTAGGTACAGCTTTAGAAAGCATGATAGAATTTGACAATAATATGCAGAATTTTCATAAAAACTATTATCCAGTTATTTCGTGGGTCCCATAAAATTTTATACAAAATATATTTAATGTAGATATACATACAGGCTGTGGACGGTCAGGTGCGAACATAGGTATTTCACATGGGATTTTAGTTTAACACAATTTTCTGCTCTCTTATTCATTTTACGGAAAACCCTGTATAGTGGAAAGTTGTTCATAATTAAAAGTTGCATATAAAAGTGTTTTTACATTTTTTGTTATGTTTTTAGTTTCTTCACAATTTTAAAAAGAAATTACAAAATTTCTGTTTCTTCGCAGCAATAGCCATGACATTTGCTTTCTTTTTCTGGTCCTCCGAAATTATGTATAAACGTCAATCTGACATGGAAAATAAATCCCTTATTCTTCGATAACTATTTCCATCATAATAATTCTCTACAAAGATACATTCTTTATTCAAATAAACATTAATTATTTAATTTAGTTTATACAAAAAAAAATTGACAGAATATTCATTTTATTTTCTATACATTGGGGCTTATTCTGTATCTCAGTGGTTAATATTTAACCACTGGTTAATTTTTTTAACCAATCAAGTACGTTGACATATAACAAAAAAGGGATTTTTAGTTGTCAAATCAATAATTATTGAATAAAAATTTTAACAAGTGGTTAAAAATTAACCACCGAGTTACAGAATAGGGCCCTGTATCTGGTTTAATATTGCAGTGGTGCGAAGATAGGAGCAATTTGATCTTGTTTTCTGAATGGATACCGCTATATTATCCAATCAAACAGCAAGACCAAACTGCTCCTATTTTCACACCACTGCAATCTTAAAGCAGATACAGTATACAACTACAATGTCATAAGTCATCGCTACTACTACTAATTAACGGAGTTTAAGAAATTTATTTCCAAAATTTGTGAAGAATCCAAAAACAATAACAAATGCAAAAATAGTTGTGTATACAACTTTGCGCTGTACAGTTTTTTCCGTAAAATGAACAGAAGAGCAGGAAATTGCACAAAATTAAAATCCCGTGTTAAATCCCTGTTCGCCTGACCATCAACACCCTGTATATATATATATATATATATATATATATATATATATATATATATATATATATATATATATATATATATATATATATATATATATATGTATATACAGTAAAATTTTTGATAGATGTCCGATCAAGGTCATCTGTATCATAAACGAATTAACAAGTTGGCATATGTTTATCTCTCTCATTTGCAAAGACTACAAACGAGTGCGATGATGGATAAAACACGCTTGTCTTTAAAAAATTCTTTTTGTTTTGACTAAGTTAGGATATTTCATTTTAAAACGATGCTCGGTGTTGACAATACTTTCTTTGTAACGTAAGTTTATTTATTAATTCAGATATATTACCTTGATTCATAGCCGTACGAATAACTTTATTTTCTGTCAGTGTCACTCACACTGACACTGTGTCAGTATCTCCTTTTTCACATATTTGGTTTTACATTACATATATTTTTATAATAACAAAATAATAGTAGTATCATAAAAACTAAATAAACGACACTACTGAATTTGGTAGAGCTAAAATCTTGTTTCTTACAATTAGAAGATGACCTTGATCAGATATCTTTAAAAAAAATTAATGTACGTTAATAATTATTTGCCCTCTTTGGTCGGTTGCACTTATATTTTAATTGGGAATTCGACAAAAATTAAATTAAAATCATCACTAATATAATATATTTTATACATTAAGTTGATTTAAATTTAATTTTTGTTTAATTCCTAATTAAAATATCAGTACAATCGGCCATTAGTTTTTTTTTTACTGTAGGGTACTCTTTGTCCCAATAAAAAAGACTTTTGACATATTTAACACAAACATATGGTATATTCTTTTCTAGGACATCCGTACATACATATATTTTATTAAAAATAAAATTATGAAAATATTTTGAGTATTCGATATTATGTTAAATACATTAATATGATATATTTTACATATGAAAATAACTCAAAAATATAATAATTAATTAATATATAATAATTTATTCAATTATATATTTATTTATTTATAATTTTAATTTATTTATCATTCAGTTATTTGTTACGAATTACATATATTTAAAATTTTAAATGTAAACAAACAATATTTTATGGTGTTACATTCCATTTATAAAATTGATATACTCCTGCATACAAAATGCTACACTTTCCATTAATAAATTTACCTTGAAATTATTTACAAAAAAATCTGGTGTAGCCAACACAATACCTCTAACAATTTACAGCCCGAGTCACAAAAAAGATGAAGCTAATCCTTATTTTTCGATTATGGAATTTTACTCTAAATTTGGCAGTTTATTTCTTAAAATATAGTCTAATCTAATCCAAATAACTACATTTTTTATGATAAAATGAAGATTAAATTTTAAATACCGGGATAGAATAGAATTCACTAATACAAATATTGGTGTGGCCAATACAATACCTCCCGCCATTAACCGCACGAGTCACAAAAAAATTCAGCTAATCCTCATTTTTGCATTAGCGAATTTTACTCTAATTTTGGCAGTTTATTTCTTAAAATATAGTCTAATCTAATCCAAGTACTACCTTTTTTGATAATAAAATGTAGTTTATATATCGGGATAGAATAGAATTCAATAATCCAATAATGAGAATTAGCTTGAACTTTTTTGCGAATCGTTAATCTTTATTAATCTAAATACATACCTTATGCTGGAAACTGTTTTGATTTCCTTTCCTATTGTTCTATTTACTTTTTTCTTTTTAAAACGTTACTATTATTAATTTGAAATGATTAGTTCGGATTAGTTCTTTGACAGTAACTTTTATCTGTCAGTTACATACATTTGAATAACTGCGTAAGGAGTTTTGTTTGTTTAAAGCGTAGGCTCTGGGAGTTAAGAAAGAGTATTAATGCAAATCAGTAGAAAATTTAATAATCTTTAATTTTTATAATAACGTTAATCTCTAAAAAAAATAACATTTAAAGGTATTTTTCGAAGAAAAACTATTTTGAGCTTCCAGTAAAGTGCCATTTCCTGTCTTCCGATTTACACCAAAATCTAATGGGCTCTTTCTATAATAGAAAAAGTTCGAAATACAAGGTTTCAAAATTTTCTGAATAATAGTATTTGAGTTAGAGTGGAGGATCCACACATACATATACATACACACAGACATCATCGTGAAAATGTTAAAATTGGATTCTAGGGACTTTAAAACGTGCTCATTTACCAAAATCTCGATATGCGATTTTTAGCACGATCCCTATATCTCCCTTACCTAGGGTAGCGGGAGGTAAAAATGAGGATTAGCTTAAACCTCGGCTTAAACTTTTTGTGAATCGTTAATTTTTATTACTTTAAAAACATACCTACATATTTACTTATTCTGGAAACTGTATTGATTTCCTGTCTTATTGAAATGATTAGTTCTTTGACAGTGACATTTATATGTCAATTACAAACAATTGAATAACTGCGTAACCCAGACGTTTTGTTTGTTTAAAGCGTAGGATCCGGGATTTAAATTATAGATAATTTTATAAATTTATACATAAAAAGCATTAATGCATATCTGTAGAAAATTTAATAATCTTCATTTTTTATAATAACATTTATCTCGAAAAAATAATATTTAAAGGTATTTTTCGAAGAAAAACTATTTTGAGCTTCAAGTAAAGTGCCATTTCCGGTTATCCGATTTACACAAAAATCTAATGAGCTCTTTGCATATTAGAAAAAGGTCGAAATACAAGGTTTCAAAATCTTCTAAATGATAGTATTCGAGTTAAGCGGAGGATCCAAGCATACACAGACATCATCAAGAAAATGTTAAAATTGGATTCTAGGGACCTTAAAACATGCTCATTTACCAAAATCTCTATATGCGATTTTTAGCACGGTCTCTATACCTCCCTTACCAAGGGTAGCGGGAAGTAAAAATACCATTTATACTCATTAATCATATTAAAAGACGAGGTTGTATTTGCATTATATAAACTGTATAAATAATATTGTAAACCTGAGCCTATTATTGGTAAATTGATCTTTTGTAATACAGATTCAACTTGGAAATATAATATGGTTTTTTCTTTTATCTCTTGTTAATTCATTTAATTTCGGACATTGATTGTCCTTCTTTATTTTTTATTGATTCGCAATTCATACACAATGCCATTGCGGTTTGAGATGTAATTCGCGCCACAACGATTGGTTACCATTGTGCCATTATATGCACAGTGATAACTAGAATGCGTATAACCAGTACTACCAAACAACTGATACTGGTCAAGTCATTGAATTCGAGTGTGATCAAATGTTTGGTATTTTGACATCTTTGCGGCTTGCACACTAGTCTTTCAGGAGATTCAAAGCTATGCACAAATAGTTATTTATTCAATATGTGCATTAATACCCATAAGGCCTTCAAGTTTCAAACCAAATAAAATAAACATTGGAACTTGAATGCGTCATAATTATTTATGCACATTATCTACATGGTTCCCTTACACAACATTTAAATTATTCGATATAAGTAAAAAGTGCTGTATTATTTCACGAATTTGATTGCTTCAAAAATGGAGTTATAAAGTTGAATGTCATAGTATGCTGATAAGTTTGATTCGTAATTATGACAAATTGAAGCAATTAAATTCAAAAAATCTTTTTTATTTGAAAAGATACGAGTTTCATTAATTTAGACAAATTATCTAAGGTTAATATAATTCATAATAAAATTTTACGGAAATGAGAAATGTAACGTGTGAGCCCCGCTCCTACGCTGAACAAGCGCTAGCAGCCGGGCTATGTAAACAAACAAGCCGCGACGTGTTTAATTACTTCCGGTCACCTGAACCTTTTGTGTTCAATGTTATTATGCGGTCGAACATTTTAGAGTTCTCTGGAAGTTAATGGCAGCTGTATAAAAGGGACGCAGCTATGCTCGGGAGTTAGTTAGTTACATTCAGAGACATAGAGATATTCACATAGAGTGTTAGTGAGTTTGAGAAGCACAGCAGTATCGTAGTGAGCGTATGCAGAAAGTGTTGAGTAGGTATTCGGGAAGCTACTGTTGTATTGGAATAAATGTGGAAGTGAATACTTTGTAGTATTGAAGAGTATTAGGAAGTTAGGTATACGGGGACAGTAACAGCAAGTGGAAGTGGATACTCGGCAGTGGAGTTGAAGAATTATGGTATACGGACAGTCGGTGATACTGAGGCTTTGGAATTGAGAGAGTAACATAAATAGGCAGATATTGAGGTGAAAGGTGTGACTTCTGTCCGAGCAGTTGAATTTACAGACGCTGTTAAGTCAGTTGAGTCGGTATAGGCGGACAGTTGAACGTGATATAAATAAAGAAGTGACATAAATAGTCAAAATAAATATTTAGTAATATCGTGGAAATAAATAGTCGTGTTAATTGGTTAAATAAATAAATAAATAGTGTTATCTAGTTAATTATAGTTTTAGTCTTAATTAGTTTTTAATAATTGTTTAATATTAGTAATAGTAATTTTCATTATAGCTTATTTTAATTAATAATAATTGTCTAATATTTACACTTCACGCAAATAAATAAAAACGTTACAGTAATTTTAAAATTTATTATCAAAATGTGCCGTATTATGCTGCGGATTTTAACTGCATTACTAAACTGTATGATATAATCGGAAACGCAGTCTTACAAGAAAATCTGATGTGGCCAGCGCCAGCACATTTCCTTCCATCAGTTCTATGTATTTTGTATAAATTTCATCCAGAAACTTCCTTGCAAAAGATTAAATTTCTTGTACATTACCTTCCAACAGTTGTACCTATTTTATACAAATTCTATACAGAAAGTTTCTAGTAAAAGATTTTATATTTCCAGTAAAATTATACCTAAGACAAACGTACTATGTCTGTTGATAACGGCGACAAACAGTAGGCTGCCATAAATAAAGTAGAAATAGAGTAGGCTGTTATAAAATAAAAGTCGAAGTAGGTTGTCGTGGAACAAAAAAACAGTTGGAAAAATAATACTGTCAAAAGGAAAAAAATATTCTAAAATAAAATATAAACTATAAAATTATATAATCTATAAAATTTAAAATACGGAAAGAGACCAATTGTAAGATTTAGGTAAAAATCGCTTAAATTATTATACTAATGTTATGAATTATTTTATAGAAATTTGTAGCACACCTCACCATTCCTCACATTAAATAAACGAGATTTGAATTACGAGAGCTTACAATTTTTTGGTCCAACGACCTTCCATCTTGAGAATACTATGTCAATACAATTCTCAATACTACAAATTTAATTGACATAAATAGAATTGTCAATTACAAACCTTTTGACGACTAAGATTTGTTATATAAAATGGGTTCTAAAGACAAAACTTCAAACGAGTTCAATTGCACACTTTGTAACAAATCCGACGATATGTTTATGGTACAGTGTGATGCCTGCGATGCATGGTTCCATTATACATGTGTAGGTGTTACCTCTGACGTGGAAAACCAAGACTGGAAATGTATTAAATGTAAAGGAACATCCGAAAAGACTCCAGAAAATTGTCATTTATGTTCTCACCCCTTATTAGAAGATAATATCCAATGCACTAAATGCAAATTTTATTTCCACGCTGTATGTTTTGGAACTTATAAAGAAAAAGGAAGCGCTACAGGAATATGTATCCAGTGTGAAAAGGTTTCTCCGCCAGGGAAGAAAGAAAATCACGACAAGACATCAGTAGCATCAAGAAATTCACAAGATAGAAGAATCAAAATAGAATTACAGCGACTTGAAGAAGAACAGCGTATGCAAGAAAAATACTTAGCTAAAAAATATGAACTTCTAATGAAACTAAGTGAGAATAGAAGCGAAACAAGTACCATTGCTGATGACAAACACTCTGCTATATGCGACGAAGAAATAGATCGTCACGAAGATGTTGAAAAATGGGTTACCAGATCTAGATCTTTCATGAAATCTGAATCATTAAAAACAAAAATTCATTCGGAAATGGAAAAAGGTTCTACTCCAATGTGTAATACGAAGGAAAATGTATTAGAACAGTCATTCCAACCATCAGCGTTTATAGAAAATCGCACGCTAAACAACCAACAAATTGCAGCACGTCAAGCTGTATCAAAAGAACTACCAATTTTCAACGGTAACCCTGAAACCTGGCCCCTATTTATATCTAATTACGATAGATCGACTGCTTCATGTGGATTCACAAACGACGAAAATTTGATACGGCTACAAAAATGTCTTCGCGGTAAAGCACTTGAAGCAGTAAGATGGCAACTACTTATGCCAGAAAATGTTCCAAAAATCATCTTCACGTTGAAAACCTTATTTGGTCGACCAGAATTTATAATAGAAAATTTGATAAGGAAGATTCGTTCGGAACCATCTGTCAAGACAGAAAAATTAGAAACTCTAGTGACATTCTCCTTGGCAGTGCAAAATTTATGTGCTACTATAGAGGCGTCAGGTATGCAAGAACACCTAAATAATCCATCGCTCTTACAAGAATTAATAAACAGACTACCAACGCAGTTAAAATTGAATTGGGCAATGCATAAACAAAACCTACAACAGTCTGGACCAATTACCATAAAAATATTCAGCACATGGTTATTTGAAATAGCACAAGCCGCAAACGAAGTGTCCGGTATCTATGCAACGGAGTCATATGAAACAAAAAACCAAAAGCGAGGATTCAGAGAAAAGGATGTTCTTAACACGCATTCATTTGATGAGAATAAAAATTCTACACACCATCAGCCTCAACAAACCCAAGATCTCAAAAAGGAAAACTATAAAAGAGTATGTTGGATATGCAAAGACACGTGCCCTTCTTTAAAGAACTGTAAAAAGTTTATTGGCCTAAGTCGAAATGAAAAATGGAATGCAGTTAAACAACATAATATTTGTAGAACATGTTTGCGTTACCACGGTAGTCAACGTTGTAAATATATAACTGAATGCGGTATTGATGGATGCACAGCGAAGCACCATCCATTGCTACACAAACAGAGAAGGGATTCAACAAAAAACGAAAATACATGTAAGATAGAAAATAAGAAAACTTGCAACGTTCATCGAAACACTACTCAGTCTATTTTATTCAGAATATTACCAGTTACCATCTACGCAGAAAACAAAAAATTAAAAACATTTGCATTTTTCGATGAGGGATCATCACTAACTCTCATAGAAAACAGTCTCGCAGAACAGTTAAATCTAAAAGGTGAAGCAGAGCCCTTATGTTTGAAATGGACTGCAAATACTCATAGGGTAGAAAATGATTCGAGGCGAGTATCCTTTAAAATATCAGGAATTTCGAATCCAAATAAGCAATACACGATTTCGAATGTTCGTACAGTGAAATCCCTCGATTTACCAGCACAAACTGTAGCCACACAAGAGCTGCAAACACAATATCCACATCTGAGAGGTCTTCCTATTCATTCATACGAACATGCCAAACCTGGAATTCTGATTGGACTAGACAATATAAAACTGTCATTACCCCTCAAGTGTCATGAAGGTGCACAAAATGAACCTGTAGCGGCCAAAACTCGCTTAGGTTGGACAATCTATGGAAAGAATAAATTTAACGAATCCTCGTCATTATGTCTTCAGTATCACAACTTCCATATTTGCGAATGTAATAAAGACGACAACTTACTTCAAAAACTATTGAAACAATTTTATATGCTAGACTTTCAACCAGCTGAGTACAATAAAAAACTAGAATCAGAAGATGATCGAAGATCGCGTCTAGTAATGGAAACTACACTACGCAAGTTGGATAAAAGATACGAAATTGGACTTCTTTGGAAATACGATTCTTTTGACGCACCAGAAAGCTTTTTCATGGCGAAGAAACGGCTAATATGCCTTGAAAGTAAACTACACCGAAATCAAGATTTGAAGGAAAATATGAAGAACCAAATTCGAGATTATGTGCAAAAAGGATATGCTCGTAAACTTGATACTACAGAAATAAAAAGAAATTATCCACATGTGTGGTATTTACCTATATTCACCGTGACGAATCCAAGTAAACCCGGAAAGGTTAGAATTGTGTGGGATGCAGCAGCAAAGGTAAATGGAATTTCCTTAAATTGTATGTTACATAAAGGACCGGACATGTTAACGTCATTGCCTTCTGTCATATATCGATTCCGCGAAAGAGCTATAGCCATTGTAGGAGACATAAAGGAAATGTTCCACCAAGTTAAAATTCGCGAACAGGACCAACATGCTCAACGATTCCTATGGCGTGATTGTGACAATGAAAAGGAACCAGATATTTACGTCATGTGTGTCATGACATTTGGAGCTTCATGTTCACCAAGTTGCGCCCAGTTTGTAAAAAATAAAAATGCAGAAGAATTTATGAAACAATTACCTCGAGCCGCCGAATCAATTTTAGAAAGTCACTACGTTGATGACCTTTTAGACAGCGTTGATACAGAAGGAGAAGCGCTCCAATTAGCCAAAGACATCAGTTATATTCACAAACAAGCTGGATTCGAAATCCGGAACTGGGCATCGAATTCCAGAAAAATCGTGGAAGAATTAGAACCAGATATAAAAAATTCGACGAAGAATATGGATGTCGGAACCGATATAAAATGCGAAAAGGTACTAGGCATGTTTTGGTGTACAGCTTCAGATTGCTTCACTTACTCTTTACGATTCAACAAGACTAATAAAGATATTCTATCAGGGAATCGAAGACCCACGAAGCGAGAAGTACTGCGGACACAAATGTCAATTTTCGATCCTCTAGGACTGCTTGCACATTATCTAATATACATCAAAATTTTAATGCAAGACATTTGGAAATCCACAGTTACTTGGGACGAAGAAATCTTAGACATTCAATATAAAAAGTGGTTAGAATGGATCACACAATTACCCTATATAGAATCTATTCGAATTCCTAGATGTTATCTAAAAAACGTTAAAATAAGTGAATGTGAAACACAACTACACATATTTGTCGATGCAAGCGAAGAAGCATATGTTACAGTTGCCTATCTAAGATGCAGAAAAAATAAGGAAATCCAGTGTGCTCTTCTCGGATCAAAAACACGTGTGGCCCCTTTAAAATATCTATCGATTCCAAGATTGGAGTTAGAAGCTGCGGTTTTGGGGACTAGATTGGCTGAGAATATTCAGGAAAGACATTCCATTAAATTCACCGAAAGATACTTTTGGTCAGATTCAAATACGGTAATATCATGGATAAAATCAGATCATCGAAGCTATCGACAGTTTGTTGCTTGTCGAATCGGAGAAATTTTAGAAAAAACTGAAGTAGTAGAATGGAGAAAAATTCCATCCACTTTAAATATTGCTGACAAAGCCACAAAGTGGAAAAACCTAACAACGTGGAAACAAGATTCCGATACATGGTTTTATGGTCCAGAGTTTTTGTACGAAAATCAAAGTCAGTGGCCGGAGTATATCCATGAAGATATAACCATATACGAAGAAATGAAACCACATTTAGGACATCAAGTTACAAAATTACCTCAAATTTTAGATCCCGCACGATTTTCTAAATGGGAAAGAATTCTCCATAGCCAAATATATGTTCAGAGATTTTGCTATAATCTCATTTCATTAAAAGAAAGAAAACCGAAAAGATTCGGACCATTACAGTCGGAAGAATACCAGAAAGCGGAATCCTTTCTTTATCGCCAAGCACAATGGGCCTCATTTCCAGACGAAATGACAGTCTTAGAAGGAAACAGAACTTCACCACGCAGTGTAGAATACAATGTGGAAAAGACAAGTTCAATATTCAAGTTATCTCCTTATACTGATGAAAATGGAGTATTACGCATGAAAGGAAGAATAGATGCAACCAAAGGTATTTGTGATGATATGAAACGACCAATAATTCTACCAAAAGAAAATAGAATTACAAAACTAATAGTAGATTTCTATCATCGCCAATATCATCACCAAAATTCAGAAACAGTAGTAAATGAATTGCGTCAAAAATTCCATATATCGAAGTTACGAGTTCTGGTAAAACAGATTGGAAAGGAATGTCAGCAGTGTAAAATTAACAAAGCTGTACCAAAAATACCAGAAATGGCACCTTTACCACCAGCCAGATTAGCCACATTCACAAGACCTTTCAGTTATGTTGGTATTGACTATTTTGGACCAATTACTGTAGTCGTGGGAAGAAGACAAGAAAAACGATGGGGAGTCCTGTTCACATGTCTAACAATCCGTGCAGTTCATATCGAAATCGCACACTCACTGACTACAGATTCATGTATAATGTGTCTTAAGAACTTTATAGCAAGAAGGGGTAGTCCAAAAGAAATCTACACAGATAATGGTACAAATTTCCATGGTGCAGAACGAGAATTGAGGAATATTGTAAAAAGCTTAAACCAAACCAAAATTTCGGAAACATTCGTTAATTCAAAGTGCAAGTGGTTGTTCATACCCCCATCAGCTCCTCATATGGGAGGGAGCTGGGAACGCCTCATTCGCTCAATAAAATCAACTTTATACGCCATCAGTCCAAGAAAAACTCCATCTGATGAACTACTACGAAACATGATGGCAGAAGTAGAAAAAATTATAAATTCGCGTCCTCTAACATACGTACCTCTAGAAGAAGAAAACGATGAAGCACTTACTCCAAATCACTTCTTGTTGGGTGCGTCAAATGGTGAAAAATCAACCGGCGAAATACCAGTAGAAGAAAATGGAATATTATTACGCAGAAACTGGATGGTATCCCAACACTACGCAGATCTATTTTGGAAACGATGGATCCGAGAATATCTACCCACCATTACACGACGGACAAAGTGGTATAAAAACACAGAACCATTGAAAAAAGGTGATATTGTCATTATAGTTGATGAAACTAATCGACGAAATCTATGGCTAAAGGGAAAAATTATAGAATTGAAGAAAAGTAAAGATCAACAAGTACGAAGAATAATAGTACAGACAAAAAATGGGATATTGGAGAGACCAGTCGCCAAAATAGCCAAATTAGATATTCAAACAGGTTGTGCTAATTTGACAGAAGAGGTCAAATTACCAGGAGGGAGTGTTGATAACGGCGACAAACAGTAGGCTGCCATAAATAAAGTAGAAATAGAGTAGGCTGTTATAAAATAAAAGTCGAAGTAGGTTGTCGTGGAACAAAAAAACAGTTGGAAAAATAATACTGTCAAAAGGAAAAAAATATTCTAAAATAAAATATAAACTATAAAATTATATAATCTATAAAATTTAAAATACGGAAAGAGACCAATTGTAAGATTTAGGTAAAAATCGCTTAAATTATTATACTAATGTTATGAATTATTTTATAGAAATTTGTAGCACACCTCACCATTCCTCACATTAAATAAACGAGATTTGAATTACGAGAGCTTACAATTTTTTGGTCCAACGACCTTCCATCTTGAGAATACTATGTCAATACAATTCTCAATAATGTCAATAGCACTTGACACTGACATCCACCATCCACTGACGTCTTTCAATCAGAATTTTCGTAATACAGTAGCTGTTTCCATAGCTGACTACTTTATAAAATTTAATTTCTTTTGCCCCGTTGCAGAAACGTTCATCAAAACGAACAAATTCGAATCAGTTTCCTTATGACATTTAAACCATTGCTGGCAAAAAATCGTGTTTCATTTGTTCATTTTGATGAACCGCTAACCGACCAATGCGTTGATGAACGTTTCTGCAACCGGGCATATATCTATTTAATATGAAGTATAAAATGAAGTCAAATCGTATAGAGAATAAAATAGTCTTTAATATTTATAATAACATTAAATGTGAAAAAATGATGTGCAACATAGTTTTTTCAGAAAAACTGTTAAAATCTTCAAATGAGGCTACTTTCGGTTGACCAATTATAACCAAAATCTAATCAGCTCTTCATATGGATGTAACGAAGAATAATACGGAAGAATAGGGGATTACAGCTCAATCGAATTAAGAGAAATGAGTAAAAAATAGTGAAAGTATATGCTTAATAATGAATATTAATAAAGAAATAAAAGGGGTTTTTGTTTTACCAGCTCGTCATATGAAATCCATATATATTATTTTGATTGGCGACTCAAAGACCATACCTATAAATATATAATGTATATACCGAGTTAGGGGCGGACCCTACTACCAATGGAAGTAGAGAAATTCAAATAGTGGAGGCGTGGCTATCAGTCCAGTAGTGCAATTCTCAAACAGTTTTTATTTGAATATAAATATTTTGCATTAAACTTAATAATTTAAATACAATTCCAATTATAAATCATCTCGACTTGTACAGTATAATAATATTCATTTATTTTTACTTCCTTGTACGAAGTAAAGGAAGTATTGTAATCGCGAAAAATTTCGGTTTTGAGATTTCAACGGAAATATCCATTTTGACCATCTCTGAATCCATTCTGACTAATTTCGTCGTGACGTCTGTACGTACGTGCGTATGTATCTCGCATAACTCAAAAACGGTAAGCCGTAGAAAGTTGAAATTTTGTATTTAGGACTTCTATAACATCTAGTTGTGCACCTCCCTTTTTGGTCATTACATAATTTCTAGAAATAGTACTTTATTTGAAGCCTATAATAGATTTTAATGAAAAACTATCTTAAAATATAATCTAACACTTTTCAAATTTGGTATATAAGACTTTTATGTCAATTGGAATAACATAGTAGATTTTGGTTAAAACAGGCTAACCGGAAGTGGCATATTACCTGAAGGTGTTAACAGTTTTTCTTCAATAAAATGGTTTCATTTTGATTTTAGAAATAAATGCTTCAAATAAAAATTTTAGAGAATTAAATTCTGTGTCTAGCACATCAAGTACTATTAAATTAGCCCTTTGTATAAGCGAGATATGTATATTTAAAACTTATATAATTTTTGGTTTTTGTAATGAAGCTTGCTGTGGATTAGGACAAAAAATAACAAAAAAATAAAAAATAGATGCTAATGTCAAATTACGTCAAATATGTGCAATTATATATTTGGGTCTATACTTCATATTGGTCTTGTGTAAGTTGTGTACAAGGAAGTCGTGTGGTGTCCACATCAGATTTTTTATAAATATAATTTAGAAATAGCATATATTCCAAGAACATTTAGGTCGACGAAGGAAATAGTCACATCTATATTTTAAAATTTCGGAGGACTATAACTCGCTCATTAATAGTAATTTTTCACCGGATTTTCACCGACAGTCTTAGTTTTACTTATACGTTCAGATGAAATTATAAAAAAAAAATGGTGGAATCCCCTATTATAATTTTTGAAATTGTAGTATTAGAGTTATCGCAGATGAAATTTTTGTTACACACACGCACCACACATACACACAACTGAATCTAAACAACAATGACAAAAAAAACATGATATCCTCCACCATCGATCAATAGGATCCGTCGGCTCTCATGTACGATTGAATATGTGTTTTAATACCTTCTTACGTTACCTATTGCGATTGCGTTACGTCTTGCGTTGCGTTAATCAAAATAGGCGTTAAGAGGCATATTTACCCCTGTGCTAAAATATGAAGCGAAAATTCAAATAAATTGTTCCTGTACTAGAACTATTAACATTTTAAAAAATTCAACACAACACAAACCTACTTGCGATATTAACCTACATATTAAAAAATAATTATTGAAATCTATTAGTATTTGACTTTGATTTTATAGGCAAAACAGCATTTCTCGACTTTCCCATAAAATCAAAGTCAAATACTAATAAATTTCAATAATTATTTTTTTAAAATACAGGTTAAATCGCAAGTAGGTTTGTGTTGTGTTGATTTTTTAAAAATGTTAATAGTTCTAGTAAAGGAAAAATTTATTTGAATTTTCGCTTCATATTTTAGCACAGGGGTAAATATGCCTCTTAAAGCGCTGAATTTAGAAACGGTGCAATAGATTTCATCTACTTTAAGCGCTGATTAAAAAACGGATTAATGAAATTAGTAGGTATTAATGTGCATTATACATCGATGAATAAAAAAACTTGCCTTATGTAAAAATCGAAATTAATGCTGCAATTCTAAACAAATCTGTAAATCTTACAGATCTGTAAATCTGTAAAAAGATGACAAAAACGCATCTATTTTTGTTGATTAATATAAAATTATACATAAGAGTGGCAGTTTTTGTTGCGATTTTGTTCATTATTTACAGAGTTACAGATCTGTAAGGCTTACAGATTTGTTCAGAATTGCAGCATTTTAGTCACATAGGTACTCCATTGAAATGTACAGCCTAAAATATACTCGTAGGCTCGTAGGTAACTAATTTGATGAATAAAGGGTTGTGGTATACAAGAATCAAAACATTTTGACTCATACATCAAAGGGTCGTAAGTGTTTACGAGGAGCAAGTATTTAAAGCAAGTTACAACTATAGTTATTGTTTTGTGCAAAACGCTGTATGTTGATTAACTTTAAAATTAAAATATGTATTTAAATGATTGTACTTGCTGGAATGAATTTGGAAAAAGATCTGATGTGGACACCACACGACTTCCTTGTACGCAAGACCAATATGAAGATGAAGTATAGACCTAATTATAAAATTGCACGTGTTTGACGTAATTTGACATTAACATCAGCAAGCTTCATTACAAAAAACAAAAAGTATATAAGTTTTAAATTTACATATCTCGATTATACAAAGAGCTAATTTAATAATACTTGATGTGCTAGACGCAGAATTTAATTCTCTAAAACTCGTATTTGAAGTATTTATTTCTAAAATTCAAAATGAAACCATTTTATTCAAGAAAAACTGTTAAAAACTTCAGGTAATATATCACTTCCGGTTAGCCTGTTTTAACCAAAATCTGATATGTTATTCCAATTGATATAAAAGTCTTATATACCAAATTTGAAACGTTTTGGATTATATTTTAATATGGTTTTTCATTAAAATCTATTATAGGCTTCAAATAAGGTACCATTTCTGGAAATTATGTAATGACCAAAAAGGGAGGTGCACAACTAGATGCTATAGAAGTCCTAAATACAAAATTTCAACTTTCTACGGGTTACCGTTTTTGAGTTATGCGAGATACGTACGTACGTACGTACGTACGTACCGACGTCACGACGAAATTAGTCAGAATGGATTCAGGGATGGTCAAAATGGATATTTCCGTTGAAATCTCAAAATCGAAATTTTTCGCGATTACAATACTTCCTTTACTTCGTACAAGGAAGTAAAAATAATGAATTGTAATAAATTAGAAGGCTGTGACGTAAACCGTTTCAGAATCTTGATTTCTGTGTAAAATGAGAGAAATTCATTCGAGAATCTGCGTATTATGCAAACTAAGAATAATTGCCTCTGTATTGTTGTTAGCGTTTTACAACCGTTGCTGATCATCACACCGTGATATTTTTTTGAATGTTTAACTCGTCCATTGTTTAGCGCCAGTCGTCTGTCCCGAGTCCTTTATTTTGGCTATTGGCTATTGTTTTTTTCAATTGAATGTCAGCAAGATTGACAGGTGTGCGACTTGTTACATGCTTAACCGATCATGTCGTATATTTCAAATTTAATTGGCTGTTTCCAAAATTCAATAATGAAATTTCATATTCTGCGCAGCGCATATTTTCGGAACCAAACTGGGGTAGAGTTTATTCAGAAACATGAAGGTTTCTCTACAAAGAAAAAATATATGAAAAACAAAATTTGAATAAATGAATAAAATCAGAATGTTATGAAATTTAGTTGTATTTATATTGTTATAATGAAAAAGAGAAGATAATTGAAAATTTACAAAAAAAGTTTTTTCAATATTACTACATTGAATAATGATTACACGTATATTTTTATTATGTTGGAGGTAGTATTTTACTTTCAATACTACCTCTATCGTAATAGTCATATTTAGCAATTTTTATTAAATTTATTGGGGGTAGTCTGCTCCGGTGGCTCACTGGTTAGAGCAACGTCTGTTTGTCATGAGTACGCTCGGGGTCCCGGGTTCGAATCCCTCTAAAACCGGCCCCACACTATTCGCCTTGTGTACTTGTATAAGTATCTACAAGTATTCAAGGGCATGCAGGAATGCCGAGTCCGACTTATCAAATCACTCGTGTATACTTGCAATTGTGCTTCCTCGGTAATACTTGGGAATATTTTGCAAGCAGTCTTTTAATTTCCCGCCAACTTTAAATATGTCAGTATCATGATAGACAACCAATCAGACGACATATAGGTACTTATCGCTAGTGCGACATATGTTATTTTAAATGGGGAATATATTTACAGAGGCGCAAAAGAAGATGGTGTTGAAACACGAAATATAGCGATTGAACACGAACTCTAACGAGGAAATAGGGAGTGATATAGGAGATTCCGCGAGTGGTGTAGGAGCTTCGGCAAGTATGATAGGCAAGAAATGGCGAGTGTAATTATCCTTTGATTATTGTAAAGATTACCGACAATGGATGGGAAACGCCGAGTGCCGGTACGAGCGAGCAAAAGCATAGCCAAGTACGAGGAATTTCAATCCCACACTCGTCATTGTCGATACTTGTCAATACTTTGCGAGTAGTGCGTGGCCGGCTTTGGCATGTATGTTTGTGTATGTGACCCCACTCTGTAAATTGGGATATAATCCTATTGAGGTCTTTTTACCTTATGTGTGTCCGTGTGTGTGTATGTAACAAAATTTTCGTCTGCGATAACTCTAATACTACAATTCCAAAAATTATAATTCTTTCGTATTCCTCTTCGTTGCATCCATATGAAGAGCTGATTAGATTTTGGTTATAATTGGTCAATCGGAAGTACCCTATTTTGAAGATTTTAACAGTTTTTCTTGAAAAAACGATGTTAAATATCATTTTTTCACATTTAATGTTATTATAAATATTAAAGAACATTGTATTCTCTATTCGATTTGACTTATTATACTTCATATTAAATGGATATAGAATTATAAAATTATAAGGAAATTAAACTTCATAAATTAGCCAGCTATGCTAGAAACAGATACTATATTAAGAAAATTCTGCTGATTGAAAGATGTCAGTGTCAAGTGCAATTGACATATTCGTAGTATATTTGTGTTAGGATCATTTTGCTCGAAATTATGGAATTGGTATAAAATACATACAACTGTCGAAAGGTAATGTACATACAAGAAATTTAGAATCTTTTGCAAGGAACTTTCTGTATGAATTTTATAGAAAGTACATACGCATTTACAAAAATTCTACCAGTAGATATCGCATCTACCGACTGTGTTCGAAAGAATGAGCGGTAAAATGTTACCGTGTTCGAAAATTGTTCAATATCTACCAGATTCATCTACCGGATTCATGAAGAATTGAATCTCAAAAAAAGGGAGTGATGCAAAGCGAAGCGCACGCGGTAAAAGTGGAAATGTGTTCAAAGTAGGGCTCTGGTCAGTTTGTTAACTACGTCAAATTTCTAACCTGTTTTAAATTTTCAGATTTTTTCATAGGTTATGGATCTACCCTGTTTACCAGTTGCGTTCTTAAAATATTCCGGTAGCTAGAACCTGATAAAAAGCTGTTTACTGGTAACAGTTCGCCGGTAGAATTTTCGTAAATACGTCACAAAACTGACGGAAGGTAATGTGCTGGCCACATCAGATTTTTTAAAAGGAAAATTGCTATTTAACTTTATAAAATCAGGTTCATATTATTCGTATGAATAGTGAATTGTTTTCATTTTCAAGCAAGTAACTGTTTTGCGAGTAGCTACCGCATTTTATATAAAAATCGAAGTTTTTAAAAATGCACCCGTTGTGGGTTTTTTTTTCACAAAAAATATAACAATTGATTGAAATGAGAAAATGAACAATAAAAAATCCGAAAGGACAAATGATTTACAAAATTCTATCTACCAATCAAAGTTTTTACAATGCTTGAAGATGAGAACTGAAACAAGTCATTTGCGAAGATAAATTCTTATTTATTATATTTAAAAAAATATTAATTAAATTAGTTATAATTAATTTATTATTCATTATGACTGCGAACCTATCATCATGAATTCAAGTACACAGTACCATAATGAGTATCCTAATGAGATTCTTGATTTTTCAGATTTAAATTTTTTAGTACAGCATCAACTAATGTAGGTATTTTAATTTTTTATTGACTTACGCCACGAAATTGAAATTATCACGTAGGTCATTTTGAACATTTGTTATAATTTCAATTAGACAACTTCGTTTTCTGTTACCTTTTTGAATAAAAAACTGAAAAACCTCAAGTATACTAAAAATGAATAAGCAGAAGACGCACCTCATCAACCTGAAGAAAACCTTATAAAATGAAATACTAGTATATTTCTAGTATTAAGAAACTTACGGCCGGTTTCATAATATATATAAAGTTACTTTAATTTTGAAGTTTGATCTAAAAGTGAAAAAAGCGTTTCATAATTCAACTTTAAGTTAAAGTTGTTAGTTTAAAAGTCCTTTAAAATAAAGTCATGCGAGAGTTCCTTTACGGGCTTAAAGTGGATATTTAACTTATCAGTTTCGATTCCACATTTTTGATAAAAATTATTTCTTCAAGTTCCGACGATGTTAATATTAAACAACGAAAAATATATTAGCCACAAATTAATAATTTATATATGTGGAACGAAAAATAATTTTATGATAGATTTAGGTTAAGGAAAATACAATTTTATTTGTATTTTAACAGATAGAAGAAAGAATAAAATTAGCAACACAAATAAATCAAGAGATATATTCATTATCATTTTTAGAGGTAGTTTCACATCACATTATGTATTTAATAATTATTCCAATATTAAATCCAAGTTTTATTATATTTGAAGCTTTTTTACCTAAAATAATTACGGACGTAGGAAATTACGTCAGTCTGATTTTACATGTTAAATTCCTATGCTCCGGTGCTCGAATCACTACCCGGTATATAAAAAAACTTTGGTGGTAGTTACGAAAAATCTCATCATTAATATTTCATTGCAAATAAGTTTATTTCCATAGTGTATGTTGATAACATCTAGGTTAGAATAATAGTGGTGTGTAATATTTCGTAATATAATGTTACATTATTTTTTCACTTCCACATGACAGGTTTGATCTATGACCTGCGTTATTAGGTGAACTTTTCATTTTCATGAGCTGCGTAGGGCTGGATATGAGAATGGTAAACACACGCATCGCATAAGGGGCGACGGGAGGAACATTTAGTATAATGAAACTAATACGGCCTTTCACGAAAATTAAATAAAGATGAAGTACAGTAAATTTTTCATTTTATATAAATTAGGTTAGATTAATATAGGACCTATGAATATGATGTTATAAGAGAATTACTAAGTTGCTTTATGTAGGGGAGACCGGTGTCAATTGTTACAAAATTTAATTTTTTATTTTTCACGAGTTAACGTTACATTTCGAAATTTTGAAATTACCTATATGAGAACCTACCCACCTTAGTGAATAATATTTTGAATTTTAAACTTTAGAAAATGTGACAAATATAAAAGTATAAGGATTTTTAGTCAGGCATTACAAATGTTACAATTGACACCTAACTGGTGTCAATAGTAACAGGGCCAGAGTCAATTGTAACAAATTTTAACATTGATGTAATAAGATAAAATAACAAATAAAATTGAAAAAATAAACATTTATTTATTACCTCAGAAAATACAAAATTCAGATGACTCAACTAAAAGCAAACAAAATATATATTCTGTTGGTGATATGGTCCATTTTGACTAATGCCTTTAGTCGCTTACGAAATTGCAGTTTCGGTAAATATAAAATAGGTCTTTCTTCGTACAATTTAACTTGCCCGGTGTCCAGATTTTACATTTTTGCCTTTGCAACCAATCTCCTGTGCTCAAAAAATAATGGCCAATACATATCAGAGAGTTTCCTCATCAGAGCCATCTGAAGAGTAATCTTCGACTGTTACTTTCGGAAGTGTTTTTCGTTTTTTTGCTCTTCTTCTGTTTTCGATAGCAGTAGTTTTTTCTTGTAATTTTTATCATGATTAATACTGTACTTAATTATTAAACACGTTACAATCGAAACCGTGGCATGTGTTACAACTGACACCGCTTCACTTATACATATATTATTTGCTTTTTTGTATTTATTAGGTAATAATTGGAAATGTTTTTTAATGAAAAATACAAGCAGATACAACTCACAAACTGATCCTTAACTTGAAATATTTCCGAGCAGAGCACTTATAGTGTTTTAGTAACAATGTGTGTCACAACTTGTATTTACTTTTTTGTCGATTTACAGACATTCGTCAGAAAAAGACGCCGTATTTGCGCGTATGTACTTACGCTAAATACCAAAGAGCTACGATTCTTTCTGCTTCACTCTGCAAGCGCGTTTTAATCTACTTCGAAAAGATGACCCTGTTACCTACCTTTGTTACATTTGACACTGTTACAATTGACACCGGTCTCCACTACCTATATTAATAGTTATTTATGTACCTAGCACAAAAAATTGCATAAAATAGCAGACCTTGAGTTTGCTTGACATATATGTCAAAAATTATTAGATTAACAAATTTAAATGAAAAAATCTGGTGTGGCCAACACAATACCTCCCGCCATGTATAGCCAAAAAAAGATTAATTTTGACAGTTTATTTTTTAAAATATAGTCTAATCTAATCCAAGTAACTATCTTTTTTTAAACCCCTCAACAGGATTAAATCCGAGTTACAGAGTGGAATCACATTCACACACATCCATGTCTTAGTTGGATTTGAACCCACAGCCCCGGGGGCATTCATGACATGAGGCGTTGCTCTAACCATTGAGCCACCGGAGCTATAATAAAATGAAGATGAAGAATTCACTTATCCAAAAATGAGGATAAGCTCTTAAACATTTTTCTGAATCGTTAATTTTTATTAATCTAAAAACATACCTACATATTTATTTATGCTGGAAACTGAATTGAATTCCTTTTTTATTGTTCTATTTACTTCTTTTTAAAACGTTAGTAATATTATTTTGAAATGAATAGTTCTTTGATAGTGACATTTATCTGTCAGTTACATACATTTCAATAACCGGATTTTGTTTGTTTAAAGCGTAGTCTCTGGGATTTAAATTATAGATAATTTTATAAATTTATCTATAAAATATATAGAAAAAGTATTAATGTAAATCTATAGAAAATTTAATAATCTTTAATTTTTATAATATCTAACATTAATTTCTAAAAAATAACATTTAAAGTTATTTTTCGAAGAAAAAGTTCGAAATACAAGGTTTCAAAATGTAGTATTTGAGTTAGAGTGGAGGATCCACACACACACATACACACAGACATCATCGTGAAAATGTTAAAATTGGATTCTAGGGACTTTAAAACGTGGCCATTTACCAAAATCTCGATATGCGATTCTTAGCACGATCCCTATACCTCCCTTACCAAGGGTAGCGGGAGGTAAAAATAGTGTTTGTAAAAAAAATATATACCGATTTTTCTCACTTGCTGTTTGTATGAATCAAATTGTATAGGTAGTGATAGAAACGTAGTTATCAGCAGATCTCAAACAGTTTTGACTACAAGGCAATTACGTCATAGACTAGCCATGGTTACACTTATAAAATAAGAATGTATCCGCAATCGTAGATAAAAATTTCCCCTCTCGTGGCGCAAATCGGTACTACGGAAAGCAATCGTACAAGCGCCATATTTAATAAGTGACAGTTGAGTGTGGGGTGTAGTAATTAATAATTAAATATTTAAACTTATCGCCTTCATATAAATAAGTTTTTAAACTCGATTTGTATACACAATCAACGAAACACAGTGAACAATGTGAACTGTCATATGTCAAACCCATCGTATGGCGGCCATCTTGTTTCGAAAATCAACGCCTCTATCGTTAATTTCGATTGCGAATAGACATTTTCATTTTCCAAAATAAATTTTTATTAAAATTATATATTTTACCTTAATTGTGTAGTACCGAGTTGAATATGTATTTATATTCCTTTAGTTATTTATCATAATCACAAATTACATATTTTTTCATTCTTTTATTTAACTTGCGTTGTCTGTCTGTCTGTTTGTGTCTTTACAACTTTTTATAAACTATTTTAACCGACTTTCTAACGGTCTACAGAGTTGAAATTTGGTACGTAGTTGGAATAAAATTTTCTTCATTTTTAGATGTTTATACTTGTGGCAAGTAAAAGGTTGCAACTTGTTCTTTGATGTTTCAATTTCAGAACACGTTCATAATTATTCATAATCGGAGTGTAATTTGTCGTTTGAAATTCGTGTGTTCGTATTACAAAATTCTTCAAAATTTAACCTAAATTTATTATTTTATACTGAATTATTTCATTCCTAAAATACTATTTCATTTTACGATTATTCCTAAGATTATATTTACCTAAGATCGAAAATCATTGTAAGATATGGTAAATATCTCCAATAAATTATAAAATAACATTGAAATTGACAAATATGTATATTTAAAATGTCAAATCTACATATGAGATATTTCGCACATTTTTTGTCCAAAACGAAATTCACGCTTCTCGAATTTTGCGACAGTAACGTAAACAGAGTGAGCCATAAGGGTATCTACACTAATTTCGCCTGAACTTGGGCTACGAACATGCAAAAATATTAAGTACCACTGCTGTGGAATGTCATATTCAAATTTCGCATAATTATCTTTCTCTAAATGCGTTAGTAAGACAAAGATGAAGCTATTAGATATACGTATTGAAGTTAGAAAGAAGGAAACCATAAGTAAGACAGAGATCAATGTAACGTTTTTATTTATACATTTGGGTGAAATGTAAATGTTAGACAATTATTATTAATTAAAATAAAGGTTTATTAAACTATAATTAAATATGAAAAAGGTATTAAATAATAACGATTACTACTATTAAATACTAATTTAAAATCTACTTAAGACTAACTTTAATTAAGTAGATAACACTAACATTATTTATTTAAAAAAATAACACGACTATTTATGTATACGAACTTACTGATTATTTATTTCGATTATTTATGTCACTATTTATTCATTGAGCCAATTATCTGTCCGCCTACCGACCTCCACAGCGTCTATATACTCAACTGACTCAACAGTGTCTGTATATTCAACTGCTCGGACAGAAGTTACACTTTTCACCTCCCTATCTGTGGTGGAGTGGAAGGCTTTTTATATTGAAACACGGGTAGATATAACTACTAGATTTATTGACACACACACACAAGTACAGTGTACGGACCGGCTGACGGGCTATGACTGCCGTAAATATAATATTAATAAATAAACATTTAATATACAATGTTGCCAACGGCATAAAGACACTACACTATCTGATGTCTATTTATGTAAATCTTTTTCTTCCAAAGACTCCACCGACTGTCCGTACGTCACAATTCTTTAACACCATTGCCGAGTATCCATTTCCACTTGCTGTTACTGTCCCCGTATGCCTAGCTTCCCAATACTTTTCAATACAACAGAGTATTCACTTCTACAGTTATTCCGGTATACCAGTAACTTCCCGACTCGTCGTTACTGTCCTTGTACTCTACAGCTTCCCAATGCTCGTCAACACTACCGAGTATTCACTTCCACAGTTATCCCAGTTAACCAGTAACTTCCCGAGTCTTCCACTCGACACTATACTGCATACGCTCACAACAATACTGCTGTGCTTCACTAACACTCTATGTGAATGTCTCTATATGTCTCCCCATGTAACTAACTCAGTAACTAACTAACTCCCGAGCATAGCTGCGTCCCTTTTATACAGCTGCCATTAACTTCCAGAGGGCTCTAGAATGTTCGAACGCATAATAACAATGAACACAAAAGATTCACGCGACTGGAAGTAATTAAACACGTCGCGGCTTGTTTGTTTACATAGCCCGGCAGCTAGCGCGATTGCGTCAACGCTATATACTTAGATTATTCTTCAGCGTAGCAGCGGGGCTCACACGTTACAATATGTATATTGATTTCTTTTCATATTGTCTGTGCTGTTACAATCAATAGTAATTTTATATTTATTTCAATTTAGAAATTCATGAGACTTTATGTTGAATATTGTTGAACGAATTAAATTGAACAATATAGAAATAAAACTAATCCTTGGTCGTTGATCTCTATAGAATTGTAAAAAGAGTTTAGGTATTTGAATTTAAAGCCTAAATTTATATAAATTACAATTAAATAATAAACTTGAAAAGAAAATTAATATCTGCGGCGACGGCGGCGCGGCTGCGATGGCGGTGACGACGGCGGGCGTTCCACGTTACATAAATATACAATTTCTTGTTATTTTGTGGTTCAGAAGTCAGGGTCAAGGGAGAAAAATTGGTGTATAGTGTATGATACACAAGTGATTTTATCTTGTTCGTCGTGTTCCAAACTTCCTTCTCACAAAAAAATTGTCACTTATGTCATAAATAACTATTAAAGCATAAAGAATATTGAATATATGTACGAGCATATACATATTATGAAAACTTGTGCCTTAATATTGAAAAACTGTATTTACCATCATACAATAAAAATTTAATCTGCAACTTATTTTCATTACAAAATTTGTGTGCCTACTCGTAACTTGTATCAAAATATTTTGATTTACACATTAGCCCATTAGCGTGTGGTGTATTGGAACAAAATGGACAAGAGTACTAATAAAACAAGAAAATATAGATATTTGTATTGCTTCCAGCGTAATACATAAAAATGACATGTATCATGGATAGATCTTTTCAGGATCAAAGATTCCAAAAATGTTTTTTCATGAATTTAAACTTGTACCTTATAATTTTATAGATAAGAATATATTTTAATATAAATTATTGAACAAAAAGAGTTTTGTTCAGTCAAAACAAACGATAACTGCAATTTTATTTTTTATTAGTATTCTTATTTATTTTAACACTCACGATTCATCGACGTATGAATAAAATATTTTAGTATTTCTTTGTTCAACACAAATATAGTCCCATCTTTGGTTTTACATTTCTATAATCTCTGAAATTATATAATATATTTACCAATTCGAAAATATAGATATTGATTCATAGAACGTTTTCGTTTAAAAATCTTATTCAGGTACTGTGTTACTGGCACTTAGATTCCTTCGAATTTAAATATTTCATTTACAAAAAAAATCTAATGTTGCCAGTGCGTTACCTCCCAATCTTCCGTCAGTTTCACGTATACATACGTATTTTGTATAACATCAATTTTTGAGCAGACAGTAACTCTTATCAAGGTAGGAAAAAGTTTGGACATCATTGGACTGAAGTTTTATACCGCGGTTTTATAAAGTAAAGAAAATTTCAAATTTAGCCTTAATTATCAACTTATTTACTTTTTACTTAGTCAATTGAATGATTTAATAAGCATCTCCAACTTCTCAAATTAAAACATTTTCTGCATCATCCATTATGAACGTCCGAAACTCAAACTTCTAAATTTTCATTATCTCGAAAAATTGCTAAATAAAACGCTAAATAAATTTAATCAACAAGCCAATTACTAAACGACAGTCTAATTAATCTTGAAATTAATTATCTTTCTACAATATTGCTCTGGATTCTCAAACCGGCAGAAGAGAAGTGATTCTTCCGAAAAATCTCTACATCATAATCCGATTTTGGCTCGGATTTTGGTTTCCGGAAAATAATTGGCGTCGTGCAAACAAACGAACGTCGCTCGTGGCGAGAGCAAATATCCACCAATAGATCACGTTGGCCACGGAGAGAATTATTTCGGGCTTCAATTGTTGAGGATCGGGAATTGAGATCGTGGAGATCAGGCAAGCCGTGGAAGTTTGTTGTATCATTTGTTGTGTGCTTGGTGTGCTACTGCTACCAGGCTATCGAGTGCAGATTCTAGAGTAGGGTGATAATTTGATGACCGTGTTACGGGGATGTTTGGTAGGCAAATATTGGAAAAGTGACGACAGATGATCAAGTTTTTGTGGACATAGTATCTCCCGTGTTATAAATTAAATTGATGGACAGTTTATTTAATAAGGGGGGAAATTGTAGGCTGTGCTCGTTTCTTGGAGATAAGGCCACCATTTTTTTAATACTATGTTGCAACTCTATTGGGTGTTATTTATCGGTAAACCTAAATATTTTCTATATTATTTTAATACATAATCTTGTTTAATAATAATGTAATAGTTATTTACATATAGAGGGTCGAAAGAAAAGATTAGAATCATATTTCCCAGTTTCTTCAAGATCAAGAATATTCCTTTAGCATTAAAAAAAATGATGCTTCAACTTCTTCAAAGGGTAAAACCGGTTTACTTTTTGGTGACGGAGAATCACTGTACCTTCCTTGTTTGGACAGTTGTTTTGACCCTGCGTCTGGAGCATATTAATGGATCTAGGTTTCACCCGTGGAAGCGATGGATGATATCCGTCGTGTTTTTTTAAAACGCTCCAAACATTCCTGCAAAACTTATACTCGAATGCGTTTTGACAGTTAACAAACACGGCACCCATTTCGCCTTTTTCATTTCTAATTCTTCTAGTAGGATATTAATTGCTCGCGCATTTGAGATGCCCACTTCTTTAGCAACAGGCAGGGGCGCCGAAAGGCAGACAGGGGCCCGGGCCATAACATTGATTTGGGGCCCGGGCCATAACATTGATTTGGGGCCCCTCCCATGTTTAGATGAGAGGTGCAAAAAGACAACAATTTTGTTAGTCATATGATATAATACAAAGTAACAAATGGTTCAAAGAATAAAAAAAAAATACATTTCATTTGACCATTTGAGATAAAGTACTCCCAGTTTCGGGGTCCCTTGATATACGGGACCCGGGGATTTTGCCCCCTTCCCATCGGGCCAGGCAATAAAGTACCTATATGACTTTAATACATAGAATTTCAATATGTCTTATGTATACCTACTTAAAGAATTTACCACTGTACTCATTAATAAAATTTAAATATTATTCCGTATTAATATAGTTATTTGCAATAGGGCACGTGTACGAACATAATCTAATTTCTGCTTGGAGGACAAGCAAACCACTTGATCAATTAAAATTTTGCTATTTGTTAGTGTTATTTGTACTGGTATAGGACGAATTATTATTTTGAATAATTGAAAAGTGCTCACGGTAAGTTTTTATTGATTATTTGTTCGTATTAAACTTGAAAATACAATACTTTGACTATAAACAAGCCTATAAAGAGAATGATACAAGTGAGATTGTTTAAATTTCCTGTAATATTGCTGTAAGAATATATGGATAATGACTTTTAATTCATTTTCAGATGCCTAAACTTAGTGAATAGGTTACCTTGATAAATTAAGTAATGAAAATCAACTCCGTTATTTGGAAAAAAATGTACCTTTGGGGAGGCGTCGATTCCTATACGCTTACGATCAGTGGCGGATTTAGAAAATTATAATAGGAGGGGCACTAAATTCGGAAAAATAAATTTTAAATATATAGAGTGATCCTCCCCCTCCCCCCGTTAACTTTTGTATTATAAGTAATACAAGAAAAATTGCTTATGTAAAAGTTTTATTATTTGATATATACTATTTGATGGCAGATGTAGATATTTTTTATAGTCAGAACTTTTATTTTTTAAATAGCAACCTATAATTATTTTACTGCAATATAAACCGCCACTTTTTGTCTTTTTAAAGATCTATTACTTTTTATTAATGTATTTGAAACTATTCGAAAAAAATAATAAGTAACTGAGTTTGAGAAATATGAGAAATAATGAAGGTATAGAAATAATGTTTATTCAAATATTCTAAGTAGCTATGTGAAAATGAACAAAATGCAACAATGTTATATAAAACAAGCAAAAATATCAAATTAAGTAATAAGAACAACTTATGACAAAAAATGGCGGTTTATATTTTAGTGAATAATTATTGTTTGCTACTTAAAAAATAAAAGTTGATAGTCGTATCTTGCAAACGTGACTTTATAGAAAATATCTACATCTGCCATCAAATTAAAACTTTTGTAAGAACTATTTGTTCTATTACTTATAATAAAAACATTAGGGGGGGGCGCATCTTCCCAGACTCATCCTGTATATGTTTATTTAATGTTTATTGTTCAAAATATTAAACAATTTAAAAAATAAATAGAAATTACAGTACGTGAATGATAATATGTAATAATTAAATTTTTAAAAATAACAAGGGGGCACGTGCCCAAATGCCCCCCCTCTAAATCCGCCACTGCTTACGATTTATTGAAAGATAAAATCAAGGTACCGGTGCTACCTAATGATGACATTACTCAATATCTTCTTATGCAGATAAGCTCATTTACAAAGAAAGAAATGAGATCATACAAAAGTTTGGATGCTTTTATTAAAGTGTCTCGTGGATGGGTGAAAAATGTCCATTGTAAATATTTTGACTCATGTGTTCTAATTATTGAAAAGATAAAATACAGATACAGATTTTAGTATATTATCGAAGTAAAATGATTCTATTCTACATTTTTCGGGTATTAAGTTCTCAACGCTTGAATGAAACCTCATCGACGATGGGCGATATTACAAAATGCAAATATGTATTATATTTGTAAAGTAAAGAATAAAATGTAGGTTTTCAATGTATGTCAAATATTATTCCCTGCTTTTGAACATTTTACTAACTTGGTCGACTAATTTTTTCCTTTTTGATCTATTTCTTCTAGAAATTACTCCTTCGTATTCTCTTTTCTTCGTATACCCCAAATCTTATAAAAATATACTGCTTATTTACGATTATAATATATTTGTCACATACATTATTCAAAATGATCCGAGTAAATTCTGGCGTTCCTACTTTAACTTATTTTCATTTGAATCAGCTCGTTTTATTGTCCGTAACCACAAATCATTGCTTTGAATTAATTTTTATACAGTATTTCCTCTGTTTTCTCTAACAGAAGGAAATTTGAAGAATAATTTATTGAATTTCTATCCCTTCTATCAAAACAACCGTACACTGCACAAAACCTTAACATTTTAATCAAACAAAAATATACTACACGTCAATGATGCGATTGGTTTGCTTGTCCTCCAAGCTAAAAGTTAGGTTATGGCTTGCACGTGCCCTATTGAATGTTTTGGAGAAGGGATATGGTGATGGGGTGACGCGAGTGTGGCCGGGGATTTATATGCCGTTTTGAAACTCTCACTCGTACCACGGTGACGTCACTGTACCCTTCCATCAATTTTTTTAAAAAATTTCTCGTAAGGTAATCTGCAAATAATTAAACGATTTAAAAAATATGGATATTTTATTTCTTCATTACTTATCTTTAGTTTTAATTTTATTGCCTCTTATATTTTTTGATGACATTTTCATCCTTACATTTTTGATTTTGTAATGTAATGATCTTATTTTCCAACTGTACTTTAACTATTCCTGATGATGATTCATTTGGAATCGAAACGTAGGAAAGTTAATTAAATTACTATTTAATAAACACCATTTACCACGACTGCATCTCCAATTATTTCTCATCATCCCTACAATCATACTAATAGTCAAGTAATACTAATAAATTTTATTTCTTGTCTAGTAGCATGTGTATATGTAAAAATCAAAACTTAGTCACATATCCTATTTCGGACACTTTCAGTTGCCGGTCCTGTAAAACAATATCGTGCACTTTATTGACGGTTTTCTTTTGCCGTTCCACTTTTTGTCCACTACGCTGGTCATATTCCAAGTTGGTACGGCCACGCTTAAATTTGGCTGCCTTCTTCTTGACAGTGGTACATAGTAGTATATTATGTTATTAGGAGTAGAAAGCGGTCTTTTTGTGTTGAATCCAGCTATAGCGGCCGTGATGTTAGCCGAGGTCTGGCAAGCTGGGTAAAACACAAAAAGGACGTTCTACTCCGAATGACATGTACTATTTTTTCTTCAAGTGTTTCGAATCATTTTTTGACATTTTTTTTGGAATTTTTTTATTCGTAGAATTTGCAATGTCAATCAAAACTGGTTGTGTACACTGCAAAACACAAACGATGCAGCTGTCAAATAACAATTTTCAATATGATCTGTGTTGCAGTGGCGATTGCCGCCCCCAGCGGTGAACTAAAAGCTAACATTTTTTACTAGTACAACAATAACAACATTTTTGTACTAGTAAGATGAATATCTTCTATAGCGTATGTACAGTACCATAATACATAATATGCATATTATAATATGCTTGAAGACAACGGCATTATTAACCATCACCCACCCAAGATATTTTTCATCTTAATAAAAATTTCTTGAGGCCTTGAGCTTTTTTTTTACAAAAAAAAATTAATTATTTCACGGTACTCAATGATGTGATAATAGTACATTAAAACACAAGTATCATAAGGCAATCTGTTAACGTCCAAGTTTGGAAAACGAGCCGCTAGGCGAGTTTTACAAAGGACGAGTGCGTTAACAGGCCTTATGATACATGTTTTTTATACTATTTTTTCTATTGAGGTAATTTTACAATTAGATTTTCTTAAAAAGGACTTGTCAAAAATATGTCTTGGTGTTTTTTTTGTCTGTTATGTTGGTAGCGCTTCCCGCTAACATTTGAAATTTCACATTTTGACAGTTTGGGTATTGTGTGATTCTGACTGATTGTTTACATTAAAACATTGTATCAAGCATTATATAATTATAGACGAGGAAAACCAATACTTACAATGTACTCCACCGGTTTATTAATAAACAACCTGATTTGACATAACTTGTAATAAAGGTAAATTTATCAAATAACGAATCGGATCGCTGGTTCGTGTTAGTTATTAACATAAATAAAACTCTTTAAATAATGAAATACATTAATGAAGAATTTATTGATTTACGCTTTTACATTCCACCATTTTGACAACACATCGACTGCTCAGTTGCAGACATAACAGCAACAGCTGTTCTTACATTCTTCAATACAAAACATATGTTGTATTTGTCTAAATCAGATTTAAAAATTTAATATTCGATAGTTCGCCTCGACGTGGAACTGGAAATCATGGATGGTAAATTTTCATATTTACTTGTAAGTAGCCACAAATTGAGTTGACAGTGTCAACATTTCAAGTAACGTGCACCATACATTTCAAAACCTGCCTGATATAACAATACAATCACCTGAAAATTGCAATATTACCATAAAATTAAATAGTAATAAATAAAACTTACCGTTTAAATTGTTTTGACAAAGCAAATCTGAGCGCATTGTTTCTTGTTTCGCAATTTTTTAGTTGAAAATTTTTAACTTCACAGATTCTTCTTTCTGAACTAACACAGCTATAGCTATAAATTTCTATTCTTTTTAGTCCTATCACCTGGAGATAAGAGAAAAATCAATAATTACAAGTAGTATTTCAACATAAACAACTTACCATTTTGAGATTATATGTAATTCATCTGTCATGACTACCACCTCTAGAATACGAAAGGCGCCAAAAACAGTAAGTTTATAGATCTTCTAAACGTCGTATTTTCAGTGATAAACAGTGCTTTTATAGAAACATAAGAACACCGAAATAGAAAAAAATATATAACAAAAACAATTTTCAACGTAAAATTTTGCAAAATCTAGTTAGAAGAACTGAATAGTAAGCAAGATACAACACCCCATTAAGTTTTAATATGAAGCAGCATTAATTTTTGCTTAGTAATTAAATTAAAATACACAAATTTCGCCCGTAAAAACTCGAGTTTGCCATGGTTAGTGCATTTGGCGAGAAGGCGATAAAAATCGGTAAGTTTGCAGGAAGTTAGCGGAAGTGTAAGTGTCGCCATTTGCACGGTAGCGTCATCTGTTGCTGCATAAGTGAGATGTTTATCCTGCAACTTTAACGACATAACTTCACTCTGCTGTATCTTATTAGGCGCGGTGTGCAGAAGTGGTTGTTTTGTTGCAGCCTGTACCGTTAGTGAGATGAGAACAGGGAAGAATTAAGAGTAGTTTATAAAGTAAATCTGTACGTGGTATTCTTATTTCTATAAATATTTTAGCTACTAGGAATTATAGGTCCTGAATAAGTGCAGATTATTTAAATGAAGATCGAAATCAACCTGCTCGCGAGGTTGTCTAATGGAAGGGTACTTAACCAGGAAAATTCCTTCACAATATTGTGATGAATATGGATCAGACAACCAATGGTTCTACTTAGATATAACGGCGGTCGATTTATGTGGCCGACTTATATGTACTCGTATATGTGTATGTAATGTACAGGTACTTATATGTTCTCGGTCACTGTTAGGTAGTAGGTATCACGTCATTTGCGACGAATAAGCGACTGATAATATTTCTAAAAAAAAATTGTGAATATTGTACCATTAACAGAAAACAGTCTTTCCGCCACAGACATTGACAGCTGTCTCATTCGTGTTAGTTTTATTACGTTTGTGTTTACAAGTTCTATTTCTAAATGTTATCAGCTCCTCCTACATCACATGCGGTAAAATTCAATATTCAAGTCGCATTTAAAAAATTATAACTCGCACAAATTAAATAAAAAATCTGATGTGGCCAATACATGATCTTCCGCCAATTCCATGTTTAAAATAGTAATAAGCTTTAAATAACAGTATCACTTCCGGTTGATTTTGTTTCAAATTCTATACGAATTTAAAATAACAAATTTTAAAAGTTTTGGATCATATTTTAATAATTTTTTTTCTAGTAAATCTGTTTATAGCGTTAAGTAAAGTACTATTTCCGGTTTATTAATTTTAGAAAAAATTTAATATGTCGTGGTCATTAATATAAAAGTCTTACATACCAAATTTGAAAAGTTTTGAATTAATCTTAATATAATTTTCACGAAAATCTGTTCAGAGCTTCAAGTACTATCACTTCATCAATTTTAGTTAAAATCTAACATGTTGTACACCTTCATATAAAAGCAAAGCATCACGTCCGGTTTATTAATTTTAGCCAAAATCTAATATGTTATTCACTTTGATATAAAAGTTTTAAATACTAAAATTGAAAAGTTTTGGATTATATCATAATATATTTTTTACGAAAATCTGTTCAGAGCTTCAAGTAAAGTATCACTTCCGGTTTATCAAATTTAGCTAAAATCTAATATGTTGTTCCCATTCATATTATAGAAGTCTTAGATACTAACTTTGAAAAGTTTTGGAATATATCATTATATTTTTTTTTCACAAAAAACTGTTTAGAGCTTCAAGTAAAGTATTACTTCCGGTTTATCAATTATGGACAAACTTGAGACCAAACTCTAATAAGTTATTCCCTTTTATATAAAAGTTTTAAACACTAAAATTGAAAAGTTTTGGATTATATTTTAATATAGTTTTACATTAAACACAATTATGGGCTTCAAGTAATGTACTACTTCCGGTTGTCCAATTTTACTTAAAATCTAACTCTTCATACGAATGCAGAAAGCTTAAATACGGAAAATAGAAATTTTCGGAAGTTTGATATAAGAGTTATCGTTGACGAAAAAATAGTCACACACACACACACACACACACACACACACACACACACACACCCACACATGCACGCATACAAGCACGCGCGCACGCACACACACACATCGTAAAAATAGTAAAAACGTGTTGTGGGGACCCTAATTCGTGCTTATTCACTAAAAACCATCGAAATTTTGCACCGATAACATTACCTCCCTTACCTACGGTATGACGGGAGGTAAAAACGGTCCAAAAATTTACAATTTTAATACAAATATGATATGTGAAAGTTTCAAAAATAAATTTTAATAATTATTATCTGTTATTAAGGTACTAAGTTATACTCGCATATAATTTAGAATCAGCACAGTTTTACGCTTGCTGAAAATTGGAAGTCGCAGGGGTATTCTATTGTAACCATTTATAACTAAAATTGTAGCCAGCCCCAGCACACTTCAACTCCGAAATTGCAATTCGAGAATTCGCCTCCAAATGCTCTTTAAAACATGCGTTTATAGTACATACAATATAATATTGTCAAATGATAACATAAGTTTTATTATTATCATCATCATTTTAAATAATAATATTCAGATTACAACTAATGAAAATATATTAATTATCCTGATTTGTATATAAAGTTGGCTTTAGACGATTAGAGATTTACATCAATTTTTACAGCTTCTTAATGTACTATAAGATTTTGGAACTTTACACGTTCAAAGAAATTTGAACGGTCGATGTTCAAGCCATTTGATCACAAATTTTCCAACTTTGGGCATGTTCTAAATATCAAGGTCATTTACTTAAAATTGTAGTTACTTGGAAGGATTTTTTCATCCTAGATTACATGCACTGTATTTTGTAATGTTAGCATAAAAATATTTTGATAAATGTCATATTTGTTTTTGTTTTGACTAAATTTCAAAGTATTTTCAGTAAATAAAAATGAACACGCATTATTAAAACTCACACTAGAGGCAAACCAAATGACAAACGCGCAGATGAAATGTCAAACCAAAATAAAATGTAATTATGTAGCCCACTTACAATCAAATAATGTTAATATAATTTGAACCTGTAAAGCGTAAACATTTGATCAAAAATTATCTCGAAAATTATGTTGTAAATATTTGTCCAATAAAAGTTCAATTTATTTGACCGTTTAAAATCACCTTAAGAGATGACTGATGTCAAAATTTAGCTGCCTTCAACATAACATAGGTAGGTAGGTCATACTACCAATTAAATATGGAGTCAGGAGAATTGTACACAATCAATGACAAACTTGAAAATTAATTCTAATTTGTAAATAGCTCCTGTACCCTGTAGTGGTTTCTCTAGAACAGCTTTGAGAGCCCTTGTCATGACGCTTGATAAGTGCCCTCAACGTTATACGGGTGTAGAATTGAAATATGTTAGAGAAGAAAATGATTTTTTTTTTTATTAGATAACTATTGTTGGTTCTATAATTAAATCAGACCAAAAGTGTAATTATAAAAATTGTTTAGAATTAAAAACTGCCAACAAATGTTACTTTATTACTCAATTATTTTGAAACACCAGTAGAAGCAGTAAGAAGTGAAAAATGGTTTGTGTGAAGAAAATTGCAGATTGAGAGTGCCATGGAAAACAATGAAACAAAATAAATTTTTAATGCAAACTTTGACAGCTACTGATATATTATAGTTAAATTGTTATAAATTGTATTAAATGTTCAAAAACAAATGATATATTAGGCACAGGTTAAAATATTTCCTGGAAAAAGAAAGTACAAGTACAAATGTCGGATACTCTAAGAGATACGAAGTCGGTTAAATTAGGGCAAAGTTGCTCCATTAATAGACCATTTTAAAGACGTATTTGTTTTTCCAGAAAAATTCAAAGGTCACTGGATAAATAAAAAAATTAAAATTTTTCTGATTTTTATTTTTACATATAATTTCTAAATACGAAATAATATAGAATTTTTGTTTGTACTTTTTTATTTTATTTCGAACAACGATGCTTACATGCTCACTGTTAGATTTTGTGTTTACGATTTTTATGTGGACGCCATATTGGAATGTTACATAATTGAAGAGGATTTTTTAAGCTTTCCAACGATGTATAAACTTATTGATGTTCATATGTTTCAAACAATAAAAATGTAAGAATTATTAATTTTATAGGTTAAAATAATTGTCAATTTTTTTATTTTAATGTTTATTTTCTTCATTTTCACTAATAGTTTTAACTTATTCAGCTCTGAAACATTTTTCAAATTTCATTTTCCATGTGGTCATACGCCTACTATGACATCCATATAAAAATATTAAAACTAATTAAACTAAATACAATTTTGAGAACTAAACTAAAATTAGCAAAGTAAATAAATAAATTATTGTATTCATTTGTTTCATTGCCACAATAATTGTTTTTACCCTATAAAATTAATAATTGTTGCATTTTTGCTGTTTGAAATGTAAAAAAAACTTTCCAATATGGCGTCCATATAAAAATCATAACTTTGATTTCATAACTCACAATCTAACAGTGATAAAAAAGTAAGCATGTCGTATTGAGAAGTTATTTGTAAAAGTAAAAACCAGAAAAAAATGAATTTTTGCATTTATCTAGTGACCTATTAAATTTTTGGGGAAAAACAAATACGAGTACATCTTTAAAATAGTCTACTTTACCCTAATTTAACCGATTGGTATTTTTTAAGTTTCCAATGTTTAAGTTTCCAATGGTGAGCCTTGAAAAACGAACATTCTGTATATAGCCTATAACCCGTCGTATACCATTTTATTAACGATGATGTTATACTTCCAGCGAAACCGGAAATACAAAGAATTCAGAACCTTTTCGCACCAAAAAGTAAAATTTAAGTTCATCCTCAACATTGTAATTGAAACTCTAAAATTAATAATAAAAAATAAAAAAATAATAATTAGTCGGCCGTGAGCCGTGATAATGTTTAATTTTATACTACATGCAATTGATATCGCCGCATAAATAAATACAAAAGGAAAAAATACAATGATAGTTGCACCCTGAAGTTCATAAAATATTTTAATACAACATGCCTGAATTTCTATAACTTTTCTCCATAAATGTGTACCTACAATTTTTCATTTTCAAATTGCTATGTGAATAATGTAATTACATTGTGAACCAATTTCCTGAATCCATATCTGCGGTCCGTTTTGCCGAACATCTTCAGTAAAATACCAACAATTCTTCTATCCTCTCCCTCTTCCTACCATTAGCACTCCATTTGTTAGAAGGGAATGTAGGCATTGAAAGAGCGAATGTGTGGCTAAGCGGATAGCGGAGCAGTGTTCGGGACGCATTAATTTCGACGACCATTTGTATGGACGCTAATTACTAATTTATTAAATGCATCGTCGCCAACACACTCCCCACAAATCATCCAGGCCGACCCTGGAAAACTGCCGCGATCTCAGGTCGAGGACGAAATTGGTAAAGTAGGGATGGTGATTCAAGTTCGAAGGGCCAATCGATGATGCCATCTATAATACGGGGATGAGTTTTTTAATTTTTATACAAAAGTGGAAACATGTTAATCTTGTGCTTGAGTGTTAAACTTTTTGAACGTATCATAAAAGTTTATGTATTTTATCTATAAACCATTTGAAGATTTTTTGTCACTATTTTCATTTAATACGTGTATATTTAAGGGGCTTGCGTTGTTCGAAAATAAATTTGGAACAATGACATTTGAACAATTGAAACTTTAGGTACATAAAGTTTAAAGTGTTATGCTCTCAGAATCCTGTATTTTTACCTCTCGCTAAGAGAGGAATTGTATTCGTGCTAAAAATCGCATATTCAGATTTCAGTGAATAAGCACGTTTTAAGGTCCCTAGAATCCGATTATAACATTTTTACGATGATGTGTGTGTATGTGCGTGCGTGCGTGCGTGTGTGAATGCGTGCGTGCGTGCGTTTGTGTGTGCATGTGTGTGTGTGGATGTGTGTGTGTGTGTGTGTGTGTGTGTGTGTGTGTGTGTGTGTGTGTGTGTGTGTGTGTGTGTGTATGTGTGTGTGGATGTTGGATTCACGATTTCTCAAATACTATAAGACTTAAGACATTTTTAGCTACGGATTCCTCAATTTAACAATAATGGGAAGAGTTGATTAAGTTTTGGTAACAATTGGACAACCGGAAGTAGTAGTTACAAGAAAAAAATTATCTAAATATTATTTATCGAAAATTTATGTAAATACTTATATTAAAGAACGTTAAATTCTTTATTCGATAAATATAAATTTATTATATCTTCTATAGATTTAGAGATAAAGAAAGGCATATAAAATAATTTGATGTAAAAAATCTCAGATCAAACTACAAGGCAAGAAATTCAAATGTTTGTAATTGACACATAAATGTCACTGTCACAAATATTTGTATGCCTTTGTCAAAAATATTTGTACATTATTATGAAGATTATGAAAATAAAAAAAATTCAACAACGCAAAAGAATATAAAAGGAATTTGCGAAAAAATGACGAATATAAAGAAAAAGAAAAGGAATGTAGAAAAAGAAAATTTCAGGATATTGAATATAAAGAAAATGTATGTATTTCACATAATTTATATTAAAAAGTGAGACATGAATATGTATTTGTATTTAAAAATATTTTTCGTTTTATGCGTACATCCTGGTAAAATATCTGGCGAGAGGTTATGTGTTGGCCACATCAGATTTTCTTATCAGTTTTATCGTGCGTCACCTTTAGTTAGTTTGTCTTTGGTTATAAGATTTTAACTGCTTTTCTCGAAAAATCTAAGTTAATTTTAATTTTTTGACATATTATGTTATTATAAATATTAAACAATATTTTATTCTCTATGCCATGTAGTTCAAATGCAATTAATTCCTCATACGCAGAAGATTTTAATTGATCAATATTACCAATTTTAATTTTATTTTGTTGCCTTTATTTTATAGTCTTCTGTTCAAATAAAAGTGGAATATCATTTATTAGTACCTACCTGTTTTTTTTTAACATAAAATATCACTTCCGGTTAATAAATTTTAGAAAAAATCCAACATGTCATTTACATTAATATAAAAGTCTTAAATACCAAATTTGAAATTTTTTGGATTGTATCAATGTATTTTTCACGAAAATCTGTTCAGAGCTTCAAATAAAGTATCACCTCCGGTTTATCAATTGTCTCCAAAATCTAATATGTTGCTCCCCTTCATATAAAATTCTTAAATACTAAATTTGACAAGTTTTGGAATGTATCATATTATATTTTTCACGAAAATCTGTTCAGAGCTTAGAGTAACGTATCACTTCCGGTTTATCAATTTTTGAAAAAATCCAACATATCGTTCTCATTAATATAAAAATCTTAAATACCAAATTTGAAAAGTTTTTGGACCGATAATATTAACTCCCTTACCTACGATATGACGGGATGTAAAAATGATAAACAAAAACAAAATTCTGAGAGCATAACACTCCTCGAATATTACGTAACTTTATGTATCTTAAGTTTCAATTGTTTATTTGTTATAGAAACACCACAAAATGTCATTTTTCCAGATTTATTTTGGAACAAGGCAAACCCTTTAATGCAAATTTTTTTGTGTATCTTTTTAAAATAAAATTAGATATACTAGGGTTGTATTACAATACACGAATTTTATCGTTTCAAATGTACTGTAAGAAAATTTATGTGGAACTGTAGCAGAGAAAAACCTTATGTTATACGTTTTTCTTCATTTGCATACTCCGTTTCATGTAAGCACGCAATATTGACTTGGGGGTGCAAGATTGCAAGAATTTAATAAAAGGTTAATATTCAACGTGGAAAACTGTCACTTAAATGGTACATTTTTCTTTTATAATACTTTAAAATATTTGCCAAAAGATATATTAAGATAAATACGGTGATTGAAGAATGATAAATATGTATATTAGACTTCTGAATTAATCTGTAGAAGATTAAAAAGTAGACTTCGCCCTGGATTATTTTTGTTGGAATTTAAAATTTAATATGAATTATTCATGATCTTCGCAAGCGGTAAATTGCAAGTTCCCGGTTTCTGTTTGTTATTACAAATATGATGTAGAGCGATGGTAACTATTTATTGATTGAATATCATTTAAATTATTTAACATAATTTATAAGTTTATTAATATGAAATGGAAAGCACTACGGCTTGTATCCTAATATTATTATAATGAGTTAATATTTCATAAAAAAGAGAATTACATCTCCACTTAGTCAGTTCAAACCTTATCTATTATTTTAAACAGGGTTACAAAATTTTATTTGCAAGAATTGTCTTGGTAGAAAAAGTCACCCAACAGGTGTGCGCAATTTTTTCAACTTCCGAAATATTAGCAGTCAATCCTCTGTTTAGTACCCTGTCTACTGGCGTCTTTCTTTAATCTTAATTTATTTTTATTTGGGTGAAGTGTAAATATTAGACAATTATTATTAATTAAAATAAGTGTTTATTAAACTATAATAAAAATTACTATTACTAATAATAAACAATTATTAAAAACTAATTAAGACTAAAACTATAATTAACTAGATAACATTAACATTATTTATTTGTTTAACCAATTAACACTACTATTTATTTTCACGATATTACTAATTATTTATTTCCACTACGCGTTTCAATCTTATGCTGCCGGTCTGTTGCAGACTCTTGAAGACTGTTTATGCGGTATTTATATCACTATATTTATGTCACTATATACTTATCATGTTCAACTGTCCGCCTACCGACCTCCACAGCGTCTATATACTCAACTGCCTCAGCAGCGTCTGTATATTCAACTGCTCGGACAGAAGTCACACCTTTCACCTCACTATCTGTCTATTTATGTAACTCTCTCACTTCCAGAGCCTCAGTATCACCAACTGTCCGTATGCCACAATTCTTGAACACCAATGCCGAGTATCCACTTCAACACGCTGTTACTGTCCTTGTATACCTAGCTTCACAATACTCATCAACACTACCGAGTATTCACTTCCATAGGTATCTCAATATACCAGTAACCTCCAGAGTACCTACTCCACTCGACACTTACTGCATACGCTCACTACGATACTGCTGTGCTTCTTAAACTCACTAACACTCTGTGAACATCTCTACGTCTTTGAATGTAATTAACTAACTCTCGAGCGTAGCTACGCCCCTTTTATACAGCTGGCATTATCTTCTAGAAAAGCTCTAGAATGTTTAACCGCGACTAGTCTGTTTACGTCGTCCGGTTGCTACCGCGATTACGTCACCGCTATAAATAGATACTCGCTTACAGCAGTGGCGACAGCGGGCGTTCCACGTTACAGTATTGTCGACGTGTTTTTAACATGACTACTACAATCGACTCTCCCGCCATGTGCGAGGTTCGCTTATTTGATTTCTGAAATATGGTTACAGCGTTGCACAAATTTATCGTAAAATGTGTGTAATTGACATAAATGTCATTGTCAACAATTTAATTATTTCACACTAATAGTGGGAGAGTTTAAAAATATTAAAATATGAATTTATAAATTCCTAATTAATAATAGAATAATAGTCAACAATGCTATAATGGATATACACAAGATTTCGTTTCATAACCCCAAACTAAATAATCCACATCACGTATTGTTTTATTGTGATATAACTTTGGTGATGAAGATATGGCATGTTGAATTTTTTTTTTTGCATATTTATTTTATTAAAATATTGTAATAGGCCAGTCGTTTTAAATCGGGAAAAAGATTTAACTATTGGAATCGGTTTATTGTAGGCTTCTTTTACCCTCGCGCTCCCCGCGGAACACCTCTAATTTTGCCTGAATATACTGCAAGCAAGCCGTTTGGTTCATTTGTTGCTTCGACCATACCGTGAACGTGCTTTCCGTGAAGAAGATAAATGCCGCCGTGAAATTCAAAGTGCCAGAGAAATTGAGAAACATCAGCATGAAGAGGCCCCTCGGCTTGACGTGAGCGTGAAAATCTTTGTATTGAACGTGAGCGTCTCGGCAGACAACAACGTCTTGAACGAGAGAAATTAGAACAAGAAAAGCAAGAATTACGTAGACATCAGATGCGATTGGAAGAGACACGATGACCAGTCAAGCGATCTTCAACATCTGCGTCTACGGAGGCGTCTGCTTACAGACGAGATAGTAGCAATTATTCTGACGACCGCAAAAGAATTGCTACAGAAAGACATTATGATGAAACTCCGCCACCATCAAGATTTTGTGTCGTTTAGGGAACCGGCTCCTGAAATTGCGGCCGAAAAAGATATTCCAAAAGATTATAAATCACGTATTGCGTATTTAAAACGTACCGAGGAATATCCGAAAAGGGGTAATGAATTCAAGCTTGATTATCCGCCTACTGAAAAACATACTAGTGGCTATCCGAGTTACTTAGTTCACAATATGAGTAACGACTAACCCTTTGAAATATGAATACCTAAATCGTGAAAAAGAACGCGATATACGTGATCCCGAACGTGGAGAAGCTATAATTCCTAGTGTTCCACCTCCGACAATTTCTAAAGATACTCGTTACGGGGAACGAAGTACGAAATGGTGATCGTAGTCCAGTATCTTATCGAGCAGTTAGAAACGAGTGCGAACCTGTAACGGATCATCATGCAAAGAGCGATATTGGATTATCAAGGGACCTTCGTAATATAGAAACTGCCTTAAAAGGGCGAACACGTTACCGTGGAGATCAACTCTCAGCACTCGAGTGGTAATCCTGCCGTGAAACCATTTAGCAGTATAAGTGGTAACACGAATTCTTCCCGCGAAACTTAGGACTGATATCTGGCGGCCAATGGACAACGCATCAAATGAAAGATGAGGAAACAGCTCTTCGCGATTGTTAATGTCAAGTTCATTGGGTATTCCTAATACTTTCTACTCCGAAGGTAATTCAAATATGCCAGGAATGATTTGGACACCACCTCTCGGCAACAGTAGCTATTCTTTGGATAGATTTGTTATTAATTAACGTCTGAATAGTTAAGAAAATATTAGACGCGAATTATGTAGATTTTAGTTCATTAATTACATAAAAATTATTTCCAAAGTTAATTTTATACCCTAATTTTGCATTATGAATGACATTGAATTTGATAAAGATATATTGTTTCTTTAAACATTTCGCGAAAATCTTAGACGAGTTCGATTTTATGAACATTTTATTTCATCGCACAAAATTTAATTTTAACGTTATTTTATATCTTGATTTATAAATTTGAATGGCATAGAATCTGATAAAAGGTATAATTATAATTTCACATTATTTAAATAGTGGTATATTTCAGTTTATTAATTTGTTTTAAATCTTTTAAACAATAAATACTGTATTGTGTATTACTAGTACAGTTTGTTCAAATTTTTTTTATATTGAATTATGTTTCTTTGTTCATAGCCACTCCGAATTAGGATTTTTTCTGTACATACTGTATTACGAGTATATATATATATATATATATATATATATATATATATATATATATATATATATACATATATACAGGGTGTTTCCTTTAAAACAACCAGCGCTTTTTGGGCGAACTAACAACTTTGGAGAATTTTTTTAAACAAAAATGAGCAAGGGATAATGTATTAATAGAAACAAACCGAATATTTAATCAAGCGGTAGAACAAAATTATATTTTTTTTAAATGGCACTCTATATAATTTTTTAGCCCTTTAAATAGAATATTATTTTCTGATTTCAACGATATAAATATAGCATATATATATATATATATATATATATATATATATATATATATATATATATATATATATATATATATATATATATACAGGGTGTTAATTAAAAAGCGGGCCATAGGCGTTTAACATGTTAAATCAGTTTTTCCTTGCGCAAGACTTCCCAATTCATTTTAGACAAAAATGTGTCAAATAAATGTTGTAGAGAATTAAATTCTATACTTACCTAAATTACTAATCAGATTTTTATTTATTTGGGTGAAGTGTAAATTAGATAAATATTATTAATTAAAATAAAAGTTTATTATAACGATAGATATTAAATATAATTAAAAGATGATAAACAAATACTAGTTTTAAACAAATATTAAACACTAATTAAGACTAAGAATATTATAAAACACTTAAACACCAATATTTTTATAGTAATAATATTTTATTGTAAGAAAACATTTTTAAATTTATATTTCTTTTGCGATTTTACAGCTATCAGTAAATTTTTATTTGCATCTATATTTTTTCTAATAAAATTTGCGAATTCATTAGAAAACATTTAATAATTGAATTATAATTATGATGCGAGCATATAAGCAATAACTACAGAAACAGAAAATCTGAAAATACAATGTTGCATTAAATTAATATATTATATTACTGAGTAATAGCTAGCGGCGTGAGCGTGTAGCCTAGGCAGCAGCTATTGGGTTCTCCCCACCACTCAACCGAGACCAAGAAATTCTCAACCTCACCTATTATTCCGATGCTTTTATCTTGCTATTTTGCACTTGCAAGATTATATTTTTTATATTTATATAATTCAAAAGAACTAATAATGAAAATATTAGATGCAAAAGTAATCATTGTAATGATTTATTTATTTATTTAACTTTTTTCCTAATAGTTCAATTAAATTATTCCCATTGTTGTAAATAGTTCGTACTGTTGTTTTGTCTCTTGGTTGTTGGTATTTGTACATTTCTACAATTCATGATTTATTAACAACAATACATTGTTTATAAATGTTTAATTTAAATAATTGTGACAAGTAACAGTAGGTACAATTAATATAGAAATAAATAATAGTTTCAAATTTATGGAAACGTAAAAAATAACAACAGTACCAATAAATAGTAATTATTAAATCGTTTTTATAAAAACTAATTGAAAATAATACAAATACACTTGTTTGAAGCAAGCATTTTCTGTTACGCTTACGGGCGCTCCGCTCAGAACGAGAGAGGCCAAGTCATCACTTGGCTCATTTGCATCGCACTTATGTATTGCCCTATTATTGTCCATGAGGACAATATAATTTGGACTCGTGTAAATTCACGTGAAAATAATACTATTTGCATGGTTATTTGGCATGTTATAGCAACAAGTTCAAATATTGTAGATTTGTATTACTTCAATACATTTTAAGTGAAAAATAAAATTATAAAATTTTATAAATATTTTGAATTTAAGAGGTGAGGCCTAAAATAATAAATTAGTAAACTTCAGTTGTAATACAGAGCTTTATAGAAATTATAAATCGATTTTGAAAAATGCTCAACAATAATTTTTCGTTTGGGAATTGTTCGCAACATGTTTATGCGACGGGAATCATCCAGACCATTAAAAAAAAATCGTAATATTTTGTGTGAATTTATGGAGTTAAAAATGACTGACGAAAACATTAAGAAAAATAAATACAGAAAAGATGTACGGAAATAACATTAAAGGATTTAATTCATATATCACAAGATATTAATTAAATAAAATTAAGGTGATCGTGATATACTAGTCTCATATTATGTTTTTATATACTTGAAATTTATATCATTTGTACAGCAGTTGATTAATGCATCTCTCTTTTTTTGATAATAATTACTTATATGGAAATGCCTTTATAAAGATTAATTTTTCAACGTTTTGATTACAGAATATTTTTTAATCTTCTAAGTTACTACACAGATACATCCATTTGTAAATTAAAAACTGTAAAGCTTGTTTTAGTAGATCATAAATTTGTTAATTATTTTGTTAAGAAGCATTTATTATCTTGTAAAACTGCTATTTCCACACAACGTAAATTTGGTCATAAACAATGTTTGCTGTTTTACAAAATTATTAATTATTTATATTTCAATTATATTGATGTGACGACCACTAAATTGACGTTTTGTTTCGATACAATATTGCGCCAATTTAACAAACATTTAAAATTTAACTGTAAGTGGTGCAACTGGGCATAAAATGTTTGCTTAAATAACGAGATTTCAGCATGTAAATTGTCAATTAAAAAAAAAATGATATTGAAGATGTGGCGTTAATAACCAGGCTGCTCCATTTTCAAAGAAGCATAATCGCAATAATGGTAACCAGGCAGCTCCAGGAGCTACCTTGTCATTGCCACAATTTTTTTCGAGAAGACAGCTCAATTTTTAATATTATTCTATAAGGATGCATAACAGAGATCTGATTCTTCTATCAAGAGATGAAGTATGTCATCAGAATAGTATATTAAAACATAAGTTACAGAAGGCAACATATTCTAGCACGAGATACAAATTCGCGCACAAGCGCCCAACAGCGAGTGGGCGAGCGAACGAGTGCTTAAATTGCCTTTTGTAACGTGTGCGTTTTATTCTATTTTCTCTGTTGAAGCTTTCATTTACATAATTTTTGTTTATTAAAATATTTGACAATGTCCATTTAAGCCTGTTTGTCACGATCTAGAATTTTGGACAGAATTATGCACAGAATTCTGAACAAAAGTTTTATGAACAAATTTGTGTACAGAATTTTGTGTATACAAATATTCTGTATGCTACTGCGAACGTAATTTGCTACATAATTCTGGCTATAAACATTGATGTTCTTCATAACATTCTATGAGCTTCGCTACTAACTCACGAATCCAAGATAATTTAATAATATTTTATTAAATTAAAACTATACACAATAATCAACGAACACAATAATTTTCAAAAATTCTACTACTAATTGCCAGATGTCATAACACATTGCGCGCGCACTTTCTGTCCATAAAAATAAAACTTTGTGGACAGAAAAAAATCCTAGATAAAAATTTCTGTATACGACCATCTATAAAATTCTGTCTATAATTATGTTTATAATAGGCTACTTGCGTGGTACTGAAAATCTGATATCTATCACTAAATACCTAAAATAAAGTTGAAGACGTATGTAAAAATATAAATTATATTTAAAAAAAATATGTTTTTTTTAATAAATTAAGAAAGAAGATTTTTTTTGACGTCATTATTTTGAACTGCAGAAAGAGATGCATATTTAAGAATGTAACCTGTAGATGACGAGCAAGTGCGAGTTTTAATTTGATTTTGACATTAGTTCATTTTTTTGTCACTGTCTCTCTTCTTTATTATTTACAATTTGCGTGGTTTCTGTTACTTTTATTACGTATTTCGATTTGTTAAACAGGATTTTGAAGGATTTTGACTTAGCTTATACTCGTACAAGATTAAAATGACAAACGAAAATAATAACCTACAAACTATTATTCAAACGTCAAACAGATGATCTGTCATGTTTAAATTACCCGCACATGCCGTTGTTATTGAACGTACTGATGCTATGGCTTTACGGCCATTCATTGGTTCGGCGTAATAATACGTCATACATAATTTAAATGTTATAATTTTATTAATTTTTTTTCTGGCCAATTAATGAAAATTTTGCCAAAAGAAAAAATATGGGTAGCAAGATTATTAAATAAAAAATCTGATGTGGCCAACACATAACCTCTCGCCAGATATTTTACCTGGTTGTACGCATAAAACGAAAAATATTTTTAAATACAAATACATATATTCATGTCTCACTACAAAATAATTCTCACATATATTTGCAAAATCTATGGGATATTTTAAAATAAATTATGTACAATACTTACATTTTCTTTATATTCAATATCCTGAAATTTTCTTTTTCTACTTTCCTTTTCTTTTTCTTTATATTCGTCATTTTTTCGCAAATTCCTTTTATATTCTTTTTTACGTATATTCTTTTGCGTTGTTGACTTTTTTTTATTTTCATAATCTTCATAATAATATACAAATATTTTTGACAGAGGCATACAAATATTTTTGACAGTGACATTTATGTGTCAATTACAAACATTTGAATTTCTTGCCTTGTAGTAGTTTGATCTGAGATTTTTTACATCAAATTATTTTATATGCCTTTCTTTATCTCTAAATCTATAGAAGATATAATAATGAATTTATATTTATCGAATAAAGAATTTAACGTTCTTTAATATAAGTATTTACATAAATTTTCAATAAATAATATTTAGACGATTTTTTTCTTGTAACTACTACTTCCGGTTGTCCAATTGTTACCAAAACTGACTGGACTCTTCCCATTATTGTTAGATTGAGGAATCCGTAGTTAAAAATATCTTAAGTCTCATAGTATTTGAGATATAGTGAATCCAACATCCACACACACACACATCCACACACACACACATACGGACATCATCGTAAAAATGTTATAATTGGATTCTAGGGACCTTAAAACGTGCTTATTCATTAAAATCTGGATATGCGATTTTTAGCATGAATACAATACCTCTCTTAGCGAGAGGTAAAAAATGGCATGCAAGTAGCCCATTCTGTGCAGAATTATAGATCGTGACACACGGGCTTAAGGGAAATTTTTATTCCGTCCGTTGCCTAGATATTTAGTGTATTTGTAGCAGTTATGTCAATCTCAAATTATTAAATATCACTAAAATCATTTAAGAATGAAGTTCCTTCTAACATCAATCTGCGTGTTAGAATGTGACATACAAACAGAGAAACATATTTATATAAGAAACTCAATTTCTCTAAAAAGTGATGTTGCCTAGTTGTTAGCGCCACATCTTCAATTACTTATGTACACTGGCTTGCAAAAAAATCACGTACTCCTTAAAAATCAAGTAACCGAAATTTGTAATTTTTTAGCTCTGTAAATAATGTAAAAACTGACAAGGTTGTCACTGTCATCACTGTTTGATCTATTATGGAGCTAGTTCTTCATTGTGTTTAATTTACCTACTATTAAATTACAAATATATTCCAGAAAAATGAAAAAACAACCAGGTATGTATTTGAATTTCTGTTATTTTAAATATCTTAATTGTCAATAGTGACCTTGACAAATTAAAAATCAAGATCGATTCAATACAGAAAAAAATTGGTGTACGCGATTTTTTTGCAAGCCAGTGTATGTCAAATTTAGATATTTTCATCAAACTATATTTTTCCAATGTTATGACTTATAAATCCGTCTTTATAAACTTGTTAACTTTGGTTGTCAATATAATTATAATTCTTCTAAACAGTCTTAAGTGAATCTGTTTCTACTTATAAAAATTTTATTTTAAATTTTCTTTGCTGTAGAGACAAACTCCTTAAAACATTAAAGTCTCTCATATGAATAAACTTCCACAATATCAATTTTGTTCTTGAAACTTTGAACTTCATCGTGACACTTTTAAACTTGGAAGTTGTAGAGATTATGAGGTATGTCGCTAAAATGTCGCCCGAATTGCGAACATCAAAAGAATAGTAGGCCGAGAATGACAGCGCAATATCGCTCAGTGTTGCAGCTCTGCAACGCAACGCCTTCTGTGATATTAAAGTTGCATGAACTCAGCTGGAAAATCAATTGCAGAAATCACACGCGGAAACTTCTTAAATTGTGCGGAAGGATGTAAAGTTTCGCACAAGTGGAATTTATTTTATGAACTTATTTTTTCAAAGAAGTCAGAAATTTAAATTGAGGAAAGAATTTTTGTTCTGTTATAATGAGATGTTTGTATTTCATTGCTCCAGTTTTATTAAATGAAAAGAATTAACAATTATGCCTTATTGAACAGAGTACAAACAGAGTTGACATATACGACGTTTGATAAAAAAACCATTTAATTTAATTAGGAATTTTCATTTGTTTCAATTTCACAAAGTAATTATTTATTCATCAATTTCAGTATTGTCCCCTTCTCTATCAGATATGATGCAAAAAACTTGTAGTAAATCGTTCAGCTCCTTCCGCAATTTGCCTGAATTTCCTCTATGGTCCCAAAATGTTCTTTCAATATCCTTTTCAGTGCCGGCCCGAGACTTTTGAGCGCCCCAGGCGAAAACTGTAAATTGCGCCCCTCATTTATTACAATTTTGTTTAGATTATATAGGTACAAAAATTAGAAGAGGCGATTGGTCTCCATAACTCGCGAACAAGTACATAATCTTAATCTAATTGAAAATTTTTTGAAAATATTTTGGGTTTTTAAAATACAGTTTTTTTTCTTTTGGGTTCTACAGATCCCTTTATTTTTGTCTAATACCATATGCAGAATTAGTCACGGGAGAGTTACTTTCAAAGTCCGTTTGTGTGCAATCCGAAATACAATTTACAACAGCGTCCAGCTTCCTCTTTTAAAAAATAGAATATTTAATTCAGGATTGCTTTGCTAGTCTAGTGATGGTTCTGTCATTAAACAATTAAACATGGTCTGTTGTCATTAGTATTTTGGATTGCAAACAAACGGACTTTCAAAATAACTCTTCCGTGACTGAGCCTGTATATAGGGAAAGAAAAAATATTTCTCAGTGTAGGTATAAGTCTCGGTATAAATACTTTTCATTATTTTTCAATTCGGAAAATCTAATTTAACTCTTTACCGGTTCATCCTAGGTAAAAAATATAAGAATCTTGTTTTGTATAAAATTTTGATACGGATCACCGTTTTCAAAAAAAATGTCAAAAACCAAAATGTTACCTTTTTCGAAATTGGCGAGAGGCTGTTGTATCAGTGTATTTTTCTGTACAGGATTCCGTATAAAAGCTTTTGTTCCAATTTTTTTGATGTTGGGTGTATTTTTCATTAGATTTCCTGAACAACAATTACTTCTTCAGTATTTGATATGACAATGTTTTTAATTGATATAATCGTTAATGAATTTAACCTTTCTTCTTTCTTAGTCTAACGTAAAAAATATATAAATAGGATTTAATTTATATAAGTTTGCTGCAACTGGAATTGTCAGCATTATGATTAAAGCTACACACTAGACGAGTCTAGAAACATAATTTGATTTTCAATTTATTTTTTTTTTTCGCATATAACAAAATTATATTTTTCTGCAGTCTATATACAAAGTAGCCATTTGCGCTCTCTTTTGTCAACGCAAAATGTCACTTTATGAATATGGAATAGATAATTTCTGCGCGAGCAAAAAGTTTTCGCGAGTGGCGGAAATACTATTCCATATGAATTTTAGACTATATTTTCTCTGACACTATTTGAATAATATATTTTGCTCATCATTTGACGTTTTTGCTAAAAATAATAAAACATTATTGGTATGTTACAAAAGCAATTATTTTGTATTTAACTTACCACGTAAAGCTTCAAAACGCGTAAAACAAGACGTATAATTAGATTTTGTAATCATTTCTTTTATAATTTGACAGTTATGACAGTTGAGGTGACAAAATCAAGGAAACAAAGCGCCAAGCCAAGCTAACTTGCTTTTCAAAACAATTGCGTTTTTCCATGTTACCGCATATTTTATATGAAGCGAAAATTCAAATAAAGTATTCCTGTAGTAGAACTATTAATATAATTACCTGCATTTTAAAATAAAAATTATTGAAATCAATTAATACTGGACTTTGATTTTAATGGCAAAACCAAAATTTAGTAGCATTTTTCGTTTTGCCATTAAAATCAAAGTCAAATAATTGTAGATTTCAATAATATTTTTTAAAAAATGCAAGTTAATATCGGAAGGTTGCGTGTACTGTGTTGAATTTTTTAAAATGTTAATACTTCTGTTACAGGTACAATTTATTTGAATTTTCGCTTCATATTTTAGTACAGAGGTAACCTTTTCTCTTAAATGGGTGAATTGAAAACTAGTGGGCTTTGATATTCTGTACCAGTGTTACGGAATGTGCTTATTCTGTAACAGTTTTCAGTTGCAGATGGTTTTATTTCAACAAATTTAATCAAAATTCAATGTGACCTTGCTATTAATATATTAGTTGTATAAAAAATATTGTTTGTATTATGTGCGCGAAATGTGTTTAGTCAAAGTGCATTCGAATAACATTCTCATGTACTAAAAACCCATTTCGCGAACTTAATACAAAAGTAACTATTATTTAATATATTGGCAAACGTTTTTATTTAGCATTTATTACATTATACGGTTTAGATAAGTATTAAACTTTTGTTAAAATATGGAATTCCGTATATTTATAATTAAAATATGTATATTTTTACACATATGTTTTATTTTTATTTCAAAAGAGCAAAGGATTAAATGACGTAGTTTTTCCTCATTTAACTGTATTTCTCTCTCTTAGTAGTTATGAAGAGTTATACATTTTTGAGATTCCGTATGTGTGTACAAATACAAAGTGAAATACTTGAATAGCTAGCTAGCACACTATTATCTCGCTGTTCATATGTTCTCATTTTATAAAGCATCGTGTAGCGGAACAGAGAATTACAGCCACAAATATTTTGACAAATAAAACGACGTTCTTAAATCTAAACCAACGTAATAACAACAAATTTGGATGGAGTTTTCCAGGATAAAATACGGAAAGCTACAAATTCGTTTGTTTTTATCGAATCATAAGTTTAGAGGTCTTATTCGCTCTAGCCAGTTTAAATCTCTACAAGAAGTGTAAAAAGTGTATCACGTATGTACATATTTATGTACATGTACTGATTTGAAATATTTTATAAACTGCTTCAATTTTATATGTTCAAAATGTAATATATTTCCATTTTTATTATTTATATCAAGTGTATATAGTTGCTTCACACATTGACCGCAGTACTTGAAGTCTGATTTTTTAATAGTGACGAGTAAAATGCAACGCCAGTTTCTTTTTGCCACACAGGTTATTAGGGAGTTTTCACATAACGTCAAAATAAATAGCGTGAACGCTATAGCTCAGTTAGACTTCAATGCGCATGCGTACGTAAATTTTTTACGGTATGTATATAGCGTTTAACTTTATTTGTCCACAAATAGCGTCTGTCGAAAATTACTTTATATTTGACGTTAAAGCACTTAAAGCAGGCATTACCAAACTTTTAGAGAGAAATAGCTGCAAAGTTTTAGTTACATTTCATTTTGCGCAACTGTATTAGTATTGGGAAGCTAGAGTATACGAGGACAGTAACAGCGAGTTGGAATGGATACTTGTGTAACATTGAGAAATGTTTTAGTAAAGTCAGCATTAATCGCTTAGGAACTCTCTCACCGAAGTCTTCTACCTTAGTACGCAGATATGCGGCTTCAAGTGAGGTTGCACTCGCTTGTACAGGTAACACGTAAACAACTGATCAACGAACTTAGCAAGTGAGCAAAAGTTTAACGCTGTACGAATATGTCAAAATTGTACGCTAAATGACATTGTATGTTGTCATAATTGCTTATTAGTTATTTAAAATGTTTTATCAAAATATATTTGTATTCAACATATTTAGTTATTTTAATATATTTAACCTTAAATTACATGGTGTTGGTATTAATTAAAATAAACCCTAAATAACAGTGAAAAGTAGTGGAGTCCAATGTAGTGACTAAGAGGGTTCCTGTTAACAAGCTTAGCAGTTAGTGATGTCAACTGGCACAAATAGTAACTACGCATATTCCTATGTAAAATCGCTCCCAAATGGCCATATATGTCCTGCATATACTTGATTAGGGATGTGTATACATCTGCCTGTTTACATACTCCCGGAAAGAGGAATTCGAATAATTTGGAACTTTCGATTAAAGGTTATATATCGATTGACATACACCACGTTACATATAGACAAAGGGCTACTTGTATCGTCATCGATGTTATATTCGGAAGTTCATAAGTTACAGTTGGCAGAAACTGTAAAACTACCGGCTGTCAGTAGAAATTGTGCGATTTGTCGCAAGTTGTATATAAATAAACGTTTAAGAGATCGCCGAGAGTTATTGACAGTCGGTAGAAAACGGTGATAATAAACTTATGTTTAGCATAACGTAAACAGGCCGTAACCGGCACGAAAAGAATGATTCGAGTTCCTACGTGTTACACTTGGCATTGGTGTTGAATAATTGCGGCATTCGGACAGTTGGTGATACTGGATCGGAGGTTTGAATGTAATATAAATAGATAGTGGAATAAATAGTGACATAAATGTAGTGATATAAATATTGCGTAAACAGTCTATAACAGCCTGCAACAGACCGGCAGTCTAAGATTGGAACGCGTAGTAAAATAAATAGCTTGAAAATAAATAGTTGTGCTAATTGTTTAAATAAATAAATAAATAATCTTAGTGTTTAAGTAATTAATTATATTGTTAGAGTAAATTAGTATTTAATAATTGTTTAACTACAGTAATAGTACTTTTTATTATCTTTTAATATTTATTTATCGTATAACAAACATCTATTTTAATTAGTAATGCTTCTTTGATTTTTACACTTCACCCATATAAATAAAAACGTTATAAATAGTATGTAAAATATAAATTTTATTTAAAAAAATTATGTTTTTTTAGTAAATTAAGAAAGAATATTTTATATGACGTTATTATTTTGAACTGGAGAAAGGAAAGCATATTTAAGCATGTAACCTGTAGATGGCGTGCGAATTTTAATTTATTATGTATTTCGATTTGTTAAGCAGGATTTTGGACGATTTTAATTTAGCTTATATTCGCGAAGTATGTTTACAGTTTCTAACAAAAAATTCGAATATTTTACTAGCTGATGTTATAAGATGGTCTAAGTTAAATGAAAAGGACAAGTCCGGGTCAAAGTAAACACCTAAGTCTTTCGTGAGTTCAGAACGGGATAAAGTCTCTAATTCAATTTTATACTCATAAACAGTGGCAGTGGGACACTTTTTTCGAGTGTGTGTCATAACCTGGCATTTACTGACATTTAGTGTCAATTTATTAGTGACACACCATTCAGTCAAAGTATTTAGGTTATTTTGGAGATTTTTACAGTCACGAACATTCTGTACTTTGGTAAATATTTTTACGTCATCAGTATAAAGTAACACCTTACAAGATAAATGATCTACAATATCATTAAAAGTAAAATAATAATAAAAAATTATCTTAAAAATTAATTGTGAATATGACTTCTTTTTGTTTTGTGCGATATTTATGGCCACTTTTGTCTGATTTCCTCTAAACAACGCTATAATTTTTGTTCTATTCAGAATATTATGTGGAATTCACGCTTGAGTATTTCGTATTGTTCTCTGAATGCGCCGGAACAATAATTCTAGAGCTTGTTATGCTGCTCTGTTAATCACAAAAAAATTCAACTTGAACACGTAGCAATGCTACCTTGCTGTGGTGAATTGGAGATTCAATAGCCATTCAGATGAAATGAAAATTAATTAATTAGTCATTCTGCATCAGGATATCGAAATGAACCAAATATAAAGTGCGGGAAAAGTTTGAATTCGCACCAAATATAGAACAAAAAAATTCTATATGATGAAGTGTGATCTTCCGGTTTGAGCAAAATATAAATAGAAAATATTCAATGAAATATACCATATATTTACTTTTACAGTATCACAGTTTTTTATGGGCACCAGAGGTGTCCTAAACGATCCCTGACTTTCAACATTGGAAAACAGCAAGAAATAGGTAGATATTTGTTTAACGAGGCACTAAAATACCACATTTACTTTACAGCAAAGGCTTCCGTTTCTTTTAATAAATGCTGCCAAAACTTTATTTTTTGCCGATTATTTTTAATACCCATTTTGAAAGTAATCGCCATGAAATTATATTGCTATGCGTTCGTTGTGAACGGATACTATGCGTTTGTTGAGCGGATGCTATGTAAAAACCAATAATAGGCAGTAAAAGCGAGATTACACAGACTGTCAGCTGTCAAAAAAAATCGTACTTTTACTGTCAGTTGGCCGAAAACAGTTTTTTCTAGATAATATCTGTTCCGCAAAATTTTCTGAGGTGCTATATACATATTCGTTGAGCGAAAAATTCAAAAAAATTTGGCGCCCTTTTTACCTCTCGCTAAGAGTGGTATTGAATTCATGCTAAAAATCGCATATCCAGATTTTAGTGAATAAGCACGTTTTAAGGTCCCTAGAATCCGATTATAACATTTTTACGATGATGTGTGTGTGTGTGGATGTGTGTGGGTGTGGGTGTGTGTGTGTGTGTGTGTGTGTGTGTGTGTGTGTGTGTGTAGATGTGTGTGTGGATGTGTGGATGTTGGATCCACGATTTCTAAAATACTATTAGACTTAAGACATTTTTAACTACGGATTCCTCAGTTTAACAATAATGGGAAGAGTTGATTAAGTTTTGGTAACAATTGGACAACCGGAAGTAGTAGTTACAAGAAAAAAAATCATCTAAGTATTATTTATCGAAAATTTATGTAAATACTTCTATTAAAGAACGTTAAATTCTTTATTCGATAAATATAAATTCATTATTATATCTTCTATAGATTTAGAGATAAAGAAATGCATATAAAATAATTTGATGTAAAAATTCTCAGATCAAACTACTTCAAGGCAGGAAATTCAAATGTTTGTAATTGACACATAAATGTCACTGTCAAAAATATTTGTATGCCACTGTCAAAAATATTTGTACATCATTATGAAGATTATGAAAATAAATAAAAAGTCAACAACGCAAAAGACTATACGTAAAAAAGAATATAAAAGGAAGTTGCGAAAAATAAAAAGGAAAGTAGAAAAAAATTAGGATATTGAATATAATGAAAATGTATGTATTGTACATAATTTATATTAAAATATCCCATAGATTTTGCAAATATATGTGAGAATTATTTTGTAGTGAGACATGAATATATGTATTTGTATTTAAAAATATTTTTCGTTTTATGCGTACAACTAGGTAAAATATCTGGCGAGAGGTTATGTGCTGGCCGCATCAGATTTTTTAATTTACGTCTTTTGTACCCGAGCAAAATTCTTTTAAAATCCCGGTAAAACATATATATACAGGGTGTTCATTTTATTTTGTCCACTATTGCTATCTCGAGAACTATAAGAGATACGAGGTCGGTTAAATTAGCAAACAATTTCTATTTTACAAGACTATTTTAATGAGCACAAAAAAATTTTTTTTCAACCAGTGGTTCACAAACTGTGGGTACCAACTTTGTTATTTTAAATGAAACTATATTTTTTTATTTCCTTGTTCGATAGAGAATTTTATTCTGAATTCAGTGATATAATATTTGTCTACCCTTAGATATGAATTTTTATGATAAAAATGCATGTTTAGATTTATATCAGTTTTATTTTAAAATGGCTAAAATAAGTGTGCCATGGACGATACAAATGAATGTGAAAAACAATTACTTTGAAACAAAAACACAACAAATACATAAATTTGCAAATACTGCTCAAATTGTCCTCCATTTTTGTTAATACATAACTGTATTCTTCGAAACAAATTACTTCTTACTGATCTTAACGTCCGGCCATCAATATTATTTAAAACATTTTCTATACTGTTTTTTAGATGCTGTAAATCTGGATACACATTATTATAAACATTATCCTTTAAGTAGCCCCATAAAAAAAATCTAATGGATTTAAATCCGGCGACCTGGCGGGCCATGAAATAGGGCCGTTAGTACCAATCCACTGATTCGGGAACATATCATTTAAATATTGCGTTACTCTTTGCGCATTGTGGGCAGGTGCACCGTCTTGTTGATAATATAAATCTCTTACAACATTTAAGGGCACATCATCTAGCATATTTGCTAACGCGTCTCTTAAAAATTGTAAATACCGATCACCTGTGAGAGTACCTTCATACATATTAAAAAATATTTTATCTTTCAAAATAGCACACCAAATGTTCACACTAAATTTTCTTTGAAATCCTCTCTCACGCATAATTATAGGGTTCTCGGTACTCCAATAATGATTATTTCTTGCATTAAACATGCCATTATTTGAAAAATTTGATTCATCTGTCCAGATAATAAATTTTAAAAAGTCTCCTCCTTCATTTAACAACAAATAACAAAACTCAAGGCGTCTTTCATGGTCTCCAAGATGTAAATGTTGGACTTTTTTAAGCTTAAACGCTCTGTATTTATTCCTTTTTAAAAATTTATGTACTCTTCCTACACTACACTGGTACTCGGTAGCAGCCATTCTAACATATGCCCTTGGATTTACTTCAAAATACGCCAAAATATCTATTTCAATATCATTATTTATTGTAGTTCTCCGTTTTTCAATAAATGCAGTTGTATTAAGACGTAATCTGGCTTCTAATCTTCGAAAATATCTATGTGATGGTACTTCTTTTTCAGGATATTTCTCCTGATACACTCTAACCGCGGCAAAGGTATTTTTTCTTGCTAAAATGTACGCTTCGTACATATCAACTTTTTCATTATGAGTAAAATTATGCATTTTTCTATTAAATTGAACTTATTCAGTATTCACACAACAATAATAATTCAAAAATAGCAACTGACAGTTGTAAACAACATAAATAGTACTATTGTTTCGGTCACAGCACTCTAAAATCTGAATCCATATTCAACTTGTTTCGTCCATGGCACACTTATTTTAGCTATAATGAAATAAATCTAAACATGCATTTTTCTCATAAAAATTCATATCTAAGGGTAGACAAATATTATATCACTGAATTCAGAATAAACTTCTCTATCGAACAAGGAAATAAAAAAATATAGTTCCATTAAAATAAAAAAGTTGGTATGCACAGTTTGTGAACCACTGGTTGAAAAAAATAATTTTTATGCTTATTAAAATAGTCTTGTAAAATAGAAATTTTTTGCTAATTTAACCGACCTCGTAGCTCTTGTAGTTCTCGAGCTAGCAACAGTGGACAAAATAAAATGAACACCCTGTATATATATATATATATATATATATATATATATATATATATATATATATATATATATATATACGATTAATTAAAAAATGAAAGTTGCTTATTTGTCAAACCAAGTAGGTAGAAGTGGCGCTTAACAGTTAACTCCATGTTCATTTTTTGAAATAATTGCATACTAGATTTATGTTAACCCCGATTTTAAATTTAGTTTAATCGGTTAATAATCGGGTAAATTAAAAAAAATTGTATTAAAAAATTCTGTGTTATATGCACCAAAATTCTGCATAGCACCCCCTAATATTATGGGACAGATAATATTCGATTGTTTTCCAATGTTAAATTGCTGTCAAGGATTCCTTGAAACACGCGCTGTATGAGTAGATGAAAGAAGTTTAAAAATGTTTTTGGTAATCAACTAGTTATTAGCTGATAATAAAGACATAAAATGTTCTCTGATTAAATATAAAATAATATTTGTTCAATAATATTATACATGAATTTGTTTTATAAAGATAACAGGTAATGATAAAGTTAAGATACCAATATAGCAACAAAATGTCGGCAGAGGCAGCGTGGCCGAGCGGTCTAAGGCGCTGGTTTTAGGCACCAGTCCGAAAGGGCGTGGGTTCGAATCCCACCGCTGTCACACTTTTTTTAAATTTTTATTTTTTTAGTTTTCAGTTAATGATATAATACTATTACTATTGTATATATATATATATATATATATATATATATATATATATATATATATATATATATATATATATATATATATATATATATATATATATATATACAAGTTTTAATCAAATATGTAAATATAAGAGACATATGAAAGCACCAATTTTAATTAATAATAATTGTAAATTTGAGTAACATGGTTTCCTTTTAAATTATAAATAAACATCGGTTCATTTACCTACCTATTGCTAGGTGTACTAATCCGATAACTGGCAAATAGTAAATACTTTATTACAAGAAAAAGAGTATTTTCGCCAATTTAATTAAAATTTCGTTACAACTATCCGGTTATTCGTAACAAATGGTTTACCGATTAATTGCAATAAACGATTACATCAAATCAGTTTAACCGATTAACCGTGTAATCGATTTTCTATTTCTTGTGAACTGCAGTAACCCGTTATTGGTGTAACTGATTAAACGAATTCATAATTTTACAGCATTAGTACCTTTTAGGCGTCTCTTCAATATCCTTTTTAAAGCTCAAAGCTGTGGTGGGGAACTATTACAGGGCTCACTTATCTGCGATTTAAAAAAAAATTGGAAATAATTTTCAAATTGACTGATTGGATATGAATTTATACAGGATGTTAAAAAAACCCTTCCAAATATTTAGTAGCGTAAAGTACACACCTAAACGACTGAAAATACGAGATATGAGCTATTTTCAATATTTGCAAGTGTGCTGTTTTAGAACTTATTGACGTTTTAACAAACTTGCTATGTTAAAGAAAAGAGTAAAAAGAGCATACTACGATATTGGGAACTACTACCTTATTCTAATATGGAAAGAAGCCATTAGATTTTGATGTAAATCAGATAACTGGAAATGACACTTTACTTGGAGCTCAAAATAGTTTTTCTTCGAAAAATACCTTTAAAAGTTATTTTTTGAGATTTATGTTATCATAAAAATTAAAGATTATTAAATTTTCTACAGGTTTGCATTAATACTTTTTCTATATATTTTATGAACAAATTTAATAAATTATTTATAATTTAAACCAGGGGCCTACGCTAAACACAACTCCTTGGTATCACAGTTTACCTCAAATGTATGTAACTGACAGATAAATGTCACTTTCAAAAAACTAATCATTGCAAATTAATAGTAGCAACGTTTTAAAAAGAAAATAATAAATAAAACAAATAAATGATATGGCAAGGAACTTAATACAGTTTCCATAATAACAAAATATGTATTCTCAATCCGTTTTAATTATAGAGTATTTTTATATTTACGTCCTCAATCGGATTTAGGATTAGAAATCGTATTTAACAAAACGATGTAAACGATCTAGATCGGATTTAAAATCGGATTCTAAATCAACTTTACCAACGAGATTTTTACATAAATCCGATTTACTTTCACGAGATACAGCGATTTAACAGAAAATTCAATAGTAGATACTGAAACAATGAAAAAAACGCAGAGTAATATATTCATCTTTCACACTTTGACAGTTAATATATGTCAACGTGGTGTCAACGATAAGTTAGTATAATTATTAGAAGAGCAATGAGAAAACCCTGGACGCAACAAGAAACAATATTTTTTGAAATTAATCCTGAAAAGAACAATAATTGATTTGTTAGATTAAAAACTAAGTAAATGTTAGATGAAAAATCTAAGTAAATGTGTAGTCAAATTTGTCAAATTCAAAATTAATACTAGTCAATAATATTCTACCCATTCTATGCTGCTATGCCAACAGAGTCAGTTGTAAATCCAATTAAATCTACAGTAAATTCGAATGTAATTGTTTGCTTTAAATTTTTCTGGTATAGACAGTCAAAAGTTAGGATTTATTTAAATTCGATTTGATTAGAAATCCGATTAAGGACTTCGATATAAACTTACTCATAGAGTGTTGTGAAGATAGTAGTAGTTTGATCTTGCTTTTCAAATTTTACCACAACATTCCGAATTAGGGGCGCGTGCTGCTTTTTGAATATTCTACGTCTCGCGAAAGTGCGCACTAGTTGAGCGTAAAGAGTTTTGTATAAACTTCGAAATAAATCTGGTATAGTATAGTGTAAAATAACAATTCGAAAAGTACTACTCGTATACGTATTACAAAAATTTTATTGTAGGAAATTCTCAGTGTTAATTACATTATTATCACAATAAAATAGAATTTGTCAATTAGTTTATTAATTACAACTTCCCAACTGTTGGCCAAACTTAAAACAATTAAAATTAATTCAATAATACTGTGATACTATCCTTTTCAGACGGGTTTGTAATTCTTGGAAAGTTTTCAGTTTGCGAAGAAACTTTCTGTTTCCTAAAACAACAAATAGCTGGAGTGTCATCGCATCACCATCAGAGTAGGCGAATGAATATTCAAATGTTTGCTAGTAGCACGCACAGATGAATGAGTGTTCTGTTGTTTTGTGCCTGCTTCCGACAAATGACAGTAATGTGTAAAATTTTATGCATGTAACATTTGCATTCATTTATTATGGCATAAATAATTTGGCTCTGCATTCATAAACTGCATGTTGCGACTTTTATGTTGTTTGCTAATTGCCTCAAGCATTACTGTAATCATGAGAATATGGTTTTAGTGAATTTGCAAATGGATATGCTATTTCTTCTTTAATCTTATATAGTTCGTACCAAGGTAGTTATTTAAATAGAGTTGCTTAGTTTGCATAAGGATTTCATATTTAAAGCTCATTTTCTTTTCGTTTACTCTTTGGGTAGCAAAATAACTTGAATTAGATATTAACTTACAGATTTATTATTATAAATTTACATAAATTGTGCAATAAATATTGTTCTACTTTAAGAGTACACCACTATAAAAACAATAACTAAATTTTAAAAAACTGGTGTGGCCAACACAATACCTCCCGCCATGTACCGCTCGAGTCACAAAAAAGATTAAGCTAATCTTTATTTTTGAGACCACATGGGATCTCGTAGCCGCGTGCCTGAGTGTCTGGTCGCGAATCTGGGGAACTGGGTTTAATCCCGACCAACGCCAAACATTTCCAATTTTAAATGGCACAAAATTGACCCCTGTGGTGCACTATCCACGCCAGCAATGAGTGCCCGTGAGGTGACGCCTGGTAAGCGCCCACACGGTGCAAATATTTCATCATTACCGATATCTGTGTACAAAGCAGATTGGCACATCCAGCAATGGGTAATAAGCCGTGATGATATATTTATTTATTTACTTATTTTTGGATTAGCGAATTTTACTCTAATTTTGGCAGTTTATTTCTTAAAATATAGTCTAATCTAATCCAAGTAACTACATTTTTGATAATAAAATGAAGATTAAATTTTACCTGGGTAAAATAGAATTCACTAATCCAAAAATGAGAATTAGCGTTTACTTTTTGGTGAATCGTTAATTTTTATTAATCTAAATAAATACCTACATATGTACATATGCTGGAAACTGTATTGATTTCCTTTCCTATTTTCTATTTACATTTTTCTCTTTAAAACGTTACTATTATTAATTTGAAATGATTAGTTCTTTGACAGTGACATTTATCTGTCAGTTACATAACTATTATGTTAGTATTTGAGTTAGAGTAGAGGATCCACACACATACACATAGACATCATCGGGAAAATATTAAAATTATATTCTAGGGACCTTAAAACGTGGCCATTTACCAAAATCTCGATATGCGATTTTTAGCACGATCCCTATACAGAGTGTCCCATTTAAGGTACGAATGCATTGGGATCTCGAGAACCGTAAGAGCTACGAGGTTGGTCATATTAGACAAAAGTTGCCCCATTAAGAGACTATTTTAATGGTATTTTGTTATTTGCGAAAAAATGCATAGGTCACTAGATATAGGCAAAAATGTAAATTTTGCAGTTTTTTATTTTTGCAAATAACTTCGAAGTGTGAAATTATACTGGATTTTGGTTTGCACATCTTTAGGGCACTTTTTTATGTTCTTTCGACTGGCGATGCTCAATTTTTTTTATCAATGTTGGTTTTCGAGGATTGATGTCAAAGTTTTAATTTTTATATGGACGCCATATTGGAAAGTTACGCCATTGAAAAGAGAATTTTTTTAGCTTTACAATGATATAAACTAGTAATAATTTATTTTTATAATTAACAGAGAAATTAACAAAAAAATTTATTAATACTAAAATTTAATTGAAAAAAGTAAATCGAAGGCTGCTGTTTAAGAAAATAACTATTTAATAAACAAATAATGTTAAAAATACAAAAATAATTTACAAAAACTTTACAATAAATTTTCTATTAACCCACCATTTCGTTCTACGCCCTTCTGCGCCCTTCGTTCTGTTCCTTCTATAACTTTTCTGAGCATTCTTGGCCTACTTTGATTTATAATTCTTACTGTGGCATTTCTTAATTCATTTTCATTCTGATATTCCCAAATAAAAAGTTTATTTTTTAAGTATCCCCATAAAAAAATCTAAAGGTGTTAAATCTGGAGATCTAGCAGGCCACTTGATTTCGTTGTTGGTCCCTATCCATTGTCCTCCAAATCTAATATTTAAATATTGTACTGTAAATTTTAGTATTAATAACATTTTTTTGTTAATTTCTCTATATATATAATTATAAAAATAAATTATTACTATTTTATATCATTGTAAAGCTAAAAAAATTCTCTTTTCAATGGCGTAACTTTCCAATATGGCGTCCATATAAAAATTAAAACTTTGACATCAATCCTCGAAAACCAACATTGATAAAAAAAAATCGAGCATCGCCAGTCGAAAGAACATAAAAAAGTGCCCTAAAGATGTGCAAACCAAAATCCAGTATAATTTCACACTTCGAAGTTATTTGCAAAAATAAAAAACTGCAAAATTTACATTTTCGCCTATATCTAGTGACCTATGCATTTTTTCGCAAAAAACAAAATACCATTAAAATGGTCTCCTAATGGGGCAACTTTTGTCTAATTTAACCAACCTCGTAGCTCTTACGGTTCTCGAGATCCCAATGCATTCGTACCTTAAATGGGACACTCTGTATACCTCTCTTACCAAGGGTAGCGGGAGATAAAAAACTTTTGTTGGTCTCACTTAAGTTACTGAATTTAGTGTAAAAACGTCCCATTATCTTCTAATGATTAAGGTTCTTTAAATTTAAATAAATAATAGTTGCTTATAAAATTATAGTAGATAACACGGGTTTTATCAATAATTGGTTACTATCCGATTACACACAAAATTAATGGCGTAAATTAATAAAAAATAACTTTGATTTGTTTGTAAATAAATATCTCGATCTTGTTCCTATAGCTCATTATGGTATTGAGTACTATAATGAATCCATTGTAGTAGTATGCAGTCTTACAGTGCAAGTTATTATAATCCTCAAATTGAGGTTTATAATATTGTCAGTTTGACACGATAGTACATAATATACTCAAATCGGATAAGCAGTCAGTGCACGTCATGGCGAGAGTTCAGCTAATTATCAATTTATTAAATAATGTGCACATAACCAACTGACATTATTGCTCATTATTTAATTCAATTAACACGTTCCTATAACACATTATGGTCCTGAGTACTATAATGAATTCATTGTAGTAGTATGCAGTCCTATAATGCAAGTTATTTTAATCGTCAAATTGAGATTTATAATATTGTCAGTATAACACGATAGTACATAACATACTGAAATCGGATAAGCAGCCAGTATATGTCATCTAATTATTGATTTAATTAAATAATGCGCACATAACTAAATGACATTATTGCTCATTATTTAATTTAATTAACCTCGTCCCTATAGCTCATTATGGTACTGAGTACTATAATGAATCCATTGCTTTAGTATGCAGTCCTATACTGCAAATCAGTATAATCCTCAAATTGACGTTTATAACATTGTCAGTGTAACACGATAGTACATAACATGCTCAAATCGTATAAGCAGCCTGTGCTCTCAACTAATTAGCGATTTAATTGAATAATGCGCACATAACCAACTTACGTTACTGCTCATTATTTAATTTAATTAAATCGTTAATTATTTTAATTCTCGTCATGACGTGCATTGGCTGCTTGCCCGATTTGAGTATAACTATATGTGTGTTAATGTGCAAAATAATAATGTATTTCGACACGTTATGTGCGAAAAAAAAATTTCTAACGTATCACATACAAGGTTTTTTTTAATACCGGTTAAATTCTACATGTACAGGAAAAATTAATGAATAAACGTTTTACAGGTTAACTGTTATTTAAATTTATCAAAATTTCTTAAATAACAATTAATAACTTTAATTTCAAATTAATACCAAGGAAAAAAACTCGATATGGGCAACAAAACACAAAATACATAATAAACCATTAAAAAACATTGTTGCTATAATTTGGTAATTAAAAGGAATGCGACTCATATTTATGTGACTTTTTTTACTCGATATGACCTCTCCAACAAACTGTTACAGTTTGTAACACTCGTTATAAATCACCTTATAATTTACGAGGGTTATTCGCAGAGTAAAGATGGTAAGTATTATAAAGATGTAAGGGATTTATTTTTTCTAGGGTGACTACGCTATGGTATCTAATAGGGTCCTCTTGACTTGGCAGTGTGCACCAGTTTTCAATTGCAACAACATTGGGATTGTGTATTTTGTTTGCAGTGTGTGCTTGTGTTTATAATAATGACCGTATTGATTCTAAATCCCACCAAGTGCGGGATTCATTGAGTGACTCGATTGCTTTGCGCGAAAGGAGAAATTGCTGCTGAAATTCAATGTCAATGTTCCTTAATACTTGTTTTAAGATAGCGTTTTGTGTGGCCTGTGAATGTTGGATTACAATTTTTGCAGGGAATTATATATATATATATATATATATATATATATATATATATATATATATATATATATATATATATATATATATACAGGGTGATTCATCGGTCTGTCCTCTCTTTATAACTCTTTTATTTTAAGTCAGATAGAAAAACTCTTCAAATATAATTTATATGATATATTATTGTCTATCTACTTACCATATGCATTTGTATACAGGGTGCTCCGTTTAAGCGCAACAATATGTAACTTTATATTTCTTAATGGAACATCCTATATTTATTTATTTATTTTGATAGTAAATTAGATTCCCTTTAAAAAAGTATTAAGTAATAAGGAGTCTAAAATTATAAATTAAGAAGTGATTTACGTTCATAAAAAATAGTAGTTCAGAGTGGAAAAAACCATAATATAATACAAAATTTTGATCCTTTTTTATTAATACTTATTATAAACATTACACTAATTCTAAAGAAGCTATTAAAATTTAGTGACAAACTAAATAATGTAAAATTATAATAATTGCTCGAAAACTTGTACTTCAACTTCAATAGATTTTTCTATTATAAATATTATACTAACCATTTTCACATCAACATCAACAATGATAAACTGAGTATTTGGACAACTTGTTTGTTTAAATTTGAAAAAAATGATCAAATTATCCATAGCTTACTTTGTTAATAATAACATGATAGAAACATATCATTCAACGAATAAAGGTAAATAACTTTTTAATTTATAATTTTAGACCCCTTATTATTTAATACTTTTTTAAAAGGAATCGAATTTACTATCAAAATAAATAAATAAATATAGGGTGTTCTATTAAGAAATATAAAGTTACATATTGTTACGCTTAAATGGAGCACCCTGTGTACAAATGGATATGGTACGTAGATAGATAATACTATATCATATAAATTATACTTGAAGAGTTTTTCTATTTGGCTTAAAATAAAGGAGTTATAAAGAGAGGACAGACCGATGAATCATGCTGTATATATCACATTAGATTTGAATTCTTTGTTTGTTTCATCTTTAATATTGCTGAATAAAAAATTGTTGGCTATCTTATACTGTTTAAAAGCTATATCTAAGTATAAATTATGTTTTATTATCCTTTATAATTTTGGCGTTAACTTTTTGATGTAAGGCATGGATACGTTGCCTAGCTTCATTCTTATTTTGACTGACATTTGTGACCTCTAAATTATTCAAGATTATTATTATTATTATTATTATTATTATTATTGATGTAAAGTTCGTATCCAAATATGTATATATTTAGCTGAAGAACATCGACGGATGATGGATAAAAATAAAGGAAAATAAATCAACATTCTCCTTGTTTGCAAACGTTACTGGTATAGTTTATTACAAGTTCATGTCTTTGACTTCTATAATCCCTGCAATTTTGACTACAATAGCGAAAACCGCATATGGTGAACTTATAGCAATAGAAAATAAGTTTTACTTACAAGCTCTTTCGGTTCATAATCGCTTACACGACGATTATATACAGAATTGACCTGGAAAATTTACAATTCCTTTTTTTTGTATAGGTATACTTACAAGAGCCGTACTTGTTAATATTGCAATATCAATAACACAATACATAATTCTGTATTCCATTTCAATCATTATCGTTATCAAAAAACGGTTGTTTAAAGACGGATAATGATAATGATAATGATAATGATAATGATAATGATAATGATAATGATAATGATAATGATAATGATAATGATAATGATAATGATAATGATAATGATAATGATAATGATAATGATAATGATAATGATAATGATAATGATAATGATAATGATAATGATAATGATAATGATAATGATAATGATAATGATAATGATAATGATAATGATAATGATAATGATAATGATAATGATAATGATAATGATAATGATAATGATAATGATAATGATAATGATAATGATAATGATAATGATAATGATAATGATAATGATAATGATAATGATAATGATAATGATAATGATAATGATAATGATAATGATAATGATAATGATAATGATAATGATAATGATAATGATAATGATAATGATAATGATAATGATAATGATAATGATAATGATAATGATAATGATAATGATAATGATAATGATAATGATAATGATAATGATAATGATAATGATAATGATAATGATAATGATAATGATAATGATAATGATAATGATAATGATAATGATAATGATAATGATAATGATAATGATAATGATAATGATAATGATAATGATAATGATAATGATAATGATAATGATAATGATAATGATAATGATAATGATAATGATAATGATAATGATAATGATAATGATAATGATAATGATAATGATAATGATAATGATAATGATAATGATAATGATAATGATAATGATAATGATAATAATAATGATGATAATAATAATGATGATAATAATAATGATGATAATAATAATGATGATAATAATAATGATGATAATAATAATGATGATAATAATAATGATGATAATAATAATGATGATAATAATAATGATGATAATAATAATGATGATAATAATAATGATGATAATAATAATGATGATAATAATAATGATGATAATAATAATGATGATAATAATAATGATGATAATAATAATGATGATAATAATAATGATGATAATAATAATGATGATAATAATAATGATGATAATAATAATGATGATAATAATAATGATGATAATAATAATGATGATAATAATAATGATGATAATAATAATGATGATAATAATAATGATGATAATAATAATGATGATAATAATAATGATGATAATAATAATGATGATAATAATAATGATGATAATAATAATGATGATAATAATAATGATGATAATAATAATGATGATAATAATAATGATGATAATAATAATGATGATAATAATAATGATGATAATAATAATGATGATAATAATAATGATGATAATAATAATGATGATAATAATAATGATGATAATAATAATGATGATAATAATAATGATGATAATAATAATGATGATAATAATAATGATGATAATAATAATGATGATAATAATAATGATGATAATAATAATGATGATAATAATAATGATGATAATAATAATGATGATAATAATAATGATGATAATAATAATGATGATAATAATAATGATGATAATAATAATGATGATAATAATAATGATGATAATAATAATGATGATAATAATAATGATGATAATAATAATGATGATAATAATAATGATGATAATAATAATGATGATAATAATAATGATGATAATAATGATGATAATAATAATGATGATGATAATAATAATGATGATAATAATAATGATGATGATAATAATAATGATGATAATAATAATAATGATGATAATAATAATAATGATGATAATAATAATAATGATGATAATAATAATAATGATGATAATAATAATAATGATGATAATAATAATGATGATAATAATAATGATGATAATAATAATGATGATGATAATAATAATGATGATGATAATAATAATGATGATGATAATAATAATGATGATGATAATAATAATGATGATGATAATAATAATGATGGTAATAATAATAATGATGATGATAATAATGATGATGATAATAATGATGATGATAATAATGATGATGATAATAATAATGATGATAATAATAATGATGATAATAATAATGATGATAATAATAATGATGATAATAATAATGATGATAATAATAATAATGATGATAATAATAATAATGATGATAATAATAATAATGATGATAATAATAATAATGATGATAATAATAATAATGATGATAATAATAATAATGATGATAATAATAATAATGATGATAATAATAATAATGATGATAATAATAATAATGATGATAATAATAATAATGATGATAATAATAATAATGATGATAATAATAATAATGATGATAATAATAATAATGATGATAATAATAATAATGATGATAATAATAATAATGATGATAATAATAATAATGATGATAATAATAATAATGATGATAATAATAATAATGATGATAATAATAATAATGATGATAATAATAATAATGATGATAATAATAATAATGATGATAATAATAATAATGATGATAATAATAATGATGATGATAATAATAATGATGATGATAATAATAATGATGATGATAATAATAATGATGATGATAATAATAATGATGATGATAATAATGATGATGATAATAATAATGATGATAATAATAATGATGATAATAATAATGATGATAATAATAATGATGATAATAATAATGATGATAATAATGATGATGATAATAATGATGATGATAATAATAATGATGATAATAATGATGATGATAATAATGATGATGATAATAATGATAATAATGATGATAATAATGATGATAATAATGATGATAATAATGATGATAATAATGATAATAATAATGATAATAATGATAATAATAATGATAATAATAATGATAATAATGATAATAATAATGATAATAATGATAATAATGATAATAATGATAATTTTATTAGTTACTCTTATGAAGGTTATGTACCAGGGTGATTAATGTTATGTACTTAGCATGACTTAGCCTTCATGCCATGAACAAAAGACAACTGATTATATTTTTTGCTGCCAACTTCTGTGATATTTATCTTACTCACCACATTTCGTTCCGTTCAAGTTGGAAGAATTTTGCAGTTACTACAAAAGATTTGATTGTGTATAAGAAAATGTGTCGAATGAAACAATATAATAAAAAGACAATAGATAAAAAAAATCATTTATGAAAGGAAGATTGGCGTAGGGGATATAATTTGGTGCAGCTCTGGCTTGTTTCTGCAGTTCTAAATTTTAAAAATGCAGCTCTAAATTAAAAAATATAAAATAAGAATTACAAAATATATTTTTATGCTATGTTCCATAAGTCAGCAAAAAAAAAACAGTATCTAACAAAAATAAAAATTAATTAAATGAATGATGACTTTCAATATGACAACGAAATTGAACATTCTATTACATTTAATGCCAATAAAAATAACACAACCAACAATATATCAAACATAAATCATATTTTCATACTTACATCTATAATGCGGTTTACAAATTTGACATTGACGTATATCGTTTGATTTTGTTATGATGATGTTTGAAAGTAGCGGTAGTAGGAGTAAAAATACCAAAGAAACCAGGATTATTTCGTGGTTGCCGTGGTCCGACTATTTACCAACTTTTTTCAGGAACCGTGTTCCAAATGGTAACCGGTAAATAATTTCAGGACTTACGGAACACAAAACCGTAAACCTTATGGAACCGGTTGCGTTACGGAACATACTATTAATTATTAGAACGCTCAACACAAGGTAGGTACATATTGTAGTTGTCTTGTACTTCATAGTTTTAACTTTTCTGCTTTTGTCGCGGCTTAAATGTATCTATTCTTTTATATGTAAATAATGTGATTAATCAAATTAATTTTAATTTATATCTTTACATAAAAGGCGTTAAACCTGCAACTGCCTATTATATGAAAAAATGCAAGTTTTAATGTAAGGTATTCGATCTTGAACTAAAAAAAATCACCCCCACTCCCACTGTTATCCTTAAAAAAAAACGTGCATCTCTAAATTTTTCAAATTATATCTCCTGGGCGTATATGATGATATTTTGGTGATCCAAAGTGCTGAAGGCTTACGAAAGAAAAAAAGATTTGGTTTTAACAGATCGCAGTACAAAAGTTTTAGTGATTACAAATGTATTGGGACTGTCAAAAACAACCAAATAAAATATTTAATTGTTTTCCTTCATTGCTAGGTAGTTAACATTCTAAACTTATTCTTATACTAAACAGGAAAAATTAATTTGATGCAAATTGTAAATAGAGTTAGTGAATTAGTAATTTAAATCTGGTGTAATTAATTTGGTGAATTAGAGAGTTGAGAGTAGTTGTCCGACGAAGTTGTATTCAACAACCGCGCTATTTAATTATTCCTATAACATTACAATCGCGTCTATTACATCAGTCTTCTTCTGCTTGACGAGACAGCCGCAACGTCTTACATCTTCAAACTGAAACCATCCTTCATTATTAATAACAGTGGCGGAACAAGAAAAGATGCCTTACATAAATTTTATTTTATTAAAAACTATTCGACTATTAATATTGATAATAAATGACGGACAAAAGCTTCTGATCAAACAATTATTCATTAGTACTTTTAAAAAAGAGTCTTAATTACTTTTTCTATTTCTGTGTCCTTATGAGTCTATAAAACCACTGCAAACACGTCCTTTAGAAGATTTATAAACGCACTGTTTGATATTCACAACACACAATACATAAATAGTCAAAATGAGAAATTTCAATTGTTTAGCGGAAAGGGTTACCAACATAAATAAATAAATAAATAAATACATCACAGCTTATTACACATTGCTGGGTGTGCCAATCTGCTTTGTACACAGATATTGGTAATGATAAATATTTGCACCGTGAAGGCGGTTACCAGGCGTCACCTCACGGGCACTCATTGCTGGCGTGGAGAGTGCACCACAGGGGTCAATTTTGTGCCATTTAAAATTGGAAATATTTGACAAAAAACACTGTTATATTTTTAAAAATCTCATTGTAAAATTACCTCAGTAGAAAAAAATAGTATAAAAACATTTTTTATAAGGCCGGTTAAGCCATTCGTGCCTTAACAGATTGCCTTGTGATACTTGTTTTTTAATGTAGCTACTATTACTCACTTGTACCATAAATATTTACGAAGTTTAATAAAGAATACCGAGAACATCCATTTTTTTCAAAAAGTAATAATTAATGATCAATATTAACAACTTCGTTTACATGCAGTTTTGAAAATAGTTTCAGTTTTCAGTCAAAATTACGCGAAACTGTTTACATATAATTTTCAAAACAGGGGGGCAATTCTTGAAAAATGAGATGTCAGTGAGATTTGAAAGAAGTGAGAAAAAACGTCACGTGACTTATATGTCACGTAGTGAGATTTTTTCTTTAATTCTTGAAATAATTTTGTCATCTCACTACTTCACATTTCATCTCACTACATGAAAATTATCTCCCCACCTTTTTGATGGTGAGAATTAATGTCACTCGCTAATGTTAAATAGAAATTTGCTTAATACTCAAGTATATTATTATTATTATTATTAATTAATATTATAAATAAAATTATAACAAATATCATGGTTGACGAAAAAGAAGTAGCTGCTGTTTTAATGCATTTGGAAAATACAGAAATTACTCTTTGAACCAAATTTTTGAAATATTTCGGCTGAATAAAAATTTAGTGGATCGCTTGGGTGACAATTTAAATCAACCAACCAAGTTATAATTACAACCTTTAAATATTTTACAGGTACTTATACAATGCAAATACGTTTATACGTAGCAAGACACATTTTATTTGTAGTTGTTCGATAACGGCAATAATAATAATAAATAGTTAATATACAAAATTTAGTCACTCGTAAGCATAGGGGCGGAGAAAATTTGGCCCGTGGGCTGCGTACCACATAGGTACCACACACTACGGACACGGTCTAAGGATTCAAAATTCAATAAATATAGAAAAAGTAGTTACAAATGGCAACATTATCCATACCAACTAAAATAAAAATACGAATATCACGGCAAATATGTAAAGGTAATCAAAGAAAAGTGCAATGTAGTACTGTCAATGTCAAAAATCACACTTTTATGTCAAATTTGTCACTTGCTAAATCATGGCCATTTAGATAGGTGAAATATATCTCACTGTGTTTCGGGAATAAAAAAAGTGAGAAAATATGAAATGAGATGAAATTTTATGTCACCTTGTGAGAAAATTCTCATATTTCAAGAATCGGTATCCAGGTTTACAGATTTATTTGAAAACAGTTTCAGCGCATGCGCATTTGGCTGATATAAGTGACAAATCCTCTTCACTCCAAATTCTTCGTTTTGCTATTATTCCAATTATTTTTTCTACTTTGTACCACTACACACTAAAATTACACAACTGTCAGTTTATTTGTAGGTTAGTAACACGAAGTAACACACAGCGACAGAAACGTTATGCTATGTACGCATGCGCAATATCGAAACTGAATTTTAAGTGTGTACATGAGTAGTTTTGAAACTAGTTTTCAAATCAAACCCATGAATTTTAGTTTTGGTTTGAGATAACTCAAAACCGTTTTGACACTGTATACATGGTGTTTTCAAAACTAAAAACGTTATGAAAACGGTTTGAAAACTGCATATAAACTCAGTAATTGTCACCTTCAAAATATTCCCCATTAGATTTAATGTACTTACGATATGTCAACGTTGTTTTCAATTCTGCAAAACACTTGCATTTTGTCGCATAGCCTTCAAATCCTTGAGCTATTTTGCCTTTATCTTCTTTAGGGTGGCAAAACGTTTTTGCATTGTTTTCTTCATCTTCGGGAAAAGGAAAAAGTTACAGGGGCTATGACTGGTGAATACGGTGGGTACGGCATCACGACGGTGTTGGTTTTGGCCAAAACATCACGGATGAGTACTGAACTGTGACCCGGTGCGTTTTTGTGGTGCGAAATCTAGGAGTTTTTTGCCCAAAATTATTTTCGTTGTCTTCTATTGTCTCGTACAAACGGCATAGCACTTCAAGGTAATACTCCATGGGGAACTATGCCGTTGTAATTTTAAAAACATGAACAAAAAAATATAATTTCCATTTGAACTCTTTGTTTACTCGTAGTAATCAGAACACTGGGTACTTTGAGGTTCCTGGCAGACATGTTTGTGGAAGGTTATGCTGGTACTCTATATGATTGATTTGTTTTTTGGTCTTGGGTAGATGTGACATTTTTTTTGATAGTAAATGAAGATTAAATTTTAAATACCGGGGTAGAATAGAATTCACGAATGCAAAAATGAGGATTATATAAACTTTTTTGCTAATCGTTAATTTTTATTAATCTAAATTCTATCTACTTATACTGCAAACTGTATTGAATTCCTTTCCTATTGTTCTATTTACTTTTTTCTTTTTAAAACGTTACTATTATTAAATTGAAAAGCGTAGGCTCCGGGATTTAAATTAAGGATAATTTTATAAATTTATCTGTAAAATATATATAGAAAAAGTATTAATGCAAATCTGTAGAAAATTTAATAATCTTTAATTTTTATAATAACATTAATCTGGAAAAAATAACATTTAAAGGTATTTTTCGAAGAAAAACTATTTTGAGATTCTAGTAAAGTGCCATTTCCGGTTATCCGATTTACACTAAAATCTAATGGACTCTCTCCATTAAAGGAAAAGTCGAAATACAAGGTTTCAAAATCTTCTGAATGATAGTATTTGAGTTAGAGTGGAGGATCCACACATACACACAGACATCATCGTGAAAATGTTAAAATTAGATTCTAGGGACCTTAAAACGTAGTCATTTACCAAAATCTCGATATGCGATTTTTGGCAAGATTACCAAGAGTAGCGTGAAGTAAAAAATAATAATGGGCATTTACATATCTATATAAACTATAACAAAAGATTAATTTGGGGATACAACACCGAAGAAAAAATCGTATAAAAATTACAATAGGTATTTTAAACTTCCGTTGGCGTCATATGACGCCACGCGAGTACTTAAAGGTTAAATGCCTTATCCAACATTTTTACCACTTTACTACATCTTACCTATTCCGTTGAAACAACAAAATTTAATGCAGATACTTTATTTCGTAATTTTCAAATAAATAAATCGCCGAGCACGTCAAAATGTTTCGTCAATATCAATATGTATAAACTACGCATCCAATATTAATGAAACCTGACATACGGCTACATTTCACGCACAGTAATAACAACGTGATAAAAAATGAGCTAAATCAAAAACGAATAAACATGAAATTCAAAAATTCTCATTACTTTTTGATCAAACCTAATATTACAACTCTCTGGTATTTTTATTTTGTTTGAAATGCAATTTTCTATGTAGGTAAAAGTACAACTTTTAATTCTTTTTGGGGAGTCGTTACCAATTTAAACATAAAAATTCATATAAATAATATTATCATAATCTTGTGTAAGGCTCCGCCAATGGGATCCGGCAAACACAATAACAAGAGAGTAGCGTTTCCTGAAATTAGCAGGCGACAGTCGACATTCGGGAGAACTCCACCACTTCGCGACAACTTTCAGCTTTCAGGTGACAATGCGCATTCAGCACTTCAAAGCCATCGCCTGCTAGATTAAGTTTTCAAATTTAATCTAGGACTTATGCTGGATTATGCCAGACAGAGATGAGGATATTGGATATTGAATTAAGGACAAGGATGGAAAATGTAAGTGTTACGAAGGAATTTTTGAAAGCCTTGGAAATGATAGTGTGATAAAAGTTCTTTGTGAAAACTACTTGAATTGGGATGCTGTTACGTGTTTCAGGAGTATGAAATTTAATTAAATAGTTCAAATGAATTCTGATCTGTTTTACTCTTTTATAGATTTTTTTTCAAAAGTACCGAAGACTTTTGTTTGTATAAATTGGTAATAATGCAACCGCTTTATTAAAAAAAATTAAATAGCTGGGGCACGATGAGAAAAAAATCTGTTGAAGCCAGCACAATACCTCTCGCCAATTCCATTTTATTGTGCATAATTATTGTAAAGGTCTTGTAAAGAGAGATGATTATAATTTTGTAAATTATAACTTCTTATCGTATTAATTAAACATTTTATTTCCAGGAAAATTATATGGGTATCACGAACTTATATCTAAACTGCTCTTGATTTTTGACACTGACGTTTATCTTTCAATTACAAACATATGAATTTGATGGTTGGCGGTTGGTTTTTTCGAGTATTATTGCCTGCTAGATTTATGAGAACGGCCATAAAAATAAAAAAAAATGTATCTTCACAGCTTATTATCCTTTTCATTACCGTCGAGGGCATCACCTCAGGGGCTGTTGAAGTTATATACTCGTATGTATGTATATTTTGTTTATTTTTAAATTTATAAAAGATATTGCGGGTGATCTGGCAATATCTGTTATATTGAACGAAAATAAGCTTTCTCACGACCACATAACAAACATAATTGTTTCCACACGATTACCTATGTGCGAAAATTGACAATATCGTTTATGTAACAGAAAAATCATATCGCATTACTGTGTAATTATAACGCATAATAATTTGGGTTTGTCTTTTACGTACAATCGCTAAATATCAAAGTATGAAAATAAATAATATGAGGGAAAATCTGCAAATTTAACCCTTTACCCAATATTTTCACATATGATAAGGTGCACATGCACACGCATATACACGCATACGCTCATAAGTATACATTTAACATTTGCGCCAACGTATACCCATACATCAAGGTGTTATAAATGACGATTAAATGTTAGCGCTGAAAATTAAAATATTAAAACACATTTATCACCCAAACCGGTATATACAGTATTAATACAAAAATAATAACAAATCTAGATGACCGTCGCCTGGCCGAACCCGGTCACGCGGAATCCTCCTTCACGCCGTGATTATTTCTGTAAAAGAATTAACACATGAGAAATACTCTGTGAGGAGGCAATCATTGATAAAAGGTTCAGGCATTCACACACCGTACACACATGTTGGCAACTACGGGCAGTACCGCTAGTTACTACGGAACCTCTGCCGCTTCGGTGGTGATCCGGAGACATTCCTCTTAACCAACTGGATCAGATCACTACAGCCCTAACTGCTGCTACGCTGGCGACCACAGAATGTGGGTCACTACAGCCTTCCCTGCTGCTACGCTGGCGACCCTCGGGTTCACACGAGCGGCCACTACGGAACCACTGCCGCTTCGGTGGTGATCCGGAGACATTCCTCTTAACCAACTGGATCAGATCACTACAGCCCTAACTGCTGCTGCCGTTGGCGACACCAGATGTGGGCCACTACAGCCTTCCCTGCTGCTACCGTTGGCGACCCTCGGGTTCACACGATGCGGCCACTACAGTACCCAGTACTGTTCACACGCACACTCACAATCATACACATGCTAGATTAACTCTCTCACCTGAGTCAATATCGATGTTCTCATACTGAAATCTGGAAATAAACTGAAATAAAATACGTGAATACCAGTATCATTAAATGTAGCTCTTATCCAACGGCATCGGTTACGTACCTAAATAGCTAATTAGAGACAAAACATAATAAATTTAATAAAAATAATCTTACGCAAAATAATATCTGTGACAAACGTAAAAATGTAAATCTGATTTTAGTGTCCTTAAAATATGTTCACTATAATGATTATTTGTTGTAGCATACCTACATAGCAGGTAAGTTTCCCGTATGGAAATTTTTGTTGTGTTTGTTATTTAAAATTCAGACAAAACTTATTTAATTATGCAGTTTTTAATAACGTGAAATGTTGCTAACGCAAAATAATTATATTAAAGTAAATTAAATGAAAATTATAACTTTTATCACTCAACTATTTCACTAGAAATTTTTTGAGGATTTGTACATTTTGATATGCTGGTTCTATAAAAATTTTTTTTTTAAATTCCCAAAAATAAAGGCATGTTTGTTGAAATGTACATACATATTCAGTGCCATTGGTCGGCTTGAAATTTTTTATAAAAATAATGAGATAGCTAATCACGTAACTAATATTGAATAGAAATAAATTAATTTATTGTTATTTGTGAAACCGCATTATTTTTAAATACGTATATGTTCCATGGTTCTATTTATGTTTTAACTCGAATAAAAATTTTATCTATAAAATATCTGGTGTGGCCAACACAATACCTCCCGCCATTTACAGCCCGAGTCACAAGAAAGATTAAGCTAATACTTATTTTTAAATAAGAGAATTTTACTCTAATTTTGGCAGTTAATTTTTTAAAATATAGTCTGATCTAATGCAAGTAACTACCCTTTTTATAATAAAATCAAGATTAAATTTTAAATACCGGTATAGAATAGAATTCACTAATCCAAAAATGAGGATTAGCCTAAACTTTTTTGGGAATCGTTAATTTTTATTAATCCAAATACATCACATACCAACATATTTACTTATGCTGAAAACTGTATTGACTTACTTTCTGATTGTTCTGTTTACTTTTTTCTTTTTAAAACGTTACTATTATCAATTTGAAAAGATTAGTTCTGTGACAGTGACATTTATCTGTCAGTTACATACATTTGAATAACTGCGTAACCAAGGAGTTTTGTTTGTGTAAAGCGTAGGCTCCGGGATTTAAATTATAGATAATTTTATAAATTATAAAGGTATTTTTCGAAGAAAAACTATTTTGAGCTTGAAGTAAAGTGCCATATCCGGGTATCCGATTTACACCAAAATCTAATGGGTTCTTTCCATAATAGAAAAATGTGGAAATACAAGGTTTCAAAAATCCACACATACATACATACATACATACATACATACATACACACGCACGCACGCACGCACGCACGCACGCACGCACGCACGCACGCACGCACGCACGCACGCAAGCACGCACGCACGCACGCACGCACGCACGCACGCACGCACGCCCGCACGCACGCACGCACGCATGCACGCACGCACATACACACACACACATCATCGTGAAAATGTTAAAATTGGATTCTAGGGACCTTAAAACGTGCTCATTTACTAAAATCTCGATATACGATTTTTAGCACGATCCCTGTACCTCCCTTACCAAGGGTAGCGGGAGGTAAAAGTAATTTAAAAATTTCCACTCGGAAAAAAATATAGTAGCATAAAGTTAAAATCATCAAATTTACTACTTTTTTTTCTAACCTTTTAACTTAAAAACAAATGAAAATATCTGAAATGTATTTACACCATCGAATATGTTTTAAAAAGTTAGCCTGTAAAGATCTACTTACATCAATTTTGTGTAGCATGGATAATAAGAAATATTTTTATATAATAAATTTGTTACACCTTCCACCCTGTACAAAGTGCATTAAGATAAGAGGTAATTATGTATAAAAAAGATAAAATTTTGTTTAAAATATTGCTTGCACTACTTATTATCCCCAACCTACTATTTGCTCTCGATTATGGTAACTATTCATAGTTTCCGTACCCTTCTAGAAACAGAATAATTTTTCGATGTCCGTGAAAACGACGCACAAAATGTTACATTCTGTATAGCGTGTGTATTTGTATTACTATATCTATGTATGTTAGTTGCTTTGATTATTTCACAGAATTACAAAATGGAAGTTAAATCTCCATTATGTATTTTATTTCAATTAGCGGCACATAGCAATCTTACTCATCAAACAAATGTTTCCCCTCCTTTTATTGGAGTGAATTATTCGATAAAAAAAAGCTTTTAAATATTCTCTTTGTCGTCTTTTCGATTTCGTTTGATGCGACTCCCGCGAATTCTTAAAATACAGAATGACAAGACAAGAGATGTAATAAAACAAAGCACTCGGAGAGATGGAGTAAAATTGTTATGTCACAACAGTGTAAACGTGTGTCAGAGAAATAAATGGTACAAAAAATGTGGGGTATCTATTTTGATCTTGCTGACAATTTATACAGATGTGAAAAATTTGTTTCGGAGATTCGCAACGGTTTCCACGACAAACCAAATAAAAATAATAAATTCGCGTCTTGTAAAAAATTAAGAACTGTTCGAAGAGACAAATGTTTTATTTAGTTTCGCAATGTTGCTTTGGGAAGTTTATTTCAGAAAATATACTTATCCTGCAACATCATACGATAAGGTCTTTTCTTTATTCTTTGTTTTTGTTTTAATTATTTATGTGATACTGTTTTTTACCTCCCGCTACCTTTGGTAAGGGAGGTATAGGGATCGTGCTATAAATCGCATATTGAGATTTTGGTAAATGACCACGTTTTAAGATCCCTAGAATCCATTTTTAACATTTTCACGATGATGTCTGTGTGTGTATGTGTGTGTGTGCGTGCGTGCGTGTGTGTGTGTGTGTGTGTGTGTGTGTATGTGCGCGTGCGCCTTTGTGTGTGTGCGTGCGTGCATGTATCATTGTATTTCTACCTTATTCTAATATGACTGCAAAATAACGTCCAAAAATTATATAATTGATGAGGATTAATCGGAATTTGGACAGGAGCGAATAAATTTACATTCGAATGTCGCTAACGTTTCGATTTATTTTAAAACCATCCTCAGAGGATTCTATAAAAAACAACAACAAACATTGTGTTACAATATCTCATACATGTATAAAGCAAAAACTAAATTACAAGTTATTATCATACAGACTATAAGTTAGTACATACCGTTGAGACAATGTAGTATAAAACATTGATATATTTCTTCTGGAATATTTTATACTGGATTCTTTTAACGGTATGTACTAATTTATAGTCTATGAGATATTGCAACACAATGTTTGTTGTTGTTTTTTATAGAATCCTCTGAGGATTCGCTCCTGTCCAAATTCCGATTAATCCTCATGGGAAGAGGCCATTAGATTTTGGTGTATATCAGATAACCGGAAATGGCACTTTACTTGAAGCTCAAAATAGATTTTCTTCAAAAAATACCTTCAAATGTTATTTTTTCAAGATTTGATTATTTCAAGATTTGTGTTATTATAAAAATTAGAGATTATTAAATTTTCTACAGATTTGCATAAATACTTTTTCTATATATTTTATGGATAAATTTATAAAATTATCTATAATTTTAATCCCGGAGCCCACGCATTAAACAAGCAAAAGTACTTGGTTACACAGTTCATATCTCAAATGTATCTAACTGAAAAATAAATGTCACTGTCAAAGAACTAAACATTTCAAAATAATAATTGTAACGTTTTAAAAAGAAAATAGTAAGTAGAACCATATAGGTATATGGAATAGATCTTAATACAGTTTCCGCAATAACTAAATATGTATGTATATCAAATTAATAAAAATTAAATAGCGGGAGATTTGGTGTTGGCCACATCAGATTTTTAAAGTAATGTTTTTTGAATGATTTATAGAATAAAATGTGTAACTTTTAAAGTATTAGAACCTAGCAGCTTCATCCAAAATATCTCGAGGAATGTATGTTTCATTAATTGTAGCGAATGGGAATGTGAACGATAGCAGAATAAATCAAATTTAATCCATCAGCTATTTTATTATTATTTATAGACAAGCTAGCACGCAAATAAACAACTCTTGCTTATACTTTAAAGTTTCCCTTTTCGTCATAGATACATACAATACTATTATATAAATTTATAAAACTCATCGAAGGGAAAGAGAATTATTTTTAAATTATGTACGAGCTTTTCGCCGTAGGCTATTTCTGTTAGTCGATAAATCAATCGTATTTAAAGACTATGGTTGAATTCAATGGACAAGTTGATAAGTTGTTAAATCCATGTAAAATGTTAACTTTAATCTGATATCATTTAAATTTTTATTCAATTCAACGAGTAGCGATAATTAATCATTTTGAGTTCATTCAATAAATTTTCTTTTTGTTTGAATAAATATTTCTTTGTGTTAAATTTGAATTTAGATCAAATTTACAAAGTATAAGTCAATTATTTTAATTAATTAGTTCATTTTATTATTTGGCATTACTCATTTAATTTATAAAATACTTTGATTATAAATTATGTTTTAATTTACGCTTATAATACATATTCTGCAAACTTCCATACGTAAGGGTATATAATATTGACCAAAAGCTTGATCATCATAGATCTGATCAACTGTTTAACTTTTTCCGAAAAAAAAAAAAAACGAAAAATCGAAGAAAAACTGATAAAGTAAATAGTAGTCAGCAAACAGATTATAAAAAACCAATAAAATTTAATATGAAATATTTTTCTCAATTGCTAATAGTTACGAAGGTATTGAAATTTAAATATTGGCCAAGGTTGCCACAACATTTAACTCAATATAATTTTTTTTTTTTTTTTTGAAAAACAATAGCATATCTAAGATGACCTCTGAAAGGTAAACAAAAAGCCTCATTTAATTGAAGTAAAAACTCATTTTTCACTGGCTTATATCTCGGAAACTACAAATACCCAGGCGCATATTCGTGGGGGGGGGGGGAAGATGGGGAGGTAATTACCAGTCCCAAAAGCCATGACATAACAAAAAAAAATTCAAGCTACCGCAAATATAATTTAAGATAAAGAATAAAATACAATTAAATAATGTATTTTAGACAGTTAATATTTGATGGCTCGTTTTTGAAATACGTAGCATGGATGTTAAAATATAATTGTAATAATAATAGTGCAGGTGTTATTAAATTTTCACAGTTTAGACAGTTTTACAGGTAAGTCAATAATCCATTAAATATATTATCTTTTATAAAATATTCTGCGATCTGGCAAATTATTTTTGTACATAGAAGGGGGAAAAGCTGCAGCTCTACATCCCTTTAAAAATGTAACTTTCAATTATAAGGCATTTGACCTTGAATGAAATAAAACAGACTGCTGCGCCTTTTTTTACCATAACAAGCAAATTAAGTGAATTACTGTATCACTAATTTTCGTTTTATGCTATTTTTTCTCTTTGTTTAATTCTTATTCATAGGTATATCTGATTTTATTGTATATTATACATGAATTAATCTTTACTTATTCTATACCTACATTAATGCTTGTTTTCATTATTATTCTGTAAATGGGATTTGTATCCTGTAGAATAATGTAATAAATAAATAAATAATTAATAAATAAATAATGACCTATTATCTCGATGAAAAATTCTAAAATGATTAAATAATTTAAAATAATTATATAAAAACTAGACCTCTCCCATACCCCAAGCTGTATACGCGCCTGCGAGTACCTACTGAAGATCGGAACCTATGTTGATTAAGTTTTTCTACTCATTTTGGAAAAAATATAATTTTTGCTACAACATTTAATTAAATTATGTTTCTAATGAATTACTTTATTTCGTTGATATTTAAATATTATCATTTACTCAATAGTAAATTTCTTGGAAATCCACCCAAAAGTCATTAACCGACACGTGTATTCGACACCACGTGAAGGATGACAGATGTTGGTGTGTTATTATACCCAGCCCACCGACCCTAACCTACATGCTCGCCCTACACTGTCCTACCTACCTAACCTCTATGGCGAGATCGTCAGATGTTTACTATATTGTGCACAGCACACTATGGTACTTATTCCCTAACAATACATATCCTCATAAGCTCATATGCATGCATGTTAGTTCATTTCACATAATTTTGGCACAAATGAAACGATTATTGAGGAATTATGAGTTTTGTGAAATGTGACAAATTTTATTATCTGTAATACGATTATAGTTACGACTGATGATAAATAGATTTTAGGGGGGTGGTACATACTTTATATTACAGACATCTGAATGAGTTAATAATTTATTTTAGGTGTTTGATGCAAAAGATTTTACTTAATACTGCAAAAGAAATATATTATGTTATGAACATGCGTGTGAAATAAAAATTCTGTTTGCAATATCCTCACAAACTGAAATGACAAGATTGACAAGTAATATTTTGAAAATTTCAATCTAAAATTCGATCAGTTTATGTGTTTGAAGTTATATATTTTGCCTGTGTATTATTTTTGTTTGTAGTTTAAAACAAAAATGTGTCAGGTAAACGTCGGTAAAATATTTCTTCAAACAAAAAAGGTATACAAATATCATGGCAAACTGACAATGCAATAAAGCTTCATAATTTCGAAAAGTTTAACTAGGTTTATTTTTTATGTTCATGCAAGTATTTAAATAGCATCAACGCAAATCTAATTTAAAAATAATTTCAAAAAATATAAAAATTTCACATTTCAAATCAACGATGATATGGCTTTCATCGAAACCGGAAATTTATTGTAACGTTATTATTTATGGGTGAAGTGTAAAAATCAAAGAATTATTATTAATTAAAATAGATGTTTATTAAAATGGTAAATATATATTAAACAATAATAACAATGACGATTACTATGGTTAAACAAATATTAAATACTAACTTAAGACAAAAAATATAATTAATTAGGTACTTAAACTCTCATCCCTGTGGCGTAGGTACGCTCACGTTACATTATGTTTGCTTTCAAAATTGTAATTTAAAGTAATGGCCCAAAATTAATAAATAAAGAAGACAATAGCCATTGTTCAAATTTTTTGAATCACAGTGCATATTTTTTTTACATATTTATTTTATTAGGGCTGGTATTTTCACTTGCAAATAAAGGTTTAGATAAATTTATCCTTCGGATAAATATTTTTCTTGTCTTTTCACTTGCAAATAAATTTATTCCAAAGAATAACATCTGTTATTCGCGGAATAAATTATTCGATACTTGGGTAGCGAATAACCGTTTATTCGTAAGTTTATTACATTTCCACATGCAAATTTATTAACAAAATGGACGTATTAAATATTTTTGATGATTATGATGATATTTCGAACTATGTATTAATAAATAACGTGAAAAATCGATCACACACCATCACACAGCGACATAACCACAAGCATAAAAGAATCTTTTGACATATTCCGATTTTGAAAACATTTTATTATTATATATTGGGGATCCCATTTGATTTCAAACAGTGAATAGATAAATCATTATAGTGTTCCTGCCATTTGACGATGGCAAAATATTTTCGAATTTTGGATACTTTGGTTGAAAACAATGACAAACATTTACTTTGAACTTAAAGAAATACAAGAAGTATAAGGACAATTTAACAATATACATATCTCGTTTACCATATTATGAGCGCTGCATTAGATGGTACACTTGTTAAATTACAGTCTCCCGGGGCTAAACATGCAGAAGAATATAGATGACATTGACATTAAAGATGTCAAACAAAATTCTGATAACTGCGGAATCAAAAGAATTTCATTCTTGCCTGCTTAACGTGGCTCCCCCAATTCCATCCTTCTTTATTGACATTCACTCTGTAAGGCTACAAGTTTACGAACGTTAAAGTTATTCGACAGATAGTTATTTGTTTCTTTAAAATGTGTAAAAAGACGCTATAAAATGATTCGTTGGATAAATATATAGAATAAATTTATTTAACGAATACTTATTCGAAAGTTTATTCGGAAGTCAAAGTACTGGGCCTTAATCGTATCCAGCAATTACAAGTATTTAAGAAATTACACAAAACGAATAACATCCACTGATTTTTCTTCATCGGTCTGTCTATAACTTGTTTATGGTAGTTGCACAATTTATACTCAGAGCTGGGCAATACTTGCAAGAAAAGTACTTTATTAGGCTTGCAAGTACTTTGAGTACTTCAAGTACTGTACTTGAAGTACTTTCTATTTATAGTACTTTGTACTTGAAAAAGTAAATTTATTCACATGTACTTGGTACTTAGTACTTGGAAAAATACTTGAAGTACAATGAAAATACTTGAAGTACTTTAAATGTACTTGAAGTACTTTAAATGTACTTGAAGTATTTTAATTGTACTTGAATTACTTTACGGGGTCTCGTGGCCGCGTGCCTGAGTGTCAGGTCGAGAATCTGGGGAATCGGGTTCGATCCCGACCGACGCCAATTATTTCCAATTTTAAATGGCACAAAATTGACCCCTGTGGTGCACTCTCCACGCCAGCAATGAGTCCCCGAGAGGTGATGCCTGGTAAGCGCCCGCACGGTGCAAATATATCATCTTTACCGATATCTGCTTACAAAGCAGATTGGCACATCCAGCAATGGGTAATAAGCCGTGATGATATATTTTTATTTTATTTTATTTGAATTACTTTAAATGTACTTGAATTACTTTGTTTGTCTGTCAGTGTTTCTTTTGCAGAGGTGTGGTGTTATGTGAATTTCATTAATAAATATATTTTCAGCGATAATATGAAAGTAAAGATATATTTGCAAATTTTTTGGCATAAATAAATTAATTCTAATCTGCGCATATTGCATATACATAAATGTTTGTATTACCTAACTACAGTGCTAGGACTTTGCAAATAGAAAAGTTGCGGAAACTGGCGCTTCCAGAGTTCGTTAAGTCCTTAACTATTTCTTCGGAATTCCTTACGGCAACTAAAATTGGCGGGCAAACCGCATAGTGGGGATGTGGAAAGATTTATAAGTACCAGCAATACTATAAAAATCGTGTCTTGGAATAGCTTGTCGGTAGATTCCGAAAATGCCACAATGATTTGGTTAAATAAGCGTGAGCACAAAGTCAAGGCAACTCCTAAAGCCAAACCACAAAGATGGTATTCTTACTGAGGCCAATGCCAATGATGAGGACGAGGTAAGCGAAGAGTCTATAGATAAGGCTTAGGGAAAAGCTAGCACAAATAAATTTTAGTCTTTATACGGGATGTTTCTAAACCTGTGTCACAAATTTTAAGGTTATAGTACTGACCAAAATAACTAAAAATGCTTAATCATAGTTCTGATATTTAACTGTTTCCGAGAAAAAACGAAAAATGGAAAAAAACTGACAAAGATAGTGATCGAACAAAATTTTGCCAGTAAATATTGGCCAAGGTCGCCACAACATTTAAATTAGTACAATTATTTGTAAGGCGATTTAAATTAACTTTTCCCGCAACTGTTAACACGTGACGTGACGTCACAACGAATATGTTTTCAAATTGTTCACTTCTGCATTAAAGTTTGTGTGTGTATTGCTGTTTTAATACATATATTAATTAATTAATAGTTTATTAGTAATGAGACTGTTAATAAAAGATGTGTTAAATTATTTAAATGCTTCTGTGTGTAGTAGAAAGTTTTGTGAGGATGAAGAAGTGTTGAATGTTGAATTCTGGACATATGCTAGCATATCTTAAAACACAATCAGATGACAAAAATTAAACACTTCTCTTTAGATTAAACCAGCGGCGTAAATAAATATGTATCCGCATGAAATTACTGGAAAATTGATAAATTCTGGCTCACTAGCAATAAAAAGCATCTTGTTCGTGTAAGGCGGGAAACTAATCTAAATATAACCTACACAATAAAATAATTGAATATATTTATATTATTTTGGACCTACCAACACATGCGTAATCTTCGTTACAAAAATGTAAGGAACAAACAAAAATTAAATTTGTAACTCGTTTCCCAATTAACATCTACAATGCTTCACGTCTTAATCATTTCTTCGATGCCATATTTATTTATAAATTTAACTTTTTGGAAATGTGTGAAAACGAAGGGTGGGACTTCTCGATTTTTAGGAATGACATTTCGGAACACTTATGATTTCGTTGGTTTTGGTGAAAATTCCATATTTCTACAATATTTACAAATATAAAATTAATCCTTAAACGATTTAATATTGCATTCATGTTGTTTTTAACTTATTTATAGTAAATTTATGTCATTATTTTAACAAGCAACTACAAACATTATACTTAACCTTATTTCTGTAAAAGTATACAATGTCTCAAAATTGTAGGAATACTAGTGAATTTTATTTTATAATCAAACACAGGAAATGTTCACAATCATCATAAATAAATATAAATTTAAATACTTGCTGAATTTTGAAAATCTCGTCAAAAATTCTAACGTTACTTCTTACAGAGTTTAAGAAACTATACGAGTACTCGTTGTGACGTCACAAAATTAGTGCGATGTTTGCTCACCAGGTAGAGTCTGCACAATTTGAATCGCGTATAGTTTTCGATATATTGGAGGTAACTACGTAAAAACTCATTTTTAACTGCCTTGTATCTCGGAAACTACTGAAGATCGGACCCATGGTGATTAAGCTTTTTTTACTCATTTTGATCAGTACTTATATACCCTTTAGAATCACCTGTGCAAGTATAAATACTATTTTATTTCTTACTTTTTTAAAATTTTATTTGGTTTATTCGTAATAAATTATAAATACCTGTGCACAGATTTTAATTTCCCACTGCACATTTTGTGTCCAACTGTACGTTAGAATTATCTCTGCTGAGCAGGTTAATTAATCGTGCAATTAGATAATTTATTTATATTTATTTGAGTGCAAACATGATTGAGTTTTAGCTAATCAGAAGCATAGATGTATCGGAAAAATTTTGAAACCATACTTTTTTTAGTTTGTAAAAATGGAATATTGACAACTCAAATTAAGCCTGAGATATCTAGCTGGAAAAATTAGAACTATTGTAGACACATATACCAAGTTTATATTTCTAAAATTCGGGTGTATTTCTCAAAAAATTTATAATTTCGCGATTCGAAATAAAAAATTTCTTCATATTTGACAAATGCAGTCACAAAACAACATTAGCTGTCATTCGATATGTGTCTTTCGACCACTATTTTCGCTTGCGACAGCAACGCCGCCATAGGTGATTTGAGTTGCCAATAGTTACTGTACCTATGTTGTTCTTATGAGTACGTAAAGTAAGTATACCTAATTAGTAAAGCAGTTGATTTAAGACCATTTTTCCAATCCACTTTGATTATGTTGTTGCTTATATTCAGTTTTTTAATTAAAGTATGCTACATAAAACTCAATCGTTATATAATATTTTAAAACGAATATTTTTGGGATGTTGATTTATTACAAATATTTTAAATGATAATAAATATTTAAATTTCACTCCAAAATTAATATTGTTAAATTGTTATTTAGAATCGCACTGACAAAGGATGATAATACAATATTTCGAATACCTTGAAACTTTGAATATTACTCAACGAAGCAACCCCTTAAAAGTTTGTCATTATCCTGCTAACTTTCATTAATTTTGAAGTCAGTATGCACAAAAACAAAAGTCAGTAATCCAATCCTCTCATTTAGCATCCCTTAGTCGTTAACACAACTGCTTGTAGTCGAGTGTCCTCGTATTGTCCTGCACAAACACTTTCCCTCTCAGACCAGCCCTTGCAGTCCTGGCGTCTTTTCATAGCTGTCACTGCTGCTTGAAACGCAAAATGCTACCCCTTTGCAAGCAGACCGTCTACATGCTGTAGCTGTAGTGTAGTACGTATATACGTTTGTACCCCGCTGACATGAATGAAGTTAGGTTAGAAAGGGAAATGCGAGCAAATCGGATAGACAAGAGGGAGAGTTGTTCTAGAAATGGAATTGTTTGTTTTGAATGCTATTGCGAGTAGGAAATAAATTGTGTAGGAACAGTACTTTTAAAATATACCGTTGAGTTCAGCAGAAAATTTTACATGTGACACAATAAATAGTTATTTATGATATGTGTTAAAAATGACATTTTATTTTGTGAAAAGGAAGTTTGGAACACTATTTTTAATTTAAATTTGTATTTCTAATAATTTTTTTCTACAAATCTATTAAAAGTGGGATTTTTAATATTTGTCTTTAGCGTTTATAATGCCATTTTATGACACCAGTGTTAAAAGTGACAGATCATTGTTACTTTTGACACTAGTGTAAAAGTAAATGTCAAAAAATTATTACAAATAAAAATTTAAATTAAAAAACAGTGTTTGTAGAAAAAATAGTGTATGACATACGTGTTAAAAGTGATTTTATTTTGTTCGAAGGTTTGGATCACTGCGCTTCGCTTCGTCATTTTTAACACTTATATCATAAATAACTATTTGATTTTCACTTTTAACACTGGTGTCAAAAAATTACATTTTTAACGCTAAAAACAAACATTAAAAAAGCCCACTTTTAATAGATTTGTAGAAAAAATCAACCACTTTCGGCATAATTCAACTATTTAGATTTTTTTTTAAAAAAGCGGCCACTTCTTTATCACTATATGTCGAGAATGGCATTTATACTCTACACTTTGTAAACACAGTTTTATAAAGAAAGCTATTGTTTACAGTACTATAAATTAATAATCGGCAATTTTTAGAAAACGTTATTCCCAAGTCTACTTAAAATTGAAGTTAAATAAGTTCAAAATATTGAAGTTTTTTAAATGGAAACCCCCATTTTTTATTATTTAAATGAATTCTTTGTTAAAAAATAGGGGTAGTTTGTGTATCATGTTCTATGTTGAAAGTTAATAGATTTTTATGCAGTGTTCTATTTTTTTGAACTTTTTGAACTTCAAATATACGTTGGCGTAGAAATTGCATTTTTCAAAAATTGTCGATTATTAATTTATAATAGTGTAAATAAAAGCTTTCTTTATAAGACTGTGTTTATAGAGTATAGAAATTCAATGCCATTCTCGATATATAGAGTGATAAATTAGTGGCCGGTTTTAGATGAAAAATCAAAAAAGTTTAATTACACCGGAAGTGGTCGACCATGAGTTACATATTTTTATGCTTTTATATAAAAAAATTTCTGCTAAATTAAATGGTAAAATCAAAAAAATAGGAAATTTAGAGTCTACTTCCGGTTAAAACGGAAGTGCTACTGCTTTGAAAATATTTTAGTTGAAACGGGCATGTCGGAAAACCCCTAGATATCAAATTTCGTAAAATAATATTTAATAGTTTATAAAATAACGATAGCCTAAGCTCGTCCTGAGAAACTATTTTTTCCAAAACCAGGAGGTGGAAAACGTTATTTTTACAGAAATAAATGATTTTCATATTTAATATTTATGATAAGAGTAAAAGCTATAATAAACCCTTACTTTCTGTGGGCGAAAAGGGAGAACGGGGTTATCCACAAATCCAGGAGTTAAAGTTTCTTATGCATATTTAACGAGACATTTAGGTACTGTCCAGAAAGCGTACCTTAATTTTTTATTAGTCCATTAAAATAATTAATTATTTACTGGTAGGTCGAAATTAACTTGGGCAAATATTGTTTCTCAAACTAATTCATAATAAAATCATTTTTCCTTGTTTCACCCATAAATAGATACTCTAAAATATTTATAGACAATGTACGAGGACGAGTCCTTCATCAATTTTCTAAATTAATAATATACGAGTAGGTATGCTCTTCGGATTATTTCCCTAAATGTCAGTGTAATAAACAGATTTTTGCTTTGCTTAACACAAAAAAGTAATTAAAAGGTATCTAAGTGTCCAAAAAATGCGTACCTATACCTATAATATTTCTACGTGAAAATCCGCTGGCCCAAGTCAAGTGTTATAAAAATGGTTCTAATGCCATAAAATTGAAATATAAAGCCAAAGATGGAACTAAATTTATGAACAATATGTGGCTAACAAGTACAAGTACTAAAATATTTTGGCTCATACGTCGAAGGGTTTTAACTAATTATCAAGTAATTAAACAAAATGGCTACAATTTTTTTTTGTCAAATACCTTTTACGATAATTGTTTATTATGGGTTTCATTAATGTAAACAAAATAATTTATTAAGGAAATTTGCATGCATTTTAATTATAGTGTGTTGTATTTAAAGCCGCTAAAATGATATCTTAAATTGCGACAGCCCGTGCCGCAGTGCGCCCGGTCGTGTAAGTATAATTTGTAAAAAACAAATTTTTAATTTTAATAATTTTTACCGTTAGCGCTTTTATGGAGCACAATCCTTATATAGAACATAATGTAAAAGAACGCTCATAATACGGGTCATCTTCTTTGGTCAAAAAGGTCGACTTTTTAATGAATAAGCACGTTTTAGTGTCCCTAGAATACGATTCTACTATTTTCACGAATATTGACCTACTCTGTAAAATATTCGCTAAACGAATCGTTATCATAACGAAATCGCTGTTATGAAATTCGTTATGCCTACTTAACGACAATCGTTATCTTCGTATTTGTATTCTGTAACACATTTTAAAAAATAATAACCAAGAGAGCAAGTTAAGCACTTTATTTCCTAAAATTTAATAATAATTTTAAATGAAATTTATAAAATAACTTTTATATTTTGCGTTCATAATGAAGTCATTTACCTAATTTATTTTTAGTTAATTGACAATTCATTTTAATAATATAATGTCGAAATTATTATTTTTTTTTATTCAGGGATGATTATTTACATGAAAATGTACAAATGGTTACAAATATAATCACAAATTGAGTAAGTAAATGTTAATTGTAAATATAAAAAATAAAAAAATATAAAAAATAGTATAAAGAACTCATTTTATAAGACATTCTTTCGCACTTGTCAATTAGAAAACTCGCTAACGCTCGTTTTCTAAATTTTGACGCGTGCGAAAAAAACATGTCTTATAAAACACGTTCTTTAATATACTATTAATGTCACTAACAATACTTCTAGGTTAGATAACTTCTGGTGGAAATCAACTGTCAACCTGCCAGCTGTAAGAGTCTTCTTCTTGTTGTGGGCCATAGCCGCTATGCTAGAGCTACTATTACCATCTGTAGACAAATTGTGAAGCTTGCGCTAGACGCTAGGAATATACTTAATCCTGGAACCTATCTACCTTTCGGTGTAAGGTTATGGTTGTGTCTTGTTTATGCTCATCTATTTTTCTTCATCCTGTTTTCTTTTCCAAATTTCTCTCCATATTTTCTTGTCTTGCATTAGTGGACTCGCTTCTTGCCATTTCACACCTCTCTTTCCCAAAGCTTCTCTTACATCTTCATTTCACGTCTTTGCTGGTCTACCTCGCTTTCTTTTACCTATTGGTTTAGCTTCGTAAATTCGTTTAGCTGTTCTTTCTTCTTTCATTCTGTATAGATGCCCTTTCCAACGTAGTTGTATTTCTTATATGTACTCTTTTATTGGTTTTACGCCTAGGTTTTTCCTATAGACTTCATTCCTGATGCGATCGTACTTTGTCTTTCCTTCTATTCTTCGGAGGAATCTCATCTCGATATTTCTTAGTCTGCTGTGCAAACGCTCTGATGTTGTCCATGACTCACATCCATATGTCAGAGTTGGGATGTTGGGATTGCGACTTTTTTGTACACTTCAACTTTTGTCTCTTTAGGTACTTCCATTTTCATTAGGAATTTTGTTTTTAAGGTATTAAAAAGTATGCCTCCTTTACCTACTCGATCCGCACTTCCTGGTCTATCTGTCCGTTCGTGTGTATATTTACTCCTAAATACTTGAAAGTTCGTACTTGTTCTATGATTGTGTTTTCTATTCTTATTGTGTGCTCCTTATTATTGTCATTCACTATCATAGTTTTGGTCTTTCCTTTATTTATTATCATATTCCATTTTTTAAATTCGTTGTGTACTATACTCATGTTGAACTGGAGGTCTTGTTCATTATCTGTAATTAGCACTATATATCGTCCGCATAACATAGTTCCGAGATAGTTATTTTTTGCATTTTCCAATATCCTACGTCATAGGTTTTAAGTTTGTTTTTTTATGTTCTTAAGAGCTTCGTCCATGTATAAGTTAAAGAGTAAAAGGCTCAGGATACAGCCTTGTAGGCCCGTCGATGTCGTAAACATTTCTGAAGGAATATATACTTATTAAATTATTTTAATATTACCTTGCAAAAATGCTATAATACGACGGGTTTTTGAGATCACTGTTCAACATAATAGCAATTTTATTTTAACAAGAATAAAAGCACTGGATTATTGAAAAAACGCTTATGTAACGAATGATTTTTTCAGTCGGTAAAAATAACGTTATCGTTATCTTTTTTTCGTTATTTAGAATGAAATTATTGTTTACAGAATACTATTTTAACGATTATAGTTATAATAACGATATGCCAATTGATAACAACACATGTCATAACGAACATTTACAGAATAAGTCTATTAAATGATTCTTATTATTATAACGATATAACGTATTAAAGATTTGTCCTATAAGTATGTGAGTATGTGTCTGTATACTCGTATGTTATGTGACGATTATTTCGCCGTCGATCGATAACTCCAATACTACAACAAAAATTATCCTTCGTATTCCTCCTTTTTACATACGTAAATATGAAGAGTTATAATATAATATTTAATCTCTATACGATTTGATTATATTCAATTTTCATATTTAATACATTTATTTGTTTGGTTGCATCATCATTCAATTGGGATTAAAAAAAATTAAATTAAATCAGCATTTATATATATATATATATATATATATATATATATGCATAAAACGTGCATTTTTATTTAATTTTTGTTTAATTACCAATTAAAATATTGGCACAACGGAAATTAGAGATTTTTTATATATCCCAAAAGTTTTCAGTAAAATATTTTTTATTTATTTATTATGAATTATTCAATAGGACATTAGTCCCAATTACAGAATAATATACAAAGTACATATACAAAAAGTGAGAGAATATTAACAATTACATAATATTAATTCCAAATTATTTAAGAAACAATATTACTTAATATATTTTTAAATTCGTTAAGACTTAAACTAAAATCAAGATCATTGTGAACTGTATTGAATGAGCGATACATAGAAATTACAGGGTAATTAGAATGGTAATTAGTATGAGATACATTTGATATGAACGTATTGTTATCTAGTGTTACATTTATTTATATAGAAATTGAATTGGCTTAGTAAACTATTGTAATCAACAAAATTGTTTACAATTTTATACAAAAATATTAATTGGTTTCTAAAATGCCTGTTTGAGATAGACTCAAATTTAAATCCGTTTATTAAAGATTTGTAATCATAGTCAGGCCAGTACCCAAATATTCTGAAGAACACAATTTTGCAAAACTTTTTTTGAATTGCCTCAATAGCGGTAACTAAATATTGATAAGAACGATACCAGATAATTAAACAGTACTCAAGTTTGCTAATAACTCAACATTTTAAACAATGTGATGTAACAATCAACATCTCTGAAATCATAGGCCGTGCGTAAAGGCCTGTGTCCACGATCCTAGAAATCGATCCGAGTTCTCGGATATAGTTCGCAATTCGATATCTCGGATCGTGGACACTACCAACTCGGACGCAAAAATCGTTTAGAAAACTAGAATGGAGAAATGCGTTCCATCCCATTTTTTCGTACAAGTTGCTAATTTCATTTAACTGTTTCCAATTTAAAATCTTGACGTTTGATGTCTGATAAGCTTGAAAATGAAAAGGTTGTAAAATATTACATAATTTTACTTATTTTTGATATTGATTATAAATAAATTAATATATTCGTTGTAAAAATTTAATTTACTTATAGCCGGGATTATTTTTTTTAAATTTTTTATTAGATTTTAGTATTGGTAGAAATGGCTGAAACTAACTTCATTAATTCGACCAACCTGACATCTGTAGTCATACAAATTCAATGTTTATGATCAAAAAATGTGATCGAGAACTCGGAACGATTTCTAGCATCGTGGACACAGGCCTTAATATAAAACCTACTAATTTATAATAATGATTAATTACATAATCTGCGTGGTTGGCAATGTTAATTTTGGATCAAGAAGAAGGCCTAGGTCTTTTATAACTTATATAATACTTTTTGTAAGTTCTCCTAAGGGATACGAATTTCTTGACGTTGGGCTTTTACTATTCATAACAATTAATTTAATTTATTATTTATCTATTTTTAAAATATCATGGATCTCCTCACTGTCAACACGAGTAGGTACCAATTAACAGCATACACATATAACCAATTATAACATCAATAATCTATATACCATCTTCCCTCTGTCATTTACTCGTATCTCTTTCTACCCCTCTTTGAACTGCTGTACACCAGCCCAGCGCACTATTGAGCATTGCCCGTATACTGTGCGTACACTATAGCACAGTACGCACCCTTGCATACGGGGGTAGATTTGCGTGGCGTCAGTGTGCGTCTCTCGCCCCCTTGAACCACACGGGGTGTCCGAGGTACAGCCATGGCGAAAGTTATGCAGGGATAGGTCACGATGTGGTTGTAGGGAGTTTTATTGCGAGTTGTGATTATATAAGTAGTTAAAGAATGTTAAATTAATGGAGTTTATAGGTGATTTACACATTAGTAGTCAGCGCTTACATTACGGGAAAATTGTATTTTTGGGACAGTAACGAAGTTGTGTTTTTGTAATTTGTATTTTTTTAAAAATGTATAATGTATGCGAAAGATGGAACGTTACGAGTATAGTGTTTCCGAGTGAGGTTGCTTTGATTTTGATTGAAGTCTGTTTGTTTAATTTTGAATGAGTTTTGTTGTCATTTTAAATTAAAGGTAATATTTTGACGTTTATTCTTTTAAGAATTTCACTCCAGCGGATATTTGAAATATTCCTTATTAAAACACAAACAACTTTTTTCGGAAACCCTGTAGGATGTGGTGTATTAGGGATTAGGGGATATAATAAAATATACAAGGTTACCTATTTTTCAATGGATATGTTCTACTAAGAATTTTTCATATATAATATCATAAGTGGTAAATTTTTGCTGGATTTTTTTCAGATTGTTACGAAAGCCGGTTGCCTAGCAATTTATTGAGTGACATTGACAAAAAAATCACGAGTTGTCAAACGAGTGATTTTTGATCAATCACGAGATAAATTGGCAACAGGCTCGAGTATTTTATTGTGTTTAGTGGTAGTATGTTTCAGTTTGCTTTTTCAACGTTTTAAATAGATTCCTGTTCGAATCGACTAGTTTTTAATAAAAACTGATAACACTGCAAATATACAGACTTTGACAGGTATGTAAACAATATGTTTCTAAAACGTCAAAAAATTTTAGCTTTCAAAACTCACTTACTTGTAAAAATACGACATCTTATTGGCTTAAAGGATGCGAAAAAAAATTTGTGACTTTGTTTTGTCGAAATGAAACTTGGTAACTATGCAGAATCTTAAATTTGGATTGGGTCATATATTTATGAGTGAAATAGTCATTCTAAAACATATCATACGTTTGAAATTCAAACAATGAATTCCATGTTTCGTAATTTAATATATTGAACAAGATATATGGTAAAAGTTACTGAAACAATTCAAATTCTGTATATTAATGCAGAAAATTGTATTAAAATTAGACTATTCTTGCAGTTTGCAGTTATATAAAGTAGAACATTACAGCGAATACAATACAAAAGGTTAAGCAAAGGTAAACGTAGTTCAGCTGCTCCAACTCTTCAATCGCAGTTTCCGTGTGTAGCGAATCTTGTAATACTCGTATCTCTAACTAATATTATACACTTGCAATATTTACTTAATATATTTCTCATTCTAGCTAACTAATTATGATAGTAACCATTACGCCATTCAAGAACACATTGGTATTATTAAAGAACAGATGAATTTGAATTAAATTCATTTATTTTTTAAGTCTAAAATATCAAATTATTTGATATTTCAGCCATAGATTAGTGAACTCTGATTAAGAGTAAAAAATACTACCAGTCATAGAATTTATTTTAAAACTAAGTATAAAGAATGGTGTACAGTACACCAATCTATATCACACATTGTGATAGAAATGGTTTTTTTCTGTCACGTTCGCTGGTATTTATTAAACAAAGTAACTTTTGCCCTTTAAATAATTTCTTCGTCCATTTATTTTTATTACGATGCAATATTGATATGCAAAGGCAAAAATCCAAAATAAACTTGTAAATTTTATCACTTTCCCGAAATGTTAAACTTGTTTACCGCCCAATAATGTCAAATTAAACAAAATATGCAAACTGCCTGTATAAAGTTTGTTAGATTTTTAGTTTGTAAAATATAGTGACAAGTATACTGAACACGCCAAAGAGGAATATACATATTATTACATCACGATTGTCAGATTATTGGCTAGGGGCCTGATTTGTCAAATGTTCATTATACTAGTTAGTGTAACTATAAACGAAATAAATTGTCAAAAGTTTTGTCTTGTGTAACTATTGCAGATTTAATTTTATCTACGTTTTAAATGTAACCTAAAAGTTTCGAAGTAGACTAATATACGATTATAGATATTATGTAGAGTATATTTTTTCTATATATATTTTTATCTTCCGTCACCTTTAGGTAAGGAAGATATTGTCTTTGGTCAAAAAAATCGGTGATGAGTTTTTAATCAATTAGCACGTTTTAGGGTCCCTAGAATACGATTATACTATTTTTACGATGATGTCATATATATATATATATATATATATATATATATATATATATATATATATATATATTAAAGAATATTAATATTAAATGGATATAGAGTTAAAAAATTATAAAGAAATCGAATTTCATAAAGTAGGCAGCTATGAAAACAGCTACTGTATTAAGAAAATTCTTATTGAAAGATGAAAGTGTCAAGTGGAATTCACATAGGTTTGTTTGTCTTATAATTTTCCTGGAGATATAGGATCTTTTTCTAGAAATTTTCTGTATGGAATTTGTATAAAATACATACAACAGCTGGAAGGTAATGTACAAGAAATAGAATCTTTTGCAAGGAACTATCTGCATGAAATATTTGCAAAATACATAGAACTGACGGAAGGTAATGTGCTGGCTACATCAGATTTTTTTGTATAAGTATCTGATTTAGAAGAAAGACAATTTTTGGGTTTCGACTCCAATATCTTCGCCATGATGCCGAATTTGTATTGTACCCGCTCTACGATATCCGCCTTCTTTGAATCTGTGATTGCTCTCTTTTTGAACATGTTCTAACATAATTTTATGTTAAAACCCATCCACGTAATAATATTGTCGATGTTCGCTTTTTTAATCATACCTCGTATGTTTGGATTCGACGAAGGTGTTTATAGTCGTCCAGAAGAGAGATGAATTTAATTCTGTGACTAGAAATACGAGTAGGTTAGCTTCAATATAAAATCTATGGTAAATCCACAAATCAAATCTTGAAATCACATAAATTATTTTCTCTTCTTGGAATTTGCGGATTCTCCCGATGATTTCTGAGAGTGTTAGGGAAAGTTGTGTGTCCGACTCCTACAATGGCTGCCGTGGAGTGGAAACTCTAATGAGACTTACAAAATAAAACTTCCATTTCTCATTCGCGATTCGCGCACGTATAGCCGCGGTAACAGATTTCCAGGACGCGCCATATATCATTTAACACGCCTTTGTCATCACCTCATCGTCAACCAATGCTTTCAAAATAAAATCTCTTGCTCCCAACGGAGCAACTTTAATTTCAACTTTGCTGGACTGACATCAAATGAAAATCTTAAAAGAAATGTACTACGAAAATATTAAATTGGAAGAGGTAATCATATCTCCGAGAAGGAAAGCTTGCAATCCTTTTAAATTTATAAATGTCGGCTGTCTGCTAAAGCTGAAGGGTTGACTTGAACATATATACAGGATTTATAGAAATCATTACTTTAGTAAATCTATAAAGTAATTAATTAAATAATTGATTAACGTATAAATGTTTGGCTTCTCAATAGGAAAAGTTCCCATTTAAAGAGATGTTTTAGCATTTCATTTAAATACAATAAATAAATTCGGAATATAAAAAATAATATTAACAGTTTGACTCCGAAGTAGGGATCGTTCGCTGTGGTGAGCAGGGTTGCCAACTGTCCCGTATTTTCCGGGACGTTCCGCTTCTTCAGATTTTTTGATCTGTCCCGTCCACAGTATTTGCGTCCCGCCACTTGTCCTGGAAATCAGGTCAAATGAATATTTAAAATATAATAATTCAAAAATTGGCCCGAATTTACATAAAGACCTATTGCAGTGTATAAAATCTTAAAATAAATACAGTTTCAAAAACAAAAAAAATAATTGTAGGTGTTATTTTTATAAGTAATATGTATATGACCCTCTTCTGTATAGACCTGTAACGCTGTGAGTCTTAGTACCGATTAGAGTATAAAAGATTGACAACTATATCAATTTTGTTAATTAATATCAAGTTATACAACAGAGTGGCAGTTTTTGTTGCGCTTTTCTTAATTATTATTTACAGAATTACAGTTTTGAACAGACAGATATATATATATATATATATATATATATATATATATATATATATATATATATATATATATATATAAAAGTTAAATGATACTCTTTAAAGTTACATGTCAAGCTTTCGGAATTTCTTTATTCCTTCTTCAGGACAGCTATAAATTTATGAATAACAAACGTGTTACAATTTTGAAAAATGTTAATTGTACACACTAAGTACTTACTATTTTGTGAGGTTAAATTTTAAACCAGTCAGTCATTAGAACTGTATTGACGTCTTGGAGAAAAATTAAGTTCATTAAATTTAAATTTTGGAATAAGTTTACACAAAGTAATTGAAATAAGCTAAACACTTGTAAAACAGGGCAAATAGGCTCCGAAGAAGTCAATGTTGTATAAACACGTGTGAACTAAAGCCAAAAACGACACGTTCGAACCTTTAACAATTTTTGTAAAACGATAATAAGCAAAAGAAGAAAAGATAAACCGGAAACATGAAATGTTCTAAATGTTGAAACAATTTTTAAATTTATTTAAATTTTAGTAAATTTATTTTATATTGGGTCAGAGATTCTACTAATATTGGATGTATGTAATTCTTTAAATTTTAGAAGATAGTTGTATATTGAACTCAAACCACTAACATCTGTTCTTTTATTCATAGTGTGGTCAGTTTTATTAATATGAACCATTTCAAGGAAATTATGTTTGTTTGAATTAGTTTCAACATCTAAAACAGATGAGTTACTATAGTCAATACGATGCGAAAACTCATTGAAATGTTGCGATAACGCACAAGCATTTGGTCTATGTCTACAGCTACATTTATGGGAACTGATTCTAGTTTTAAGTGATCTAGTTGTCTGCCCAACATAAACTTGTTCACATTCGTCGCATGGAATTTTGTAAATAATATTGGATTGTAGATCTTTATCAATTGGATCTTTAACTTTAGAAAAAAGGGAGTTTGTTGTGAGTTTTTTATAGCTATTTGTATTTTATCATTTTTAACTTCCTTTAATAATTTGAATATCAAATTGTCAATATTGGGTAATGAAGTAAAAGTAATATAAATTGTCCTTGTACTTTTTGTATATTCCTTTCAGTTCGACGTAAATGCTTGTCATTGTATTCAACAAAAGTATCTAAAATTCGAAATTATTTTGCCAGCGTCAAATGTCAGGATCATTATAATGATCTACCTATTAGACAAACACAATAAATATTTACAAGATTTTTGTGAAGAAAAAAATTGTATAAATAATTACTTGATTTTTATTTTGGAAATAGTCATCCAAATACCATTCGTGGTTAAATTTTAACCTGGAAAATTTTTCCGATTGCTTTACTCAAAAATCACTCGTTTGACAACTCGTAATTTTTTTGTCAATGCCACTCAATAAATTGCTAGGCAACCGGCTCTCGTAACAATCTGAAAAATTTTCCGGCAAAAATTTACCACTTATGATATTATATATGATAAAATTTTATACCGAAATCGCAATCTCAATCTTATATTTTTTAAAAATAGCAAAAAATCTTTTACGACAGATAGTGACACAAATAAAAAAAAATATACAATTTTAAGTGATTTCTCCTGATCCTTCTTGTCTCAGCTATTGCTATGCGCTGTCCAACATTTCTAGGCCTCCTGTTTAGATGTCACTCCGCTCTGGATTCAGTCACCTTATTCAAAAAGCGCCTCTTCTTGATATAAATATTTTATGGATCAGTATAAGAAGTGTAATTTTATTTTTTATTAAGGCTTTCCCAGAAGCATCGATAACGTATACTTAAAATTAAATGAAGACGGACAGTAATAAAATAAATAAAAATCGTAATTTTTCTGCCTCTGTCAATTTGGCGCTACAGGCAGGGGCTTGCATAGCCTTTGCGTAACGGCGGCCCTGAGAATTACTATGGTAGAATGATTGTCTAAATAAATTTTTTGTTTTAGTATCAAAGTTGCGTATCTGACATTGTTAAAAAATGTATGTAATATGTAATAATGTGAGGTCAATTAACTTCAACAAAAAACTTATTCCAAGGCTTCAAATGCAGTTGTCGAGGCAAGTTCTTCTGATATTTATTATTTTTTTTAAGATTGTTAAACTTTTCCAAAAGTTTCCTTCTCTATAGTTTCTTTTTCTTATTTTTATCTATTTTTCTAACTTTTCTACTACTACCTTAGACAATTTCTAGTGATTTTCTGCAGTCATCCCTTTTAATTAGGTATATCAAACTTAGTCTTCTGAGGTAATCCCATTTGAATAAAATGATTGACGGTGAAAGCTTTTTTGTTTAAACATTCCTTTACAACCAGCATTCACTGATTTTCGATCATTTTCTTTCAAGATATTCATTTTAATTTTGTAAATAATTGATCAAGAAACGATATTGTTTGACATCAGACTTAACTTAAATTTCAAAACAAAATTAATGTTTCTCCACAGCCTATTACATTACCTTTATTCATTTTTGCTTTTCGACAGTGACAACTGTTTTAATTTTTCAAATTTTGACAGTTTGTAACAAAAATTGAAAAATGATTTGTCATTTCGCGTTTCTTATTGTTTATATTCTGATATCCATCCATAGCCGGTGCACATTTGAAAACTTTGATTTTTATTTAAAATGCGATAGATGATAGCAAAACACTTACTAGCTTTCTAGCTTAAAGACAGTTGATAATAAGTTTATTCCAACAAAAGATCAGAACCGTTTAGAACTTTATACTGAGTTTGCGCAAAGCCATTTTACCGTTTCAACTATTAGATTTAAAAATTCATAGTGCAGTGCTTCAAGAACGAGTTGTGAATTGCATTCCGAACTGATTCTGAATAGTTCTTAAAGTTCCAGGATTTTACAAGAATTTTTAATTCTGAATCAGTTTAACGTGCTATCTATCCTTACTTATTTTGTTTTTGTTATTGTGCTAGAAACACAGCGGTATCTATGTGTTACTTAACTACCTGGTACCTCCTAACATGTCAGTACCTTTTTACGGCGTGCTAGAAACGAATGTTGGTTGTTGCTTCGTAACAGATCGGTATCAGTTAGTAATGGCACAAACCAATGAAATATGATGTGTTCTTCCACAATTCACTAGATGGCAATACTATCTAAATGTCAAATATGTCAAAAAATATACATTTTTGAGCTTACATTCAATCAAAAAAATTATGTTTTTATTTAAGTTCTGTGCTTATAGGTGCTTATTTTAAAGTATAAGAAAAAACTAAAATCGAATTTTACGTCTTTTGAGAAAAAATCATTTAATAAATATAATTTTAGAATACATAGATAAAATTAGCTATTTCAGGTAAAATTATTTTTAATTATTAACAGTACTTCGAACGATGCGCAAATCATCTGACAGCATTATTTGAAAAATCCTTAAATAAAATGCACGGAATATAAAATGAAGAAAGCACAAACATAATAATTGACCTGTATTCAAGAATCGTAAACAGCATAAGCAATATTTTTGTAATTCTGCCAAAATTTATTTACTTTTCATAGTTGCTGGTTTTGTTATACTTTTGTTCTTTAACTAAATTTCTGCCAAAATTTTTCGAAATCTTGCAACTTTTCTTAAAATCCACATCACATATCAAGGTTATTTCGTTTTCTGGAATTTCTAGCGAATTATATTATTAATATTATTGTTTGATAATTTTAAGAAGACATTTTGTATATCAAAATTACATACGAGCAAAATATTACCAATATGACAGGTTGACAGTACGTAACAGTCAGGTAACTGGTCGTGAAGTCGATGTTATATGTTATATGTAATACAGCTTTCACGATGCATTTTAGGGTAACATACTTTCTAGCACGTCAAATCGCCAGGTACCTGTCTGTTATATGTAACTGGGTGATATCTGACGTTCTAGCACTCGGGCCTAAGCTTGAGTGTGTGTGTGTGTGCGTGTGCGCGTGCCTGTGCGTGCGCGTGTACGTCTACAGATTTGCATAAATTCTTTTTCTATATATTTTATGGATAAATTATCTATAATTTTAATCCCGGAGCTTACGCTTTAAACAGTAGCAAAACTCCTTGGTTACACAGTACATATCTCAAATGTATGCAACTGACAGATAAATGTCACTGTTAAAGAACAAATAATTTCAAATTAATAATAGTAACGTTTTAAAAAGAAAATAGTAAATAGAACCATAGTTATATGGAATGGATAGTAGGAACTGCAACTCCACAGCTCCTGCCACGAGCCGCTACTGATAAGTCGATTCACGTTCTGAATTCCTGTAAACTTTCTTTTGGTACAAACCTTAATATTAAACAACATAGTATAAACATGCTTTAAATAGAGTTAATTAGCAAGTTGAACGAATGTTCCCAATAATCAGAATAAAAATTGCTAAATAGTTATTATCGAATAGAAGTTGTGCATATATTGCTACCGTATTAATAGGTCTTGGAAAACAGATCGTGGCCTAGTGATTTATCAATTTATATTTTATAAAGCATCACTATATTGCTTTGTGTAATTAAAATCATTTTTGCGTTTAATCCTAAGCTCACACTATAGACACACATTGAAACTTTAACGCCAACTGTAAAATAACTCACAAATCTATTCTGCCGCTATCGTTCAGGTTTGTATAGTGTATATACTCACAGGCACTGGCTCACTGGCACTGCCATTTCCAACGATTAAATAATGCTCGGCTCGGTGTATTTATAGCCAGTGGGCTGCAAGTGATACCCTGCCGAACCGGAACTCAATCCGAACCGGAAAATTGGTATAAATTGTGGAGATTGAATCGGCTACTCGCGCCTCAAAAACTGCGAGACTGTTTATGCCTACCAGTGCGTAGGCAATAGCGGGAACAGATGGGGAGTTTCATGTTTCTGTCTGGATATACTTTCAGGGCGGGAGATTTAATTAATTGAAGCTGTTGAATGTGGTTAGCGGAACTGGTTGGTTAATTTGAAAGGATTTAAAAGGATTTGAATTTAAGACCAGTTTAATGAATAAAAATGTAAATAAAGAAATGCGGAAATTTTGTTGTTTGTCTGCTATGAAAAATTTGGTATTTATATCGTACTGCAATAGGTAACATAAGGAATATATAGCAATAATGCTAAAAATTGCATATTGTGATTTAGATAAATAAGCAGACTTGGCAAAAATCACGATTTATTTAAAAAATCATTGATTTAAAAAAATCAAATAAATCATGTTTTTCTTATTTTTACCTCCCGCTACCCTTGGTAAGGTAGGTATAGGGATTGTGCTAAAAATCACATATCTAGATTTTGGTAAATGACCACGTTTTAAGGTCCCTGGAATCCAATTTTAACATTTTCACGATGATGTCTGTGTGTATGTGTGTGTGGATCCTCCACTCTAACTCAAATTTGAAACCTTGTATTTCGAACTTTTTCTGTACTGGAAAGAGCCCATTAGATTTTTGTGTAAATTAGATAACCGGAAATGGCACTTTACTAGAAGCTCAAAATAGTTTTTCTTCGAAAAATAGCTTTAAATGTTATATTTTCGACAATAATGTTATTATAAAAATTAAAGATTATTAAATTTTCTACAGATTTGGATTCATACTTTTATATATATATATATATATATATATATATATATATATATATATATATATATATATATTATGGATAAATTTATAAAATTATCTATAATTTAAATCCCGGAGCCTACGCTGTACACAAACAAAACTCCTTGGTTGCGCAGTTATTCAAATATATGTATAACTGATAGATAAATGTCACTGTCAAAGAACTAATCATTTCAAATTAATAATAGTAACGCAATAACTAAATATGTAAGTAATAAGTAATAAAAATTAAATAGCGGGAGATTTGGTGTTGGCCACATCAGATTTTTTTTATTTTTAAAGCCATGTTGGTGTTATGGCACTTTTTAATTTTTTTAAAAGCAATATAAACATTTTATTTCATAAACAAAAATTGAATTTTTGCTTATGTAACGCGTACGGTTGAAACTTAAACCATGCTTATCTAAATAAAATGTTTAAAACGGATATTTTATTTTACGTTTATCTCATTACAAGAACCTATTATAGCAATAAATTTAGGATCATTTGATAAAGTATTTAATTCTGAACATTTTTTGTATTTATTCTTTAGTTCTAAAATTAATAGGGCAGAATTTACAAATATATAAAAAAATTACCATTGTATTTCCTATGGTCCACAAAAAAAGTAGATACCCGGTATATTTCTATATATTTTGGTATTATATTACCATAGTAGAATTTTCTTTTTGTTAACTCTGTAAGTATCTAAAATAATTTGAAATTGATTTTCTGACAAAAAATGTATTATTTTATAAAATTTGATTTAAATCAATGATTTAAAAAAACAGTTGATTTAAATATGAATCATGATTTAAATAACGATTTAAATAAGCACGTTTTAAAGTCCTTAGAACCAGACATTAACATTTTCAATTATATCTATTTGTATGTATGAGAGTGTGTGTGGTCGTTCTGACTTTAATAGTCCTAATTAATGTTTTTGAGGCTAAAACTTATGAAATTTTGTATTCCTTATTTTCACATTATGCACAAAGCGAACTTTCATGTATTTCTACAGTTGTAGGTCTTTCTGCTTTCTGTTTTTTCGCAGCATTACAGCACTAGTACGGAGCTCATTACTGTTCTGCGGTTAAGATCGTGCAAATTACAGTCCGAGGCATAAATGCTAACAAATTTGATAGATTGTCTTTATATAATTATGTTTTTGTTTTGAAGAAAGTAATTAAACTAATTTTTCACCACTGGTTAAATTTTCTAATCAATCTAGTATGTTGACGTGAAATTGCTAATCTAACAACTGTATTTCTTCCGTTGTTAGTATTGAAAAATCATTGCTAAATGGTATATCTTGGAAATTTTATGTTAGAACATGAAAATTATTGGAAATACGATAGAAGAACGAGAGCAAATATAAACTATTTATAAACAAATACATATATGCATGACCAATAATTATGTAAAGGAATTTGCGATATATTCAAAAAGAGCAAGGTGTCGTTCATGATTTAATTCGTGAACTGTATGGCACTGGATGATTCCATGTCACAAGATGAAATATTTAAATTTATTCCAAATAATTTAAAAGTGAAAGATAAATTTATAACTTAAATGTATTAATTCTTAATATTGAAGTAATTTTCATATTCTCCTAATACTCAGTTTCAGCAACGCTTGGCTATGGGTCTTTTATAAAGGGGATTACAGGGCAAAGTTTCAAATTTCCGTAAGTCAATCAACGATTTGTAAAATTTCCAACTAGCAGATATTAAATGCGAAACAAGCTTTGTCATTTAATTTGTCTAAGATCATCTTTCTATGTTCACAAATGTAATCTACCCTTAGAGAATATTGTTCCGCGGATCATCTAGCACCCCGTATTTTCTTATCACTCATTATTAAAAAATTTAAGTTAAGTTTTCAAGAGTGTAGAAATATGTACAAATATTTAGTATCGACATGCTTTTTAACTCACTTGTTAATAACTCCACTGCTATATTTAACAACGATTGTTCACAACGACTGTTTGTAACAATATCGTTATGAATTTACTGAATAGCAATTGAATGACAGTTGTTGCAAGAGTTGCTAAAAATCGTTGTTAACTCTTATTTGTTGCCTAACGACTATGTTAACAACTGTCTTATTGAATTAGGCCGGTAATCTATTCGATAAAAATTTTAACCAGTGGTTAAAAATTAACCACTGAGTTACGGAATATATCCCTTAGTGGGTTAGCAAAAACCCAAAAATAATAATAGCAATAAGAGCTCAGATGACTCACTCTACTCTGTTAACAATATTTTTACTAACCATACATTATCGTAAAGCAAATATTCCTCACTTTATACATACTGTGGCATATATTCGAAAGCGAAATACCGCATCCGGACCACAATAATAGTTGCATACTCACGTAACAATCATCCTTTGCCACACATTCCTGTCTAAGCACACTTCTTTCGCCTCGGCCCCGTTCATACATGCTCTTCTTCTCTTCCCACTCAGAAACTTTCCCTTTGCACACTACTAACCACATCTATCTTCTTATTCACTGGACGGCCATGCAATGGAACACCCTCATCTTCTCCAACATATATACGCTTTACGGTGTTCACTCGTCATTCTCTCCACATAACTAAACCACAAGCCTTGTTTTGAAAACATTAAAAATATTATTTTAAAGCAGAACATATAGTTTGTGTACAAATAAATATTTTTAAAAAATCGTTCTTTAAACATAAGGGTGAATTAAGTATTGAAATTTGACATTTTCAAAACAGCGTTTTCAAAACAAGAATTGTGGTACCAGTCATAGTATTTTGTATTGTTCAATTACAAAAATAAAAATCTGATGTGGACACCACACGACTTCCTTGTACGCAAGACCAATATGAAGTATAGACCCAATTATAAAATTGCACGTATTTGACGTAATTTGACATTAACATCTATTTTTAATTTTTTTTGTTATTTTGTATCCTAATCCATAGCAAGCTTCATTACAAAAACCAAAAAGTATATGTTTTAAATTTACATATCTCGCTTATACAAAGGGCTAATTTAATAATACTTGATGTGCTAGACGCAGAGTTTAATTCTCTAAAACACCTATTTGAAGCATTTATTTCTAAAATCAAAATAAAACCATTTTATTCAAGAAAAACTGTTAACAACTTCAGGTAATATATCACTTCCGGTTAGCCTGTTTTAACCAAAATGTATTATGTTATTCCAATTGACATAAAAGTCTTATATACCAAATTTGAAAAGTTTTGGATTATATTTTAAAATAGTTTTTCATTAAAATCTATTATAGGCTTCAAATAAAGTATCATTTCTGGAAATTATGTAATGACCAAAAAGGGATGTGCACAACTAGATGTTATAGTAGTCCTAAATACAAAATTTCAACTTTCTACGGTTTACCGCTTTTGAGTTATGTGAGATACGTACGCACGTACGTATACAGACGTCACGACGAAATTAGTCAAAATGGATTCAGGGATGGTCAAAATGGATATTTCCGGTGAAATCTGAAAACCGAAGTTTTTCGCGATTACAATACTTCCTTTACTTCGTACAAGGAAGTAAAAATGAACTGTTATTGAATATTTTTTTCTTGTATTTTTTTTTACAAAAACGAATAGAACCTATATTTAAATTAATTTTTTTACTTCCTTGTACGTAGTAAACGGAAGTATTGTAATCACAAAAAATTTCGGTTTTCAGATTTCAATGGAAATATACATTTTGACCAGCCCTTAATCCATTTTGACTTATTTCGTTGTGACGTTTGTACGTACGTATCTCGCATAACCCAAAAACGGTAAACGGTAAAAAGTTGAAATTTTATATTTAGGACTGCTATAACATCTAGTTGTGCACCTCCCTTTTTGGTCATTACAAAATTTCCAGAAATGATACTTTACCTGAAGCCTATAATAGATTTTAATGAAAAACTATTTTTAAATATAACAAAAAAAAAAATTCAAATCAACTTTTATATCATTGGGAATAACAACAGATTTTGGTTAAAATAGGCTAACCAGAGGTGATATATTACCTGAAGTTATTAACAGTATTCCTTGAATAAATGGTTTTATTTTGATTTTAGAAATAAATGTTTCAAATAAGAGTTTTTAGAGAATCAAATTCTGCGTCTAGCGCATCAAGTATTATTAAATTAGCGCTTTGTATAAGCGAGATATGTAAATTTTTGTTTTTGTAATAAAGCTTGCTACGGATTAGTATAAAAAATAAACAAAAAAAAATAGTTATTTGTACATCAAGGCCGCGAAATCACTCTTTAGCGTACCGAGAGAAAAATTGTCGCCGAGGCCGCTTGCGGCCGAGGCAAGACAATCTCGAGGGCGCTAAAGGATTTCAATTATCTCATATTGTACGCATAGGATTACAGTTGTATTAACTGTCAATTTTAAATTGATATTTGATTTATGATTAATTAATAACTAGTCATATGTCACATGAGGTGAGGTTTAATATGAAATTATATGATGTAATGAATATTCCCAGAACGGAAAACTAACACACACTGCATTGTTAAATAAAAATTGTTCATATAAAAGTTATATGCCTAAATTAAAATTTAAAAGCAAAAATAAAAACACGTGTGTATGAAATACAAAATTTCACTTTGTGAACCTAATGTTTTAATAATGTAACTAATTCATTAATATATTTGTTATTTATTTTGTTTGCAGCAAATATAAAATTGTTGTATGTGAATATTTTTATATGCAAAATATTTACCTAGTTGTAAGTTTTAATTATTATTTAGGATTGTAAATAATTTTCAACATTGCAAGAATAACTTGTGTGTTAATAATAGTCATATTTCATTTCAAACATCAGTGTTGTATGTATTGTGATTGGCATTCTCATGGCTTAATTCAATAAAAATCTGTCTTTGAAAATTATCAAAAACATATTTTATAGTATTGTACATTTAAATGAGATTATTCTAGTACTTTTTATTGTTATCTATAATATTAATATAAAGGACTACAAATTAATTGTCCGCGCTTCGCAGATACATACATACATACATACATACATACCTGTTAATGTATCCTCCGTTTGTCTATTCATAACGTTTTCCATTCATATGTTCAGTGTGAACTTTTTTGCACCGAGTGCATAATTCGTTTTACATTTACATCATAAGTGCGCAGTAGCTTAAAAAAATTCGATTGACGCTTAATATGTAACTTTATATTTCTTAATGGAACACCCTATATTTATTTACTTATTTTGATAGTAAATTCGATTCCTTTTAAAAAAGTATTAAGTAATAAGGGGTCTAAAATTATAAAATAAGAAGTTATTTACCTTTATTCGTTGAATGATATGTCTCTACCATGATATTATTAACAAAGTAAGCTATGGATAATTTGATCAATTGTTTCAAATTTAAACAAACAAGTTGTCCAAATACTCTTAGTTTATCATTGTTGATGTTGATGTGAAAATGAATAATACAAATTTTAGTAAAGATGAAAGGGTTAATATACTATTTATAATAGAAAAATCTATTGAAGTTGAAGTACAAATTTTCGAGCATTTATTATAATTTTGCATTATTTAGTCTGTCACTAAATTTTAATAGCTTCTTTGGAATTAGTGTAATGTTTAAAATAAGTATTAATAAAAAAGGACCAATATTTTGTATTATATTATAGTTTTTTCCACTCTGAACTACTATTTTTTATGAATGTAAATAACTTCTTAATTTATAATTTTAGACCCCTTATTACTTAATACTTTTTTAAATGGAATCTAATTTACTATCAAAATAAATAAATGAATATAGGGTGTTCTATTAAAAAATATAAAGTTACATATTGTTGCGCTTAAACGGAGCACCCTGTATACAAATGCATATAGTACGTAGATAGACAATAATATATCACATAAATTATATTTGAAGAGTTTTTCTATCTGACTTAAAATAAAAGAGTTATAAAGAGAGGACAGACCGATGAATCACTCTGTATATATATATATATATATATATATATATATATATATATATATATATATATATATATATATATATATATATATATATATATATATATATATATATATATATATGACATTCAAACTAAACGTTTTATCTTATTTTTGCCATTGTTTACTCTTGCTTTCTCTGAAATTTCAAATAACATTATATTTCATAAGGTTTCGAATTATTAAATGGCACAAAATTGACTCCTGTGGTGCACTCTCCGCGCCAGAAATGAGTGCCCGTGAGGTGACGCCTGGTAAGCGCCCTCACGGTGCAAATATTTCATCATTACCGAATCTGTGTACAAGCAGATTGGCATATATATATATATATATATATATATATATATATATATATATATATATATATATATATATATATATATATATATATATATATATATATATACCGGGTGGAACATCATACCTGTGTACATAGGCGATTCATATGAGAAAAACAGTTTTTTCGTGCCCATTGCTCCCCAAATTATTTTAGACAAAACAGAATTACTTTTACATGCATTGTAACGACACAAATTAAATAAGAAAATATTGAAAATTACGTTGAAAATATCAAATAGCCATGGAATTGAAACAAAAATAGAAACAAATAAATAGGTAAATTAAATTCATACAAAAATCTCCATACCTATTATTACGACAATTGTACATTTCAATGAAATATTTATTTTTTATAGGATTTTTATTGAAAATCTTTTTAAATTGGAAATAATTCATGTAAACATTAAGACCTATCTACTACAATTCAAATTTCAAACAGTAATTCTCTGAATAAAATAATCACTACAATTTATTATTATAACAAATATTCGAATAAGCCTCCGTTTTCAGCCAAGCAATAACCAAGTCTATTGTAGAATGAATTTCTTACATTAGCGTGCTGCCTATTTGTGATTAAGGCGCTCTCCTCCATGATAGCTTCTCTCAATGAATTAATATTTGGGTGGCGCTGCTTATAAATTTTACATTTAAGATGACCCCATAAAAAAAGTCGCAAGGTGCTAAATCAGGAGATCTGGCTGGCCAATTTAAAGTTCCACCACGACCAATCCAGCGATTTGGAAATGCTTGTTTTAAATAATCTCTAACACTTACTCCGAAATGAGCTGGGCAGCCATCTTGTTGAAACCAAACCTCCTGATTTTCGCGCGCTACGCTGTCTAATGCAGGGCCGATCTCATTAATCAAGAGTTCTAAGTATGTTTCAGAATTTAAGTTGCCAACGATCTCAAATGGTCCAATAATATTGCTATTAAAAATGCCTGCCCAAATATTAATTTTTTGAGGATATTGCGTTCTGGTGGTAACATTTAATCTTGGATTTTCTAGAGCCCAGTGCCTATCATTTTGAACGTTTGGTTCATTGTTTAATGTAAAAGTACACTCATCGGTAAAGCAAATAGATGGAAGAAAATCACGATCCCGATTTGCTCGTTCTTGCATATCTTCACAAAAAACTCGCCTACTTTCTTCATCAATGGGCGAAATGTCTTGATGGCATTGCATCTTATAAGGGTGGTATTTATGTTTTTTAAGAATGCGCAATACAGTAGAATGAGCAATCTCACATTCCTGCGCTATTATTCTTGAACTTAATTTAGGATTAAAATTTATTAATTCCAGAACTCTTTGTTCGTTTTCTAAATTAATGCGATTATTTTTATTTCCTATAAATAAAGATATGATTTGTTTGTAAATCTCTTAAAAAATATTCAAATTTAAATTTACCTGTACTATTTTACGCCGCAACACTTGCCGTGGATTCAAATTTTTTAACATACGCGCGTATTGTTGTAGCGCTTGGAATTGGCCTATTTGGAAATTTCACGGCGAATAAATCTTTAACTATACGTAAACAATTTCCACTATAAAAAGTTTTTATTATAAAAACCCTTTCTTCGTTAGAATAAACTGAATTCATTTTGATATTTTACCGTCAAATTAGTTATTTATCTGTCAAACGTCAGACATTTATTTGTTTCTATTTTTGTTTCAATTCCATGGCTATTTGATATTTTCAACGTAATTTTCAATATTTTCTTATTTAATTTATGTCGTTACAAAGCATGTAAAAGTAATTCTGTTTATTGATTTAGATGCAGAATTTTATGCTCTACAACATTTATTTGAAGCATTTTTGTCTAAAATAATTTGGGGAGCAATGCGCACGAAAAAACTGTTTTTCTCATATGAATCGCCTATGTACACAGGTATGATGTTCCACCCGGTATATATATATATATATATATATATATATATATATATATATATATATATATATATATATATATATATATATATATATATATATATATATACAGGTGTTTCCTTTAAAACAACCAGCGCTTTTTTTGAGCGAACTAATAACTTTAGAGAAAAATGTTTTATACCAAAAATGATCAAGAATAAGGGGATAATGTATCAATAGTAACAAACCGAATATTTAACCAGTGGTTCTCAAACGGTAGAACAAAACTAATTTTTTTTTAAATGGCACACTATATAATTTTTTAGCCTTTAAATAGAATTTTATTTTCTGATTTCAACGGTATAAATATAGCATAGGGTTGTATAACAATTATTTCGTGAAAAATGGTATTAAAAACTAGAAATAATGTAATAAAAATGGGTTTACTACTAGCGTAACTAGGCAACAGACGTACCTGTGTATTGCATAGCCTATTGTAATATTTACTGAGTTTACATGCCGTTTTCAAACCGTTTTCAAAACGTTTTTAGTTTTGAAAACGCCATATATACAGTGTCAAAACGGTTTTGAATTACCGCAAACCAAAACTAAAATTCTTAGGTTTGACTTGGAAACTAGTTTCAAAACTAGTCATGTAAACACTTAAAATTCAGTTTCGATATTGCGCCTGCGTACACTGCATAAAGTTTATGTCGCTATGTATTGCTTGGTGCTACTAACCTATGAATAAACTGACAGTTGTATAGTTTTAGTGCGTAGTGGTACAAAGTAAAAAAAATAATTGGAATAATGGCAAATCGAAGGATTTGGAGTGAAGGGGATCTGTCACTTTCATCAGCCAAATGCGCATCCGCCGAAAGTGTTTTCAAATCAATCTATAAACCTGTTTTGAAAATTGCATGTAAACAGTTTCGCGTAATTTTGACTGAAAACTGAAACCATTTTCAAAACTGCATGTAAACGTAGTAATTATAACATTACTTTTAATGGGGTCTCGTGGCCGCGTGCCTGAGTGTCAGGTCGCGAATCTGGGGAACCGGGTTCGATCCCGACCGACGCTAAATATTTCCAATTTTAAATGGCACAAAATTGACCCCTGTGGTGCACTCTCCACGCCAGCAATGAGTGCCCGTGAGGTGATGCCTGGTAAGCGCCCGCACGGTACAAATATTTCATCATTACCGACATCTGTGTACAAAGCAGATTGGCACACCCAGAAATGGGTAATAAGCCGTGATGATATATTTATTTATTTATTTATTTTACTTTTAATACCATTTTTCTCGAAATAATTGTTATACAACCCTATACCATATTTCTATCGTTGAAATCAGAAAAAAAATCTCTATCTAATGGGCTAAAAAATTATATGATACCATTTAAAAAAATATAATTTTGTTCTGCCGTTTGAGAACCACTGGTCGAATTTTCGGTTTGTTATTATTAATAAAGTGGCCCCTTATTCTTGATCATTTCTTGTAAATAACATTTTTTTCTAAAGTCATTAATTCGCCCAAAAAAGCGCTGGTTGTTTTAAAGGAAACACCCTCTATATATATATATATATATATATATATATATATATATATATATATATATATATATAATAATACTTTTTTAGGGGAAATGCATAATAATTAAAGAGAAAATTGATAAGTATTATTTATGGTTGTTTTAAAGGAAACACCCTATATATATATATATATATATATATATATATATATATATATATATATATATATATATATATATATATATATAAATAAATAATAATACTTTTTTAGGGAAAATGCATAATAATTAAAGAGAAAATTGATAAGTATTATTTATGATCACATCCACACCGTATAGGTGAATGTATTCGCTTACGAAATTTTTAAAAAGACTTGTGAATGATTCATTGGAAACGGAACCTTTGGCTTAGTTGCTTGCTCTAATCAAGGTTTAAATCCCTGCGCCGAGGCCTATGAATTTTTCACTAAATTTTTCTTCGTTAATTAAATATTTCCTTGATCTACGGCTTATTTCTACGATTAGATGGAAAATTTTAACTTTGCATTTGTCTATCATAAAACCATTACATATACATACATATCGTTATAAATATCTGCTAACAAGTACATCATGTTCAATTTTACAAAACGGAATAAAATTTTATTCACATTTCACATTAAAAGCACTCACATTCTATCTCGAATTACCTTTCCCATTTCCATTGTAAAAAGTTCTCCACTGCAATACATTTATTCATACGTACAATAGAGCAATACATTGCCACTGCGTCCTTTGTAACCATTTAACAACTTGAGATTTTTAGTCACTCTGAAAGTTTCAGTCTTCAGTTTTCAGTTTCTGTAAGAACGCAATGCAGCGTTAAACACCGTGGAATATAGAGCATACACCCACTCGTAAGTCGTTGAAGTAGGCGCCCATCAATACCTGTCGAGATCTGCTCGTACTTGTCTGGACACGTTAAGAGGAAATGTGGGTAAAATCGGTGGAGTATAGGTTTGTAATGGTTCTGCACAAGTAGCAAGCAAGATTCTTCAACTAATGGATGTAATGGTAGCCAGAAATGGGCTTTGTACAACGAAGTGGGTATGTGGTACAATTAGAAGTTTCAAGATTGAAATATACAGGGCAGGGGCGCACACAGGGGGGCGGTCCAGTAGGTCCGGACCGCCCCTAAAATTTGGCAACTATTATATAAAAACTATAAATACATATGGAAAACTGCTAAATAGAGTATAAACAAATAATAAAAATCTGATGTGCACACCACACGACTTCCATGTACGCAAAACCAAGATGAAATATAGTCCCAATTATAAAATTGCACGTATTTGACGTAATTTGACTAACATTAATTTTTTGTACTTTTTTGTCCTAATCCATAGCAATAAGCTTTATTACAAAAACAAAAAAGTATACAATCTACATATCTCGCTTATACAAAGGGCTAATATAATAATATTGGTTGTGCTAGACGCAGAATTTAATTCTCAAAAACTATTATTTGAAGCATTTAATTCTAAAATCAAAATAAAGCCATTTTATTCAAGAAAAATTGTTAAAAACTTACAACAAATTAGTCAAAATGGATTCATGGATGGTTAATATGGATACTTCCGTTGAAATCTGAAAACCGAAATTTTTGCGATTACAATACTTCTTTTACTATGTACAGGGAAGTAAAAACCATTAAATCTGACTTTACTTTTCACCAAAAATTAACCCACAGTCCCGAATTTTAAAAAAATAGCATTAAAGCGAACTTTTATTCCTGGGTGGTCAGCCGGACCGCCCCTAAAAAAATTGTGCGTTCCTGATACAGGGTGTTATTTCAGTAAGCGAACAACGTTTAACCAATTGTAGAACTAACCCCATAGATAATAATTCAGAAAATAATTTTTGTTTTACATGCTTTCTTTAAGAACTAGAGCCTTAAAACTGACCAATTACATTACAGTTCAAAATTTTGTAAAACAATAAAAATCAAGAAATCATAATGAATAATGAGGTACACTTTTATCTTAGTGGGCATGTTAATAAGCAAAATAAGCCGATATTGGGGGCCTGAAAACAACTCAAGAATATTACTCCCAGTAGAAGAAGTTGGATTGGACAATATACGTTATTTTATCTTATCGTTTAATATCGCGTTTTGGTGATATGGATTGACTGGCCAGGGATGGGATCCCAAGACAAGGGTATGATAGCTTAGCGAAAAATACCCTTTACGTTTTATCTTTATTTCCCTATCAACTTCCTCGGTTGTTAGGGAAACGAAGTATTATTTGTCGCTATGCTATCATAGCGTTTCCTTGGTATCCTTACCAAGGTCACCTGATTTGACAGGAAAAGTGTATGTCAATAAGCTACGGACTCTGTATGGAAAAATTTGAAAATATACCGGCTGAAATATTGAGGACAGTGATGGAATATGTCATAAAAAGAGATTGATTTCGCATAGTGGCTACATTCGGTCACTTTGCCGATTTTTTAAATAAATTGACATTTAAAAATGTAATGGACTAAAAAAAATAATTGTTTGATGATGACATTGTGTGATATATGCCACCTTGTGGAAAGGCATCTGGTCAGATTATGTTTATTCTTTGACTTTAGATGCTTGTCGACGCTGTATTCACTCTATTTTCTTTGTCATTCTATTTCTGCATCACAGTAATATATATCTCTTTGAGCCCATTTCATCATAAGCGTAAGGAGCGCGTAGGAAAATATGTAAACGTAAAGTTGAATCAACGGTTTTTAGTGGCCGTGTTCACAATGCCATTACATATTTCTTACGCTTACAGCTGGACCGTCGAACCGTAAGCTGTGGGGATGAGTAGTGCCCAGAGAGAGAACGTACTAGAAAGAGACAGGTAGTTATGCGGCTGCTGGCAAGGGATTGAAGTCCCCACCACAATTTGAAGGCAAGGCTACCACGCATCCAAGCAAGCTGGTATCGGCTCGGCGGTCAAGCTGTATGTACCTACATAAGGACCACGTAACGTAACAAAAAACGTAAAGTTGAAATCAGTTCAACTTTACGTGAAAATTACGTATAATTTAGTATGACATGACATGCCATTATTTTTTTATTGTTACCTTTAAATATTGTAGTATTTTCTACAATTATATACATATTGTAACGTTTTATACGTAAATATTAGGTAATTATTATTAATTAAAATAAAGGTTTATTAAACTATAACTAAATACTAAAAAGGTATTGAATAATGACGATTATAATATTAAACAATTATTAAAAACTAATTAAGACTAAAACTATAATTAACTAGATAACACTAACACTATTTATTTATTAAACCAATTAACACTATTATTTATTTCCACGATATTACTAATTATTTATTTCACTACGCGTTCCAATCTTAGACTGTCGGACTGTTGCAGACTCTTGTAGACTGTTTACGCGATATTTATATCACTATATTTATGTCACTATATACTTAAATCACGTTCAACTCTCCGCCTACCGACGTCCACAGCGTCTATATATTCGACTGACTCAACAGTGTCTGTATATTCAACTACTCGGACAGCCTCAGTATCACCAACTATCCGTATGTCACAATTATTCAACACTAATGCCGAGTATCCACTCCAACTCGTTGTTACTGTCCTTGTATACCTAGCTTCACAGTACTCGTCAACATTACCGAGTATTCACTTCCACAGCTATCCCAGTATACGAGTAACTTCCAGACTCGCCGTTACTGTCCTAGTACACTACAGCTTCCCAATACTCGTCAACACTATCGAGTATTCACATCCACAGCTACTCCAGTTAACCAGTAACTTCCCGAGTCCTCCACACGACACTATACTGCATACGCTCACCACGATACTCCTGTGCTTCACTAGCACTCTTTGTGAATGTCTCTATATGTCTCTCCATGTAACTAACTTCCGAGGATAGCTGCGTCCGTTTGATACAGCTGCCATTACCTTTTAGAGAGCTCTAGAATGTTCGACCCCATAACAACAACGAACACAAAAGGTTCAGGCGACCGGAAGTAATTAAACACGTCGCGACTTGCTTGTTTACGTCGCTTGGCTGCTAGCGCGATTACGTCATGGCTATACTTAGACGCTTGTTCAGCGCAGCAGCGGGGCTCAGACGTTGCAATATAATTATTTCTCTGTTTTGAAATTAGAATGTCACATAACATATTGAAGTTAGAAGGAGCTTCATTCTTTAACGATTTTTGGTGATATTTTTTTATTTGATATTGGCATAACTAAAATAAATACACAATATATCTAGGTAACGGCCACAATAAAAAGTACAAATCATTATCACCAACCTAATAATTCAATTAAAAATTTCCCTTAATTGAAATTGTGAAATATTTTTATTACAAAAATAATGTAAATGAAAGCTGCGACAGAGAAAACTCGTTAAAGAAGGAAATTCAAGCACTCGTTCGTTCGCCCACTCGCCGCTGCGCGCTTGTGACCGAATTTGTAACTCGCGCTAGAATACTTTGGCTTCTGTAACTTATCTTTTAATATATTATTTTCACTGTATAAAGAATCTATACGCTAGAATGGTAATATTTGCTTTTAAATCGATCCAGAACAACCAACAATAATCAACACTAATCAACTATAATTTAAAAACAACCCATGACAAAAGTTTTATATTTTACATTTTTATGTTACTGTCATTGTGAACATACGTAATTTTCTGCTTTTTTTTCTTAAGCGCTCCTTACGCTTACACTTACGCTTATTGTGAAATAGGAATGGGGCTAAGGAGTTTACTTTTTTATCAAGGTTAACATACGAAAAATAAATATTCGTGGAAATCCCCATTAGGGATATAAATAATATGTATTAACAATAAAAAATATGTATAGTGTCGAAAACAATCGATGTATATCGAATATGATATTCAAATTTTCAAAGTTATTATTTAAAGTTTTAAATGGTATTGAGAGTATGAATGGAAACGAATTCAATGCATTTTTATTGAAAATTATGGAAATGACGTGTTGGTGTGCGCGAAATATAATTGGTTCATTATGGAGTTTGTAAATGCTATTTTCTCATTTTATAATTTCCCGGATAAATGTCTGAATCAATTTATTAATTTGACGTGGTTGAATCTATAAAACATTGCATTATGAAATTATGCTCATATAAATAATTTACAACAGTTAAATAGAATATTAAAATTAGAGCCAAAATATTTGTAATATCTGTTTCCGTTAATATGTGACACTTCTCTTAAATTGTTTGTAATTGCCATCTCAGTATTTTTATTCTTTGCGCTGCTTCTGTTCCTTTATAGGATCTTTAATCAGATTATTTTCTTTCGTTCTGTGTCATCGACCACGAAAAGTCACCATGTTACGTCTTGAATCTAGAACCTAATCCAATTATCTTTTATCCAGCATTTGTGTAATGGAATCTGATATTCGCATGATCCATAATGTTCAGATTTTCAAGATTTTGTCACCATTCGTTTATTTAGTAATAGTTTTTTTTTAGATAATAATGTAAGATAAATCACAAATCATTAGTAAGAAGAAGAAAGAATGATTTCGAATGAAAAAAGTTTTCGTTTGATCTAAAATTTTCAGAGAGAAATAGAAGTAACTTTGCCATAACAGTTAATAAGTAATATTATTTATTAAATGCCAACTAAGTAAAGTAGGTAGTTTTCGAAGTTCTTTATTTATAAAAAAAAAAATAATGTAAATCCAAAAATGTTAAAGGCACTAGAATGAACGCACTTTGTTAACGTGTATGCATGATTTTCCACCACCAAAGAGCACACAGGCAGACAGAAAAGCGCATTTATCCTTTTGTATCCGCTAATACAATTGTTTTTGAGTACTCTTCATAGTTAAATATTTTTGGTTCCCTCGTTTTTAAAAAAAAATATCAGGTACCGGGGCCTATTCTGTATCTCACTGGTTAATATTTAACCACTGGTTAAATTTTTTAACCAATCAAGTATGTTGACATATAACAAAAAAGGGATTTTTAGTTGTCAAATCGATAACTATTGGATAAAAATTTTAACCAGTGGTTAAAAATTAATCACCGAGTTACAGAATAGGGCCCATCGATAGATTTTTTTAACCTTTCGAGTGCATAACGTGGTCATTTTGACCCTAGCTTTCAGCATCATTATTTAAATAACTTTTTTATAAAATTATTATATATGTACTCGTCTGTCTTTTTCCACTTAATTTCATGTGCATAAATTTTTTTGTTATAACAGAATTTCAATAGATTTTGATAATATTTAAAACAAAAATACTACGTTTTGGAGTAATTTGACCCCACGAGCACTTCTGGTAAGTGGTAACCAAATTTCATCCTTATTATAGTGTATCGATAAATCAAAAATGCTCGTATGGTCACCAACAACGAAAAATTTTCTGAAGGCTAATGCCCGGTTGCAGAAACGTTAGCGGATCATAAAAATGAACAAATTCGAATCACGCGTGCGTGCGAGTGTGTGTGTGTGTGTGTGTGTGTGTGTGTGTGTGTGTGTGTGTGTGTGTGTGTCTGTGCGTGTGCGTGTGCGTGTGCGTGTGCGTGTGCGTGTGTGTGTGTGTGTGTGTGTGTGTGTGTGTGTGTGTGTGTGTGTGGGTGTGGATGTTGGATTCACGATTTCTCAAATACTTTAAGACTTATGACATTTTTAACTACGGATTCCTCAATCTAACAATAATGGGAAGAGTTGATTAAGTTTTGTTAGCAAATGGACAACCGGAAGTAGTAGTTACAAGAAAAAAATTATCTAAATATTATTTATCTAAAATTTATGTAAATACTTATATTAAAGAACGTTAAATTCTTTGTCTTACTAGTATATTATTGTACTTTAATGACATAGATACGAGATACGATATACAGTATTTAATACCCGCGCGGGTATTATTTTATATTAAAAGCCATAGGGCATTAAGAGTAACCACGGTAATACTAACAACCAACTGTCATTTTTTATTCAATTCTCTGGATTTTAAGGTAGATGCATGAACGCACCCTAGCTCAATGCAACAATGTAATAACCTCAAAAGTCAAAATGCGATATAATAGTATCAAAATCTGATTTATTTGTTATCTTATACATTTACTTATTATATAAACATGAACTACTACAATGAAAATAAAAAGGTTAGTAACGAATAAACTCCAATAGTGCTATTATTTGGTATCATTTACACTAAAATTGCAGTTATGAAATGATCCCGTAAAAGTGATATTACCGGAAGTAATACTGGACGATTCTATTGATTCAATAGTTGAAGCAGATGTAGAAGGCTATCTTCTAGATAACTCTCCGCAACAGCTGTACTTCTCCAACCTCCATGGCGTTTTAAAACTGTCATACTAGCCCCCGCATCTGCTAACAATGTTGCAGAAGTTCTTCGCAAGCAGTGGCCTGTATATTTAAAAGCATCCTCCAAATTCAAGTAACTTGCAATAGTGCTAGGAATCTTCCCGAATGTGTTCTTGCCTACAGGCTGTACAGTACAGCAACCGTTTCTGTAATTTAAGAAAAATCTTCTCTGTGCACAACCTTGCGGTCGTAACGACGCATATTCTTTTATCAGTTTCAAACTATTCATTTCTTTCTCTTCAATAATTGTAAAAACTCGCTTCTTATCAGTCTTTGTTTCAGGAATATTTACAACAAAGATTGTGTCTCTATCTTCAATATGATCAACTAACATATTCACCAACTCTTGTCGTCGACATCCACCAAATATACCAAACAACAGGGCAACTTTAATCATCAGATATGTTTTATTCGGTGCTTCATGAATGAACTTTAATACCTCCTCTCTTGTTAGAATTTTAGACTTTTTCGCTTGATATCCTTTAGAACTTTGCTTTAAATATTCCCCCAACATAGAAAACTTTCCAATATTGATATTCTTTTTGACTATCATCGTCTTCTTTAACATGGAATATTTAGTCCACAACGAACTAGGGGAAAATGATTCTGACTATAAAAAAAATTATTACAGTAATATTATAACAAAAACGTTCATCAACATACCAATTCCTCGAAATATCCGAGTAACACAGTCTCATTTATAATTTCCACAGAGTTATTTACCATCCAGTTTTCAAATTTATTGTATTCTTTATCGTGCATGTCTTTAGACTTCTTGGGCAACAAATTTTCAGTAGCTTTTGCAGCTTGTGCCAGTAATTTTTCAGGAATTACACTAAATTGATTGTTCATCTTGACGCAGTGACAGAAAAAAGGAAAAATTTTTGTTGTTTACAAAAACAGAGTTGTACTTAGTTACCGCATTTATTTATTCATAGCCTACATTCTTAATTTTTTTTAATCCATTTTATTTATTATTTATGTTAGAAAGATACATTAGTAAGACATAAAATATTGTATGCCCCACGGGTATTACTTGATGTTTATAGCCCTCGGGCCATTTATAAACCCTCGGGCCAAAGGCCCTCGGCCTTATAAACTATAGCCCTCAGACGGGCATAAACATCTTAGTAATACCCTTGGTACATAAATAACTATTATTCGATAAATATAAATTCATTATTATATCTTCTATAGATTAAGAGATAAAGAAATGCATATAAAATAATTTGATGTAAAAAATCTCAGATCAAACTACTACAAGGCAAGAAATTCAAATGTTTGTAATTGACACGTAAATGTCACTGTCAAAAATATTTGTATGCCACTGTCAAAAATATTTGTACATTATTATGAAGATTATGAAAATAAAAAAAGTCAACAACGCAAAAGAATATACGTAAAAAAGAATATAAAAGGAATTTGCGAAAAAATGACGAATATAAAGAAAAGGAAAGTAGAAAAAGAAAATTTCCGGATATTAAATATAAAGAAAATGTATGTATTGTACATAATTTATATTAAAATATCCCATAGATTTTGCAAATATATGTGACAATTATTTTGAGACATGAATATATGTATGTGTATTTAAAAATATTTTTCGTTTTATGCGTACAACCAGGTAAAATATCTGGCGAGAGGTTATGTGCTGGCCACATCAGATTTTTACATCCATTTTACAGTGTATTAAAAAAAATTCTTAATTCGAAGGAGGCTATGATCAAAGAAACGTATGTTTTAGAAATGGAAACAAATTAGGAAACGGTGATTAGCAATACACCAGGCAATGGAAACTTAAATGGTTGACATTTGGACCGTATTGCAATGTCATCTCTTGACTGCTTCCGGAAGCTTCATAAATTGAAATGGTTAGGTGTGCTGTGCTTACATTCATATTTTTTTATAAGTTGTCAAAATCCTGTGAGTATTTTAACCAAATTCTAACAAAAATTTCAAGAATTTTAATTTTCTTGGGAGGAGTTCGATTATTTGAATTGTTGAGATATATTACATAGTGTCTAATATTTTCTTTTACGTATGTGTATGTGTGACTCAAGTTTCTACTATTCTATTCGTATTAACGCTATAGGAAAAATGTTCATATAATATGTTTTACAATACAAACATTTTTTGAATTCGTTATCGTCATTAATGACATCAATATCCTTCTATACAGGTAAAGCATAAAAAATTGTACTATTTATTTATACCGAGACATTACTTCTGGTTTAATCAAAGATTCAACTTGTATAAAAACTACAGAAGCGTTTATATTTTCTTATATATGTTTATAAATATTATATAAAATAATTATTTTTATTATTGTAAAAAGAATACATGAACCATATATGTTTTATAAATCGTGGTCTTCATTGTCTACTTTATTGATAAATAACATAAATATGAAACACAGTGAGGCAATGCGGATTGCATATTTAGATGTTATGGAGTTGCCTACGTACTCAAAATAGTTCCGGTAGCAACCAAAGAGTGGCGCTGAAGATGGTCCTATTAGATAACATTACCGTTTCCAATCTATTATCAAACAAAACATATTTCTAATCTGTGCTTCAGACACAGTTGCGCATGCGCAGTAGAGAAGTCAGCGATAAATGGCAGACGAAATGAAACCGATTCCATTTCATCTGACAACAGGATACATGACTTCTGTTAAAAATTAATATCAAGTAATCAAGTAACTAATTCCTTTGTTGAGAAAATAAAGAAAACAACCAGAGAAACGTCAAAAGAAAAATAATAAATTCATCTTACTTATGATATGTACATTTTACGAAATTTGAGCAGTCTAAATCGTAAATATTATTCAGAAAATTAAAGAATAGAATTAGTTGAATTTATATTAATTGGATTCTAGGGCTGCAAATGGTGTAGGATATTTAGTTTAAAAAGAAAATTTAAACTATTATTTACAACTTCCTTGTAGCATTGTAGCTATCACACTGGAGTAAATCAGCAATATAAACCGGTTATGGATAATGCATGACAAGTCAGAGATACACTTATCAAGGCCTTTTCACACTAGAAGTACTATCTCTGACTTGCCACGCATTATTCATGACTTCGGTTCATAGCGCTGACGTACTTCAGTGTGATAGCTACAAGGAAGTCATGGATCCTATTGTCAGATGAAATGGAATCGGTTTCATTTCTTCTATTTATCGCTGACTTCTCTACTGCGCATGCGCAACTGTCTCTGAAATACAGGAATGTAACTTTATGGAGTAAAATATAACTGCTGAAACGTCAGAAGTTGACATTTTTTTTTTTTTTGATGCGCATAAAATTATTATGCTTGCCCACAATTGCATTATTCTTCCATCGTTTTCATTCACTTTACTTGCAATAATTTGGTATGTCAAACAAATTTAAAATATGTTGTTATTAAAGAAACCATATCATAACCAATTTCAAGTATGAAAATCCACTAAAAGTCAGAGAAAACGGTTGTTCGAAATTCCAGTGTGACAGGTCGAATTAGTCAGACAAAATATGTCAGCGACAAAGAGTGAGAGATACGATTGTAGTGTGATAAGGCCTTAAATAGAATCAATTTATATTAAACATTTTTATTGCATAAATTGAAAAATACCCTATAATAGTTACAATTATGTTTCTTTATCTTGACAATGGACCTTTCCAATTTAAAGAGATAGAAGATATGCGCAATGGGGATCTGCGCATAGTAAGAACAACTGAGATCTATGACGTTTGATTCTAAAAAAATTAGACGTAAAATGTAAGATAACTTTAAAAAATCATATCGAAATAAGTTACAAAAGCTTTTATTGAAGGTAAAAAGTCTAACGATGCAAATTTTCACTGAGAATACAGGTATTTTAATGACTGCAATATTTTTGACGTTTCGTTTGACAGCCCAACTGGCAGTTCGCGCCATTTTCTTACTATTTGCAGCGATAGAAAGAGATAGCCCTTAAATTGGAAAGGTCCATTGTTGGCAGCTCTGCATTTTTGCAGCACTTTGTATACGAGCCGGCGCTGTAACAAATATGTAAAGGCCTTATCAAACTAGAAGTAGTATCTCTGACTTCTCATCCATTATCCATGCCTTCGGTTCATATCGCTGACTTACTCCAGTGTGATATCTACAAGGAAGTCATGGATCCTGTTGTCAGATGAAATGGAATTGGTTTCATATCCTCTGACTATTAATCGCTGACTTTTCTACTGCGCGTGCGCAACTGTCTCTGAAGTACAGTAATATAACTTTACAGAATAAAATATAACTGTAGAAACGTCAGAAGTTAATATTTTCTTGTTTGATGCACATAAAATTAGTATGCTTACCCAAAATTGCTTTATTTTTCCATCGTTTTCATTCATTTTACTTGAAATAATTTGATATGTTAAACAAATTTGAAATATTTTGTCATTAAAGTCACCAAATCACAACCAACTTCAAGTATGAAAATCCACTACAAGTCGGAGAAAACGGTTGTTCAAAATTGCAGTGTGATAGATCGAGTTGGTCATACAAAATAAGTCACCGAAAAAAAGTCGGAGATATGATCATAGTGTGACGAGGCCTTAATTTGTCTCATATGAAATTTGAATAGGTCCTTGGAAAAAATTGCTTTTCATTTGTGTTGTCTAAATTAGAATATCTGTTTGGATTTCAAATATATTCGGAAACATAAATAGACATACCTTTTAATTTTTGTTCATATTTATATAATTGTCAGGATCAGAATGCTTCTGTGTAATAGAGAAGAAATATTAAATTGCAAATTTTCGCTTTTTGTGTAACCCCTCACGTCTATTATCTAAAACGTTGTATTACATCTCCAATCTATAGAATCGACACTCTATGTGAATACAGATCATATTTCAAGTCACTTACGTTCTTAGAATGAAGATAAACATTTTTCCTTTCGATCAAGGGGAACTTGAATTTCATCGTGATGCACTTGCCAAAAATATTTGATATGGAAATAAACACGGCTTAGATTCACAACGATAGCATTTAAAACCGACATTTTGAAGTACCACTTTACATTTAATGGGGTGCTTATTTTTCAAGGGTCGTAGAAGAATTTATAACTTGTTATTTTGAGAGATGTATCATTATTTTTTCATATATTCATGAATCTAATGTTCTCATTCTTTTCGATTATAATGAAGTTCCATATCGCATGGGAATATATTCGTATTTTCATAATTTATAATATAATCAATATCAGAGAACCGGAATATATAATAGTTGTAAAATTAAATCACTTTTATGATTTCTATTGTACTGTTAATTGGTTTTGGAATGATTCGATGACAAATAAATATTTTATTAAACTTTTTATCTCTTTACGTCTTAATTGTGGAGTAAAAAGTGTAAGGTTAATATTTGTCGGGATTGTTCAGAATTAAAAACAGCATAATTTTACAATTTTTAAGTAATTTTTAGTTATTTATATATTCGACGCAAATTAAAAGTTCCATACAAAAATGCTTTTATATATACTTCACATAACTTTTTTCTTCTGAAATTCGAATAAGTACGTTCTACGGTATTATTAAATATGATTTTCTATACAAATTTCTGAAATACACACACACACACACACACACACACACACACACACACACACACACACACACACACACACACCACACACACACGCATACGCACACGCACGCACGCGCACACAGACACACACACACTTTATTTTCTATTTTAACTTTTGGATTTATTTCGTGTCAGGAACATATAGAATACAATATTATTAAAACATATAAAATATATTCCAGAGGCACATTGTTTGGAATAAATACACTTCAGTTGGATATTATCATCAGTAGTGTCTTAAGAAACACCGTTTAGTAATGTTTTATCCTGGATTTATCAATCTCTCTTATGTTCCCGTAGTGCAAAGATTAGCCGGTATAAGACACCGTAGCCTTTATTTTCCAGCTAAAAATTTAAATATATTCAATAGTTCTTATTTAATTATAAAAATATTTATATTTACATTAAAATGATCTTCAAAACAAAGAATTTTGATTTTATGTTTTTATCTTTACTTGCGACAACCATTTTATTCTTCTCTCTTCGTTTTGAGGCCTTACTAGAAATATTTTTCCCTATTATCAGTTATATTTGGGCACACTGGTACAAAACACTTTTTTACAACCATATTTGAAGGTCCTTACGAACGTCATCAGGCAAAGGAGAAGCGGAAATTCAAACATATTTTCAGAGACAATTTTCTCATGAATAAAGAATAATACGAAAAAAATTAAAAATAGGGGTAAAATATTTTATCTTATTATTTGGATTAAAGTAAAGAAAAAAATCTAATGTGGCCAGCACATTACCTTCCGTCGGTTCTATGTATTTTGTACAAATTCTATACAGAAAGTTTCTTGTAACAGATTCCATGGTTATAGCATAGCTGGCTACTCTATGAAATTGAATTACTTTATAATTTTTTATATCCATTGAATATGAAGTATAAAATGTAGTCAAATCGTATAGAGAATAAAATATTCTTTAACATTTATAATAACATTAAATGTGAAAAATTATATTAAAAGCGTTTTTTCAAGAAAAACTCTAAAAAATCTTCAAATTAGGGCACTTTCGGTCGATTAATTATAACCAAAATCTATACAGCTCTTCATATGGATGTAAAGAAAAGTAATACGTAAAAATTATAATTTTTGAAAAGGTGGTCTGGAACTATGCGACCCGAAAAAATCTACACATACATACATACATACATACATACATACATACATACATACTTACAAACATACATCCATACGTACACAGAGACATTATTGTAAAAATAGTAAAATCGTATTCTAGGGACCCTAAAACGTGCTTATTCATTATTTATCATTCATCTTAGAATTCTTTTGACCAAAGGTAATACTTTCCTTACCTAAAGGTGACGGAAGGTAAAAAACACTTCATTTTAAAAAGAAATTTCAAAATATCTGTTAATTCGTAGCAATAGCCATGACACTTGCTTTCTTTTTTTCTAATTTTCATAAAGTATTTATAAACGTCAAACGTTAATCTAACTTATGACAAATTAATTCCGTATTCGTTTATAACCGACTATGTTGAGTGCTGTGTCTCGTGTAGGTTATGGCCTTTTGGCTGCGAAATCATTAGAAAAAATCGGCTACGAATCAGGTAAAATTGTTTCTTCGTTATCCGTAAACAACAGGAGCTATGCCGCCGCCGCTGCCACCACCAATACCACCACAACCCCCGCCGTCGGAGCCACCACCACCGCTGCCGGAACCACCACCACCACCGTCACCGCCGGAACCACGACCACCGCGACCGCTGCAACTAATGGAGTCGGGTACATCATCGCCGTCATCGGTGCCGTTGTGGACGTCCAATTCATCCACGAGCTACCTCCAATTCTCAACGCTTTGGAGGTGATTAACAGGACCCCCAGGCTAGTCCTGGAAGTCGCCCAGCATTTGGGTGAGAACACTGTGCGTACCATAGCTATGGACGGTACCGAAGGTCTGGTTCGAGGTCAGGCTGTGTTTGACACTGGCTACCCTATTCGTATTCCTGTCGGTGCTGAGACTCTGGGTCGTATCATGAATGTCATCGGTGAACCCATTGATGAAAGGGGCCCTATTCCCACTGACAAGAGGGCTTCTATCCACGCCGATGCCCCTATTTTTATAGAAATGAGCGTACAGCAAGAAATTCTTGTCACTGGAATCAAGGTCGTCGACCTTCTCGCCCCTTACGCCAAGGGCGGTAAAATCGGCCTATTCGGCGGAGCCGGTGTCGGTAAAACCGTACTTATCATGGAGCTGATCAACAACATCGCCAAAGCCCATGGTGGTTACTCCGTGTTCGCTGGAGTGGGTGAACGTACCCGTGAGGGTAACGATTTGTACCATGAGATGATTGAGTCTGGTGTCATTTCGTTGAAAGATAAGTCCTCTAAGGTAGCGCTGGTGTACGGACAGATGAACGAACCGCCTGGTGCTCGTGCTCGTGTCGCTTTGACTGGACTGACTGTGGCGGAATATTTCCGTGATGAGGAGGGACAAGATGTGTTGCTTTTCATTGATAACATTTTCAGATTCACCCAGGCCGGTTCTGAGGTATCTGCCTTGCTGGGTCGTATCCCCTCTGCAGTAGGTTACCAGCCAACCTTAGCCACTGATATGGGTAACATGCAGGAGCGTATCACCACCACCAGGAAGGGTTCCATCACCTCTGTGCAGGCTATCTATGTACCTGCTGATGACTTGACTGATCCTGCCCCAGCTACCACATTCGCCCACTTGGATGCTACTACTGTCTTGTCCCGTGCCATCGCCGAATTGGGTATCTACCCAGCGGTAGATCCTCTTGATTCCACTAGCCGTATCATGGACCCCAACGTCATTGGACCTGACCACTACCACGTTGCTCGTGGTACACAGAAGATTCTTCAAAACTACAAGTCCCTCCAAGATGTTATTGCCATCTTGGGAATGGATGAGTTGTCTGAGGAAGACAAACTGACCGTCGCTCGCGCCCGTAAAATCCAGAGGTTCTTGTCCCAGCCTTTCGCGGTCGCTGAGGTATTCACTGGGCATCCTGGCAAACTCGTACCCCTCGAAGAAACCATCAAGGGATTCCAGAAGCTTTTGAATGGTGAGTTAGATCACCTGCCTGAGGTAGCATTTTACATGGTTGGCACAGTAGACGAGGTCATTCTAAAGGCCGAGAAATTAGCTGAATCGGCGAAGTAAGGTGTAAATTACTAGTAGATATACGAACAGTCGCATAGCGAAATTAAGTGAACGATGTTTTAAAAATATTTCATCAATATTGTATACGATTTGTGTCTACTTCGCCTGCAATTAAAATAAATGTAATTATTAGTTATAACAAATATACTTCTCATAAGAATAAAAATCCATTATTTAATTTACTTTATAAAAAAAAAATCTTTTGTGACCTTCCATCATTTCTATGAGTTCTATATAATTTCCTTACAGAAAGTTTCTTGTTTTTTCAGTAAAAATATTTCAGACATTATTTAAAATGTACGTGACACTTACATCTGTCAATTAGTAATATTGAATTACTGAAACTGTTACCATGGTGACGCAGCAAAGATATTGCAAGATTTATGAAAATTAAGGTGGGTTTATGCTCAAAAATTTAAGAATAGAAATAAAAATAAGAATAGTGATAGGAATAATTTTAAACATAACGATAAGTGGTGTTTATGGTGCCAGTTTTTCAAAAATAAACGTAATAATGAAAGTAGTGATATAACATTTTTTTTCTATTTTGGTTCTTTAATATGTACTTTATGAAACAACCGAAATTGAAATTCCTGGACATGAAATAATGTACATTTTTTAAAAAATGACCAAAATAGAAAAAATAGTATAAAATACACGTTTCATAAGACATTTCAGCGCACTTGTCCCCTTAGAAAACTCGCGGCAAGCCGCTCGTTTCTAAGAATAACGCGTGCGCTAAAATCATGTCTTATGAAACTTGTATCTTAATATACTATTTTCTATTTCGGTGTTCTTATGTTTCTATAAAAGCACTGTTTATCACTGAATACACGACGTTTAGAAAATCTATAAACGTACTGTTTTTGGCGCCTTTCATGTTCTAGAGGTGGTACTCATGTTTTCATAACTGACAGATAACCTCAAAATGGTAAATTATTTGTGTTGAAATATTATTTCTAATTGTAGATTTTTATCCTTTCTCTAGGTGATAGGACTAGAAAGAAAATAAAATTATAGCTATAGCTGTGTTAGTTAAGAAAGAATAAGAATCTGTGAAGTTAAAATTTCAACTAAAAAATTATGAAACAAGAAACAATGCGCTCAGGTTTACTTTGTCAAAATAATTAAAACGGTAAGTTTTATTTATTACAATTTAAATTTATGGTAATGCAATTTTGAATTGAATGTATCGTTATTCCAGGCAGGTTACGAAATGTATGATGCACGTTACTTGAAAATGTTGACACTGTCTATTCAATTTGTGGCGGCTACTATCAAACAAATATGAAAAGTTGACGTTTTAATCCATGATTTCCAGTTCCACGTTGTGGCGAACTATTGAATATATGCCATATTATGTTTTGTATTAAAAATTGTAAGAACAGCAGTTGCCGTTATCTGTGCAACTGAGTAGTGAGTGTTGACAAAATGGTGGAAAGTAAAAGTCTAAATCAATAAATTGTTCATTAAAGTATTTCATTATTTAAAGAGTTTTATTTATATGTTGTTTTCTCAATAAAAAGGCATGATGGTCCACGTAACGTCCTTCAATCCTATATTCAAGTTTTATTTATGATAACCAACACGAACTACCGATATGTCAAATCAGGATGGTTCATTAATAAACCTTCGAGTTCATTGTATGTATTGGTTTTCCTCTTTCATAATTGTATAATGCTTGATACAATGTTTTAATGTAAACAATCAGACAAAATCACAAGATACACAAACTGTCAAAATGTGAAATTTCAATTTTTAGCGGGAAGCGCTACCAACATAACTGATAAAAAAGACACCAACTCATATTTTTGACAAGTCCTTTTTTGAAAAATATAATTGTAAAATTACCTCAATAGAAAAAATAATATAAAAAACATGTATCATAAGGCCTGTTGACGCACTCGTCCTTTGTAAAACTGGCCTGGCGACTCGTTTTCCAAACTTGGACTCGTACGTTAACAGATTGCCTTATGATACTTGTGTTTTAATGTACTATTAGGTTAGTGAAAAGTAGTTACATTTATTATTCTGATATTGGTAGCAGGGTTGATTTGACGTTTGTAATTTTTATATTATTTTCTAATTTGTTAGTATGGAGTACAATCAAATTATTTTCCATAATAAGCCAAAGTTCGTTAACTTTTAACTTTACGCCTTATTCCTATTCCTGTTAGCGAAGTACGCATGCGTATTCCCTGTCAAATATTTCAAACAATCAAACAAAACATTTGGGCATAATATATCGGTGTTGGCGAGACATAAATGTCAGATATACCTGTTATAGAAAATAATATGATTGTACTCCATACTAACAAATTAGAAAATAATATAAAAATTACAAACGTCAAATCAACCCTGCTACCAATAGGTTTGTTCGTTCCGCAATGCTGCGTTTTACCGCAAAACGCGGCGGTAATTGTCGCTGCGTTTTGCGATTCACTGCCAATCGCCGCGATAATAATTTAAGTTACTAAAAATTATTTTTCTGTTCGGTCCGTTTGCGTTAAATTATTTTTGAAGATACTTCAGACTATTATAATTATAAAGGATACTCAGTAAAAATATATTATTCCATTTTCCATTATTTTAATTGTTTACTATTGTTATCATTTAAATTTACCTTATTACAAATCATAATTCATATGACACTGACATTTATATATTTTACAAATGTATTTCAATTTCTAAAACTGAAACATTACATAGCATACTTATTGAAAAAATAACAATTTGTTCCTAGTATTTATTTGTCAAACACTGTCTGACTGGCACTTCATATGTAGATGCGAACATTACCGCCGATTATTTTTATACCACCGAGTCATGAGTCACTGTAAAAATTATCACCGCCAGCTGCCGCGGCGTTTTACCGCAAGTTACTAGAAAAACGGAACGAACAGAATCTAGTGACTTTACATTGAACCGCGAATCGAAAAGAATAGCAAATTTCACCGCCGCGGTTTGCGGTAGACGCAGGGTGGCGGAACGAACAAACCTAATATCAGAATAATAAATGTAACTACTTTTCACTAACCTAATAGTACATTAAGATACAAGTTTCATAAGACATGATTTTAGCGCACGCGTCATTCTTAGAAACGAGAGGCTTGCCGCGAGTTTTCTAAGGGGACAAGTGCGCTGAAATGTCTTATGAAACGTGTATTTTATACTATTTTTTCTATTTTGGTCATTTTTTAAAAAATGTACATTATTTCATGTCCAGGAATTTCAATTTCGGTTGTTTCATAAAGTACATATTAAAGAACCAAAATAGAAAAAAAATGTTATATCACTACTTTCATTATTACGTTTATTTTTGAAAAACTGGCACCATAAACACCACTTATCGTTATGTTTAAAATTATTCCTATCACTATTCTTATTTTTATTTCTATTCTTAAATTTTTGAGCATAAACCCACCTTAATTTTCATAAATCTTGCAATATCTTTGCTGCGTCACCATGGTAACAGTTTCAGTAATTCAATATTACTAATTGACAGATGTAAGTGTCACGTACATTTTAAATAATGTCTGAAATATTTTTACTGAAAAAACAAGAAACTTTCTGTAAGGAAATTATATAGAACTCATAGAAATGATGGAAGGTCACAAAAGATTTTTTTTTTATAAAGTAAATTAAATAATGGATTTTTATTCTTATGAGAAGTATATTTGTTATAACTAATAATTACATTTATTTTAATTGCAGGCGAAGTAGACACAAATCGTATACAATATTGATGAAATATTTTTAAAACATCGTTCACTTAATTTCGCTATGCGACTGTTCGTATATCTACTAGTAATTTACACCTTACTTCGCCGATTCAGCTAATTTCTCGGCCTTTAGAATGACCTCGTCTACTGTGCCAACCATGTAAAATGCTACCTCAGGCAGGTGATCTAACTCACCATTCAAAAGCTTCTGGAATCCCTTGATGGTTTCTTCGAGGGGTACGAGTTTGCCAGGATGCCCAGTGAATACCTCAGCGACCGCGAAAGGCTGGGACAAGAACCTCTGGATTTTACGGGCGCGAGCGACGGTCAGTTTGTCTTCCTCAGACAACTCATCCATTCCCAAGATGGCAATAACATCTTGGAGGGACTTGTAGTTTTGAAGAATCTTCTGTGTACCACGAGCAACGTGGTAGTGGTCAGGTCCAATGACGTTGGGGTCCATGATACGGCTAGTGGAATCAAGAGGATCTACCGCTGGGTAGATACCCAATTCGGCGATGGCACGGGACAAGACAGTAGTAGCATCCAAGTGGGCGAATGTGGTAGCTGGGGCAGGATCAGTCAAGTCATCAGCAGGTACATAGATAGCCTGCACAGAGGTGATGGAACCCTTCCTGGTGGTGGTGATACGCTCCTGCATGTTACCCATATCAGTGGCTAAGGTTGGCTGGTAACCTACTGCAGAGGGGATACGACCCAGCAAGGCAGATACCTCAGAACCGGCCTGGGTGAATCTGAAAATGTTATCAATGAAAAGCAACACATCTTGTCCCTCCTCATCACGGAAATATTCCGCCACAGTCAGTCCAGTCAAAGCGACACGAGCACGAGCACCAGGCGGTTCGTTCATCTGTCCGTACACCAGCGCTACCTTAGAGGACTTATCTTTCAACGAAATGACACCAGACTCAATCATCTCATGGTACAAATCGTTACCCTCACGGGTACGTTCACCCACTCCAGCGAACACGGAGTAACCACCATGGGCTTTGGCGATGTTGTTGATCAGCTCCATGATAAGTACGGTTTTACCGACACCGGCTCCGCCGAATAGGCCGATTTTACCGCCCTTGGCGTAAGGGGCGAGAAGGTCGACGACCTTGATTCCAGTGACAAGAATTTCTTGCTGTACGCTCATTTCTATAAAAATAGGGGCATCGGCGTGGATAGAAGCCCTCTTGTCAGTGGGAATAGGGCCCCTTTCATCAATGGGTTCACCGATGACATTCATGATACGACCCAGAGTCTCAGCACCGACAGGAATACGAATAGGGTAGCCAGTGTCAAACACAGCCTGACCTCGAACCAGACCTTCGGTACCGTCCATAGCTATGGTACGCACAGTGTTCTCACCCAAATGCTGGGCGACTTCCAGGACTAGCCTGGGGGTCCTGTTAATCACCTCCAAAGCGTTGAGAATTGGAGGTAGCTCGTGGATGAATTGGACGTCCACAACGGCACCGATGACGGCGATGATGTACCCGACTCCATTAGTTGCAGCGGTCGCGGTGGTCGTGGTTCCGGCGGTGACGGTGGTGGTGGTGGTTCCGGCAGCGGTGGTGGTGGCTCCGACGGCGGGGGTTGTGGTGGTATTGGTGGTGGCAGCGGCGGCGGCATAGCTCCTGTTGTTTACGGATAACGAAGAAACAATTTTACCTGATTCGTAGCCGATTTTTTCTAATGATTTCGCAGCCAAAAGGCCATAACCTACACGAGACACAGCACTCAACATAGTCGGTTATAAACGAATACGGAATTAATTTGTCATAAGTTAGATTAACGTTTGACGTTTATAAATACTTTATGAAAATTAGAAAAAAAGAAAGCAAGTGTCATGGCTATTGCTACGAATTAACAGATATTTTGAAATTTCTTTTTAAAATGAAGTGTTTTTTACCTTCCGTCACCTTTAGGTAAGGAAAGTATTACCTTTGGTCAAAAGAATTCTAAGATGAATGATAAATAATGAATAAGCACGTTTTAGGGTCCCTAGAATACGATTTTATTATTTTTACAATAATGTCTATGTGTACGTATGGATGTATGTATGTAAGTATGTATGTATGTATGTATGTATGTATGTATGTATGTGTAGATTTTTTCGGGTCGCATAGTTCCAGTACCACCTTTTCAAAAATTATAATTTTTACGTATTACTTTTCTTTACATCCATATGAAGAGCTGTATAGATTTTGGTTATAATTAATCGACCGAAAGTGCCCTAATTTGAAGATTTTTTACAGCTTTTCTTGAAAAAACGCTTTTAATATAATTTTTCACATTTAATGTTATTATAAATGTTAAAGAATATTTTATTCTCTATACGATTTGACTACATTTTATACTTCATATTCAATGGATATAAAAAATTATAAAGTAATTCAATTTCATAGAGTAGCCAGCTATGCTATAACCATGGAATCTGTTACAAGAAACTTTCTGTATAGAATTTGTACAAAATACATAGAACCGACGGAAGGTAATGTGCTGGCCACATTAGATTTTTTTTCTTTACTTTAATCCAAATAATAAGATAAAATATTTTACCCCTATTTTTAATTTTTTTCGTATTATTCTTTATTCATGAGAAACTTGTCTCTGAAAATATGTTTGAATTTTCGCTTCTCCTTTTGCCTGATGACGTTCGTAAGGACCTTCAAATATGGTTGTAAAAAAGTGTTTTGTACCAGTGTGCCCAAATATAACTGATAATAGGGAAAAATATTTCTAGTAAGGCCTCAAAACGAAGTGAGAAGAATAAAATGGTTGTCGCAAGTAAAGATAAAAACATAAAATCAAAATTCTTTGTTGTGAAGATCATTTTAATGTAAATATAAATATTTTTATAATTAAATAAGAACTATTGAATATATTTAAATTTTTAGCTGGAAAATAAAGGCTACGGTGTCTTATACCGGCTAATCTTTGCACTACGGGAACATAAGAGAGATTGATAAATCCAGGATAAAACATTACTAAACGGTGTTTCTTAAGACACTACTGATGATAATATCCAACTGAAGTGTATTTATTCCAAACAATGTGCCTCTGGAATATATTTTATATGTTTTAATAATATTGTATTCTGTATGTTTCTGACACGAAATAAGTAGTAAGTAGTAATAAGAGTAATAAGAGTACAATCAAATTATTTTCCGTAACAGGTACATCTGACATTTATGTCTCGCCAACACCGATATATTATGCCCAAATGTTTTGTTTGATTGTTTGAAATATTTGACAGGGAATACGCATGCGCACTTCGCTAACAGGAATAGGAATAAGGCGTAAAGTTAAAAGTTAACGAACTTTGGCTAATTCCTTATTTTCATTTCTTATTCCTTATTTTTATTTCTACAGCATAAACCGACTCATATATTATAACTCTTTTAACTTTATCAATATTCTTATTCTCAGTGCGGTCATATCTTGTGACGCCGGATGTAAAATCTTTTTGCAGGGCCATTTTAAAATATTAACAAATAATTACAAAATATTTTTATTAAGATACACATATCGATGGATTCAAAATTTGTGAGCAAAAATGCGCCGCAGGCGATTTTATGAAAATTTTCAAGGTGTTTTAATGCAAAGATAATATAGAGGTCTTTACAATACAGCAAATCTAACAAATTCTTAAAAAATTAAAATCGGATAGAAGTCAGAAACTAATAATTTATTTTTTGTGCAACCTGACGCGCAATAAGCATTTCGCAGCCGCAATACAGGCCGCGAATTTCAATTTCGCGACCGTTGTTATGGCAATGGCCGCGAAATTCAATTCGCGGCCGTTGTCATGGTAGCGGCCGCGAAATTAGGTAAACAACCACTTTGACACTTGAGAATTGCATGGTTTTGTTTATCAAATGTTAATCCCATAGCCACCTTGAAAGCTAACTTTCTATTTACATTGAAACTGTTTAAAATTAATAAAATTTGTAATTACATATTTTTTACGGTTGCACAAAAAATATTGTGTACACCTTGTCCGCGAAATCCTTTAGCGCCCTCGAGATTGTCTTGCCTCGGCCGCAAGCGGTCTCGGCGACAATTTTTCTCTCGGTACACTAAAGAGTGATTTCGCGGCCTTGATATACAAATAACTATTATTGTAAGAAAACATTACATAAATAATACATAAATAAAATAAATAAATAAATAAATATATCACCACGGCTTATTACCCATTGCTGGGTGTGCCAATCTGCTTTGTACACAGCTATCGGTAATGATGACATATTTGCAACGTGCGGGCGCTTACCAGGCGTCACCTCACGGGCACTCATTGCTGGCGTGGAGAGTGCACACAGGGGTCACTTTTGTGCAATTTAAAATTGGAAATATTTGGCGTCGGTCGGAATCGAACCCGGTTCCCCAGATTCGCGACCTGACGCTCAGGCACATTAAAATAAAATATTAACTTAAAATTAAGAAAAATTCTATAACAAAAGTAACATTGTCAGTCTTAAATATTAAAAAAAAAAAAAATTTATATTTCTTACGCGATTTTGCAGCTGCCAATAAATTTTTATTTGCATCTTTATTTTTTCTAATAAAATTTGCGAATTCATTACAAGACATTTGGTAATTGAAATATAGTACGGCACTTTACGGGACGCTGAAATAGGGGACAATCCCGAATATACGGGATATAATTATAATAAAACAAAGGTATATTATAAATAATGCAGAGACTTTGTTATTGTTCATTTCATGTAAGAAAATAGCGTTGGTTTAGATAAGGAAATAAATTCTGCGATCGGCAGAATAGAATAAAAACCCATTTGCTACTTTCTTACGTAATACGAAGACTAGAACATATCAAAATAGTATATTAAAGAACGTGTTTTATAAGACATGTTTTTTTCGCACGCGTCAAAATTTAGAAAACGAGCGTTAGCGAGTTTTCTAATTGACAAGTGCGAAAGAAAGTCTTATAAAATGAGTTCTTTATACTATTTTTTATATTTTGCGCCTTCTACAAACTAAAATATTTAAAAAAAACTGTTAATATTAAACCGAGTTGATTTAGGGAAATTTGTAAGTGAAATGTTGTAGTTGGTAACATTGAATCGACCACATTCAATTATTATTTGAAAGTTCATGTCATTTCAATATTTACGAACAAATTTAAGTGAATTTAGTGTAATCATGGAAGATGAAATCAGTTGCACTCCGCCTGAGCTACGAAATATAGCTCAGACTACAGTAAATAATCTACTTCCTAAAAAATCGCGCGAGATTTATGAGATAGAATTTGCAAATTTTGCCACATGGTGTAAAGAAAATAATGTCAAAGGCGTAACAGAGAATGTTTTGATTGCTTATTTTGAAATGCAAAGTAAGACGAAAATATGTATTATTATTATATTCATTAAATAAAGTGATTTATTAAGTAAAAGAAATTTTGAGGTTATATTGAAATTTCTTATCTAACAGCTTTGACGTTTGACAATTTAACCCTTTCAGCCTCAGTGTACAGGAAATTTTTATTTTTTCTTATATTTGAACTAAAACTTACTTTAAAATTAATTAAAAATAATTTTCTATCGTTCAAAGGTTCAATCTACAAATTTTTAGTACTACTAGGTCCATCTATGTGCACTAATTCGAACATTATATTGACATTTACTTACTCAATTTGTGATTATATTTGTACATTTTCATGTAAATAATCTTCCCTAAATAAAAAATAATAATAATATCGACATTATATTATTAAAATGAATTGTCAATTAACTAAAAATAAATTAGATAAAAATGGGTTAAAGAAACGTCATCTAGTACCAACCGTCTAAAACAAAAAATTGAGTATCGAAATGAAGATCATTACGATACGCAATTGCGTATCGTAATGACTTCATTATGAACGCAAAATATAAAAATGAATTTTTCGTGCTTTTGATGCTGCAAAGTTATTTATTACGGCGAGTTTATAGTTTTTGTGTTGCCTGCCCCTATCGCCAGTCCTAAGAGATGGTACTACTGTGTATTAGTTGAAATCTTAGGTATTTATAATTTTTTATTACTAGTACGAAACTCTGGATACAAATGAAATTATATTATAGAACAAGCATAACCCAAAGCCAAGAACGTGCGGGGCCGGTATAAGCGCGGGGCCGGTATAAGCGCGGGGCCGGGTGGACCGCAACTTTCGCATCAGTCTAGAAGATTTTGTCTTTAGTTTTATTGTCTAAAATGATTAAAAAATGAATATTTATACTAATGAAGAGTGTGTTTTTACAATAGGGCTGTTGCTAGAATTTTTATATGCCTTCTAAATATTAAATTTAAAGAGATATCGGGGTGTATTCTGTAAAAAAATGTTAATTTTAACATGCCTTTAAAAAATTATATTTTAACATGACTGTTAACAATAAATTCGTTTTTTGGTATTCTCTACGCGAAAATTTGACACGGCTGTTAAAATCATAAATTTTAACATGTCTGTTAAAAACTAGAATGAAGTGATCAGCAAGATAGAAAAAAGGCACGTCTTTACTAAAGTCATGTAGTTAGTAACCATAAAACAAATAAATAAACATGATAAAAAGAGTAAACAACTGTCAGTTTATGTGTCATTTTGAAATTTTAGAAAACGAATCTGTCTGTCACTTTGAAATTTTAAAAAAACGAATCATGTCTCATTTTTTAGGTTTCATATTAAAAATGAATTACATTAAAATTGTAAATTTTTAGTTATCATTAGGTATGTAAAAATTCTTCTTCTTGATCCTCAGAATTGACTATCCAAACGTTAAGTTACTTTGGTTTGGCGAACAACACAGGAATAAGCAATTTTAACTGCATTTAATACCTACTTTATAACAAGGAACTATGTTTTACGATACATCTAAATCGTGCTCTCGATAGGTTCAATTGTGAATTTTTGTTGAATTATGTTAATTAAATATTCCTACTGGGATCACGCTGTGATACACAAAGACATACGATGGAACGGGTGACCGTTATTAAATAAAATATTTCGTAAAACAGTCGTATATTTTATTAAATATCACCTAGATATTTTTTCGTTTTCTATTACATTTTCATTAATTAGAAGTGCAACATATTCAAATGCTGTTATAATTTTATTGTATAAACGTATGTTAAAATTTTAAAGGCATCGATTTGAATGACGTTAAAATATGCAGTTTTAACACCTAATTTTAACAAGTGTGTTAAAATTTTAACAGAATTGATAGTTACAGAATAGAAAATACATTTTAACAGCAAGTTTATTTTTAACATAGTTTAAAATTAACAGTTTCCTTACAGAATACACCCCATCATTATTTAAATAGCCTCAAATTCTAAAATATCAGCAAATATCCATTAGATATTTTTGGATATTATTTTGAAAAAGTCACGTGATCTGAAACAGAATGTGACGTCACAACACATACATCTTCATCGGCTCCAATTTATTCGCAATCGAAATTAACGATAGAGGCGCTGATTTTCGAAACAAGATGGCCGCCATACGATGGGTTTGACATATGACTGTTCACATTCTTCACCGTGTTTCGTTGATTGTGTATATAAATCAAGTTTAAAAATTTATTTATATGAAGCCGATACGTTTAAATATTTAATTATTAATTACTACACTACTCACTCAGCTGTCACTTATTCAATATGGCGCTTGTACGGTTGGTTTCCGTAGTACCGATTTGCGCCACCAGAGGGGAAATTTTATCTAGGATTGCGAATAGTGTCAATTCTTTGTGTTTTGTTACAAGTTTTATGATAAGTATATTGTCAAAGTTGTCAAACAAGTGTCAAATTTTTTAGTTTGGTTCGTGTTAGATAATAAAAAATCCAATATAAAATACGTAATTTGCAGTATAGTATTGTGCTTTCTTGTAAAATTGCTGCTAGGAGCAAACATACTATTGCGAAGAAAAGAAAATTGTGGCTGAAAGTAGTAGGTCGAAGAGCTGATAGTTGGGTTTTTACATATAATTTTACCTTAACTCTTTAACACCCCTTATTTCGACAGCAGTAATACAATATCGTTTTCTGATATAAATTCACCCACCACCCAGCTTTCGACTTTCAGTAAACTGCCCGACTTTGCTTGAGTGTAGTCTGTATTAGCCATTTGGCCATTATAATGGAAAATGTCAACGTCAAATGTCAAATTAGAAGTTTGTTATTAACATGTGACAAACTAACGCCTATGTTTATTTTACTAAATAACAAAAATAAACGAAGGTGATGGAAAAACTGTTTTTCTATTGGCGGTGAATGACGTAATGTATGTGCTTCACAGGAGTGGGGGGTTGTTTTTCATGACTATTTTTGGCACCAAATTTTTAATTTATTTATTTACGAAAATGTATCAGTCAAGAATTACAGCAAAATACTTTTCTAATTTTATTCGATTTATAATCTGGTTTTGGATTTTATTGCCCAACTAACTCATTTTGGATTGTTTTGCTAAGATAATGTTTTTGAATTTGTTTATTGGCAATTCGTTGAAGATGATCTTGGATTATCGGATAAAATTTCCCAAGCAGTTCAATAATTCTTAGAAAGTTTCCATTGCGCGCATCACCTATGTTGTCGACAGATCCTCGAAACGCCAAATTACGCTCAGCTGGAAATTGTATCACAGATATAATCTATCAAAAACCTGGCGTAATCGCAATTTTTCTTGACGCTGGGTGCGTGCGTGCGTGCGTGCGTGCGTGCGTGCGTGTGTGTGCGCGTGCGTGTTCGTGTGCGTGTGCGCGTGCGTGTGTGTGTGGATTCACGATTTCTCAAATACTATAAGACTTAAGACATTTTTAACTACGGATTCATCAATCTAACAATAATGCGAAGAGTTGATTAAGTTTTGGTAAGAATTGGACAACCGGAAGTAGTAGTTACAAGAAAAAAAGCATCTAAATATTATTTTTCGAAAATTTATGTAAATACTTACATTAAAGAACGTTAAATTCTTTATTCGATAAATATAAATTCATTATTATATCTTCTATAGATTTAGAGATAAAGAAATACATATAAAATAATTTGATGTAAAAAAAATCTCAGATCAAACTACTTCAAGACAAGAAATTCAAATATTTGTAATTGACACATAAATGTCACTGTCAAAAATATTTGTATGCCATTGTCAAAAATATTTGTACATCATTATGAAGATTATGAAAATAAAAAAAAGTCAACAACGCAAAAGAATATACGTAAAAAAGAATATAAAAGGAATTTGCGAAAAAATGACGAATATAAAGAAAAAGAAAAGGAATGTAGAAAAAAAATCAGGATATCGAATATAAAGAAAATGTATGTATTGTACATAATTTATATTAAAATATCCCATAGATTTTGCAAATATATGTGAGAATTATTTTGTAGTGAGACATGAATATAGGGGAGAGTGGGGCAAGAGTGAACGGTTTTTTGATAATATGTAATAAATTTCATATATGAAATATTTCAGCAGTTTTATTGAACTCTAAATATAGTTTATACATTTGCTTACATAAAAAAATTAAAATAATTCTTTTCTATTATAGTAAATAAAATGTGTTTTTTATTTAAAAAAATAAGTGTTCACTCTTGCCACGCATGGCGAGGCAAAAGTGAACGACTGAAAAAAGTTGCCTAAGCACGACAAAAAATAACATATATATTTGTCGGCATTTAGTTTAACGTTAATGTATCCTTCGTGTACCCACTGATGACATTTTCCGCAAATAATTTGGTCTTCAACAGATGTACTGTATTTTTCTTTACAACAAATACAAACACAGTCGTCTTCATTAACATTTGTCGTGTTATTATTATTGTTTTGCTTGACTATTTCTGTAATCCAGAAGTAGATGCCTGCGATAGATTCCTTTTAATCTTTTTTGCTTCCTTTAATCGTTTTCCTTTTAAAATTTGCTCCAATTCTTGTTTATATGGGGAAATTGTTATAATTTCAGGGCAAGAGTAAACACTATGTTTACTCTTACCCCGTTTAATATTATCACAAAAATTGTTTTTATCCCGTGTTCTACGCCACTGTTTAAACTTTCTGTCGACAAACTTTGTAGAGGATGGTACACACTTTAATGCAATATTTACTATTTTATTGGTTCTTTTTTATTTCACGTGCAATATAATAATACTTTGACTTTAATCTTGTATCAAAATGATGCAATATACAAACTTACCTGTAATTTTGTTTTCATAAACTTGACAATGTTCTTCCAATTCACGTATAAATGACAGTGTAGTACCATGTTTTACCGCTAGGGTTGGTAAGCCGAACTGTATAAATTAGCGGGATATTTTAATTGTTTACTCTTGCTTCGCGTACACTCTTGCCCCACTCTCCTGTATTTGTATTTAAAAATATTTTTCGTTTTATGCGTACAACCAGGTAAAATATCTGGCGAGAGGTTATGTGCTGGCCACATCTGATTTTTTAAAAAGAGATTTGATTAAAATAATGAAATGCTTAATTACAGTAAAAATAGTTTGATTCCAAAGGAGATAATGACCAAATTACAAAAAATATAATATAATAATGTGGAATATTTACAATTATTATATGGTTTTATACCATCCCGGAACCCGGGCATTATGTTGCAGGTAATTTAATGAACATATGTTCTAGAGATTATCTCCTTTCAGGGATTAAGAAAAAGAGTTTTGATTACAACAATGAAATGGTTGTCTATATTAACGAAAATTTATTCCAATAAAGAAAATAATAACCAATCAGCAATGAGCTTAAGTAAACTATCACTTCCGATTGATCGTTTGTAAACAAAATCTAATTTATTGTTCCAATAAATAGAAAAATTTGTAATACGAAATTTTAGATTACCTATATTTTATTGTTTTTCCTCGAAAATCTGTTAAGAGCTCCAAAGTTAGTACCACTTCCGGTTTATCATATAAGTATAGTCAAAATCTAATATGTTGTTTCAAATTATATAAGAGTTTTAAATAGCAAATTTGATAAGTTTTGGATCATGTTTTAACATATTTTTTCAAGAAAATCCGTTTATAGCATTTTGTAAATTACTACTTCCGGTTTATCAATTTTAGAAAAAAATCTAATATGTCGTTCTCATTAATATAAACTAATACAAAATTTGAAAAGTTCTGGATTGTATCATTATATTTTTCAAGAAAATATGTTCGGAGCTTCAAATAAAATATCACTTCCGGTTTCTCAATTTTAGCCAAAATCTAATATATTGCTCCCCTTCATATAAAAGTCTTAAATACCAAATTTGACAAGTTTTGGAATATATCATAATATATTTTTCACGGAAATCTGTTCAGAGCTTCAAGTAAAATATTATTTGCGATTTATCAATTTTAGAAGAAATCTAATATGTCCTTCTTATTAATATAAAAGTTTTAAATGCCAAATTTGAAAAATTTTGATATATAACAAAATATTTTTCACGAAAATCTGTTCAGAGCTTCAAGTAAACTATCACTTCCGGTTTATTGATTTTAGCCAAAATCTAATATGTTATTTCCCTTGATATGAAAGTGTTATATACTAGAATTGAGAAGTTTTGGATTATATTTTAATATAATTTTTTAACAAAAACTGCTATGGGCTTCGAGTAAAGTATCACTCCCGGTCGTCCAATGTTACCCAAAATCAACTCTTTATATGAATGTAGAAAGCTTAAATACGGAAAATAGAAATTTTCTGAAGTTTGTTGTCAGAGTTATCGTGGACGAAAAAATCGCCACACATACACGCACACACACACACACACACACACACACACACACACACACACACACACACACACACACACACACGCGCATACATTATCGTAGTAAAAACGTGTTGTGGGGACCCTAATTCGTGCTTATTTACTGAAAACTCACCATCGAATTTTTGGCACGATTACATTATCTCCCTTATCTACGGTATGACGGGAGGTAATTATTATAATATTTTATTTATTTATTTTAGTCTGTCGGGCGTATGTAATTTAATCAAAACAGGTTCCTCTGCTGATTATATCCCTTGCAATGCTTTGATTACCACAAAGAAAAGCTGCACTACAAAAAGAAAATTTGATTACAATAATGAAAATGATTAATTACGCAAAAAATAGTTTTTTTGCTTTTCATATTTTTCTTGGATCGTTGTAAATCAGGGGGATTCAGAAAATAATTTCACACATTTTAGAGAAAAATACTTCAAATTAAAGATGCGTGAAATTAATTTTTCTATAACTATCTCTAATGTAATTTATAAACAATTGACAGAGATAAACAATGCTAGTCAAGTGCTCGCTAATCACCTTAAATATTTGTTCATAGGTACTAACGGCCAATGAGTAATGTAATGCTACAGTGCTAAAGTTATATTATGAAAACGAACAAAACTTTAATTTAAATTTAAGGTGATGATAAAGTTTATTATGCAAATAGTCCTTAGTCTAGTCTAGATAAGTTTATTACATTGCCATTTAATTATTTCATCAAGTTTCATGTATAGTATGTTTTAATAAAAAATATAATTACCTTGTAAAAATGTCACAATTAAGTGGGAAGTCTTCAATAAAATTATACTTCTGCATGTGCAACACAATTGATCAAATTTAGTTCACAGTTAACGGAATTAAATTTTGGAATATATCATAATATATTTTTCAAGAAAATCTGTTCAGAGGTTCAAGTAAAGTATCATTTCCGGTTTATTAAAATAATCTAATATGTTGTTCCCCTTTATATAAAAGTCTTAAATACCGAAAATGAGAAGTTTTGGAATATATCATATTCTTTTTTTCACTAAAATTTGTTCGGAGCTTCAAGTATCACTTCCGGTTTATAAATTTTAACCAAAATCTAATATTTTCTTCTTCATATAAAAGTCTTTAATACAAAATTTAGAAAGGTTTGGAATATATCATACTATATTTTTCACGAAAATCTGTTCATCTTTTAATTAAAAGCGCAAAAACAACAATAAACAAAATGTAATAATAGAATTTGTATATATAGCGTGTGTCTATATTAAAGGTGTACATAGGGGAGTAACATGGGAAATCAGTTTTTTGCAAATTCCTGCTCGTCTAATTATTTTAAGCAAAAACGCGCCAAATAAAAGTTTTAGGGCATCAAATTCTGCATATAATTCGATAAACAGAATTACCTTTTCATGTTTTGTAACGACAGTAATTAAATATGAAAATGCCGAAAATTACTTTGAAAATATCGACAGCCATGAAATTGAACAAAAAATAATTAAATGCTTGACGTTTTATCTGTCATAACGTAAGTAAACTTATTTGACAGCTTATTTGACGTTTCTGACATTTTGATTTGAAAAATATCGTTAATTATGATAAAAGAAATATATTAGATTAGTAAATAAAGTTTAAAAATACAGTGTTATGTACTCCCAACTCATTTTCAATACATCCAGAAATACAGAAGGGAACTACACTTATTCCTAACACTCTTTTTTCCAGTAACGCACGTTTTCCTGCTCGTCCTATATTCTCATTACGCGGCTAACGTGTATTTTTGAAAACACATTAGTAGTCTTAAAATTTTGTCCCGGATTTAGCAATTATGAAATCACTCTCTTCATTAGCATAAATATTCATTTTCTATTAATTTCAGACAATAAAACTAGACAAATTCAAATTTTCAGAAACGTCAAATAAGTTACATTGTGACAGATAAAACGTCAAGCATTTATTTATTTTTTGTTCAATTCTATGGCTGTCGATATTTTCAAAGTAATTTTCGACATTTTCATATTTAATTACTGTCGTTACAAAGCATGTAAAGGTAATACTGTTTATTGATTTAGATGCAGAATTTTATGCCCTAAAACTTTTATTTGACACGTTTTTGCTTAAAATAATTAGGCGAGCAGGAAATTGCAAAAAACTGATATCCCATGTTAATCTCCTATGAGTCCTATGTACACCTTGCCCGTACCCGTCGAGCTCAATCTCGTACTTGAGTATTACTTCGCCAAGCATTACTCCGGTCGTTCTCGACCTCAAGCACATCATATGTTTCATAGTCGATACTACGTGAATTTTTCGGTTAAGTACTAATCTCAAGATCTCAAGGTAGGGATTAAAGAGAATTTGTTTTAGTTGCGTTGGTATATTTGTAAATTTTAATATTTTACTGTCAAATTATAATTTTGGCATCTACATATACGTCAGGTCATAGATATGAGTGTAATGGTGTTACGAATAATCAATTGTCCACTACTTTAAAGATAATAAAAATATAAGTTGGCATGTAAAAACAATTTTTGACATGTATTAATTCCTTTCCTTGATTTCTAATAAATAGTTACGTTTATATGTATCAAAGTTATTCTTTATAATTCCATAGTGAAATAAATTCGTTAAACCATAAATTGCAAGAGGTTATGGGCCCAGGCGAATTTGTATAAAGGATATTCTCTGGATTTTAAGTGAAAAGACGCAAGAACATTTATTCCGTTGGTTATTCCAAGCCAAAGTGCAATAGTGAAAAATATAACCGGGTCGAAATGGAGAATGAACTTGCAAGAATCCCTCACCTCAACAGCATTGAAAATTGGGGAGTGTGGAAGTTTAAAATCCGCATCATACTCAACTCGCACAAAGCCTGGGGCGTTGCGAGTGGGGAGGATTTAAAGCCGAAAGAACCGGACACCGATGCATGCGAGCAAACTCGTAAGAAATACGAAAAAGAACTGGAGATTTGGCTCAGAGCAGATGCAACTGCACAAAGAGTGATAGCTACGACTATTGGTGATCAACCAACGCTGCACATAATTAACTGCACAACGGCAAGAGATATGTGGCAGAGACTATCGGATGTCTACGAACAGAAGTCTGAGGCCGGTGTACATCTACTACAACAGAAATGGTACAATGCAACGAAAGTGGACTCAGACAATATTGCGACGCACATAGCGAAACTCGAGGATCTCGCACACCGCCTAAGGTTGATGGGTGAGCAAATACCAGAATCTATGATAATCACCAAAATTCTGATGACTTTACCCGCAAGTTATCGATATTTTGTGAGCGCCTGGGAATCCTCGCCAGCAGCCGAACGAAATCTATCTAATCTTACTTCAAGATTGTCAATAGAGGAATCTAGAAATGCAGCGCAAGAAGACAACGAAGCTAAAGATTTTGCTTCGAAGACGCAAAAGTCGAGGACACGGTGGCATAAGGACAAGGTGAAAAAGGGTACACCAAAGTCTGGAAGGTGCTTCGAATGCCACGAGCCAGGGCATTGGGCAAGAAACTGTCCAAAGCGTAAATCAAGGAAACTCCAAGGTGAAGGGTTTGTAAGCGAGTCTCTAGCTCTAACTTCGATACACTACAAGCGAAGAGATGTCAAAGAGTGGGTTTTGGATACCGGAGCGAGCGACCATATGTGCCACGTGAAGAAATGGTTTACTACGTATCAAGAATTCGATGAACCAAAACCAGTGTGTATAGGAGACGGGGGCTACATTGATGCTTGTGGAAAGGGCTGCGTAAACATCCAGATGTTCGACGGAGACAAATGGAACCAAAATCACCTCATAGACGTTCTGTACGTTCCAGAACTAAAGTACAACCTTTTTTCAGTTGGAGCAGCATTAGATAAAGGCCTACAAATGCTGTCAACTCGAGAGAACTGTAAGTTGGTAAAGGGAGAGCGAACTGTGGCAGTGGGAGCTAGGAGAAATAAGCTCTACATAATGCAGTTCAAGGTAGATGAAACGAGAGAGTCGGAAACAGGAACATTCCAAAGCTCGGCTCAGACAAACGTAGCCACGACAGCGACACTGGAGAACTGGCACAAGAGACTGGCACACCAAAACTATCAGCACGTAAAGAAGGTATTGAATCTGTTTGAAATCAAAACAAATGATAAAGAAGAACCTTTTTGCGATGCATGCACTTTGGGAAAGATGCACCGACAGTCGTTCCCGAACAGCGTCACGAAGACTAAAGCCACAGGAGATATAATTCACACCGACCTTTGCGGGCCGATGCAAATAAAATCCATCGGCGGAGCACGCTACTTTCTATTAATGAAGGACGATTTTTCACATTACCGCACAATCTACTTCATCAAGAACAAGACCGAAGTAGTATATTGTATCGAAAATTTTCTGAGAAAAACAGAAAAACAATGTGAAAAGGGTGTACAAGTTCTACGAACAGACAACGGGCTTGAATTTGTCAACCAAGCTGTAGACAAGTTAATGCATCAATTTGGAGAGAGGCATCAACGAACCAATGCGTACACACCAGAACAAAACGGGGCTGCTGAGCGCGAAAATAGAACTATAATGGAGGCAGCACGAACAATGCTACAAGATAGAGCAGTAAGCCCAAAATTTTGGGCTGAAGCAGTCAATACCGCTGTCTACGTTCTGAACGTATCAGGGACCAGTAGCATAAAGAATGTTACACCTTATGAGTTGTGGTTTCAACGGAAACCAAACATTCAACACCTAAGGATTTTCGGAGAAGAAGTGTACACGCATATTCCTAAAGAAAAGCGGCGAAAACTAGACGCAAAGGGAAAACGGGGTTTCTTCGTTGGATATGAAGATGGGGTAAAAGGATACAGAGTCTGGTACCCAGAAGACAAGATTGTCAAAACGTCAAGAGACGTAGTATTCACCGGAAGACCTGATGAAACGATACCACACGATGAGGAAGCTATTAACACCGAGTGGTGGATTCTAGAAAAATTAAAATCAGGTGAAGACCAGAAATCAACAAACGACAACGAAATAGAAATGGAAGATGCTACAGAAAGACCGGAAGACAATCTTCAGCAACCGGAAAATTCAGAAGAAGATGCAAATGAAGAGATTCAAGAAGCAAACATACCGGAAGCTCCAGCGGAAGAGCGCGTGCTACGAGATAGAGCATTGTTGAGACGGCCATCACGATACGATGATTATATTGACCCAGACGAGCTATTCATGGCGGAATGCCAAGAACCTCTCTCCTACAAGGAAGCTATAGCAAGTTGCCAAGCGGCCAAATGGAAAAAGGCTATGGACGAAGAGTATGAATCCCTGATGAAAAATAAAGTCTGGGAACTTATCACTGCACCAAAAGATCAAAACGTAATCGATAACAAATGGACATTCAAGCTGAAGAGAGATGCCGACGGAAACGTAACACGGTACAAGGCAAGACTTGTTGCACGAGGTTTCAGCCAACGCAGAGGAATCGATTACACAGAGACATTTAGCCCAGTGGTCCGTTTCGACTCAATTAGAGCCGTACTCGCCATTGCTGCCAATAAGGGGATGCAACTACAGCAGTTTGATGTAAAAACTGCCTTCCTATATGGCGACATAGAAGAAAACATCGTCATGAGGCAGCCGGAAGGGTACCACGATGAAACGGGAAGAGTTTGTCAACTTAAACGTAGCCTATATGGTTTAAAACAATCCTCTCGTTGCTGGAACAAACGCTTTACAGAATTTCTAGAGAAATTCAATTTGAAGGCGACTGAAGCTGACCCCTGCGTCTTCACAAGTCAAGAAAAGAAGTGCAAACTAATTCTGGCCATATACATAGATGACGGATTAGTTGTTTCCAAGGATCGACAACTCATCGAAAAACTACTCGAAGACTTGAAGAAAGAATTCGAGATAACCAGCAACGAAGTAAATTTGTTCTTAGGTTTGCAGATCGAACGAGCCAACGATGGATCAATCTTTCTACATCAAAAGACTTATGCCCAGAAAGTCCTGAATAGATTTCGGATGGAAGAAGCGAACCCAGTAATGATTAAAGCGGACCCACACAGCGAGCTTAGTTCAAACGACGAGAAAGATTCGACAAACGCGCCCTACAGAGAAGCCATTGGTAGCCTCATGTATCTTTGCGTGGCAACCAGGCCGGACATAACTTACGCAGTGAATGTCACCAGTCGATATTTAGAAAAACCTACAAAGGTACACTGGTCCGCAGTAAAAAGAATCCTGAAATACTTGAAAGGTACAGTCGATTACGGAATAAGATTCGAAAGAAATCAAGAGATTAAACTATTGGCATACAGCGATGCAGATTATGCTGGTGAAAGAGAAACACGCCGATCGACTACAGGGTATGTTGTAAAACTTGGGTCTAGTATAATTTCCTGGTCCTCGCAACGTCAGCAAGCTGTGGCCTTGTCAACTACAGAAGCTGAATATATGGCAGCATGTCAGACAGCGAAAGAGATTGTATGGTTAAAATCACTCTTTAAGGGTCTCCTGGACGTCGACGATATACCAGCAACGTTATTTATCGACAATCAAAGCGCACTGCAGCTAATCAAAAATCCCGTACATCACAAGAGGACAAAACATATAGATGTGAGGTACCACTACGTAAGAAGCCAATACGAAGATAAAGTATTTTCACTCGAGTACGTGCCGTCCAAAGATCAGGAAGCAGACATACTCACAAAACCACTTCCTCGCTTGACATACCAAAATCAACGTGAAGCTTTGGGTATTATTTCACGACAAAAGAAGCCGGGAAGAAAAGAAGAACCAAAGAAGCATGTATCAAAGTAGGGACAAAGTGGGAGTGTTACGAATAATCAATTGTCCACTACTTTAAAGATAATAAAAATATAAGTTGGCATGTAAAAACAATTTTTGACATGTATTAATTCCTTTCCTTGATTTCTAATAAATAGTTACGTTTATATGTATCAAAGTTATTCTTTATAATTCCATAGTGAAATAAATTCGTTAAACCATAAATTGCAAGAAATGGAAAATAAAATAATTGCATATACCACCAAAGAAAAATTGCTTTTGGCTAATATAGTAGACAAATATAAGTTAGTTGAAAGCAAGAAAACGGACGCTGCGACCATTCAGAAGAAAAATGGAGAATGGGAAAAAATTAAAGACGAGTACAATGCCAGAGGTGACATCATCTCACATCTTACAAATACCATTCAGTTAAAGAAATTATGGAATAATTTGAAGCAACGGTAAAATGAAATCTCAATAATTTCTTGAAATGAATTTTAACTTTAAAATTGCATAGGAAACAAAAAGCAGCGACAGAATTAAAATATCAAAGATTAGCTACGGGAGGTGGTCCTGAGCCACAAATAGGAATTGGTCCAATATTCGAAGCGGTGGATATAGCTGCACCACATGCAGATGTGACAGAATATCCATGGAACAGTACTGCTGGAATGGAAAGTCAAATTCAAAATTCTTGTGATAATATTTCAGAAATAATAGTTAAGCCTTAAAATACATATAATGTAGATACACTTCATTCAAACATTTTAAATAATAATACTACTTCTAGTGTTAATATTAGTGCTGGTAATAACACCAGTGCTAGTAGTAACACTAGTTCTAGTGCCAACAAAAAGAGCAAACTGGCCAATTTAAATACGGAATCTAATTTAAGAATTAAAAATATTGAAGAAGCCATTAAACAACAAGAAGAAATATATAAAATACGGATGAAAATAGAAGAAGAACAATTAAAAACAGGTATAGTAGCAAAAAAAAAAAAAAACTGGAGGCCAAAAGACATTTGGCCATACTGCAATTAAAAAGATTTAAAACACAAAATAACAAATAATTAAGAGAAATTAAAAATATTTTTCATTTTATTTAAATTAAATTTTGTTAATTGTTATTATTATTCCTAAAATGTTGGTTAATAAATTCATTTCTAAATAATAACCCTAACTTATTATTTTCATTATTTATAACTGGAATATTTTCATTGGCATTATCTACTTCTTCCACAATGTTATTTTCATTTGAAGCAATTGCTATATTTTGCAATGACTACGTTTACACCGTGCGAACTATTCTGATACGCAGACCAAGTGTATACTAAAATTTATCTTAGTATGGTATGTTTACACCGGTATTTAAATAAACATACTAAAAAATTTGGTACGTTACACGCGCTTGCGTATATTTAACTGTCAGAGTTACTCTAACCTAAAATTATTTAATAAGGAAAAATAGTTGTGAATATATGTAATTTACATCACCACACTATTAAAATTGTAAATATTACTAAACTTACACAATTTCTCTAAATGTTAATACACAATTTAGTTAAATTGGTTTATTTGGCCTCTAGCGTGGTTTACACGTCGGGTAACCTTGTAAACTGAGTCTCCCTCCTTGTTGCTTAAACTCGGCCTCTAGCGTGGTTGACACGTCGAGTAACCGTGTTCAAGACAGTACTATCCCCCTCTTGCTCCTGAAGATGCCCCATATGACTGCGGGCGAAACGTTGAGCTCTCATGAGTAAGGTCTGGTACATCCCCCTTTGATCGTACCAAAAATGTGTACCAATTGCGTACCAAAGGTTTGGTACATAGTGTTTACACCATTCGACGCCATCTTGTTACGTCACTTGGTATGCGGACTAAATGTTTAGTACGCGTGGTGTAAACGTACTCACTGTTGCAGCAGCACATATAATAGCAAGAGAGGTATTTAATTTTGTTGATAGTCCCCTTCTCAAACACGGAAATCTTCTCTTCCAAACACCAAATAGACGTATTTCATTTCACCATTGGTTTCTGGATTAATTACTGGTTTCAGTAAATAATTTCTACACGGATACCCATTATCCCCTAAAAGTAAACCCTCCACATAATTTTGCTCAAATAATACGCGAAGCGCGCTTCTATTAAATATTAGACTATCATGTGCAGACCCAAGATGCCTCACGACAATATCTAGAATTTCTAATTGAGGTCCAGCTACGGGACATTCAATGAGAAGTATCCTTTCCGGTTCCGAAATACTTCCGCATTATCGCCCCCATGATTTGATATGGGAATATGTGTACAATCTATACATCCGCTTACTCCAGGAAAATTTGCAATACTCCAAAATTTATTTATATTTTCATTTTGATTTTCAGGAAATTTTATGTACTCCGGCAAATGACCTGCTATTATTTCAGAAACATTTTTTATAATCCGACTTACAGATGCCTGATCAATTCCTCGTAAGTCTCCATTCACATGTATTATTAAGGGTAAAATAGTCTGCAAAACTGTGTTCTTTGTAAATCTATATCTACTACGAAATTCATCTTCGCCATAAAATTCTAGTGGATTTTCCATATCACGAATGCAGCGTTTTGGCCTTCTTTCTTTATGAACACCTTCCACAATGTCCATAAATTCGAAAAACTCTAAATTATCTTCTCTATCAAGATCCATTATTTCTTTAAAAATTCAAACTGTCAAAAATTGACAGAAACAAATACTTAAGCACGTCTCAAGGTTGCTCTGATGCTCTCTCGAGTAAAGTCGTTGTCAAGTTTGCGCGAAGTCTTACTTTATAACCGAGTGGGGACTATAATAATAGCTGATTCAATACTTAAGTATTACTCAAGTTTGAGATTGAGCGAAGTTCTGACTATAAGTACGGGCATAAGATAGACAAACGGTATATGAAACAACATGAAATTTACTGTTTACTGCGTATATTTTCCACATAATCGTGTTTGTTTAATTTGATGGTAAGCAAATTTTCCTCACATAAACTAGTGAAAATATTTATACACCTAACCAATTAATAAATTCTCCTTTTTCGTTAAGCAAATTGGCGTGATAACTTCTCATATTCTTCGCTATAAATCACTTGGTCTAGGCATAAGAATAGCAGCCTGTATTAGATCACCCTAAAAGCCTCTACATGATTGTATAACTACCCTTGATGATTTTAAATCACTCGCAAATATGGGGTAACCTTTTACTGGTTGCAATATAAAACCACACTACATAATTCTTCGTTGAGTGCATATAGGGTGATGTTTCAACTGTGTGCTATACAGTCACCATTCGTTTCGTCTCACAGAAGGTGCCTTTGCATTTTGTTTTAGACGATTAATAATATATTAGGTTTAGGTATGCAACGAGTTTATATTCATTTTTCTACGATTATTCATAATAATAATTAAATAAACTATAAATCAATAAATTGGTTATAAAATTCATCTGTATTATAATAATAATCTGTATCGAAATGAAAAGAAAATCGGTATCATAATAACTGAGTTTATATGCAGTTTTTAAATCCGTTTTCAAATTGCATGTAAACTCAGTAAATGATAATCTGTTTCGAAATGAAAATCGGTATCATAATAAGTGTCATTCAAAATCAAGTAAAGACATAGGCGTAACTAGAGGGAGGGGGGGGGGGCTGCTTGTCATCTAGAAAATACATATTAATGTAATTATTTTATATTTTTTAATTATTGATATAATTTTGTGAATGGTGTAGTGTAAATTAATTAATCGACAGGAATTTAAGTGAGTAGTAAATAATTATGCATTTTCTCTACAATAAAATAAGGGTTTTGTACTTTACATCCTAACCACATTATTTGTAAATTCACTGTATTTAATCACTAGCTAAAGTATCCGGTGATGCCCGGGGGTTTTCACGTAGAAAATTTCAAAACAATCCACATTATAGGTATACTTAAATATTCCGGAGGTCCAAAATAGTCTAAAATGTTCATAAAATATTAATATGGTTTTCATAAAGTTCCAGAGAGTTGTAGAATGTTCCAGAAAGTTCAGAAATTTGACAGAACTATGGAATAGTCCATACAGTTCCAGAACGTTTTAGAACTTCCTTTTCCATAAAGTTCTTTAACGTTCTAGAATGTTTCCTAAAGTTCCAGAAAGTTCTATCTGTTTGTGTCGCTATTTAAAACTAAACTGAGCTCAGCCGCCCTTTATATACTTATTTAAAATTGTCAAAAATTTGTAGAAAATTCTAGAATTTTCCGAAATATTCTAATTTAATGGGATATTCAACAATTTTTTGAAATATTCTAGAACAGTGATATCAAGGCACATTTTTTAATGCGAACATACGACAAAATGGGATTTTATATTTACTTTGCATTTCAAACTCAAAGGGCCTCCCCCCCCCCCCTAGAAAAATTCTCTAGTTACGCCCATGAGTACAGATGGCACATACTTAATAAGTGGATAAGAGTAGAAACAGATTTATTACAAGTTTTGCAACTTTATATTTTACTATAAGATTTCGGAACTTTACACGTTCAATAGACATTTACAGAATTGATGTCGCTGCGAGAGAGATAGAAGTTCTTGCATCCCTGCTCGTTGTCATAGTACTATAGTACTATTCCTGTCATTCTGTTTGTATCTGTCATTTAGTGATAATCTAAATCTCTATTCTGATTTATTTTGCTCGTTCGTTGTGTTTACTAAAAATGACTTTAAAACCATAAGGTCTGTGCAAACTTATTTATTTCTATTTATTTTATTTAATGTTAAGCCATTGCAACCGCAACGTTAATCCCCAGTTTACATTTCTCAACATTTTTGTTAACTTGTGGAATTGTCATATTTCAAATTAAAATAATACTAGACGAAAACTATAATAATAAGGGATTCAACTATTATTTTATGTAATAAGCGAGTTATAGTCCTCCGAAATTTGAAAATATAGATGTGACGTCACGAATATAAGTTTTTATATCAAACTGTTTTCTTCGTGGACTTAAATGTTTTGAAATATATGCTATTTATAAATTAATTTATAAAAAATAAATGAATATTATTTTACTGTACAAGTCTGCATGATTTATAATTCGAAGTGTATTTAAATTATTAAGTTTAATGCAAAACATTTATATTCAAATAAAAACTGTTTGAGAATTGCAGTACTGGACTGATAGCCACGTCTTCGATATTTGAATTTCTCTACTTCCATTGGTAGTAGGTAGTAGGTTCTTCCCCTCACTTGGTATTCGTTATATATTTATAGGCCGTGTTTGAGCCGCCAATCAAATTAATACATATATATGGAATTCATATGAGTGACGAGTTGCTAAAACAAAAACCCCCTTATCTCTGAAGTATTTCAATTATATCTTTTTATGTCTTTATTAATATTCATTATTAAGCATATACTTTCAATATTTTTTTCTAATTTCTCTTAATTCAATTGCGCTGTAGTCCCCTATTATCAGATGACGTTTGATGTTTATGATGTTTACATCTTTGACTTTGTACAGTCAATGTCTGATGACAGTTCTGTTTGGAATGACGTAACCATAGCAACCATTAATTCTATTCTGTGCCACTTGAGGCGTTCGTGCAAATTGCAATTGTGTGCAAACGTTCGATGTTTCAAATCAATTGATGAAAAAATTTCGACTTAGCGCATGTTCTAAATATCAAAGTCATTTACTTCAAATTTTACTTACTTCTAGGGATTATTTTATCCTATGTTGCATGCATTATATTTTGTATTGGTGGTAACTTGTTTGGAAAAAATTACATATTTGCTTTTGTTTCGACTAAACTTCACGGTATATTCTATTCAATAAAGAAAATATGAACGTAATATAAAACTCGCACTAGAGGCAAATCATACGTTAAACGCACAGCGGCCAATGTCAAACAAGATAAACATGTAATTATGTATTTAAGAAATCATTGGTTTTCTAGAAACATGTAGGTACGGTTGCGGAGGGTGTATGTCGTGTGACTTCAATATCATAAGACCATAAAAATAAATTCATTAGTGATAATAAATGAGCATCTCCATTCGATAGACCATAAAAAAGTGCCATAAAGATGTGCAAACCCAATCCAGCATTTTTTCATATTTGGAAGATATTCGCAAAAAACAAAAAGAAAAAATTTTGTGGCCAGCACATTACCTACCGTCAGTTCTATATATTTTATACAAATTTCATACAGACAGTTTCTTGCGAAAGATTCTATATTTCCAGTATATTACCTTCCCTCACTTATGTACTTGTACAAATTTCGTACAGAAAAAATTGATACTAGTAGTAGAAAAGGCAATGCATTTTTATTCATCTATTCTATAATACACTTCTTTCGTATTATCGTATTTTGTCGCACTATAACTTGCAGTGAAATATGAGGGTAAAGAAGATGTAAGGGTGCCTGCCGTCCTGCACTTATTTAACTATTCAATAAGGATTTGGCGCTGTCAGAGAGCAGTAATCACGTTTTATTGATCTGCAGAATTGGTTGCCTCTTTACTTTTTTATGGGGTTTTGCTGGCGTGAGGGAAATAATGTGGGGTGCATGAACTATATAGTGAAGGGGAATGATGTATGTATATCCGAAACAGATAGTGCGGCAAAAAATTTGTATCTGCTACACAAGGTCACTATTTTTTGCGGTGTTTTAACTAATTTATAAAATTACTTTTCAATTTTCATTTACAGCACCATTAAAAAATTTACGTACACCATTTAATTCTCCTCTCAAAACATTATTAACACAAAATTGTGCGGAATGTGTTTACACATTCCACAACTAAAAATTAGCCGCATATTAGCGTGTCATATCAAATACCTAGGTTAGATTGTTATGGTTACGTCTCTGTTTTATTTTTATTTATTTTAGAATTCGTGTTTGACCAAATAAATCAAAATAAAGATATTAATTGGCTGCCCTCCTCTCGATGGCTGAACAATCTTTCACTTTTAAGGTCTTATAACTGCTGAGGATATTTATTTCAAATATACAAACTGTTAACTCATTGTTAATATTAGGTACATTAATCTTTACAAATCAGTGTACCATTATTTTTGGACGATACTCTCGCTATGGGGACTTTTGTATTTATTGTACTTGGAAATTATTTCTCCAGCAAATTTATGTATTTACGATTGTATGATCAATGAGTATCAGACGTTCACATAAATAAAGTCCCTCAATATCACCAACATAAATACCTATGAAAGATAACAATATTTCTAGAATTCAGTCAACATTATTCTCATTCCATCATTCCAGAAATATCGTTATCTTTCATCATCCATTCCAGTCAAGTTCTCATAAATACCTATGTTTAAATAATCGTTAATTCGACGATCATTCGACATGACTGAACCGTGTCAATCGACTTTGCTATAACCCATTCTTTGAACATCTACAATCATATATTTTTCGTATAATAAATTACAGAACCGTCCAAAACTATGATGAGTATACACTACAGCACTATTCCTTCTGATTTATAAAAATCAATGTACCTATTTCTTCAACTTTTAGAAAAGAACAAAAGACGATCGAGTTGTTTACCATTTATATTTCTGCATAACAGCTCTTGAGCAAATATTTCATTTGATACCAAACACGACATATTTCTGAAAACTTTTTGCAAAAAACAAAAGACGATCGCGATGTCAAATTTTAAATATTTCTACATAGCAGTACTTACGAAAACATTCAATTTGTTACCAAACACGATATATTTATTTCCAAAAAGCAAAAGCAATCTTTTGTTGGGTAATGGCCTATTTTAAGTCCCCATCCATTACTGAAACAAATTACAACCTCCTGGTGTTTTCTGCATCCTCAGGGAGAAAAAAATCATTTGTTCTTAGTTTGCACTTAAACACATTAAATAACGGTTTTTAAATACTAGTGCCAATTACTGTAAACAGAACAAATATAGAATATACAATATTTGGCAGGGGTGCCAATGACTGTTTCATGCGATAATTCTGATACAATATTTGGCATACCATAAATTAATATACTTTTGCATATATATATATGATTAATTAAAAAGCGGGCCATAGGCGTTTAACATGGGAAATCAGTTTTTCCTTGCGCAAAACTTCCCATTTAATTTTAAACAAAAATATTTCAAATAAAAATTATAGAGTATTAAATTCTACACCAGCATCACTAAACAGATTTTATTTTGCATGTATAGTAACTTGTAAAATCCAATTTGAAATTTTATACATATTACTCATTTGTAGTGATAGCCATGAAATATAAACAAAATTACAAAGAAATGCATATCGTTTGAATTGTCAGAATTTCGATTTTGCAGGTTACAAAATAAAAATAAATAAAATCTAAGCAATAATTTGGATGTAGATTATAAAAACAAAATAGTTTGAAGGGTGTAATGGCAAAATGAAGGCGTGTCAAGCCTGTCAACTTTACTCGACGTTCTCTTCAGCTCTCGTTGCTGTCAAAACGGGTTTCTCGGGCGCCAATCGAACGGTCGATAACACAGCACAGGAGATGTGAAGGACGCTATTATAGCGTCGCTGAAAAGAGTGGCTTGAACGCCAAAAGGGCTCGGGTAGCTTAGTGGAGACAGAGTTCGGTTTTTGACAATGAAATCATAATGAATTTTAATATTTTATTAAAATATATTAAAACGATAATAATAGCAAATAATTGAAAATAACAATCGCTAGCATATAATCGGGTAATACAAGTGAACCAGCGATACTTGCAGGATTTGTTCAATAAAAGAAACGGTCAACAATGAATGGGTAACACTGGGATACACCAAAGTTACGGGGCCGCGACACGAACGGTCAACAATGGCACTCACCAAAGTTGAAAAACGCAAAACGGTAACAGTGTTGTCGCTTGACAACACTCATCAACAATCGCGATTTCGAGACGGAGCCGTATTGACACACACCAACACTCCTCGACAATCGCGATTACAGCCAACAGTGGTAAACCCCACTAGCTTTAACATCCGGCTACGGCGGCATCCGTAGCCGTACAAGGCACCGTCTGCACTCCCTCACGAGCTGCCGACACACACCAACAGCACTGAGTCAGAGGCAGCCAAGGTCCTAACCAACTGCTCGCCCGGCACTCACCAGGTTCGCGGAAGACGGCACACACCGTCTCCCCGAGAGAGCACTCACTCTCTCTTGAGACAGCACACACTGTCTGACTAAAACTGTCTCTTGGGCCCGTATTTATACCCCGAAAAACCGTTAAAAATACGAAAATATGTTTAAACACGATTCTAATTATCCTGCAAATACTTGCTATTTCAAATAAAAATATAAAAAATACAAACTAATGTGGGATCGAACCCACGATCCCCAGCACGCTGGTCGAGCACACCGAGGGGTTGATCACTTGGGAATTAGTTGTACACTTGAGTAGGAATTGGCAAGAATTAGCTAGGAATTAGAGGAATTTACATGGAATTAAAGGAATTAACACAGAATTATAGGAATTCTCTAGGAATTGAAGGAATTCACTAGGAATTGAAGGAATTACCTAGGAAATAACTAGAATTTTAGGGAATTCACTAAAATTTTAACAATTACCTTGGTTTATAGTCTAAATATATGTTCTAGATATCAATATATTTTTCACGTTTTTTAATCCATCTCAGTTCTAAATTTTAAAAATGTCATAAGGATTTATTAATTAATTGTAACATATGAAAATAACTTTTAAATTTTATAATAAACTATAATAATAATAAATTAAAAATAATAAATATTTATTTTTTAAGAAAAAAAACATTTTCAAAACTATTCAATTATATTTTACGAAATTTGGTACCTAGAGGTTTTCCGACATACCCGTTTCAACTAAAATATTTTCAAAACAATTATTATTCCGGTTTAACCGGAAATGTTCCTAACTTTCTTATTTAAATAGTAGGCCAAATTTTTATTTTGTCCTTGAATTCAGCAGAAAATTCTACATATGAAACAATAAAAAATTTTACCATAATCAACCACTTCCGGCTTAACACAACTTTTTTGTTTTTACTTAAAAACGGTCACTTCTTTATCATCACTCTCTCAAAAATGGAATCGAATATCTATAATCTGTAAAAACAGTTTTATAAAGAAAGCTTTTGTTTACATTGATATAAATTAGTGATCGACAATTTTTGAAAAAATTAATTTCTATGTTAAGCTTTTTAAACATAACAACCCATTTTTTATTATTTAAATGAATTTAAATGAAGTTAAAAATTGGACTAGTTTGAGTAGCATGTTCAAAATTAAAAATTAATATATTTATAATAAAATGGAAAATAAGTGAATGATATTTAATAAATTCTGTGGCATGTTTATTTCTGTCCAGTTTTCTGTTGCCATGTTTATTTTGTATTGGTATTATCTTTGGTTTTTCAGTTAATTTTATCCTTACTTCTAGCTTTTACTTTGACTTCCATTATGTGTCAGATATCCATAAATCTAATATAATTTTAATTTTTTACTATAACATTAAACAAGAGGTGTTTTCAAAAGTATACTTAAACACTAAGAGCGTATTAACACAAAAATGGATTAGATACCACATAATTTTGAAATTACTAAGAATAAAAGTCACAAAGTATGTATATAATCAAGGTATTGATTATCAAAAATTATAGGAATTGGATAGGAATTATCTGAGAATTAGCGGAATTACCTGGGAATTAGAGGAATTACCTGGGAATTAGAGGAATTACCTGGGAATTAGTGGAATTACTTGGGAATTAGTGGAATTAGCTAGGAATTAGAAGAATTAGTGGAATTAAAATTGAATTGTACGCTTTCTTCTTAAGTGACCAACCCCTCGGAGCACACTAGCCACTTGACTACGCAGTACCTGACAGCGAGGGGTTAATCACTTCGGAATTAGTTGTACACTTGAGTAGGAATTAGCATGAATTAGCTAGGAATTAGAGGAATTAATATGGAATTAGAGGAATTAACACGGAATTAGAGGAATTCCCTGGGAATTGAAGGAATTACCCAGGAAATAACTAGAATTTTAGAGGAATTCACTAAAATTACAAATTTTATTTTAGTACAATAAGTTACAGATATTTTTAAATTTTTCATATTTTTATCGAAGGGATTTACTATATATTATGTAGGTAGGAATACGAAATTAATTTCCCAATTTAATACAATAAAAGTGAGTGGAGAAAAATGTTTGTCTTGAGGGAATTTTTGAGGCATCCAAACAAATACTTATGAATATGGTGATGAAATAAATTTTGATGATATAGAGGTAAAAAAATATAAAGAATTTAATTTATCGTATGGCATAAATACATATAATAAAAACAGAATATAATATAGAAATTAATGAGGTAAAAGGAATAAATAAATAAATACTATATAGTGATGTCCAAATTTTATAACTATTTCGGTGCCATGGGTGTTACCTCGAAGAAATCTCTGTTGCTGCCTGGATATTTCCGCAGGCTGAATATGTTCTATAGTCTGGCGGGCAGCACTTCAGTCGCACTGAGGTGATGCTATTTTATTCTACTTAAATAGTGAATCAGCGCAAATTAAAGAAAAAATGTTACACAAAATTCTCGATTTATGAATTAAAAATGGGTCGAAAATTATTGTTAAAAAAGTACACTTTGCTGGTTACTTCGCACAGAGAGTAAAAGAATACGCACACACAGACTGCGAAGATTCCAAATTTTTTTTTAAAATAATTTTAAAATGTTTCATCAGTATGTTCTATTTAATAAACTATTTTGTATTTACTATATACATATACGTACTGTGCATTGCGTTTGTTAAAAAATAAATATGTACTTAGGAAATATTAGTTATTTGTTTTTCCTTGTTTAATATATTATCTTCAATTTTATATAACGGGGAATTACTTCTGGAATTAAAAAGAATTGAATAGGATTTAGAGGAATTACCTGAGAATTAGAGGAATTACCTGGGAATTAGAGGAATTAGTTGGGAATTAGAGGAATTGCCTAGGAATTAGTGGAATTGGTTAGGAATTAGAGGAATTAAAATTGAATTGTACGCTTTTTTCGCAAGTGACCAACCCCTCGCCTGACAGGTAAACAACAAATTTATAAACATTACCAACTTCAAACAAAAATACAACAATACATTTTACAACAAATGACATACAATATAAGCAAACAATTACATTTACTACGTTTACACGCAGTTTTGAAAATGGTTTCAGTTTTCAGTCAGAATTATGCAAAACTGTTTACATGCAGTTTTCAAAACAATTTTAAAAATTGATTTGAAATCAGTTTCGGCGCATACGCATTTAGCTGATGTAAGTAACATATCCTCTTCACTCCAAATACTTCGTTTTGCTATTATTCCAATTATTTTCTATATTTCGTACCACTACGCACTAAAACTACACAACTGTCAGCATATTTGAAGGCTAGTAACACAAAGCGACAGAAACGTTATGCTCTGTACGCATACGCAGTATCGAAACTGAATTTTAAGTGTTTACATGAGTAGTTTTGAAACTAGTTTTCAAGTCCATACCATGAATTTTAGTTTTGGTTTGAAATAATACGACTATCAACTTTTACTTTTCAAATGGCAACTTATAATTATTTTAATAAAATAGAAACCGCCATTTTTTAGTAGTTAGCTTGCAACAAATAGCAAGAAAAGTTGGGGTTCATTGAACGATTTACACATACTTTTGGAGGTGAGGTGACTGTATTTTACATATGATCCTTCCTGTCCTCCCAGTAATGTTCAACTCACAAATATCGTATTTGTGTAGTAACAACAACGGGCATCTACGAGTATTAATAAATGCTTTCATTTATATTATTTAGCTTACGCCCTTGATCCGTATTACTAAAATTAGATTGCAATAGTTTAACTTAGTCATTCATATTAATTTTCTTATATCACAAATTGACACCAGCTTTTCCTTAACTATTCTTTATCCCCATATGACCTGTAGAGGACAATAACATCCACCATCTAATGTTATAATGCAGCTCAAGGGAGTCGCACATTACGCCCTGCACCCTCCGTCTTTCTCAGGAGGAAATGTGCGTGGCTGTTGGCTTTTATTAAAGTTGATTTCCTCTAAATTTAATCACTCCCGACTCCCGATCAATGTTATATACGAAAATACTCTATACATATAGGTTTGGTTAGTTTAGGTAGTGCTGTTTTTTTTCTTCTTTTTTTTTGTTATATACTTTGCAAATATTGTTCGATTCTACTAGTGCAGTGGTGCCCAAACCTTTATATACCCAGGTGCCAAAGATACTGCTGATAAATATTAGCGGGCCGGATAGACAGTGGCGTATTTATGGGGGGGGGGGGTAGGGGATATGTATCCCCTCCAGATATCGGGCAAGAGTAAAATTAAAGCAAGGCGTTTAAATTTTATTTAATTGTTTTTCAATATCTTGTTATTCTAGAAATGTTATTATAAGGGAAGTCGCCTGAAAACCAAGGCTCAAGGCCTCTGAATTTGTGTATTTTTTTTGCAATAAACTTTTTCATTATTATACAAAACATTTTAATTTTTATGTCGAGAGTTTAGCAGCGTACTCGTAAACTAAAAAGGTCGGTTACTAAATCTAAAGGTTCATTCAGACTTCCGAAATCACAAGCTTGAAACTAGAAATTCAATCTTATGTAGTCATTCGACCAATAGAAATGCGTGTGCAGTGGTTTTGTGCAACGAATCTGTTTCAAACGAAAAGTATGCAAACGCTAAACATTTTAATCTTGTGCAACGCTTTGGTCACCGATTGCACCAATCACAACACAGTTGTAGTCTTAATGACAGTTCCGCAAATAACCTTAGTTTCAGAGTTGGAAATAAAATGAATAATGAATTTGTTGCAGTTATAATGAGGCACAGAATATTGTGTGCTGCATATCTATGGAGCAAACATTTGTTAAATCTACAACGTAGAAAAAAAATAGAACTTGGACAAGTTTCATGGCAGCAATAGATTGTATAAATTTATTTATTATGCATATATAATGTATGTATATTAAAAAGCAAAACAAAACTTATGTAATACATATTTGTACAAAAAATAAACTTATAATACATACACATTTGTACAATAAAATGTTAATTTTACTCATCCTGTTTCTTATTTATTAAATTAATTATATCCAATTCTAATTTGGTCCTTCTGTTTCACGAAAAATCACGCACAAGTACTGACAAGCGTCATTTAAAAATTTGATGTAAATTTGACAATTTATATGTGCAATTCTAAAAAGCCTCAATAGATCGCGCTACACTCGATATCGAAAATTGTAAAGTTGTGATTTCGGTACTGAGAACGCGTTGCGCAAAGGCGTTGCACAATGGCATTGCACAGGATTGAATTTACAGTTTCAAGCTGGTGATTTCACGAGTCTGAATACACCTTACAGATTCAGAAATCACTTGGCGGGAGGGATAAAATTTGCTGTTGGGACTTTCAGTATCTCTTCCAAAGATATTAAAAGATTTTAAATAACCTTAGATTATTTATGAACTTGAGCGATAGTCGCCTGTAGAATGGATGAGGGGTTCCAAAAAGAAGAAATAATCGTACTAATAGTCTTTGGTGAAATTATTTATTTCAAGTCAACGTTTCGGCTAAAACGTTAGCCTTTCTCAGGGCACTGATGGATGATATTGTCCATGATGTTGAAGGATCTGTCCAGTTGCAGAAGATTAACTTGAGCGATTGTCGACTGTAGTATGGACGAGGGGTTCCAAAAGGAAGAAATAATCGGACTAGCAGTCTTTGGTGAAATTATTTATTTCAAGCCAACGTTTCGGCTAAACATTAGCCTTCCTCAGGGCACTGATGGATGATATTGTCCATGATATTGAAGGATCCGTCCAGGTGTAGATGATGAGTTCTCCTCTTCCTCTCAACTGGACGGATTCTTCAACCGCATGGACAATATCATCCATCAGTGGCCTGAGGAAGGCTATTGTTTTAGCCGAAACGTTGGCTTGAAATAAATAATTTCACCAAAGACGATTATTTCTTCCTTTTGGAACCCCTCAACTTAGATTATTTATACCTAACTATTATCCACATTCTTAATAACATTTTTTTTCTCTTACAGGTATGTGTGGTGTCTAATAATCTACCAGCTATTGAGTTTAAGTGAATAAGGAGCACCTACACTGGATTCCTTCCTGTGAACAGTTAAAAAAGGTAGGGCTGTACAGGAAATTGCTATTGATTTTCTCTACTGTGGTAGTTTATTATTTAAAACAAAGACCGTAACGTGTTTTGAATGTGTACACGAAAACATGTTTCCTTAATCCAACGTTTCCCTAACTTTTCGCATTGTGGTCTGGTATGATTTGCAGTATCATCTTGCAGCTTATCTAAAATCCCAATAACAATCTGGGACCCTTGTATTTTAATATGTTGGTTGCAGATTAAACGATCACTCTTGGTTGATTTATAAATATATTGGTATGTATCTAAATATTTTTTTAAATTATAATTTATAGAAATTTTATATTAATTTTGGAAATATTAATTTTTCGAATATTTTGCTACAGACCACTATTATTATCCTGCGGACCATTATTTGTGGGCTGCGGACCACAGTTTGGGAAACGCTGCCTGAGTCTATAATGAAGAAAGGCAAAATATTTTATTGTTTATTTAAAAGTAATTTTTTCAACTACAACCGGCGTTTCGGTAGCTAGTGATCCATCTTTAGGATATATTGAAGTTATTACAATATTATTTATTATAATGCCGTCATAAACAGATAAAAATTCTTTTAAAAAAAACTGCAACATACCCTGAAGATGGATCACTAGGATCCGAAACGTCGGATGTAGTTGAGAAGATTTTCCTTTAAATAAACAATAAAATAACGACTGTTTCTCTAATATTTTCACTTCCTGCATTTTATAGTAACAATCTATTAAACTTCTTAAACTATGCATTATACTTATTATGATCAAAATTCGCATTGTTGGAAATAGTTCTGTTGTATGACAGCTTATGTTTTAATATTTCCATGAGTCTAGGATTTCTGTTAGATGTATTAGGTTTGTTCCTACACAACTTTTTGGATGCATTCATGTACGTATTCATGAACCCTTTTGTGAGCATGTCTTGTTCATGTACTTATTCGGACATATGTAAGAAACTGTGTATGGTTGGAACGGACAATGGGCTTGCTATAATTAATTATTGTCTCATCTGCAGAAAAAAAAAATATTAGTCAATATATTATCATATAACATACTTAAATAATTACTATTTTTTATTCGAGGTTGGCCAAATATCAAATCCATTTCTTCATTAGATGAATCAGTGATTCTCGATCAGCTTCAAATTCCAACTCATTCATTATGTTTATGTTTACTTACTTAAGAAAACAGATAAACAATCACAGGTTATGCTTCGATATTTTCCTTGCGAAAATTGTGGTGCGCATGTGCTGACAAATGGTACATAGCACAGCACAGACCAGTGGATGGATCTGACAGTCCGCGGATGCGTTCATGTATGCGTCCGAAGTCTGTAGGAACAAACACGCCAACTGTACGACAGTCGGTTGGAATATTTTTAAAATGCACATGCGTCTTACGTACATCATATAACTAGAGATAGTTGTAAAGATACGTGAAAATTCCTAGAAATTTTCCCGGAATTTTTTTTTGATAAATTTCCCGAAGAATTTCCAGAAAAATATTCTTCGGAAAATTTCCCAATTAATTTCAATTATGAATACAAATTGTAACTGTAGGTTTATTTAGTTTTATTTTTCAGTGAATTATTAAAAAAAAAATACATATTATACTCGTATAAATATATTTATTCACTATTGGTCATACATATGAATAGAGCGACTCTGTAAGAACTAATAAAAAATACTCCCCCATATTTTAAATATTCAATATATTTTCATACTTCTTACATAAAGTAAAGGTGCAACATTCATAAAACCTTAAATGAGTAATTCAAAAGCATCGTACTAAATTTCACAAGTTCTTATATTTACTTGAAAAAAATTAAGCAGAATAACAATTTATTTTGAAGGAAACTTAAATTAATCAAAAAAATGAACAATGTTACATATTTAATAATTATTTAACAACTTGCACCAAACATAAAGGCCAAAATCTTTTAAAATTTACGGGAAATTTGCAAAAATTATATTCTCGGGATATTTCTAAAAAAATCCGGGTGAAATAGTAACTAAATTTCTTCCCGAAAATCGCGGATAAAAGAATTTTCACGGGGAAAATACAAATTCCAGGCGAGAATTTTTTGACTGCACATCACTACAGTCCGGATTAGCGTTTGCAACAAACCTATTATTAAATCATTTTTGCCAAAAATTAAATAAATTATATATAATCGTATAAGTTTAACTTTACTTTCTTCTTTTCCAAATTCTAAATATTGTCACTTAGAGGTACTACTTTTCCATTGAGTTCATGTAACAGAATTCCCCGTTTTTGTTTTTGTTCTTTACGCTCTTATTTTACTTCGCATTAGAGGCTAGCCTCTATGATCTTTTTCTTTTTGTCTAGTATACTGTTTAATTTCTACAGCGGAGTGCATTAACAAAAACATTCGGTGTTATATTATTCATTAAGATGATAGTAGGTTAAATAATAATTATTTAAATACCTAAATAAATATATCATCACGGCTTATTACTAATTTTTGGATGTGCAAATATGCTTCTATTGGGGGTGTTTTTCACTGGCTTTCAAAGCTGTCGTGGAGAAAACACCACATACGGAGCACTTTATATGCAATTTGAATATTGGAAATAATTTTCGTCTCAATTTTGATGTCGAACATATTGAACTTGGACCATTACAATCACAAAAGATATCCTAACAAACTCTGCCACGCGACCCTAGTAAATTAATTAATTAAATAATATTAAACCTTGACAAGACAAAAGTAATTTGTAATTGATAAAAATGATAAAGCGTAAAATCAATTATTATATTATTCAAATGAATGTTTGTTTTAAATTAAGGTTTATTTTACATTTGAATTTTTATTTTCAATATGACACTGTTAGGTACCTACCTACATTATTATTAAAAATTAATTTATGTGCTCTTTTATATCCATTTATTTTCCACGGTGATTTAAAGAATGTCACGTTAACACTAATTTATACTAATAATGCTTTCTTCTTAATGTCCTTATCCCACTTATGGCACTTCAGGGAGTAGATTTTAGGGCAGTATAGGGCAACATTGCTGTTGGTAGTTGTTGTCCGTGTCCGTCAGTAGCGTGACTGCCGGTGATTTCCTCTTTCCCCACAAACCCCTCTTCCTTACACACCCTCGCGGGGTAATGACTTGCAAACATCAATACGCATATATACTACATGGACACGAGAGTGTGTTTGTGGAAGCGTTAATGTTAGTGGCAGGTGTGGAGTCGAGTGGACAAAGAAAGGCATATCTTCATAGTGGAAAAATATCTAATGAGGATATTAACTTCTCGACTATCCCATTTTTATTTTCCCCCACATAATTGTGTGGCAACAAATACTAAATATTAAAGAATGATTTATTATTAACAAATACACAAATTGCATATTTATTTCACATTAATGGAATAGAATATCGACTCATGTATTTCAGCAAATTACAAGTGAACTAGCAGCAGTTGCATGTTTACATTTCTCTCTATTGTCTATTCTTGAATTTTACGAGAAAATTCAAGTCTTCGAGAATATTCCATGCCCCGCGCCACTGATTTAATTACAATAATATATATATATATATATATATATATATATATATATATATATATATATATATATATATATATATATATATATATACTATTATTCACGAAAGATGACTATTCAAGGCCATTTGTTCGAAGAAAGAATACGCATCACTTTACAACAGTAGCTTAGCAACATTTTGTATTAGAAAGAGAAAGATTATATAACCTACGTTTATTTCATTTATGTGGTGTGACAGATATACGTAAATAGTGACATTACTTTCTAACACACTATAAATTCTAATGACATATGTCGTAGAATTACAGATACCTATTTATCTACTACACTGCCCTCTGTGCTAATATTTACCCAGTGGCGTTTACGTTTAAATCAAATTATTATTCCTTGGTTTATAAGTTAAGTCTACGTTTTTGTATTTTGCAAAAACATAAGTGAATAACATAAATCTTTCAGAAAAGCATTATTTAGAAAGAAACATAATTTTCAAATGAATTTCTCTTTTTTTTAAATTAAATGTGCCCATAAATATTTCATATTGCACGCCCATGCATACAAAATGCAATGAAGTTATCTGCAAGTAATATTATATCAGACGGCTCACAAATGACCTTGAATAGTCATCTTTCGTGAATAATAGTTTAATTAGCGTGTTCAGTGCCCGCGCCTTCAATGTTCCCAAATCTGTTCTACTTACATGTAATGTGCGTTGCCTGACAATCTAAGCATAGTCGTTAGAGTGGGGAAGTTTTTGAATTTTTGATTTTTTATGTTAAAATATTTTTAAATCTAAAGCGTTTTTACTTTTATATTATGTAAAATTATAAAAAATTCCGGGAAAAAAAATGTTAAACTTTTGCAATATTTTGTTTCCGCCATTACGGCGTATATAACATTAACTATGTGTGGATTAGATTTCGACATACGTGCCCAAAACGTGCTTCATAGAAAGGGACAGAAGCAAAATACGGCCATCTGTTTATGTTTACATTTGACACTTGGCAATTTGAAAAAATGTGTTTATCGTATTTTCTAATTTACATTTACATATTTAAAATAAAATAATTTGCTTTTTGATATTTGACATTGAATTTGACGTTTCAATATCAAATATAGAATACATACGTCCATGTTTTCATTCCAAACCAGGCAAACCAAAGATGCTGTATAGGTTATCGTAAGGAAGTAGTACTTTACTTGAAGCCCAAAACAGTTTTTAATGAAAAACTATATTAAAATATAATCTAAAACTTTCAATTTTAGTATTTAGGACTTTTATATCAATGGAAATAACACATTAGATTTTGGCTAAAATTGATTAACCGGAAGTGATACTTTACTTGAAGCTCTGAACAGATTTCGTGAAAAATATACCATGATATAATCCAAAAAATTTCAAATTTGAATTTAAGACTTCTATATTAAGGGAAACAACATATTAGATTTTGGCTATTATTGATAAACCGGAAGTGATACTTTATTTGAAGCTCTGAACAGATTTTCGTGAAAAATATATTATAATATATTCCAAAACTTATCAAATTTGGTATTTAAGAATTTTGTATTATTGAGAATGACATATTCCATTTTTCCTAAATTAATAAACTGGAAATAGTACTTTACTTGAAGCTATACACAGATTTTCTAGAAAAGGTATATTAAAATATTATCCAAAACTTCTTACATTTGGTATTTAAAACTCGTATATAATTTGAAACAACGTCAACCGGAAGTGATACTTTACTTAAAGCTCATTGCTATTACAAACATGAAATTGGCGAGAGGGCATGTATTGGCCACATCAGATTTTTTTTGCATAAATTTAAGCATTTATTTAAAATTAATAATTTTTTTTGAGCAAAACCTAAAAATGTTCGGAAACGTTTAAATTTTAAATTCAAATAACTTAAGTACGAAAGACGATATGCGCTAAAAAAGAAAGAAAGAAAAAATAAAATACTTTGAATTTAATTATTTTTAATATAGTCAGTCCATCGTGTCGTAGGCGTTGCTTACGCACGACACCACTGAGTTGAAAAGTGCGCGCGCTGCTTGTGTTACATGATTAGTGTTACCACGTTGCGTTATATGCTGCAAGTCCATGTGTCAGACAGAGAACAACAAATTGCAACTTTGCTTGCGTTAGGCGAAGACAACTACCACCCTATTCGCGTACACATGGTCAGTGACCAAGGCTCATGTTTAGTAGCGGCGTTGACTACGCTAAGCATAAATATATCTTAAATTTCAATGTTCTGGCGATAAATAATATAGCAGAGACTAAGGAAGGAAAAATAGACTACATTTAAAACTATTTAAATAAATTTTTCATAAATAAACTTATATTACTAATTACGATGTGATCCACCAAATCTTCAACCCACGTGCCGCCACTGAAAATGAATAGGGACCAAATTGACGAGGTTATACATATTTATGTTAAAAACATTTGAGTATTTTAATTGTTAACATTTTTGTTAAAGTAATAATAATTGAAATCGTAATAAATGAGTTAGAAAAGAAAACGTGGTGCCCTATTTGCATTTTATTTCTGTCGTTAGGGTATTGTATGCATTAAAAACTTGCAAGTAAAATGTAAGTTTTGCAAGAGCTACGGAAATTCCAATTCAATAAGACAAAGAAATGTGAAACACGGTTAAGGAACAGCAGCCAAGACGCATACGTTTCGTTCTTGTTGGCAGGAATAAGAATCTCAGCAGGAACTGCACTTCCACGCAAAGTTTGCTCGCAACATTTCTAGACTGTCAGGCCAATGTAATTTAAAAACATTTTCACATAACAATAAAATGGCACACATTTGTTTGTTGCATTTTGCACTTGGAGAGAAAAGAACAATTTTTTAAAACCAAGTTTTCACATAAATTATTTTCTCTCTATGCGCACTTAGTGCATTACATTTTGTAACAATTATATTTAACTCTGTTACAAAAAAGTAATTATTGTTTTAATATGTTCCACATTTATAAGAAGAATGACGCAATGGTGAGCACGATTTTTATTCGGATGGGTAACTGCAACAGAACACCAAGCGCTATGTCATCTGGCGGCATAATATGTAACTCTTTAATTTAGTACTATGGCATGGCTGATTTAATATTAGATATTTTATAGTAAAAATGAATGTAAATAAAGGTAAAAGCAAAACTTATTGTTTGTTATTATACCGTTATGTATATGCAATTATGGGTATATTATTTATTTTATAAACATTAATAAAACCTTACCTAACGCACAAAACTTTTATGATTGATTGATCCTATTGGGAACTAGTTTCGCCTAGGCTTAGGCTAAACTAGTTTGTCCTGAAAGCGGGTTTGTTCGGTGCCATTCAGAGCTGGGCAATACTTGCAAGAAAGGTACTTGATTAGGCTCGCATATACTTTCAGTACTTCAAGTATTTTCTATTTATAGTACTTCGTACTGGACAAAATAAATCTATACACATGTACCTACTTGGTACTTAATACTTCGAAAAATACTTGAAGTACAATGAAAAGTAGTAGTAAATATTTTTAAATACTTAAGTACTTTAAATGTACTTGAAGTACGTTCAATAATTTAATAGTTAACATATTTCTGACATGTTGAGACTTGTTTTTTCGTATGATAGTCTATCAGTGGTTCTTTTGCAGAGGTGTTGTGTTATTCTTGTAGTATATAATAGTGAATTTCAATTTTATAAATATATTTTTATCGATAATATGAAAGTAAAGATAAATTTTCACTTTTTTTTGGCATAAATAGATTTATTCTAATCTGAAAATAAATTTGTTTATATTACGTTATCTATAGGAGGTCTTATTTTAAATAACTCAATAAATATTGCAAATTGAGATTTTTATGAATAATCATCTTTTAAGGTCCGTAAAATCAGAAAAGTCAATTTTCTGAAAATGTAATTGCATCCAAATTTTTATATACTTTTTCAAGTACATAGTACTTTCAAGTACTTTAGAAAATAAAAAATCTGATGTGGTGAACACTATACCTCCCGCCATTTGATTTTTATTATTTTAAATATACATATTTATATATTTACTATGCTGGAAACTGTATTAAGTTCCATTCCATATAACTATGGTTCTATTTACTATTTTCTTTTTAGAACGTTACTATATATAAATTTGAAATGATTAGTTCTTTGACAGTGATATTTATCTGTCAGTTACAAACATTTCAGATATGAACTGTGTAACCAAAGAGTTGTGTTCGTTTAAAGCGTAGGCTCCGGGACTTAAATCATAGATAATTTTATAAATTTATCTATAAAATATATAGAAAAAGTATTAATGCAAATCTGTAGAAAATTTAATAATCTTTAATTTTTATAATAATATAAATCTCGAAAAACATTTAAAGGTATTCTTCGAATATAAACTGTTTTGAGTTTGAAGTGAAGTGCCATTTCCGATTATCCGATTTACATCAAAGTCTAATGAGCTTTTTCCATATTAGAACAAAGTCGAAATACGAGGTTTCAAACTTTTCCGAATATTAGTATTTGAGTGTGGGTGCACTCTCCACGCCAGCAATGAGTCCCCGGGAGGTGACGCCTGGTAAGCGCCCGCACGGTGCAAATATTTCATCATTACTGATATCTGTGTACAAGCAGATTGGCACACCTAGCAATGGGTAATAAGGCGTGATGATATATTTATTTATTTATTTATTTATTTATTTTAGTTAGAACGGAGGATCCACACATACACACATACATACACACAGACATCATCGTGAAAATATTAAAATTGGATTCTAGGGACCTTAAAACGTGGTCATTTACCAAAATCTCAATATGCGATTTTCAGCACGATCCCTATACCTCCCTTATTAAGGGTAGCAGGAGGTAAAAAGTACTTGTACTTAACTACATTTTGAAACATTGAGATACGTGGTACTTGTATTTCAAGTACTACTTTCCGGTACTTTGCCCAGCTCTGATACCATTGTTTCGCGCAGTGTAGGTACCTACATACTTTGTACGATTGTAGGCGTACTATGTCTGAGTCACCCTGTTCATTTAGGTGGCTGCCGCGAAAATCATAGCTTTTATCTGCTCTTAACTTGACCTATGTATATTCATATATAATATAAGTGGTAAATTTTTGCCGGAAATTTTTTCAGATTGTTACGGCAGTGGGTGCCTAGAAATTTATTGAGTGGCATTGGCAAAAAAATCAAGAGTTGTCAAACGAGTGATTTTTGATCAATGTCACATAACTTGGCTACAGCCTCGAGTAAAGCCTATTGACTATGACTATTTCCAAAATAAAATCGGGTAATCATTTATATATTTTTTTCTTGACAAAAACCTTCTAATTTTTATTGTGTTTTAAGGTGTTATATTTAAGGTTGCTTTTTCAACGTTTTAAATAGATTCCTGTACGAATTGACTCGTTTTTAATAAAAACTGACAACACTAAAAATATACACACTTTGACTGGTATGTTTCTAAAACGTCAAAAAAAAAAATCGCTTATCAAAACTCACGTGTAAAAAATACATTTTATTGGCTTAAAGGGTGCGATAAAATTTTTGTGACGGTTTTTTGCCGGAATGAAACTTGGTAACTAGGTAGAATCCTGAATTTGGATTATAATTTTATGAGTGAAATAGTCAGTGCCATATCGTGGAAGAGAGAGATAATAATAATTTATTCAAACACACACTACAGTAATCTAGTGAAGAAAACTTTTTACATATAAAAATAAATCTTTTCCATCGTTGCCCTTAGCAAGATAACTTGAACTCTCTCCTCTTTTTGTTTGCATATCTAAAATAGCTCTTTGGTGCTTGAGCATAGTAAAATACTTTGTAGTGTATTATCCTTCTGTTGCAACATAATCTAATACAATGTTGCCGCTATCCATACTAGATCATTAACGTCCGCTAGGAATTCTGAAATTGCGTGCTTCACGAAAACGACAACCTCCACAAAATGTTGGTTTCGTTTTGTTGCGATTATTCCTTTGTACCTGGGCATTATCTCATTATATATGGGACATCGGAGCGTAATTATGAGACGTCTAGACGACCCTGCCAGACGTGAACGTAAGGCTTCGTCGTTATATGGACAGAGGAATGAATGCGGTTCTTGATATCTTTTAATGCTGTACTCAGTGGTCGATTTGGGGTGGTATACGGTGGTATGCCATACCAGTAAAAATTTTTTTTTTATTAAACGTTCCAAACCTATTTATATCAAAATACTGCATACCGGTATGCTGTTGTAATGTCTTCAAGATTAACATTTATTATCAATTAACATTAATAAAACTGACTTGTGTATATTTTTATACAATTATTATTTATTTTTCTGTTTTCTATTTTACTTACCTAGGATTTATATCTGTCTTCATTATAAGATTTTTTAATTTATGTTTTGTATACAATATACAGGCTGTCTCAACTCGCGCTCCAGAGCGAATGAGGAAACACGAAACTGCACTCGTATGTGTAATTTCGAAGAAAAAAAATCTAGCTTAAAAGATATTCGAGAAAAGACGACTTAAAATTGACCAATCAGAGACCTACACCTTTAACGTGGGTTTGCCGTAATTTTACGTTACTAAGGTTTTATATAAATCAAATCTTCTTTAAAATGTGTGGGCGACTGTAGTTTTCGAAAAATGTCAGTGACAAATTAAATTTAAATTTGACAAGGTGAATAAAAAAAGGCAAATTCTTACCTTATTCAGCCGCTGATTACTTAGAAATGATTATAATTTACGGAGAATGTGGACGTAACGCCAGAGAGGCAGCACGAGTCTATTCGGAACGTTTTCCGGATAGAAATCTTGTGGATCATAAAGTGATATTGAGAGCCATCGCAAGGACGCATGAGACCGGTCAAGTTATGCCAGATCGAAAAGAAACTGGTGGTGCTCCTAGAATCGCTCGTACAGTTGAGAACGAAGAAGCTGTTTTAAATGTCTTTGCGGAAGATGGTACCAGAAGTATCAGAGAAGTCGCGGGCCAATTAGGTATTTCCAGGGCTTCGGTACATCGAATTTTGAAAAATAATCGGCAACACCCGTATCATTACACTTGTGTATAGCATCTGCAGCCGGAAGATTACCCTGCTAGAAGAGAGTTCTGTACATGGTTGCTAAATCAAGAGATACTCGAACCAAATTTTGTTTCGCGGATTTTATTTTCGGACGAATCTATTTTCGCCAGACAAGGATGTTACAACGTACTGTACGATATAAATGATAATCTCGGATGACACCTTCGCTAACCTAAATTTGTTGACAGTGAAAAGGCAACTCTAAAGTGTCAAAATTACAGTAAGTCAAACAAATTTTGTAACTCACTAGTAGTATTTTTAAAGCCTGGCAACCAGTTTTATTATGTAATAATATTATCACACCTCAAGATATCTTTCCGGATTGGTGGATTAAAAAGTCTTGTAACTCCGTTATGCAAGCAGCCGCAAATTATTTTCTTCTATTTATTGGCAACCTATTGTCGTCGGCAAGTGCCAGTTTCGTATGGGGCGCGAGTTGTGAGACAGCCTGTATAATATAATATATGCAATGTTTATTTTCTTTATGTGTATGTTATTAATGTTAAATATATTTGTGACGATTTATATGTAATTTATTATATTTAAAATATTGCTGTTTAGAAAAGCACTCCAACCAATGTTTGAACACATATATACATGTACATTTCTTTTAACTTCGACAAGGCATACCACTAAAAAAAAATGCCACTTCGACCACTGGCTGTACTGTTAATAATTTATGTGGAATTGCTTCTGAGGAGAATTTTATTCAATTAGGTATATCTGTAGCATGTTAACATTTTATTATACTGAGTTTATGAACAGGGAAATGATGGCGAGTTCCCTAAAACTGGCGAGGCATCATTTTATAAAAAAATACACATCGACTTGGACAGTTTATTCCCTATCTTTTTAATTATTTTGTAAAGCGACAACAAATTTTTATTTGAAAGAACTTTTATGTATGAGTATAATCTTTATAGTTATTTACGGTACAAGTGAGTAATATTTTATCCACAAGCGGTTTAAAGCTCGTGTATAAATAAATAAATTGCATTTACTCTGGAGTGGCATATACATTTTCTTCCCAGGCTTACTTTAAGGTTTTTTTGATTAAATTTTTTAAATATGCATTAGTGGAAAAATTAAAATATTGTAGTACGGGGGAATGAGTAAAGCTCGACGCGTAGTGGGGATTTTAATTTTCCTGTGCTATAATCTTGATTGATGCTCGTGGTACATACAACGTTTTATTTTATTTTTGTTCTCGAAATTCAAGCATTCAATAGGTATATTTGTATACTCGTCATCGTTGTGTTGGTGTTGTGAATTCATAGGTGCCGACTTGTAGGGTGCATGAGGTCAAGTGCACCCGACAAAATAATTTGTCGGGTGCAAAATTATAGATTTACACCAGACAAAATTTTTATCCAATATTATATCTATCTTACATATTGTTATTTATCTGAATGTTTATTAGTTACACGTAGTTACATACTAGTTTTTTCATATATAATATCGTAAGTGGTAAAATTTTCCCGGAAAAATTTTCAGATTGTTACGAGAGTAGTTGCTTAGCAATTTATTGAGTGGCATTGACAAATTGTTAAACGATTTTTCCAGGATAAAATTTAACCACGAATGGTATTCGGATGACTATTTCCAAAATAGAAATTAGGTAATCATTATATATTTTTTTCTTGACAAAAATATTCTAATTTTTATTGTTTTGAGGTGTTATATTTAAGTTTGCTTTTTCAATGTTTTAAATAGATTCCTGTCCGAATATTCTTCTCCTTTTTAATAAAAACTGATAACACTGAAAATATACACACTTTGACAGGTATGTAAACAGGTGCTCTTTGATATGTTTCTAAAACGTAAAAAAAAAATCGCTTATCAAAACTCACTTGTAAAAATATCTTTGGCTTAAAGGGGGCGAAAATTTTTTTGTGACGGCATTTTGTCAAAATGAGTCTTGGTAACTAGGTAGAATCCTGAATTTGGATTGGCTTATAAATTTAAGAGTGAAATAGTAAGTTATACATTTTTGGTAAACCAATGGATATCTACATACATATAATATCATAATTTTGAAAAATTAATAACTATGTTTTAATAAAAATGGAAGTATTTGACATCATTGAAGTAAATTTAAAACAATTTCCAAAAATTTTAAAAAAGATAATGTCGTTTCCGGCTAAACCGGAAAAAGAGATCAGGATCTTTCCACAAAGTAGCATTTAATTTCGCCATCCACTTTTAAACTATAGATCTAAAATTAAGCACCTTGTATGTCTGTACAAGAATATGGTAATAGGATGGTGACCGGCATAGCCGAACATAGAACTTTAACATGTAAAATCAGAATTTCCTGCTTCCCTAATTATTCCAGGTAAAAGATTCAATATATAACAGTTGTAGAGCATACAATTTTACATTTGAATTAATAAACAAAATTAATTATGCTTGCTTTGTGAGGGAAAAAAATTAGGTATAAGAATATCTAAAATCACATCAAAAATAACAATAGCCGCAGAATTGAAACAAAAATTGTTAATTATTTTGTCTCAATTCCCTGACTTCATCGCCATTGCTGAAGTAATTTCGACATTTTCATACCTTTTATTTGAAGCTTTTCTTTGCTAAAATACTTAATATATCGAAACTTGAATCAGATTTTTTTATGATATTGTCTTTTTTACTCGAAAAGAAGCATTTCGGTTAACGTATATAAAAGATTTAAAACATTCGGAGTTATATTAGGGGATGCAAAATAGTCTAATTTTTAAAAAACGCACCGTTTTCGAGCTATAGGCTCTTAAAATAATAATTATCTACCTTAATTTCAGTTAACTGTGGCTGTTTATTTTAATTTCTGAATGAATTTTTTAAATATTTTTTTTTTTGTAAAACATAATTATAATAATTGCACAAAATGGCGACCATCAACTTTAGTGCAAACTTTGCACCTTCGGAGTATATTTTGATATATCGTTTAAACACTAGGATTTGTTTAAATATCTTGTGCTGTCGCACAATCCGCCGTACATTAATACCATGTTTGCGTAATCGCGAGCAGTATGCTCATTTATAATGCGTCTGCAATTCAATGGTAAAAGTTAAAATGAAGAAAATAATAACTGGAGTGATAGGGCACAGCCAACTAAAATAGAGGATTTTATTGGTAAAATCTATAGTTGCGCCATCGGCAAAAGTTAGAACTAGCTGGACAAACAAAACCGTCTCTGTATTTTTTTTTGTTCTGAAGAACTATTATTTTTATTTTATTTATGGGTTCACGCTAGAGGTGGGCGCGTGAGTAACTTTTTGTTCACGATCACGCACGCTCACGTAAATAAAAACGTAATCACGACCAATCACGCACAACTTTTTATGTTTGATTCACGATCACTCACGCTCATGATTTTATTCTGGCACTTACGCCGGATCTCGCCCGGCGGGTCACGTTCGTGTTACGTAATTGTTTCTATGTACATTTAAGCCTGTTATCAAATTTGTTAACAAATTGGTAATAAGTTAGGTAACAAATTGGTTTCATTGGAAACGAATGTTTAAGGACAAATAGGATGTTCTATTCCATCACAAATATCATTACAAATTTGGTAACAAATTTATTAACAAAATTCTGATCGTGTCAAACGGACTTAAAGATTTGTATATCTTAAGTGAAATCGGAGCAACTGTGTATACAATTTTGGGTACAACAATAACACTAATTTGATTCAAAAAATACTGTTGATGGCATATTTCGATATACTAATAATAACAAGAATGTAAAGTAAAAGACGGAAATTAAGACAATTTTTTAAATAAAAAATAAGAGAAAATTTGTCAACGAGTTTCCATGAACGACCTGACTCAAAAGGTCGACTGCATCACCATGACGACCAGTCATAAAGAAGCGAGTCAACATAATAAATGTAACAACATAAAGTGCAAAAGTGTATTTTTTACTGTACTGAATTGTACCAATAAACACCGTTATACTTGTGATCGGGCATTTATTTCTAGTTATAGTCACTTCCCAACTCTATCAAAATTTGTACTCGCGCCCGATTAAATTTCAATCACGCCTGATCGCGCACGATAATTTTTTAGTGCCTCACGCTCACGTCCAATCACGTAGCAAAATTTAAATTATATTCACGATTATGCGGGTTACATCGTGACCCATCGTGACCCGACAAAATCACGGCCCGCGCCCACCTCTAGTTCACGCATGTGACAGAAAATACTTTTCTATACAAAATATCACAATACATACATACATTTGTTTTCTCCTAAACATTTTGTGGGTCAAAACAGTCCAACAAAAAATTATCCACATCTTATTATTGACACACAACAAGTAGAGCAGAACTTATTTTCTACGATATAAAGTATTAATCTCAAAACCTTTATATCAACGGATGTCAATTTCACTAAAACAACCATTAACAAGAAATGAACCTTTACTCACCGATAACTTCAAGTATGAAATATATAATTATTTTTATTTTATTTTGGAATCTTGTTTATCCGCCCTCAAAAACGGGTGCATTTTGGCATTTATCACCCGAAAGCTTATAAAGTTGCCAAGCAACAGCTATTCAAACTTAAAATCGTGGTTTATAGATCAATATCAGACAACACAATAAATTCGATAAATCACATTTTTTGAACACCGCTGCTCGTAAAACTATTCGCATCCTTTCTCGTATACGTCTTTTCACTTCTGTGGAACAAACTTGCCCTGGGCAGCGTCAAATTCATCCGATATTTCTTTTGAATAATCGACATCTTTCATTTTCATTTGATACTGAATTAAAATTTGTTATAAACAAACAATATAGCTAGAAACCACAGCATACACGTTGAATGACACGCTATGTATTTTTTCTGGATCCCTGGGGTCAAAACCATATTTTATAAAAAGCAGCTTAGTGTCATGCTTAAGTCAAAATATGTTATTTTTAGTTTCAAAAAATTATCTTTTTGTACAAAAATTGATTATTAAAAAAATGGCACAATATCTGTACCACGTGGCACATTACGTGTTTTTTATTCATTCACGCCGCATGGCACATACACCGTGCCGTCCTCCCCTCTTCCGTATTGTATCATCACAACGCGTAATTTCATGAATTAGACAATAAGGGAAAGAGAAACAGACGCGTCGCCTGCTATGAAAAAATCGCCGCCGAATTAGGAAATAAGAGTGCTAGAAACAAGAGTACCAGATCAACATGGGCTTGCACAATTCGCAAGAAACATTTCTGTAGTAACTGTATTTTTTTTTTACACATAAATCCTATATAAAATAAAAAGGTTTTTGTAAAGTTTTTGACAATAAAATATATGCCAAATTTTATTTAATACATAATATTATCATTTTTCAGGAAAATTAATTAATTTCTGTTTTTTTGACAAAAATTTCGGGGACCAACGCATCATTCAAGTCCACGGCGCCAAGCTTTGGAGATTCCTATATACTCGTAAATAGCCGCTCCTCATGGCACAATCGTAAAGCTACGAAGCGTTTTAGTAACGTCGCCATCGTGGCACAACATTAGTAGCGTTCTTTTTATCATTTACCTCATCTCTTCTCTTCTCAAAATGAGATTAGTTTGACAGGAATTGAGTTGAGATCAAGTGAGATAAGTAAAAAGAACGACAAAAGACAAATTTTGTTAATAGCTTTTCAACGGTCAACCACGATATTTTCAGGTATTATTTTGGGTCGCCCAAAAGTATGAGTGGGCATTATTTAGGCTTGTTATTCTGTCTACATAATAACATGTACTGCGACACATTCTAAAATGTTGTTTAAACTGTACGGTACAATTACCTCCACATAATTTTCAATTGTATTAAGTTTGCGTCTCTTTGATATTTTATTTTCCATGGTATTGTCTGTATATTTATTTATTCTTCAAATAATAATATTAATTAAAGGAATAAACACATAATATTTTCAATAACCAAACTAATTGAATGTGACAGCCCGTGACAGCAAAACATTCATCCCTACAATTCCTCTAAGATTAAAAACTCAACAAGCACAACCTCCAGAGATGACTAAGAATCGGGAAGGAGGGAGCAACTCTTCTCACTTCGGACTCACTTTATCTCACCTCCGTTAGGATAAAAACAATGGTCAAAGTTAGTGAGGCAACTGAGATTAGCTGAGACGAACTGAGATCTCATGTAAAAAGTGGTAAAAAGAACACGACTATTTGTGCTATACGGCGTCCATAGCAAATACAACAGTCAGGGCCGTTCCTAGGGGGTACTGCCGCCTGCGTGCAAATATATAATTTGCCGCCCCTAAGTGATGACTACTCAACAATTCACAATTTTTACTATTTATAATACTTTATTCATACTTACGAGTTGCTACCCAAAATATCCGAGAATTATTTTCTGGCGGTTGGTAAGGCGCTAGTTCCGACTTCTCCAAAAAAGTGCTTTCACTAGACACCCGTCTAGATCTATAACCCAAGTGTCGTCTCTGGGGAAACATCTGATCGGTCAGGGTTATTTTTTTTCTATTTAAAGCGTTGACGTGTTCAGCGATTTTTCAATCAGTAAAGTTTTCTTTCCTTTTAGAGAAAATCGCATTTCTTCAGAGGTCTTACGGGGAGGAAGCTTTGAGCCATGTAAGGGTATACGAGTTGGTTTTCTATTGTTGAATAAATAAATAAATAAATAAATAAATATATCATCATGGCATATTACCCATTGCTGGATGTGCCAATCTGCTTTGTACGCAGATATCGGTAATTATGATGACATATTTGTACCGTGAAAGTGGTCGAATGTCAATTAAAGTGAAGATGAACCTCCAGAACGTCCGAAAGGATTGAAAAAATTGTGATGCGATCATGTCTGATCGTCGTGCGTAGAACAATCGATGAGTTGTAGGAATTTACTGGAATATCTTGGCGTTTGTGCTAACAAATTTTGAGTGAAAATTTGAAGATGAAATTTGCTCTACGACAGCACGTCCAACGACCAGAGAGCTAACCATTTGAGTGTGTCAGGATTTGAAAGACCAGTCAGAAATCGATCTGAAATTTTTCTAAGCTCTCCCAAACATTGACGCTGATTTTCCTAATAGGAAACAAAACTTGATGTTGACACGTTGCTTTTTAATGTCCGCCAGTAAAAAATCGCCGAACACATCACTCAGTTTCCCCAAGGATGACACTGGGGCAGAAAATAATTCATGGATATTTTGGGTAGCATCTGGTAAACACACAAAATATAAAACTATTTAAAAATATTGCTACATTATCGCACTTATTGTAATCTGATAAAATATTTACGTTATTTATTATATTTTGTTATATCTATACGTTAAACGTAACGGCGGCCGTCCCATCTTTTGGCCGCCTGCGTGCGGGGCACGCATTGCACGCCCGCTAAGAACGGCCCTCACAACAGTGGCACATAAGTCAAGCCACATGGCAGCTAACGTGTTAAAATTCACAACGTCAGCACAACGATACCAAATATATAGCCTTTGAATTTCGAGAACCAAAGTAAAATAAAACGTTGTATGTACCACGGCCATAATAAAGATTATAGCACTCGGAAAAATGATAGTTCTCCGCTATGCGTCGAGCTTTAAAAATTCCCCCGTGCTACAATCTTTTGATTATGCCCTTAATACATAAATAACTATTAAAGCCTGTATTAATTTTTTAAAGACTATTATTTTAAAACTAACCTGTCAATCAATTCACTTTTTCGTTTTCCTTATTCCCCGACATTCAAGCCATCTTTTACCTCAAACATAGTCCACTCAATATTTTCATGTTTGAATTTAGCACCTGGTGCTTTTCATTTAATTAATCGTATTATTCCAGTTCAAAACTTATAATGTTAAATAGTTGCGCCATCGGCAGAAGTTAGCACTATAGCTGGACAAACAAAACCGTGTGACATCACCAGTAATATCGTCTATTAAGGAAGATAATTACTCTTTTAAGAGCCTGTAGCTCGAAAATGTTGCGTTTCCGGTTGAGTTTATTAATAAAAGTTGATATATTTTGCATCCCTTACATGCTCTATAAATATGTGACACGTACTCATTAACACCCTGTATTTAGTAGATATCCGTCATCCAGATCGGCTGATTTAAATTACATATTATGTATATAGGTAGCCTAATGCCTCGATTACGGTCATGTATTATAACCCTATAGCGCTTTAACACTTTAAAATTTAAGAGTTAAAGTTGAAAACAATTGTGGTCATAAATTTAGATATTTACGCTTTAACTCTTTAGAATTTAAGAGTTAAAGTTGAGAACCAATTATGGTCATGGCTTTAAATATTTAGTAACTAAATATTTCTATAAATTTTATAGTGACAGAAACCTGGCTATAAAATTTAAGTTAACATATTATTATTAGTTGTAATCAAAAACCTAAGCAAAATATGGACAATATTCCAATTTTTGTGGTTTTATTGTTAAATGAAGATGGTGTAAGGTAAAAAATACATATTTTTATAATCGTGCAAGTTATATTATTAATTTTTTATTATGTAGGAATGAAATGAGAATTGAAGGAAGAATATTAAGGGATACTATGAATCCTTTCGAATTTCCCGAAAATAAATTTATTAAAAACTTACGTTTAAACAAAGTTATAATTTTGAATTTAATAGAAGAGATAAGACCTTACGCACATACTTCTAATAGAACGGATACAATTTTATATTATCTATGTATATATATACACATAGGAAGTATATTAACGTGATATATTTTATTTACCATGAACTACGGTGAAAATTTTCCATATTTTGTATGTGATAAATATGTTAGAATATCTTTTATTTTCTAACCTATATGTCACTATAATAGCAACATAACATAAAAGAAGTTAGCTACCATTTCGAATTTAAGAAATTAAATTTAAGTGACCATAATCATTATTCGTTAAATTATTTAAGAATCTCTTTAAGACAACTCTTTAAACTTAAATTCTATAATTCTTAAAGAGAAGACCATAATCGAGGCATAAATTGCATATTCTAAATTATAAATTAATAAAGGCCAACTACATATTTGCGACATAAATTAATTAATTTTCTGTTCGTTCAAACTAATTAACCTAATTACGACAATACAAATTATAATGTATATGTACTCGTATACAGTTACAGAGCCAGGTAAACATTATCTTTTTACCTCTCGCTAAGAGAGGTATTGTATTCATGCTAAAAATCGCATATCCAGATTTTAATGAATAAGCACGTTTTAAGGTCCCTAGTATCCGATTATAACATTTTTACGATGATGTCCGTATGTGTGTGTGTGTGTGTGTGTGTGTGTGGGGATGTGTGTGTGGATGTTGGATTCACTATATCTCAAATACTATGAGACTGAAGACATTTTTAACTACGGATTCCTCAATCTAACAATGATGGGAAGAGTCCAGTCAGTTTTGGTAACAATTGGACAACCGGAAGTAGTAGTTACAAGAAAAAAATCGTCTAAATATTATTTATCGAAAATTTATGTAAATACTTATATTAAAGAACGTTAAATTCTTTATTCGATAAATATAAATTCATTATTATATCTTCTATAGATTTAGAGATAAGGAAAGGCATATAAAATAATTTGATGTAAAAAATATCAGATCAAACTACTACAAGGCAAGAAATTCAAATGTTTGTAATTGACATATAAATGTCACTGTCAAAAATATTTGTATGCCTCTGTCAAAAATATTTGTATATTATTATGAAGATTATGAAAATAAAAAATTTATTTTAAAATATCCCATAGATTTTGCAAATATATGTGAGAATTATTTTGTAGTGAGACATGAATATATGTATTTGTATTTTTTTTTTTAAAAAAAACCTCTCAACAGGATTAAATCCCAATTACAGAGAGGTTTACATATACAAACAGCCATGCCTTAGTGGGATTCGAACCCAGAACCCCTAGCGTACTCATGACTACGAGCTGTTGCTCTAACCATTGAGCCACCGGAGCCGACAAAAATATTTTTCGTTTTATGCGTACAACCAGGTAAAATATCTGGCGAGAGGTTATGTGTTGGCCACATCAGATTTTTTTATTTTTGGTTCCTAACAATTTGATAAAGTTTTAATTATAAAATTTCATTGAATTTAAATAAATTATAAAGAAGTGTTTTCTAATAATCGTTAATCAATTTATGTGCAAATTTGTTGTATTCACCTTCTAGCCATAAAAATTACAATGTGTCTGAATATAAATTAATTTGATTGATATACAGAAAAAAATATCACTGATGAAGTATTAACGACGAGCCCTTCATTAAAATATTTGTCATTTATTGTGGTCTTTTACAAAAAATTCTTTAATAAAAATTGTATGTAACGTATAATAAAAAGAGGTCTAGTTCCAGTTTCCTCTTTGCTCTCCAATAAAAAGTACGTCTTTCATTGGTGTCATTAGCAGGTAGCAGTTTTTATGTCAGCTTCTAATGAAAAATGTTACAAAAAACTGATTTTTATATTAATTAAGGTATAAAAAACACATTTGCGCAGATTGAAGCTATGGCAGTATTAAATTAGGAATAAAACCAGTGGATGTCAATTTGTAATAATAAATTTTTTGAACCTACAATTTGAGAACCAGAAGTTTTTTTATATACTTGTAAAGACCACTAGTTATCATAAAATATAAATTTGAATAATATTGATTATACATATGTTTATACCACGCCAGCTCTGGTGTTGCGGGTTAGTTTTATTTATGGAGATTCGGTAATTTTTAAAGAATGGCATTACGCAATAATGTTTCGTTTATAAGTAGTTCAATTCGCTGACATCTACAAGACCATTATTCTTGCCGTTTCCGATAGTTTTTTTTTTATTGCATTGTTGATAAATAACGGAAATCAATAGGAGAAACAACAATGCTAAAAAATGTTGACAGCTCCAAATTATTTCCTGAATTGAGATACGATGTACGCCGCCCGATGTACTGATTCTATAACCTGTGCAGCAAAAAGTAACTACTTCAGTTACGTTTATCTTCAACAATCATAAAATTTTTATTTCGCAATGACATTCCTGATTTGTATATTAATGTTATGCTGAATTTATACAGCGTAAGCCGTAACGTAACGTACCGTAACGTAACGTAAAGAATAAATCAATGCATACTTATGTGATAATTTATACAGATGTAAGCCGTAACGTGACGTACCGTGCCGTAACGTGTCAAAAACCCAAAGATCGCGAACTTTTATCTTTCTACGTTACGGCACGTTACGGTACGTTGCGATATTATGAAAATTATTGCTTACCTGCGCTATAGTCTGTTTTTGTGTGGCTAATTATGTCAAAGTTGGAATTAATAAATTAAATGGATATAAATATAAAGAATACTACATTACGAATAGTCTGTCTTGTATGACTTTGACTGACATAAGTGACATGTGTCATGTGTCAAAGTTTAGATTAATATATTAAATGGAAATATATATGAAATATAGTGCATTGCGAATAAACTAACGAACCTGATAAATACAAATCTGATGTACACTACATTTGTATCGACAGAGCATTAGTATACTTTTTACGAAAATGTACCGTAAAAGTTCTGTATAAAATAGACTAGAAAAATCACGCGTTACGATACGTTACAGTACGCCACGGCACGGTACGTTACGTTACGGCTTACGCTGTATAAATCCAGCATTACTCATTCTATTTTTAACGTCGATTTCATATTTGATAATGGATATGTTACAGTAAGGGCGGATTGCATGAAAGTGGGTTAACCCTGGAGTTGTGTTAACCTAGGGTTACATACACAAACAGAGAGTTTTCAGCCCGTTTGGCAGCTAACCTCAGGTCAAAAAATAACTCACCGATTTTAACGGGTTAACCCACAAATAGTAAAATACATTTGGCCGATAGTTGTCATTTCATGCGTCATATTTAACACAAAACACAAAATTACTTTTTTGTATTAAATATGACGCGTGTAATGGACAACTGTCAGCCATATGCATTTTGCTATTTGTGGGGAACCCGTGCAAATCGGTGAGTTATTTTTTGACCCGAGATTAGATGTCAAATAGGCTGGAAACTTTATGTTTGTGTATGTAATCCTGGGTTAGCGTAACTCGAGGGTTAACCCACTTTCATGCAATCCACCCTAAAAGTACTAACCCAGAAGGAAAATTTGCCTCCACTTTGCATTTTGTGATGCAAGCAAGTTGTTACTAGGACCATGCTCTAGCGATTAAGAGGTAGCTACCCGGAAATGCCCCTCAGGCACTATTTATTGTGGGTTGTATACCTCATTGGCGCGGTTTTCTTAAAATCGTAGTGGTGCGCAAACCATTAGATCTACAGAGCTGATTTAATAAATGGGTTACATATAACGTAGCCATTTTGTTCTTGAACAAGGCACATTGTGTTTTTTTGAAGAAAATTTTGGCTTCCTTGACCGATTTCACGAGAACGCTGCTTTATACCGGACAATAATCCTAATAAAAATTGTGGCGCGTTCAAAGAATAACTATCGATACAGAGCTTACCGGTGTATCTGAGGCCCTTCGACATGGAAGTATCTAAAAGGACGCTAAGTTCGTCGAGCCGCCCTGTATGAGACAGACCATTGGTTACGTCAATTGGAGCAAGCCGTTTAGTTTGCATGTTGGTGGGACAATCGGAAAGAAGAACCAATGGTTTGCGCACTACTGTGACTAAGCAAAACGTGCCAATGATGTATACAACCCGCAATTATCCAGATGGCTACATCTCTGAATTACATGGTCCTAGTAACATGTGTACCAAACGTCTTGCTTGCATCACAAAATGCAGGGTGGAGGCAAATTTTTGTCCTTAACATCCGGACTACGTCAATATTTCTGTGAAATGTGCGTGTTTCAAATGGCACAAAATTGACCCCTGTGGTGCACTCTCCACGCCAGCAATGAATGCCGGTGAGGTGACGTCTGGTAAACGCCCGCACGGTACAAATATGTCATCGTCATTACGGATATCTGCGTACAAAGCAGATTGGTACACCCAGCAATGGGTTGACGTGAAGATATATTTTTTTATTTATTTATATGTGCGTGTTTTGTCACTTCCCAAAAATTCTGATACTTTCATTGCAGTGTAGTTTAATAAGTATAACCCGTAGAAAAAATCGTAAGTACAAAAGTTGTAGTAAATTACGACTACAACAATATTGATAAGAACAACTTTACTCTCCGATAAAAACCGAGGTCGAAAATTTCGAACTTTTTCCCTTATAACTCTGGTAGCACAGGCTTTCGTTTATGCAAAATTGGTTTTTTATCACTAAGATTAGTCCTTACATATCCAAAAATTATAACTACCCGACCTTTTACAAGGCATTTTTATAACTTGACTATTCCTATATAGTGGGACGATGTGCACATTGCCCGGCAAATGTAGAGATTCGTTTACAATAATTGTTTTTGCTTACAATTCAACTAAATATAACAGCGATATCCTCGTCTAACGCACAACACTCGCCCCGACATTTCCCATTATAATAATAATAATAATAATAATAATAATAATACTTTATTACTCAAACAGGTAAGGAACCCTAAACAAGTAAATGTACATAATATGATCAACACAAGACAGAAAAGCGAATGAAAAATTATACAAAAATATCTCGATTTATACACATTTCGTTATATAAATTACACATATCGTACATAGGTGACTTGCACAGAATATTAGAATTATATGCAGGCAAGTAAAAGCTGTCGTTACAACGTGAACATAAACGGGGGACACGAAAATCGATTTTAGATAGCAAATGAGGACTATCAATTTTATTATGAATGATTTTATGTAGCGTATTAATTGAGGCATTTGTATGTCTAGTTCTAACGGACTCAATTTCAAAAGTCTGAAGTATAGTGTCAGTACTAACAAAATTGTCGGGGTACACACAGAAACATTTAAACCAAATGTACTTTAAGAATTTGCGCTGAAGAGCTATTAATTTAGCAATATGAACTTCATATATTGGAAACCAAATTATAAGCGAAAAATCTAGTTTAGACTGTACAAAAGCGAAGTATAAGGACTTAAGTGCGGAAATGTTTGAAAAATTGCGGCAGTTTCTGATTATGAAGCCAAATATTTTATTTAATGAGGTAATTAAGTGATCCAGGTGGGAAGTGAAGGCTAAATCCGGATCAAAATACACACCTAAATCTTTAGTGTGGACTGTACGTAATAAGATCTCGGATTCAATAGTATATTCGTAAACTATAGCTGCTTTAGAGCGAGTGAAAGTCATAATTTGACATTTATTAATATTAAGTATTAATTTGTTTTGTGTACACCAGGTGCAAATAGTATTAATATCACTCTGAAGTATGTTACAGTCGCGAACCGTCTGAATTTTTGTGAATATTTTTAGGTCATCTGCAAAAAGTAACACATTGCAAGTTAATTTTTCAACAATATCATTAATAAAAATTACAAATAAAAGGGGTCCAAGGTTTGAACCTTGAGGTACTCCAGACGTAGCAATATAAAAACTTGAGTTAAATCCATTGTACGAAACATAATGTTGCCGATTTTGTAAGTATGATTTAAAAAAAATGATAAGGTTATTATGAAAACCAAAATAACGAAGTTTATCTAAAAGAATAAGATGATCAAGCTTGTCAAAGGCCTTGGAAAAGTCTGTGTAGATTACATCTACTTGACCTTTCTTGTCCAGGACCTCTGAAACATACTGAGTAAAAATACACAAGTTAGTAGTGGTAGACCTGCGTGGCATAAAGCCATGTTGTTGTTCACAAATAAATTGACTTAATTGAGTAAAAATTTGTGTATGTAAAATTATTTCAAATAACTTCGCGAAATTACATAAAATAGAAATAGGTCTGTAGTTTTCAGTCAGAGTAGGATCACCCGACTTCAGCACTGGACATACCTTAGAAAACTTCCAGATGTCTGGAAATTGATTAGAAGATAATGATAATTTGAAAATAAAAACTAATGGAGTAAGCAGCGCAATAGTACAGTCTTTAACTAGAAAACTGGGTATTTGGTCGTACCCTGAAGTTAATGTATTTTTTAATCTTTTACTAGCTTCAACAATATCATTTTCCAAAATAGTAATGTTAATATTATGCGACATAAACAAACTATCAGACATGGGAGTCTGCGAGTTACTAGAATCAGATGAAGTGGTAATATTGGAGAAAACGCTACTAAAATATGAAGCCAAAAGTTCTAAAATCGATTTGGGATTATCAGCAAGTTCATCATTTAGTTTCATGACACCCGGTATTCTGGAAGTACCTCTTTTATTCTGCACAAATGACCAAAAGTACTTAGGATCACGAGTGACAGAATTTTCAACATCAGAGATATAATTTTCATAAGCACGTTTTATTGAATTCTTAATAAGATATTTAATTTCTTTGTATTTATTGAAAAAGAACTCTGAATTTGTTTTCTTGAATTTTACATAATACTTATTTTTCAGTTTAATGTTATCAATAATATCATATGTGAACCATGGTGGGTATTTGTTCCTCTGATGCTTATATATGGGGACATATACATCAAATAAACTATACAGTATGTCATAAAATTTACAGCAAGCATCATTAACAGTAAGGCTCTCAAGTACAGGGGACCAGTCACACTGTAAAAGTTTTTCATACAATAAGGGATAATTCGCTTTTTTAAAATTGTAAACTTTAGTAACTTTGTTGACAGAGAAATTTATTTGTTTTAAGTTCTTAATTTTTATCTCAATAGCCAAAGGGGGATGTAAAACATCAATCTTAACCATAGGTAAATGTTCACGAGTAACAGCAGTATGCAAATTCCTAATAATAAGATCTAAAACATTATTGTTAGAATTCAGTATACCATTACATTGTTGCAGGTCATTGAAAGCCTCAAAGTTAATTAAATGTTCTCGAAGAGGATCATTAGAATTCAAAAAAATATAGTTCGGCACATTGAAATCACCCATTATAATAACATTTTGAAAGGAATAGCAACATTGTTCTAAATATGTAGTTAGTTTTTCTAAATCAGTAAGTTTAGGTGTTTCAGGTATATAACAAACAAAAATAAAAAGCGTACATGAGTCCAAAAGACATTTACAGGCGACCATGTCAAAAGACACTAATTCACTTTGTAGATCACACAAGTCAATACGTTCGATCTTGAAGCCCAGTCTGCAAGCTAAGAGGGAACCCCCTCCTCTAGTGACGTTGAGTGCAGCAAAGTCTCTGTCTTTCCTGAAGACAGAGTAGGAATTAGATGGAAAAAGTTCAGAATTGTCTATATCGGGATGAAGCCAGGTCTCTGTTAATGCCACAAAGTCGTAATCGCCATCAGATATTGAAGAATAGAAATCGTCCATTTTATTTTTAATACTACGGACGTTCTGGTAGTAGCATTTTAAGTACGTCATTTCTGAGTCTGAGTTCGTATGGCCGTGCCTAAAAAATCACCATTTGGATTGGTTCGTTTCCGGGGGAACCAGAACTTTTAAAATAAATGAGTAATAAAGTGATAATAGCTAATACAGACTACACTCAAGCTAAGTTGGACAATTTACCGAAAGTCGATAGGTGGATGATGGCTGAATTTATATCAGAAAACGATTGTTTTACTGCTGCCAAAATAAGGGCTGTTAAAGAATTCAGATAAAATAAAATTTAAAAACCCAACAATCAGCTCTTTGACCTACTACGTCCAGTCACAATTTTCTTTTCTTCGCATCTTTTGGCATATTTATAAATTCAATAGTAGGTTTTCTCCTGACAGTATTTTTGCAAGAAGGCCCAATACAATATCATAAATTACTCATTTTATATTGAACTTTTTATTATCTACTTATAACACGAACCAAACTCAAAAATTTGACACTTGTTTAACGACTTTGACAATATACTTACTTATCATAACACTTGTAACAAAATACAAAAAATTGGCGCTATAAAGGGATCAATAGGAGCCGTTGAAGATATATGTTCTGTGACGTCACATTCTGTTTCAGATCACATGATTTTTTCAAAATATCGAAATTTCAAAAATTAATTCTAAAATATTTAATGAATATTTGGTGATATTTTTAAATTTGAGGCTATTTAAATAATGATATCTTTTTAAATTTAATCTTTAGAAGGCCATATTTCACAGCGATATGAAAATTGGAAATAATTTACGTAACCTCATTTTATATTTATTAGAGATAAATAAATTCTGCAATTTTTAATAGAATATAATAATAGTAAAATGTGTTAAAAAAGGCTTTGAACAGAGAAACGTGTGTCTGATCAATATTCAATTCACAAGTCAAGTTGTCAAAATTGACCTTGAAATGTAATTTTAAGGAGAAAAGACAATAAAGAAGGATACAGTATATTGAAATTTGCCTTTTTCTAATTTGTTTCCATTTCTAAAATAAGATGCAATAAGAAAAGCTTCGATATCTTTAGATAACATTTTTGACAATATCTCAAGAGAAATTGACATTTAATTAAATATTTTTAAATTGACATACGTTTCTTTGTTCATAGCCTACCCCGAGTTAGGAATATTTTTGAACACTATATTATTCAGTGAGCGTGTAATGTATGCTAATAGGTACGTTCTATCGGTGTCAGAAATATTCCTACTAGAATGACAATATTCTTATAGCAATAGAACGCTCAGTAGCAAATAACTGTCATGTCATATCTACATACCCTGAATATTAAATAATAATATTTTTATATTGTTGTCTACCATTTTAAAACGTAATAACACAGGTAGAACGCAAATGCATTTATTTTGTTAGCACAGCCTAACCTATACAAACATTACAAACTTGACAGTACTTGACAGCAATGCGCGCCCGACAGTCGGCTGTCGGCTATTTGAATTTATCCCCACTCCATACATCTTCCTACCAACGCTTCCAACTCTGAAGTTGGAATGATTAGTAGGAATATTCAGATTTTTTTGACGCAAAAGAACAACCATTCAGCTACTACGAGAAGTAGTAGGAAAATTTCTGACACCGATAGAACGTACCTATTACTAAAGAGAATGAAGTTTGCATCACAAGCGAATGCGAGTGATGTAAATCATTCGAATGAGTAATAGCCATTATATGCGAATAGAATACTATACTTTATCCATAATTGTCAAATAATTACATGTCAACGACATATTTGTATTGAAAAATAAGTAGAATTTTTTCATTGAAAAATGCAAACTATTTTTTTTACATAGACAAATCTAGTTATCGTTGTTATAACAACATTATGAAGTGATTTGACATTTAACAGAAAATCTTAAAATATACTATTCAGCTACAGTTTAAGCTTAAGAAGAAAATAAAAGTATGAAAAATGACAAAACTAGTGTAATTTTAGTTTTTTAAGTGGAAATAATTACTTATTAAAAGTAATTTTGTTTGTACTCTTTGAAAGGTAGGATTTAAAATTGACATAACGATTGAATGATATTCAATCGAACTGTATAGCAACAGTAACGAAGGTCAGTAACTGATAAAAATGGGTTGAATTATAAGTACATTAGTTGACAATTGTGGATAACAGAATAAAGCGGATTGATACATATTGCTGAAACATATACAGGTATTTGTATTTGAATTATTTACGATGAAATATTTCAGCATTATTTTCTGGTTACTATCTTTCATCTTTTGGCTGGAATTTGTAAATTCTAATTGCAATATACATAGATTTACACAGCGATGCAGTATTAAATTAAAGCTCTTGTGAAATAATTAATGATAAATTTTAGTGCAATGTTCCTGACGTTAGTTCATTAAAATTAATCGTGCCACAGATTAGAGGCAAGAAATTCTGTAATATGTACTGCTGGATGGAAGAAGAGACAGTATTGCAACTCTGACGAGTTAATGTTATAAGCGTGATGCAAAAATGCATGATAAATTTATGCTTCGCAGCCAAACGAGAATTAATTAGATTTTTCCGAGAACATTATTTTCTTGCAATTAATGATAATTAATGGATGCATACACTGTTCAAAATCTATTGTAAAATTAATGCACAGGATGATTTATAACGATTGTAGCTAACATTGTTGGGGAGCTCATTTAAAAAATGCTCGATAAAATGTTATACATACGTATGAATATAGGTCCCATTCCTTTTAGTTGGTTACCAATATGCAAGAAGTACCTGCACCATAGCAGAATAACAAGACACGGAAGTATTGAAAATATTTCACACTTAAAACATGCTAATGTATTTCTATGATATCTAGTATTTGAATGAGTACTTGCAAAAATTTTCACACTTCAATGTTTCGTACAAATCTAATCTTCTCTACCAGAATACATGAAGGAAATTTTTGTTTCAAAACAAATGATACGGAAAACTTGTGAAAAGATATCGCACATCTATAAAATAATCAAAACGTTAACTTTCATTTCCTAGTCATACTGTACTTGTAAGATACGACTGACGTTCAAAGATATATATATATATATATATATATATATATATATATATATATATATATATATATATATATATATATATATATATGCAGGGTGTAAATGAAATAAGTGCATTAAATTTAACCAGTAATGTAACTCGATGAGAGGAACAATATTTCTAAATAACTTTTTTTCTGTCTTTTAGATTTTGAGTTAAAATTCTTTAAAGATTTGCTGCATATTTCGTTACCCGCTCATGGAGAACAAATGCTGCCGTATTATAAGTCGGATACAAACAGCTCAAAAATTGTCGGTTATCGGTTACACTTACAGTCACAGTAATTAATAAACGAATCAAGGGAAATAACATTATTATTAATTAATACGTAATAGTACAGTTTTTAAAATAAAGAAATTTAAATTTTGGATAACAAAATTATAAAGTTGTGTATTAAACCAGGATTTTTAATCACCTGTGAATAGTGTGAATAGAGGAAGACAAGGAGGGACGAGGAAGAGCAAAAGCATAGTTGTTAGGTTATGAGATGATTATTTATCGTCGACAAATCATATAGAGTAAGATCCCAGGGCCCCCAGACGTAACTTATTTTCACAAAGATGAAATGTGTGGAATAGGGTACTATTCCTATGTACATTGAACGCACGCATACCTGCTAAGTTGGGTAGACGGCCAATTTACAGGTACCAGGTGCGAAAGGTAAGCAAAAATTGGACTTAATTCACTTAAATTCTGAAAGCTGATTTTTATGTATGGCTTATTGAATATTAGTACAAAATAATATTCAACACTCCCAGACACTTCCGCCCGGCCTTAACTTCCGACAGACGCTTTAAAGCTCACACAAAAATACATAAACTTTACTTATTTTCTGATGCTTGATTTTTATATATGTTACTTAGGGGACTATTTCAAACCTATATGTACACAGCCAGACAAATGCTAAGGGCCAAACATCGCCCCAGACACAAAAAACATTCTGCTATGAGTATGAGCGCGGGGGACTATACGCGCGTTTCAGAGTGAGCGAGAGCCATGTAAACTGATTTCATCCTCTTAAACTTACAGTATGTTCTACTCTATTGTGTGTTTGCACTGTAGCATCCTAAGTGGAATTTTAGTCCACAATTTTTAATTTTTGACTTATTGTTCAATAAATTTTATCGAAAAGTCAACATTTTTTTGTGTCGCATGGGATACAGTATTATATTGTGTTTGTAAGAGCATAGATGTTAATTTAGGAAATAAATATAGCTTAAAAGTAATTTTTTTCATTAAATAAAAATTTAATGGAAATTTATTTTTTGTTTTTTGTGTCTGGGGGGATGTTTGGCCCTTAGCATTTGTCTGGCTGTGTACATATAGGTTTGAAATAGTCCCCTAAGTAACATATATAAAAATCAAGCATCAGAAAATAAGTAAAGTTTATGTATTTTTGTGTGAGCTTTAAAGCGTCTGTCGGAAGTTAAGGCCGAGCGGAAGTGTCTGGGAGTGTTGAATATTATTTTGTACTAATATTCTATAAGCCATACATAAAAATCAGCTTTCAGAATTTAAGTGAAGTAAGTCCAATTTTTGCTTACCTTTCGCACCTGGTACCTGTAAATTGGCCGTCTACCCAACTTAGCAGGTATGCGTGCGTTCAATGTACATAGGAATAGTACCCTATTCCACACATTTCATCTTTGAGAAAATAAGTTACGTCTGGGGGCCCTGGGATCTTGGACTAATAATAGTTTAAATACGTTATTCAAAAAATGTAAGTACAAACTTTTGTCCATTTAAAAGAGGTACATGAGTACCAATAATAGTCGTCCATTTATTGTTCCTGGCCAAACATTTTTTAATGAAAATTTTTACAGCATTTTCGTCTGTCGAGATGTGTATAGTGCATAATAAATACACCTTACCAAGTAAATTCAGTCTCATTAATGAACATTATGATCCATTCCCAAAATTGAAGTCTTTTATGTGCTGAAAACATACAACTTTTTGCACGTGTTATGGATATAACTGTTGCTTTTTTTAAAATTGTCATATGTGACACTCCGTTTTGTGATGTGATAAAGATGTACAAGATTAACAAATGTGCGAATATTAAGAACAGAATGATTTGGTGATGATTTGAAAACGCTTCGTGTAAATGCGTTGGGAACTCCATGACACTGTCTGTATGTCCACTGTGATGTCAAGTAAAATGTAGTACAAATACGAGTAAAAAAAATAAATAAACCATAGGTAAGTAATTACAATGTCTGTATACTCGCATTTTGACAGAATTTTACCTTATAAACAAGTTTTTGTAGTACTAATATCAAAATTTAATTGGAACAATTGACAGGACTGTCAATTGCTAAAACAAAATTTTTCATAGGTATTGCTACTGCATTCAATTATCACAAGAATATTTGGAACGACTCGTCCGATTATGGGGTGGTAAAAATGCTAAAAAAATTATGCGATTTCGAGAAAAAATTATTAAGAAATATTGTTGCTCTCGACGAGTTATATTACTGGTTAAATTTAATGCACTTATTTCATTTATATCCTGTATATTCTGTCATCATTACAGGTACACGGCCCCGTAGCATGATATTGCCATAGTAATATTGTAATGTTTTTATTTAATTTATTTGGGTGAAGTGTGAATATTAGACAAATATTAATTAAAATAAAGGTTTATTAAACTATAACTATTAAAAAGGTATTAAATAATGACGAGTACTAATACTAAACTATTATTAAAAACGAATTAAGACTAAAACTATAATTAACTAGATAACACTAACACTATTTATTTATTTAACCAATTAACATTTCTATTTATTTTCACGATATTACTAATTATTTATTTTACTACGCATTCCAATCTTAGACTGCCGGTCTGTTGCAGACTCTTGTAGACTGTTTACGCGATATTTATATCACTATATTTAAATCACTATATACTTATATCACGTTCAACTTTCCGCCTACCGACCTCCTCAGCGTCTATATACTCAACTGACTCAACAGCGTCTGTATATTCAACTGCTCGGGCAGAAGTCACACCTTTCACCTCACTATCTGTCTATTTATGTAACTCTCTCTCTTCCACAGACTCAGTATCACCGACTGTCCGTATGCCACAATACTTCATGCCGAGTATCCACTTCCACTGCCGTTACCTAGCTTCCCAATACTCTTCAATACTACAGAGTATTCACTTCCACAGTTATCCCGGTATACCAGTAACTTCCCGACTCGCCGTTACTGTCCTTGTACAATATAGCTTCTCAATACTCGTCAACACTATCGAGTATTCACATCCACCGCTATCCCAGTTAACCAGTAACTTCCCGAATCCTCAACTCGAGACTATACTACATATGATCACCACGATACTGCCGTGCTTCACTAACTCTCTATGTAAATGTCTCTGTATGTCCCTCCATGTAACTAACTAACTAACTAACTAACTAACTAACTAACTAACTCCCGAGCATAGCTGCGTCCCTTTTATACAGCTGCCATTAACATTCAGAGAGCTCTAGAATGTTCGGCCGTATAATAACAAAGGACACAAAATGTTCGTAAGCGTAAGTAATTAAACACGTCGCGGCTTCTTTGTTTACGTAGCCCGGCTTCGGGCGCGATTGCGTCATCGCTGTACTTTGACACTTGTTCAGCGTAGCTACGGGGTTCACACGTTACAATATTTTAGTAATTTTTGTTTTGCTAGTTTATATTTCTTATAAAGCTAAGTTGGCATTAATAAAAATTTAAATTCAACATGAACAAGAAGAAGAATGATTTGTCATATTAGAATTTAGCTGCCACTGTTTTTCATTAATATGAAAATTTGACATTTTAAAATGGACTTAGAAAAAATAAATTTTTATTTATAAGATATATTACAACTTACTCTTACTTTCATAGTATTATATTTTGACAATAATTTTTGATTAACCTTCTAGAGGTCGTGACTTCTCACTTTCTTACTCATTTGCTACGACGTCATATGGTATAGCAAGTCACTAGTGACTTATGCACAAAATAGATTCCAATGTGTGATATGTGTATCTGTCACAAATCATAAGGTAACATTTGTTTGAGTGACAACTACGCCATCAGTGGGACTACATTTTTATAAAACAATCGATGTTTGTTTATCCTCGTTTTACTGTTTGCTGCTCCAGAATGTTATACCTAGTTCCACCTTAAGTATGGAGAAGGTATCTATAATATCTGGTTCTTCATATAAATTTTATGTTTCTTAAATTATAATGGGATCTGATCTGGTAATTACTTGACTGGGATGGATGATGAAAGATAACGATATTTCTGGGTTTCAATTAATTTTATTCTCATGCTCAACTAGTTTCGATACCACACAGGCTAAATTTATGGAACAAGAATTTTTTTTTACAATAATTATAAACTGAATTACATTGGTTTATTATATAAAAAAGATTACTTACATGATTTCTTCAAACTTTGTTGAAAATAGTGAAATTGTTGTGTAATTTAAAATTACCGTACGAAATACTGTTAAATGAATTTAACAAAGTCAAGAATAAAAATAAAAATGTACACTTATACATAAAGTCCTATAAAAAGTAATATGAAAAATATTAAAAATTTAGTGTCAACACTTTTAACGGCTAGCTATCACAAAGTAAAGTTTTGACCTGTACAGTGATTTATACTAATTTAAAAAAGTTGTCATGTCCTTTTAAATATTGGTTTTACAGCCAAAGTTTTGAAAATTGCAAACAAAAACCTTTTTATATATATTTTTAAATTATGTTTATGTGACTTTGAGTTTAGTGGGTATTTTATTTTATGTATTGGATCTTAAAGTTTTTATTTTATTTTAATTAGTTGCCATCTGTATTTTAGAATATTGTCATATATCTTCCTAATATGCTTTGTGTCGGTTTTTATATTAACATTGTTTTTGTCATTATTTATAAGCAGCATTTCCATTGTAAGTCTTTTGTGCAACGTACTTACTGAAACACACTTTTTTATAGTGTCATTTCGTGTAGTGAGTAATATATGCTTTTCAGATTTTCTGAATTTAAGAGAGTAATTTCCACTAATGTTACTAAATAAAACATTACAAGAAAAAATCTGCGTCAAATATATATATATATATATATATATATATATATATATATATATATATACAGGGTGTAAATGAAATAAGTGCATTAAATTTGACCAGTAGTATAACTCATCGAGAGCAACAATATTTCTTAATAACTTTTTCTCGAAATCGCATATTTTTTTAGCATTTTTACCACCCCGTAAATTGACGAGTCGTTCCAAATATTTTTGTGATAATTGAATGCAGCAGCAATAGCTATGAAAAATTTTGTTTTAGCAATTGACAGTCCTGTCAATTGTTGCAATTAAATTTTGACAGTAATAAACTTGTTTATAAGGTAAAATTCTGTCAAAATGCGAGTACACAGACATTGTAATTACTTACCTATGGTTTATTTATTTATTTTTTACTCGTATCTGTACTACATGTTACTTGACATCACGGTTCTCATAAAGACAGTGTCATGGAGTTGCCAACGCATTTACACGGAGCGTTTCCAAATCATCACCAAATCATTCTGTTCTTAATATTCGCACATTTGTTAGTCTTGTACATCTGTATCCATACCATGTGCAAAAAGTTCAATGTTTTCAGCTCATAACAGACTACAATTTTGGGAATGGCTCATAATGTTCATTCATGAGACTGAATTTACTTGGGAAGGTGTATTTATTATGCACAATACACATCTTGACAGACGAAAATGCTGTAAAAATTTTCATTAAAAAATGTTTGGGGAACAATAAATGGACGACTAATTATTGGTACTCATGTACCTCTTTTAAATGGACAAAAGTTTGTACTTACATTTTTTGAATAACGTATTTAAACTATTATGATTTATCGACGATAAATAATCATCTCATAACCTAATAACTATGCTTTTTCTCTTCCTCTAGTTACCCCGTCACTCCTTGTCTTCCTCTATTCACACTATTCACAGGTAAAGATAAAAAGCCTGTTTCAATACACAACTTCATAATTTTGTTATCCAAAATTTAAATTTATTTATTTTAAAAATTGTATTATTACGTATTAATTAATAATAATGTTATTTCCCTTGATTCGTTTATTAATTACTGTGACTGTAAGTGTAACCGATAACCGACAATTTTTGAGCTGCTTGTATCCCACTTGAATGGCAGCTGCTCATTTGTTCTCCATGAGCGGGTAACGAAATATGCAGCAAATCTTTAAAGAATTTTAACTCAAAATCTAAAAGACTTAGAAAAAAAAGTTATTAAGAAATATTGTTGCTCTCATCGAGTTACATTACTGGTTAAAATTAATGCACTTATTTCATTTACACCCTGTATATATATATATATATATATATATATATATATATATATATATATATATATACAAATAATTAATTTTTACTTCGTTTTTAAAACAAAAATTATTATAGGTACTTATTCCTACAATATATTTTTTTTCATTACCCAGTGCTCATCAAATGTTGGCTGGATAATCCGTTGCATCTATAGTACCAATACATTTTTTAAAATGAAAGTTAATGAATAAATTTGTATTTAGTTCTGCAATTTTATTCGAAAAAATTGCATTATTTCCAATATTACATTTAAGTATTGAAATATATAAATACAGCTTTTACATTCAATCTTTTGTTATACATACAGCTGTCGTAAAACTCATACCCAAACAAGATACTGTAGCATCACTCGGCGATCTACGCCCTATTAGCATTTTACCTATCATGTCGAAGATATAGAGAAAATCTGTTGCCAACAAATTTCGAATTGTATACATAATAACAATATTTTACCATCTACCCACTCTGGGTTCAGAAAAGGTCACACTAAAAAGACATGCTTATTGAATATCATTGACGATATGATAAAAAAATTAATGATTCGAATGTGACTTTTTTAATCCAAATAGATTTTTGAAGGCCTTTGCTTTTAGCAAAATTAAAATATTATAAGTTTGGTTGGAGTGCTTTGCAGTGATGTTCTAGTTATTTTATAAATAGATCTTTGCAAATTGAAATGTCATCCAATACTCATTCTATTCAATCCACGGTTTTCCCATTAAACCGAGGAGTTCCACAAGGGTCTATTATAAGCCCTTTATTTTATTTATTATACAGGGTGTAAATGAAATAAGTGCATTAAATTTAACCAGTAATGTAACTCGACGAGAGCAACAATATTTCTTAATAACTTTTTTTTCTAAGTCTTTTAGATTTTGAGTTAAAATTCTTTAAAGATTTGCTGCATATTTCGGCGCGCGCCCATGGAGAACAAATGACAGCTGTCGTATTCAAGTGGGATACAAACAGCTCAAAAATCGTCGGTTATCGGTTACACTTGCAGACACAGTAATTAATAAACGAATCAGTGGAAATAACATTTATTATTAATTAATTCGTAATAGTACAATTTTTAAAATAAAAAAATTTAAATTTTGGATAATATAATTATAAAGTTGTGTATTAAACCAGACTTTTTAATCACCTGTGAATAGTGGAAAACAAGGAGGGGCGAGGTGAGGTAACGACAGGAAGAGCAAAAGCATAGTTATTAGGTTATGAGATGATTATTTATCGTCGATAAATCATAATAGTTTGAATACGTTATTCAAAAAATGTAAGTACAAACATTTATCCATCTAAAAGAGGTACTTCAGTACCAATAATTAATCGTCCATTTATTGTTCCCGCTCAAATATGTTTTAATGAAAATTTTTACAGCATTTTCGTCTGTCAAGATGTGTATTGTGCATAATAAATTCACCTTCCCAAGTAAATTCAGTCTCATTCATGAACATTATGAGCCATTCCCAAAATCGAAGTCTGTTATGTGCTGAAAACAGAACTTTTTTGCACATGTTATGGATATAACTGTTGCTTTTTTTAAAATTGTCATATGTGACACTCCGTATTGTGATGTGATAAAGATGTACAAGATTAACAAATGTGCGAATATTAAGAACAGAATGATGTGGTGATGATTTGGAAACACTCCGTGTAAATGCGTTGGCAACTCCATGACACTGTCTTTATGTCAACCGTGATGTCAAGTAAAATGTAGTACAGATACGAGTAAAAAAATAAATAAACCATAGGTAAGTAATTACAATGTCTGTGTACTCGCATTTTGACAGCATTTTACCTTATAAACAAGTTTATTACTAATGTCAAAATTTAATTGCAACAATTGACAGGACTGTCAATTGCTAAAACAAAATTTTCATAGCTAGTGCTACTGTATTCAATTATCACAAAAATATTTGGAACGACTCGTTAATTTACGGGGTGGTAAAAATGCTAAAAAAATATGCGATTTCGAGAAAAAGTTATTAAGAAATATTGTTGCTCTCGCCGAGTTATATTACTGATTAAATTTAATGCACTTATTTCATTTACACCCTGTATATTGCGGATTTACCTAACACATTAAAATTTTGTACTGCACATTCATATGCAGATGATACGCAGATTATAGCAACTATAAATAAAAATGAAACTAATAACACCATGGCGCTTGTCAATGTGGACCTTGAACATTTTTCTACCTGAGTTAAAGATAATGGCCTCTTAATTAATGCTAGTAAATCATCATTACTTGTGTATGGCACACCAACAGTTGTATTCTCTGAAGTAAAACTTCGACTTGTCTATTCATTAATTTTTCCACAGTTAGAATACTGTGCTTCTGTCAACATACCAAACTTAACTAAAGGTGATAAACACAAAATAGATCTTTTTCAGAACAGCTTCTTGAGATATGTATATAGTGTGCGAAAATATGATCACAACTCCCAATATCGCTCTGCAACTGGCATGCATTTGATTAATAATCGATTAAAGATACTTTTAGCTTGTCTTACACACGAAATAAAAATTACAGAGTGTGCTAAAAATCTGTACGATAAACTAGTTTTAAAAAATGATTATTATAATTTACGTGGCAAGGACTTGTACACAGTACCATCTTTCAATAAAACTAAATTTAAGAGCTCTTTTTCTTACTTAACTCCAACACTGTACAATAATATTCCAAACGATTGGACATCTCTGTCATATAGTATATTTAAAAAAACAAGTACAAAACTTTTACAAATAACCTGTAATTAATAGGTACGTGTAAACATTTGTATTTATTTTTGTCTTCAATTTCTCTTTTATATACTATTTCAATTCTTATATACATCTGTTTATTGGTCTATATATTTGATATTTTTGTTAGACTACATTTGTTTTTCTTTGTGATATGCTGGTTAGGTGGAAGAACAGCCTTGGCTGAACCTCACCTTTGAGATTTTTTATTCTCAATAAAGTAAATATTATTTTTATAATTAACAATTTAATTTTACATAGTATATCTCACGATATGGCAATATATTATTATTTACTTCCCGAAAAATTCATTATTCACGATTCAATTCTTGTAACCCCACACAACGCTTTCAATCCAATCCAGGTAGTCATAAATCTTGACATTAAGGTTAATACCGGCATTTTCTGCACAAGTGTAACCCTTCTCAAGGATGTTGATGCCAACTAGGTCATGCATGCACCAGATATCTTCGCGTTCGATTTGCAGCGGTGCACCGGTCTTCAGCTGCATCTGAAATCAAAATAATACTCCTGAATATCTAACGTCCTGAATGTCTATCTTCTCGGTTCAAATGGTTCGTTGCACTGAAATGTTCGGGATCATTTATTCTTTGTTCTCATATTTTCCGCTGTAACATTTCATTTTATATGATTGTGTTTGTTTCATTTTTTACTGCTGAAAAAGTTTATTTATTCATGAAATTTTTTTTAGTTTTAATAACGAAAATATTGGTGAATTTTTCAGTAAGAGATGAAAATTTTTTAAAATAACTTTCTGGAAAATATTTATGTATGTAAATATTTTGTCATTGTAGGGAAAAAATACGAATAAATTATAGCAAACATATTTAATGAACTCGTAAAAATGAAGTACATACATACAATATTTTACTGGAATCATAATATATATTTTGGACATAAAGTTTCCCATTATATGTGTTTGATATTAAAAAATAGAAAAGTTAAAGTTACGATTCAGTTTTGAAAACTCTGAATTATTTACATGTTTGCGAAATGAAAACATAAATTATTTGTATTTACAAACATATTTTATTTAGTACCATTTTATACAGGGTGATTTTTTTATGACCATGGGAAATCAGTTTTATGCAATCCGTTGCCCCCCGTTTTAACATATGGCAATGGTTGTAGTGTCAATACAGAGATAAACAATTTCCCCATCCGCAATACCAAATACTTGGAAATTATCCAATATTTTAGGCCTATGAACTAATTTTAAAAATTATTCATTTTACTATTAATAGCAATACCCATGCCAAATTTGAACAAAAAGTTAAACATATGCTTGACATTTTATCTGTCAGAATAGGCTAATTGACATTGTCAAGAGACATTAACCCTAAAACGTGCTTATTCATTAAAAATTCATCATCGAATTTTTTGACCAAAGACCATACCTTCCTTAGCTAAAGGTGACGGAAGGTAAAAAAAGACATATACGAGGTATATAATTTATAAATGAATTATGTATCATAGCAGTGGCGGTTCGTGGAAAATTTTGATGGTAGAGCCACTCAGCACAAAATATACAGGATGTTCAAATTAAGTGGGACACTAATGTTATCTCGAGAACTGTAAGAGTTACAAAGTTTGTTACATTAGCAAATAATTTCTATATCATAAGACTATTAAAATGGGCGCAACTTTTTTTTAAATTAATGATTCTCAAAATACATGATACAACTTTCTTATTTTAAATTGGAATCTTTTTTATTCGCCTATTCGATTCCATATTTTTTTCTGAATCCATATTTAATACCCTAGCCTAATATTGCAAAATATTTGGGAAAAATGTAAATGAAAATTATGCTGATTTAATTTAAATCTGATTATAAGAGTGTTGAAGAAAAAAATTGAATATTCTTGCCAATTGTAGTTTAATGTCATGTAAACTTTCTCAGTGGTAAAATGAATTTTATTCAGGATGAAAAGCTTGATATGTATGAAGTTTATATTTTGCTTCATTCATAGCACTTGTTTAAAAATTGCATATAAACAGTTCGCGTAATTATGACTGAAAAGTGAAACCATTTTCAAAACTGCATGTAAACGTAGTCTAGTGTATAGAATGTTAAATTTGCTGTTACTTGTTGTTTGAAGCACTCTCACTCTCACTACATTAGAATATGGAAATATTTACATTTATAACTTACCCACTCACAAATCTGACTTTCCGTACAAACCACCTTCTTTTCATCCACTCCCAACTTTCTAACCCCTTTTCCGCATTCAGCTGCCTTCACCTCATCATCAACATCATAATCCACCCTCGCATCAATTTGCCTGTATCCCCACCCTGCAAGCATAACCTGGGGGATTGTCTGGAAGTCATCTTCAGCGTGAAGACATGCTGGAAGCACATACCGAGGAGATAGCGATGCTGGTTGGTCCAGTCGAAGGAGAGCGAGGTTGTGGTCTGGAGATGTTGGGATGTACGAAGGATGAGGGTGAATCTCGGTGATAAAGAAGTCCTGAACTGTGGGCGTGGGGGAGACGGTGTTGGAGTCAGTATCGCCCAGACGGACCCACGTGGGGAGGCTGAAAAGTGATAATTATTTCATAATAGAGATTTACTTCAAACATGAAGAGAAGCTGTGCAATTTTATTATAAAGGACACTCCAAAAAGTTAAGGAACATTTTTGTTTTCCCGATTAGATGATTGGCATTACTGATAGCGCCATTATTAACCATAACGTCAAAGTGTCTTTGTGTATTCAGAGATGAGAGATGTGGTTTATTGCTTAGCTCTGTTTTAATGATTTCATGTCATTTCAATAAGAGTGCTCCGTTGTCAGACTGTACCAAAGAACACATGAGAGCAATGATATATTTTCTTCACTGAAAGGGGATGAAACAAACAGAAATTATTATCGGCATACAGTAGCAATATAGGATGGAGTGGATAGAGTGTAAACATGTTTTTATATTTTTTTACATTGAAGATTGTTCACGTAGGCCTTCCATTTCGACAACCAATATAATCGTCGACAACTAAAACTATTATAATTAATCAAGATTACTCTGTTTAACTCTCCCTTGTTGTACTACTGATGATGAGAACTTAGTTCCCGAAATACGTATTTAGTTTTTATTAAAGTTAATTTTAAGGTTAAGGGGTAATTATAATAGTTTTAGTTATATTTAACCTTAAGCCGCGTACAAACCAAAATCAGCTTTCACGAACAGTTCGCGAGCTGTTCGCGAGCTGCTCGCGAACTGTTCGAGAGCTCAACGTCCACACCACTGTTTTCGAATCGAGACTCGAGTTCGTCATTTAGTTTGAAGGCAGTTCGTCAGAAGTTCGCTATAAAGTTACGCGTCCTGTATTTTCATTATTTTAAAATATATAGAAACAATTATTGTTGCTTGTGCAAGTTTCTTAATTATAACAGCATTGCGCTAAAATGACATATAGTTTCCGTTCTACTTCGTCCGGTGGCATATTTAGAGCCGCACTAATTTCTTGAAGCGAGTCTTTCTTCATATTCCGCTTTTTGTAATGAGGATTTTTTGGATTCTATAAATTTGGATGCACTTCATATTGGTCGATTAAATTAATAATTTTCTCTTCACTCCACTCCATTGTTAAAAGAGCTAACCACACTTTTAAGATCGATTATCGCCCATGAACGTCCACACTAAAACTGCTGTTTGCTAACACTTTCTTTGAAGTTACCGCTCATATAGCGAACTTTGGCCGAACTCGAACCCGAACACGAACTGCTCGCGATCTCTGGTACACACCGACTTCTGCAGAGGTTCGAGAGCTGTTCACGAGCTGTTCGCGGGCTATTCGCGAACTTGGTCTGTACGCGGCTTTAGACTCCATCTATTATTAATTTTTAATCGTCGACAACTGATAATGCAAACGAGTTGAATATTAGCCACGGCTCAGCATTTTCAATCACTAAATTTTCGTGTGTATATACTGATCAGTATCCTGGGAGCTCTTCTTATGAACTTAGTATTGCCTTCACTGATCTGCGATAAATATCGGCGGATCTATCCGAAACTAAAAGGAATAAGGTACCTAAAAAAATCACAGAAATAAAAGCAGATTGGTACACCCAGCAATGTGTAATATGCCGTGATGAGTTATAATGGACGGTGATTATCTTGGGGGTAATGGTTAATTGGACGGAAAGTTATTTTTTTGTAAGCTTAGTAGTACCTACATATACAGCGTGTAATCATACTTCGGGAAAAAAAATGAAAGGGTATATAGTACTAATCAAAATGAGTAGTGAAGGCAGTGAAAAATGAGTTTTTACGGGGTTTACCTCTGCTATCACGAAAACTAAAAGTGTTATGACTTTGATTAAATAAAACTTTTTGTTTACCTTTCAGAGGTCAATTTAGATGAGCTTATATTTTTTTAAAAAACATCAAATAATTGTATTAAGTTAAATGTTATGGCAACCTTGGCCAATATTTGATTTTAAAATAACTTCGTTTCTATTAGAAATTGAGAAAAATTGTTCATATAAGATTTTATTGTTTTTTTTGTAGTCTATTTACTGACATACACAAAATTTTATTCAATCACTATCTTTGTCAATTTTCTTCGATTCTAATAGTAAATGGCCTCTTTCTCGGAAACAGTTGAAGATCGGACCCATGTTGATTAATAAGTCTTTTTTTACTAATTTTGGTCAGTACTATATGCCCTTCCATTTTTTTTCCGAAGTATGATTACACCTAGTATAATTTGGAGGGTTTTTTTGTTACAGGAAAAATAATTGCAGTTAAAAGCGGTGCTCATTTTTTAAAAATGTGTCTTAATATAACTAGTCTAACACAATTTTGTAATTTTGCACATCTATTATTTTATCGCCCAGTTAATCACCGCCTAGTTGATCGTGTACGACATTATTACTGCGAAGAATGTTGGCACGTGTTTCGTAATATACAGCGTTTAATTTTTTATTTACGATATTCAGTATCCACATGTTATTTTGCTTATATACCGGTTGTCTACTTGAAATCCGTAATATAGGGAATACTATGTTAATTTTTTCATTTTGCTGTAGTTAGCTACCTAATAATTTTAGACAAAAATGTTTGAAATGAAGGTTGTAGATAATATAATTCTACACCTAAATAATTAATAAGATTTTATTTTGCTTTTCGTAACCTGCAAAACAAATTTAAATTTTATAAATATTGCTCACTTGTAGTGATACCCATGGAATCGACACAAAATTACAAATAAATTATAACGTTTGAACTGTCAGAATAATACTATTGAATTATTTACCAAATTACAATAAATAGTAATACTCGTATATACTTACGAAATATCTTTTTGACACAATTAAAGTAAATTAGTATCTAACCTAATAAACTAAGTTTTCTGACAATAATTAATTAATTTATGTGTAATTTTGTGTCAATTCCATGGCTATTACTACAAATGAGCAAAATTTACAAAATTTTAAATTCAGTTATACAGGATTCAAAACATGTAAAATAGAATAAAAATAGTGATATAGGTGTAGAATATTATTATCTCTTTCTATCTATTTAGGGCTTGTATATAGCTGTCGACCTTTACCCTCCAACCGGACTCACCGAGCCGCAGTATTTTACCACTGCCGTAATGCCGGTTGGATTTCAGCCATTGCTACATTTATTTAAGATGTATAAGTGGCCAGTTTATAGCATCCGAGTGTAATAAATGCAAGTAGCTGTATTTACTTTTTTACGACAAATCATACATTGTCGATCGACGGGAATCGACCGCACGGAACATGGTTCGGGTGACGTCACTGCGAGCTACGAGATGTGCGCTAGCCGCTCAGCCACCGAGCCGACGAATATTTTTAACTACAAGCTTTTTTTGAAACAATTTTGTGTAAAATTAATAGGTAATTAAGTACGGCAAATTGAAAAAATCTGATGTGGGCACCACACGACTTCCTTGTACGCAAGACTAATATGAAGTATAGACTCAATTATAAAATTGCATGTATTTGACGTAATTTGACATTAACATCTATTTTTTATTTTTTTGTAATTTTTTGTCCTAATCCATAGCAAGCTTCATTACAAAAACCAAAAAGTATATAAGTTTTAATTTACATATTTCGCTTATACCAAGGGCTAATTTAATAATACTTCATGTGCTAGACGCAGAATTTAATTCTCTAAAACTCTTATTGAAGCATTTATGTCTAAAATCAAAATGAAACCATTTTATTCAAGAAAAACTGTTAACAACTTCAGGTATTATATCACTTCCGGTTAGCCTGTTTTAACCAAAATCTGCTATGTTATTCCAATTGATATAAAAGTCTTATACACTAAATTTGAAAAGTTTTGGATTTTATTTTAATATAGTTTTTCATTAAAATCTATTATAGGCTTTAAATAAAGTACCATTTCTGGAAATTATGTAATGACCAAAAAGAGAGGTGCACAACTAGATGTTATAGAAGTCCTAAATACAAAATTTAAACTTTCTACGGCTTACCGTTTTTGAGTTATGCGAGATACGTCCGTACGTACAGACGTCACGGCGAAATTAGTCAGAATGGATTCAGGGATGGCCAAAATGGATATTTCCGTTGAAATCTGGAAACCGAAATTTTTCGCGAATACAATATTTCCTTTACTTTGTACAAAGAATAAAAAATAACATTGTATATTCTCTATATTATGGATTTCAAGTAGACACCCGGTGTAATATTTGTAACTATGTATGATTATTATTTTTTGAACAAAAAACAAATTTGAGTTTTGTTTTCATTGATGGGGAAGCTGTAGTTAAAATGTTAACGTCCGACTGATGTGTCATTATTATCATAACAACCCTGCTTTCAGAGTTGTTTTATACCAAATAACACCCTAGAGCATGTTATGAGTTGTTGCTATTATAATGTTGTCAATAAATTGATAATGATACTGGGATAAAGCCTAAAAAACAAGTAGAAGCTTTCATAGCCTATCTACTACGTAAATTTATTAAAACTTTGTGATCTGTAATCCGTAGAATATTAAAAATTATAGTCGGACGTTAAATGTTGAACGCACCACGGGAGTTAAACGGACAATAATGCCTTCGGTCAACGTACACATCTCGGGCCAGAGGCCCTCGAAAAGTACACTGTTGACTTCAGGCGTTATTGTCCTTATAACATCCGTGATATGTTATTTACTATCATGCACGAACCGTTGTCAATGGTAATACCATGTAACCATGTTATCTGAAGGATGCACACATATTAATATGACAGAATTACTTATGTTGAAGAAATAAATAAAATAATTATAAAATTCATATTAAAACTTACTATTCCTTCTCACTGACACATTGGGCAGATGTCAAAACATATTGTTCGCTGATCAAGGCTCCGTTGCAAATAAGAATCTTTTTTGAGCTGTCGTCGGCATAAATCTTCGCCTGGAAATTGAATTGTTTCATTAGCTGTGAAATGAAGCGTAAAAGTCGTTAAATGGCAATTACCAAGTGTCGGAACTCAGCGGGATTGACTCCTATCCTATCTTGTCGAACTAATTCATGGTATCGCAGCGAACAGTTAAAACTTTGGTATTCATTCGCGTTGAAGGTACTTTCCTTGGCATACTCCTCGCATTCTAGAAAGAAAGAATTATTATGAATTATAGAATATATATTTCTAGAGCTTTAAGCTGGTAACGTACGATATGTGCAAAAAGTGTTAATCTACAAGTACATTTAGATTCATTTTTAGATTCCTTATAACAGAGCCGTTCAAGTCGTGACAGTGAAACTAGATCCTAGATTCGCCAGACTTATTCTTCAAGAGTATAAGGGAGAAAACACTAACAACCGGTCTTGTAATTAGACATGGCGCTGAATAGAAATGCCATACTTGTAAAATGTTTGAAATTAAGATCTCTACACGACTGAGGCACGATGATATATTACGTAATTACTAAAGTTAGTAATAGTTACCTAATAATAAGTCGATTTGAATAATTATGTACAGGAATCATAAATTGAGCAGAATAGGATGGATAACTTTATTATTGTTAAAGATGCACATTTTGTTTTGCAGTTTTGTATGCTGATTCAAATTCCATTGGAAACTATTTAAAATTCCAAGCGCATTAGAAATTATTTAAAAGTAACTGAAAACGTGAAAAGTTCAGCTTGTTAAAAAGTCAAATTTCTTCATAGTAAAGTTACTTACTTCAGGAAATAAACAAAAAAATTATGTCAAAATATAATTTATGATGGCGCTCTCCGAAATATTAAAAGCAACTTATCTTAAATGGTAGTCATATTAGATTTTTATATGGTTAAATAGAACATTTTTTCTCTTTTCAACAGAATCAGTACACAAAACTTCACAACATTGCTTATTTAACCAAAACAGTATTTTTCAAAATAATAAAATGATCCATTGTCATATATTATTTATTACACCTGTATATGTTACGGATAAAAACCGAAATGAGAGAATATCGCGATGAGCCTGAGCAAATCGCAAAAAGGTGAATAAATTTGAGATCATCGAAGTTAGACCTAAATGTTCCCGGTCAAATCGCTAAATGAACACTTGAAATTGATCAAAACTGTTGTGCAAGATTTCATTTTTTCTCAATATTTGGACATTTTTTGCTTGTAACTTTTCTAAACATACCTAAACTAATCTAATGCACAAAATAAAGGCCTGTCTTTCTGAGTTTTGGTTAAAGTAGCTTCTTCCAAAGTACAAACACGACTATAACGACTAGAATTTTTCGAAGGCGAGTTTATACGTTAGGTTAAGGTAGGTGTGTTTTGACAGTTGCAAACTGATATTGTTATAGGTAATCAAATGATCCTGAATTAGCCCAAACCAGTACAAGTACTTCGCGAAGTGCTTATGCCCGGGCAAACCTGGAATTTTAACGAATATTCCATAGTGATATTATTGGTTTTATTGCGATAGGCCCCGACTGATCTAGATATGACCAATTTCCTGTCACTCGTGACATAATACATGACCTAGGATAACGTGTCCAACATGGAGATCTCGAGGACTATATGAAATACGAGGTCGGTTAAATTGGACAATACGTCTCATTAGGAGACCATTTTAATGGTGTTTCGTTATTTTTGAAAAAATGCACAGGTTACTAGATATAAGCGAAAATGTAAATTTTTCAGTTTTCTATTTTTGCAAATAACTTTCAAGTGTGAAATAATACTGGTTTGTAATTTGCACTTTTTATGTTCTTTCGAATGGCGATGCTCAGTATTTTCTTTTTAAAACGTTACTATTATTAATTTGAAATGATTAGTTCTTTGACAGTGACAATTATCTGTCAGTTACATACCTTATGAACTGTCTAATCAAGTAGTTGTGTTTGTTTAAAGCACAGGCTCTGTGATTTAAATTATAGATAATTTTATAGATTTATCCATAAAATGTATAGAAAAAGTATTAATGGAAACCAATAGAAAATTTAACAATCTTTAATTTTTATAATAACATAAATCTCGAAAAAATAACATTTAAGGATATTTTTCGGAGAAAAACTATTTTGAGCTTCAAGTAAAGTGCCATTTCCGGTTATCTGATTCACACCAAAATCAAATGGCTTCTTTCTATATGAGAATAAGGTATAAATACAAGGTTTCAAAATTTTTTTAATAATGGTATTTGAGTTAGAGCGTAAACAGGATACACACACACACATCATCATGAAAATGTTAAAATTGGATTCTAGGGACCTTAAAACGTGGTCATTTACTAAAATCACGATATGAAATTTTTAGCACGATCCCTATACCTCTCTTACCCAGGGTATCGGTGGGTAAAAATTCAGGACAATAATAAATGATTACTTGTTTTGTACTTACTTTGTTCACTGATTCTTTTAGGTTTGTCCTTAACTGTATAAGTTAAAGATAAATTAATAAATAATGCTACTAGAACTATTGTTTTCATTTTCAATATATAAGTTTTGTTTATTCTTTTACGTATTGTAATATTTATTAAAGTTTATAATTTTATTTCTATACATCTTCCTTATATAGTTTTATAATTCCCCACTTATGTATCTGTGAAGCACGTTTCTTGATTTTCAGGAATTCCCATATCAAAATTAACCATCTTTATCATTAGTTATATTGTATCTATATTTAAAATTCTTTCCAATGAATGATTCATTTTAGCTTATATAATTTATTTGCATTTCATTGACATTTTTTCCCCTGGAACAAAAAACTGAAATATTAATCCCATGAATAAGTTATTGGCACGAGTTATGAATCTTCATTTATTGATAGCTATGTCCTTGGTCAGTACCAAGGCACGTGCTGTTAAATCTTTACTTAGTATTAATTTACATTGTAATTAAAAATGGTAAAATATGGTAATTTGAATTGATGGTACCCAATCAGCCAGTAAATTTAACTGGAAGAAGATTCTCAATACTTTCTTTTTGTAATTAATAGTCTGCAAATAACGAAAAAGGAGACGAAGTGATCTCAGATTTCATGGAATAAACTTGTCATTCTATACGGATATATGAGTACAGATGCTAGAGTGCAGATAACCGATCAAAATAATGTGACTCACAAAAATATTTAACACCTGTAATTAATGACAATAGAATCAAATATGTGAACCGCAAATGATTTTTTGTTATTTTTATAATCAATCATTTTTTTACCTCCCGCTACCCTTGGTAAGGGAGGTATAGGGATTGTTCTAAAAATCGCATATCGAGATTTTAGTAAATGAGCACGTTTTAAGGTCCCTAGAATCCAATTTTAACATTTTCACGATGATGTCTGTGTGTATGTGTATGTGGATCCTCCACTCTAACTCAAATACTATCACTGAGAAAATTTTGAAATCTTGTATTTCGAACTTTTTCTGTATTAGAAAGAGCCCATTAGATTTTGGTGAAAATCGGATAACCGGAAATGGCACTCTACTAGAAGCTTAAAATAGTTTTTCTTCGAAAAATACCATTAAATGTTATTTTTTCGAGATTAATGTTATTATAAAAATTAAAGATTACTAAATTTTCTATAGATTTGCATTAATACTTTTTCTATATATTTTACGGATAAATCTATAAAATTATCTATAATTTAAATCCCAGAGTCTACGCTTTAAACAAACAAAACGCAGTTATTCAAATGTATGTAACTGACAGATAAATGTCACTATCAAAGGACAAATCATTTCAAAATAATATTAGTAACGTTTTAAAAAGGAAAAAGTAAATAGAACAATAGAAAAGGAATCCAATACAGTTTCCAGCATAAGTAAATATGTAGGTATGTATTTAGATTAATAAAAATTAACGATTCGCAAAAATATCTCAGCTAATCCTTATTTTTGGATTAGTGAATTCTATTCAATCCTGGTATTTAAAATTTAATCTTCATTTTATTATAGATCCGATGGCTCAATGGTTAGAGCAACGCCTCATGTCATGAGTGCCCTCGGGGCTCTGGGTTCGAATCTCACTAAGGCATGAATGTATGTGAATATGAACCCACTCTTTAATTGGGATTTAATCCTGTTCAGGGGTTTAAAAAAGGTAGTTACTTGGATTAGATTAGACTATATCTTAAGAAATAAACAGTCAAAATTTAATTAAAAATTTAATTAAATTCGCTAATCCAAAAAATTTAATCTTTTTTGTGACTCGGGTTGTAAATGGCGGGAGGTATTGTGTTGGCCACACCAGATTTTTTATTACCGTTTCCCTACATACCTACTAGGTATAAAATACTTAGTTCCCTGTAGGTGTCTGTTTGTAAGTAATAATCTCGAGAACTATTGGACGGATTTTGATCCGGTTTTCAATTTTCTATAAGCATCTCTCGACGAGGAAGTTTAGGTACATAAAATGTTAATCTATGCAAAAAGATAGCCGGGAAATTGCAATTTTAATGAAGTATTTGGTAATAAAATTAAAAATTATCTTTAACTTATGAATTGGTCAGGATCGTCGGATGTTGGAATAGAATCAAAATAAAAAAAAAACAACTCCTCATATGCATACGTTTCGACGTTTACACCTTCATCAGTGTTAAGAAATGTAAATGTAAATAATTTGTACATAAACATTATACACGATTCCAAACAAAGAATACAATAAAATTCATATTACCTGTGAGTTGTTAATAATTAATAATAATACGTCGGACAGAGTCAGAAAAATTAAACAAGAATAAACTTATTAATTCTTGTTTTATTCTTCTGACTCTGTTTAAATCAACGGTAGTCTTGTTCAGATTTCAAAAGATATCCGACGTATTATTAATTGTTAATATAATTTTTTTTGTATGTATTAACAACTCACAGGTAATATAAATTATGTTGTAATCTTTGTTTGGAATCGTGTAATATATTTATGTACAAATTATTTACATTCATATTTCTTCAATTTTAGTATTGATGAAGGTGTAAACACCGAAACGTATGCATAAGAGGAGTTGATTTTTTATTTTGATCCTATTCCAACATCCGACGCTCCTGACCAATTGAAGTTTATCTGGAATCGACAATTCACATCCTTAGCTTAAGGTTAGGTTCGGTTTTAAAAACGATGCGAAAATTAAAACTATCTACTTACTCCTACGAGTACATATTTTGAAAATAATGTTCTTATCTTCAGTAATAAAATTTTACATTAAATCATATTAAGAGAGTATTAAGGAATTAACATTTCTTAACATGTCAAGTATGCCAGAGATCCAAATAGATCTTTTTCCTCAATTACTAGTAATCATTTAATCCTTATATAAAAATCGTTTATTCGTCACAAATATTTAATAATAATAATGGCTTATTTGGCCAACAGTTATAGACCATTAACAGGACAATAGGCAACTATTAACGTGTTACATAAGTCATAACAAGCTATTACTTATATGTATTTACCTACCAAATTCTTTAAACTATTTAGTATATGTGCCGACGGCAAACACTGAAATTCGTCAATCCCGGTATTGTCTAGTTGGTACAGACATTGCCGGTAAACAGTGTAATAGTCCAACAGAACTAATTTTTGTCTAACACTAAATTTTAGCCCCTCCTTCATCGTAATTAAAACCACGGTTAATGTAGTTCTTGACCTTGCCGTCCCTGAAAAATTAAGCATGTTATATTAAGCATCCATGGAAGCAGTGAAGCTGAGTGAATGGCTTCCGGTGGACCGTCAGTGCAGCGGTTTTCTGATCATTTCTCTGTTTGCTGTTTGTTTTTACTTATGTATATTTCATATTGAAAAAATCAACAATATTACAGACTCCATTTGCATAAGTGCACATGAACATATGATATTTACTGGAGATCTAGTATCTAGATTAGTTCTTGCAAAATTTGTTAAGAAGGATACACATATACGAGTTGGCAATCTCGGTACAAACAACGTAGGGTATTATTGACGATCACGATAAATTGTACGCCGGTGGTTTCACACTGCCGCGTTACAATTTATTCATTAATTTTTTTAACTCTAAATCAACCACTTGCCCTATAAATCCATGGGACAATAGACAAAGTCAATCTTCTTCAGTATCCTTGTTCATATGAAGTAATTGTTCTTCGGTTAATTGGTTACACCTTTCACCCAAATATATACGAAATTCTTCCAGCTCAACTTCAATTCTTTCTCCAAAGTTGGTTTTAGATCTATTTATTTTTACTACTTTATACGGTTCACCAGTTTCCAAAAATCGTAACACACGAATTTGAGGAGGTACTTTAGCCAACTTGTTAATTGCTGAATATAACGACATTGTAGTAACAGTAGTAATAATTAAAGTTGTTTTTCTACTTGCTGTATAACTTATACTTGTTTGTAATATAACTTCGCTACGGTATTTATGTAGTTTTGTTATTTCAAATGATAAAATATTTACTTGCAAAATATGTGAAATAATTTCATCATCTCATTAATTAAAATTTTATTTTATTAATTTAGATAAAAGATTTTTTAACTGTTTTAAAATAGATTAATTAGGACAATCTATATTAAAAAAAGATAAATTAAATGGTACCTATTGCTTTTGTAACAGTTTTTAAATATTTACTGTATTCATATAATATATTATTTTTAAAAAAATGAGTCAAGAATGGGATAGTCAAAGGAAAAGAAAGTTAAATCGCTTAATATCGTGGTATATCTACTTGTATTCTCCTGGGTAATTATTGATTATCTAGTCTGTAACACATTTATTTCAGAATTAATATAGATAGTAGCCAAAATATGTCCTTCACAGTATTTAATTTGCATCTGGGATGGGGGTCGCCAATTTTTTTTTCTGTTGAGCTACTTTAAAAATTTTTGAACCGAGATTTTGAACTTGGGGAGGCAAGGTATCCAGAAAAAAGGCGCGTTATAATTGAAAGTTACATCTTTTTCGAGGGATGTGAAGCTGCATGTTTTTCCTCTTTCGTGTAAAGAAGTGAATTGCCAGATCACTGAATATTTTAGAAAAGAGAATATATTTAAAGGATTTGCCTTCTTTACCAATATTATTAATGCTGTACTAAGATCAGGACAAATATGTTTTTTTTTGAATGTGCAACAAAACATGATGACAAGTTACGGAAATTTCTATTATTTTTATTTCTTTTCGTAAATTTTTTCACTAATAACTATAGCAGATAGAATAAAAATTAAAATGAAAAATTAATTTATTTCTTCTTCTTATTTTCATAACTAATAGAAATAATTGTGCGGATGAAATCTTATTGAGAGTCGTAGGAATAGTATAAGAAAATGTGCGTTTGTACAATGCGGAATTAAACTTGGGGATGTGATATTTCAAATTATTTCTTAAATTACGATTATGATGATTTGTAGACAAAGATAATTTATTATAAAGATAAGAGCGAGATTTATTTTGAATTACGCGATGTGCCAAAGAAGCTATATACAAAAATCTAGTCTGTTTCATATCCAATCAGTTGAGCTTTTTTAAATAAGGCGAAATGTGTTCATGTCTGTGCAAGCCATTAATGAATTAACACAGCAATGCTGCATTTTTGTATTCTGTTGGCATCAAAAAAAAGTAATGTGGTCCATAAACTGTGCCACAATAATTAAATATAGATTGTACAAGACTGGGTAAACCTGTTCATAAAGAGGTTCTTTAAGGCAAGATAAGCCTTTTTTATCAACAAGGTTATATAATCAGTAAGCCTGAGCTTATGATCTGTAAGTAGTTTTAGATTTTTTTATGAAATTTGAAATTTTAATATTGGCCTTATTAATTTTAAGGGAAATGGCATTATTCAATAGATACTCTTTTCTTTTATTCTCATTACCCAACAACATAACCGTAGACTTAGATTCATTTAAGTGTAAACAATGATTTTTGCAAAATTGAGCTAATGCCTCCAAGTTCGCATTCATGCTGTCAACGGCAGTTTTAAACTTACTTGGATCAAATGATAGATATATCAGCGTATACATGTGAATGTTCTAATGCTGGATTTATACAGCGTAAGCCGTAACTTAACGTACAGTGGCGTATTGTAACGTATCGTAACGCGTGATTTTTCTAGGCTATTTTATACAGAACTTTTACGGTACATTTTCGTAAAAAGTATACTAATGTTCTATCGATACATCAGATTTGTATTTATCAGGTTCGTTAGTTTATTCGCAATGCACTATATTTCATATATATTTCTATTCAATATATTAATCTAAACTTTGACACATGTCACATACGTCAGTCAAAGTCACACAAGATAGATTATTCGTAATGTAGTATTTTTATATTTCTTTCCATTTAATTTATTAATCCCAACATTGACATAATTAGCCACACAAAAACAGATTATAGCGCAGGGCAGTAGTAATTTTCGTAATATCGCAACGTACCGTAACGTAGAAACATAAAAGTTGGCGATCTTTGGGTTTTTGACACGTTACGGCACGGTACGTCACGTTACGGCTTACGTCTGTATAAATTATCACATATGTATGCATTGGTTTATTTGTTACGTTACGTTACGGCACGATACGTTACGTTACGGCTTACGCTGTATAAATCCAGCATATAAAAGCTTATACTTTTATTCAAATCGAATACGTATATTGAAAATAGAAGCGGCCCTAAAATAGAGCCTTCAGGTACAACTTTAGAAATAAAACAATGACTGGAGTTAGTTTCACTTATATTAACTACTTGAGAGCGATTAGGTACCTAACTAGGTAACTTGGTATGAATTCAGTCCTATTATCATTAAAACCTAGATAATGCAATTTAACGAGAAGTTCGTGATCAATGTATCGAAGGCCTTGCTGAAATCTAGTAGGGCTAAAAGTACCAAACGCTTACTGTCTAGATAATTAACATCATCAAAGATATGTTGCAATATAGATGTTGTGCTGTAACCTCGCCGAAAACCAGGATGAAGTTCTGGTAGCATATTGTAATTATTTAAGTATTCTAAAATTTGGGAGTGAGCAACTTTTTCAAGAATTTTCGAAAGTGTGGGGAGTAAACTGATGGGTCTTAAGTCGTTAAAAGACGGGGGTATTTTTCTTTTAACAATAGGTTTTATATCAGTTTGCTTCCAAACAACAGGTACTTTATTTTGCATGAGACATTCATTTATTAAGTGCGTAAGTTGTGGTACAACATCTGAAAATACTATTTTAAGTATACTAAGAATTTGATTTTAATGAGTGAAATATTTTCGATATATCAAATTCAGAAACTGGAGAAAAGGAGAAGGGAGTATAAATAAGGAACACCGATGAGTTTGATAAAATTGCAAATTATCAGGTTCAGATGACGGTAGAGTTAATGAAATGTGCGTTCATTGCTTTGATATCACATACATTACTAGGATTTATATATATATATATATATATATATATATATATATATATATATATATATATATATATATATATATGTATATATATATATAAGTTACCGCTGTCCAAATCGCTGAATTGCAGTTCCCAAGCGTCGAACCCGACACCTGAGTTTCCCGTTTCCAGCTTATAGACTTTAGTGCAGTTACAAGACAGTCAGAGTTTAGAATTCATACAATAAACAGTAGAATAGAATAAATGTAATAATTCATTAAATAAATATTAACAATTTTATGTGTAACAAATGATAGTTTTGGCATTATATATATATATATATATATATATATATATATATATATATATATATATATATATATATATATATATATATATATATATATATAAGAAGTACCGCTATATATAATCTTGTGTGTTTATAAAAGATTTAATATTCAGATGAATTTGAAACTTCTGTGAAGTCTGTTAAGTTTCGGGTGAATTTTGAAATATAGACAAATATCTTCTATAGAATTTCATAATGACATAGAGGAATTTGGCTTATAATGGCATATTCAGTTCAGAATGACATATTGTCTGTTAAACGAACTGTTGTAACATATTGAATCTAGCTTGCTTATTATATTTGTTAATAGTGCTATGACTGCCATGGGTAATCATCTTATGTTCATGTATAAGCATGAAGGTATTATGAGCTCCTCGTTAGTTCGTACGTATTTCACATACATATAATGATATGTAGTGTTGAGATTATATACACGGCAGCTAATGACAAACACTGATAAAGCTTATACATTGTGCCTTTATTATAGCGTTTTTCACTTATCAATTCGGTGCGCACTTTTCTTATGTCAGGTTTTCCACATTTAAGTTAAGCGGAATAAATTAATAATAAAAAGGGATAATTCCAACAAAATTGGGACGATTGGCAACTATTAATTTGGACAAGGTTAAAAATTTCAAAATAGTATATTAAAGAACGTGTTTTATAAGACATGTTTTTTTCGCACGTGTCAAAATTTCTAATTGACAAGTGCGAAAGAAAGTCTTATAAAATCAGTTCTTTATACTATTTTTTATATTTTGCGCCTTCTACAATTAACATTTACTTACTCAATTTGTGATTATATTTGTGACCATTTGTACATTTTCGTGTAAATAATCTTCCCTAAATAAAAAAATAATAATAATAATTTCAACATTATATTATTAAAATGAATTGTCAATTAACTAAAAATAAATTAGGTAAAAATGGGTTAAAGAAACGTCATCTAGTACCAACCGTCTAAAACAAGAAATTGCGCATCGAAATGAAGGTCATTATGATACGCAATGGCGTATCGTAATGACTTCATTATGAACGCAAAATATAAAAAAATATATTATATACTTCCAGTCTACTACAGAATAGGTATTTGTAAGTATTCTCAAAATTTATAATACAAACATCAAACCACATTTTATTTTATTTTGCAAACAAGTTTCAAGTTTCATATTCACTGCTTCATTTAACCTACGTCATCACAAAAAAGATCATTTTTCACTGACCACCAAAGAGTTCATTAACCACATATAAATATCTTTTTGTGCTGAATAAATTCACATTTGTAGTAGGAGGGGTGTGGAGAATCTAATCAAGAATTATAAACGAATGTAGAGGAAAAAGGAAACTCAATACACGCGAGCATAGTAAGCGAGACATTCGGACGCCACGAGGAGGTGGCCTAAAGCTAAGGACGGTCAACAAAGCAATACGATTTGGAATCGATAAAGGGGTATTATGTTGAGTAAACTGTGGAAGAGGGCTTAGGAAATGTGATGTTAAGTGGAGAAAAAGCTTTTGGATTCAACGCACCCTAAAGAGTGTTGATACAATACACATCTTTTGTCAAACATATGTATGTAAAGATAGATCAGCGTCCTCTACGAGCTTGTAATCTACTTAGCTATGGAAATAATAAATGATAATCGCAGTTTGTGTTTACTGTCGGTTTATTTATGAAGCTTTGTTTAATTTAAAAGATTGTTACAATTTATTTATAGGTTGAGTACTCGGTACTTGTCAACCGAACCATGTTCTTAAATTAATATGTAGCATTGGCTGCAATTTAAGTAGCAGTACGACAGTCATAAAAAACTGCGGTTCGGTGAGTCCGTTTAGAAAGAAAAGTGGCGGAACCTGCATACAAAACTTATATAGTGTATAAGATAATGAATCAAGTAATGCAGCGTTTGTGGGTCAAATTTTAGTGTATTTTATTTCGATGGGGCAGAGAATAAACTGAGATTGACCCACAGTACAAAACTCCTGCGCGAACAAAGAAGGAAAATATCAAAAGAGTTGGAGATTTGGTTTTAACAGAATAAAGGATAAAAGTTCTATCTACACACTAGACAATAAATCTTGGTGCATGCTATGGTACTCCTGTAAAAAAAAATGGGTAATACTTTATACTCGTATGTATCTATAATTACGATCTTAATCATTGCATCATTGGATTCTTCGGGTTGAAATATAAACTTACGAGTATAACACTTGCCAGCAACAAATTCCTACAATTATGTTTTATATTAAAATATTTCCAAAATATCCATCTTATTAGTTCTTTAGCTCCGCCACTTTGACGTCATAGAACAGGTATATAATACGTTGTTGTTATGCACTTATGAGAAATGAGGCATATTTACCCCTGCACTCAAATGTAAAGCGAAAATTCAAATAAATTATTTCTGTATTAAAACTATTAAGATTTTAAAAAATTCAACACAATACAAACATACATCTAATATTATCCTACATTTTAAAGTAAGTATTTGACTTTGATTTTATAGAAAAATCGAGAAATTCCGTTTTGTCTATAAAATCAAAGTCAAATACTGATAGATTTCAATAATTATTTTCTTTAAAATGCAGGTTAATATCGCAAGTATGTTTGTGTTGTGTTGATTTTTAAAAAATATTAATGGTTTTAGTGCAGGAACATTTTATTTGAATTTTCGCTTCATATTTTAGTAGAGGGGTAAATATGCCTCTTAGGAGGTCTAAACTTTTGGCGAGGTTTACACGTTGAATAATTGAGACCTCTGAATAACTTTCCGATTGTGTTATTTATTTTTAAGAACCAAATTCTTGAAGTGATGTAGTTTTTCTAGAGTGCGTTCTAAGTTATATAAGTAGGTTAAAATCTAGTTACTGCAGAATGTGCTTTGGATGATATACTTTTAACTAGGTCAAGAACTGGATTACATATTTGAAAGCGATCTAGTTCTATATATTTCAGAATGTGATCAATTGACCATTAAAATTGTCTATCAAAATTTAGTTTTAACTGATAATTTTAGTTATATAGGGTGAGTCTGGGAAGACGCCCCCCCCTTTAACTTTTTTATTATAAGTAATAGAAAAAAATGTCTTATATAAAAGTTTTATTATTTTACATATAATATTTGATGGCAGATGTAGATATTTTTTATAAAGTCAGGTTTACAAGATACGACTATCAACTTTTATTTTTCAAATGGCAACCTATAATTATTTTAATTAAATTGAAACCGCCATTTTTTCTCTTTTCAACGATGTTTTATTTTTTATTATTGTATTTGAAAAATTTCGAGAAAAATGAGATAATTTAGAAATATTAGAAATAATTTTTAAACAAATATTATAGGTGGCTATGTGAAAATAAACAAAACGTAACGATGTAAAACAATTAAATTAATGTCAAAAAAGTATACATTTGTTTGTTACTTAATTTAACTTATTTTGTAAACAAAAAAAAAACATTTTGAAATGTTTACGAAGAACGAATTAATTGATATGATTCTCATTTTTCTCGAAATTTTTCAATTACATTAGTAAAAAATAATACATCGTTGAAAAGAGAAAAATATGGCGGTTTCTATTTTATTAAAATAATTATAGGTTGCCATTTGAAAAATAAAAGTTGATATTCGTATCTTGTAAACCTGACTTTATAAAAAATATCTACATCTGCCATCAAATAGTATATGTAAAATAATAAAACTTTTATATGAGCCATTTTTTTCTATTACTTATAATAAAAAAGTTAAAGGGGGGGGGGCGTCTTCCCAGACTCACCCTGTATAAGCTTTAAATTTACATTATTACAAGAAAAGAAAGATAAATATTTCAATAAAATGAGAGTTTGTTTATTTTTAAAATGTCACAGAAAGTATCTAGTAAAAAGATTAATTAATTTTCAGAGAAAATCAAAAATATTCTCCTGAGCACTTTAGGCATTTGAAACGGTAATGCTGCGATTTATGCTATATTGGTCAATATTATGGTTATAATGACCATAAATTAACAATATTATTTAATTTGCTAACAAACTGATTTAGTTCAATTCTATAAATTTACAAGGTAAATAAATATTTGTTTCAGCAAGTACTGTACTTGTATATAAACGCATAGGTACAGAGTAAAATTTAACTAGTTAATTATGAATCACACCAAAATGCAATAAATTATTACTCCACCAACTGCAAACATAATTAATCTTTTAATAATATTGGTCACAAATCACGCCTATCACAGTCCAATTAAATCCGAATAATTAACATATCGGTTTTATTCGGACTTATCTCAAACATTTAACATATTATTAATTATTACATACATATTGGTTTTGCGTATCAAATAATGAAGAAGGTTTTGTAGTTTTCATAATTTCGGTGTATGTTTTCGATAAATATTTCATTCCTTTAAAAGGGTTAATAATTATGATTAAAAATTTATTAGATCGTAAAACACACGTAATAACGCTAAGTGACTCTGCAGCCGTTATCTACTTTGCGGTTGTGAAATTTTAGAATGTTTTATTATTTTTATCAAAAATTATAAGTAAAGAAGGTGCGTGAAAATTCACACAACGCAGCTTTGTAACATAAATGAGGGACATGTTTATATCAAAATTATATGTTCGTCATTAGTTCACAATAAGACACCAGATGTCTCATTCATAATTTTAGTTTCGAATGAGCGAAATATAAAGCAGGGTTGTAGGAAATGAATTATTTTGAGAAATATTCGATTTCCCGGAATGGACTGTGTCATATTTTGAGTCAGAGCTCAACGTTTTGCCCGCAGTCGTATGGGACATCTTCAGGAGCAAGAGGGATAGTACTGTTTTAAACAAGGTTACCCAACGTGTCAACCGCGGTAGAGGCCGAGTTTAAGCAACAAGAGGGGAAGACTCAGTTTACAAGGTTATTCGACATGTAAACCACGCTAGAGGCTAAATAAACCAAGTGACGAAAGGAAGGCCGAGAAGACAGTTATATACTAATCTAAAGATACGGTAGATGCGCAAAGCTAATGAGGACCAATGGGAATCGAGTTCGTAATGGTAGATTGGGCGTGTCATGTTCCGAGAATCACCTGTTTCCACATGTGGCTCAAGAAATAGCCATCATCCCGATTGATGTTATTAGGATGTTTCCATATTTCTAAAGTTTTCCTGTATTTACGTCTGTAAAACTCAGGGACAGGAGCTAAAATGCGGGAATTTTCAAATAAGATGTTATGTCCTGTGTTATGTTGGTGTTCTGCGACCGCAGATGTTAATACCATACCATTACGCAGACCGCGTTTGTGTTCTGACAACAGTATGGTATTAACATCTGCGGTCGCAGAAGACCAACATAACACAGGACATAACATGTTATTTGAAAATTCCCTCATTTTAGCTACTGTCCCTGAGTTTTACAGATGTAAATACAGGGAAAGTTTAAAAATATGAAAACATCCTAATAACATCAATCAGGATGATGGCTATTTCTTGAGCCACATGTGGAAACCGGTGATTCTCGGAACACGACACGCCCAATCCACCATTACGAACTCGATTCCCATTGGTCCTCATTAGCTTTGTGCATCTACTGTAGATTAGTATATAACTGTCTTTTCGGCCTTCCTTTCGTCACTTGGTTTATTTGGCCTCCAGCGTGGTTTACATGTCGGGTAAACTTGTAAACTGAGTCTCCACTCTTGTTGCTTAAGCTCGGTCTCTAGCGTGGTTGACACGTCGGGTAACCTTGTTTAAAACAGTACTATCCCCCTTGCTCCTGAAGATGCCCCATACGACTGCGGGCGAAACGTTGAGCTCTGACTCAAAATATGACACAGTCTATTCCCGGAAAACGAATATTTCTCATGACTCAGACTGTGGAAGCCTACGTAATTATGAATTATTTTTTGAAAGTCCTATGATGCTATGGCCCAAGGTTTAAAGAATACATGTAACAATATTCAATTATCATTAGAACCAAGGTGACAACGGATATAAATACTTACTTTTAGCTTATGATAAATAATGTTTTTGGACCACAGATGCAATTATTTTTCTTTTACTTGTCAAAATATCAGTAATTGGTGTTGGTTTCTTTAATTACTCTCCATACAAAAAAGTCTAGTGGTATCAAATTTGGAATACGTTCTGACCATGTATGATACAGGTTCTGCCTAAAATTCAACGTTGGGGATAATAGTAATTTAATCAATCATTCATTTGGAACCACGAATTCCATATTTCACTCGCGCCAGTTTCGTTATTATTACCTTCTTATGCAAATATTTCTCAAGCGAAGCATTTGCGAAATTTTGCTTACATGAACATGACCATTTATAGTGTATTCCGAAACTTAAACTCGGTAACCACTGAAAATGGTTACGGTTTAACTGCGGATACAGTGTTACCAGCACCCGGCTGGAAAAATGTAACGCTTTTCTCTTAACATTTGATAACCAGCTAATAGCTAACCTTAACTTGTCAAATCTTGTTGAAATCTGTGGAAAAATACAAACTTAAATCTAAACACGTGATACTTGCACGCAAGTGCACATCTGGCATACGCCAAAATGTAACCGCAACACAACCGCAGATCTAGCGCGGATGGCTTGGTTACGGAAAACCGCGTTCCGAAAATATAATCGGTTACTGAAAAAATAACCGCTGTTAGTGTGGTTCAATCTCGGAATACTGTATTAGTTTCAGGTCCTTTACTTAAATTGAAGAGCTCTTGGCAAAATGAACCATAGTCCAAATATAGTAAGTAGGAGCTATATACAGCGAAATGTACTTTCAACGATGCTAAACTATTTGGTAAAACTATTTTCCACAAAAAGTAACTTAGTCACTAGTTTTTACATTCTAAAGTTTGAGCGTTTCTACACAAACGGTCTATAAAGATATCTAATTACTATGTCATTGTTCATCAATGTTTATTTTTCTTTTCCTTAATATACAGAAAATAATTTTCTAATATTTAAAGAGGATCCTGCGGTAAATTAAGTTACAGAAATCTATAAAACTAGGCAAATTAGAAAATTGATTCTTTCATTATCTAAAATTCATTTTTTTTTGCTAAGAATTCCTCATTTTGCTCACGAACAATCCATGCTAACAATATACCAAATGCTAATTCGCTCGAAGTTAGACTACAGCTCCATAGTATTCCAAACAACTACATCCAGAAATCTAGCAATGTTAGACGTCATACAACACAATGCGCTCTGTATAATTACAGGAGCTTTCCGGACTAGCCCGATTAAAACCCTGCAGAATATCACAGGAGAAATGCCACTAGCAAATAGACGTGCTGAACTCACACTGAAATACGTAACAAAAATTGCAAGTAATCCAGAGCACCCAACATATGCATACCTCTTCCTACAAGAAAACAACAACCGACAAATCAGACAGTCTACGCCCTTACATACTATTATCCACAACACTATCCGCAATATAAACTTTACCATACCACAATCCATACAAGGTAACTCCATCAACACAACCCTCCCCCCTTGGTTAGCAACAGAACTAGAACTAGCCAATTACGATAAAGAAACCACCAACCCTATACTGTTCAAGAACATAATCAACCAACTCCGAGAAGAACACCAGAATAGCACAGAAATCTACACAGATGCTTCCAAAATAGAAAATCAAGATCATGCCGGAGTCGCCATTGTCATAGAAGACACAACCTATGAACACAGTCTACCAAAAACTAGCAGCATCTTCACTGCAGAGATATACGCCATAAGAAAAGCTCTGGATATAGTACAAAACAATAGAGATATCAACTACCTTCTATTCACCGATTCACTAAGCTCACTACTAGCCATAAAACGAATATACCCCAACCCCTCACAAATTCAAGACATTCAAGAACGAATTACAACACTAAAACAGAACAACAACATGAACATCAAATTCATTTGGGTACCGTCTCACATAGGTATAACGGGAAACGAAAAAGCAGATAAAGCAGCCAAGGAAGCTACAAAAAAACCCAACAGAAGATGTAACACCCGCCCAAATCTATGATATCATCTCAACTATAAAACACCTCTTGATAAGAAAATGGCAAGAAGAGTGGTCACAAGAAAGTAACAACAAGCTAAGATCCATAAAATCAAGCACAGAACGATGGATACCAAATGAAACAAGAAAAGCCCAAGTAGTCATGAATAGAATAAGAATAGGACACACAAGAATTACCCACCAACACTTATTTCAACGCACAGAACCACCACAGTGCGAAGACTGTAACATACCCATCACGGTTCAACACCTAGTAAATGACTGTCCAAAATACCGAACCGAAAGAGAGAAATTCAAGATCCCAGCCACACTCGAAGAAGCACTAACCAACAACAACGACGTCACCAAAAAAGTAATAGACTATTTAAAAAACACAAACATATGGAATAAAATATAAAAATAACATTATAACAACTATGTAACACACACTGTATATACAACTTATGCCAATAACCAAAAGGTTGAGGCATCTTTCCTTTACAATAAAAAAAAAAAATTCCTCATTTTTAAGTTTGGTTATTTAATCTTGGGAAACCCCCGAACAGAACGTAGTACATTATACATAATGCATACAGAATTTTATAAAAACAAATGTTAGATATTTCAGTGTCATATTAACGTAGTTTGATACCAGAAGGTAGTGCTGTCAAAAACCGGCGAAAATAGTAACTGGTTAACCGTGACAACAAAATACGGTTAACCGGCTAACCGCGGTTAATCGGATATTCGCGATTAACCGGCTAACCGCGATTAACCGGGTAACCGCGATAAACTGGCTAACCACTATTATCGGCTACCGCTAGTAAACGGTTAACCGGATAATCGCAAGATAACGGTTAACCGACTAACCGCTAGGATTCTTTTAAGTGCATAACATATTAATCGCCAAAAATAAAAATTTACTCTTATTTCATATACATATACTTCCCTTTCTGTTTGTTACATTAGTAGGTTGTATTAGACAATAATGAAAAAAATCTGGTGTGGCTAACACAATACCTCCCGCCATTTACAGCTCGAGTCACAAAAAATATTAAGTTAATCTTTATTTTTGGATTTTCTGTAATTTTGACAGTTTATTTCTTAAAATATAGTCTAATCTAATCCAAGTAACTGCCTTTTTTTAAAACCCCTCAACAGGATTAAATCCCAATTACAGAGTGGGTACACTTTCACACACACTCATGCCTTAGTAAGAATCGAACCTAGAGCCCCAAGGGCACTCATGACATGATGCGTTGCTCTTACCATTGAGCCACCGGAGCTATAATAAAATGAAGATTAAATTTCAAATAGCGGGATAGAATAGAATTCACTAATCCAAAAATGAGGATTAGCTGAGATATTTTTGTGAACCGAATTTTTATTAATCTAAATACATACCTATATATTTACTTATGCTGGAAACTGTATTGAATTCCTTTTTATTGTTCTATTTACTTTCTTCTTTCTAAAACGTTACTAATATTATTTTGAAATCATTAGTTCTTTGATTGTGACATTTATCTGTCAGTTACATACATTTGAATAACTGCGTTTTGTTTGTTGGATTTAAATTATCGATAATTTTATAAAATTATTCATAAAATATATAGAAAAATTATTAATGCAAATCTATAGAAAATTTAATAATCTTTAATTTTTATAAAAACAATCTCGAAAAAATAATATTTAAAGGTATTTTTCGAAGAAAAACTATTTTGAGCTTATAGTAAAGTGCCATTTCCGGTTATACGATTTGCACCAAAATCTAATGGGCTCTTTCCATTACAGAAAAAGTTCGAAAAACAAGGTATCAAAATTTTCTGAATGATAGTATTTGAGTTAGAGTGGAGGATCCACACACACATATACACGCAGACATCGTGAAAATATTAATATTGGATTTTTGGGACCTTAAAACGTGGTCATTTACCAATATCTCGATATGCGATTTTTAGCACGATCCCTATACCTCCCTTACCAGGGGTAGCGGGAGGTAAAAAAACAGATACAAATAAATACGAACACAAGTTAGAAAATTTATTATTTTATTTCATAAAGTAAGTATGTAGAAATACAAAAATTACATGATCTTTTAAAAAAATATTGTCCCAAATAAAAGACGAGGCATACATATTTTTAAATTTAAAATTAATAAAGTAGTAGAAGTAATAATTTTTTACTAAAGTAGTTAAGTATAACGTTTATAATAATTGAATTTTGTGCAATGCACAAAAGTGCAACAAATAATATATAAGAATTTATTCAAACGTAAGGACAATCGATTTACATTTTCACTAATTCATGGGTTATTGCCGAATAACACTTAACCAGTTTTTGAAGACTAGCCGGTTAACCGGTATAGTTGTTAACTACTCGGGATTAATCGGTTTTATTGGCTAACTGCAGTTAACCGGTTTTGGGGTTAACCGCGGTGAACTGGACTTACCGGTTTTTAATTTTTATAACCACATAAATCGGCTAACTGATTAACGGCTTAATCGGTTAACCGAATAATTTTGACAGCACTAGAAGCCCTTTAATTTTTGCACTCCCATTGATACCTACGTGTCGGTTCTTTTTATAATTCCTTGCGGACTTTTGCATCCTAGGCTCCTAGGACTTTTACGCCCCCTGTAAATTTTGCCCCAGAAGCCCGGGCTTTTTAGGCTTATTTGAAAAGTCTTAATAAACTTGGGTCATAAATTGAACCATTTCTGAGACATAGTGGTTTTTATTTTTTACATATGTTTTTTGCACGACCACTTGACTCATAAATCAATAAGATCCTGCATTTGTCAATTCATTAACATTGACGTTCTTGTCGTTTTTTCTGTTACAAATTTAATAATAGTTAAATGTTTGATTATTCTATTTTAGAAATGTTCGGCCTTCGTGAATGAGTCCGTGGTTCATTTTTCCGGTGCGCTGCGAGTATTGAAGAGAAAGAAAAACAATTCCAATATCCTATTTATCTTTACAATTTACTTAATTGTTCTGTTAGTAGTATGTAAAAAATAAAAACCTTCTTTATTTCAGAAATTATAACAAATAATTAATTAAAATGGGAATTTGGGAACAGTCTTGAAGTTTGGAGTTAAATAAATAGGCCGTAGGTTCCTTATATGTTTATAACCAGTTTCGTAACTAGCAATTCATGTGCCCTGTGCAAGATTTCGCTTTTGTCCAGCCCCTCTCCCCCCACTAGTTAGTTATGTTGGGGAAAATAATAAAACAAATACGATATAACAAATTGTTATTAACACTTATTTTAATTTAACTTTTTTCATCTCGCTACCCTTGTTAAGGGAGGTATAGGGATCGTGCTAAAAATCGCATACCGAGATTTTGACAAATGACCACGTTTTAAGGTCCCTAGAATCTAACTCTAACATATTCACGATAATGTTGTGTGTGTGTGTGTGTGTGTGTGTGTGTGTGTGTGTGTGTGTGTGTGTATGCGCGTGCGTACCTGTGTGTATTCTCCAACCTAACAGAAATATTTAAAAAAATTGAAACCTTGTATTTATACCTTATTCTCATATAGGAAGATGCCATTAGATTTTGGTGTATATCAAATAGCCGGATATGGTACTTTACTTGAAGCTCAAAATAGTTTTTCTTCGAAAAATACCTTCAAACGTTATTTTTTTAAGATTTGTGTTATTATAAAAATTAAAGATTATTAAATTTTGTACAGATTTGCATAAATACTTTTTATATCTATTCGCAATCGAAATTAACGATAGAGGCACTGATTATCGAAACAAGATGGCCGCCATACGATGGGTTTGACATATGACAATTGACATTGTTCACTGTATTTCGTTAATTGTGTATACAAACCGAGTTAAAAAACTTATTTATATGGAGATAAGTTTAAATATTTAATTATTAATTACTACACCACTCGCTCAGCTGTCATTTATTCAATATGGCGCTTCTTCGATTGCTTCCCGTAGTACCGATTTGCACCACGAGAGGGGAAATTTTATCTACGATTGCGAATAATTTTAATCCCGGAGTCAAAACTCCTTGATTACACAGTTCATATCTTAAATGATGTAACTGACAGATAAATGTCACTGTCAATGAACTAATCTGTCCAAATTAATAATAGTAATGTTTTAAAAAGAAAATAGTAAATAGAACCATAGTTATATGGAATGGATCTTAATACTGGTTTCAGCATAACTAAATATGTATCTATATTTAATTTAATAAAAATTAAATAGCGGTAGGTTTGCTGTTGGCCACATCAGATTTTTTGGTTTTTATTTCAGCAAATTCATTTAATCACATCATATTTAATATTTTTAAAAATATTATATTCAGATATTGGAATGTTTGCATAAAGTCCCATAGTTGATCTCGAATGATTCATTTTTAATTTGCTGGAACTTCTCACACGAAACAGTGGAAACGAGAAGAGTTAGAAAAATTCGTAGAGCGACGGTCATAATCGGGTATGACTCAATTAAACCAAAGTCATGAAGAGCCTGTAAAATATTAATCGGAGATGCAGTTTTAATGTTTTGTATAATTGTCGTTGCTTCAAAACTTTCAATTTCACATGTGAACTAGTACTTTTTTAAATCTTTGTTATACTTAATAGAGAGATTTGCAGCCGATTTTTGTAAATCAGCAACACTCATTGATTCTAAAGACGAGAGAAAGGAAAAATCGTCACAGATAGTTTTGAGTTGTTCATAACGCCAATCTATTTGAGTCAACAGGATGTCAAGAACGCTGTAAATGGCAGTATTTTATATATCTAGTGATTTCAATAGAAAGAATAGGTCACGACGGCGTAGCTGAATGGCGGTAAACTTTAAAATTTGAAAATACGATTTTTTGGGAACTGCTTTTCGGCCTCCCCGTTTCTACTGAGCCCGTGCACCTGCCTAGTTTATGACATCAGTCATACGTCCATTTATTACATAGGACGTTTCGGACAAAATTTGTACATCCTCAGCAAGTACAAATATTTAAGAAAATAATATAAACGATTGAAAATATACTTTGCGAACTACATTATTACAGAATCAGTGCTCGCACAAAATTCTGTCAAGAATTAATATGGAAGATTTATGTTAACTTCAGGGCAACAAGTTGAGCACTAATAATTTGTTAAATTGACACTAGAATAAATGATAGACTAAATCTACCACATTTTTTTTTGTTTTTTAACACCCTGAATAACGGAAGAAATTTTCTCGGTGTAATATTAGTGAATTTAATAAATAACCCTTAGGTACATGTAATACATGATGTTAATATACACGCATGCAAGTTAATTTATCTCTCTAAAATTACACCGCCCACCGCAGAACGATTATGGAAATCCATTTCCCGATTCACCGGACATGGAAATCCACATCATATCTTCTCAACATCACATCTTATATTCGTCTTTATGCCCTTCGTCATACGGTTGAGACCTTCATTCTGACGTGATCGTGATCACGATATGCGAGATTATAATGTAACCAGCGCCTACGCCGCGAAATAATCAAACTGTCGTTCCGCGATACCGCAAGTCATGTCAGACACCATGCAATGACGTCACATCACGCCAGCTAGAGCCATGTTCATGTTAGGGATTTCAAATTGCATATATTTGAATAGACTATGTGAAAATGCTAGGATCAACTTGTCTAGAATTTTCTAAATTTAAGATTGGAAATATGCTAAGAAACATTTTCATATCAGTTTAAATTATTATAATAAAAATTAATATATTTATTTCATAATAATCTTACGATACATTTGTTCTTAATAATATGCTGTTTGTTTTAATTGAAATCATGGAAAGTATTAATCTCTTGCCCTCTTAAATTTTTTACCCGCGTAAAACCAATTTGGTATAAGCGGTGAAATAAATTTGTGGAGAGATCAATACTAAATTTTGCAAATTATTAATAAAAATTTGATGTGGCCAACACCAAACCTCCCGCTATTTAACTTATCTGTCAGTTACATACATTTGAGATATGAACTGTGTAACCAAGGAGTTTTGCTTGTTTAAAGCGTAGGATCCGGGATTATAATTATATTTTATAAAGTTATCTATAAAATATATAGAAAAAGTATTTATACAAATCTGTAGAAAATTTAATAATCTTTAATTTTTATAATAACACAAATCTTCAAAAAGTAACATTTGAAGGTATTTTTCGAAGAAAATCTATTTTGAGCTTCAAATAAAGTGCCATTTCCGGTTATCTGATATACATCAAAATCTAATGGTCTCTTCCCATATTAGAATAAGGTAGAAATATAAGGTTTCAAAATTTTCTGAATGATAGTATTTGAGTTAGAATAAAGGATCCACACACACACACACACACACACACACACACACACACACACACACACACACACACACACACACACACATGCACACACACACATACACACATACACACACACACACACACACACACACACACACACACACACACATCATCGTGAAAATGTTAATATCAGATTCTAAAGACCTTAAAACGTGGTCATTTATCAAAATCTCGATATGCAATTTTTAACACGAACCCTATACCTTCGTTACCAAGGGTAACGGAAGATAAAAAGTGGTAAAATTTAACATTGTTAAATAATGAAAGTTATAAAAATCTTAAACAATTTATAGTAATTTAAATAAATTTCATTCTTCACTAGGAGCAGTGCTACCGTTTTCCTAATGAAACAAGTTAAAAATCGCAAGGTAGTAGTTTGTTATGATATTTAGCAGTGGATGGATGTGTATTAAATGATAATGTACAAACTAACATTTAAAGTGAAATACGAAAATTTGTGCAAATATATTTTCTTAAACGAAGGCATCAGGTGTGAAGATTTTTTCATTGTCCGGTAAGTAAAATAGGATAATTTAATCTATTTATGTAAAATTCAATCTCAAAATGAGATTGTTGTTATTTATTTATAACACATACTTGTAGGTATGTATCTTGTAACATGTTCTTTTATACCAAATTTATGAGTGGTTAAATTTACACAACGTTGTCTGGACCTATATAAATCAATTTTATTGTTTATTTTACCAAGAATGTCTTAAATTGTGCGAGTATTTTTCGTTGTGATTTTATCATATTATTCTTCAAGAATTATATTTGAATATGAAGAAAAACATCACATTCTGGTTCAGTGATGTAAATAAAGTAATTAAATCATAAAACAATTATTAAACTATGAAATGTGTAAAACCGATCATTGATAATAATTGAAATATTTTAACGCGCTAGCGTTTCAAATTGTAAAGACTATTAATCGCCGATTAACACATATTTTGCCTTTGAATAACATGGGGAAAATAAAATTTAAATCCTTGACATTCTTTTAGGTTAACGTTTAACAATAATTGTTTAGCAGTAGTAGCTATGGTTACTTATGCTAAAATCGTTTATTACTAGTAAACTATTTATTAAAAAGGATCGATAATACATGAGGTCTCCTGGCCGCGTACCCGAGTGTCTGGTCGCGAATCTGGAGAACCTGGATAGATCCCGACCGACGCCAAATTTTTTTCGAACTTTAAATGGCACGAAAGTGACCCCTGTGGTGCACTCTCCACTCCAACAGTGAGTGCCCTTAGTGTGACGCCTGGTAAACGCCCGCACGGTACGAATATGTCATAATTATCGATATCTGTGTACAAAACAGATTGGCACATCCAGCAATTGGTAATATGCCGCGATGATATATTAATTTATTTATTAATACATGATTTTTTTACATCAATGAAATTCATAAATAAGCGATTAACGGAAATGATAATTATAAATTTACTTACTCAAATTGAAGGAAAAGTGTATTATTTTATATTTTCCTGACTATTTCACTCATAAATTTATAAACCAGTCCAAATTCAGGATTCTACCTAGTTACCAAGTTTCATTTCGACAAAACACCACCACAAAAAAATTTTCGCACCCTTTAAAACAAGATGCTGTATTTTTAAAAGAAGAGTTTTGATAAGCGAATTTTTTTTGACGGTTTAGGAGTGCCAAGAAACATATTGCTTACATATCTGTCAAAGTGTTTATATTTTCAGTGTTATCAGTTTTCATTAAAAACGAGTTGATTTGGACTGGAATCTATTTAAAACGTTGAAAAAGCAATCTTAAATATGGCACCTCAAAACACAATAAAAAATTTTGTCTAGAAAAAAAAATATAAATTATTACCTGATTTTTATTTTGGAAATAATCATTCGAATACCATTCGAGGTTAAATTTTATACTGGCAAAATTTTCCGATTGTTTTAGTCGAGCCTGTTGCTAATTTATCTCGTAACATTGATCAAAAATCACTCCTGACAACTCGTGATTTTTTTGTCAGTGCCACTTAATAATTTGCTAGGCAACCAGCTAAAAATTTTCCCGGCAAAAATTTACCACTTATGATATTATATAAGATAATTTTGTACTTATATTAGAAATCACTAGTAGCATTTATATCTAGCGTGTAGCATGTAAGAAAATGTATTAAAATTTAAATTCGGAAACCTCAAGGGTAGCAAAGTATTAGAGGGAAACATCCCTTAACGCATATCCGTTGTCCTTGATAATGTACATGATAATGTTTTTACGACTATAATACCCAAGGGTTTTCAATGTATTTACAATAAACTCAACTGGTGACTGGTGTTTATTGCAACAAAGACATTGCAAAGAAATTCAATTTGTAATTCTGTACAAATGATGGTATTCTTCAACAATCCTAAATTACATTTTTTGTTTATACTTCTTTTTTGAGGGTTGTTTGAAATGCTTAACACAGATAGGGCAGCACTAGACGAACAATTATTGTGAACTGACATTAGCATTTCTGTGAAATTTTACTTTAATCCAGTAATTTGTAACAATTGGAATTTAACACTGAAAGAAATTCATGAAGATATATCAAATTCTTTGGGAACATCCTATTCTTCATACAAAATGGTAAAGAAGCGGGTAGCTGAATACTGGGGAGGGAAAGAATTGAAGATAATCTTCGCAGTGGAAATCCTGCTACTGCTACTATACTCTGTTTTTTAATTCTGAACAGTGATTAAAAAACTACGCACCTAAAAAAGCTTGTGATTGGCTACCGGTAAGTTGTTTTAAATCTCAGCAAATTTAAATGCAAATAACTTACCGGCAGTTAATCATAAACTTTTTTTGGCGCTTAGTTTTTGAATGGCTCCTACGAATTAAAAAAACTTAGTATAGTGAAGAAACCATTAGTTTGATCCACGATATGGTCATAGCAGATCCGCAAATTAAGGTTCGACACATGACAAAGGCTGTGAACATGTAATATGACCGTAATCAAAACATTCCAACCGAGATTCCGACGAATGAATTAGGAATGACAAAATCTTCTGCAAGTGGGTGTCCGTCTGACTTGCTGACATATTTATTGACAGTTTTGTTACTAGCGGCGAGATATAAGTTCACCATTATGAGCATGAAACATTGAAAACATAGGAGTTCACTATCTCCCAAAAAGCCAATGCAGACGATATTTACAAAATATCCAAATAAGTCACAAAATAGCGAAATAATGTAAAACGTAAAGGACACTAATGACAATTTACATAATGTCAAAAAAAAATAATTGTGCATCTAGACTTGCTTCTCTGTGTTAGGCCGCGAACTTTTAAATCCTGCGAAATAAAAAAAAAAGAAATAAAGATTTTGTTTCTTAAAATAATTTGACAATGCTCGCGTTCAGCTGGCATAGCGCTAGTCTAGCAAAAATTAACTCTCAACGGTATTTATTTTGTTGAACCTAGCGAGCGAACACAGATTAAAATAAAACATATGATTATTAACTGATAGTACTGAAAACTCAAAGACTTAATTTTTCAATAAATTTAATATTATTACTTGAACTGTAGAGGATGTACTTGTATTTGACACTGTGTTCTGTACAACCTGAAAATTAAAACGTATCTGAACACAACGAAATAATATCAAAGGTGACGCCTGCAGCACCTTGATATTTCGCTAGATGTCTTAGCAAATTATTACTCGCTAGCTATTTCTAGCGCTAGATCAGATCAGCAAATCGCTTGATTAGTTTGCTAGTCTAGCGTCAACCCGACTGAACGTGAACATTTATTGTCAATTTTTGTATTTGTGATGCTTATCTATGACAACAACAAATATTGTGTCTAACATTCATAAGTGAATTTTGATACTCAAGCGTGCTGCAAAGCTTTGCAGCACTATTGCTGCAAAGAGTCGCTTTCAGCATGAAAAACAAACCAGAAAATTATATTTTCAGAGCAGGAGTAGAAAAACGAGATTTTATTCGATGATTGATGATCAAAGATATATTAAATGGGAGATAACAATGTTAATATTAACTTTAGATAATATATTATAAATATAAATATATATCACTGCATATTACCCTTTTCTGGGTGTGCCAATCTGCTATAAAAACAGATGTATGTAATGATGATGACATATTCGTACTGTGCGGGCGTTTACCAGGCGTCACTATATGGGCACTCATTTCTGGCGTAGGGAGTGCAACAGAGGTCACTTTTAAGATGCATTCACAAATAAAAATTAGGTTTATGGTTTTTGTTTTGGTTTAAGTCATTCATATATGTAAGTTTAAATTACCTGAAAATTAGTTTTGATATATACAGACATCTATGCTTTAAAAACAAGATTAAAAATCGGTAGAGCAGTACTCATCAAGACACCTGTGCGTCGTGAAACTGTCATTCGCTTGGCATTATTGGTTACATTTCAGCAATTAAGTTATGACAGTCTCCACGTTCTTCTCGCATTTAAAAAGCCGAGTCCACCAAGTGGATACTAAATAAAGATGGGTGTATATATCTATATCATTTCATACTTGTTCTCATTGGTGAAGTTTGTGACGTCAAACTAAATCATAAACCTAAAGTTTGGACCTTGCAATGTTTAGCTTTATGATTTGGATTTAGAGATCCTAAATTCTAAGTGTGAATGGAGTCATTACATAATATGCGACCAAAGTCTTTAAATCTAAAGTATAAACCATAAATCTAAACCTAATTTTCATTTGTGAATGCACCTGTATGCAATTTAAAATTCGAAATAAATTTGGCGTCGGTCGGGATCAACCAGACACTTAGGCACAGGGCCACGAGACCGACACGATATGATAATTTTATATAATACATGTGTATGGCCTTTAAAAATTTTGCAACGTTATGATGGTGTGTTATTGATCACTTGTTATTCTTAATCAAAGCTGCGTTTTCGGTATTATTTATTCTTCTTGAACACAAATAAAATAAGGGAGAAGTCATCCGTTGAAAATTAAATATAAATTTAATATCAATAACAAATGAACCGACGTTTCGGCCGCACATATGTCTTATTCAGGGTAATGTTAAAATAATAATGTGAACAATAAACAATGAATTGCATAAAGAAGTACAGAGAAATATCGTCAAAAATGTAAGATCTTAAATAAAAACGTACATACAACTTTGATCGACGTATTAGTATTAAATAAATCTAGTTTTGAAATTGGAGTCAAAAATTATTGATTTTTATTGATATAGAGATTACTGAAATAATAATAAATACTTGACCTAAAAGTTGTCATCATTCTTACAGATTAGAATTAGATGTTTGTATTTAAAAGAATAAATCTTTAATTGCAACACTAACATTTCGCACTTAACTTCAATGAAAGTTTCAACAGACGTAGCAGGCGATGAAGGCGAAATAAAACAAAAACTCGTTTCTTAAATTACACGAAACAAAATCCGAGCAGTGGAGATGACAGCGAAAACAAAAAGTGCGACAAAGATCGAGTTTCAACGCCTTCTAAGATGAAAAGCAGATCGTTGACAAACGTCAGGATAAATTCAATTATCCTCATTACTTTACATTTAATTCGGAGATTCTGATTATTTTTTAACGATATCAAATTTTTAATTAATGCAAACTTTTGTACAGAATTATCAACTTTAATTATTTGTCTCGTTACTTTATTTCATGCTTAATGTAGGTATATTTGAAAATAAGCTTCATTATTTTGCTTATTAAAACTTAAAAATGATACTTACTCATTATTATTTATAATTGGGAGTTCCTAAATTTATCTTGAATTAATTTTTTTTTTTTTTTGGTGATATATTTTATGATACAGCGAAGATGCTTCAATGAGTACAACCAGCACTATATTGTATTTAATGACCGTATTACTTAGCGATAAATCGAACGATATATTGGTCAACCTGTTACCTTCAATTTACTGGCACAAAAACAAATTGAACAATAAATTGATGAAATAAAACAAGTTCTATTTTCTGTCTATTACGAGTATTAGGGGAATTTATGGTTACTTTTTCTGAGCTAGCTCTACACTGTTTGACATATAAAACTATCTAACCTGTAATTTGACTTCGTTTACACCGTGCGTACTATTTTGGTACGCAGACCAAGTGTGTACTAAAATTTATATTAGTACGGTATGTTTACACCGGTATCTAAATAAACATACTAAATATTTATGGTACTTTACACGCGCTTGCATAGATTCAACTGTCTCAGTCATCTAGTCATCATAACGTAAAATCACTTAATATGGCAGAAAATTCGCTTTGGTACGCTTGCTGGTTACATCGCAAGAGTAAGGTCTGGTACATTCCCTTTTGAACGTACCAAATATGTGTACCAATTGCGTACCAAAGGTTTGGTACAGCATTTTTACACCAGTCGTCGCCATCTTATTATGTCACTTGGTATGCGGACTAAATGTTTAGTACGCGTGGTGTAAACGTACTAAGACTATAAATGAGTGCTCACGTTCTCAATCTATTTGCTTTTAACAAATAACATGATCAGTAACTTGGAGAAGAGGAGTCAATAATCTAAAACGTATAATACATATTTGCATTGATGCATTGATATTGCTGGTTATAGCATAAGTAAAAAAAAAAATAGGAGATTTTAGGTGAAACCGTGGTTCAATAAAACCAAAGGAAATTTATTTTTCGTCAGTAATGATTTTGAAACTAAGGATCTCTAAAACAACGCATACGAAGTTGTGGCAACTAATTATATCTCAAAACAAAATTAAATAGATCTATATATATATATATATAAGCACGTCAAGGTCCCTTGAGTCACGTGTCTGCTCGCGCCTTATACATGTTATTTTTTACATAGATTGAGAGTGCCCTTGCAGAAAGGAGTAAATATTTTCTTCTGTCAAATGATCATAAATGTCAACCGAGCTGTCAATACACATAAAATATTCACGTATTTCTTTTATGGCATTCTAATTCTATGTAAGAAAACTAACATGTATTCATTTTTTCAATTTGTGGCAATCTGATTATAGTCATATTATAATCATATTAATATAAAACTTTATATGCATATTTCTCAAAAAAAAAATATGTGAGAGTATGAAGATATTGTATCACTGAATTCAGAATAAAGTTCGGTATCTAATAAATAAATAAAAAATATATGATCCCATTTAACATAACAAAGTTGAGCCCAACAGTTTGAAAACCAGTGGTTGAAAAAAATTAATTTTACGCTCATTAAAATAGTCTATTAAAATAGAAATTGTTTTCTAATTTAACCGACCTTGTAGCTCTTACAGTTCTCGAGTTAGCAATAGTGTACCATTTAAAATGAACAGCCTATATATATATATATATATATATATATATATATATATATATATATATATATTACAATATTGGATCTTGACCCGGACATAATCAACGTATAATTCCTTTTTGTTTTATCGCATAAAACAGTTCCTAATTAACCATCGCCGAGTTGACCATCACCCAGTTGACCATCGCCTATTGTGACTTGTCTAGTTGAGCGTTGTCTAGTTATCGCGTATCGGTTGGCACCTGTCTAAAGCCGGTCCGAAGTAGCTAGTTAATTGCCAGAATTGTTGCAATTCTTAAAAAAATACTTCCTCTGTCCCAAATTCTGGTATATAGTACGAGTTTTTTTTTGTTCCAAATAATGGTACACAACACTTTCAAATTGGATTTTTTTTCCTATTTTCTTAAAAATAAAATTAGAGTAATTGTAAAATTATTTTGTTTAATAATTAATGCTCGTGATTTTTTGTAATAAATAAATTAATGAATACCATAACTTGGGACAGAGGGAGTATGTATATAAATTTTGAATAATTGCATTATTTTTATTTAAAAGTTCCAAATATGTTTGTATAAATTTGTATTTGCGAAGAAAAACTAATAATAATTCTATCACACAAAGTATGGGTATAAAGATTGGTATTATTTTGACTTATTTTTGTTTGATATTCTTTTGAATAGTGTTGACTTTTGCTTTGAAATCATTGAATCGTGATTCATATCACGCGTTTTCCACATCTTCCCCCAATCTCAGAATCTCACATCTTCAATCTCACTTATGAACTTTTTATCAGATTTAGTTCATGCTGAGAACTGCTGTATTCGTAAAGTTGTAAAACTAGTATCTATCTCTATGTGCGAGTGACCTATGAAAGTTTTAAAGTAACTAGAGCACCAGTTCGTTATTTGTGCTTCTACTTTTCAACAAGTTGTATTTTCAAGAGGAAAAAATATGGAAATGTTGAATGTTTTTGTCCATTAAAATGATAATGGACTGCAATTTAAATTAAGAAATGCAAGTTACTAGCTCGTTGTAGAACTAATAGTAAACTTTGTTAGTTTAAAGTCTGCTTTAATTTTCTATTTTTAATTCTACTTTCTCGTTAACTGTTGATGAATAAACTGTTTAATCAGAATTTTAATTTCTCGTGATTTATATTTGAACACTTTTATAATTTCTATATTATGTTCCTTTTTTGTCTGTAACCATGCGTTAAATCCAGCTAAGGATACGGTGAATAAATATAAAAGGTGGGACAACTCATCAATTTCTGTTGACAGATTGATGTCGGCGATCAGGAGGCCGAGATTCTAACCTTACATGTAGCGCCTCTTTACAATGTACTCTACCACATAACATTCTGGAACTAACATGAAAAATGACAAGTTAAATGTTATTGTATAATCCGGGCCTATGAATACGGTGTAAATCGAAAAGTATATAGGCGTTTAACATGGGAGATCAGTTTTTTTTCGCAGACGTTACCAAATTATTTTATGCAATAATACTTCAAATAAAAGATATAGATTTAAATTTTTCATCTAAAGCGTGATTTTATGTATGAATGTATGTATCTAAAGCATGTGAAACTATTATTTTACCTCTTCATATTATAAACCGTTATAAACGTAAAATTATAAAGTTACAGTTTTTATGAGTTTTTTTTTGCCTAGACAGCTATGGAATTATGACAAGAAATAAAGGTATGCGTAATTTTTAACTATCAATTAGATCTAAATTTAGATTACAATAGTATAATAACACAAAACACAAAAAGGTAAACTGTTTTAGTTCAAATTGAGGCCTATTCTGTAACTCAGTGGTTAATTTTTAACCAACGGTTAATTTTTTTAACCAATCAAGTATGTTGACATATAACAAAAAAAGGGATGTTTAGTTGTCAAATTAATATCTATTGGATAATTATTTTGACTATAATGGTTAAAAATTAACCACCGAATTACAGAATAGGGCCCATTGACAGTTAAAACGACGCATTTATTTATTTTTTAATATAAATCCACGGCTGCCTATGGTAAAAAGCATATGAAAACTTTAAATTTATAATTATTTTTTACGTTTTTATGAAGAGCTAATATAATCGTTTCGCATGGTTTAGATGCAGAATTTAAATCTTTATAACTTTTATGTGAAGTATTGTTACATAAAATAATTAGTTAACGTTTACGCAAAGAAAAACTGATTTCCCATCTGAAACGTCTATTTTCCACTTTTCGCTGTACACTCTGTACATAATTGTACAACTAATTTAATCAATATAAGTCACTTAGATGATATCCCTTAAATTTTTGCCGCCCCTGGGCAATGCCGGAGTTGTCTAATGTAATATTTTTTTCTTATTTCTATTTTTTAATTAAAAGTATAGGATGTAAATCATTCTTATAAGCATTGCATGGAAAAGTAAATATTAAATTTTCAATAATGAATTCTATTGTCATTGTATCATAAATATCTTCTAAAGATTTAATATTCTTTGAAAAGTAAGATTTCAGTACTAAAATTAAATCATATGTGTATTAGGATTACAAAAAAATCTTTTTTAGTCTATATCTGTAAGGATTTTATTAGCTGGAGAGGATATAACTTTCCGCTAGGCATTCACAATCACAATGTTCAATCTTCAACGAAACAATATTTTTCATATTTGTATATTTTATCGAATATTGACACAAAATTATTTAACGTATGTCAATTTAAATTGACAGAAGACAGTTACCTATGTGTTGGGAACATTTCTATTCTTACATGCTGAGCACTACGCTGAGACATCTGGCGGATGTCAGCTTCGTAAACAGATATTTTTGATGAGTTGTCCCACCTTCTATATTTATGCAACGTGCTAAAGATAATACAGGAGCTTTTGGTAAAATCAACCTTAAACCATTTTTTTGAATTAGAGATATTTTTTTCTATCTAGGGCTTGTATACAAGTCCAACTGGACTCACTGAGCCGCAATGTTTTACCACTGCCGTACTGTCGGTTGGATTTCAGTCATTGCTACATTTATTTAAGATGTATTTATTTTTACAATTCACACATTGTCTGTCGACGGGAATCAAACCGTGCGATTGCGGAACATTGTTATGATGACATCATTGCGAGCTAGTAGGTGAGAAATGCGCTGTCAGTATCATATTGTGCGAAGAGAGAAGAAAGCATGATAAGGGGTTTTTCTGTCAACGTTTTATACATTCTAAGTATAAAATAGTATATTATGTTATTAGGAGTAGAAAGCGGTCTTTTTGTGTTGAACCCCAGCTATTGCGGCCGAGGCGCTAGCCGAGGCTAGGCAAGCTGGGTAAAACACAAAAAGTGCGTTCTACTCCGAATGACATATACTATTTTTTCTTCAAGTGTTTAAAAGAATTTTTTGACATTATTTTTGGAATTTTTTAATTGTAGTATTTGCAATTTCAGCCAAAGCTGGCTGTGTACAGTACAAAACAAAAACGATACAACTGTCAAATAACAATTTTCAGTATAATGTGTGTTGCTGTGACAACTGCCGCCGCCAGCGGTGAATTATGTCACTAACATTTTTTTACTAGTACAACAATAACAACATTTTTGTACTAGTAAGACAATGAACAACTTCTATAGTGTGTGTACAGTAGCATAATATGAATATTATAATACGCTTGAAGAAAAAAATATTTTCATTGACACAAATAGTTATGTCCTAAGTGCACTTTCAATACTTTCATTTTTATTCTTATTGTCGACATTAAGGAATATTCTACTTCCATTTTCTCTTGTGATGGAGTCAAAATGGTTGGAAACATTATTTATTTCAAGAATCTACAAAAAATTATTTTATAAATAAATACCTAGGGTTTGAAATGAATTTCTATAATTTGAAGTAAAAATTTGAGTACCTGAAGAAAGAAATATTCAAGAATGGACTCCATTATGCAATAACTCTTTACCAGATGGCGACTTAATTTTAATATTATTTTTTTGATATTGACATGTGGGGGTATTATAATTATATTTTATTACCTTCCGTCACCTTTAGGTAAGGAAGGTATTGTCTTTGGTCAAAAAATTCGGTGGTGAGTTTTTGATGAATAAGCACGTTTTAGGGTCGCTAGAATACGATTTTACTATTTTTACGATGATGTCTGTATGTGTGTGTGTATGTATGTATGTATATATATATATATATATATATATATATATATATATATATATATATGTGTGTGTGTGTGTGTGTGTGGGTGTGTGTGTGTGTGTGTGTGTCTGTGTGTGACAAAATTTTCTAATGCGATAACTCTAATACTACAATTCCAAAAATTATAATTCTTTCGTATTCCTCTTCGTTACATCCATGTGAAGAGCTGATTAGATTTTGGTTATAATTGGTCAACCGGAAGTACCCTCATTCGAAGATTTTAACAGTTTTTCTTGAAAAAAAGATGTTAAATATCATTTTTTCACGTTTAATGTTATTATAAATATTAAAGAATTATTTATTCTCTATACGATTTGAATGCATTTTATACTTCACATTAAATGGACATAGAGTTAAGAAATTATAAAGAAATTAAATATCATGTATATCAGTCAGCTTTGCTATAACTCTGGAAACAGCTGCTATACATTAAGAAAATTCTGATTGAAAGGTGTCAGTGTCAAGTGCAGTTGACAGTATGTTTATGTTATAATTTTACTGGAAATATAGGATCTTTTGTTAGAAACTTTCTGTATGGAATTTGTATAAATTACATACAACTGCCTTAAGGTAATGTACAAGAAATATAATCTTTTGCAAGGAACTTTCTGTATAACATTTATACAAAATACATAGAACTGACGGAAGGTAATGTGCTGGCCACATCAGATTTTTTTTTATTTAATTTTTATACAGAATTACAGAATGTAGGGCTGATGTGCCAGTGGGTAAAGGACGGAATATAATATATAATATTGAGTTCAGTGGCGCGGATCCTATCGGCCACCAAGCCGACTAAGAAAAATAGTTGTTTATTATATGAGTGTGGAATGTATAATATTAGTCACGAAAATTTGCTGTAATAATTATTGTCTGTCATTAGGAATTATTTGAAAGAAAAATACATTAAAATGGGTGAAAATGAGGACTTTCCTTTTAACGTATTCACTTAGAAGCACAGGCAGCATCTTTGAAATTAATTCCGTAGCAAATAACCACTAATTCGTTTCTCGTTTTCGTTTCATCAGCCGTACATGACAGCTGTTATTGTGTTAAGATAAGTAACCTATTTTAGCATAAACGTTAATATTAATTTAAATAAATAAGTTTCATAATATTAAATTATTTCAAAAATAAAATAATTTTGTAAAATTGCTTTTATTTATATTTAAAAAAAAACACAAAAATTAGTAATAATATTTCCATGACTTCTAAAATATTCTCTCACGGAGTGGCTAATGTTGTACATTAGTTATTTCAAATAACCATACTAACAAGTATATTAAGAGTTGGTGTTGGATAAAATTATTTACTGGATTAACATCAATATTTAAGGGGATAGTATACCTACCGCAAAAGAGTCGTTCGTACTTGTTCGTATTTGAAAAAAAAAATAATAATAATAATAATTAAGAATAACATTATTTATTATTTTGGTTTTTATTTTTTTATTCAAATTTCGAAACACTTTCGAAAAAAATATGAACAGTTCGATGTTGAGATTACATGTAGGAATACATATGATATTTTTCAGCTAAAAAATTTATGCATAGAAGAGTAATTGGAAAAGTACGATTTTTTGTAATATGTATTTACAAGTTACCATCACACAAGTGAAATGGGGAACAACGCGAGAGACTACTACAACTTGCTATATACTGTTACAAAAAATTGCTTAGTTTTTGTAGATATAAAATATAGTAATTAGTTATTGTTATAGGACGCCTAAAATCGATATTACATTGGTCAACTTTGGTTGATGGAAACTTGCAACCTTGCTTAAAGCAACAAAAATTAATTACACCTGTCAACTTATATCTACAACCAGATAAACTCAGATATTTATTCAGGAACGAGATATATTTATTTAGTTATAATGTCTGAAATTTATATTTCATAAATATTCAGAAATTAATTTATATTCTGTGAGTTCTACCTTAAAGCTAAAGCGTTTAAAGACGTGAATAACTATATTTAAAAATGGTTGCAGAAAGCGTGGACTGTTGTTTAACTTTGGTTAATACCGTTGTTGGTTTACGTTCTACTGGCAATTACTAAATATTATTCAACTTTAGTTGATAGAAACTAAGTTGTCGGTTGCCTTTAACCAAAATTGTCTAATGTAATATCGGCTTAAGATACTTTTTGCGAGAAATAATTTTACCAAACTGTTTGTCACCCTTGAATGAAGATGTCGCAGTAACTATATAATTTATAATTACAATATTTGGACTGTGGTTGTTTTAACCAAAATCTCCTCAATTGTGATCGAAGATATGGGTGACGACTGGCTTTAGTATACTTTCACAATTTGTTCATAATATTATAACTATAAAGGTTATAAAGTAGACTGGTACTCGTTTTATCCTATAATATTCGTATTTAATTATCTTTTTGTTTTTGTGTGGCTATAGTTTTGACGACCCACGAATACACAAAGCTATCTCTCTAGCCCGTAGTCGCATTATCTTACTGGCATCTAATTAGAATTTGGTTTCTAAATATCTGTTAATGCTATCCTGATTGATCGCTAAGATAATCTCTAACTGAAACGAAATTGAGATTGATTGTTTCTGCCCGCAAATTTCGGAAGTTATTACATGAGAAAAGCAGATTTGTAATTTTCTTTTTTATATGATAATATAAAACGGGTGTTTACTTGAAATCTATTAAATAGGAAATAAAATGTTTATTTCTTTATTTTCAAGTTTAGAGGAACGTTGTATTTACAAAACTTGTTCAGAATTAAAAAAACCTAATTAAATACAAATAATTCTACCTTAAAAAGAGATATATGGGTATCAGTTTAGAAAAAAAAGTATAACTAAATAAAGTTAATTTAAAATTTTATTCCTGTTATTAAGAACTGTCAAAATTTGCGGAAAGATATTTCATAATGCGATTTACTATAAGCCGACAAACTTTAAATTTGATCTATTGAAACATTTGAAAAAGTGGCGTACCTTCCTTTACCATGAAGCTACCGAGGAAGCCCCAGAACTACAAGAAGTTATTTAAGTAAGTGTACAATGCTTAACCCCATAGATAGTAAATCTAACAACAATTTTTGTTTTACATTCTATCTATAAGAACTGGACCCAATAGGCTACTTGCGTGGTATTGAAAATCTGATATCTATCACTAAATACCTAAAGTAAAGTTGAAAACGAATGTAAAAATATTAATTTTATTTTAAAAAAATTGTTTGTTTTTTTAATAAATTAAGAAAGAAGATTTTCTTTGACGTCGGTATTTTGAACCAGAGAAAGGGATGCATATTTAAGAATGTAACCTGTAGATGGCGAGCGAGTGCGAGTTTTAATTTGATTTTGACTTTAGTTCATTTTTCTGTCACTGTCTCTCTTCTTTATTATTTACAATTTGCGTGGTTTCTGTTACTTTTATTACGTATTTCGATTTGTTAAGCAGGATTTTGAAGGATTTTAACTTACCCTACTGGTACAAGATTCAAATGACAAACGAAAATATTAACCTCCAAACTATTATTCAAACGTCAAACAGATGATCTGTCATGTTTAAATTACCCGCACGTTCCGTTGCTATTGGACGTACAGATGTTATTGCTATAACTCTATATCCATTTAATACAATATTCTTTAATATTTATAATAACATTAAATGTGAAAAAATGATATTTAACATCGTTTTTCAAGAAAAACTGTTAAAATCTTCAAATGAGGGTATTTCCGGTTGAGCAATTATAACCAAAATCTAATCAGCTCTTCATATGGATACAACGAAGAGGAACACGAAAGAATTATATATTTTGGAATTGTAGTATTAGAGTTATCGTAGACGAAAATTTTGTTACACACACACACACACACATACACACACACACACACACACACACATATATATATATATATATATATATATATATATATATATATATATATATATATATCATCATCGTAAAACGTGCTTATTCATTAAAAACTCACCACCAAAATTTTTGACCAAAGACAATACCTTCCTTACGTAAAGGTGACGGGAGGTAAAAATGGCTCGCAAGTAGGCACATTGTGTCATAGTTCAAAATTTTGTAAAAAAATAAAAATCCTGTTCTCTGGAAAAAATGTCACACCTGTCACAATTATTGACATAGACTATTTTGTAATACCTCGTGATATGAATGGCTGCAAAAAACGTTAACGTCAGTTTTGACAACATTTTTTCCAGAGAACATTGACTGTTAAGTAGTTTTCTTGTTGGGTTACGTGAAGTAGTAGATAAGAAAACACAAAATAAACTAATATATTTTGTAAGCCAAAATCTACATTCCAACTGCTAGCAGTCATCATCAGTTGTTACAAATACAATACAGTTGTACCTCGGTTTATATACCTGGTAGTAAATTACAATGTTGAGTGGGGATTATCGATAACCAATCGGTTTTACATATCTTGTCGGCTAATGATATGTTAAGTTGGAGTATAAGTAAGGGTGGCATTCATAAGTCGGTTTCACAAATTGTAATAAGGGATTTTCCAACGGAGCTAAATCTGTATTGAGCAAATGTTCCGCGAATGTCTTCATTTTTATTGCTTCTAGAATGTTAAAGGTTTTGGTTGCTAACATTTTTCAAACATTTAACATTGTCTATTGAAAAGCTATGTCCGGTAGGGCTAGGGATGAATTGAAGATGTTTTTGTTTTTTACGTGGTACATGGGAATTATCCTTTAGCATATATTTGTAAAAATACTGTTTAATTAAATTGTAAATATTTATACATACAAGAATAAGATTTATGGCCGTATTATAGTCTAAACTGTAAGTTTTAAATCTGTAAATAGTGAACAAAATCGCAACGAAATCTGCACCCTTATGTATAATTTTATATTAATCAATAAAAATAGATGTGATTTTGTCAGCTTTTTTACAGATTTAAACTTACAGTTTTGACCATAATACGACCATTAGACGTAATATTTATTTTTCGAAAACAAACAACTTATCAATAGTTACAAAAACAAAACTATAATAATATTGAAATGTTGGCCTACTCTTTTCATTCTTAAATAAGTCAAGATAGCTACAATGCTTCCCCCTTTAAGTATAAGAAAAGAGTAGGCTACTAATGGAACAAACGACAGCGATGGCAGAAGTATCATCAAGGTTGTCAAATTTCAGGGCTAGGGTTATTTTGTTGAATATAAGCTGGTTTTAAACGATTGATCGATACGGTTCTAAACTATTGTTTATGAGTTGGTTGGTTGGTTGAACAACCTAGATATCAGACCATAAGTCAAAACTCAAAGACATTTATGATAGTTAATTCTTGTTCTTGTTATTTTTAATATTGTTTTATTTTTGTTTTGCCATACGACACACACACACACATATATATATATATATATATATATATATATATATATATATATATATATATATATATATATATATATATGAGTATTTTTAAAAATTTACTGTACCTTTTTATTACTTCCAATGGACCGACGAAATGTTGTTTCAGAATCGATCCGATTGTATTGTTTTTGACGAAAACATGGGAAGTTCTAAATAAATCGGGTGGAATGTGGGTAGGTGTTGTCGTTTGGTTGCGTGAAGTGATAGGTTGTAGTTTTTGGATTGCGGATTTAAGCGTGTTTAAGTATTGTTGTATATTTGTATGTTGTAAAATGTCTGTTTTGGTTTTATGGAAGAATTCTCCTGGTAGTTTGAGGTTGGTTCCATATACCAGTTCAGTTGAACTGCAATTAATTTTTTCTTTAATTGCCCTTCGGATTCCCAACAAAACCAGTAAAAGGAAGTTGAACCATTGTGATGGGTTGGTGAAGGTTCTTAAAGAGGATTTTAATTGCCTGTGGATTCGTTCTATGATTCCGTTTGACTGAGGGTGATAAACTGTAGTTTGGATGTGATGTGTTCCTAATAATTTTGGTAGATTTTGAAATAGAGATGAGATGAATTGTTGACCTCTGTCAGTTGTGATTGTTGCTGGTACGCCGAATCTAGATATCCATCCGATTACCAGAGCCTTTGCGACCGATTCAAAGGTGCAATCTTTTTGCTTCTGCCCATCTTGTGAATCGGTCAATACAAGTTAGAATGTATGAATGCCCTTCTGACAATGGCAATTTAACAATGTTGATATGAATTGAGATAGAATGTATGAATGCCCTTCTCACAATGTTAATTTAACAATGTCGATATGTATTGAGTAGAACCGTAATTTTGGATTGTCGAAATTTGAAATTACCTTTTAAGGGTAAAGTTATTGCTGAATGCTAAAGTAATGTTAAATTTGTTAAAAAGATTTGTTAATTTATGGTGATTGTGTTGTAGATATGTAAATTTACGGTATACTGTTTTCCTAGGTTCTGTTGTTCTACGGTAAGAGTTGTGTTGTTTTTAATGGTTTTTTTTTGTACTTGTTAACAAGTTTCAAAATTACTGGTTTATCGTACCTACTGGTTTCGCCTGAATGAAGTATGTGGTTCGATTCAGTTTGGAATCTTTCTTTGTTGAAAGGTATATTAAAAAGTCTGTGAATCATAGAGTTGAAGGCTGCAAGTTAGTGTTTGTATAGAGTATTCGATGAAGAGTGAATATAATTTTCTGTTTCTATAAATGTCAAATTCAATTTTATCTTGGTTTTTTATAATTTTTAAATTAAGGAATGAGAGTGTCTTGTTCTCTTCTAGTTCAACCGTGAATTTTATTGTGGGATACTGTGAATTGATCTGATCGAGGAATTTATTAAGATGACATATCTAAGCCAGGTTTCTGGAAATAGTGCCGAGTTGATTTTTAAGTTGTTTTCAAAATGAAATAAGAATAAATTTACAAGGAATGGTGACAGTGGATTGCCAACAGCTGTACCAAAGGTTTGTTTGTGGATTCTTTAACATTTTTTACTGTTGGTTTGTATGGAATTTAAAATTGTTGAACTTATTTACTAGTCATTTTGCGAGATTTTTAATTTTATTTTTCTAAATTTTGAATTAAGACGTAATTGGTCAGAAAGCATGTAAAACAATAGTATATTAAAGAACGTGTTTTATAAGACATGTTTTTTTTCCCACAAGTCAAAATTTAGAAAACGAGCGTTAGCGAGTTTTCTAATTGATAAGTGCGAAAGTCATAAAATGAGTTCTTTATACTATTTTTTATATTTTGCGCCTTCTACAATAACATTTACTTACTCAATTTGTGATTATATTTGTAACCATTTATACATTTTCATGTAAATAATCTTCCCTAAATAAAAAAATAATAATAATAATAATAATAATTTCGACATTATATTATTAAAATGAATTATCAATTAACTAAAACTAAATTAGGTAAAAATGGGTTAAAGAAACGTCATCTAGTACCAACCGTCTAAAACAAAAATTATGTATCGAAATAAAGGTCATTACGATACGCGATTGCGTATCGTAATGACTTCATTATGAACGCAAAATATAAAAAAAAATATTATCTATGGGTCCTATATAATAGTTCTACGTTTGGTTAAGCGTTATACGCTTACTTAAATAACACTCTGTAACCTTTACATCTCCATTAATTATAAATAGAAAAATCAAATTAGATATACTTTAATGATAGATTCGTCAGTCACTATATTAGAAAATTCTTTTATTTACATTTTGAAATATGTAATTGCATTTTTCTAAGAATAAAAATCTTGAAATAATACTGCAATCAATTAATGTTATATTCGAAGTTAAGATATTACTATTTTTTATCATTCTATCTTAATTAAATTTCATTTATCACTGCAGCATTCTTTCTTATTATTACATCGAAGTTCCATTTCCGCGAGATGAATATAGCCACATACATAACTCTTCATCTTTCACTTGACGTTGATAAAGCCGTGGTGGTCGATCGCGAATCACGATTGTAGTGCAACTTGCGCCCTCTCATATCGCAGCGAGTCAAGAACATGAACTCTGCTCTAAGTGGACCTGGACAGGCCAAGTTTGCGGGAGCTACTTGTTAAAACTTCCTATAACTTTGATAATTTGACGGGCTGGGCTATAGCGTTCCAGTAAAAAGGAGTTCTTTTTTTCTCTATTAAACTAGTCTAGACACGATAGATTTCTGTTACTCCTGGGTTTTATTGGTTAATTTTCTCTCAGCACTAAGTAACTTTTTAGGTATATAAAATAATTCTTTCAATTTCGTTACTTTTTACTAGGATCTGGTATGTATGAACGCACTGAACTTTGCAGAATTCTTAAAAATCTGGACGTATAAATGATTAAGATTCAGGTCATTAATAGAATTCTTGCAGTTACGTTTCGGAATAGTTAGAAGAAGAATTAGCTTATGATATAAATCCCAAATTAGATTACTAAAAGCATAATTTCGTCTCGATCTCCAAAATCGTCTACGACCGGTAGGAAGCAGTTACTTCCCTTAATACTTAACAGTGGCGTAACTAAGAATTCGGGGGCCCGCCCACAAAAAGTTTTTGGGGCCCGTTTTTAATTGTAGCGTTTATAATGAAGAACTACATACTCGTACAACAATAACTTTTGCAAAATTGTGACTAGGCTCACATTAATCTGAGTTGACATGTTAAGAAGCAAAATAACCAATATTGGAGGTTTGAAAATCCAAGATTAGGCACCTTTACATCCCACCAAAGTTATTGTGTGTTGTGGCATTTGCTATGAAAATGTGTTGGCCCGTATTACCTTCCGTCATATCTTTAGGTAATGAAGGTATTGTATTTGGTCAAAAAATTCGATGGTGAGTTTTTTAATGAATAAGCACGTTTTAGTATGTGTGTATGTTTATATATATATATATATATATATATATATATATATATATATATATATATATATATATACCGTGTGTCCTGTTTTAAAGGTGTACATAGGAGATTAACATGAGAAATCCGTTTTTTGCAATTTCCAGCTCGCCTAATTATTTTAAGCAAAAATACGTCAAATAAAAGTTTTAGAGCATAAAATTCTGCATCTAAATCAATAAACAGAATTACCTTTGCATGTATTGTAACGACAGAAATTAAATATGAAAATATCGTAAATTACGTTGAAAATATCGACAGCCATGGAATTGAACAAAAAATAATTAAATGCTTGACGTTTTATCTGTCACAACGTAAGTTAACTTATTTGACGTTTCTGACAATTTGATTTTGTCTCGTTTTACTGTCTGAAAAGATTAAAAAATGAATATTTATTCGAATGAAGAGCTAAATTCCTGACAAAATTTGAAAAGACTTCTAATGTGTCTTCAAAAAATACACGTGAGCCGCGTAATCAGAATATAGGACGAGCAGAACATGCGTTACTCTAAGAAAAAGTATTAGGAATGATAAGTGTAGACCCCTTCTGTAGTACTATGGTTGATGTATTGGAAATGAGTTGAGAGTATATAACAGCATCATACATAATTTTGTTACGCAATGATGAATTTTTGATATATTCATATTATTTAAACAAAACTGTATTTTCTTAACTTTATTTATTAATTTTATATTTCTATTATTGCCATAATTAACAATATTTGTTCAAATAAAATTGTCAGAAACGTCAAATAACTTAAATTACGTTGTGACAGATCACCTGGGAGTTAAAACGTCAAGCATTTATTTATTTTTTGTTCAATTCCATGGCTGTCGATATTTTTAACGTAATTTTCGGCATTTAATTTAAGTCGTTATAAAGCATGTAAAGGTAATTTTGTTTATTATTTTAGATGTAGAATTTTATACCCTAAAACTTATTTGACGCATTTTAGCTTAAAATAATTAGGCGAGCAGGAAATTGCAAAAATCTGATTTCCCATGTTAATCTCCTATGTACACCTTTAAAATAGACACACGGTATATATATATATATATATATATATATATATATATATATATGTGTGTGTGTGTGTGTGTGTGTGTGTGTGTGTGTGTGTGTGTGTGTGTGTGTGTGTGTGTGTACCGATTTTTTTCCTTTTCTTTTCTCCAACACTACAATTCTAAAAATTATAATTCTTCTATATTCCTCTTCGTTGCATCCATATGAAGAGCTGATTAGATTTCGGTTATAATTGGTCGACCGGAAGTACCCTCATTTGAAGATTTTAACAGTTTTTTTTTGAATGTTATATATATTAAAGAATATTTTATTCTCAATACGATTTGATTACATTTTATACTTCATATTCAATGGATATTGAGTTAAAAAATTATAAAGAAATTAAATTTCATAAAGCAGCCAGCTATGCAAAAACACTGGAAACAGCTAATATAATTTAAAAAAATTATGATAGACAGATGTCAATGTCAAGTGCGATTGTGTTAGGGATTAACTACTTGTCAACATCGAACTGTCACAAATACCGAATGTCACTAATACCGAACAGTTGTAAATATCGCGTCTAAGTTGGCAATGCTGACGAGCACCAAGACCCGTGACTTCGACGCATTTCACGGTTGTACAAAAATGTCTGCCGAGCGAAGTGTCGACGTGCCGAATTGAATCCGTTGACATCGGATATTTGAAAGTGTCAGCAGCCACTAAAATTGTAATACAAGTGCTTCACTGCATTAAAGGTAGGCGGGGAGCATTTATTTAGATACAATTAAACTCTTTATTTAAAATAACAAATGCTTAGACTTAAGTTAGTTTTTCATTGTAATAAGTTTATTAAAACAATTTGTATTTTGTAGGCGCCTTTAATGCGAATTCTATTTTGAATAAACGCCTCATTCAATTCTGGTCCTGCCAATTATTTACTCCCGCTTCCTGTGCGAGAAATTAACAGGTTATGGGCCCAGTCAGGCTGTGAACCTTGGACAGGAATTGAGGCAATCATTCGTCAGACACGTCAGAAAAGTTGGTCACGTCAACCACGACAGAGAACACACAAGTCGACCGACAGCCGAGCCAGTCCCGAGAAAGTTCAACGGCCAGTCGAGTCCAAGTCCAAAGAAGCTGCCAGTCGTTCGCCACGTCTGTCATCGAACGATCAGCCTGCGCAGCGACGGAAAAACAAACGCGTCAGTAAACCGCAAGTACAAGGAAGAAAAATTCACGAATTAGTGTTTTTCTGAATAGCAATAGTATATTATTATTTGATAATAATAAATATAATTGAAACCGAGCAATGGACACTATAAAGTCCCATTTAGAGATATTGTCTGAAGATGCACAAGGTAAAGTCAATTATGACTCGTGGAGATTTAAATTAAATTTAACCTTAAAAACCAAAGATATATTCGAAGTAGCTACCGGTCTCAAAGTCAAGCCTGAGGGCCAAGCCGACAATGAACATGTAAAAGCGTGGGTCAAGAAAGACCTTGAGGCTCAAGCGCTGATAGGCCTTAATGTAAATAGTAACATCGCGCGAAAAATATCAACATGTTTAGATGCGAAGTCGATGCTTGATAAATTGACAAATTTGTATGGCAAACGGTCAGATATTACGATAGCAGGTCTCCAGTGAAAATTCTTCAGCTACGAGTACGACTCTAACATGTCCGCGGTCGAGAATTGCATAGAGATTATGCAATCTCAGAATAATGGGCATGTCAAGAGGTACTGCCACAACAAACCCTGTGCCAAGTACATCGCCTACTGCAAGGAACACTACACTTGTAACGCGTGTGGCGCAAAGGAGCATTTCGCCAAGGACTGCAAAAGGAGACCAGATGATCGGCGCGGCAACGATGAGGGTGGGAGGAGTGACTCCAGACATACCAGCAGGAGGGCTCTGATCACCATAGGACTCTCGACAGCAAGCCTGAATGACCTCAACGCACGACAGGACGTCAGGAATCATTGGTACCAGGACTGTGCCGCGACCCAGCACATGACTTCGAATAGACATTGGTTCTCCAACTTCGTCGAACTGGAAGTCTCTCAAGACATAACCATCGGCGACTTCAGCCGTCTGAAAGCCCTTGGTAAGGGAGACGTAGAGCTCGAAGCCTACAATGGGAAGTGCTGGTATCAAGTCGTCCTTCGAGATGTCCTATATGTGCCAAAATTAAACTTTAATCTATTTTCGGTAAGGCAGACTCTAGACCGGAATTATGTGCAAACAGCGGACAAAGACAAGTCGATCTTCAGGACCGCAGATCATCAGGAAATAGTGGCCATGGCTGAACGAGAAGGGAACCTGTTTAAAATGATGCTGCGAAGAGAAGACACCAGCAAGTGCCTGATCACCGAGTCCATCAAAACATGGCATGAACGAATGGCGCATCAGAACGTCAAACAAGTGCGCGACATCCTGGACCGGAAACAGATCAAATACATAGACGACTGGCACAACCATGTGTGCGAAGGGTGTACGTATGGGAAGCAGCACCGCGTCTCCCATCCACGGAACGAGGAGATCGCCCGTAAGCAACTAGACCTGGTACACGTCGATATGGGCGAAATGAACGTCACTTCGTTAGGAGGAGCGAAGTACTTTTTACTGTTCAAAGACGACTACTCCCACTACCGAACTGTGTACTTCTTAAAGACCAAGGACGAAGCACCGAGTAAGCTGGAGCTTTACCTGAAAACGGTGGAAAACCAGTTCGATAGACAAGTAAAGTGTCTTAGATCAGACAACGGTAAAGAGATCAAGAACGCCCGAACTAGAAAGACCTTAGAGGATCTGGGGATTTTTCACTCCTTTTCCGTTGCTTACACGCCAGAGCAAAATGGCAGAATAGAGCGAGAAATGCGAACCGTAGTAGAGGCTGCTCGCTCCGCCATCCATGCACGCAACCTGGACATGAAACTGTGGGCTGAAGCCATTAATTACTCCGTGTTTACACTGAACCAGACAGGAACCAGTACACGGAAAGGACTGAGTCCGGCTGAGATGTGGTTCGGGCGCCAGGTCGACCCGAGACGACTTCATACATTCGGAATCCACTGTTACGTGCTGACTCCAAGCCATAAGCGTGCAAAGTTGGACCGGAAGCCGAAGAAAGGTTTGCTTGTGGGGTACGACTGGGACAGCCCCTCGTACCGGGTGTACCTGCAGGACGACAGGGAAGTAATCAGCTCGGACAACGTTATATTCAGCGAAGAAGAAGGAAGACCACTACGTTCCGAGCTAGAATCAGACATATGTGAGGAAGTCAGTAAACAGCCAGAGTCAGAAACTGACGACGAGGACCATCAAGACGATCCAGATCTAGACATGAAGCCACCTAGAAATCTGGACAGACAGGAAGAGCCCTCGCCTCGAAGAAGTGGGTTACGTAATCGACGGGATATCCAACCGCCTGCCAGGTATTCCGATTACGTCATGGGTCCCTTCAGGAAGGGCAACAGTGCAAACACTGCCATCTTGAATGAGATAGAAGACATATCTATTTCTGCTGCCCTCAAGGACGAGAAATGGCGCCAAGCCATGTCTGCCGAGATGGAGTCCTTGAGTAACATGAATACATGGAAGCTGGTGCAATGCCCCGACAAAGTCAGACCACTTACATGTCGATGGGTGTTGAAGGAAAAGACCGACGGGAAGCTGAAAGCCAGGCTCGTAGCTCGTGGATTCGAACAGGAACAGGGCCTGGATTACACTGCGACATTCAGCCCTGTAGCTCGCCACGCTTCCATCAGGCTTATTTTGAGTCATGCAGCATCCGAGAATCTCAAACTTGTGCCATTCGACGTTACGTCAGCATTCTTACACGGTGACCTGGAGGAGGACCTATATATGGAACAACCCGAGGGATTTAGAGATGGAACAAACCGGGTCTGCAAGCTACAGAAGAGCCTATATGGGTTGAAGCAGGCACCACGCAAGTGGAATGAAAAGATAGCTAGTTACCTGGAAACGATTGGACTGTGGAACACCGACGACGACCCGTGCGTATACTACAACGACAACAGATCAGTACTTATGACACTGTTTGTCGACGACGGACTTGTTGTTGGACGGGACGAAAAGGAAATGTACAACATTTTGGAACAGATCCACAAACGGTTCAAAATTACCTTCAATCGTAAAGTGCATGATGAGTTCTCCTACATTGGTATGGACATCCAGGTCAGGTCAGATGGGATCTTTATCAACCAATCAAAATACACACATAAAGTTCTGAAAAGGTTCGGAAGCGACCTATCAAACCCAGCAAATACTCCCGTCGAAAAAGGCATGCTAACAAGTGAAGAGAACAAAGTCAATGACAGGCCTGTGACAGTTGGCACCCCCTATCAAGAAGTCATAGGAAGTTTGATGTATCTAGCGACAATCTCACGTCCAGACATCAGCTATGTCGTGAACTACTTAAGCCGATTCTGCAGCAAACCCATGGTTAGCCATTGGAAGATGGCCAAGAGGACATTGCAGTACTTGAAAGGAACCAGTGCCACCGGGATCTTCTTTGACGGAGATGAGAGACTGAAAGCTTACTCTGACTCGGACTTTGCAGGGGACGCAGAATCTGGCCACTCGACAAGTGGTATTCTCATCATGAGAGGAGGACCTGTCGTCTGGAGTACCCAGAAACAGCGTCTCGTCGCAACGTCCACCGCAGAAGCTGAATATCGCGCTGCGGTATCAGCTATCGATGACATAAGTTGGGTAAAAAGGATTGGACTCGAGTTGGGAATCATCAATATGGATCAACCGATCTCTCTATTCGTGGACAATCAATCGGCAATTCACATGCTCAACAGTGCACACGAGGGTAAGACAATTAAAGGCAAGAAACATATTGAGATACCACGCAAATTCATACAAGAACACGTCGGTCGGACTATCTCAATCAATCACGTAGCAAGCTAAGACCAGCTAGCGGATATTCTGACTAAGCCATTGAATCGGAAAACATTTGTAAACCTTCGTTGTCAAATAGTTAAGGAGGAGTGTTAGGGATTAACTACTTGTCAACATCGAACTGTCACAAATACCGAATGTCACTAATACCGAACAGTTGTAAATATTGCGCCTAAGTTGGCAATGCTGACGAGCACCAAGACCCGTGACCTCGACGCATTTCACGGTTGTACAAAAATGTCTGCCGAGCGAAGTGTCGACGTGCCGAATTGAATCCGTTGACATCGGATATTTGAAAGTGTCAGCAGCCACTAAAATTGTAATACAAGTGCTTCACTGCATTAAAGGTAGGCGGGGAGCATTTATTTAGATACAATTAAACTCTTTATTTAAAATAACAAATGCTTAGACTTAAGTTAGTTTTTCATTGTAATAAGTTTATTAAAACAATTTGTATTTTGTAGGCGCCTTTAATGCGAATTCTATTTTGAATAAACGCCTCATTCAATTCTGGTCCTGCCAATTATTTACTCCCGCTTCCTGTGCGAGAAATTAACAGATTGACATGTTTGTGTTATAATTTAACAATTAATTCTAAGTAACTTTCTGTATGGAATTTGTACAAAATGCATAAAACTGAGGGAAGGTCATATACTGGAAATATAGAGGCCCGTATTCCAAACGCACTTTTATAATAAAAGCGATTTTATGGAGCACACTCCTCATAAGAATATAATGTAAAAGCGCGTTCCATAAAAGCACTTTTATTATGCGCTCGGAATATGGACCAAATCTTTTACAAGAAACTGTCTATATGAAATTTGTATAAATTACATAGAACTGACGCACGAACTGACGGTAGGTAATGTGTTGGCCACATCAGATTTTTTTTTTGGGAATGAAATTGGTGGCGCAGTCCACTGGTGAAAGTTATAGAGAATTGATTCATACATATTTGATATCCCAAATGAAAGAACATGGATGCGACAAAATATGGTATTAGCAAGATGGATCAGTATCATACAATCTAAATAATAGCAATTTTGCGAAAATCAGTCTCTTTTCGTTATTTAATCCCACGTTTTGGTAATACACATTGGCCGCCAGGTGTCCTGATTTGACAGCCCCAGACTTCTTTTTATGGGGTTATTTTAAAGGAAAACTATGGATCAGTTGCAAGAAAATATTTGCCAAGAAATCGAAATTCTACCGGCCGAAATGTAATGGAAAATAAAGAGCTTGATTAGGAATAGCGGATAAGGGGCCCCCTAGCCAATATTATTTTTGGAAATTGACATTTAAAAAAATAAAGAACTCATTAAATTTGTATGTTGCTACAAAAAAAGATTAAATTCAAAATTGCGCAGGTGTAACAAAATTATAAATCATGTAAATTGGGGCATCTCTAGAGCCGGGGACCCGCCCACAATGCAAGCCCTGTGGCCCCACACTAACACTTAAATAACTAAAAGCATTGTTAAAAAGTTTATTGTCTATTTTTAAACTAATTAAAAATATTTTTGTAGCATCTGAGCTTCCGATTGGGTCATGACCGACCTTGTTTACACCCAGGGACAAACAATTTTAACATTTTGATGTTTAGTTATTTGACATTAACTTCTTTTCATAAATTATTTACATTTAAGTTTCTTTCTGTGGTATTTCCAAAGTTAAAACAAACAGTTCGCCTAAAACTAATTGTACGATTAAGACTCACAGTTCAATAATATAAATTTGCAATAAATGTATTTTTTAAATTATTGAAATATGTTTCAGAACTCATAATATAACTTCTTAGTTTATATTCTGTACATTTTATTTAAACCCAATGTTTTGGTAGCATACACTGCTGCCTTCTTCTAGTTTGTTTAATACTGAAAGAATCGTCAATGGGGTGATTTTACAACACACACACACTACTTTTATTATACTTTGCCACGGAGTTTTTGATACTATCATGTGTATTGCCCTCCACCTAGCACAAGCCCTTGTTACAGCCCCTAGCTGGTTCCCGATAGCTACAGGTTGTCAAATTAATTGTATCCCAATTTGGAAAGGTAACGGAAGTGGATACCGATCAAGGCCAGTCGAGAAAAATCGAGAGAAAAATTCCTGACATGACCCGGAGTCGAAACCTGCGACCTCTAAGTCCAGAGGCTAGCACCCTACCATTGTGCTATCCCGATGTACTTTTATATTTATTTCTCCTAATTTAAAAACTGACTAGTCTTATAGTCGTCGTCAAATGAGTATGGACTGATGCTCAACTTTTTCCCTTCTCTGTACCCTGTCCCTTGCCCTGCGGTGTTGCCGCTTCTTTTCAACGTGACCAATGAATTGGCAACAGAAATCTCCAGTCCATATTTATTTGACGGCAAGTATAGTAATAAATGAATTATTGCAGCTAGTCACATTGAAAAATTGAACGGAAATTGTCTGTTTACCATTTGGTTGCAGATAAAAATTATTTCCTTAACTTACTCCAGCAAAATATAAAGCAATTAATCGTCACCTATGTAGTGTATGTGTATGAATAGTGCCACATGCTTATCATTCCAGATAATGTCTTCTTAATGAATTACCCTACGCTGAATTTTCTTATTGTACTTTGCACGCACTCAGTTCCTTTATCCGTCCAATTACTTTAACCTCTATGATCTGTTACGTTCTGCGTAGCATTTTGTTTTTCCCTTATGATGAACGACGCATTCACTCCTTTTGTGTCCTTGAGCGAGGACGCTCCCTCGAGCTTTCAAGCGTCCTCTGTTTCCCATGCGTTCCGGAGAGATCACAGAATGTGTTGCTTGATATACCAAAGGGTTCATTTGTTTTTTGTGACGTGGCGTCCCCGTGGTGTTTACTCTGCTGGACTGTTGTGAGTCTGAAAGTGATTTTAGGTTAATTTCATTGAGAATTGTTTTCTGTGGTTGATATTAACTACTTTCTTAAGTTTTTAAACTTTACATAATATTGGAGAACATTAATGACAAATATTTTAAATATGTGTTAGAAAATATTGAACTCGGTATTGAAATCAAAATGATTTGAATGGTATAGCAATTTGGCCGAATATGTTTTTGTCTTTTAGCAGTGTCAAACAGCACATCTGAAAATTTAATTATGACGTCGTAGTCGACAAAATAGGTACTAATAAACAATAATATTTGTGAATAGTACTGCATTGCAGTATAAAAATTGCTGCAGAGTTAGCGGTGTTTATAGTTTTTAATGAATACATACAGCAATTATTTATGTAAATTTTTTTATTGATGTAAATGCAGATCTTTTTCAAAATATTGCTTGAAGAGGTGTAAAGATTGTGTAATATTTAAGAATGATATAATGCGTGAAATTAGAATTATTTATGCAACATTTTCTAACTAGAAAACCTAACCTAACCTAACCTAACCTAACCTAACCTAACCTAACCTAACTAGAAAAACGGAAAATAATCGGACACGCAGTCTAGTGAAAATTATTTATTTCCTGGCCTGCGTTTCGACTGTAGTTACAATTCAACTTCGGTGAAAATTGAGAACTGAGTCCCAATTTGATAAATTATTTTGAGAACGGTTGAATACGATGATCGACTGGTAGCAGAATGGAAAAACGGAAAATAATCGCACACGCAGTCTAGTGAAAATTATTTATTTCCTGGCCTACACGTTTCAACTGTAACTACAGTCTTCTTCAGGGCTAGAAATAGTTACCGGAAACTTTTGCCAGATAGTGTAACAATTTTAATCTTTTAACAGAAATAAACAACTAAGGGCCGGTGTTAAGTAAATTTATTTAAGTGGAGATTTGGGTTTTACAAAGCATTTTTAAATTTACTGAACAAGTAAATTTACCAAGTAAACTAAGTTGCGAATTTCATGCTATTAAATGTAAGTAACGATTTTTATTGACGTACTTTCAAATATTTATAAAACTTGAAAGATTATTATTGGATAAATTCTTAATAACTTTTCGCTTCTTTGCATCAGCGTCAATCAAAATTATAATAGGAGATAATATTAATGTATCTAAATCGACGGTATGCAAAATAATACAGAATAACGCATTATACAGCTTTATTAAAATTATGTACATTTAAGGTGCATTCACAAATGAAAATTAGGTTTATGGTTTTTGTTTAGGTTTAAGTAAGTCATTCACAAATGTAATTTTAAGTAACCTGAAAATTAGTTTTGACATGTACAGACATGTGTGTAAATGCTTCAAAAACAAGATTAAAATATCGGTAGAGCAGTACTCAACAAGACACCTGTGCGCCGTGAAACTGTTATTCGCTTGGCATTATTGGTTATATTTCAGCAATTAAGTTATGACAGTCTCCATGTTCTTCTCGCATTTATTTAAAAAGCCGAATCCACCAAGTGGATACTAAACAAAGATGAGTGTATCTGTCTATATCATTTCAGACTCGTTCTCATTGGTGAAGTTTGTGACGTCAAACTACATCATAAACTTAAAGTTTGGACATTGCAATGTTTAGCTTTATGATTTGGATTTAGAGACCCTAAATTCTGAAGTGTGAATGGAGTCATTACATAATATGCGACCAAAATCATTAAATCTAAATTATAAATCATAAATCTAAACCTAATTTTCATTTGTGAATGTACCTTTAAGGTGTATTCACAAATGAAAATTAGGTTTAGATTTATGGTTTATACTTTAGATTTAAAGACTTTGGCCGCATATTATGTACTGACTCTATTCACACTTAGAATTTAGGATCTCTAAATCCAAATCATAAAGCTAAACATTGCAAGGTCCAAACTTTAGGTTTATGATTTAGTTTGACGTCACAAACTTCACCAATAAAAACGAAACTGAAATGATACAGATATATACAACCATTTTTATTTAGTATCCACTTGGTGGATTTGGCTTTTTAAACAAATGCGAGAAGAACATGGAGACTGTCATAACTTAATTGCTGAAATATAACCAAGAATGTCAAGCGAATGATAGTTTCACGGCGCACAGGTGTTTTGTTAATTACTGTTCAACCGATATTTTAATCTTGTTTTTCAAGCATTTACACAGATGTCTGTACATATCAAAACTAATTTTCAGGTAATTTAAACTTACATTTCTGAATGACTTACATAAACCTAAACAAAAACCATAAACCTAATTTTCATTTGTGGATGCACCTTAAAATGCTGAAAACTGTTGAACAACGCTACAAAATATGTAGAGTCTTTTAATATTAGTAAATTGCCCAACTGTATAGTTTAACTTAGTCAGCTTTATCTTTCTTGGCTTTAAATTTTATATTTGCATGTAATAATTTTATCTGTTTTTCTGTTCGTTCCAGTTTGTTGTATAGCATTATATTCTTTGCTTTACCCACGCTTTGTTTTTTAATTTAGCATTTACATCATCTTTTTACCTTCCGTCACCTTTAGGTAAGGAAGGTATTGTCTTTGGTCAAAAAATTCGGTGGTGAGTTTTTGATGAATAAGCACGTTTTAGGGTCCCTAGAATACGATTTTACTATTTTTACGATGATGTCTGTATGTGTGTGTGTGTGTGTGTGTGTATGTATGTATGTATGTATGTATGTATGTATGTATGTATGTATGTATGTATGTGTGTCCGTGTGTGTGTGTGTGTGTGTAACAAAATTTTCGTCTACGATAACTTCCATACTACAATTCTAAAAATTATAATTCTTTCGTATTTCTCTTCGTTACATCCACGCGAAGAGCTGATTAGATTTTGGTTAGAATTGGACAACCGGAAGTACCCTCATTTGAAGATTTTAACAGTTTTTCTTGAAAAAACTATGTTAAATATAATTTTTTCACATTTAGTGTTATTATAAATATTAAAGAATATTTTATTTTCTATACGATTTGACTGCATTTTATACCTAATATTAAATGGATATAGAGTTAAAAAATTATAAAGAAATTAAATTTCATAAAGTAGACATAGCTGTGGAAACAGCTACTATATTAAGAAAATTTTGATTGAAAGATGTCAGTGTCAAGTGAAATTGACATAGTGTGTTTGTCTTATAATTTTACTGGAAATAGGTATAGGATCTTTTGCTTTCTCTATGGAATTTGTATAAAATACCTACAACTGCTTTAAGGTAATGTACAAGAAATAATAATAATAATAAATCTTTTATTTCTGCAGATACATTACAGTGTATATAAAAAACGTCACAAAATAATAATTTTCTGTATGAAATTTGCATAAAATACATGCAACTGCCGGAAGGTAATGTACAAGAAATAGAACATTTAATTTAGCAAGGAACTTTCCGTATGAAATTTGTACAAAATACATAGAACTGACGGAAGGTAATGTGCTGGCCACATCAGATTTTTTCTTACTTTCTACTATACTTAAATATTTTTTACTACATCCAAAACATCACATTTTTCCTATAACTATTTTTTTGCCCTGTTCCCGTCATCTCCCGATTTCACCTTATTTTACTTTCTGTCAAATGCATGTAAATACGCCAAACGATCAAAAACACAAAACAAAACCATAAATACTGTCATAAGAATAATCAAGCAACTTTTTAAAAAAAGTCATTTTCACACAATGCAACGAAAATTATACCTCCACTTACTTATCTAATGGGTAGAATTTGTTTATAAAATCCAACATGTATTTACTGAGCAAGTAAATTTATTTATCACTTAGTAACAATTCCATTAAATTTTTGTTCATAAAACCGGCCTTAAATTGTTATATATATATATATATATATACATATATATACATATATATATATATATATATATATATATATATATATATATATATATATATATATATATACATATATATATATATATATATATATATATATATATATATATATATATATATATATATATATATATATACAGAGTGTCCCATTTAAGGTACGAATGCATTGGGATCTCGAGAACCGTAAGAGCTACGATGTTGGTTAAATTAGACAAAAGTTGCCCCATTAGGAGACCATTTTAATGGTATTTTGTTATTTGCGAAAAAATGCGTAGGTCACTAGATATAGGCGAAAATGTAAATTTTGCAGTTTTTTATTTTTGCAAATAACTTCGAAGTGTGAAATTATACTGGATTTTGGTTTGCACATCTTTAGGGCACTTTTTTATGTTCTTTCGACTGGCGATGCTCAATTTTTTTTATCAATGTTGGTTTTCGAGGATTGATGTCAAAGTTTTAATTTTTATATGGACGCCATATTGGAAAGTTACGCCATTGAAAAGAGAATTTTTTTAGCTTTACAATGATATAAAATAGTAATAATTTATTTTTATAACTAACAGAGAAATTAACAAAAAATGTTATTAATACTAAAATTTAATTGAAAAAAGTAAATCGAAGGCTGCTGTTTAAGAAAATAACTATTTAATAAACAAATAATTTTAAAAATACAAAAATAATTTACAAAAACTTTACAATAAATATTCTGTTAACCCACCATTTCGTTCTACGCACTTCTGCGTCCTTCGTTCTGTTCCTTCTATAACTTTTCTCAGCATTCTTGGCCTACTTTGATTTATAATTCATACTATGGCATTTCTTAATTCATTTTCATTCTGATATTCCCGAATAAAAAGTTAATTTTTTAAGTATCCCCATAAAAAAAATCTAAAGATGTTAAATCTGGAGATCTAGCAGGCCACTTGATTTCGCTGTTGGTCCCTATTCATTGTCCTCCAAATCTAATATTTAAATATTGTACTGTAAATTTTAGTATTAATAACATTTTTTGTTAATTTCTCTGTTAATTATAAAAATAAATTATTACTATTTTATATCATTGTAAAGCTAAAAAAATTCTCTTTTCAATGGCGTAACTTTCCAATATGGCGTTCATATAAAAATTAAAACTTTGACATCAATCCTCGAAAACCAACATTGATAAAAAAAAATGAGCATCGCCAGTCGAAAGAACATAAAAAAGTGCCCTAAAGATGTGCAAACCAAAATCCAGTATAATTTCACACTTCGAAGTTATTTGCAAAAATAAAATACTGCAAAATTTACATTTTCGCCTATATCTAGTGACCAATGCATTTTTTCGCAAACAACAAAATACCACTAAAATTGTCTCCTAATGGGGCAACTTTTGTCTAATTTAACCAACCTCGTAGCTCTTACGGTTCTCGAGATCCCAATGCATTCGTACCTTAAATGGGACACTCTGTATATATATATATATATATATATATATATATATATATATATATATATATATATATATATATATATGTATATGTATACCGGGTGTTCACTTTTTTTATAGGACATAGGAAATACAATGTTAAAATTTTCATTATGCGATAGCTTCAATTTATTGTTATAATTCGTCCCTGTCATGAAATAAACGTAAAATAAAATTTATAATTTTTAGTTATTTACAGTGTGCCATGGAAAACAAAACATACAATTCAAACAGTCGTACTGTTTGAGTTTGACAGACGACATTTGTTATTGTCGTAAAGATTTAATAATTTTTGCCTTCATTTAAATTAATTATCAGTAATTATGAATACATTTAAATTTAAATCAAGTGTGAGATTTATTTAGTGCATTATATCAGGCCCGGCCTATTCCTGCACGTGGGACTATTAGCAGAATTATAAACCTTTTTAATGAAACAGGAAGTGTTATTCCTCTTTGTAATAACTTAATGACAATGACAAATGTTTTGTTTTCCATGGCACACTGTAAATAGCTAAAAATTATAAATTTTATTTTACGTTTATCTCCTGACAGGAACGAATTATATCAATAAATTGAAGCTTGTTCGATGCAGTTTTTAATTCTGAACATTTTTTGTATTTACACTTTTGTTCTAAAATTCATAGGGAACGAACTATCGCATAATGAAAATTTTAACATTGTATTTCCTATGTCCTATAAAAAAAGTGAACACCCGATATATATATATATATATATATATATATATATATATATATATATATATATATATATATATATATATATATATATATATAACCGTGGGATAAGTTATGCCAAATCGCACTCATTTAGTTATGTAATGGCCTTGATAGTCTGGGGTAATGAAATTCGAGTGTGGTAATAATTTTCATTAATAACGCACTATGTGATTACTCCATCTCGCTTTGCGTGCTCGTAGAACAATTATCAATAAGTGCGTTAATAATGTCTGTATCCCACTTATATCGTAAATAACTATTATGAAACGGGGCTTAATTAATACGAAATCTTAAACTTAGTATAAGTAATAAAAGTTCAAAATTTCGATAGACCGGAAACTTTTGTCAGATAATGTGAAGTAAATCTAGTTACATAAAAACAAAGTAACAAAATTATATCAAGGCTGGGTATTTTCCACGTATTTTCGTTTCCTGTTAAACAGTCTATTAATTTCACTGTCAGTTAAAAGAAAAATATATTATAGCATAAGTTTTAAAAATTACACATGTGCTAATTTTTCGATCCCACTTTATTTTTAGACACTAGAGTTAATTTAACAGACAGTTTAACTAGAGTTGAAAATACCGGGCCTAAATCTAAAAGAAAAAGGAATATTATACTTATTTTAATAGCCGGATTATACAGCCTGTGTCCCAGGTAACTCATTTCATTGTGTGAATGCCAATGGTTTATTAAATATAAAGCAAAAAAGGTTGTACGTTGTATGTCAAATGTGAATTATTTCTTTTTACTCGTAGAACATAATACACTCATCTACAGTGCGATCCTACAATTCTTATACGTGATATAATACCACACTTTTATTTTTCTTTCATAAATAACTACGCTTATATTTGTAGAAATGAAATTTCCTAAAAATATCTCTCTGAAGTCTCACAACAACTTTTCCATTCTCCGACCTTTTTTCGTTCCTTACATTTCTGTCTACGTTCAATCAGGCAAATTCACCCTTCGTTTGTGTGTCCAGCAGGCGTGATTTGCCACTAGATCACCGCGATCAACCTCGGATCGATCTCAGTCGCGATCTGATGTGAATGGAGCCTGAGAACCTGAGAAACGCTTCTTTCATGTCTTGAGTGCCTGCCAAGTGATCGCCTTTGTCAATCACTTAGATTGAGGTTACGTAGAGAAGCAGGAAAATGTGAGGTTACCTGCTACGTGAAATGCATGTTTTGTCATGTTTCTAAACGTTGGGTTGGATTCAAATTGGAACATCCTGGGATATTTTACACTCACCTTTTTAAAAGAATTTTTAGAGCAAAGCATCAAACGCACAAATATTTTTTATATTTTCGGTCCATGAAGGTTGTCATATTTTCTTATACTTATCTATTGTCAAGCTAAAATTCTATTGGAATTTCTAATTAATTAAAAATATTATTAATTATTAAATTATAAAATCTGAGGGTGCATTGTACTAAGCTGTTTGAACTTTGATCAGTGTAGAAATCAGGGTTGTGCCTATAATCTTTACCTGTATTCTTTTTCACCCAATTGTACCTCAGCTCAGTACATAGTTGAGCTGAAGTGAGTTGTGATTTTGCAAAAAGAACAAGTTTTATTCTATTTTATCATTTCCTTCTTTACCGATAGTATTTCCTGTAACAGCTGTCAAATGTATTGACATTTTTCTGATCTATGATGTTTATAAACGAAAAATGGATAATGTTGAAAATATATTACCTACTTGTAAGTATATCTGTATATGCGTAAATATAAATTTTGTTGAATTATATAACCTTAAAATGCAAACTGACTACATATTTCAAATCATTTTGAGTTTTGTAAACTGGTAGCAGGTAGTGTAGCATTGGAAAGGGGGGAAGTGAGTTTACTCAGAACAACTCAAATCAGTTGTGTCAGAAAGAACAACGATTCCTGAGTTTATCTGAAGTGATCTGAGATGAGTTGAGATTTTATCCAAAAATACAGCTTGCTACGTAAAATACGTCATTGTCTAGGCGACGACAATGATGTTGTTTACGTGATTAAAATTTGTATATTGTCTACGCGGATGTAGTTTATATTTTTTTGCTTAAAAAGGAACAAAAATATTACCATTACTGATTAATTTACAAGGTATATATGAATGAGCCATTGAAAGTAGTATAAGATGCCATTTTATTGAACACCGAAGCAAGTTAGTATTTTACGTTATAACCAATAGATGACACTAGTTGAACTAGGAACATGGACTAGGAATCAGTTCTGTTGGATTGCTCACCTACTATTCTAGATAACTAAAATAAAATTGAAAATACTCTAATTAAAAACAGAATTATTGGTTATTTTTAGTTTATTTACCTTTGAGATTGAAGTCGACATACACTGGTATTTGATAACATTTTTATACACACATTGCATAATGCTTTGTATTTGGCTTCTATGTACTTTAAGTAAAATTTATCTTTTTTAATATAATAAAATTACATTTCAAGATCAATTTTGACAACTTGACTTTCGAATTAAATAATGATCAGACATACGTTTCTCTGTTCAACGTTAATTTTTTAAAATTATCCTCTACACCTATTATAACTTTTCAACTTCAATTTCAAAAAAAAAGTAATATCAGTTTCATAAACAGTAATATCAATTTCATAAAAAGTGTAGCTCTTGCCAAAATATACCGTTGGTCACCTGAGTTACTAATTGCGATGTACCCCTATCCCAGCTGATAACTGAGTGGTAAGGGTGGGATTACCGAAAATTTGCTATTTGCAAGAAACATCTACATTATCTATTTCACGAGAAAAACAAAGTATTTGTAAGATACTAACAGTGTTTTGTTCGTTCTGTAAATAAATGTAGGTAAGTGATTGTGTACCTGTTTTATTACTGATTTTAATGTTGAATTAAATAATATTTAAAATTTTAAAAACCTTATAATTTTTTTAAGTACAAACCTGAGTTTGTTACCCTTATAATATTTTTACAACTTTCCAGCTGTGAGGGTGTAATGAAGTCAATAACGGTATACCTTGTCAAGAGCTATATAACTTCAATATAAGAAAAAGTAAATTCAATGTCAGAATAAGTAAATTCAATTTCAACTTATATTTTTGAAAAAGTAAATTTAAACATTGTTAATAACAAATATTTCAAGCATACGATGACTGTCAGTTTTATGCGAAGACACTGCATATGTCTAAATTTTTTTATAGTAAAATGCATTCAGAAATTGAATTGCGTTTTTTTGAAATTTAATTTATCTTTTCCGAAATGGAATTTACTTTTTCAGAAATTGAAGATACTTTTTTTCTGAAATTGATATTACTTTTTATGAAATTGATTATACCTACTTACCTGGAATACAAAAAAAATTGTGAAGTTACTTGAGGTTGATGGGTCTTTTATTTATCATATGAAAAACGTGGTGATGTATACATATATTTATTTTAAATGTTAAAAAAAAATAGGTAGAATTGTAATAGATGTATTAAGAACACGCAAACACGTTCACATAATTTATTGCAATACTTCACTCATCAAAATTTTAATTATGATATAAGTTCCATTAGGATAAATTATTAACATTATTATATTAGCGTCTTCATCGTATGTAGTGATGGATAAGGGCGAAATAATTGGAGACGCCATCTAAAATAAACACAGAAAATTAAACAATTATTAACAATGTCGAAAAATAACTGAAAACAAATTATGTGTCCAACACAATATTATATGAATTTTTTTCCTACGCAGGATTAATAATACAATTATTGTAATTATTACATCGAAAATCTTTTTAAAAATTTAGTGTTAGCAATAGTTAATATATTGTTCAACACAAAACTGCCACGCCCTATAATATTAATAGTAATCTCATGAAATAGAACAATTTAAAAATTGACTTACCGCTGTTAAATTAATTTCTTTCAATAGTTGTAGAATAATTCAATTTAGATATGGAGTAAGCAGTGGAAATCTCTGTACTTATATTTTTTTACAATTTCACTGAGCAAATAGCAAATATTTTCACTATTTTATTATAAGCTAAGTAATAGAATAATTCATTTAGATGCAGAGTAAATACTCAAAATAATTTTTAGAAGTTTAGAATAATTCAACTTGATACCAGACATATAATACTGCACACATTTTATTTTATAGTGCCCTTAATTCGTTGAGAATTTCTTACAGACTGGTAGAAAATTTTAGATGCTCCTCATTTTATAAAATTTATAATCACAAACAGGAAGGATTTATGACGTATAGGGTGATAACTTGTGGTATATAAATTTTAAAAAGATCTACTAACTTGCATAAATAATTACGATAATGAAAAATTAACTGCACCGAAAATATCATTTTATTCATTTATGTAAAGTAACGTTCACAAATAAGGGTACCTTTTCAGTGGCGGATTTAAACTGATTGAGGCCCCTGGCGGCAGAAAAAAAGAGGCCTCTTTGCCCATTAAGTTTAAAAAAAATTGTGTACTATTTTCTCGTGTCAACAAATGCTTTAAAAATGTTTGTTTAGTAAAAACAACTATTTCAAAAAAGAATAAATTATAAAACAAATAATACAGGATGGGGCCCAGAAACTTCCTGTTTTGAAGGCGAATAAAATAAAAAGTATTGCTGTTAGACAAAAATTATTTTTGGATAATTAAATAACATAATTGGAATTTTTAAATCATGCAGTTTTAAACAAAACAACTTCAAGGTGGGGGCCATCATTCTCTATGCACTGATGCAACCGATTTCTGGAGCTTCTTACATTCGGGCTATTTCCTGCCGAATAATATTCTTCAGCGGAAGCAGCGTTGTAGGACCGTGTGATAAACATCTGCCTTGAGATATCCCCATCGTTCTACAACCCTGCTTTAGATGAATAATCTTACTCTGCAGGCAATAGCTCGAATGTTCGGTACATAGAGAATCATCACCTTCAAGATATTTTTGATTTGTTAAAGATCCTTGTTTTAATTTTATGGGAGAGTAATTTTGGTTATCAGAATCAAATTGTAAGGAAATGATGTAAATTACATTTCTTTATTGTTTTTTGGACGTTTCGGCAGACGCAGCTGCCATCATCAGCATTTAAAATACATTGCGATTATTACAAAAACAAAAAATAAAATAAAATTGAACCATACTTGCGACTAGTTCTATTCTACATTGAATGGATTTTTTTTTAAATAAACGATCATAACGATGGCCCACGCAGTATGACTGTCATATTGATGGCAGCTTCGTCTGTCGAAACGTCTAAAGAACGATAAAAAAATGTAATTTCCTTACAGTTAGATCCTGATAACTATCCCACAAAATTCAGGATATTTTGTTTAAAACTGTAGATTTAAAACTTGAAATTATGTTCTTTCATTTTCCAAAAATAAATTTTGTCTGTCAGCAATATAGTAATAATTATACTATAATTCCGAGGCAAGAGATGTCGCTACTATCTCAAATAATTTTTTAGGTCCCATATATTAGGAATCTATACAGTGAGATTAGTCTATTATGATTTTTACAAATGTACGAAATATTATTCATTGATATTATATATAAAGTAATTAATAAAATGATAAAATACGATAGAGAAGCACTACAAAACCAACTAACAGATTTATTCAATGAACTATTAAAAAAGTCAAGAATACCACCCCCAAAAATTTGCCGCCCGAGGCCCGGGGCTAGTTGGCCTAGGCGTAAATACGGCGCTGAGTATATTATGTTATTAGGAGTAAAGGGCAAGGGCGTTCTACTTCGAATTATATATACAATTTTTCTTCAAGTGTTTTTTCGACATTTTTTGGGATTTTTTTTTATTTGTACAATTTGCAATTTCAGCCAAAGCTGGCTGTGTACACTACAAAACATAAACGGTATAACTGTCAAATAACAGTTTTCAATTTCAATATTATTTGTCGCCGCCAGCGGTCTATTTAAAAGCGAACCTTTTTTTACTAGTACAACAATAACAACATTTGTGTACTAGTAAGACAATGAATATCTTCTATGGTATATATATATATATATATATATATATATATATATATATATATATATATATATATATATATATATATATATATATACCACAGAGAATTTATTTTAAAATGCAACATATGGTTTATCACTTCCATGGTTACACACTACTGTCAAAAAATGACAGCAATGTAATATTTGTCCATTTTAAAATGCAACATTATAAGTAGTATTGCAGCACAGGAGATACCTCCAGATCACATCACAAATGACTAGGTTATTGCCTCAGTGTGAATAGAGGTATTTTTGAACATTTATTACATTAAAATTATGAATTTTTGTAAGCGTAAGTTTGTTAAGATGTGCTACATGAAAGTTTTGATTTTTTGTTAATAGTATGTAGGCTAATTTATTGGAAATTAGTATTGAAAATATATAACTACAAATTTTTGTATGTTGCATTTTAAAATGGACAAATATTACATTGCTGTCATTTTTTGACAGTAGTTTACAATAACCATGGCAGTGATTGACCATATGTTGCACGTTAAAATAAATTCCCTGTATATATATATATATATATATATATATATATATATATATATATATATATATATATATATATATATATATATATATATATATATATATATATAATTCTTTATTGTACATAAAGTTTTTACACTTATTACAATTGATATGTATGCGGGAGAATCATTTTTGCTGTTTATTTTATAACATTACAGTTCTATATATCACAGAGATGGGGATGAAATGATGAAAGGGACACACACAAACATCCATACCACGGTGTAGTATCTATAGGTGAGTGCACGACGTATTCCAATACAGTACGAAGAATGGCTAACTAACTGGGCTAGTTCATACAGTGTGCCACTAGATGTCTGATTTTGTTGCGACCTGGTTTTTACACAAAATATTTAAAATATTAAATTATTCATATATAACGCATATTATTCTATATTTTCAATCATTACCTTTTATCTTTTGTCAGTTCTAAGTATGTATTTTGTACAAATTCCATACAGAAAGGTTTCTATATTTCCAGTAAAATTATAAAACAAAAAACAACATATGTCAAATTCACTTGACATTGACAGCTTTTAATCAGAAATTTATCTTAGTACCTGTTTCTGTGGTTATAATGTAGCTGGCTACCGCAAAATTGTACATTTTGGCACCTTAAGACTATATTTCTCTTTATTTGACTTATACCTTGTTGTGCATCCTGTAGCAAAACTTTTTCTGTCAAATGGTAACGGGTCGCGTTAGCACCATTTTGTTTCCCAGTTACTTATCCATGTCAACGCATCTCGTGCTCTCACCTATAGATACTACACCGTGATCCATACCTTACCCGGGATTCGAACCCGGAACCTTTGGGTTGTGAGTTGGCTACGTTGCCTACTACACCACCCGGGTCGGCTATAGTGTGTATATGCTTGAAGAAAAAATTCTTTAACAAGTGAATGTCCCCATTCATCTTTTACAGATGCGTGAAGTTAGAGGTACCACTTTCAAATAACGATATGATTTATATGAAGATAATAAGTAATTTATAAGTGTACCTCCAAGTTCACGCTGGAGGTACCACATTAATAAACCACAAAAACAAGTACGCAGTAATTTAATGCTAATTTATTGCTAATTATTGCCGTATAACACAAATTTATTGCTATTGTTGTTATGAAGATAATAAGTAATTTATAAATGTACCTCCAAGTTCACGCTGGAGGTACCACATTAATAAACCACAAAAACTAGTACGCAGTAATTTAGTGCTAATTTATTGCTAAGTATTGCCGTATAAAACAAATTTATTGCTATTGTTGTTATGAAGATAATAACTAATTTATAAGTGTACCTCCAAGTTCACGCTGGAGGTACCACATTAATAAACCACAAAAACTAGTACGCAGTAATTTAGTGCTAATTTATTGCTAATTATTGCCGTATAACACAAATTTATTGCTATTCCTGTTATGGAGACAACAACTAAATTATAAGTGTACCTCCAAATTCACGCGGGATGTACCACATTAATAAACCACAAAAACAAGTACGTAGTAATTTAGTGCTAATTTATTGCAAATTATTGCCGTATAACACAAATTTATTGCTATTGTTGTTATGAAGATAATAACTAACTTATAAGTGTATCTCCAAGTCACGCTGGAGGTATCACATTAATAAACCACAAAAACTAATACGCAGTAATTTAGTGTTAATTTATTGCTAATTATTGCCGTATAACACAAATTTATCTATTCCTGTTATGGAGATAACTAAAATATAAGTGTATATCCAAATTCACGCTGGATGTACCACATTAATAAACCACAAAAACTTGTACGCAGTAACTTAGTGCTAATTTATTGCTAATTATCGCCGTATAATACAAATATATTGCTATTGTAATTATGGAGATAATTAATATTTTATAAGTGTACCTTTATGTGGAGGTATTACATTATTAAATCATAAAAACTAGTACTATTACTAACAATTGCCGTACGACATAAATTTATTGCTGCTTTGTAAAGAAAATAATTACTAGTTTATAAATAGTAAAATTAAACTTGCTTCACAATTTCAATAAAATGACATCGTGCTACTTCCAATGGCTCATGTAAAAATACCTTGTAAATTAATCGGTAATAGTAATATATTTTTAAGCAAAAAATAAAATAATTATTATTGGGACCCGCAGAATCCGTTGACGGCCTTGTAAGCGCAATTGTCATGGCGACCAGTAGGACCTGTCAAGTTTGTTTGCATTTTGAATAAGCGCTTTCTGACCCAAAATTATATTAACATTTCAAATTAACACAATTTTTAAGTTTGTTTAGTTATATCCTTTAACAAGAAACATAGTTGAGGGACATCAATTAATTAATTCGTGATTAATTACTAACTCGACTTATGACAATTCTGACTTGAAAATGCAGTCTGCAAGGAAAAAAATTTGTAAAATCAATGAAACTATAAATTTTATTTATAAAAACTGTCAATAATTCTCTGCAAACTACATACCAGCAAAATTGTAATATAATTATTTATAAAATGCACGGAACAGTGATATTTACCAGATTGAAGCTTTCCGATATATTTAAAGCTCTTTTCCATACGTTCAATCAATCATGTTTTTCTTCTTTCCAAAAATTATGAAATATGTCTTGAATTTTTGTGGTACTCGTACACCCTTTAATACAGCACTTATCTATGTACATTATGTTTATCTTCTTTAATTCGCTTATTTTTCGAACATTTTCAAAAGAAATTATTAAATTAAAGCGTGAGAACTTTATTTTTCTTTTTAACTAAACGATGGTTCTTGACGTTTATATATTTGACATGAATGTATACTATTATTCACGAAAGATGACTATTCAAGGTCATTTGTTCGAAGAAAGAATGCACATCACTTTATAGCAGTAGCTTAGCAACATTTTGTATTAGAAAGAGAAAGATTATTTGACCTATGCCTATTTAATTTATGTGGTGTGGCAGATATACGTAAATAGTGGCATTACTTTCTAACACATTATAAATAATAATGACATATGTCGTAGAATTACAGATACCTAATTATCTACTTCACTGCCCTTTGTGCTAATAATTACCCAGTGGCGTTGACGTTTAAATCAAATTATTATTCCTTGGTTTATAAGTTAAGTCTATGTTTTTGTATTTTGCAAAAACATAAGTGAAGAAATTAAATCTTTCAGAAAGGCATTATTTAGAAAAAAACATAACTTTCAAATGAATTACTCTTAGTTTTTCAGTTAAAATGTGTCCATAAATATTTCATGCTGCACGCCTATGCATATGAAATGCAATGAAGTTATCTGCAAGTAATATTATATCAGACGGCTCACAAATGACCTTGAATAGTCATCTTTCGTGAATAATAGTTTACAAGGCGGGAAATGTACAGGGCTATATGACCTCAAGTGACATAAATTGAGATCAGTTTGAAATACATCATAATTTCAAATTGATCCCAACTTTTCGCTCGTCAGTGTACCTATAACAGTGAAATGATTAATTTATAAAATTAAATAATTGTATATTATATAAACTTAACATTTCATTATTATACATTATTTTTTGCTTCTTAGTATATTATGGTGGTCATATTAAATAAAACATTTGTGATTTTTTTGAAAATTTTACAATTATTACCATTTGGAACTTAAGTGGGCGTGCCGAGCTAGCTAGCGGCGTTCATGAAATGCGGGTTGCATTTGCAATAGTTTGAAAGTGACAGCAGCTGTTATTTAATAACCTATTAAGCGATTTTGGTTTAAAAAAGAAAAATTATATTTACAATGATGGTATCAAATATTTACATTTTGATTATAAATAAATCATTTCTGAAGAAAATTTAAAGATTGCAGTATAATATAACAGAAATATAGTATTAGTATGTAGATAAAGTGTTATTTTTATTAAATTAATTTTTGAAAAAAAATACTTGAACATAGAAATTTAAGATTAATTGAAATACAAACGAAAGAGTTATGTGAATTAATAAATGGATAGATTAAATAATACACACTTATAGTTTTTATTGAATCGGTAGAATAAATAATACAAGATTGCTAGTTTTCCACGCCTCCTTATCCTTATCATCAAATATCTTGCTGATATCAAAAAAGATGAATGGTTGCTATTAGATTTATTTATTCTTGTCGATGGAGAACACTCTATTTCACGAGGTGAACTATAATAGAATTCAATAATAAACATTTACACGTACCATTTTTTAAATTTATTTGTTAGGTTTTTAAAAATATTACCTGTGTTCTACTGCTGCAAAAACTTCGATATCGCAGGAAATATTTTCCGTAGAAATCCTAAAATACATATTAACATTCATTTTTTCTATATTATTTCAATAATAATGTCTTTCAAAGATTTACCTTTCTACTACATCCAAATATATTGCTGGTTCAATAGTAGACTCGATTGCAGTCCTACATGTATAAACAATTTATTAAATTTCATTCTAATCAAAAATAATTGCAAGTTTATAAACCTAGATGTTGAAGCAACAGGGAAAATATCGGTCGAAACTTTTGTCTCCTGGGTCTTCATTCTGAAAACATTTATTTTGTTTAATTTATTTTCGAATGCTAATTTCAATTTCAAGTACTTACTTATTCTGTATTTGTATCCTTATTGAAGAAATATTTGGTAAATCGAAGATAGTTGGAACCGGATCTTTTTTTAGTCGATTACCAAAAAAACTAGACTTCAAAATGCCGAGAACAGACTAACGAATATTTCGACGGGACCCGTTTCAAAATAATGCCTTGTTGATGTATTATATTCAACCATTCGTCTTTTTTATCTGTATCCTTTGGCAACCTACACAATCTTTTGTAGTAATTAACAAATATATATTTACAGGAAAACTTACCGATGAAAGCTTCTATGGAGCTTTTTCACATTTGATAGTTCATCACATATTAAACAATAATGAACCATGCTGAATTATTTACGGTTCAAATAAAAAATATACACAAAACGTAAACTTCACCGCACCTGACCTTACAAAATCACATTCGAACCTTATTTGAACGTAGAATAATAATAACAAACTAGGCAGGCAACACGCTGTACAAAACAAACGCCTCATTCCCTCCTATCCTCACCTAACCCCTCACCATGGGAAGGAATGGCATCACAACAAACCATTGCGCAGTATAGGCAATGCGGCGTCTAATTATGTTTAGTCTGAGCGTAGGCCACTGTTGTCACAGGCACGGACTGTAGATTCGAGATTAAAATGTAATGGCGGTAAATTTGAATGTATATAGTTACATAAAAAAATATGTAAATAGTTACGAGTAATTATGATACAGTGTGTCATGATGCACATTAGTCAATCGAAAAACAAAAATAGCACAGGAGGCCTGTCAAAGATAATTTTTAACAAAAATAAATTTATTAGAGGTTGACATTTAAGTAATGCTGGAATTGATCTTCTTCACTTATCAGATGACAACAAATATTGGTTAAGATACCGGCATCATGTAGTAATACCATGCCTACCAACAACTATAATTATTTAAGAAATTCCAAAAAAAAAAAAAATAATAATAATAATTAGTTCAGGGTCGATAAGTGTACTCTTTGGGTACTTCTACCATTAAATTTGTTATGACTTACTAGTACCTACATTATAGTTTATTACTGTTACGGATAAGGGACCAGCTATCTGGTAATATAATGCCCTAGGGAGACAATTCATAGTTATTTGTATATCAAGGCCGCGAAATCATTCTTTAGCGTACCGAGAGAAAAATTGTCGCCCAGGCCGCTTGCGGCCGAGGCAAGACAATTTCGAGGGCGCTAAAGGATTTGTCCCCCCCCCCCCATTCTCACAGGGAATAATCGGTCAGACTTTTCCCTTGCATGACCTCTATTTTAAGAAAATTATATCTTAGTAGACTTATTTTGAAATATTTATATTATACGATTTATAAAGGTAATTTCTGATAAATAAATGTTTCACTATTTGACTCAGTTGCTACATCCCTCCCTTGTCAAAATTCGGGCTACGCCCTTGATTACAGCCCCCTGGCGATTAACAAGTCCACGGACCAGAGCCAGAGGCCCTCGGACTTGTAAACTTATTGCCCTCTAAACGGTATAAACATCTTCATAATGCCCTTCATCCATATCATTATATGCCTGATAGATTTTTCTTATAAGTTATTACTTATACATATTATAAGGCAATAATTAGCAATAAGTAATTTGCTAATGATGGAGATAATTGTGTCGCAGCGTTTTCTCAGGATGCGCAAATAATTAGGCGGTGTAAAGTTAATAAAAAAATAGTTATATTACACTAATTATTTACAGATACCAACAATACCAAAAGAGTAAAGTGCAGACTCTCGTATTGACTGCCAAGCATACCCCTTAAATATCTTGTCCTGTTGATGTGTGACATCGCCAACAGAGGTAGGGAACCAATCTTATCAGACTGAACCGAGCAGCCGATTCGAATGAAAAATATTTTGGACAACCCTACCACGGACGAAACATGCACAATGCAGAGATGAAGACAGTAAGTAATATAAGAACGTAACATACTGAATATTATTTAACAAATATTAACATGTAAATATAAAAAAAATATAGAAGTATACATTCAATGTTTACATAAATAAATAATAGAAAATAACAATTTAAAATATTAAACAACATAAAGATCAAATATAGTGAGACACAAAAGTAAAATTCTCTTTATCACTATAATAAAGGCCGTGGGAGAACCATATTAACTAAAGTTATTATTGCAAAGTCCCGCAATACAAAAATGTAAAAATTATTAAAATATTCGGGGTATAACGGTTAATAATATAAGATTAAACTCAGAAGCAACGAGAATTATTCTTGTTTCAAAGTTTTTATTTAAAAAAAAAATTACTAGAAGCTATGACAAAACCATATTACTACCATTCATTACTACACACCCCCTGAATACAAAAATGTATTCTTTTTTAAATATTCAGGGGATGAGGGTTAATATATATAAGTTTAAACTGTGGAGCAGCAAAAATTTAATTTGTTTCAAAGTTTTTATTAAAAAAAATACTAGAAGCTGTGACAGAACCATATTACTACCAGTTATTACTACACAACCCCTGAATACAAAAATATAAAAATTATTGAAATAATCAGGAGATGAGGGTTAGTAATATAAGTTTAAAATCAGAAACAGCAAAAATTTGTCTCGTTTCAAAGTTTTTATTTTTTATAAAAATTACTAGAAGCTGTGACGAAACCATATTACTACCAGTTATTACTACACACCCCCTGAATACAAAAATGTAAATAGTATTGAAAATTGAAATATTCTGGGGTTAAGGGGATGACTTTAAACTTATATTATTAACCTTCATCCCCTGAATATTTCAATAGTTTTTACATTTTTGTATTCACGGGGTGTCTAGTAATAACTGATAGTAATATGGTCCTGTCACAGCTTCTAGTAATTTTTTAAAAAATAAAAACTTTGAAACAAGACAATTTTTTGCTGCTTCTGATCTTAAACTTATATTATTAACCCTCATCCCCTGAATATTTCAATAATTTTTATATTTTTGTATTTAGGGAGTGTGTAGTAATAACTGGTAGTAATATGGTTCTGTCACAGTTTCTAGTATTTTTTTTTTTAATAAAAACTTTGAAACCAGGCATATTCTCGCTGCTCCAGAGTTTAAATTTATATTAATAACCCACATTCCCTGAATATTTAAAAAAATTACATTTTTGTATTCAGGGAGTGTGTAGTAATGAGTGGTAGTAATATGGTTTTGTCACAGCATCTAGTAATTTTTTTATCCCCCAAATATTGAAATAATTTTTACATTTTTGTATTCAGGGGTTTGCAATAATAACTGTGGTTAATATGGTTTTCCCACGGCTTTTATTATAGTGATAAAGAGCATTTTAGTTTCGAGTCTCACTATACTTGATCTTTATGTTGTTTAATATTTTAAAGTGTTATTTTCTATTATTTATTTATGAAAACATTGAATATATACTTTGATGTATATATTTTTTTAAATATTTACATGTTAATAATTGTTAAATAATATTCAGTATGTTATGTTCTTATATTACTGTCTTCATCTCTGCATTGTGCATGTTTCGTCCGTGGTAGGGTTGTCCAAAATATTTTTCATTCGAATCGGCTGCTAGGTTCACTCTGATGCCAATCTTTCATGAAGAGTTGGTTCAAATTCTCAAATCACTATTGCTGGGTGGTATTTGATGACGCTGGTGAGATTTTTTCAGAGACTGGCGGCCTGCGTACGAGACAGGGCTGTACGTGCGTTAAACGTCCAGTACTCTGAATTCGGGATATTTAAGGACATAGCCTTGACGATGAACATTCCTGGACCTAGATATTCTCTGCTATTGGGTTTATTAGAATGGCAACAAAATTCAGTCTCTTGGTACAATATTCTATTTGCTGTACATTGTGTAGGGGAATTTTTTAAATCTATTTAACTAATAAATGTTTAATTTGTATTATACGGCAATAATTAGCAATAAATTAGCACTAAATTACTGCGTACTAGTTTTTGTGGTTTATTAATGTGGTACCTCCAGCGTGAACTTGGAGGTACACTTGTAAATTACTTACTATCTTCATAACAACAATAGCAATAAATTTGTGTTATACGGCAATAATTAGCAATAAATTAGCACTAAATTACTGCGTACTAGTTTTTGTGGTTTATTAATGTGGTACCTCCAGCGTGAACTTGGAGGTACACTTGTAAATTACTTACTATCTTCATAACAACAATAGCAATAAATTTGTGTTATACGGCAATAATTAGCAATAAATTAGCACTAAATTACTGCGTACTAGTTTTTGTGGTTTATTAATGTGGTACCTCCAGCGTGAACTTGGAGGTACACTTGTAAATTACTTATTATCTTCATAACAACAATACCAATAAATTTGTGTTATACGGCAATAATTAGCAATAAATTAGCACTAAATTACTGCGTACTAGTTTTTGTGGTTTACTAATGTGGTACCTCCAGCGTGAACTTGGAGGTACACTTATAAATTAGTTATTGTCTTCATAACAACAATAGCAATAAATTTGTGTTATACGGCAATAATTAGCAATAAATTAGCACTAAATTATAGCATATAAATCATATCGTTATTTGAAAGTGGTACCTCTAACTTCACGCACCTATCTTTTACAACTTTTATTTGAATGATTTTCTTCTATTTCATATAATAAAGAAAATAATCAAGGTGTCACGTATTCGAGAAACACCCCTGTATACAAAATGTCCCAGGACGAGCTTACGCTATCGTTATTTTAAAAAGTATTCAATATTATTTTACGAAATTTGGTATCTAGTGGTTCTCCAACATGTCCGTTTCAACTAAAATATTTTCAAAGCAGTAGCACTTCCCGTTTAACCGCCATGTATGACGTAGAATTAAGCCGAACCAATAATTGGCCGTAAAGCAATAACATCGGCACGTCCAATAGTAACGGCATTTGCGGGTAATTTAAACATGACATATCATCTGACGTTTGAATAATAGTTTGGAGGTTAATATTTTCATTTGTCATTTTAATCTTATACGAGTATAAGCTAAGTTAAAATCCTTCAAATCCTGCTTAACAAATCGAAATACGTAATAAAAGTAACGGAAACCACGCAAATTGTAAATAATAAAGAAGAGAGACAGTGACAGAAAAATGAACTAATGTCGAAATCAAATTAAAACTCGCTCTCGCTCGCCATCTACAGGTTACATTCTTAAATATGCATCCCTTTTTGCAGTTCAAAACAATGACGTCAAAGAAAATCTTCTTTCTTAATTTATTAAAAACATATATTTTTTAAAATAATATTTATATTTTTACGTTCTTTTTCAACTTTACTTTAGGTATTTAGTGATAGATGTCAGATTTTCAGTACTACGCAAGTAGCCTCTTACGAAATAATTTTATGACAGTTACTGAAAGCGCGTTGCTGGGTAACCGCCCGACGCCGAAGGCGGAGGGGTGTTACTTAAAAGCAACGTGCTTGAGGAAGTTGTGATAAAATTATAAGTATTTATCAATGATCGAGGGATATTCGGCGAAAATTTTATTTTGCAATTTTTAATTAAATTTACGAAGAATTTATATTATTTTTTTAATTATATAAAATTTTTGTAATTATAAAAGTAGCTATGAATATGTTAAGCGTGAAGGGTGTAACGTTAATAAGATTGACACAACGAGAAGACAAGACACATTCAGTTTAATTATATAAACGTTCAATAGTAATAATTTTATTAATTGAAAATATTCACTGCCATACAGTGAAAACGACATTTCAAATAAAACAATTAATCTTTAATTATCTGTCAAAAAGTGTTTGTTACTTAACAACTTAGTGACGTAAGTTTTAATTGTCTTAGGATAATTAACAGCTATAATATCCCGAGGACATTGATAATTACGAAATAATTTTATGACAGTTACCGAAAGCGCGTTGCTTGGTAACCGACCGACGCCGAAGGCGGATGGATGTTACCTAAAAGCAACGTGCTTGAGGAAGTTATGATAAAATTATTAAGTATTTATCAATGATCGAGGAGTATTCGGTGATAATTTTTTTTGCAATTAAATTTACGAAGAATTCGTATTTAGCAAAATTTAATTATAAAATCACCCAATAGATGTCAGTAGTAGCCATGAATATGTTCAGCGTCTAGTGTGTAACGATAATAAGATTGACATTGACACAAGAAGACAGGACACGTCCAGTTTTATTATACAAACGTTTAATAGTAATAATTTTATTAATTGAATCGTTATTTTTACTGCCATACCGTGAAAATGACATTTTCAAATTAAAACAATTAATCATTAATTATCTGTTAGAAAGTGTTTGTTACTTAGCAACTTAGTCCTAGGATAATTATAAGTGTAAGTATGTTTTGATTGGTTACACGTGATCAGAAATACAGAGATTTAATTAAATAATTTTTAACCAAAAAAATTTCAGTGGAAGTTTGTTTTGATCGGTTACTTTCGCACACGTGATCAGAAATACAGGTATTCAATTGGATAATTTTTTAACCAAAAAATTTTCATTGTAATTGGTGCAACTTAACAGTAATAACACTTAACAAAGTGTAATACAGAGAATTTATTTTAACATGCAGCATGGTTACACACTACTGTCAAAAAATGACAGCAATTTAACATTTGTCCATTTTAAAATGCAACATACAATTTTTTTTAGTTATGTATTATCAGTATTAATTTTCTATAAATTAGCCTACATACAATTAACAAAAATTCAAAACTTTAATATAGCACATCTTAACAAACTTTGGTATATAAAAATTCATAATTTTAATGTAATAAATGTTCAAAAATGCAAATACCTCCATTCACACTGAGGCAATATCCTAGTTGATCGTAGAAAGAATTGACACCATTCCATTTGTGATGTGTTCTGGAGGTATCAAATGTGCTGCAACACTGTTTATAATGTTACATTTTAAAATGGACAAATTACACTGCTGTCATTTTTTAACAGTAGTGTGTAATCATGGAAGTGAGGAACCATATGTTGAATTTTAAAATAAATTCTCTGTATGTGACGATCTAAAAAGCAAGATCAAATAACACAGACTATACCAATGAAATATAGGTACAGTAATTTTTTTTAAAGATGTCCGATCAAGATCATCTACGAATTGTATGAATTAAGATTTTGTTGTCAAATTAGTAGTGTCATTTATTTCGTCTTTATGAGGGTACATGAGATACAACTTTTATTAAATGTAAAACCAAATATGCGAAAAATACTTGGAAAAATAAGATATTACCCAGTGACAGAAAATAACGTTATTTCACGGCTATGAATCAAGGTCGAGATCAAGGTAATATATCTGAATTAATAAATAAACTTATGTTACAGCGAAAGTATTGTCAACAAGGAGCATCATATTAAAGTGGAATGTCCTAAATTAATCGGAACAAAATGAATTTTTGGAAGACAAGCATGTTAGATTATTCTTATCGCACACGCTTCTTGGAGAGAGATTAACGAGGAGGATTAATATATATATATATATATATATATATATATATATATATATATATATATATATATCAATTTGATAATACGTTCATGATAGAAAGGACCTTCACCGCACAACTTTTAAAAATTTTACTGTACCTTCCTAATGATATTATTTCAAATTTCAAAGGAAAAAAGGAAACAGCCGCCAAATAGGATAAAATGTATTTCTTTTTTTTTGAACAGATTTTTACCATGTTATCAAATGTAGCTACCCATAATATTTGGATGGTAGGTACTACAACTGTATTTTTTACAAAATATTTTAATGATAACTAATGAATGTCAATAAAATTTAAATTTTTTGGCAAGAATTATAACTAAACAAAATAAAAAAAAAATATATATATTTACCTTCAGAATTATAGTAATCCTTTATGTACACTCATACTACTATTAATCAACGAATTTATAAAATTCAGATTTTTTATATTTCTATATTTTTTGTTATTTTTTTAATGATTTTTTAAAAGAATAATTCCATTATAGATGCGAGAGTACATTTATTTGCTACATTTTTGGTTGATATCACAATTTAATTTCACAGTGAGAACTTTTTTAACTAAATCCTTTTCAATTCTTCAACATCAAATGAGGTTATCTCAATTTGCATTATATTCTTGTTACACAAAGCAGGAAATTGATAAACAGTAGTATCATTGTATCCAGTGATAATACGTGTTGCCCTTGACAACAATTATGTGTACTATAAATATACGTTTTTGATTCTGTTCACATTATCTTGGCAATTCGCAACACAATAATCTTTGCAAATACAATGACGAAAATATAAATTTTATGTCTATTTTACTCAAAATGATCATAATGTGAGTGTATAAAAATATTATCATTGAATTCACAAAATAATCAAATAAAAAATGTTTCAATTAAAAAAAACTATTTTTTTTTCATGCCCGAAAAAATGCTTTATTTATAGATATTTACAATATATGTGGGATATAGATATTAACGCACGTATTGTGAATTGCCCTACGAGCCCGCAGGGCGTATTAGGTTAACCATTAGATTTTATTACCGCACTAACAAGACCATAACTAAAATGACAGTGATATATACGAGTATAAACTTATGTTAGTTGGGCGGGTTTACATTTTTAGCAAATTATAAAATCTACACAAATGGTTAGAAAATTCTACAGAATTCTTTCGGCTACTTTAAATATAGATTTAAACCTTTAAAAAATCTGTGGGCCCAATGACAGGTGATAACAGTTCGACCGGTATTTTGAGGGGTCATCTTCTAGTCCAGGGGCTTGTTCCACCAAAAACTTTGCACTTTTCATTTTTCATAGTGCCACCGTTGATATAATTTTTTTTGCAAATAAAATGTGAAAGTATTTGATTGTTTTTCTTTGGATAATTTGATTATTTAATTTTATTAATATGATCTGACAATTATTTTTATTTATTATCTTGATTTGACAATTGACATATTGACATATGTGTTCAAAAAGTGATGATAAAATTATGAAATAATTGGTAATGCCTAATAGAATTAAAGCTGGCATTACTAATAAAGGCGATGTAACCCAATATTAAATGGTGGAATACTTGAATATAACAATACCAGTTTTTGTCAATCTAATATCTATATTTTAAACTAATCGAAAGAAATTTGTAGAAATTTCTCACTATTTGCGTAGGTTTTATAATTAGTTTGTTGAAAAAGTTAACCGGTCCAACTAATATGAGTTTGGGCTCGTAAAAGAAAATTTACCCTATTTACAATTACCTACAAAGTCATAGCATTTGTTCAAGTAAAGTACCTAATAGTCATTTTTGTATCAATTGCGGAACACGCGATTCTGAAAGTCCATGTAAATACCAAAACACTGCGCTCATTTCGATAAATTACATTTGTTTCAGAATTACTAATTTCACACTTACTACATAAATATCTATTTCCGACAACCGTGCGTAAAGTGCATACTTTACGCATTCTTTAAAGTGTGTAAAGAGTCACTTTTCAAGCATTACTGTGTGAAAATGACTTTTTCGTACCTCCGTCCATTTTGACTAGTATTATAGAACTCAAAATCGTCCAGAAATGCGCTCTTGCTGACCTAGGCCGGCAAAAGATAGGGATGCCAACTTAAATATTTTGGAATTATCTGTCAAAATTTTGATTGCTTTTTACCTACCTATTGAAAATGTGACACTTTATTAAAAAGAACACTACTTTACTCGTATTGTACGATTACAGTATTAGTTGTAAAATATCAATTCACATTCGTTTTATTTTTGAGGTTAAAATTTCTACTCAATGAATACAAGCAGTAAATTTATTTTCAAACATTTTAACCTACAATGCGGATTATTGGGCTAAAATTGATTAGATCAGGTGTATTAGTATTAATTTTAAATAGACCAAATATGTGATTAGACTTTTTCGTTAACAATTTATTTTCTACTTTTGGTTTGAAAATTACTAGAATTTTATATAGATTTCCATTGCACAGAATCACAACATTATACTTGCACAATACTATGCAGCAAGCGATAAGCGACTACGGAGTTGTGTTGTGACAGTTTGGCGATATAATCAAGTGAAGAAGTTTAGTCCCAAAATAAATAGTATAGGAAGACCTTTAAAACATTTTTACATACAGAATAATCTCAACAGTTGTTTATAAATTATTTTTAATAGATTTATGAATACATAATAATGCAATTAATAATAAGGTAATTATTACACAACATAAACTTAATTATCTACATATTATTTAAAATTTAAATTTAAGGTGATATTTTGACAGTTTGAGATATGAATATTAGGCAAATTTGTTTCATTTAATTTGAGTTGTAAGTTATTAACTTCCGAATTTACATCAACAAATGTGGAAGGAACATTTACATTTAAATCGGAATTATCAATATGACTTGATGGCGGAAGGACATTCAAATTATCTACAAGAGAAGTGGACGCGGAGAGAACATGAGAATCAGTAAAATTTGATGATGATGAAACTTGGCCAACTAATTGATTTGTTATAGCTATTTTAGCTTTTAATGAATCCTCAATATAACCTTCAGCTACTGCAGTGCTTTTCCAACCGCCATGACGTTTCAATGTGGTTATATCCGCCCCATGACCTGCCAATACAGTAGCACTGCTCCTTCTAAAACAGTAACCTCTGTATTGTTCTGGATTCTCAAGTTTAAGAAATTTGGCTATTTTAGACGGCATAGTACCAAAAGATAGAATACCAACAGGTTGACGACTACATTTATTTTTCGAATAAAAAAAAAACGCGTAAGTTTAAGGTATTGTGGTCTTAAAGATATGTATTTTCTGATCGTAGGTTCAGTGATGCAGGGTGTTCGAGGTTTGTTGGTTTTTGTGTCTGGTATTGTGACAATTATTACATCATTTTTATCTTGCACATCTTGTATGTTCATATGAACCAACTCATGTTTGTGGCATGCTGTAGACATGCCTATTATTACTGCAACCTAAGACGAAAATAGTATAAATTCAATATAAGGTAGTAATATGGAAATACTCATTTTTATCATGAGGTAGGTTTCATTTGGAACATCGTTACAAAATTTATTTATTGCCTCTATTTCTGGCACATAACCAACTTTAGACCTTTTTAAAAATGCTATCAATTTTGTTTATGTTTCAATATTATTATTGTGCTTAATATTGATAGTTGACTTCAACATTGAGAAAATTGACCACAATGTCAAAGATTCAAGAATTTTGGACTTGTGGTCAAAATACGTAAGTAAAACATACTCATTATAATCATTGCTTACGGAATTTTCATTGCACCAATTTATAAAAAGTTCGTATTCTTTCCAATATCTACTCGACGATTTTTTTGGCAATAAGTTATTGATAACATTTTCTGCTATTTCTTTAATATGCGCTGGAGTATCTATTGCAAATATGAGTAATAATATTTATTTAATAAATTAAAAGTGTCATCGGCACAAAAAATCTTGTGTATCACACGCCCAGAAACTGTTTTGCGAGATCTCGTATTTGCAGGCCTCGCTTTCAGCTCTGCCTTTCAAAATATACTCGGTCTCGCAAATGTTCAGTTTCTGGCCTAGTGATACAAATAACTATTGAAGCACTAGTGCGTGAAAAGTAAATAGACGTTGTTAGGCAACATACACAATCGTGAAACCAAACTTTGTAAATAATAAATATTTTTATCTGTAACAATCTGCAGGACCTGAATATTAAAATTACAACAAAACATGATTAAATATAATTTAATTCTGTAGATTTTATTTGATAACTGACAACTGACGTGATATTATTTTCGTTTTTGTGATCTAGGTTTGTATTCTAACCTATATCCCTATCTAAACCAACGCTATTTTTTACGAAATGAAGTACAACACTTTCTTAATTCTTAAAAAACAATTTTTAATAATTAATATTAAATGTATAAATTGACTAATCTATTTATCTCTCAGATTCTTTCAAATGTTTTAAGTTGCATTTTGTACAGTATTTTGAGAAAGAGCAATAATAGTATTTGAAGATGCCTGTACACTCAGTGTTATGAGAAATTTTGCGCACTAGTGCGCAAAGTGCGTTTTCGCGCGCGGCTCTTTTACTTTGCGCGCGGCCTGTTCGCAGTGTTAAGAAATAAACCACACGCAAAACAGGCATTCAAAAGATTTTTTGGGCAAACTGGGCAAAAAAATATTGTGTGTCCCACGACTGCACAAATAACGAGTATACAACAAGTGTGTAAAATAGTGTTTTCTGTCTCGTGTTATAATTTATAAAACATCGCATTAGATCAAAAAGTACTACTTTACACACTTGTTGCATAAATAACTATATTATTTTACTTATAGACCGTTGACTAGTGCTACAAGAAAAATGTATCATGGCATTTCAAATATTGACCCTTCATGCTTACTTTAACACCCTGAAAAACGATTTGCTGTTTTCCCCGGAAAAAAGACGATCTACTGAGCTGTGAGTCATCGTGGATCATGACCCAAATTTGAATGATATTTTAGAATCTGGGTATTCTATACCGGACTTACATTTTTTTTGTTGTCCGTTGACTAAAGCCCGGATGGAATGGCATGGATAATTTCTGATAGGTAAAATTCACAGCAATAAAAGGATTTAGTGCCCTCTGCAAGAATTGAAAATGGTTGGCATTTATTATCGGCTACCATTTACATATACATAATGTCATTTTATGCAGGTCCCACACAGAAAATACCTAGATTCTAAAGTATCATTTTTTAAAACAGTTTTAGGTCATGATCCACGGCTAGGTAGATCGTCTTTTTTCCGGGGAAGACAGCAAATCGTTCGCCAGAGTATTTAAAGTGAGTATCAAGGATCAGTACTTGAAGTACCATGATACATTTTTCACGTAGCCTCGGTCTATTTCTGTAGTAAATTTTGACTAATTTGTCGAATCTGCTTATGTTGTAATAATTACTTAATTGTAGTAGGTACATACCTAACCTAATCCTACATATTCTAAACAGTATACTATACTTCGTTTCACGTAAGAAAATGGTGATGGGAAGATAGGAGCAATTTTATCTTAATGTTTGATTGGATAATATTGGGGCATTATTAAGATGAGACTGTCCCTATCTTCCCACCACTATTTTCTTACGTGAAATGAAGTAAAGCAGATATTACTTACTCAGTTAATCCGTGGCTAGTAAACTTTGCAGAGAGAGATTATGGATTTTGAACTCTGCTCAGTGTTAGTGTCTTGCCTTTAGAGTTCCTTCCAATTTTGTCTATATCTAATTGCAAAAAAAAATTAATAGATTTTCATTTTTGTTCCAGGTATCAAGGATTAGTAGTCGTCAAAGTAAGTACTAAAATTATTTACCGGTTTCAGGATATTGTGTATGTTTACAAGTACAAAAGTAGGCTGATAACTAGGTATAGTGTTACTAGCGAATGAGAGTTGACATTTAGATTATTTAATAGATGTGGTTTCTTTTGAAAATATTTCCCTATATTTGATTTGAAAGGAAACTGACCCCTATTTATTCCGTTACAGAAGATTAAAATTGTACTCAATACGAGGAAGCATTTAAAATGACCTTAGCAATATAATTCAGGCATGTATTTAAAAATTTAATACCGCAAATTCTAGTTCGTTCGTCTCAGGTGTAAGCAACCCTCGAGTCGGAATTTCTGTTTGAGAAAATTCAAAATAATCCTATTTCATAGAATTGCCAAAATAAATAGTCAAAATATTTTTTTATAATCAACATAAACGAAAAATATAAGTATTTATTCCTCGACTGGATGAAAGTAATATTGGGAAAAACTTGGAGAAAAACAGTCTGATGAAAACTTTTGAAAAATGTTTTATTACATAGCCTTCTTCAGGGAAATGTAAATTTACTGAGTTGAAAATTTGTTTAAAATTGTTGAATTACAAAAGTATATTGTCAAAATTATTTTTTATAGAAAAATGTAAACCACACAGTTCATCTTCAGAAACAAGTATTGTTTTTGAAGAAGGCATATTTGGTGCCGAAACGTCGGCTATGTAATAAAACACTTTTCAAACGTTTTCATCAGACTGTTTTCTCGAAAAATGTTTAAAATATTTTACTCTTGTTTTAATATTCAGTTACCCTAGTCGGCCATCTATTTTCATCCAGACATAGAATTTGTATTTCTGTGCTTTCCTAGTCCAGTATTTAAATGGGTTCATGCAAAAATTTCATACCTGAATATTTCGTACAATTCTGTTCTTCTGTAGGGTTTCAAAAGAAACCACATCTATAAAAGAATTTAAACGTCAACTTTCATTTGCTAGTCATACCATAATAACTGAATCTGTACGGTAATATATTATTACTATAGTGACATGTCAACAACAGTCTACAAATGAAAATAAAATAAAATGAAATTATAATGCTCTTGATTAATACATACAGATACTGTAAGTGTATCGTTCTTACTTTATTCTAAACTAATAAACGAGGAATAAAGCACATAATTTGAATTTTAAGTAAAGTATCACTTCTAGTTGGTGTTGTTTCAAATTATATCAGAGTTTTAAATACCAAATTTGAAGAATTTTGGATCATATTTGAATATATTTTTTAAGAAAATCTGTTTATGGCTTTAAGTATAATACTATTTCCGGTTTATAATTTTAGAAAAAAATTAATATGTCGATTTCATTAATATAGAAGCCTTAATTAGCAAATTTGAAATGTTTTGGATTATATCATAATATATTTCACGAAAATCTGTTCAGAACTTCCAATAAAGTATCACGTGCAGTATATCAATTTTAGACATAATCTAATATGTTGTTCCCCTTCATATAAAAGTCTTAAATACCAAATTTGAAAAGTTTTGGAATATTTCATAATTCATTTCTTACGAAAATCTGTTCAGAGCTTCAAGTATAGTATCACTTCTGGTTTATCAATTTTAAACAAATCTAATATATTGTTCCCCTTCGTATTAAAGTCTTAAATACCAAATTTGAAAGGTTTTGAATTAAATCATAATATATTTTTCAATAAAGTTTTATTTATACAAAATTTAATATTATTTCTCTTGATACAAGTCAAATACTAAAATTGAATAGTTTTGGATTATATTTTAATATAGATTTTCACCGTAAAAATAGTAAAAACGTGTTGTGGGGACCCTAATTCGTGCTTATTCACTGAAAACTCATTTTGAGCATTTTCTCTGGGATTCTTTTTATAATTAAGTATTTATGACCCAATGCAAAAATAAATAAAACTAACCTATTATTTCCTGTTTTTTTTATGAGATCATCGATTTCTCTGTTAGGAGGCGTTATAGCACCAATGTTTATTGGGATTTTTTTCTTGTTTTGGTATCTAGAATTCCTTAACTCTTAAGAGACTTCCGAGGAAAAGAAAAATAAAATATAATCCAAAATCTCGTATTACGGACTTTACAATTTATTGGAACAACGAATTTGATTTAGTTTACAAATGATCAACCGGAAGTGATACTTTACTTAAAGCTCATTGCTATTTTATACATGGAATTGGCGGAAGGTCAAGGGTCATGTGCTGGCCACATCATATTTTTCAATTTTTGCTCAAAACTGGATGCCTATAACGAAAATTATTTATATTTCGAATCTGTTGACATTAAGCACAGTAAAATCCAATATGTACTTAAATTAATTCATTAAAGTATAAAAATATACTGTAACACGAAGTTATCAATACATACGAATTAACGGGATTAAGGACCTGGGACTATTAATTATAAAACGTTCGACATCGAAGCCGCGATTAGAGAGAAATTTATTATTATTATTTAGCCCAAAATGAACCTATTGATTTTGTACGAATTATCATGATTTTTCAAGGGACCGATGGTTTATAACGAATTAACGGGATTTTCGAATTATCGGGATACGAATTATTGGGACTACACTGCATATAAATAAATCATCACGGTTTAAGACTTTGGCGGCCCCAAAACAACATTTAGCATTTTGACCCCATTTACAGAGAATATTTGCGATTTTAATCAAAAGCAGATCTTTAGAAGTAAAAATTTGCATATTAGAGCATAGCTTGAGTTTGCAAACAAGCGAGGCTATAATATGCATTTTTTATCGAGGTGCATATTACATTTTTCTGTCTACCTTACTAATAATAGATCTAGAAGGGCAGTACACACATTTACAATAATATTAAATCGTAGTAGGCTTAGCGAATGAAAAAGGTTTGCGGACGAAAAATGGTGGCTTAGCGTACGAATAAGGTTTTGCGGACGAAAAAGGGTTGTGGACGAAAAGTGATAACATTCTGAAAAGTGTCATTTTTCGTCCGAAAGTAAGTACGTAAAATTTCACTCTTTGTTTAGGTAGACAGAAAAACAATTTATACGGACAGAAAAACAATTTATACGTTGATTTCAACGTTGTACTTATTTATAAATAAATAAATAAATAAATATATCATCACGGCTTATTACCCATTGATGGGTGTGCCAATCTGCATTGTGCACAGATATCGGTAATGATGAAATATATGCATAGTGGTGCACTCTCCACGCTAGCAATAAGTGCCCTGAGGTTTAATTCAAATAATATGTTACTTCATAAAAACATTATGCTAATCAATGTCTATTTTTTTCGGGATCGAATCGGACACCTGAATTACGGGCCTACATAAATTTTCTTTTTTATCTATTGGTTAATCCGGCCCAGATTCACGGCTTATTACCCATTTCTGGATATGCAAATCTGTTTTTATTTTCAGATTTCGATAAATACTGCGTTATCGGATTAAACGAAACTCAGTTACCATGGCTGCTAGAAAGGTCGTCGTATCCTAGCATTGAATGCTTACTCCATTTCTACCCTCCTTGGAACTGTCATAAAAATTCGAAATTTCTTATTTATTCCTTAAATTGGGTAAAATGTTTAAAATTGAGAGAATTTAACATCGACGATAATTAGAGATTGCTCAGAAAACAGAGATGAACCTTCATGAAAATATGTGTAGTTGGAAGATCATTAAAAATAACCTGAATAGGACCACAATTTTTTTTATTTCAGAGCTGTCAATGAACATGTGGAACACATTTTAAAGCTATTTAGCAAACATTAAATAGTTATTCCATTTGTGTTTGATTTCTTTACCTAAATACAATGAAAATGGCAGATATTGAAACAACTGTCATTTGAACGCCAAAATCAACGTACGTTTGGTTAAAACGCAATGTAAAATCTAAACCTTTGAAAACCCGTTACTTTGTACGCCCGTTATTAAAGACGTAACTTAGCGTTGTCGGAATCTTCTCGTACTTCATGCAAAAACTCCCTAATAACGATATATCTGTACCGTTAAGGGAGCTTACCAGACCACCAGGCGTCTCCTCAGGGGCTTTCTAAACAGTTGTGGAGGAAGCTATCTGAAAATTGGAAATAATGTCAAGTTTGATGTTGGTGGTAATCGGATCAGAACTGTCCGAATCTCAACCGGTCACTTAACAGATTCAGCCATGCGAACCCCATTTAAAACATAAAAATGGCAAATATATTTCTTTGATTATTTATTGACGTTTCTTAAAACCAATGAAATGCTTCATTGTATGGCAACAAGTTTTCGAAAGATCTGTCAAATTATTTTCAATTTATTCTGACTCTCTTGTTATATTATATGCTTTCTTTTTAGGGGGAAAATGAACTGATCTTACCTGGTACTGAACTGAACTGAAATACTACTAAAAAGAACAGCATATTTAAAAAAAAAGAAGTAGAAGATAAAAACATATATAGCATTATATTTATAATATGCTGAATTTGCTTGTGGTTATAGACTGTTGTAAATGTGATTTGATTTTGACATATTAAATTGTTTTACCTTTGAGCATTTAAATATGGATGTATTTCTTATGGTAAGGAAACATGACATAACGTTTCAAACTAATTAATTTCTTCTATTTATGTCATTTTAATATCAAATACATTCGGGATCAGTTCAGGATCTATTTGATCCTGTTTCAAAGGTGGTGCTACGCGGGGGCGGGGACGAAGAAAATGGGTAGTACAAGATCATTTACCCTTTTTTAAAAAGAACGATTTAGGGTAGATGCGTGCTAGTTGGAGTTGATCTTCTTGATAAAAAGAAAGCGGCTATTATTACTGGAAATATAATTCATTAGTCACGTGCTATATATTCCGCCAATCAACATTGACAGTTAATTTTGTGTATAAAAATATGCGATAATCTTTGTAGTGTATTTTACCCTGTAATTGGAGTATTGTTGGGTAATAAACTATTATTATTATTATTATTATTATTATTATTATTATTATTATTATTATTATTATTATTATTATTATTATTATTATTATTATTATTATTATTATTATTATTATTATTATTATTATTATTATTATTATTATTATTATTATTATTATTATTATTATTATTATTATTATTATTATTATTATTATTATTATTATTATTATTATTATTATTATTATTATTATTATTATTATTATTATTATTATTATTATTATTATTATTATTATTATTATTATTATTATTATTATTATTATTATTATTATTATTATTATTATTATTATTATTATTATTATTATTATTATTATTATTATTATTATTATTATTATTATTATTATTATTATTATTATTATTATTATTATTATTATTATTATTATTATTATTATTATTATTATTATTATTATTATTATTATTATTATTATTATTATTATTATTATTATTATTATTATTATTATTATTATTATTATTATTATTATTATTATTATTATTATTATTATTATTATTATTATTATTATTATTATTATTATTATTATTATTATTATTATTATTATTATTATTATTATTATTATTATTATTATTATTATTATTATTATTATTATTATTATTATTATTATTATTATTATTATTATTATTATTATTATTATTATTATTATTATTATTATTATTATTATTATTATTATTATTATTATTATTATTATTATTATTATTATTATTATTATTATTATTATTATTATTATTATTATTATTATTATTATTATTATTATTATTATTATTATTATTATTATTATTATTATTATTATTATTATTATTATTATTATTATTATTATTATTATTATTATTATTATTATTATTATTATTATTATTATTATTATTATTATTATTATTATTATTATTATTATTATTATTATTATTATTATTATTATTATTATTATTATTATTATTATTATTATTATTATTATTATTATTATTATTATTATTATTATTATTATTATTATTATTATTATTATTATTATTATTATTATTATTATTATTATTATTATTATTATTATTATTATTATTATTATTATTATTATTATTATTATTATTATTATTATTATTATTATTATTATTATTATTATTATTATTATTATTATTATTATTATTATTATTATTATTATTATTATTATTATTATTATTATTATTATTATTATTATTATTATTATTATTATTATTATTATTATTATTATTATTATTATTATTATTATTATTATTATTATTATTATTATTATTATTATTATTATTATTATTATTATTATTATTATTATTATTATTATTATTATTATTATTATTATTATTATTATTATTATTATTATTATTATTATTATTATTATTATTATTATTATTATTATTATTATTATTATTATTATTATTATTATTATTATTATTATTATTATTATTATTATTATTATTATTATTATTATTATTATTATTATTATTATTATTATTATTATTATTATTATTATTATTATTATTATTATTATTATTATTATTATTATTATTATTATTATTATTATTATTATTATTATTATTATTATTATTATTATTATTATTATTATTATTATTATTATTATTATTATTATTATTATTATTATTATTATTATTATTATTATTATTATTATTATTATTATTATTATTATTATTATTATTATTATTATTATTATTATTATTATTATTATTATTATTATTATTATTATTATTATTATTATTATTATTATTATTATTATTATTATTATTATTATTATTATTATTATTATTATTATTATTATTATTATTATTATTATTATTATTATTATTATTATTATTATTATTATTATTATTATTATTATTATTATTATTATTATTATTATTATTATTATTATTATTATTATTATTATTATTATTATTATTATTATTATTATTATTATTATTATTATTATTATTATTATTATTATTATTATTATTATTATTATTATTATTATTATTTGGGTTTATGAACAACGATGAAAATAATACATTTCTAAATTTAACCATATTGTAATACAATATATGAAATATTAGCAGCACACATAATGTGTCACAAAAATTCATTATATTCTCTCATTAAATATAAGCTCCTGATATGATTAATAATCGAAGATTTGCTCGTGAAACCGAAGCAGCACATTTCATTCGAGAATATCTTTGATGATAATCATATCACTTAAGTGATAATAATTGTTACATTACGTATGAATATAAATGTTTCATATACAGTGTGTCTCACAACTCTCGTATGAGGAAACACGAGACTGCACTTGGATGTGTAATTTCGAAGAAAAAGAATCTAGCTTAAAAGATATTCGAGAAAAGACGTCTTAAAATTGACCAATCAGAGACCTACACCTTTAACGTGTGTTTGCCGTAATTTTACTACTAGGGTTTTATACAAATCAAATCTTTAAAATGTGTGGGCGACTGTAGTTTTCTAAAATGTCAGTGTCAAATTAAATTTAGAACCACCATTTGTTGTTTCAATCTCAAAGAATTCAAATGACAATAATATTTTCGTTTAACACATTTTACACAGCTGCTACAACACGTTGCACTGTACGATGATGATCTAGGATGACACCTTCGCTAACCTAAATTTGTTGACAGTGAAAAGTCAACTCTAAAGTGTCAAAATTACAGTAAGTCAAACAAATTTTGTAACTCACTAGTAGTATTTTTAAAACCTAGCAACCAGTTTTATTTTGTAATAATATCATCACACCTCAAGATATCCTTCAGGGATTGGTGGATTAAAAAGTCTTGTAACTCCGTTATGCAAGCAGCCGTAAATTATTTTCTTCTATTTGTTGGCCACCTATTGTCGTCGGCAGTGTCAGTTTCGTCTGGAGCGCGGGTTGTGAGACATTCTGTATAAGTATGCATTGAAAAAAAAAAAAATGCTGTATCTCTAAAGATTCCCTTCAGAGCACATGTTATGTAAATGAAAATTTTTATTCTATAGAGGTGTAAAATGTACCGCTTGTGTAATTTGAAATTAATGCATAAAACGATACCTACTTTAGTTATTGATAGTGTGTTCTGTATACTGCCTATCTGTTTATAATCGATTAGTTTGTGTTGGTATCTCACACTATCATGTTAAATCAATTAGGAATGCCTATGATGTGTGCGGTATACAGTTTACATCTCATAGTAAACCGCACGTCGATTTCACGTGTCCGATCATCTAGTTACCATAGCAACACATCATACCTTGCGAAGGGATTGAAGGGCTTATAGCTTCATGTAACATAGGGAGAAGCGTTAGAGGGCGTACAGTACCAAGTGATAATAACTCAGATTAGGAAAATTTATTATGGTATATTAATTAATACAGTGTTTCCATATACAGGGTGAATACTTGAGAGCCGAACGTAGCCAGTTAACACGGGAAAATCGTTTTTCACATACTGTTGTGCCCCGTTTCAAATGACAACTATGGTTGTGGTTTGTGGTATCAGTAGAAAGATAAAAAAAAATCTGCATCAAATGACACTAAATAAGAAGAGTCTAGTCGTCGTCGTCGTCGTCAGAGCGCCGCGGACCCCGAAGCATCACAGTATGTTCCAAGCGCCCGTTTACATGTAGTTTTGAAAATGGTTTCAGTTTTCAGACAAAATTTCGCGAAACTGTTTACATGCAATTTTCAAAACAGGTTCACAGATTGATTTTAAAACAGTTTCGGCGCATGCTCATTTGGCTGATGTAAGTAACAAATCCTCTTCACACCAAATTCTTCATTTTGCCATTATTCCAATTATTTTTTGTACTTTGCACCAATACGCACTAAAATTACACAACTGTCAGTTTATTTGTGGGTTAGTGACACTATATTACACAGAGCGACAGACACGTTATGCTATGTACGCAAGCGCAATATCGAAACTGAATATCAAGTGTTTACATGAGTAGTTTTGGTTTGAGATGACTCAAAACCGTTTTGACACTGTATACATGGCGTTTTCAAAACTAAAAACGTTTTGAAAACGGTTCGAAAACTGCATATAAACTCAGTAAATAGTTCTTAAAATATGTGGCCAACACAAGACTTTTTGTCAATTCTATGTTTGTTGTTCCAATAAATCGAAAAGTATGTAATATCAAATTTTGGATTATATTTTGTTTTTTCTCGAAAATCTGTTAAGAGCTCCAAATTAAGTACCATTTCCGGTTTATCATATAGGTATAGTCAAAATCTAATGTTGTTTCAAATTATATACGTGTTTTAAATAGCAAATTTGAGAAGTTTTGGATCATGTTTTAATATATTCTTTCAAGAAAATCTGTTTTTAGCTTTCTTGTAAAGTAGTACTTCCGGTTTATAAATTTTAAAAAACATGTAATATGTCGTTCTCATTAATATAAAAGTCTTAAATACCAAATTTGAAAAGTTTTGGATTGGATATTAATTTATTTTTCGCGAAAATCTGTAAGCTTGAAATAAATATCACTTCCGGTTTATCAATTTTAGCCAAGATCTAATATGTTGCTTCTCGTTATATAAAAGTTAAGAGTAAATACTGTCAGTCTATGTTTTCGCCAAACCTGCTAGCAATTTGTCTAATTTGTTTCTAAATTTTTGTGGCGGTGGAAATGAGTTACAGAGGTTTGTTTAGGCTAATTTACATAGTTAATGTTTGCAATATATTTTGCTTATTACCTGGTTTTTCAAGAATATATTCTTCAGTCAGTAGTGCTATCCTGCAGGAATAGTTGGTTGCTCTTGTTCTTTGTTTAAAATTCCAATATTTTCCTCTACGCTTCACAGACCAACTGAACACCAGCCGCACAGCTTACTTCGTTATAAAATTTCTGAAATGATTACAGGTCCTTATAAATGCGCTGTTATAGTTTGAACTGGTTTTATCCAGTTTACTCCTGTTGTATCCGGTTGAAACTAACTACGGTTAACCACAGGATATCCTGTTGTGATTAAAACAAGCTCATTAGTGTACATCCTGTTGTTTATTTTTTATCGTGGTTGTTTCCTTTTTAATTATCACACTTCCTGTCGCCAATCTAACTGCGGTTATCATTTAACTACCTCATTGGAGCACACCATTCTGCTTATCTAACTGTGGTTGTTTGCAACTTTCTTATAACTATTTTTAATAATCTAGAACCACGCAACAGCTAAGGTCATATACAGCAGATAAATTTTGATAAATAAGAGGTCAAAGAGATGACAAGACGAATATAACTAAGGTTATCATAATAACTAGCTCATTAGAGCACAAAATGGTGCTTATCTAACTGAGATTAGGTTTTTTTGCTTCCTTATCTTTATTTTTAATGATTTATATCTGCATAGGTCCTAAGGTCTAATAAAACCAATGAATTTGGATGAATATGTGGTCATGGATATGATAAAAGTGAACACTAATATTCATACCCGAGCGGAATTTGAACCTTAAGATTGTGAAGCGAAATCGTTTATTCTACGACCTATACTATCTTGGTCGGCTACTTTCTTATCAAAGCTCTTATCGGATTGTGGTTAGAAACTTTCTGTTGGAAATGAAAACAAAATATCAAAGACCAACCGACCCGACGGATTCCCTACTCACGCGCTCTCACTAGCCGCTGACCGATTATAAAATACTGTCCCACACGCAGAACAGCAAGAGTTTTGAGCGCGCCACGGCGCCACTACTTCAACAAGCTCCACTGTTTAGCTTATTCACTGCCAGGAGCGACAAAGGTTTTTATTCATGGAGCCCTAACCATATTAGGAACTGTGCCTGTCGCCAGAGACTCATCCGTAGCTTCTCGCCCGAGCTACCACATTATTTTGATTTTTGATTTTGATAGAATACAAATATGTCCTTTTATTTTCTATGTGATTAATATATCTATAAATTATAACATGTTCCGCGTTTATCGTTTGTGAAACTAATGTAGGTCCCACGTATCTTTTAATTTTTATCTTTCAGTAATACATTACTAAATATTTCAATTTCCTCTCATGACTTATTTGCAATATGATACTTTTTTTACATAACTTTTTGGAATTTAGATCTAATTCCTAGGTCCGCTTTTACGACCTCCGGTCAAAATTGCGGTTTTGAAACAGTAGGATAACTCCCAAACCGCCAATCAAAACGAACCCATTGCTATGGAAACTAACGATTAACTTTTGGTTTCCATAACAATGGGTTCTTTTTATTGGCGATTGGGAGTTATCTTACGGTTTCTGAAACCGAAACTTTAACCGGAGGTGGTAAAAGCGGTCTTAAATGCTTCAATTCTGCTTTACATTAATTACCGATGTAGTTAATGAAAGTACTGATCATGTTAGGACACTAAATCCTTGAAATAGTGCATAAAAATGTACATCGTATAATGAGCCGGTTACACATTTTTAAAAAGTATTTTAAATGAAAGTTTATGCAATATTTTTCATAGTAATATAAATAATAATAAAAATAATAATAATTTATTTTCGTAAATAATTTAAAAAAAGATTGACGCCAGAAATAGTCATGAAAAATAATCCCCCACTCCTGTGACGTCGGAGCACATACAGTACGTCATTGTAGCCAATAGAAAAAAAGTTTACGTTATTTATATAAATAAAAGTAGGCGATAGTTTGTCACATGTTAAATTGTATGTGCTCTAACGTCACGTTACACAAATTTCAATAATTAATTGTAAAATATCTAATGGATATTTTGTTATATTTTCAAATTTGAGGCTCTTTAAAGAACAATATCTTTTAAAATTTACTACTTTGAAGTAATATAAAAATTCTTGCAACAGCCTTTTTTTTTGTTCTGCGAATGATTTTTTTGTCTCCATCCAGTATGAGTTGTTTGAAATATGTGTAAATAAATCGTCCACAAACACTTTATTACCGACCTAGGCTGGTATAAAATACATACTTTTATGGTTATTCATTGGCATTATTCTTTGATAAAATGTCAATTTCTGATTATTTTCAACACAAGAATTAGCAAAATGTTTACAAATATTATGTTACCAACGTTTAAAACCTTAGTATTTAATATTTGAACAACAAAAATTGATTGTCACTATAAAATTTATGTATTAAATGTCATCATACAGCGATTTCATTGTATCATATAAAACTGTATTGTTAATACAGGATGTCCCTTGAGGAAACCGACAAACTTTCACTATGTATTCTAGGGGTCTTCCTAAATAAAAAAAAGTTTATATAAACTATCGATCAATTCTTCTTTGTTTTAGAGATATTGACAGAAACACGGAAAATCTTTATTTTTTATTTTTGTTATTTAAAAACTCGTCAACATAATTAAATCTCAATTATAGAGTGGGGTCACATACAGAAACATCCGTGCCGTAGTGGGATTCGAATCCAGAACCCTGAGCGCATTCTTGACTAAGAGGCGCTGCTCTAACCATTTTGCCACCGGAGTCGACAAATCTTGAATCAAAAAATCTATGCTAATAAAAATACTAGGTAAGTAGCCATTGTCCACCGATTGTTTTGTGTGACGTATTAATAGCACGAACTATCAGAATTCTCTAAACTTGCCTTCGACGAACACCGGTCTTGCTAGATATTGTGCGAATGTTTGTAGATGGATTTCGTTCAACTGCATTTAAGGTGGATTATGCAGCCTATACTTTTTATTTTACTTTTTCTTTTACTTTATAAAAGTTAAATGTGTTAATATATGTACTGCTTTATGTGCACACTTTTAATTTTATTTGAAGACCTTAAGTTGACCAACATTCAACTTAAGACCGTTAAAGTAAAAGAATATCACATCTGCGCAACTGAGCTCCACTTCACAACCGTCATCGTGTTGTGTATTTGTTTTTGTGCGTAGGTTTTAGGTTATGCAAACGAAAAATCAGTAAAGAACAAGATTGTATATTATAAGATTTAATTAAAAAATATCCCCACTGATAAAGCAGATATTTTATTCAAGGATAAAGTGGCCAAAATGAATGTTTGGAAAAGTATAGCGTCTGTATTAAATTAAACTGGTTAATATATTTACCGAGATATTTACTTACTAAGTAATAATATTTTTGTATGCACAAATTATTACATTCTTGTGCATTGTAACAGGATATATTTACCTATTTACATTTGCGACTATATGCCAGACAAATCACATCTGCGCATGTGTATTGAATGCTTTAAAGTAGCTGCAGAAAATACCAAACTTAAAGTAAAAGTAAAAGCAAAAAAGTAAAATAAAAAGTAGACTGCATAAATCCACCTTTAACAAAATATCATCTTGTTGATAATAATCCCATACATTTTCTAAATGTGGACGTGGACAACATCCTGTTTCTCTCAAATATTCGACGATATTCTGTTAATACAGCTCAATCGTTTCCATTACGAAAACCGTACAAAAAGACTATGTCAGCATATACCACATTAGTGAAAGTTCTAGGCATAATTATTGGTGCTCCTTGGTTAAATGATTAGATACTTTGACAGTTCGTGCTACTGATACGTCAAAACAATAGCTGAACAATAGCTATTTACCTGGCATTCTTATTAGAGTAGACTTTTTGATTATTAAAGATTTTGTGGGATTCTGTTGGTATCTCCAAAACGGATAAGAATAATTTATATGACCTTTTCTACTTATAATGACCCGTAGAATACATGGTGAAAATTTGTCGGTTTCCCCAGGGGACAAAAACAACCAAAACGTGATTTCACAAAGAAATGCATAATTATAAAAAATGGCTTATTATTCAAATCGTTTACTCCGGTGCATGTTTTTGTTTTTATTAAGTTAATTTTTATCAAGGTTTTGATCTCATTTGCAGTCTTTTCTTATTTGCAGTTTTAATCTGCTTCTTTCAGTTACAATTAACAGCACTAATTAATTTTCAGTATTGTTATGAATTTTTTCCTGGATGTAAAATGTTCAAAGGTTGCTTTGATCTGAACGCGGTAAAGAGTGGCGGTTTCCAGCAGTCCCACCCTTCAGTTTTGCTGCTCATGAATTGCATCAAGGCAGCCATGAAACTTTCAATTCACTTGTTGGAAACACGGCAGGCAAATCTCGGAATTGAGTTTGCAGAAGCAGGAAAAGTTTTTCGATATATTTGTCAAATTTGTAACCTGATGATGTTATGAAAATTAGTTTTGAATTAAGTTTCTGGTTTTTTAATATGAAACTCTAAGAAGTTTATACACCAGCGATACGCTTATTTATCATTAGTCAATTAGAAAAGTAAAAAGAACAGGGGCGTATTTATTTTCATCATTACATAAATATATACATGTACACAACATTTTAATTAACAATGCATTATTAGACAAGTCTACATTTTCTTTGAAAATTAAATTAAATAGTTAATCTTAATCAGCGGCAAATTGTAATATGATTTGGAATTTTTTAAAAATTTTCCTTATCTAAACCAGTCAAATCGCAGGTAAAATATCCAGATCCAGATGTGAGGTGACGTACTGTTATATTATTTCAATTGAAATGAAATGCACGATAAAACGTACAGCTCATCGTTTTTACAAGTATTTTTGTAATAAATATTTTTTTCTTAAAATAATATCATTTCTATCAAATGATAAAAAAATATGAAATTAAAGTACACAGATAGACTCACTACAAGTGTCCATCTACTATGAATAAAATATGTAAACAAATTCGTATATTATCACGACTATACCCACTTCTGAGTATGTTAATCCACATTTATTCACAGATTTTAGTTAAGACAATATATCTGTACTACTATGTGAACCAGACTTTAATCACGGAATCTCGAAGTTGTCGTGAAAAGAGCACCACAGAGATCACTTTTGTTTTATTTGATAATGTAGCAGGTAGAGTTTTACCGTACAGTTTGTATGGAATAAAGGCATAAATACAATTTTTTTCCTAAAAACCGTTAAGTTGTCTATTTTTATATACCTACTATATTTCGAATAAAATGCGTTGTTACAAATTTTATTTCTACCTTTATTTATACAAACTGTAAAGCTATTTAGGTATTTATACTTTATTTATGTGAAATAATAACAATTTTACTATGATAAAAAACAATACGTGGAAAATCATACTTTCTAGCGAAAGGAAATGGAAACACGAGTAATGCTCTTCGAAAAATTCCACCTTTCGTGATGTCTTGATTGCATGTGAACGTAAGTACATACTTCTTATATGTTATACTTATTTCCGTGAAACCAAATAAATCAAGAAGTCTCGTCTAGTCGTCGTCTATGTATATTATACGGTCTAGACAGGGATAAAAATATATTTTCCTCACTTCAATCAAGAAAAATATAACTTTGCTCTTAAATTACTTTGAGAAGAAATGATACACTTGAAATGAAATATCTTTTGTAATTACCTAGACTAGTAATCAGACATTAAGAAGCAAACTTACAGTTCTGTAACAAAATAGTTATTTTTGCAAGCAAAATAAAAGAGTGGTGTACTATTTCTTCGAGCATTCTGTCATTTCAATTGAAAAATTTCAAAAATGAGAGTTTCAAACCTTAAATTTCATGAAAGTTTCATAAGCTACACTGCACATGCGCCGCCCAACTCTATGCAATAAATTTGCGCAGATGACATGCATGCGCTTGCACTTATCTACGTGCGAGTTATGTTTGATTAATCTACATGCTGGAACTTGTATATTTTTCGAGTATAAAATTCAGGATTCAGTGATTCAGTACAGTTTAAGTATGGTGAAAATGAAAGGTAGAATTTGGCGATATTTCAAAGAAATAAATACAAAAGACAAGATACTTTCTATTTTATATAGTATAAAATTTTTTAAAAATTTTGAATTACATTTTGAATAATAAATTTTCATTTTGTTTTGAAGCATTTGCTTTTTTATTTATTTTCAAATTAGTTAATTTCCGATCCAAATATTTCAAATTCAACTGACAAATGTTAAGTTCTTTGAAATTTAAATGAAACTTTCAATAAAATATTCAGTGAACTTTAAAAAATATAAATTTCCGAAATTTGCACATCACTAGTCATGTGTTATTAATAAAATTAATTAGCAAACTAAGTGTAGCGTAAAATAAATTTTCTAGTTGTCTTCAACACGCACTTTCTAGGGTAAGATATCTTTTACAAAGCAAACCGCAACTGTTCTCTCCATTAATCTTCAGTTTCAGGAATGTTGTGATGAATCTGAAACTAACTTGAAAATTAACGTTAACAGAGTCCTGTGACCACTTTTATCTTTCAACAACGTGATAAATTGGTATTTAAAAATATTTACTAATAATTGTGCTATATGTAATATATTGATATAAAATTTAAATATTAGTTAATGGAAATATATGGGGGAAAAGTAAAGTATGGTATCATATAAATTAAATTCTTGATTCATATTTTATTTTAATAAAAATATTTTACTTGATTTTGTTACATGTGTGCACAAAGAGTTATAATGAACTGAATACTCTTACCTAATTCTATACAATATTTATACCATTTCTTTTCCTACATACAATATCTTATATTTGTGGTAGTTAGTTGTTTTTAAGGGAATTCCGACTGAGAAGTCCTTGTGAAAAACAGGATACAATGATTAGAAAATAGCCATGGAGCTTTATATAATTTATATCTAAAAAGTATGTATGTCAATAGAGTGCAAGAAAGAAAATAAGAGCAATGGTACTTTTTTCTGGTAAAGTAGGTAAAATCTGCAGAGATATTCGAAGAATGCAGCAATAATTTGAAGAAAGTTGTCTAAGTGGAAGCAAAATCTATGAATGAAAAGATCGTCTTAAATACGATAGCATATGTATCTGTGATGAAGAGCATTCAGGAAGGCCTTCCACGATCTACATACGAGGGGCACTGCTAAAATTGGCGGAATCGAGTACTCTTAGGCGCGGTTGCTAAAAACACAGCGGTATCTATGTGTTACTTAACTGCCTAACATGTCGGTACATTTTTACGGCGTGCTAGATACGAATGTTGGTTGTTGCTTCGAAACAAATCGGCATCAGTTAGTAATGGTACAAACCAATGAAATATGTGTTATTCCACAATTCACTAGATGGCAACACTATCTAAATGTTAATAAATGTTAACTATGTCAAAAAATATATATTTTTGAGGTTACATTTAAGTAAAAAAAATAATATTTTTCGCTGTTCTCTGCTTATAAATATTAAATCATACTTTTTATTTTAAAGTACAAGAGAATCAGAGCCGGTCTTAGGGTTTGCGGGGCTGTGTGCAACAATAAATGCGGGGCCAAGAAAAATAACTTTTACTTACTCATTATAAATATACACATGTACCATTTAATAAAAAAAAATAACTATAAAAATAAAAGCACAGAAAATTCAAAATTCAAAGAGAAACAAAAAAAACCTTCATATTTTAATATAATTTAATGTTGCGTGCTTTTTTCGCAGCAAAATCGTCTATAAATTGGGAAAAATCTACCCCATTACAAATGCTTTTTTCAATTGAAATTAACGATAGCCCAACTAGTCTCTATTGCGCTTTAGTCGAGCGTAGGTAATTTTTAATTAGTTTTAATTTAGAAAAACTACGCTAGCGCGGGGCTGGCCTAACCGCGGGGCCCTGTGCAGTGCACATTTTGCCCCCCCCCCATATATCCGGCTCTGAAGAGAATACTAAAGAAAGGAATTTCACGTCTTTCGACAGAAATCATATAATTTTACGATACGAAGATAAATTGGCTATTTTTGGTAAAATTATTTTAAATTATTTGGTTCACAGTTCTTCGAACAATCTGCAAATCATCTGCCACCATTATTTGAAAAATCCTTAAATAAAACGCACGAAACAAAAAATGAAGAAAGCATAATAATTGACCTGTACCCAAGAATCTTGAACAATATAAGTAATATTTTTGTAATTCTGCTTAAATTGATTTACTTTTCATAGTTACTGGTTTTAAATCCTCTTGTTCTTTAACTAAATTTCTGGCAAAATTATTCGAAATTTTTTAACCTTTCTTAAAACCACTTCATATCAAGGTTATTCCTTTTCTGAAATTTCTAGATTGAAATACGCGAATTATATTATTAATATTATTATTTTCTGATTTTAAGAAGGCGTTTTGAACATCAAAATTACTTCCGAGCAAAATATTACCAATATAACAAGTCGACAGTATGTAACAGTTAGGTAACTGGTCGTGAAGTCACTGTTATATTATGTAACTCAGCTTTCACGATGCATTTTAGGGTAACATACTTTCTAGCACGTCAATTCGTCAGGTACATATCTGTTACATGTAATTGTGTGATATCTGACGTTCTAGCACTCGGGCCTTAGTATTGCCAACATTATGCAATTGTCATTTTTGTAAAATTTGACATTTTATACTACTAATACATGTTGTGAAATAGACCTTTTAAGACAACCAGACCAAGGTTTCATTGAACATAAAATACATGTGCATCTTGACATGATAAATTCAATAAGAACAGTAACAAATTAAACAAAATGAACAGACTTCTAGATAAATTAAATACAAAGTTAACTAGATAAATATATTAAATCTCTATTCGATTACAAACCGAGCAATTTCCTTCCAACAGAATTTAATAAAGTTATAAATGTGTTTAAAAAATGGAAATTTTAAATCGTGATTTTCGAGTGTTGATTTTTTATGACTTTCGATACGGTCTAACACCACAGCAATGTGCTGAAAAACTTACTTTGGTATTTGGAGATTAAGCACCATCCAAAACTATGGTATATAAGATTCGCTAAATTCAAGCAAGGAAGACTAACGTATGATGACATCTTCGTGAAGGTCATCCATGTGCCTTTGTTGTCGCGAAGAATATTGATGCTGTGCGTGAAATGATTTTGGCAGTTCGGCATGTGACATATAGCGAGATAAAGGCATCCTTAAGTATTGCGGTGAAATAAATACATACGATTTTGCACGATCATTTGAATGTCAGGAAGCTTTGGCAGTTGTTGGATCCGTCACAATTTGAAAGAAGCTCAAAAACAAGCACGTGTCAAATGCTGCAAGGAAAGGTTAAAAAATTCGATCAGGGTCGTTCAAATTCTGTATGTTACATCGTAACAGGTGACGAAACATGGATATATTTATATGAACCTGAAACTAAACAATCGACTGTATGCTCGGGACACACGATATATGTAATGATCATTACGTTTAATTCTTAATTAGAGTTAATGTTCATTACGAAAAACGTAGACACACAAACACTAGCCGAAACTTCATGCACACACGCACATTGCCTACATGTTGCATTCACGTGGTCGTCTTTGATAGCTGATAGCCCGGCATTGTGAATGTTGTTTGTGTAATGTGTTAGTGTGTATTATAATAAACATGTCGAAAAAGACATTTACTTGGAATTTAGATATGGAAGATATTTTATTGGACATATGGGAAACAAATATTTCAAATCTTCGGAAACAAAAAAGAAACTCGCATGTTTATACATAAATGCCTATAGTTTTTAATTCAATGTCAAATATTGAATAATAATCGAATGATTAAAATTAATTATATTGTCTCTGTCTACATTCAGGATTGAAAATAAATTTTCATTAAAATAAAACAATCAATTCGTTCAAAACAACAACTCCAACCTCAATTCACTGATCGACAAATGACAAAACAGTCGGCGATGATAACCGAAGCCTTCCGATGACTCGTTTTGAAACTTCATCGCCAGATATGTTCATTATGAAGTTATCAATGATCATTACCTAAATGATAGTATGACAGACGGTAACTTAAGTATTAAATATTAATGATCATTAACTTCTGTCGTGTGTCCCGGGCACGGATGTTTTTAAATGAATCTAAACCAACAAAAATGGTGCGTTCACGAAGCGTCTCGAAAAAAATGATCGAAGGACAGTTAATGCTGACTGATATACTTCAATTTGTTTGCCGGAAGTTATCGCTGAAATCAGAAGAAACAACGTAAATCGGCGAATAATTATTCACCATGAAAATGCAAGCGCGCACACAGCAAATCGAACGGTTTTTGATCAGTCAAAACATTGAACTAATGAATGCCCATATTCGCCTGATTTATCATCGTCCAATGATTGCTTCTTATTCCCAAACATCAAAAATAAAATGCTTGGTGAATGATTTTATTGCCTGAGTAGGTCATTGAAGCATTTAAATCAGTTTTGAAGGTACCTCCTTCAAACTGGAAAAAGTGTTTTGAAGATTGGTTTCACCGAATGCAACAGTGTATAGATACTAAAGGCGAATATTTTTAAAAGCAATAAAGTGATTTCCAAAACGTAATGTATGTTCTATTTTACATTTTACGGGAATTTTTGTAGTGCCCCTCGTAACAGCTAGGGCTAGATAGTTGAGCAAATGAATCATGATCACCGAATTACAACTGATGGTATTGCAAATGTGATAGATATTAGCTAACAATTTTTAAATTGTGTGCTAGGTACCGAATCAACTGACAGGCACAAACAGATTTCAATTTCGTAAACTCATTTGAAACATTGGGAGGATGAAGCAGACGTGTTTCTAAGTAATGTAGTAATGTTCCATGGAATTATATTAGAATATATCCAGATGTGAGCGTCTCAAATGGAAGCGGAAATTTCCGAACGAATACATTAGGAATATTTGAGATCGGGTGTTCATTTTTCGAATATTTTTTTTTATACTTTCCAGATGAGTATGGATATTGGGATATACTCGTATTTTAATGAATTTCAAATTATATAACGTCAAATCTTTAATATGTGCCCTTCTAGTATCAAGAACTAAAGCTGTTACATCTATTAGCACTGTCGTACAACCATGTGTTAACAGTGTAATTTTTTTAATAATATAAGTAAAATTATGTTCTTAAATGGGGGTCTCACGGCCGCGTGCCTGAGTGTCTGGTCGCGATGGACCGGGTTCGATCCCGACTGACGCCAAATATTCAGAATTTTAAATGGCACAAAATTGGCCCCTATGGTGCACTCTTTACGCCAGCAATGAGTGCTCGTAAGGCGCTCCCTTGTAAACGCTCGCACGGTACAAATATGTCATCATTACCGAAATCTGTGTACAAAACAGATTTGCACACCCAGCAGTAGTCAATATGCCATGCCGTAATGATATATTTATTTATATACTTAAATTAATTATTAGGAATGAAATTTTTTATATTTAATAAAATTTTGGTAGGTATATTATTTAAAATGAGACATACTTTCATAATTTCGCAATAAATTTGCAATTTTTTTTTTTTTTGGTAATATACCCTATTCAAATTAGAATTGATAATAGTCATGTGGTGCGAACATTGAATGCGAATATATTATTTGCTATTTTCTTGTATTTATTGTTATATATTGAATTTTAATATATAGTGTGTTCAAAAAAATTCCTAACTCGGAATAGGCTTTGAACAAAGAAACGTATGCCAATTTAAAAATATTTAATTAAATGCCAATTTGACATGAGATATTGTCAAAAATGTTATCTAATGAAATCAAAGCTTTTCTTCTTAAATCTTATTTTAGATATGGAAACAAATTAGAATACGGCGAATGTTAATATACTGTATCCTTCTTTATTGTCTTTTGTTCTTAAAATACATTTTAAGATTAATTTTGACAACTTGACTTTTGAATTGAATAATAAACAGACATACGTTTCACTGTTCATAGCCTACTCAGAGTTAGGAGTTTTTTTGAACACACTGTACTAGTATAAGTATTAGTGTGTAAGTGTGAAAATGTAAATGTGCAAGTAAATAAAGACCTTAGGTCCAATTTTGTAACTTACATTAAATAAATAAAAAACAGTACAATAATAACCCATAATGAGAGTGATGAAATATGGACTCATCAATTCGAACTAGCGATTTTGTTAAAGTGGTCTAAGATTGAATACGTACGAGACGAAAATTTTTTTCTAAAAAGGAAATCAAAAGCTTTGTGTGTACCTACTAACTGCATAGAATTAGCGGAAGGTTATGTAGAAAAAATCTGATGTTGCCAGTACATAACCTCTCGCCAGATATTTTACCTGGTTATACGCATAAAACGAAAAATATTTTTAAATACAAATACATATATTCATGTCTCACTACAAAATAATTTTCACATATATTTGCAAAATCGATGGGATATTTTAATATAAATTATGCACAATACATACATTTTCTTTATATTCAATATCCTGAAATTTTCTTTTTTTACATTCCATTTCTTTTTCTTTATATTCGTCATTTTTTCGCAAATTCCTTTTATATTCTTTTTTACGTATATTCTTTTGCGTTGTTACTTTTATTTTATTTTCATAATGATGTACAAATATTTTTGACAGTGGCATACCGATATTTTTGACAGTGACATTTATGTGTCAATTACAAACATTTGAATTTCTTGCCCTGAAGTAATTTGATCTGAGAATTTTTACATCAAATTATTTTATATGTGTAACGATTAGACCATCATATTAAGATAATCTAATCGTTACCAGAGTAAAATAAACGATTGGACAAATAAATTGTATATTTTTAATATAATAAATTATGTATATTTAATGAGAACCATTGTTAATTATGTTAAGAATTATCTTTGTTAATTATAAATGTTAAGAATTATATTATATCGTTTCTCTAGGTGGGGGGTATTGTGGCGGATCAAGTTTGTAAGTCAAGATTATAAAGAGCATCCAATGCAAAATTGCTATTTTATACGGTTGCATCCTTGTACGAAAGATTATTTAAAAAAAATCTGATGTGGCCAGTACATAACCTCTCGCCAGATATTTTACCTGTGGCCTGTTTCATAAAAAAAATACTGGGGTAGATACCAGTAAATTACCGGTATTTTCTAAATTTTGTTTCATAAAGGTACTTGTGTAAAATATGAAATACTGCAGTATACATCAAATTTACTCTAGTATTTACTTAGGTACGAATAATTTCATTTCATAAAAACTACATGTCAGAATTTACTGCAGTATATTAAATCCAGAAATTACCCCAGTCGGAAGGTGACTAAAATAAAGATAACAAAGTGATGAATGTTAAAAATACAAATATTTAATTTACTATTAATATTTTTGAAAATAAAAACTCGTTTTTACTTATATTTGTGAACCATTTCAATATTTTTATTAAAATGTAGTACATTTACAAAAGTTAAATAAATATTATAAATGAAATCCGATTTGATCGATTGCATCTGAGTTTGGTTTAAATATAAGGAAGATTAATTAATTAGTATTTAATATCTATTAGTAAATAAATCGTTCAAAAATTTATTTTTTATAAGATTGCCCAAATTATTATCTCACGAAGCGTTGTCTATCAATAGTTAGTAATCCCAAAGATACTGCAAAATCTTAAACTTTATTCCATTTCTTCTGTTCTGCATTTCATGTTAAATTATTGGAAAATTTACCAAACAGAACATCTTTATATTTTTATATTTCTTGAACAAAATTACAATTTCTTTTTGACATATTGTCAGATTTTCATATGACAGAGTGTCATTTTGCTACAGCGGTAATTTTTCTACAGCAGTATGTTTATTTTTATGAAACAATTATTTGTACCTTAGTAACGTCAAGTCTACTTGGGTAAATACGTGGGTACCTACTTATGATTTATGAAACAAGTATATTTACCCAAGTATTTTTAAAAATTTACTTCAGTAATATACTGAAGTAATTATGTACTAGTGTTTTATGAAACAGGCCACTGGTTGTACGCATAAAACGAAAAATATTTTTAAATACAAATACATATATTCATGTCACTATAAAATAGTTCTCACATATATTTGCAAAATCTATGGGATATTTTAACATAAAGTATGTACAATACATACATTTTCTTTATATTCAATATCCTGAAATTGTCTTTTTCTACTTTCACACGCACACACACACACACACACACACACACACACATATGCGGACATCATCGTAAAAATGTTATAATCGGTTTCTAGGGACCTTAAAACGTGCTTATTCACTAAAATCTGGATATGCGATTTTTAGCATGAATTCAATACGTCTCAGCTTTTACAGTAAATGGTTTTATTTTTTACTATGTCTCTTTAGTTTTCGAGTTTCCCTCTTAATAATATTAACTAGACTCAAAAATATTTTAAAATAAAGTTATAGGCCTACAAAAATAAATTATTACATATTTTTCAAAATTTGGAATATAAATTCTAGAGATGACGATTTTTTACTATAAGCAAATTTATACTCCAATTAATTTAATAAGTATTACAATCTGCATATCCTTTATACTCGTATCAGAAGAAATACAAGTAAAACAAACAAATAAAAAATCAAACTTATTTCGTTTCTCACACTACAAAAACCACTGGAACACTTCCATGGCTCGACTCCAAAATAATTACAAATAAAGCATTCTGCTGAAAGTGCGATCAGACTGTTATCCGGGGTTCTTGCTGAGTGCGAAGCGAACAATGACAAGGAAACTGCGTGCAGAGCCAAGACGGCGGTCTCGGTAACTAACAAGGAGCAACGAAGGAACAAGGTGTGTAATACCCACTAACTTCGTAAGCTGGTCGACTTCTCTGACTTACTGCTGTGTGTGAACTGCGGAAGAGGTTTATACTACACATGTAGATTGTTTTGCCTTATTTGTACATCATTAGATGGGATTAGATTGTGAGAATGGGTATTAGATTGATAATATACGTATTATATATGAAAACAAACATACTGCCTAACTGTCTACTAAGGACTAAAGAGTTAATAATGACAAAGATGCTAAAATCTGTCTGTACAATCCTTTTTACCTTCCGTCACCTTTAGGTAAAGTATTGTCTTTGGTCAAAAAATTCGGTGGTGAGTTTTTGATGAATAAGCACGTTTTAGGGTCCGTAGAATACGATTTTACTATTTTTACGATGATGTGTGTGTGTGTGTGTGTGTGTGTGTGTGTGTGTGTGTGTGTGTGTGTGTGTGAGCGTGCGTGAGCGTGTGCGTGCGCGGGTGCAGGTGGGGGTGTGTGTGTGCGCGGGTGCAGGTGGGTGTGTGTGTGAGCGCGCGCGCGCGCGTGTGTGTGTGTGTGTGTGTGTGTGTGTGTGTGTGTGTGTGTGTGTGGTGTGTGACAAAATTTTCTTATGCGATAACTCTAATACTACAATTCCAAAAATTATAATTCTTTCGTACTCCTCTTCGTTACATCCATGTGAAGAACTGATTAGATTTCGGTTAAAATTGGTCAACCGGAAGTACCCTCATTTGAAGATTTTAATAGCTTTTCTTGAAAAAACGATGTTAAATATCATTTTTTCACATTTAATGTTATTATAAATATTAAAGAATAGATATAGAGTTAAAAAATTATAAAGAAATTAAATATCATATAGTAGCCAGCTATGCTATAACAGCTGCTATATTGTGTTATAATTTTACTGGAAATATAGGTTCTTTTGCTAGCAACTTTCTCTATGGAATTTGTATAAAATACATACGTACAACTGCCTTAAGGTAATGTACAAAAAATAGAATCTTTTGCAAGGAAATTTTTGTATGGCATTTATACAAAATACATAGAACTGACGGAAGGTAATGTGCTGGCCATATCAGATTTTTTAAACAGTTCTTTTTAAACAGAAGGTCGTTTCGAGTGACAATCAAAATCGGAATCCTTAGAATTCAACATTCTACACTTTTTTATTTAAAAATATACATGGTCAGGTAAAAATGCAACAAAAATAAAACATGTATAAAATGTACTATACAGGGAGTTTCAAAAATATTGTAAAAAAATTAAGAGTATATGCAATTTGATGTCCTGATTGTAATGCAAAAAGAATTTTTCCAAAATTCGCAAAAATAATTGCACGATCTTTAGAGCTGACATTTTTGGGCCACTGGATTAATAGATTATGTACGAATACGAATACAAATTAGTAAATATTAAAATTTATTTTATTTAATAAAATTGTGTAACGTTTCATTCTCTTTTATTTCATTTAGTATTGTTCCCGTTCTTTGTTCATTCAGAATGGCAAACGCTTATAGATATTTTGAATTTGTTTATATGTTATTAGTTTATGGAGAATAGGGGCAAAATTCATTGCAAGCCTAAGAATGTGAGTACGTTTTATTTTTAATTAAATAAAAGTGAATAAAACATTACACAATTTAATTAAATAAAATAAATTTTAATGTTTACTAATTTGTATTCGTGTTCGTAACCTATCAGTCTAGTGGTCCAGAAATGTCAGCTCTAAGGACCGTGCAATTATTTTTGCGAATTTGGAAAAATTCTTTTTCATTATCTACAATAAGTACTTCAAATTGTATATGTATAATTTTCATATTTTATACAATATTTTCGAAATAACTGTATATTATTAAAAAGTAAGTGCGATAGATATGATGCGTTTCAATATTGTCCTATTTATATAATTATTATAAGTTCATAATTAAAATTGTGACTGATTATAGAGAAAAATCAGGTTTCAGATTTTAACCATTTTTATACCTTCCGTCACCTTTAGGTAAGGAAGGTATTGCCTTTGATCAAAAAAATCGGTGGTGAGTTTTTAATGAATAAGCACGTGTGTGTGTGTGTGTGTGTGTGTGTGTGTGTGTGTGTGCGTGTGAGTGTGCGCGTGTGATGCGCGCGCGCGCGTGTGTGTGTGCGTGCGCGTGTGTGTGTGTGTGTGTGTGTGTAACAAAATTTTCGTCTGCGATAACTCTAATACTACAATTCCACAAATTATATTTCTTTCGTATTCCTCTTCGTTGCATCCATATGAAGAGCTGATTAGATTTTGGTTATAATTTATCAACCGGAAGTACCTTCATTTGAAGATTTTTACAGTTTTTCTTGAAAAAACGATGTTAAATATCATTTTCTCATATTTAATATTATTATAAATATTAAAGAACATTGTATTTTCTATACGAATTGACTGGATTTTATACGTCATATTAATAAATGGATATAGAGTTACAAAATTAAATTTCATAAATTAGCTAGCTATGCTAGAAACAGCTACTGTATTAAGAAAATTCTGATTGAAAGATGTCAATGTCAAGTGCAATTGACATATTCGTAGTATATTTGTGTTATAAGTTTGGATTTTATAGAAAATACATACGCATTTACGAAAATTCTACCGGCAGATACCGCATCTACTGACTGTGTTCGAAAACATGAGTGGTAAAAAGTTACCGTTTTCGAAAATTGTACAATATCTACCAGATCCATCTCAAAAAAGGTAGTGTTTACCACTTGTGTTCTTAAAATATCGATTCCGCTGGTTATAACCTGATAAACAGCTGTTTACCGGTAACAGTGTTCGCCGGTAGAATTTTCGTAAATGCCTCATATAACTGACGGAAGGTAATGTGCTGGCCACATCAGATTTTTTTAAACTGAGTTTATACCGACAAATCAGACAATCTACACCCTTATACACAATTATCCACGACGCTATCCGTAATATAAACTTAACCATACCCTTGTATGGATACAAGGTAACTTCATTAACACAACACTCCCCCCTTGGTTAGCAACAGAACCAGAATGCCAACTAGAACTAGCCAATTACGACAAAGAAACCACCAACCCTAAACTGTTCAAGAACATAATCAACCAACTGCGAGAAGAACACCAGAACAACACAGAATGCCGAAGTCGCCATTGTCATAGAAGACACAACCTATAAACACAGTCTATCAAAAACCAGCAGCATCTTCACTGCAGAGATATACGCTATAAAAGCTCTGGATATAGTACAAAATACTAGAGACACGAACTACCTTCTATTCACCGATTCACTAAGCTCACTACTAGCCATAAAACGAATATACCCCAACTACTCGCAAATTCAAGACATTCAAGAACGAAATACAACACTAAAACAGAACAGCAACATGAACATCAAATTCATTTAGGTACCGTCTCACATAGGTATAACGGGAAACGAAAAAGCAGATAAAGCAACCAAGGAAGCTACAAAAAACCCAACGGAAGATGTAACACCCGCCCAAACCTATGATATCATCTCAACTATAAAATACTTCTTTATAAGAAAATGGCAAGAAGAGTGGTCACAAGAAACTAACAACAAGCTAAGATCCATAAAATCAAACACAGAACGACGGATACCAAGTGAAACATGAATAGAATAAGAATAGGACACACAAGAATTACACACCAACACTTATTTCAACCCACAGAACCACCACAGTGCGAAGACGGTAACATACCTATCACGGTTCAACATCTAGTAAATGACTGTCCAAAATACCGAACCGAAAGAGAAATTCAAGATCCCAGCCACACTCGAAGAAGCACTAACCAACAACAATGACATCACCAAAAAATAATAGACTATTAAAAATACACAAATGTATGGAATAAATTATAAAATATAAAAAAATAGTATATTAAAAAACGTGTTTTATAAGACATGTTTTTTTCGCACGCGTCAAAATTTAGAAAACGAGCGTTAGCGAGTTTTCTAATTGACAAGTGCGAAAGAAAGTCTTATAAAATGAGTTCTTTATACTATTTTTATATTTTGCGCCTTCTACAATAACATTTACTTAATTTGTGATTATATTTGTAACCATTTGTACATTTTCATGTAAATAATCTTCCAGAAAATAATAATAATAATAATAATAATAATAATAATAATAATAATAATAATAATAATAATAATAATAATAATAATAATAATAATAATAATAATAATAATAATAATAATAATAATAATTTCGACATATTATTAAAATGAATTGTCAATTAACTAAAAATAAATTAGGTAAAAATGGGTTAAAGAAACCTCATCTAGTACCAACCGTCTAAAACAAAAAATTGCGTATCGAAATGAAGGTCATTGCGATACGCAATTGCGTATCGTAATGACCTTCATTTCGATACGCAATTGCGTATCGCAATGACCTTCATTTCGATACGCAATTTTTTGTTTTAGACGGTTGGTACTAGATGAGGTTTCTTTAACCCATTTTTACCTAATTTATTTTTAGTTAATTGACAATTCATTTTAATAATATGTCGAAATTATTATTATTATTATTATTATTATTATTATTATTATTATTATTATTATTATTATTATTATTATTATTTTCTGGAAGATTATTTACATGAAAATGTACAAATGGTTACAAATATAATCACAAATTAAGTAAATGTTATTGTAGAAGGCGCAAAATATAAAAATAGTATAAAGAACTCATTTTATAAGACTTTCTTTCGCACTTGTCAATTAGAAAACTCGCTAACGCTCGTTTTCTAAATTTTGACGCGTGCGAAAAAAACATGTCTTATAAAACACGTTTTTTAATATACTATTTTTTTATATTTTATAATTTATTCCATACATTTGTGTATTTTTAATAGTCTATTATTTTTTGGTGATGTCATTGTTGTTGGTTAGTGCTTCTTCGAGTGTGGCTGGGATCTTGAATTTCTCTTTCAGTTCGGTATTTTGGACAGTCATTTACTAGATGTTGAACCGTGATAGGTATGTTACCGTCTTCGCACTGTGGTGGTTCTGTGGGTTGAAATAAGTGTTGGTGTGTAATTCTTGTGTGTCCTATTCTTATTCTATTCATGTTTCACTTGGTATCCGTCGTTCTGTGTTTGATTTTATGGATCTTAGCTTGTTGTTAGTTTCTTGTGACCACTCTTCTTGCCATTTTCTTATAAAGAAGTATTTTATAGTTGAGATGATATCATAGGTTTGGGCGGGTGTTACATCTTCCGTTGGGTTTTTTGTAGCTTCCTTGGTTGCTTTATCTGCTTTTTCGTTTCCCGTTATACCTATGTGAGACGGTACCTAAATGAATTTGATGTTCATGTTGCTGTTCTGTTTTAGTGTTGTATTTCGTTCTTGAATGTCTTGAATTTGCGAGTAGTTGGGGTATATTCGTTTTATGGCTAGTAGTGAGCTTAGTGAATCGGTGAATAGAAGGTAGTTCGTGTCTCTAGTATTTTGTACTATATCCAGAGCTTTTATAGCGTATATCTCTGCAGTGAAGATGCTGCTGGTTTTTGATAGACTGTGTTTATAGGTTGTGTCTTCTATGACAATGGCGACTTCGGCATTCTGTGTTGTTCTGGTGTTCTTCTCGCAGTTGGTTGATTATGTTCTTGAACAGTTTAGGGTTGGTGGTTTCTTTGTCGTAATTGGCTAGTTCTAGTTGGCATTCTGGTTCTGTTGCTAACCAAGGGGGGAGTGTTGTGTTAATGAAGTTACCTTGTATGGATTGATGGGTATGGTTAAATTTATATTACGGATAGCGTCGTGGATAATTGTGTATAAGGGTGTAGATTGTCTGATTTGTCGGTATAAACTCAGTTTAAAAAAATCTGATGTGGCCAGCACATTACCTTCCGTCAGTTATATGAGGCATTTACGAAAATTCTACCGGCGAACACTGTTACCGGTAAACAGCTGTTTATCAGGTTATAACCAGCGGAATCGATATTTTAAGAACACAAGTGGTAAACACTACCTTTTTTGAGATGGATCTGGTAGATATTGTACAATTTTCGAAAACGGTAACTTTTTACCACTCATGTTTTCGAACACAGTCAGTAGATGCGGTATCTGCCGGTAGAATTTTCGTAAATGCGTATGTATTTTTTATAAAATCCAAACTTATAACACAAATATACTACGAATATGTCAATTGCACTTGACATTGACATCTTTCAATCAGAATTTTCTTAATACAGTAGCTGTTTCTAGCATAGCTAGCTAATTTATGAAATTTAATTTTGTAACTCTATATCCATTTAATATGACGTATAAAATCCAGTCAATTCGTATAGAAAATATAATGTTCTTTAATATTTATAATAATATTAAATATGAGAAAATGATATCGTAATGACTTCATTATGAACGCAAAATATAAAAAATAATATAACAACTATGTAACACATATTGTATATACAATATACCAATAACCAAAAGGTTGAGGCAATTTTCCTTAAAAAAAAAAACATATATTCCATCCGCAGACGTTGATTTAACAAAGCAAAAGCAAAATTTTAAAAAATATTAACTAAAAATGTTTTATAATATTTTTAAAAGTAAAAATCAAATATGGGTTCTATTTAATAAAATATCAGTTTGTGTTATATCTCGAAAATAATCTGATAATTAGTTTCGTACGCCGTACGCTGCTGGATAAAGAATAAAATATATAACTTTTTTTATTTGACACATTTTTCTTAATTATCAGTAAAAGTTATCTGATAATGAGGATTTCGACCAAAATCCGTATTTCCTCTTTATCTACATATTTGAAAATTATTGACATAACATTTAAGACGTCTAAGATAATCTTCGAAAGGTACACCACATGTCTCATTTAACAGAGAAGTCGTAACTTGAACTTGAAGTAGGCTGTGGACAGATAAACGTATGTCTGTTCATTATTCAATTCAAAAATCATGTTGTCAAAATTGATCTTGAAATGTAATTTTAAAGAGAAAAATAATAAAATAAAAAAGGATACAGTATATCGCCGTTTTCTAATTTATTTCCATTTCTAATATAATAATCAAGAAAAAAAAAACTATTTTTTTTTGTAAAATTTTTGACAATAATTACTTGTGTCAAATTAACATTTAATTAAATACTTTTAAATTGACATATACGTTTATTTGTTCATAGCTTACTCCGATTTATGTTTTTCTTTTGAACACACTATATCATCATCGCTTCTTACCTATTTCTGGTTTGTCAATCTGAATTTTATTCGTAGATATCGGCAATGACGATATATTTACACCGTTGAGGACGCTTACGCGACATCATCTTATGGGCTCTTAAATATGTCGTGAGGAGTGCACCATAGCAGCCACTTTTACGCTATTTGAAAATTGAAAATCATTTTCAAGTATCACATATAAGCACATACGCGCATATAGATTTTCTGCAACTTTGCCTATTTCATGCAAATTTTTCCGTATGATAAAGAGACTGGTTTCATGCAACTAGTTTACGAACATGTTTGAAAACTTCGTAGACAAGTTCCAGATACGTGCGTACACACGATTTACGCATGCGCGGTCAAAGTTAAAAGTTCCTAAACATACGTGGTTATGTTTTGATGTGAAGTTAAAAAATGTGCAACAGATAATTATTTGGAAACATACGATACATACTCGTATTTGGAAACGATGATAAATTTAATTAGAGATATTCCAGAATTATGGAATATAGACGTGTAGAAAAACGTTTCCAACCTTAAGTATGGAAATAATCTAAAATATATGTAACTCTGTGCCAGGGGCAACGGGTTTTGATTTTTCCCGTGGGTTCACAATAAAAAACACAGTGGCGGGATTTCAACATTAAACATATAAATGTTTGGTACGTAAACGGTCACCTGACGTCTGAGAGACTACCATTTTCAAAACTACAAAAATTATTATTTACACTAGACATCGTACTATAAAGTGAATAAAAACAATTTTGTAATTGGCATAAGAGTGCATAAAAACACAACTTCAGCTACAGAAGATTGTATTCGAATGTACCATAATTATAGTTAGTTAAAAAAGAAAAATACATTTAGAAAAAAATGCCTATTTTATAACAAATACGTAAAAAATAAAACGCGAAAATAGTGTTAACAAAACACAATACACAAAAATTACTCTAATTGAGTAATTGCATTCCCTAAATATCACGAAGCAGACATTATATACTTATTATCTATTATTAAATTTTGCTTGAAGGCACAAATAACACCCTTTTCGCATCTGTAAAACGTATTTTCTTTTGGCGGACCAGCCATGATATACGTGGACACAATTTGTAACGCTAACGGACACGTGGCGTCTGGCAGATCACTAAGTAACAATAAGTATTTTGGGTTTCAGTTTCAAGTATTATATACATATATTATTCTAATTAGTAAAAGTATAGTTTAAATTATCAATTAATAAATTTTTATTTTTAAATATTTACTATAAAATTATTACTCTTTAACGTAAACATAATCTCAAATATTGAGATTGTCCAAATTGCAGTTGCCCCCCCCTTGCCTCTCCCAAATCCCGCCACTGAAAAAACATATAGGATGTGCACCAAAAACTAGAACATGTGAGTTAAAAATTTGAAATATGCAGAAATTGGATGTCTTCTAACCTTTAGAAAAGTAAAAAAGCTGTTTAAAATTAAATTTTACCTTAAAAAATTTGAATTCGTTTTAAAGCATATCTGTAATAATTATACGATTATGGAAAGAAAACACAATATCAATGTGCCAATTTAATAAATTATCACCGCTTATAATTTTTTCAGAATTGCAGTCATGATTTTCATACCGTTATTGTTCATAATCTTGTTTAAATGTTATAAAACAGATAGTACACTTGTTTTATAAAATTGTACCACAATGGTTAGTTATTAAAGTGTCACATGTTTAATATCTATGGCCGTCTGATTGTAACATTTTATCTCGCATTTTATATGTGCAGATTGCAGATGTACTGTTACACCGAATAAAAAGATTTTTAATGTAAAATTTACTTTTATACAACTTTTTATTCTTGTAGTTTTGCGCTAAAAGTTACAGGAATACAAAATCTTAAGATTGGTATCGCAAAACATAAATTATATTTTAATAGAATAAATCAAACAAAAGAATATTATTGTTCACCATGGGTGTATTGCATCCACATTTTTCTGCCCGTGGGTGCATCCGTGCATCTGGACTAGAGGTGGGCGCGGGCCGTGATTTTGTCGGGTCACGATGGGTCACGACGTGACCCGCGTGATCGTGAGTATAATTTAAATTTTGCGCTGTGATCGGACGTGAGCGTGAGGCACTAAAAAAATATCGTGCGTGATCAGGCGTGATTGAAATTTAATTGGGCGTGAGTACAAGTTTTCCTCTATTTTTTATTTACAAAAATTGTCAATTTCCATCTTTTACTTTACATTCTTGTTATCATTATTATGTCCAAATATGTCATCAACAGTAATTTTTGCATAAAAATAGTGTTATTGTTGTACCCAAAATTGTATACACAGTTGCTCCGATTTCACTAAAGATATACAAATCATTAAGCCCGTTTGACACGATCATAATTTTGTTAATAAATTTGTTACCAAATTTATAATGATATTTGTGAAGGAGTAGAACAACCTATTTGTACATAAATATTCGTTTCCAATGAAACTAATCTGTTACCTAACTTATTACCAATTTGTTAACAAATTTGATAACAACTATGACTGTGTTAAGCAGGCTTAAATGTACATAGAAACAATTACGCGACACGAACGTGACCCGCAGGGCGTGAGCGGGCTTGAGTGCCAAAATAAAATCGTGAGCGTGAGTGATCGTGAATCAAACATAAAAAGTCGTGCGTGATTGGTCGTGATTACATTTTTAGTTCCGTGAGCGTGCGTGACCGTGAACAAAAAGCTACTCACGCGCCCACCTCTAATCTGGACCGATGTACCCACGTACTCGCCGCCCATGCTCTGCGCACGTGTGACAACAAGAATTGTGTACCTACCTACTTTGAATGTTGCGTCAAATCAGTTGCAGATACCTGCGTGCGTGTGATACCTCCTTTACACGAACCATAAATAAAAGAAATAATATTAATAGTAGACATTTAAATTATTTGACTTAGTATCGATATCTCTTTTGCTAAAACATAATCTAATATTTTAATTAAATTCGTGATTCTATACTTGTAGATAAGATTTAAAAAGTTATTGCATCCGCCATTAAATTTTAAGTTTTAACCTAAAACTTTTTCTCCAACAACGCAATAGTAAACCGGATATTACATTTCTGTGTATTGCCCCAGTCGGAGCTAAGTTCCAGGCACCTGCTATAAAGCGACGGTGCTGCCATTTCACGTACCTACATACGAACATACACTCTCGTCCATTTCCTACTCGCGCCCAATACACTCCTCGCTGCCACCGTCCAAATGGACCGTTTAAAATTTTATGCGCGAGATTTTTTCTAAGGTTTTGTTCGCTTTTTATTTGGGTTCGAAACCAACTCGGCCGGTGAAATGGATGTTATCTAACTGGAATGATGGAATTTTATTGGCAAGTTACGTTTATGTATTGTGATTGGAAAATGGAGAGCTTAAAGTGGATTGGGTTAAAGTAATCTGTAGTTACGTTTGATGGAAGGTTGATACGGACAGCAACGTGAAGGAACTTATTGTATCTTTCTGAACATGTACAGTAGGTATATAGAAGATTATGGTAATAAAATATCTGAAATGATATTATGAAAGTTTATTATAACTATAAAATTTTGTGGAGCAAATATATTTAAATGTATTGCTATAGATTTTAGGAAATTATGTAATAAAATAAGAAATGATTTTCTGTTGAAAATGTAATGCTTTTAAATTTTATGTAACTATAAATTTTATTTAATTTATTCATTTATTCATCACGGTAGCCCATGCAATGCCAAAGTCTCCGTCTTGAGTAGGTACATTAGACGATCTTAATTCGAGCGACAAGCCATTATTATCATATTGCGAGTACTCAAAACACTAACAACCGGTCTAGAAACATAAAAAATGTTTTACGTGCAGTTTACTCGTACTCAGGGTCGGATTGACCAGTCGGGATAATCGGGAATTTCCCGAGAGGCCGCGGCTTTTTGAAGCCGCCCCTCGGCGATTACAAATTAAAATTTGAGTACGTAGCATCATCTAATTAACTTCACTGGGTAATAGTTCTTATTTAGATCGTTTGCAGTATTTTCTAATTCTTGACAAAATGTCTTTCGGTGTTGCAGACATAGTCCGAGCTCGACTGTATATGAGGTTTTGATAATTTCCTACTTTGTAGATTTTGAATGATTGGAATTATAGTTAAGGTATTGTCTGGTGTTGGTGTGTTGGTTTACGGTTAGACTGATGTTATTAGTCCATGGTTCTTTTCCTCTGTTAAACATCCAAGAACGGAGGGATTCCATGAGACTTCTTCTCCATTCTGAACCTAATATAAATTATCATTGACATATCTAAGCCAAAGTTTAGGTCTTATATTAGCTGTATCTAGTGCTAATTCTTTAAAAAATTCCATGTATAAATTGGCTATAACTGAGAAGAACCCAACAGCAAACCACCTTCTTGTACAAAATATCTATCTTTTTCTTGGAAATATAAGTTCTGTAGGCAGCACTGCAAAAGTTCCATAATACCATCAAGAGGCAAGTCGGTTCTATCTTTTAAGTTGATATCTTTTTCATGCCTTGTTTTGATGATTTCTAAAAATTTCTCGTAAATAAACTTACAACATCAAAGCTGACAAAAAGATTTTGTAGTTGTAATTGTATTTAGCTCAAAAGTTCTACAAAATGTTTTGAATTCTTCACATATGATGTTCTTTTTCTTTGAACTCGTTGAAATGATTGGTAATAGAAATTGTGATAGTTTGTAAGTAGGAGAATTTATGGACTTTTGACGGGTTTCTGAGATACTTAAATCTTTCTTATCAATTTTTGGAAGCCCCCCGCACAGGTGTGGAAGCTTGCTCAAATATGTACACTTTGTTTTCTATAGACGTAGTAGAATGTTTTCCAAGTTTCTTATAATTTCCTTGATTCAGAAGCTCTTCTATTTTCTGATCATATAAATTGGTATCCAATATTACTGTAACACTTCCATTATCTGCGGGTAGAATCTTGGTTGTGTTATCTTTCAATGCTTTATTTTCTTCGTTTTCAAGATTAGGTTTGATAAGATAATTTTTTGCTTCAGAATTTTCCTCACTCTCCATTTATTAATAATTTAATATTGTCTACAACTTTTAAACGAATCTAATGTTATCTTAACTACAGAATGTTCTATATTTTAAATACTATTTTTAGGAGCGTTTTTTATATTTCAACATCTTTTATAACTGTTCAATTTCTATGTAGGCAAAAAATTCCTATTATCCAACACCGAAACTAATTTATTATTTTGTGGCAATATAATTATAAATTTATTAAAAAAAAAAAAAAAAAAAAAAACTGGAGATGAGGCCGATCATGCTAGAATTTTCCCGAGCCGCTGAATCTTCCCAATCCGGCCCTGCTCGTACTCCCCAACTTTTCAATTGGACATCTATGTTAGGTGTGTTTTCTTACATTTGTATGTAGATTCGGGTGAAGATGATGCAATAATTGGTGTTCCTATAGAGCATTCCATTTGTCCTTAAATGTGACAGCGCATTTAAAAGGAATATAGTTGAATTCCATATTTTTGATGCCTTTTATGTACAAGGTGTAAATCGATAAGTGGAACATAAACGTTTAACATGGAAAATCAGTTTTTTTTGCGCAAACGTTACTTAATTATTTTTTGTAAAAATACTTCAAATAAAAATTATAGAGATTTAAATTCTGCATGCAAATTCAAATCATGTGAAATGATTATTTTAGCTCTTCATATAAACGTAAAAATTAATTTAATATTTATGACAGAAAATAAACAAATGCGTTATTTTTAACTGTCAATTAGAACTAAATTTAGAATACAGTACTAAATTAACACAAAACACAAAATAGTATATTAAAGAACGTGTTTTATAAGACATGTGTTCTCGCACGCATGAAAATTTAGAAAACGAGCGTCAGCGAGTTTTCTAATTCAAAAGTGCGAAAGAAAGTCTTATAAAATGAGTTCTTTATACTATTTTTTATATTTTGCGCCTTCTACAATAACATTTACTTACTCAATTTGTGATTATATTTGTAACCATTTGTACATTTTCATGTAAATAATCATCCCTAAATAAATAAAAAAAATAATAATAATTTCGACATATTATTAAAATGAATTGTCAATTAACTAAAAATAAATTAGGTAAAAATGGGCTAAAGAAACGTCAACTAGTACCAACCGTCTAAAACAAAAAATTGCGTATCGTAATGATTTCATTATGAACGCAAAATATAAAAAGTCAATTGTTTTACTTCTAATTAACAGCTAAAAACAGCGCATTTGTTTATTTTTTGTCATAAATCCATAGCTGCCTAGACTAAAATTGTAATTTATAATCAATTTTAACGTTTATATGAGGAAGCAAAATAATCGTTCTAAATGATTTAGATGCGGAATTAAATCTCTATAACTTTTATTTTAAGTGTTTTTGCATAAAATAATATTAGGTAACATTTGCGCACAGAAGAACTGATATTCCATGTTAAAACACTTATGTTCCACTTTTCGATTTACTCCCTGTACATTTCAAATATTATTAAATATGCGTTATTAGTCTTTAAAAATAGTCTAAAAAGGAATTCAGAGTTTACAAAATGTGCAAGTATACTCTTGCTCAGGGAAAAAATATGATTTATGACAAGCGGTATAATATTTTTAAACTAGGATAAGAGTCAATTGTCAAAAATGAGTGCAAAGTGGGCGTCGAGAATGATTATATTGCTTTATAAGCGACACCGTGTCGAATGTTTTTGACTGTTTTTGGACTTTTGCTGAGACAACAAATGTGAAGTTTTGAGCCAGATCGTCACTGGAGATGAAACTTGGGTTCACCATTACAAGCTTGAGTCGATACAAGAATCCGTGGAATGTCACAAAAAGGGCACCAGAAGTTCAATGTGTCGCAATCAGCCGGGAAAATCATGTTTTTTTTTTCATATGCTTCTTTCGTACAAGGATGCAACCGTATAAAATAGCAATGTTGAGATATAATCTTGACTTACAAACTTTAAACCACTTTCCCTCCAGACCTAACTCAAGCCGACTATTATTTATACTCAAACTTAAAAAAGAACCACGTCTGAGGAAATCTAAGGACGATGAAGAAGTGAAACCCACAATTTCGGACTACCTACATTGCATCAGAAAACAAAACATTCGTACGAGAAATAAACCGGCCTGAAGTTAACCCCGCCCATTATAGCACCAACGGTATTTTTTATCTTAGTAGTTAGTGCATCGTTAGTGCTTTTTAGTGCACTATAAACGAACGTTAGTGCACATCGCATTATTAAGCAAATTATACAAATTATGGGTGGGCCAACTTCAACATAGATTTTAAGATTTATTTAGTATTTACCATACCATTAATAAGTGCTTTTCAATGATCCCAACAGTTTCGTTAGTGCTTTTACCATACACCAGAAATTACGAAAAAAACCCTGGGTGGGCCAACTTCAAATTAAATTTTAAGATTTAATTAATTCGTACACTGTCGCTAATTAGTGCATCGTTAGTGCTTTCTAATGAACCCAATAGTTTCGTTCGTGCTATTACCAAACACTCGAAATTAGGAAAAACCCTGGGTGGGCCAACTTGAAATTAAATTTTAGGATTTAATTAATACGTACACTGTCGCTAGTTAGTGCATTGTTAGTGCTTTCTAATAAACCCAAAAATTTCATTCGTGCTATTACCAAACACTCGACATTAGGAAAAACTCTGGGCGGGCCAACTTAAAATTAAATTTGAAGATATAATTAATTCATACACTGTCACTAGTTAGTGCATCGTTAGTGCTTTATAATGAATGCCACAGTTTCATTCGTACTATTACCATACACTAGAAATTGGGAAAAAACACTGGTTCGGCCAACTTCAAATTAAATTTTAAGATTTAATTAATACGTATACTGTCGCTAGTTTGTGCATCGTTAGTGCTTTGTAATGAATGCCATAGTTTCATTCGTACTATTACCATACACTAGAAATTAGGAAAAAACACTGGTTCGGCCAACTTCAAATTAAAATTTAAGATTTAATTAATACGTACACTGTCGCTAGTTTGTGCATCGTTAATGCTTTCTAATGAATCCAATAGTTTTGTTCGTGCTATTACCATACAGTCGAAATTAAGAAAAAAACTCTGGGTGGGCCAACTTCAAATTAAATTGTAGGATTTAATTCATACGTACACTGCAACTAGTTAGTGCATCGTTAGTGCTTTCTAATGAATCTAATAGTTTCGTTCGTGCTATTACCATACGCTCGAAATTAAGAAAAAACTCTGACTGGGCCAACTTCAAATCAAATTTTAAGATTTAATGAATTGTGCCCTGTCACTAGTAGGTGTATTATTAGTGCTTTCTAAGAACCCAATAGTTTTGTTCGTGTTATTACTATGCACTCGAAATTAAAAAAAACTCTGGGTTAGTCAACTTCAAATTAAATTTCAAGATTTAATTAATACGGACACTGTCACTAGTTAGCGAATCGTTAGTGCTTTCTATTGAACCCTAACCACTGCTTTTTGTAAGGGCACTTTAAATCTATGTAAAAAAAACGAGTATTTTTTTTCCAAATTAATACAAAACTTTAATTGAATTTATCTCAAAAAAATTGTTAACAAAGAGTATGTAAATATTATATCACTGAATTCAGAATAATATTCTCTGTCTAATAAGTAAATAAAAAATTGAAGGTCCTAGTTAAAATAACAAAGTTGGTACCCACAATTTGAAAACCACTATAGTTGAAAAAAATTAATCTTACGCTCAATAAAATAGCCTAGTAAGTAAAATAGAAATTATTTGCTAATTTAAGCCACCTCGTAGCTCTTATAGTTCTCGAGATAGCAATAGTATACAAAATAAAATGAACAACCTGTATAGTTTTTTCATTAAAAACTGTTAAGGGCTTCAAGTAAAGTATCTCCTCCGGTTGTCCAATAATACCGAAAATCTAACCATCTCTTTATACGAATGCAAAAAGTTTAAATACGGAAAATAGAAATTTTTATAAGTTTGATATATATCGTAGAGGAAAGAATCGTTACACATAGAGAAACACAAACAGACATCAATGTAAAAATAGTAAAAACGTGTTGTGTTGACTCTAATTCGTGCTTATTCACTAAAAACTAACGAATTTTTTACATCTGTTTTCTATAATTATGATTTTTCTTAAACATATTTTTTTCAGTAAACATGTCACTATATTTATTTAAAATATTAATTCGTTATAAAAAAAATATTGCTTCACCATAACATCTTTTTTTCTTAAATCACCTATTGAAACACTTATGAAACAGGCCTTACAGGGTGTTTGGTGTAACTCCGGCGCCAAGAATATTTCGTTTATTTTGAGAGATACAAGAAAATGTTAACAAGCAAACTTAAACTAGAAAAAGGGGCTCATAAAATGATTATAGTATGAATTTTGTATAATTCCGGTTTTAGAGAAAATTAGTACATTCAGTGACACTTTTACAGAATATTATTCTACTAGGTTTTCAAATCACCTATTTAAAATACATGGGAAAACTCAATTGATTTCAAAATCAAGCGGGCTATGCCTGGCGTTTTGTTTCTTTGATTTTGTCACCTAAAGTGCCATAATTGTCAAATTATAAAAGCAATACATACAAAATCTAATTACGCCTTGTTTTACACGTTTTGAAGCTTTTACAGGGAAAAGTTAAATATTAATTTTATTTTCAAATAAAAATTACCGTAGACTGGTAACCCTGTAAAAATTACACGTGTGCACCACCAATACTCCGTAGTTCAAATAGAAATCACACATGACCCAAGCACATGACAGTTGTAAACGCGGGAGGCGTGGCCTGAAAAAGAGAGGAGATTGCTGTACTACTTTAGTAATAGTAGTAGTAGTAGTAGTAGTAGTAGTAGTAGTAGTAGTAGTAGTAGTAGTAGTAGTAGTAGTAGTACTACGAATACTGCAAGATAAATGAAGCAGATCGTCGCAAATATACTGTATATGATGTCAAATGAAATCTTTTCTAATGGGTTGTCGTACCCAAATGTAAAAAAATTAATAGCTTAATCTACTTTTTTTGCATTGTCGTCACAAATATATCGTGTATGATGTCAATTGAAATATTTTCTAATAGATTGCCATACCTAAATGCGAAAAATTTGATAGCTCGATCTACTTGTGTTTTTTGCATTAAGCCTGTGGCGGATCAAGTAAACTTCTAAATATTATATTTTATCAAGTTATCCGCCACGTTGGTTCCCACCATTGTTGATCAGCTGTTCCGAGGTTACTTCGGAACAGCTGACAACAAAAAAACATTATTAGTTTTGTATTTCAAGCAAATGTAACGTCAAAAATTATATTAACAAAATAAAACATAAATTTTTACATTGCATTTTACAATTTAATTTCCAAGCGTTTATTTTACAAATTGTAACGGTTCGATTATCTTCGTATTAAGATGAGATAATCGTTACAAATTGGTGACCCCGAAAAGGAATCCGCCCCTCTATTCCATATTCTTTGTTCTACTCTACCTTACTAATGTAAGCGTTTATAGCCGGCTGGGTATCAAGATTTGGAGTACCATCCACTATCACAACAGACCGAGGTTCACAGTTCCAATCATCATTTTTCAAACATTTAACCTCATTCTTAGGCTCAAAACATATCAGCACAACAGATTATCATCCGGAATCCAATGGTATAATAGAACGTTTTCATAGACAACTGAAATCCGCATTAAAGTCCTGCTACAATGCCAATGACTGGTTCGAAAACATTCCAATGATATTATTAGGAATACGAACAACATACAAAGAGCCACTCAATGGCACGGCAGCAGAAATGGTTTATGGAACAAATATAACAATACCAGGAGAATTTAAAAGTAAATCGTACGAAACGTCAGAAAATAAGTTAGACATTCCAACATACCTAACCAAACTTAAACTGAATATGAAAAACCTTCCAGCACCAACAACAAACCATTTACAACAAAAACAAAACGCATACGTAAATCCAGACCTATTCAAAACAGAATATGCATTCATACGACACGACGCAATCAAAACACCACTCCAACAAAACTACGACGGCCCATACAAAATAATCAACAGACATAACAACTATTTCACTTTGGAAATAAAAAATAAACCACAAACAATTTCAATAAACAGATTAAAACCAGCATACATCTTATCCTAACAAGTTTAAAACACCTCCATACCCGCACGCACCAGAACGGTGGAACGGAAGAGGAGCAACACCTTCTTTTTCATTGTTAATTATATTCTAATTGTAAATTATAAATATTAATTTTATGTTATGTTAATTATAAATGTTATATCGTTTATCTGGGTGGGAGGTAATGTGGCGGATCAAGTAAACTTCTAAATATTATATTTTATCAAGTTATCCGCCACGTTGGTTCCCACCATTGTTGATCAGCTGTTCCGAGGTTACTTCGGAACAGCTGACAACAAAAAAACATTATTAGTTTTGTATTTCAAGCAAATGTAACGTCAAAAATTATATTAACAAAATAAAACATAAATTTTTACATTGCATTTTACAATTTAATTTCCAAGCGTTTATTTTACAAATTGTAACGGTTGGATTATCTTCGTATTAAGATGAGCTAATCGTTACAAGTCGTCACAAATATGTCGTATTTGGTGTTAAATGAAATTTTTCTTAATGGAGGGCCATGCGCAAAATGCTAAAAATGATAAAACTAGATCGGGGATTTTTTAACTATCAAATTTTTCGCATTTGTGTATGGCAATCTATTAGAAAATATTTCAATTGACATCATACTCGATATATTTGTGACGACTTAATGTAAAAAATAGAAGTAGATTGAGCTATAATTTTTTTTACATTTGGGTACGGCAACCCATTAGAAAAGATCTCATTTGACATCATATACAGCATATTTGCGACGATTTTATGCAAGAAAAAAAACAAAAGCCGATCAAGTTGTCAAATTTTTTATTTAACATTTGTGCAAAGTGACAATTCAGAAAATTAACTCATACAAATTGTCCTACAGGTCGTCAGGATAATATAGTTAAATGCATTTTATAAGAAGCCATATAGGCACAATATTGACAAAATTGAGGTACATATTAATTAAATCTTAAAATTTAATTTGAAGTTGGATTACCCAGAGTTTGTTCTTAATTTCGAGCGTATGTTAATAGCACAAACGAAATTATTTGGTTCATTAGAAAGCATTACCGATGCATTAACTAGTGACAGTGTACGTATTAACTAAATCCTAAAGTTGGGCCATCCAGGATTTTTTCCTAATTTCTAGTGTATGGTAATAGCACGAACGAAACTATTGGGTTCATTATAAAGCACTAACGATGCACTAACTAGTGACAGTGTACGAAATAATTATATCTTTAAATTTAATTTGAAGTTGGCCCACCCAGTGTTTTCTACTAATTTCTAGGGTATGGTAATATCACCAACGAAACTATTGGGTTCATTAGAAAGCACTAACGATGCAGTAACTAGTGACAGTGTACGTAATAATTAAATCTTAAAATTTAATTTGAAGTTGGCCCACATAGGGTTTTTTCCTAATTTCTAGGGTATGGTAATAGCACCAACGAAACTATTGTGTTCATTAGACAGCACTAACGATGCACTAACTAGTGACAGTGTACGTATTAATTAAATCTTAAAATTTAATTTGAAGTTGGCCCACCCAGGGTTTTTTCTTAATTTCTAGGGTATGGTAATAGCACCAACGAAACTATTGTGTTCATTAGAAAGCACCAACGGTGCAGTAACTAGTGACAGTGTACGTATTAATTAAATCTTAAAATTTAATTTGAAGTTGGCCCACCCAGAGTTTTTTCTTAATTTCTGGTGTATGGTAATAGCACTAACGAAACTGTTGGGATCATTGGAAAGCACTAACGATGCACTAACTAATAATATAGTAAATATTAAATAAATCTTAAAATTTATGTTGAAGTTGGCCCACCCATAATTTTTATAATTTACTTAATAATGCGATGTGCACAATCGTTCGTTTATAGTGCACTAAAAAGCACTAACGATGCACTAACTAATAAGATAAAAAAGACCGTTGGTGCTATAATGGGCGGGGCTAACTTCAGGCCGGTGAGAAATAAGAGTTCTCAAATTCAAAATGAGCGCGAGAAATAGCGAATTCCTGCTCGAGTGCGGGTCCTCCGCCATACCAAAAATTAATAAAATGTACGCTTTATACTTAATGTATTACTCTATGAATAACGATTAAGATAAAAATATTTTTTATTACGTTGCGAGATATTTGAAGTTGTTATTGTCATTGTGACGTCACACTATTGCTATCTTTCTCTCGCAGCCTACTATAGAGTCTAGTGCGAGAGAAAGATAGTAATATAGGTGTCGTCGTGACGTCATAGGGACATTAAAAATCAAACAATTAAAAGTTTTTAGTACTTCGAAATACTTCAAATTTAAAAATACTTTCATGTAAAATAACAAAAAAATATAGAGACCTCATTCCCATTGTCATGATCACATATTTATAATACCATGCATATAGCCGCCCAAGTCCTAGATGATACGTCAAAAATTTAGAATATTTTTCGTAGTTTTTCTTATATTTTTGGACGATCGCATATTATGTGCAACACATGCAGAAAACGTAATTCTGAAACTCCATGCTACTTCCAATTAAATATTATGGGATAATTCTAGCACGATTATGTTTCTCAACCCTTATAATCTGCTTAACAAATTGTTTGTGAAAGCCAATCGTCTGTATCTTGAAACAGACAAATTTAATTTCCATTTGTTTCTCACGAAATTGATCTTTATGTAATGAACAATGTATACTTCTACACCCCCTCAAACTACCTCCAAAACCCTTCGGCACTATTATCTAATCCTCTTGTCCACAAGATCGATAGGCAGTGAACCGAGTGACAGACATTGCACGCACCCCTTGTCGCTTGTAACCGCCGCCACTGGTGTAATTAACGTCGCGATTATTAATTACGATACAGTTGCAAGACACTGCTGGCCTGGCGGTTATTCTGGGCGGTACGCGAAAGGGGTAAAAACCAGCCAAGGCTTGGGGTGACAAGCAGACATAATGTGCAGATGGGACTTAAGATGCAGAAGGGATGCTGGCTAATGTTTATGCAGTAATAAATGAAGTTTTGCATGTTTATTATGAAATTTGCAAGAACTCATGGGGAAATATGATCATATTACTTTTCGGTTTAGAATTTTATTTTTGAAAAGTAGTAGAATGAGGGCATTAACCTTGAATGAATTTAGTATTTACAGTAGTAAAATTCAACGGTTCACATATACATACATATAAAATAAGTACCTAATATCGGTTAAATATTTTTACTAGTGCTTTTAATTAATTTCCAAAAACTGTTATGTCTGCGAAATATAAAATGTCCTAGAAAGCTGACACCTCCATAGAGTCAGGTTTACAATCTCCGATCAGAATTTAAAATGTAAGTTAAAGAAACAATATTGAATTGGATTATTGACAGCAATGCTCAGTTTGTCATTTGACAGTTCATTTCTTGTCAATTTTGTTTATTTAACTGACAGTTAAAATTTTACCCAGAGATTGTAAAACTGGCCCTTAGTGTATATTCATACGTAATATAACAAGTGATGTGGTTATCATCGATGATATTCTCGAGTGAAACCGAGTTGCAGATTTCACGAGTCCGAAGGACGAGTGATATACGCTGCTTCGGTTTCACGGGCAATATCTTCGATTATTAATCATATCACGAGTTTATATTTAATGAGAGAATACAATGAATTTTTGTGACACACTGTGTGTGCTGCTAACCTAACTTTTCATATATTGTATTACAACATGGTTCATTTTACAACTGCGTTATTATTTTCATGGTTGTTGATATCAAAAACGATTACCGCACATTTTTATACCCAAAATTAACTGTCAATGTTGTAAATAAAGAAAACAAATCCCCTAGTAACGAATATAAATAAGGTGATAATTTCTTTGTTTTTTATCATCGCAGTGATAGACATGTAACTAGGGAGATTCTGAATGTTGATTGGCGGAAAACATGTCACGTGACTAATTAATTATATTCTCATAGAAAAATATGAACAGAGAGGTAGATAGCATGTGTTTTGAATCATGACTGATGATTATATAAATTAATATGATATTCATTGTTATTCCGAAAAACCAAAGTCGTGCGAAGATAAGAAGGTTAACTCAAAGGCTGTTGAATTGACGACATTTATGGCTAGTTGCACAGGTTGTAGTTGAAGCACAGTATTCCCGATTCAAGTTAGTTTTGCCGCCGTGTTTTGTGACGTCACAATGCGATCTAGCCAACTGACAGATGAACTAAAAACTAACCTAGTTGTTTGTGTGAACAGCTATGTTTAAGAGAGTTTATTATTTTGTTATATACAATGAAAGTGAAATTAAAGTAAGTTTTTTGTTCTTTAAAAGCAACGGGTGATTCCCGAAATTATAGGAGGGAGAAGAAATGATTGATTTCGGACAGCGGACACATATTTACATGTGAAAAAAGTCGTTGAAGGAGATAAGAATTAAATAAATACTTTTTAACAACTTTTGAAGCAGAATTACCCAAATTAACGTTTTAATGTTATAGTCACATGGGCCATACTACATGCTGGCCGCATTGTTGCGTCATTTTTAAGAGCTTCATGAGTTGGCCGCTAGTTTGCGAGCATTTTTCTTGAATCGCGAATAGCGGTTGACCGCTTCGCTCGCTTCTAACCAGTAGGTGTATTCCATCGTTTTTTTGAGACCAAAAAATTTGACCTTGCGACGCTCAGAAGCGTACCCTTATGCCCTGGGATGGTTCTAGAGGCAAGGAAAAAATATTTACCCAAAAAATTTTAAACTGTTGTAAAGAAAATATTTAATACAAATTAAAGACATTTTTAATATCAATTAAATGCCCCCGTCCATGCCCTTATTTTCCGGAAGAATATTAATGATTTTTTTATGTATTCGAATTATTTATATTGTTAAATAAAATGACACTTTCTACTTTTATCATAAATACCTATTTTTGTATTTTATTTATTTATTGCGTAAAGTTTTACCATTATTAAAGTACATATCGAGAGAAAGACTTTCTTAACTTTTCTACGCAACTATTTAAAGTTTAATTGAATTTCTCGCGCTCGCATGACAAATTTTATATCTCAAAATAAAATGACATTTTATACTTTTATCGTATATAGTAATTTTTAAAATTTTTATTTATTTATTGGCTTTCCTAACTTTTCTACCCAACTATTGAAAATTTGACGTTTAACTGAACTTCCCACGATGCAACACCAGTGGGCGGGCTGCACGAAGAAATGACAGGTTTCAAAAGATATAAGGGGCTGACGCAGTGTGCACATACTGGTTAAAAGCGAGCGAAGCGGTCAACCGTTATACTATATTTAAAGTCTTAACTACAGGGTGACAAAAAAAGTCCGTATCGAAATTTTGAAAGTATTCAATAACTCATTTGACATTTCGTTTCATTTCGTTCATTTAAGCAGTAGTTAAATTTTTACTATAAGTTATCCAACTGGCAATTACTGTATTGTTTTGTTGAAAAAAAATGTATAGATACTCTTACTTACCATTGTACCTTTCGGTGTCAGGCTTGTAGAATTGAGTTGTCTTCTTTTGGTGTTCTTTTCCAAAATTCTTTCCAGGTGGTCCTGTTTGTTGTGAGTTTCTTTATTTCTTTCCAGCTTCCTCCTCGATCTTTTACTGCTTGCGTCACATCCTGATTCCATGTTTTCTTAGGTCTGCTTCTTTTTCTTCTTCCTGTTTCTCTTGCCTCGTGTATTTGTTTAGTTAATCTGTTATCATCCATTCTCTGTATATGTCCGTACCATCTGAGTTGCCCCTCTTGTATTGTTTGGGTTATTGGTTTTACTTGAAGTTTGTCTCTGATTGTGGTGTTTCTTATCTTATCCAATCTCGTTTTTCGGTCTATCTTCCTCAAGAATATCATTTCCGAACTTTCAATTTTGCTTTTCCATTTCTCTGTCATAGTCCACGATTCGCAACCATACGTCAGTATTGGTGTCACTACTTTTTTGAATACTTGCACCTTTGTTTCTTGTGGTACTTCTTTTTTGCCAAAAAATTTGGTTTTCAGTGCATTATATAGTCTTGTTGTTGTGTGTCCTTTCTCTTATTTCCTCTTCGATACTACCTTTTTCGTTTATGATTGCGCCGGGATATTTAAATGATCGTACTTGTTCTAGTTTTTTTCCTTCTATGAGTATGTTTACTTCATTGTTTTGTTCACTGATTTTTAAAATCTTAGTTTTTGCTACATTGATTTTCATGTTCCTCTTCTTTAGTTCTTCATTCAGTATGTTCATGTTATGCTGAATATCCTTCTCAGTCGTTCCCGATACTGCCATGTCGTCTGCGTAACAAAGTGTATAGATACTCATAAAAGCGAAATTGTAAATTTTGCAGATTTTTATTGTTGACTTCCGTATACAATTCTGTGTTACATTTCTTTATATTTCTCCTATGGCGATTTTTATTAACAATACAACATGAGTTATGAAGCCATAGGTCATAGTTATAATTTTTGGAAGCCATAGTAGCCAATAATACCAGTGAAATGAAAATATATTTTTGTATTTCAATGATGAATCTATAATTTATTTATGTTCTTTTGTTGTAAACAAAATTAATATGATTTATATATTTATACGGAAAAAACAAATCACTGAAATGGCTTATAGATGCGACGATTTTTGTCTAATTTAACGTACTTCGATTCCATTATAGTTCTCGAGGTTGATCATGTTATACTGCACAAGCAATATACATACCTATCATGAAAATGATCGTAATTTTATGTCGTACGGAGACAATAGACATTCGTCTCATATCTTTTCATACAATTTTGACAAAGTATTTGCATTTGTATCTTTACAGAATTCATTTCAAAGGTAAATTCGACATGGTTGACCAGTATTGAACATGAACATACAAGTATCAAATAGACTCGGAATCATCGACGAATTATTTTCGAAAAAACGTTTTCTTGATTAAGTGGTGTGATTCTTCCCGACGCCCCAACTGATTCAATAGCCGATTTTAGTGTCAACTAACCCAATATATACTTCGAGCTTTGATTCCCAAGAATAGGATATACTTTATTTATTGTAGAATAAATAAACCTATTTTAGGGTGCAATCTGTACCTTATGGCACTTATGGCTATGATGATGAAGAACTATGGTCCAGTTGCATAAAACATTCTTAACTTTAGTCAAGTTGTTAACTTATTTTCCATTGTATTTTTCATACGTATCCATGGTTACAATGTGTCGTTAAACAGATGATCAGCAAACAACATTTTATGCAACTGGCCCTTAATCTTCTTCTTTTAATATTGTGTTGAGTACATCGTTTTTCATTAATAATTAATAAGAAATATCAACTTCAATATAAAATAAAATATATTTCAAAGTATTAATTTTAATTTATCAATAATGTAAACAAAATATTTTAAAAAAGCCTAATAAGTATAGGTCCGTCAACTAACGGTTTCAAAGATATGAGCTATTTTCAGAAATGTACTATCTAAGAAAATAAGAAAACAGTGCGTGGTATTAAATTTACGTTTTTTTTACATTTTACAATAGGTGTTCTACATGTCCCACTTCCATTCACATCTTTTTATTAACGAGTTTTGCACCTTTTAAAAAAATCTCGGTTTTACTCGAATTATCTCACATGCATGTTATATTCGCTCTTGTAAGTGCGCCACATTATTAATTGGAGTAGAATAAACTAAACTCTTTAAATATTCCCAAGCAGAGAAATCTAAAGGCATTAAGTCAAGAGACCTGGGAGATCAGGTTCGGCAAACTTGATTGCATTTGTAGCTCATATCTTTGAAACGGTTAGTTTTGCGGACCCATGTTTATTAGATTTTTTCACTTATTTTGGTCTATACTACACGCCCTTAAAATTTCCAAACACTTTTTTTTAACACCCTGTACTTAGATATTCTTTTACTTACAAAAAAAAAGTTAATGAAAACTAACAATATACTAGCATAAATGTGTCTGCTATACCCATATTTATCCTCTAAAACAGGGTTATGATTCACTATTTTCTCATTTAAATTTGTATTTCTAATAATTTTTCCATTTAACACTAGGTAGTGACTTAAAAGTAACAATAATCTGTTATTAATTAACAACACTAGGTAGAAGTGTGTTCAAAAAACCAAACTTCACACATGAAAATTAATACGTGAAGTACCCACTTCACGCATGGGAGTAGAAAAAATATTTATGCAACAAGTGTGTAAAGTAATACTTTTTTGGTCGAGTGCGGAAATTGTGGCGCGAGATAAAAAAAACACTATTTTACACATGTGTTGCAAACAACATTTTTCCTACAACCTAAATTTTAGTGATGTTTCTCATAAATAATACTGAGTGTACAGGCAGCCAGAATCTTCAAATACTGTTAGTGCTCTTTCTCATAACACTGTAAAAAATGTAACTTAAACAACTAAAGAATCTCAGGCTCAGACAGATATGGATTAGTCTTCTATAATTACAAGTACATTTAATATAATATTAAAAATTTAGTTAGATTAGAACTAATGTGAAAAAATTTGTTTTTAAAAACTAGATTAGTTCATAATTTGTTTAAAAAAAATTACGCTTGTTTCATTTACAGTGTATATTAATATTTCATAATAAATTTTATTACTTTCATTGTTATTTACTACGTAGTTATCTACTTGACAGATAAATTAACTGAATTTTAATGTTACCTATAGCAACGTCTATTTACGCATTAGTGCTTGAAAAGTGACTCTTTACACACTGTAAAGAGCACTATTCAAGCACTGTTGTAGGAGAATAGCTATTTGTTTATTAAGAACGCAAAATAGGACATTGTCGATTGAGAGGTTGTTGACGCGCGACGCAGGAGCGCGGCATTTTCTCGAAATCGACAATGTCCATTTGCGCTCGAAACACACACAAGATATTTTCTACAGTCCTCCACCATAAAAAAATTAATAAAATGTACACTTTGTACTTACAGTACTACTCAACAAATTTTTCAGTGAAGATAGGAACGTATTCAAATATGACTTCAAGATATTGTTTTGGTTTTCGTTTTTACAAAAAAAATTAATGTCAATTTTGTAATGAATATTATAAGTTTTGTATAATTTATTTGTTTCAAGTACATTAAACTAGTGCAGTGGAAAAGTGGATGTCCTCTGGGAGCGTTCACGCCAAACTTTTGTAGGTGGCAGCACAACTGTTCACACAATTTATTTTATATTTAATTTTAATTTATCGTTACTTTCCATTCTTCTTGAGCTATAGCTTCAATCTAATCTAAGCATTTTATACTTTCGTTTTTGTAAATAAATGCCATATTTTATTTTCACAGCAGTGCGGCATTTTGTTTGGGTATGTAATATACCGACAGAGCGGTCATATGTCAGATTGACTTGTGAAGGTGGTAAATGCGTAACTACAGTGTCATTCGTTTCTGACTAAAGGTTTCTATTAAGAATGCAGACAAGTAACATTTCTCAACATTCTATAGTTAGAAATTTGGACAGCGAGCGTTTTTCTACTTTGTCGCGCATGAGCGGCAAAGTGACATTTTGCGTTGACAAAAGAGAGCGCAAATAGCTACTTTGTATATAGACTGTAGAAAAAAATATTTTACTTCTATGACCTTTCACTGTAAATAATGTATAGGTACCTACATCTTAGAAGTCAAAGTGTCAGGTATAACTGGATTATTTGACATTAAAATCGGCAGTTGGAAAATATATAAAACACGGATCATTTAGGAATGCACTAACTACAGCAGTACACTATTTAATATGCCGTGTACAGCTCCGTAATACGAGTAAATTTTCTAGGTGAGCTCTATGATACTGTCATTACGTATGCAATAGAAATTAATAAGTCCAAAATGGTTCTTCATTAAAAACGTTCTTTACCTTTTTCATATTTTCAAATAAAAAGAAAACTTCCTTTACTGTCCCTACTTTTTTATTTTCTTTAAATTAAATAACCCAATAAAAAGAAATGAAAGCAAACCCACAAGTTGTCGTTATCCTTGTGCATTTTTTGAATATATCCAATTCCATTCCAATCACTGCAGATGCAGGAATAGTAATTTTTAATCAAGACACCAATCAGGCTTCGTATACGCTCTATCGTGCACATCTGTTTAATTACGAGGCGTCGTGTTGTGATTGCATGTTTGTGTCCCGACGTCGGCGTCACTTGTTCGACGCCGCATCGAGTATGTCGCATGTCGTGTCCTCTAGCTGATAAACACAAGGATCAAGGATTCCTCGTGAAAATACATTATGTTTTTGCCTTATTCTGATATTTTTAAAATGTTATTTTCCTTTAAAATACATTTATTTATACACAAAATAATGACAACAGTAATGGAATGTGTGAAATGAAAAGCTTTGTTAGTAAAACAAAATGACTTTTTGATGTGTTTTAAATGGCCCGCTTTTTTTAGTCAGAAACAAGTGAACTCCATTTCTGTTTCCGGTGGTGTAAGCATTACGTTGAGTGTGCGTTATTTTTACCTTAATGAAAATATATTTTTGATTATGACAACCAACACGCTATATACAACGATTTAAACATTTACCGCATAAATTCTTATCAAGGATTTAAAAAGGCATTTACCTGAAAAATGGTATAAATATCGTTTTTTGGATATAATTTTTTTACTTTAGAAGATAAGATTAGCATGTTTTTTTTTGTATGAATTTAAAGATAGAAATTTTAATAGCTATTTATATAACAAGTTGAAATATGAAAATGGTTTGACACTAAGGCGTGAAAATAGTCACACGAACGAAGCTAGTGCGACAACACGTTGTTCATTTCTCAAATTTATATAATTATAACAAAATTCATTTTAAATAAATTTACTATTAAAAAATTACTATTAGCCTTAAATCGCCCATCCCTGGGTATAAGAATAATAATAATAATAATAATAATAATAATAATAATAATAATAATAATAATAATAATAATAATAATAATAATAATAATAATAATAATAATAATAATAATAATAATAATAATAATAATAATAATAATAATAATAATAATAATAATAATAATAATAATAATAATAATAATAATAATAATATATCATCACGGTATATTACCCATTGCTGGGTGTGCCAATCTGTTTTGTACACAGAATTCGGTAATGATGATGACATATTTGTACCGTGTGGGCGTTTACCAGGCGTCACCTCACGGGCACTCATTGTTGGCGTGGAAAGTGCACCACAGGGGTCAATTTTGTGCCATTTAAAATTTGAAATATTTGGCGCCGGTCAGGATATAAGGATATAAGGATTCTTAAATTTCAGCTACTTCTTTTTGTCTTTATTTTAGAATGTATTATTTCAAAGAAAACAATTGTTTTTTCAAATGTATCCATAATTGAAAAATTTCAGTGTGGAAATGTGGAAAGTAGTACATTATATATGATAGTTATATACAAATTAATAGTATATTCCGTAACTTAACCGTGGTGATCAAGGTTCTGGGTAAGCGTTCCGGAATTGAACCTAAACATAATTTCAGGATCGGAATGTGGTTCCTGAAAGTTTTGGTTACTTTTTCGTGACCACAACGATCACATTTTTTTTGTGGTTGTTGTGGTCATTTTCTTATTTCTTAATATAATAAATAAAATTGTATAAACATATTATTATTATTATTATTATTATTATTATTATTATTATTATTATTATTATTATTATTATTAATATATACTGATATGTATAATATTTAAGGTAGTATAAAATAGACAAATAGAGTTACGTTGTCACTTAATTCCGAGCTTATTTCTAATGATGCGGTGGTTCCCTGCTTTATCGACACAAATTAACCAAGATATTCCGAATCACAACAACTTTTCAATAACCATAACCTGACCACGTGAACCACAAGAAAACCATAACCACTGTCGTTCCGGAATATACTTTAAGTGCGGGAGGCATACTTCCCTTCCCACATGAGTGCTGTTTCAATTGCGTGAATGCTGGGATGACGTCTCGTCGTAAGAGATTTGTATGATATATTTTCACGAACAAAATTATTATTATAGTAAAGAATTACTGTACGTCTACGTGTATATTGTAATAACTTTAATGTGGGGTTAAGCCTCATTCATAATACGAAATTAATAGTTAGTGTTAGCAGTTACGGTTAGTGTTTATATTAGTAGTTAAAGAATGGTAAACAGCGTTCACAATACATGAAATTAACGACTGCGAATAACAATTTTTGTTGTCTCCGTCGATAACTCCAAAACTACAATTCTAAAAATTATAATTTATTCGTATTACTCTTCGCTAAATCCATATGAAGAGCTGATTAGATTTTGGTTATAATTGGTCGACCGGAAGTACCCTCATTTGAAGATTTTAACAGTTTTTCTTGAAAAAACGCTGCTAAATATCATTTTTTCATATTTAATGTTATTATAAATATTAAAGAATATTTTATTCTATATACGATTTGATTACATTTTATACTTCATATTTAATGGATATTGAGTTAAAAAATTATAAAGAAATTAAATTTCATAAAGCAGCCAGCTATCCAAATATATTGGAAACAGCTGATATAATTTAAAAAATTCTGATAGACAGATATCAATGTCAAGTGCGATTGACAAGATGTTTGTGTTATAATTTTATTGCAAATATAGAATCACTGGAATGAAATAAATAAACCGTAGGTTCCTTCTTTGTTTATGACATCAGTTATTAAAAAGGACGTTTCGGACAATATTTGTCCATCCTCAGCAAGTAAATATAGTTTAAATGTAATATAAATATTTGTTAAAATAACTTAGTGAATTCCATTGTTACAAACTCAGTGCTCGCCCAAAATACTGTCAAGTTGGGCACTTTCTGTATGGAATTTGTGCAAAATACATAGAACTGAGGGAAGGTAATGTAGTGGAAATATAAAATATTTTGCAAGAAACTGTCTGTATGGAATTTGTATAAAATCCATATAACTGACGGACGGTAATGTGCTGGCCACATCAATGATGTTTTGTTTGTGACTTTGTTCGATATGGGTAGTTTTACGAGTACCTATCTCTAAATGGCGATTTGTTACAATGTCTACTTATAAGTATTTTCAGCACAAGAATTATTAGCAAAATGTTTATAAATTTAGGAATAAAACGTTAAATGTGACTTAAACGAACACATTTTAGGCTGAAATTAAGTAGTTATATTTGAATTTGCTAGCAAAATCGATAAAAAAAACTTGTTCATACAGAAAATTCTGAAACCTTGTATTTCGAACTTTTCCTGTAATGGAAAGAGCCCATTAGATTTTGGTGTAAATCGGATAACCAGAAATGGCACTTTACTAGAAGATCAAAATAGTTTTTCTTCGAAAAATACCTTAAAATGTTATTTTTTCGAGATTAATGTTATTATAAAAATTAAAGATTATTAAATTTTCTACAGATTTGCATTAATACTTTTTCTATATACGCTTTAAACAAGCAAATCTCCGTGGTTACACAGTTCATATCTTAAATGTATGTAACTGACAGATAAATGTCACTGTCAAAGAACTAATCATTTCAAATTAATAACAGTATAACCGTTTAAAAAGAAAATAGTAAATAGAACCCTAGTTATATGGAATGGATCTTAATACAGTTTCCGCAATAACTAAATATGTAAGTATATATATTTAAATTAATAAAAATTAAATAGCGGTAGGTTTGGTGTTGGCCACATCAGATTTTTATGTTTATAAATCCATGTCATTTGACATTCAAACCCTAGTGTTGAGAATTGAATAATTACAGTCGTAAAATTTGATAGCAATTTTTATTTATTTATAGTTCCAGATATAATAGGCTCAAGTATTCGGCAGATTAGTAGTAGAAGAATAGGTATTAGTTAGTGGATTAGTTGGTGGATTAAATAGTTAGATAAATAGTAGAATAGTTAGTTAGAATAGTTAGTATAGTAAGCTTCAAATTTCTTTGTATTTGACTGTAATTATTTTTCTTTTGACTGAATGTTTTTTCATATATAATATCATAAGTGGTAAATTTTTGCCGGAAAATTTTTCAGATTGTTACAAGAGCCGGTTGCCTAGCAATTTATTGAGTGGCGTTGACAAAAAAATTACGAGTTGTCAATCGAGTGATTTTTGATCAATGACACGGAGTAAATTGGCAACAGGCTCGAGTAAAGCAATCGGAAAATTTTTCCAGGTTAAAATTTAACCGCAAATAGTATTCGGATGAATATTTCCAAAATTAAAATCAGGTAATTATTTATATAATTTTTTTCTTGACAAAAATCTTGTAAATATTTATTGTGTTTAGAGGTATTATGTTTCAGTTTGCTTTTTCAACGTTTTAAATAGATTCATGTCCAAATCGACTCGTTTTTAATAAAAACTGATAACACTGAAAATATACAGACTTTGACAGGTATGTAAACAATATGTTTCTAAAACGTCAAAAAATTTCGCTTATCAAAACTCACTTACTTGTAAAAATACGACATCTTATTGGCTTAAAAGGTTCGAAAAAACTTTTGTGACGCTGTTTTGTCGAAATGAAATTTGGTAACTAGGTAGAATCCTGAATTTGGATTGGTTTATATATTTAAAATAAGTATTTTTAACAAATGAATAATTTTCTAGCCGTAATAACTAGTATGTTTTATTTGAAAAATAATTCAAATTCAATTAATAAATTTATAGAAAAGTCGCCTTAAAATGTTGTTTATCACATATCTAGAAACTGTTTGCGAGCACTTGTATTTAAAATATACTCACAAACAAATAATTATACAATTATTAGTACGCGCATATGTAGTAAAGATAAAGATAGATTGTTTGATAGAACATTAAATTAAAATGAAATGTCCTTAGAGGTCATGCGTTGGCATCGTCAATTTTTTTATTTTATGTTATCATTTCTGTGGGCATATATTATGTTAAAAGCTACAAAGAGAAAAGATCATGTATTTATGACGAAAATACATAGAGACGTTAAATTGCCTGATATTTGATGTAATATATACGTTCAACTAAAAGATACTTTACTCATATTCGGAAGTAGAGCTTTTAAGCTCATCATATGTTATTTTAAATTTGCAACAATATTTACGAGCATATATTTTATTTCTGTTGCCTTTATAACTCGTCGTAGAAAATTATCACATGAAAAGGCGACCAGAAACTTGAAACTTATTTTAAATTTAAGCATTTCAAAATTTCACAAAAATATATTCAAAAAGATTACTCTTTTAGTTTTAATACAATTTATCATTAATGATATATTTTTTAACGTATTTGAAGGAAAAGGAAATTAATGTCATATGTCATTTTGTCAATTTTAGTTTAAATTTTACAATACACTTCAAATTTTGATGCCGGTCATAATTCAATTTATTAAACGTGACATGAAGTTGTATTGTTTAATAAAACAAGAGAAAATTGGCAAACTGAACTTTTTACCTGTGAAAAAGCACACAACACTATTGTTACGCTCCGTTGTTCGATCTAATTTTTCAAAACACGTCCATAGCTCATGAAAAAACGTCAAACATCATTTATAATTTACCTACTAACGCCACTGCACGTAGACCACACGTACATTTTACGTGATTAACATAATTTTGCTGTTCATAAACAAAAACTAAACTTATAATATATTTATTGGGTTCGTATAATATGTAAAAGAACTAAATTAACTATTTATAAAACAATGTTTTGTTAAAACTACGATATCGATACATGCGACACAAACGAATAACTTGCAGGCAACACTGTAAAATCCAAAGCAATAGAAATTAATTATTTTTTACCGAATACATGGAGTAGATCGGGCAAGTGCGTCGGCCACGTGATGTTACCAGAAATTGAGAAATTGAGGGGAAAATTTTTTAGTTAAAAAGTTATCCAATTGATTCCCTGTATTTCTGATCACGTGTGCGAAAGTAACCAATCAAAGCAAACTTACACTGATAATTACCCTAGGACAATTATCACTAAGTTGCTAAGTAACAAACACTTTTTGACAGATAATTAAAGATTAATTGTTTTAATTTGAAAATGTCATTTTCACGGTATTGCAGTGAAAATAACGGTTCAATTAATAAAATTATTATTATTAAATGTTTGTATAATAAAACTGGACGTGTCTTGTTTTCTCGTGTCAATGTCAATCTTATTATCGTTACACACTTGATTGAACTTATTCATAGCTACTACTGACATCTATTTGGTGATTTTATTATTATAAAAAATCTGCTAAATACAAATTCTTCGTAAATTTAATTAAAATTGCAAAAAAAATTCTCACCGAATACCCCTCGATCATTGATAAATAATTTTATTAAAATAAGGACTTCCAGTGTAACAACATCCGTGGTTCAGGAAAAAAATTAACAATCTCCAAACTTTTTATTTAATAAATCTTTCATATTATGAACTTTTCCAAATAAAATGTTTTAAAAATATAATTCTAATGCTTTCTCGGAGTCGTTAACAAAATAGTACATTAAGAAACAAGTTTCATAAGACATGATTTTAGCGCCCGTGTCATTCTTAGAAACGAGCGGCTTGCCGCGAGTTTTCTAAGGGGACAATTTTTTCTATTTTGGTCATTTTTTTCAAAAAATGTACGTTATTTCATGTTCAGGAATTTCAATTTCGGTTGTTTAATGTGTACTTTATGAAACTCATTTGGATGCCATAAAGAAGTACTTTATGACATCCGAATGGATTTCATAAAGTACATATTAAAGAAGCAAAATAGAAAAATAGTTTTTCTTGTTTACTCGAAATTTGTCAAAGTTGAGATAGCTTTGTTTAGACATCCCTCATATAAATAATTCATTGAGTTTACTGGGCGTCGCAACACAAACTCTTAAAGATGTTTTTATGCTATTTTAAAATTGAAACTTAATTTTATGTAAATAATATTTAAGTTTGACGTCGGTCGCATGCTTGTGTGAGTTAAGTGATTGGTTGTGATTCGGAGGACTCGAGTTCGATTCCGACTGACGTGATACACAACGGGAATTACATTAATTGTTTCTGTATTTGAATTTGCATTGATATTTATTACCTATTTATTTAAGTTGGAAAAACAGCTTGGAGCCCTGTCAAGATGGATGGTTCTGTTTGCCTTTTTTAACAGTCTCAACATGATGGTGCATTACTTTCCTAGTTGTAAATTTCGCTTTATAACACCGTCTTTATTCATATTAGTTTCGCATTCATTTCCGTAAACAAGAGTACGTAATACATTGTTTTCCATACGTCATATTCGGCCTGTTGCACCGCTTCTCCGCTCATATGCGCGTGTTCTTCGTAGCGGAAGTGATGAAACAAACGGCAGCGTGAGTGTCGCTGTCGCTTCACTTCCGTGTCGCCGCTCAGCTGTTTCCGCCTCGGTGGAAGCGCGTCCGCCTGCCTCCATAAGGCTTAGAAGGGAGGTTAACCCTATCTCTCTACACTTCATATGCTAGTGAATATATAAGTACGTAAGTGTGTCATTTTTCTAGCCAACACTGTAAAGTTTTTACATAGCAGCAGCTACTTTTTTGGGTTGAAACTATATGCAACCACAAGGTAGAACAATTCTTCCTTTTTAAAAAGTTGATGTACCAATCTCTGTTTAGGGTAGAAAAACCTGCCTCACTCCCAGGTAGACACGGTGACCCTACATATAGTGGGATGCAAATACATACTTTAAAGTGATTTGGAAGTTCCGTAACGCAAGTAAATGCCTATATGGTTGTTACATGGGGACGTTGCAAATTCATTGAAAAGTATATTATCCCCCAATTCTGTAAGAAAGTTGCTAACTCTTAACAACATTGATATATTAAATAACCAATAATAATTGCAAGCACTGATTAAAACATGAAAATGAGAGGCTTCGCATTTGTTTTTATTGGTTTTAATCTTTAACAACGTTGATAAAACTTACAGAATTAGGGCGTATATTAGGATTCAGGATAACTAATAAATTATATATAATAATAAATTTATTCCCTTATAAACAAAAATACATAAATAAAATTAGGCATATTGTAAGTTACATAATATGTATTTGTTTTTCAAGATACATACTAAATAAAAATAATAAGAAATGGAATTAATTATAATGTTTGATTGTGTGAAATCAGATATTTAATTTTGTTCAAGCAGTTATAATGAATTTGAGATACTCGTAGAAACGCATTTCAAAAAATCTGATGTGGGCACCACACGACTTCCTTGTACGCAAGACTAATATGAAGTATAGAATCAATTATAAAATTGCACGAATTTGACGTAATTTGACATTAACATCTATTTTTTATTTTTTTGTTATTTTTTTGTCCTAATTCATAGCAAGCTTCATTACAAAAACCAAAAAGTATATAAGTTTTAAATTTACATATCTCGCTTATACAAAGGGCGAATTTAATAATACTTGATGTGCTAGACGCAGAATTTAATTCTCTAAAACTCTTATTTCAAGCATTTATTTCTAAAATCAAAATGAAACCATTTTATTCAAGAAAAACTGTTAACAACTTCAGGTATTATATCACTTCCGGTTAGCCTGTTTTAACCAAATTCTGCTATGTTACTCCAATTGATATAAAAGTCTTATATACTAAATTTGAAAAGTTTTGGATTATATTTTAATATAGTTTTTCATTAAAATCTATTATAGGCTTCAAATAAAGTACCATTTCTGAAAATTATGTAATGACCAAAAAGGGAGGTGCACAACTAGATGTTATAGAAGTCCTAAATACAAAATTTCAACTTTCTACGGCTTACCGTTTTTGAGTTATGCGAGATACGTACGTACGTACAGACGTCATGACGAAATTAGTCAGAATGGATTCAGGGATGGCCAAAATGGATATTTCCGTTGAAATCTGGAAACCGAAATTTTTCGCGAATACAATACTTCCTTTACTTTGTACAAGGAAGTAAAAAGAGGAAACAGAAACACTATTGTAGCGTTTTTATTTATTTGGGTGAAAGGTGAAACCACCAAAGAATTATTATTAATTATAATAGATGTTTATTAAAACGATATATAAATATTTAAAAGATAATGACAATGACGATTACTAATAATAAACAAACATTAAATACTAATTTAACATTACGAATATAATTAACTAGTTAAACACTTATGCCCATATTCATAAACACTCGTAAAGTTTCAAAACGGCTCGTTAAAATTTTTGACAAATAGAATCAAACTTGGCAAGTTACATTTCGATTTTTCTGTCAGTGTCGACTGTTTTTACTTGATAAAAATTATAACGAACCGTTAAAATTTTTACGAGTGTTTATGAATATGGGCATTACAGTATTTATTTATTTAAACAATTAACACACATCTTTATTTACACTAAATTACTGATTATTTATTTCTACTATTTATATCACTATTTATTTATATTACGTTCAATCGTCTGAATGTCTATTCCTTCCACAGTCTCAGTATCATCGACTGTCCGTATGCTACAACTCTTTAACACCACTGCCGAGTATCCACTTCTACACGCCATTACTGTCCTCGTATACCTAGCTTCCCAATACTCTTCAACACTAAGAATATTCACCTCCACAGCTATGCCAGTATAGTGTAGCAGTAACTTCTCGAATACTCCACTCGACACTAAACTGCATACGCTCATCACGATACTGCTGTGTTACTCAAACTCACTGACACCTTACTTCTTACTGTTTATGTAATTGTCCTTCTGACGGACTAACACTCTGTAGGTGACTGTCTGTCTTCGCGCAAACATACGTCGCTTATATAGTTGCTCTTAACACCTTTTGGAACATTCTCGTGACGTCTCGAACTATATAACAATGCGCGGGTATTTACGCTTATCTCCCCTTTGCTAACCCAGCTGCCCGCCTCACGTTGCCCGCCTATCGCGCGCTGCTCTATGTTATTGATCGCCTACCTAGGCTCAGCCTATTCCCTCACTATTAATCTCTAGACTGCAGCGTTTCTTAACCTATGGGTCGCGACCCAAATTTGGGTCGCGAAGGGGTTTGAGTGGGTCGCGGAAACTATTCAGAATTTTACAATTTTTATTATTAAATGCCAATCATATATTTCTAAAACGCATATAAAATTTCTTTAAAACTTTACTAATGTTGGCAATACAATGTAGAATTGTTACCGTTAATAACCCTACCGAGACTTTGTGTTCATTTTGGTTAAAAAAAGAACTAATCTTGGGAAATAAATGAAAATATTATTACCTTTTGCTACTTCTCGTATTTATCTATATGTGCGAATCTAAAAAACTAAATTTCAGGAACCGCCGCGATTTGAAGAACTTTCCAAGGTTATGCAAACTCAAGGTTCACATTAATTAATATTAATTTTTTTTAGCTACTCGTATTTTGGATTTTAAATTTTAAAGAAATGCATTTTCAAACATGTTCGAAAGTAAAATTGGACAAATATGGGAAGGTAATATTTATGTTTCCGACATTTGACTATCAGACAAGTTAAAATTGTATCAAATTCCTGTACCAAATTGTAATAAGATTCGTTTTATTTGAAATTGTTCATCTTATTTTGGTGTCATATTTAAATTATTTTGTTTATAAATAGGTACCTAGGTATGTGATATATTCGTACATATTAATTTTCCAATTTCATAAATATATTATTGTTTATAATAAAACATTTTTATTTTTTAAATAATTTTGTATATAATGGTCGCGAAACCTATGCAATAGTTAAATTTGGGTCGCGCCTGAAAAGGTTAAGAAACGCTGCTCTATAGCTTCTATCATAGGTGTCGGCTCACACACGCTGGCTGGGTGCTTGCCAGAGTTGTGTTTTTTACAAATTTGTTTAGTTTTATACAAAATAGGTGTAAATAACTGTAATTCATGTAAAAAACATACAAAACGTAAAAAACTTCAACTGCGCTTGCGCGTGGCTTGCGCAATGTAGCTCTGCCAGTTGTTATCACTGCTGTCTGCTGTCACTGTCAGTTTTATGTTTTAGCTGTACTTGCCGTTAGGTGTTGGTAACTTAACTTATACGAGATACGAGTAAGTTTTAGTTTTTTACGTTTTTTACATAGGGTTTTTTACATTGAAGTTGAGTTTTTTACAAGAGTTTTTTTACATGTAAAAAAATAATTAAATTACTCGATGTAAATAACTTACACAACTCTGGTGGTCGCGGACCAAATGTGTTACATGTCGATTTCTCTTACGCCTACTTCTTAGTCAACCTTGATGACGCCCCCGCGTTGCGGTCGTCTTCGTCATCTTGACCCACTCAGCTAGTTCATTCTCAAGGCCAGGTGAACGACCTCCACCGACGCTTGTGCAAAGATTTAACGTGTTTTTTTGGTAAAGGATTGCAAAATCTTCATTTTTCAAGTCTTCTTCGTTAGCAGCCTGTGGAGTTGCACGTACAATTTTGGTGTCGTTGAAGTTACCGTTTTATCGTTTTTCGAAATATTATCCTCGTGTGAGGGAATTTTTGTACGGCAACTAATTTTCTGGAACAGAGTGATTCCTCCGTGTATTCGGGATTTAATACACACAGTCCTGCAACAGAATTTACTTTTAAAGCCGCCCACTAGCTAAGGTGAGTTTGCACATGTGTTTCACTTACCGTTCTTTATATTTTCATCGCCTCGAGTTCTAACAATAATCGTTCTTTTTAGGCTTTTTTTTTATTGTTGGTTTTATTCTCAAGTCACGTTCTTTTACGTTACCGTCTTGTCACGTTTACGTGTACAATTATCGACTTTATTCTCGCTACGTCTACCGTGACGTCACCCCATCGATTGAGACGTTGTATATATCAATCACGAATTGTACATCACGTATCGAACCTCAAGGTTGATTGTTCAGCTTCCGTTGATGAAATACCTGTGCTGTTTGACGCCTACGACTGATTATCTGGAAGTTACTACCACTATTCGCCATCACAGTTTCCTGTACTTGTGGGAAAACCACCTGGTGCAACCTGGTCTGGCTATCTGCGCACACCTCGTCTGCGATTGGAGCTTCTGGTGTCACCTGTCGCCTCCGCATCCACAGCCAGCCGTGTCAACCCAGCGACCAGATAAGAGTCTTTTCAGTTTATTATTCCATGCTATTTATTGGGACAACGGCTTCCCTGTTGTTCAACTCATTTATTTCAAACACACTGTCATATTTCATAACCTGCATTCATGTTTATTATGTAATGTCTAAATCGATTATCTATATTAGTTGTACTTACGCTTTATATAATTGTTCAACGTACACCATTGTTTACCAAGCCGATTCGCGGTCGACTTGTATATTTAATTCATTTGTAAACTGGAGTACGAATCTGCGAACGACTTCGTTTAGGTTAGAATGTCGTACAAGTTGTTTATTTACTGCGATTGACGCGTATTCTTTGGCCAAAGACGCCCACATCATCGCCGCGCCATTTTGAAATGCTAGTTACTTTTTGTCAATGCTCGCAGGCACGCACGATCAGTGTTGTTACTAACTTATTTGAATGTTCCCGCGAACCGGACTTAAGGTTTTTTATGTTTGTAGAAGTACGGCTATTAAATATTCATTTTATTTTACGTACCGAGTTTATGTTCGAAGTACACTCCCCTATTATCATTACCGTTAACATCACTATATTTCCTTATTACCTCATTTTCCCAGTTCCGTGCCGTGCGTCGAAACACGTTCGGTTGAGAGGGGCTGAATTTTATTTCGACTGGCGCCCTTTTCCTTTTCTTTACGTAAAACTCACCCCTAACCTACCACTGAGTTACGCCGCTCTCGCCATTACTTTCACCGGCTTAAAATCTGGGCATAGTAGCAAGATTTTTCGTATCGTCCATAAATTAACGTTGTCGCCCAGTTTTATAGTCTTTGTATTCGTATCGTTTACCATAATTATTATCCACTCAGGGCAAGGGTGGGTAATAAAAAGTGGTGCCCAACTAGAGGGCCATTTTCTTTGGTTTTGCCCAACTAGAGGGCCATTTTCTTTGGTTTCGCCCAACTAGAGGGCCATTTTCTTTGGTTTTGCCCAACGTACCGGCCATTTTCTTTGTTTTTGCCCAACCCAAGGGCCTTGTTATATCCAACGTGGACTTTCGCTTAAGGAATTTTTTTGTTAATAGGGTGTTCTGCCAACAAACATTTAGTGTCATTTCGTTATCGTATCGGAGAATAAAAACAGTTTCGATTTTTGGATAGTTTATTTCGCTTTAGTTAGTTTTAGTTTAGTTTCGGATAATTTTAGGAAGGTTTAGAATACTTTTAGGTATAGTTTTGGGTTTAGGATTAGTTAGTTAGTTATTAATTGTTTTTCGGGAATTATATTTGAAGTTGCGATCATGGACGGAAAATATGAGATTAACAGGTTGTCGAAGGATGAACTGACATACGAAGTTAAGGTTAGAGGCATTGCCGAAGCAGAGAGTTCTTGCGACCAAATGAGGAAATCTTTACGTAGTGTTCTCAAAATAGAGCACAATGCTTCGTTTACACGACCTAAGTACCCTTTTAAGTTTGAACAAGATGTGATCGCTCTGGAAGAGAAAATGAATGAGATTAGTAAAATGATACGAGAATTTGCCGGATTAAAGTCATCACCGGAATATCGAAAGATTATTACGAAAATTGCGCATGCCGTCGGTCGTGTTAATAATAGCGAACCTTTATCTGATGAAGATCGCGCAAAGCGGTCTCAACTGTTAGTAAGATTAGCAATTCTCGAATCTGAGTTGAAATCAAGTGCTAAAACATTTAAGAGAAATTCTACCGCTATTGACGAGACTAGTTTTCTTAACACGATTCGAGAACATAAAGATTTCGCATCTTCGAGCTCGGATATAGATTCAGATCCCCCTCCAGCTCGAATGACGATAAAATCGGTACCCGTATCCAAATGGGGTTTTAAATTCTCGGGCGACACAAGACAAATGTCGGTGAACGCTTTCGTTGAAAGAGTCGACGAATTACGGGTTGCAAGAAATGTATCACGTGACGAGCTGCTGCATACCGCTGTCGACCTGCTGGAAGGAACAGCGTTAATGTGGTATAGGGCTAATAAGCAGACGTTTACCTCATGGAATGAGTTGATAGAAGGCTTACGGGAAGAATTCCAGCCTATTGACTATGAGGAGAAGCTAGTAGATGAGATTAAGAGACGTACCCAAGGGCCTCGTGAACCCATAGGGATTTACATTGCAGCAATGACGACACTGTTCTCACGTCTACGAGCGAAACTCTCCGAGAAGCAGAAGCTACGAATACTGCTGCGGAATATCGCACCATTCTACCAAACTCAGCTTGGCCTTATTGACGTCGAATCCGTACCGCACCTGCTACAGTTATGTCGCAAATTAGAAGCAAGAAAAGTGTCAGTTGAAGCATACGTACCTCCACCTCGCCGTGGACAATCTTACGAGCCAGATCTAGCGTACGTATATGCGGACAGCGAACATCAAGCTGCTCCTATCGATTCTCGTCCCGAAAATCCTCGACATCAGGACACACAGAAAGCCACGCCTAATCCACACTCACGTAAGTGTTGGAACTGCGATCAGCCAGGACACCGCGCTGCAGGCTGTGATTCGAGACAGCGTAAAATGTACTGTTACCGATGCGGAAAAGTAAATTTCACGGTGAATACCTGTCCTACGTGTTCGGGAAACGCGAACAAGCCGCGGAAGTGAGTCGTTTCTCGCGGCACCCTGATTTCAAATCGACTCCAGTTAATCACGTCCTTGATTTTATTATCGCTCACGCGAAGGATGACGAACGTCCTTATTTAAATGTCCATATTTATGATGAACCGTTTCTCGGTCTGTTAGATTCAGGTGCTTCATGCACAATTATTGGTAAAGTAGGTTGGGATCGTTTACGTCATATAAATTTACCGATTAAGAAAAGTATTTCGTATTGTACCGTAGCGAATGGGCAACGTTGTCGTTGTTTAGGCAGTATTACCGTTCCATTTCGTTTGAGAGAGACAGTTAAAGTTGTAGATGTTCTCGTCGTCCCGGAGCTTCCGCATGAGTTGATTCTTGGCACAAATTTTTGGAGAACTATGGGTATCGTGCCAGATTTACGTAGAGGAGACTGGACGTTCTCTGCTGAACCACCTGCCGTTTTCAATGAAGTAATTACGTCACGCTCTGCATTATACTCCACACAGGAACAACAACTGAGCTCGCTGATTGACAAGATGTTTTGTAACACACAACCGGATCAGATTGGTTGCACGAGCTTAGTATCGCATGTTATACGTACGGATAGCCCACCTATCAAGCAGAGATACTACCCCATATCACCGGCTATGTAGAAGGTCGTCGACAAAGAGTTAGAGATGTTGAAGCACGACATTATAGAACGCTCAAACAGCCCTTGGTCTTCACCTATCCTCCTAGTACATAAAAAGGATGGCAGTTATAGATTTTGTGTAGATTACCGCAAGTTAAATGGAGTCACCACTCGAGATGCTTACCCTTTACCGTATATTAGCGAGACTTTAGACAAGTTAAGGGACGCTAAGTTTTTATCCTCTCTCGACATTAAGTCAGCCTATTGGCAAATACCGCTGGAAACAGGTTCTCGTCCTTATACTGCTTTTACAGTACCCAATCGTGGTTTATTCCAGTTTAAGAGACTACCGTTTGGCCTACATAACGCTCCGGCCACTTGGCAGCGTTTTATTGACGGCGTTCTAGGTCACGATCTACAGCCGTATGTGTTCGTGTACCTAGACGACATCATCATCGTATCAGACACCTATGAAAAACATTTAGAAATTTTAGAAATTGTCTTAAAGCGACTGATGGATGCAGGACTTACCTTAAGCAAAGATAAATGTAATTTTTGCCGTGACGAGCTCAAGTATCTTGGTTACGTAATAGACAGGTTTGGTCTTCATGTCGATCCCGAGAAAGTTCGCGCTATAGTAGAGTTCCCAGCGCCGAGAAATACGTCAGAAGTACGTCGTGCCGTGGGAATGGCGTCTTGGTACCGCCGCTTCATCCCAAACTTCTCGACGATTATTGCGCCAATCACCAACCTCTTGCGCAAGAACATTAAATTTGCTTGGGATTCTCGCTGTGAAGAGTCATGGAACCAGCTCAAAAACTGTCTTATCTCCGCTCCTGTATTATCATGTCCAAATTTTGAGAAAGAATTTGTGGTGCAGACTGATGCTTCGGATTTTGGAATCGGTGCTGTACTCACGCAAGAGCACGATGATGGTGATAAAGTTATCGCTTATTTAAGTAGGTCATTGACACGTCAAGAACGAAATTTCTCGACTACCGAAAAAGAATGTCTAGCTGTTTTGTTTGCGATTGAGAAATTACGCCCTTATATCGAAGGAAGTCATTTTACCGTAATTACCGATCACGCTTCTTTGAAATGGCTTTCCAATTTACAGAATCCGACCGGTCGTCTTGCTCGTTGGTCCGTCCGCTTGCAGCAGTACAACTTCACGATAATTCACCGACCTGGTAAAGAACATGTGGTTCCAGATGCCCTTTCTCGTTCCGTACCGCATATTGATGTTATCGAGGGATCTGAAACCAATGATACATGGTATAGAAAAATTTACGACACTGTTTTACGAAATCCCGAACGTTTACCTGATTTCCGTGTCACAGATGGCAAGTTGTATAAGTTCGTAAAACAGGATTGGTCAGAATTATCTGGAGGAGTACATCAGTGGAAGTTGGTTGTGCCGAAGGACAAACGAAAAATGATCATGTCGCAATGTCACGATGTTCCCACTAGTGGTCATCTTGGTGGATTTAAGACCTTTCATCGTGTTGCGCAGTCTTACTACTGGCCAAAAATGCGTGCTGATATCACGAAATACGTGCGTTGCTGTGTGACGTGTATTAAAGCCAAACCAGTGCAGAGAGCGCCCCCTGGACGAATGGGTGGCCACTCACTGATTTCCAGGCCTTGGGAGGTCATTTGCGCCGATATTATTGGCCCCTTACCGAGATCATCGCACGGATATAATTATGTATTTGTAGTCGCTGACTGTTTCAGCAAATTCAGCTTGTGTTTCCCCCTTAGGAAGGCTACGGCCCAGAGCGTCGTGCGTCATTTGGAGAATGACGTCATATTGATGTTTGGTGCACCACGTACCATAATTTCGGATAATGGAGTCCAGTTTCGGTCACGTGAATATACGAGACTTCTCGACTCGTATAACATTAAGTCGTCTTATACATCGCTTTACCATCCACAAGCTAATCCGACGGAGCGCATCAACCGAGTCCTGAAAACGATGTTGATTTCATATGTGTCAGACAATCATCGAGAATGGGACAAATACTTACCCAAAGTTGCGTGTGCTCTTCGTACAGCTAAACATGAAGTAACAGGACACACTCCATACTTTATAAATTTCGGGCGTGAGGCTGTGCTCATGGGTAATGACGACGTGGAAGCGAAGCTCGACGAAGACATAAAATTTAAGAGGGACCATGACGAACTAAAAAGTAGGGCATGTAGTTTCAGCAAATTATATAACGATGTGAGAACTCGCTTACAGAAATCTTACGTAAGGGCTAAAGCGAGATATGATTTACGTCATCGTGAAGTGTCTTTCTACCCCAATCAGCTGGTGTGGAGAAAGAACTACGTCTTGTCCAACGCCGCGCAATACTACACGGCGAAACTGGCAGACAAGTACATCGGACCATTTATGATACATAAAAGACTCTCCACCGACACGTACCAGCTCAAGGATCTTCAGGATAACGTCTTGCGCGGAACCTGGAGCAGCAAAGACCTGAAAGCACATCCCCACGATCATGAACCGACCTAGTTATCGTCATCGTTGTTTACTTACCGCTTTCGTTGCCGACTACTTCAGCTATGGACATTGATTATAGATTTAGGTTTCGATTTAGGATTATTTTTGTTATGTTTTGTCGGTCTGTTAGTTAGTGTTCGAGGCACAGTCTTCGGAAATTTTCAGGGAAAATTTCCTATGGAGGTAAGGGTGGGGTTGTTACATGTCGATTTCTCTTACGCCTACTTCTTAGTCAACCTTGATGACGCCCCCGCGTTGCGGTCGTCTTCGTCATCTTGACCCACTCAGCTAGTTCATTCTCAAGGCCAGGTGAACGACCTCCACCGACGCTTGTGCAAAGATTTAACGTGTTTTTTTGGTAAAGGATTGCAAAATCTTCATTTTTCAAGTCTTCTTCGTTAGCAGCCTGTGGAGTTGCACGTACAATTTTGGTGTCGTTGAAGTTACCGTTTTATCGTTTTTCGAAATATTATCCTCGTGTGAGGGAATTTTTGTACGGCAACTAATTTTCTGGAACAGAGTGATTCCTCCGTGTATTCGGGATTTAATACACACAGTCCTGCAACAGAATTTACTTTTAAAGCCGCCCACTAGCTAAGGTGAGTTTGCACATGTGTTTCACTTACCGTTCTTTATATTTTCATCGCCTCGAGTTCTAACAATAATCGTTCTTTTTAGGCTTTTTTTTTATTGTTGGTTTTATTCTCAAGTCACGTTCTTTTACGTTACCGTCTTGTCACGTTTACGTGTACAATTATCGACTTTATTCTCGCTACGTCTACCGTGACGTCACTCCATCGATTGAGACGTTGTATATATCAATCACGAATTGTACATCACGTATCGAACCTCAAGGTTGATTGTTCAGCTTCCGTTGATGAAATACCTGTGCTGTTTGACGCCTACGACTGATTATCTGGAAGTTACTACCACTATTCGCCATCACAGTTTCCTGTACTTGTGGGAAAACCACCTGGTGCAACCTGGTCTGGCTATCTGCGCACACCTCGTCTGCGATTGGAGCTTCTGGTGTCACCTGTCGCCTCCGCATCCACAGCCAGCCGTGTCAACCCAGCGACCAGATAAGAGTCTTTTCAGTTTATTATTCCATGCTATTTATTGGGACAACGGCTTCCCTGTTGTTCAACTCATTTATTTCAAACACACTGTCATATTTCATAACCTGCATTCATGTTTATTATGTAATGTCTAAATCGATTATCTATATTAGTTGTACTTACGCTTTATATAATTGTTCAACGTACACCATTGTTTACCAAGCCGATTCGCGGTCGACTTGTATATTTAATTCATTTGTAAACTGGAGTACGAATCTGCGAACGACTTCGTTTAGGTTAGAATGTCGTACAAGTTGTTTATTTACTGCGATTGACGCGTATTCTTTGGCCAAAGACGCCCACATCATCGCCGCGCCATTTTGAAATGCTAGTTACTTTTTGTCAATGCTCGCAGGCACGCACGATCAGTGTTGTTACTAACTTATTTGAATGTTCCCGCGAACCGGACTTAAGGTTTTTTATGTTTGTAGAAGTACGGCTATTAAATATTCATTTTATTTTACGTACCGAGTTTATGTTCGAAGTACACTCCCCTATTATCATTACCGTTAACATCACTATATTTCCTTATTACCTCATTTTCCCAGTTCCGTGCCGTGCGTCGAAACACGTTCGGTTGAGAGGGGCTGAATTTTATTTCGACTGGCGCCCTTTTCCTTTTCTTTACGTAAAACTCACCCCTAACCTACCACTGAGTTACGCCGCTCTCGCCATTACTTTCACCGGCTTAAAATCTGGGCATAGTAGCAAGATTTTTCGTATCGTCCATAAATTAACGTTGTCGCCCAGTTTTATAGTCTTTGTATTCGTATCGTTTACCATAATTATTATCCACTCAGGGCAAGGGTGGGTAATAAATGTTGTAGGTACTCTTACGTTACACTATTATGAAGTTGAACCATGACAAAGTAATAATGAATTTAAACGTCATTTTAATTAATCTCGTTATTTTATTATCTGTCTGAGATGAAGATACCTTTCCAAAATAAAATATAAATTATCACATTTTTCATTAAACAAATAAAATTAGAACCAATTGGTACGTTATGATACCTACAGACCCATCGTAGTGTATTTTTTTTGTTCCTGGATTTAATAAATATTAATGGATGAAGAAAGGAACCAAATATAGGTACCTTACATGCCTACGTCATAGAGCATAAGAAAAAAATCATGATTTGTAGAAAGACTAGCAACAGTTACATAAAGAAACTGCGTGTGCAGATTACGGTAAATAAAAACTCTTTTTTAAGAAAATCTTTATACCATAGATAGGTACCTACGTATTTTTAAATTTATATTGTATTTCAGATACGAAGGGAGTTAGGAGTAGGGCAACGCAAACTAAGTTCAAAATAGCGATATATAAGCAGGTACATATATTATTTATCCCATTTTTACTATATAATCTATTTAACAAGTTTGGTAATTGTTTATTTACTAAAGAATTAAAAATGATCAAACGTTGACGTTTCGAGCTTCCAATTATGTCATGCACTAAACGAAATTAATTCATAAGTTTTGTATGTGTAAAACAGGCTTCACAGCACCACAAACTCCATTTTTACATTAAATACAGTATAGCCAAATCACTTTATTCAAAATACATTTTTATTCTATTATTTTTTTGTTGTACAAAGTACAGTTGCACAAGTGCTTGGCATATAAAATATTCTTCCTACAACCGTGCGTGAATAGTATATTAAAGAACGTGTTTTATAAGACATGTTTTTTTTCGCACGTGTCAAAATTTCGAAAACGAGCTTTAGCGAGTTTTTTAATTGACAAGTGCGAAAGAAAGTCTTATAAAATGAGTTCTTTATACTATTTTTTATATTTTGCGCCTTCTACAATAACATTTACTTACTCAATTTGTGATTATATTTGTAACCATTTGTACATTTTCATGTAAATAGTCTTCCCTAAATAAAAAAAATAATAATAATTTTGACATATTATCAAAATGAATTTTCAATTAACTAAAAATAAATTAGGTAAAAATGGGTTAAAGAAACGTCATCTAGTAGTAACCGTCTAAAACAAAAAATTCATTACGATACGCAATTGCGTATCGTAATGACTTCATTATGAACGCAAAATATAAAAAAGTACTTTTCACGCACTAGTGCTTGAAAAGTAAATGACCGTTGCTAGGCAACAGTAAAATTCGGTTAATTTACCTGTCAAGTAGATAATTAGGTAGTAAATAATAATGAAAGTAATAAACTTTATTAAGAAATATTAATATACACTGTAAATGAAACAAAAGTAATAATTTTTTAACAGATTGAGTACTGATCTAGTTTTTAAGAATATTAACATTTTTTTGACATGTATTCTAACCTAACCTAATTTTTAATTTTAATATTAAATGTACAATTTGTACAATAATAGAAGGCTAATCCACTTCTGTCTGATATTCTTCCTAGTGTTTAAGTTATATTTTGTACAGTATTATGGGAAACGTACTAACAATATTTGAAGATGCTGGATGCCTGTACACTCAGTAACATCACTAACATTTCGGTTGTAGGAAAAATGTTGTATGCAACACGTGTGTAAAATAGTGTTTTTTGTCTCGTGCTACAATTTCCGCATGAGGCGCAGCCGAATGCGTAAAACATCGCACTCGACCAAAAAAGTACTACTTTACACACTTGTTGCAAAAATAACTATTACGTATAAATTTCCACTGGTACAGATGTGTTGTGTTGTATAAATAGTGGTATGTTTCTATTATACAAATTTTGGCATAAAAATTCCTAGAACGAAAGAAACTGTTCTACAATATATCAATTGGTATGACGAACAAAAAATATCTTTTGCCTTCTATCATTCCGCTGCAATCCTAGGGAAAATTAGGATTAATATGGAGTGTTATTGGTATTGGTACGACGGTGATTCAGAAAGTAACAACAAATTGACTATATTAAAAGAAGATCTTTGTAGATATTTTTTGTGAAATCATGCATAGGGGACAGACTTTTTCTTGCAGAAAACGAACGAAAATCAGATTTTTGAGGACTTGTGAAGCTTAGTAAAATTATCAAAGAATGTTTCAGCAATATGGGATTATCTTTATTGATGAGGGAAGAGTGTAAAGTTGGATAAAAACATTTTTATATCATAGAATAAAAAGTTAATATAATGTTATGAGAAATGAATTAAAAAGTAGTAGTAGAAAATATCGTCGTGTTACTTTTAATGTTGAATTTGCTGCTATTTTTAATTACCCTTATAATGTACAAATTTATATTCTTAAAAGAAAAGTAAGTAACATAATGAAGCATAAGTTTTCAGAATTTTTTTTGAATGGACGATACTGCGTTTTAAGAGAAAGTACATTGAATCTACTAATTACTACAACAATTAACATAGCTTAAGCTTTAAGAGTCATTTGTTGTAAAGTTTCTGAAGCTGTGAATTTTGCTAATTGGAAGGTTTATTGGATAGAAAGCTTCAATGTTTTTTAAAAGTTGTTTATTATTGTAACAACTAACAGACGATGTTTCGGCACATGGTTATGGCCATTTTCAAGTCAGAAAAAGTGAAATTTACATTCAGTCAAATTTTATAATAGTATATTAAAGAACGTGTTTTATAAGACATGTTTTTTTCGCACGCGTCAAAATTTAGAAAACGAGCGTCAGCGAGTTTTCTAATTGACAAGTGCGAAAAAAAGTCTTATAAAATGAGTTCTTTATACTATTTTTTATATTTTGCACCTTCTACAAACTAAAATATTTTAAAAAAACTGTTAATATTAAACCGAGTTGATTTAGGGAAATTTGTAAGTGAAATGTTGTAGTTGGTAACATTGAATTGACCACATTCAATTATTATTTGAAAGTTCATGTCATTTCAATATATACGAACAAATTTAATTGAATTTAGTGTAATCATGGAAGATGAAATCAGTTGCACTCCGCCTGAGCTGCGTAATATAGCTCAGACTACAGGAAATAATCTACTTCCTAAAAAATCGCGCGAGATTTATGAGATAGAATTTGCAAATTTTGACACATGGTGTAAAGAAAATAATGTCAAAGGCGTAACAGAGAATGTTTTGATTGCTTATTTTGAAATGCAAAGTAAGACGAAAATATGTATTATTATTATTATATTCATTAAATAAAGTGATTAATTAAGTAAAAGAAATTTTGAGGTTATATTGAAATTTCTTATCTTCCAGCTTTGACGTTTGACAATTTAACCCTTTCAGCCTCAGAGTACAGGAAATTTTTATTTTTTCTTATATTTGAATTAAAACTTGCTTTAAAATTAATTAAAAATAATTTTCTATCGTTCAAAGGTTCAATCTACAAATTTTTAATACTACTAGGTCCATCTATGTGGACTTTTCGAACATTATATTAACATTTACTTACTCAATTTGTGATTATATTTGTACATTTTCATGTAAATAATCTTCCCTAAATAAAAAATAATAATAATAACGACATTATATTATTAAAATGAATTGTCAATTAACTAAAAATAAATTAGGTAAAAATGGGTTAAAGAAACGTCATCTAGTACCAACCGTCTAAAACAAAAAATTGCGTATCGAAATGAAGGTCATTACGATACGCAATTGCGTATCGTAATGACTTCATTATGAACGCAAAATATAAAAATAAATTTTAAATTACAACCCATGATTGAGTTTGAATTTTGACAACACTTTTTCTGACTTGAAAATGGCCATAACCATGTGCCGAAACGTCGTCTTTTAGTTGTTACAATAATAAACAACTTCTAAAAAACATTGAAGCTTTCTATCCAATAAACCTTCCAATTAGCTTTAAGAGTCATGTTTAATATAGAGCTAGTGGTACATTTTTTTCTATACGACCAAGTTTAGTTCTGATTTGCCCCATGAGTCTTTGGCTGGTTTTAAAAATTTTTTTTTTTCTACAAATCTACTGATACCAGTTAGTTACCTTGGTAATAACGAATGTAACAACAAATTGACATTTCTGACATGTGTAAAAAAAATATTAGAAAAACAAATTTAAATGAAAAAATAGTGTGAAAGTGACATTTTATTTTGTTTGGTGCACTCCGCTTCGCCTCGTTTTCAAAACTTCCTTTTCACAAAATAAAATGTCACTTTTAACACTTATATCATAAATAACTATTGCATGCTTTTTGAAAAATCCTGCGTCTTAATAGTTCATTTTGGGGCTTCTACATATTGCTATATATCTTTCTTGTAAGCAACTCCAAAAAATTTTTTATATAAAATTCAAAGGGATGACAATGTTTTCAAATGAAATAATGATGTGCAGCGTGCAATTTTGGAAGTAGACGTCTGCTGCCAGTTCATTGTACGTGTTATAGGGTTATATGCAAAAATTGCCAAGCGAAATTACAAGATTTTATCAATTTACATCACGTAAACGGGGAGATTAAATTTTGGTCTGACCCAGCTTCAAGCCAATTTGCCCGAACAACAACGCGTGATTGAAGACAAAGAAATATCAATTGAAAATGTTTCTGGAGCAACTTACAAGAAAGACCTAAAACAATTTGTAGGGGCCCCAAAATGAAAACAACTAAAGCGCAAGATATTTCAAAAAGTACGCAAAATAAATTTTAAAACTCGCCAGTGACTCATGGGGGAAGTCAGAACTAAACTTCGTCGTATAGAATAAAATGGATGAATGTTGAAGCTTAAGATATTGTAACGTTAGAGGGTAGGTACCTACGACACTTGGTCCGCGAGCCCCCGGCCAGCAAACCGACGCCTATGAATAGAAGTGTTCTAGTAGGGAGGAGGAGCGTAGGTAGGCGATCGATAACACAGATTCGGCGCGCGGAGGCAGGCGACCTAAGGGGACTACTGTGTTACAAGAGAGGAGATAAGCGTAGTTACCGGCGTAATGTTATGACGTGGAGAGTTTTCTAGAAAATTTTAGAGACAGTCACAGAGTTAGAGTTAGTCAGTCAAGCGTTACACAGTGATAGAGTGACACTGTTACATAAATAAAACTAAGGAGTCAGTGAGTTGAGTGGCACAGCAGTATCGTAGTGAGCGTATGCAGTTTGGTGTCGAGTGGAGAACTCGGGAAGTTACTGATATACTGGAATAGCTGTGGAAGTGAATACTCGATAGTTTTGAGGAGTATTGGGAAGCTAGATAAACGGGGACAGTAACGGCGAGTAGAAGTGGATACTCGGCAGCGGTGCTGAAGAGTTGTGGCATACGGACAGTCGGTGATACTAAGGCTGTGGAAGTTAGAGAATTAGTCCATCAGAAGGGTAGTTACATAAATAGACAGTGAGGTGAAAGGTGTGAATTCTGTCCGGGCAGTTGAACATACAGACGCTGTTGAGTCAGTGGAGTATATAGACGCTGTCGGACAGTTGAATGTGATATAAATAAATAGTGACATAAATAGTTGAAATAAATAATTAATAATATCGTGTAAATAAATAGTCGTGTTAATTTTTTAAATAAATAAATAAATAGTGTTAGTGTTTAACTAGTTAATTATATTCATAGTCTTAAATTAGTTTTTAATATTTGTTTAATGTTAGTAATCGTCTTTGTATTATCTTTATTCCGAGAACTTATGTTACATTATGTTGATAGTTAAAATAAAACTTAAAAGGTCTTCAACTTTACATAAATGCGGAAAGCGTAGTATTAACCAAATTGATACTTGTAATGACATCTGTCACATTAAGAAATCCCATGTTCACCGTCCCATTCCCGTGATTTCCTGCGAGAGTGCATCCCAGATGACCTTTAACCCTGAAGTCTGCGGCAGAACAGTTGCCCTCGACAGACTAATAAACATATGCGAGCAGCAAGCTTGCACTACACTCGACCTTTCATATTGCATGAGCTTCGGTAATTGAATTCAGTCTAGTAAAGAACTTGTTAAATTTTTATGAGAACTCTGATTGTTGTGCAGGTTTGAAAAGAGCTGGATAAATAAAAAAAGTAAATTATGGACGGTGAAAAGCAGAATTCTAAAAAGAAAAAGAAGAAAACATTATATCGGCGTAGTACAACAGTCTTGCCCAAAAATATTAAGCATTGTTTAAATGAAACAATAGGCTCATAAACCATAATCGAAATATAAAAAATTTCTATAAAAAAATGTAAAATACTTACTGATTAACAAGTAGTAAAGCTAAATAATTTTAAAATATATTCTTGATTATAAAGTTATAACGAATTAAACATTTTCTGACGTGATGGGTGTGGATTTGATTCTAGTGGCCAAGAATTAAGAAAGCTGAGATTCCCACCTACTGCTAAAAAAAGTTGCATATATTTGGTCATATTATGAAAATATGACTAATTTTAAATTACTTAGTACCAACATATTTTTAAAATATAAAACTTTTCATTCATAATTTTAATTAAAAAATCTATTAGCGCTATAACGATATGACGTTACAACTTCAATTTTGTTACAATCTGCCAAGCGAAAAGAATATAATTTTATATTATTCAAAACTTGTGAAAATAAAATCCATTTATTTATATGTAGTTCTACGTTAGATGAAAATGTATGAAACACATCATTTTTATTAAAACAAAACATATTTATTCAAAATCTTTATAATAACAGATTTCTCCTTTGACAAGGTACAAATAAAGTTTTCTGTAAGTGACAATTGCTGTCACTAGTTAACCCACCTCGTCATCAATTTTTTACAGAATTAATGACATTGACAACTTTAGTCAGTGGGCAAAATAAAATTAAAGGAATGACGTCACATAAAATTCATTAAATTAAAATATATATATTTAAAAAACTACACACATTTGGAAAGTGTAACAAACACTAAAATTCATAATTTTATTCAATCTTTCAGAAGAAAATAATAAATTGAAAAATGAGTACCGGACCAAATTCAGTAGCGTCGAAACACGTCGATTTAAAGCCAACAGTTGTCTAATTGCTTCGATGTTTTGGCATTGCTACTTAGTGCGGGGCAGTCAGTCAGGAATGTGTGGCGAAGGATGATTGTTTCGTAACTATTATTGTGGTCCGGTTGCGGTATTTCGCTACCGAAAATCGGTCATTTTAATATGTTAAGAGTGAGGAATATATGTTGTTGTACCTATGGTGTCAGGTTAGTAACAATGTTGTTGAAAGAGAGACTGATTATTTTTTGGATTATGTTATTTTTATTCTTTCGGGTTTGTCCTAACCCACTAAGTGGGAAATGCGTGATTTTTTGTATGTATATATGTATGTAGACAGTCCTTGGGTCATCTTTATATTCATCTTAGTTATCGCGAATTCGTTTATGCCATTCAAAAACGTATCAAAAAGCCTTCCCAAACGCTTTTTAAACTATAGCAAACAATTGTGTTGGTTCTTTGCACAAACGAACACAAAATTTGATTGCGTACCGCTGTTCGACGGATGCATCCATGACGAGGCAGGTCAAAGAGGCCAAACAAACAAATATTAATAAAACTTGAGGGATGCAGAAAATTAAACCTAAAACTTTACAGCCTCACTGTGTATGTAAATATTATTTATTGTATAATATTTGCGCGTTTTTTAGTTTAATAGCGCTTTTTAGTTTAATAGCGCTAGCCGTGGAATTAAAACAAAATGACAATCAAATGATTAATGTTTTAATTGTTAAATATTGAGACTTTTTCAGCAGGATAAAAAAATCTTACATTTGTTATGCTTTTTGTTTTAATGCCATGGCTATCACTATTTTTTGCGTGATTTACATTTTCATATTAAATTTCTGCCGTCAAAAAGCATGCAAAATTAATTTTGTTTATTGATTCAAATGCAGAATTTCTTGGTCTATAACATTTACTTGAAGTTTTTTTTTCTGAAAAAATTTGGAAAGCAACGCGCACGGAAAAACTAGTTTCCCATGTTAAATACCTTAGTAACGGATTTCGAGCGCCACCCGGTATATTGCAATATATGTACTGGGTAAAAGTAATAGATTCAATTTGGACAAAAAATAAATAACATTGTATATGGGATGGTTCCATTACTGCAAGGCAATGGATGGAACCTCAAATTTTCTATAATACTAATTTATTTCTTCATCTTATATTAGTAGTACCAGTCATTTCATTTCATACGAGTATATATTGATTCAAGCTATTTTTAAATGTTTCTGTTTTCTCGAAGGTTATATCAATATTTTAAATATTTGATGAAATATTGATTATTAATATGAAATGCTTTATTAGAAATTCATAAACTAAAGATATGACTGTTCTTATTGAAATTATTGTCATAAATTATATTAATTTAGATGAATATGTAAATTTAATGTTTAATATTGTATTTTAATAATTTTATTTATTTTGTATTATTTTTATCTAATTTACTCTAATTATTAACTTACTGGAAAAGTATGTAAATTGTTTTTATTAATTTTATAATTAAAATTGAAATAATTAACAATAAAGTAGCATGAAATAAAATATTACATTTATTTGTACAGTATTAAATTAAATTTTCATTACGAAAATTGTGAAACAATATTGTAATATAGTATCTATTTAAAAAAGTAAACATCATACTCTTATGCTTTTATTGAAATATTAAAGTTATTGCAATAATTAAAAACTAAAGTGAAAACAAATTAAAGTATAAATTTTAAACAATGATAAATACACAGGAAACTGAAAATAAGAGTGTTTTTATTCTAAATTTATATCAAAATAGTAGTAGTGGGGACCGGTTCCGGTTCAGTTTGGTTCCGGTTCAGTTTGGTTCCGGTTCCAAAATTACCCGGGTATCCGGTTATTTGAATGTGTATTTACTCGGTTCTCGGTTCCGACTCCGAAACTCTCTCGGTTCTGGAACCGAAACTCATCGGTTCTGGAATCAAATTTCATCGGTTCTCGGTTCTGGAATCGAATTTCATCGGTTTTCGATTCTGGAATCGAATCTCATCGGTTCTCGAATCGATTCTCATCGGTTCTCGGTTCTGGAATCGAAAATACCATTATTATGTCATAAAACGGATGTAATATTACCTACCTATATTTTATTTTGAAATTTGTAATACGACCAGTTAATGAAATAAAAAGATTACCATTTTCAAGGTAGGAAGTATACAGGTATTTCTGTACTTGAGTACACTTGCTGATATGTAAAAATCTATATAAGTATTGAAATTGTTTTACTCATATAATTTTTAATTAATGTTATTAATGACAAGGCTTGTTTTAAAAACGTGTTTTGAGCTGTTTCCGTCAATATCCCGTCGGCAACTCAAAAAGTTTTTCAAAACATCACGTACCTATACTAAGCATCATTTAGAAGTTGTTTTATTCAATATCAAAAATGTCAATAATTTTAATTGGTAACATTGTAAAACCTATAGATAGGGTAGATTATCAATACGATGATATTTTTATTAGGTATTTTATTATTATTATTATTTATTACGTCTAATGAAAAAAACTCCAACACTTACAACTAAACGTATAAATAGCTATAAAAAATAGCCCTACTACATTTTTAACTTATTTTATTTAAACATATTTGATTGTTTTTAATTTATATCATTAATGAATACATGTATTATACTAAAGTGACCAGATCTCATCAAGGTCAATGCTGGACACTGGAAATCAAACGAAAACCATATTTTTTTTACATCAGCATTAACACTAATAATGTCGATTAAATTGCCTCATTGCGAAGACCATTTTATTGGTGTATCGTTATGTGAGAAAAGTGTATAGGTGACTAGATAAATAGATATAGACGAAAATGTAAATTTTATAGTTTTCTATTTTTCCGAATTACATCCAAATGTAAATTAATACTGCTTTTTGATTTACATTGACACTTTTTTATTTTCTTCCATTGAAAAGAGATTTTTTTGCTAACGATATGCCATTCATTTATGTTTTCTTTTTTTTAACAACAATTATTAAATTTATAGATTCAAATAATGGTTAATCAAACAACAAAAATACAATTAAACAAAATAATTTAGTTATTTCTAGGTATATTTTCTTCACTTTCATTAATACTTTTCAAGTAAGTACCTACTTATTGAAACATTTTTCAAATTTCGTTTTATAACGCCCATATAATAATATGACTTACTTAAAATACACAAAAAGTTTATACAATTTTGATAACTAAATTAGGGAATTAGCAATGAAGAACCTTAAAACTGAGCAAAACCAACAAAATAGGCAGGTATGCCAATTAATTTCCTAAAACATTATTTCGTTCAAACATAACAACGAAATAAAAGTTAATGGTGGGCAAAATAACGGGCACATTTCAATTCTGGACAATCCAGCCTAATGCTGGACGGATGGTCAGTTTATATTACACTATTTTGATATAAAATGTAGGTAGGTATTCGTAGGTAGTCTTGTTTACAAAAAAGTCTCTATTACACGACTACAGTACTTGCGCACAAACTTATATTCAGTACTTATTTACATTTTTGCTGTAATAGTTCCCTCTTAATCTTGGTTTGTATAAAATATATATTTAGTCGTATATTCACGCTATTATCATTTATTACAAAATCTAAAATATATGTACGTACATGTTTACAGTGACACTATATTTATACACATTTACTGTTACTAAAAAGCTACATTCACAAATGAAAATTAGGTTTATGGTTTTTGTTTAGGTTTAAGTATGTCATTCATAAATGTAAGTTTAAATTAACTGTAAATTAGTTTTGGTATGTACAGATATCTATGTATATGTTTCAAAAACAAGATTAAAATATCGGTTATTGGTTATATTTCAGCAATTAAGTTTTGATAGTCTCCATGTTTTTCTCGCAATTGTTTAAAAAGCCGAATCCACCAAGTGAATAATACATAAAGATGGGTGTATATATCTATATTGTTTCAGACGTCAAACTAAATCATAAACCTAAAGTTTGGACTGCAATGTTTAGCTTTATGATTTGGATTTAGAGACACTAGATTCTGAAGTGTGAATGGAGTCATTACGTAATATGCGGCCAAAGTTTTTAAATCTAAAGTATAAACCATAAATTCATTTGTGAATGTACCTTTGCTTGTGTTCACAGAGTATTAAAAGTGATACGTATTAAACATTATTGTTATAATTGTTTGTTTACTCAGTTTTATATGACAACAGTAAATTCACTTATATGAGCATAATTTTACTAGCATTTTAGGTAGCTAGTAAAGCTATAAATACATAATTAGTACCATTATTCACGTATTTTTAAATATATTATAAAACAGTAATATATAAAATGTCTAAAAAAACAAATATTTATTAGTGGACTTGTCAGTAAAATGTAGACTGTAATTGATACTCATGGGAGTATTATTATAATATAAATATAAATAATAATTGTATTAAATTAATAAGCTTGAAATTACTAGTAATTAATAACAATATGGTTGTCTACAATTGTATCCATCAACAAATATATTTTTTTAACTTAGATAGGTATTTATTTTATTATGTATATCCATTAAATAAATAATTAATAGTAGTACATAGATTATTTATTTAATGGTGTATCTATATTTTTTAGTTTTCTTCTGTGAAGTTATTAGTTTCACTATGTATTATAGTTCAAAATCGATAATATAAGAATCAGTCCCACAGGGGGACTGATTCTAATTTATTTTGGAGATTTGTCTTAGTTAATGACGTCATATTGTTACCATGGTTTTGTTACAGGAATCAAATAGGGATATTTCTAGTTTGGTATAAGGTGGAGTATGGCGGGACTTTGTCATGTTTGACATTTTGAAAATTTTATTTGTAATAATTTTGTTGTTCACTAATATTGTCGTGAAAAGTATGAGATATACGGTAAGTCTTCTTCTTTAGAAATAGTTAAAAAATGAATTATTTAAACTGTATTATATTTTTAGGAAATAGTTCTGCGTTGTATCCTATTTTTAGGTTTTGTAATGATTGAAGAAGATAAATTAATACGGAAAATATTATTAAACTTTTATTATCGCAACTATTAACAAGATAAGTTCATGAAAAAAAAAAAATAAATGTAAAATTATAACCAACATAAAGTTTTGTAATGTTATATCCCTAAAATCATTAACTGAGACTACATATTTGGAAACAAGTGTCTAAAATGAATTAGAAACGGTCCCCTGTGGCAGTTTTTAATTATTTTTTTTCGTTTACTGGTAATTACTTTTTAAATATTTTTGACTAGATTCTATTGAAATTGTAATACTCGTACACTGATAGTTTAAGTATATGATACTGATATTATTATAAAATATTGAAACATGAAATTCAACTGCATTCTTTCTCCTTGTAATTACGTTCTTATTTGCATCTAGTAATTACTAGGTTCTAGGAAATGTAAGCTTATTAATTGAATTAATAGTAGTTTCAAATTGTTTGAAACTGGCGCGTGTACAGTTGCAAATTAGATGGGTCAATTGGGACTTTTAAAGTATTGTCATTAATTTGGCATACTTTATTAAATTTTCAAAATAGTTTTTAAATTATGTTTTGTAAATACGAGTATTCATAACTACAAATAAATACACAAACAGGTACAAAATTACCTGTCTATTTAAAATTAGGTATTATGAATCGCTGTTGAAGAATTAAAATAATTGGTTGCCACAATTTATCAATTTTTTTCACGAATGTAATATTATCACTTCATAGTTCATAAGTACAGTAGAACATTAAAAGTTTCTTTTCGCAAAGTTGACTGGTAGTATGCTATAATTTAAACATCTCTGAGTTTTTACCTACAATAGAGAAAGTAGGTAAAGGGATCATGTTAAAAATTCATTGCCGACATTTGGGTAAATAACCAATTTTTAGGTTTCTTGCGCTCGTTTGTGTGTATGTGTATATTTTTGTATTGTATTCCTTTATCTTTGCAGGGGCGGATTTAGACATGGGCTTTATGGGCTGCAGCCCAGGGCCCCGCAGATACAAAGGGACTGTTAAGTTTGTTATGAGGTGTGACAAGCAAGATCAGAGTTACTGACGATTATAAAAATGTTATTATTATTGTTTAAAAAACCAAGTCAACTCTGTATTCATATTTTGTAATCATAGTCATCTGTAAAGAAGAAAAGATGCAACAATTAAAAACCCTTAACGATGAAAAAAAAAAATATATAAACAAAAAAAAGTCGGTGACGAACCAAGTGAGGGTTCACTCGTGTTTTTCATTCTCTCTGAATCTTTCTTTAAAATATCAAAAATTCATTATTAATTTTTGCATCTTGGCTTTGAATTCCACCTTATAATCTTAAATTTGAATAATTAAATATTATTGATTGAATATCGTCGTTTAATTGTCTAGTGGGGATCTTTTCCTTTCAGAAATAGTGAAAGTGTAAGTGTTTTTTCGTGCTTGTGAATAGTATTGTATTCGCCAGCAGTGGGCCATTTGAGCTCAAACCCTGTCTTCAAGTCGAGCTAATTTGAGCGTCGACCAGGACAACGGCAATCGTCTTCAAGTCGAGCCAGAACGAGCATCGACCAGGACAGCAAAGGATTGCCGTTTCAACCAGATCTCCACTACTGTTGCGTGCCCTCAAGCGCAACGCATCATCAACCAGAATAGCGGCATTCAGCCGTCTCAACTAGATCCCTACTGCCGTTGCGCACATGCAAGCGCAGCGTGTCCATCTCCTCACGCATCCGAACCCATCACCGCTTTGAGACGCAACCAGCGTCTCCTACTCCTGTTTCGTCACCGCTTCAAGACGCATCCAGCGATTCCCATTCCTGTTTCCTGTCATTAGATCCCAAGTCCCTGCCCCTTTTTTAAAGTCTCCTTAAGTCAAGGTCAGTACTCTTGCTTTTGCTTGTGATACCTCAAACAAATTTAATAATACAGTCCACTCGCGATTATTGCAAATAACAACATACAATTAGTCCATTAGCGACTTGGTCCTTCGAACTTAACTTAACATAAAAATTTGGTCCTTCGAGCCGGATTTTCCACTGTCAATTTTAGTACTATGGAAGTTGATTTAAAAACGTTAAAGGCCCTAGCAAGAGGCTACGAATCCCGTATTGTAAAAATACACGATCTCGCGAAAAAGTGCACTCCAACGGACACATGCGCCAATGAACGCTTCTTGGACGAATCCCAAGAAGTCGATTTGTTAAGGGAGGAATTTAAAAATGCCTTAATTCGTATAAATGACCTTGAGCTATCTATTGATGCTAATTTTAATCCAAAATTTGATACATTAATGACAATAGAAATGTATTTTTCAAAAATAAAAAGAACGAGAAGTGAGCTGTCCTTGTTGGCCCCCAAAGCGCAGCCGTCAAAATCTAGTACTGCACTAAATAAATGTAAAAAACTGCCCGCTATTGAATTGCCATCTTTTAATGGGAAAGTAGAAATGTGGCCGTTATTTTATCAATCATTCAAATCAAATGTACATGAAAACGAGGCGCTCTCAAACGAACAAAAAATTAGTTATCTAATAGGCAAACTTACGGGCAATGCTCTAGAAATAACAGGGGGGATATTGCCCACACCTGAAAACTATGACATTATTTGGGACGGCCTGGTAAAGCAATACCAGGATGAAAGAACAATGGCTAAGCAATACTTAGACAATATTTTCAATATAAAATTTAGTTCAAAAAACCCAAGTCATTTGACAACGTTTGTCAATAAATTTTCCGCCTCCGTAGAGGCTATCAAGCAACTTAATATTCCAGACATTTTGGATTTCGTGCTATTAAACTGCGCATCCAAAAAGGTGGATCCAGAAATAGTATTGCTATTTGATACGATATTCCGCGAAACGGAATTTCCTACTTGCAAAAACTTCTTAGATTTTGTTAGAGATCAGGCAAAGATCTTGGAGCGTTTTTCATCTGTAAAGGGATCGCCAAAAGTGGCGAATCATTCACGCACATTTTTGGCGGCAGATGAAAAACCAAAACAAAAAATACCTTGTAAAATACCTTGTATTTTGTGCAACAGTGCGGAACATTCCAATCTGTATTTTTGCGAAAAATTCCATAAAATGTCAGTACAAGACAGATTTGGATTTATAAAATCAAAAAATGCATGTTATAATTGCTTATCCAATGTTCATTCAGTAAAAAACTGTCCATCACGCTATAGATGCCGGGAATGTAACAAAAAACATCATACATTTTTGCATTTTTCATCTTCTACTCAATCTCCAACCAAACAAATAACGGAACCGGAGAAAATTGACACTTCATGTCATGTATCCACAAATAATAATGGTTATGTTTTGTTGTCGACAGCACAAGTTTATGCAACGAACATAAATAAAAAGAAACTAATGATTAGATGTCTATTAGACAATGGGTCACAAAATAATCTTATAACAAAGAATTGTTGTGAAAAATTAAAATTACCGATCACACCGCTCGAAAACTCAAAAATTCGGGGGATCGGGATGACAAGTCGCCCAGTTTATGGGTATGTAAATTTTGACATAGAATCGAGAGTATCGCCTCATAAGTACAATTTAAATGCATTAGTAGTAGAATGTATAACTGATAATTTACCTTCGTGTAAACTAGATGCTTCAAAGTTTCGGTCCTTAAAATCCATTCTTTTAGCCGATAATTCCTGGAATGTACCGGGAAAAATTGACGTAATTCTAGGGGCTCAAATATATCCCTCTTTAATACTATCGAATCGATTAGGAACCGCACCAGTAGCCTATGATACAACATTAGGTTATGTGCTAATCGGAGAAATAAATAATAAAGTTGTACCTTCTGAATCCTTCTCATCATTTTCTACATTTACACAAAGCAATTTGCACAAGTTCCAGGAACTAAAAGAAGTTCCAAGCAACAAAATCAAAAACTCAATAAAAACCTGTCACAAGCCAGGGTTACCCCCCAACGTGGGTCCTCCTCCGCCACCTCCATGGTTGGTTTACAACCCAATGCTTCCTTATTTTTGTGGCATGCGCCGACCAGGGTTTTGGCAGCCACAGACACATCAGTTTGTATATTTATCTCATGGGCCTTTGATAATATATCCTGTTCGTCAGCGGCTCATGGCGGGGCCTTTGTGGGGCCCCCATCAACCTTCATGGCAACAACCATTTCCGATTAATTTCAACGTCGGGATTATACAGCCGCCCATACAAAACTTTGGAAACAACTTTTCCTACATGCAATAACTCTACAATACTTACATTTGAAAGATTTACATATCATACCTTTCATATTCGATTTGATTTGTCATTTCAATCTCAGCTTTATCGTTTCACATTTATAAAAAGGTTATTTGACATTTGACTGAAGTCACGTCAAGCAATGACGATTATTTCTACTTCATTCCACGTCACGTTGTAAATGTAAATCTCTATCAACAACAAAAGTTCGAATAGGTTGGTATGACAATGCCATCTATCAACAAATTTTGCATGTTTAGTTTTCATCAATTTAAGAAGTTAGACACGTAGGCAGTGTGCAACACTGAAACGTAATTTCGGTTGCATTTGTGATGCAATTTGTATCATGCAAGTAGTGTTGCATAAGGTTGCGTCATCAATTTGCATAACTTCAAATACTCTATACGTTGTCTGTTTATGAATATTCATGATTTATCATTTTGTTTATTTCTTGATATATTTTTCCGCTGTATTTATTACTGCATTTGTATATTGTCCATATATTGTTTAGACGTCATAAGACTGCAAGTAGTCGATGTCTCCAATGGTCAATCCTATTGTCTTTGAATTCTCTTTAGTTTGCCTCTTACTCTTGAGCAACTGAGAATTAAAATCCTTATTTTGTTTTAATTGCTTGGAGACTTATATTTAAGTTTTTGCTCTCAGTATATGATAAACCTACCTCATCTACGAATGATTATTTCGTTTTATATACTTTGGATATCCAATGCAATACTACCCTTTGAGGTCAAACATCAAATTTTGCTGCCAAAATCTGATCACATAGTCGAATTAATTATAGGTTATTATCATATTTCAAATTGTCATGCGGGAACAGATTTGTTACTAGCAATAATTCGTCAGAAATATTGGATTATTGCCGGTAGAAATGCAATCAAACGAAATTTATACAAATGTAATAAATGTTTTAAGGCAAGACCGATTAGCACACAACCTAAGATGGGGAATTTACCGGATTATCGAGTAACTGTTTCAAAGCCATTTGTTTACACAGGTGTAGATTATGCAGGCCCAATTAAATTCATAAAATCAAGACATAAAGGCCAACACGCAAAAAAGGCATACATTTGCATTTTCATTTGTCTAACTATAAAGGCTGTTCATATTGAATTGGTTTCAGATCTAACAGTAAATTCGTTTATTAACGCGTTTAAAAGATTTGTATCAAGGAGAGGCCCCGTTTCACATTTATATTCCGATAATAGCACTACTTTCATAGGGGCTCGAAACAAGTTTAATGAACTGTATAATTTTGTGTAGTCGACTACATTTCATAAAACATTATCCAACGAATTAGCAATGAATGGAATAGAGTGGAAAACAATCCCGCCATACAGTGCTAACTTCGCAGGGATTTGGGAATCTGTAATAAAAAGCTGTAAGAAACACTTATTCAGAGTCATAGGTAAACAATTATTAAGCTACGAAGAACTGATAACGCTCTTAACACAAATAGAAGCAGTTTTAAATTCTCGTCCTCTATGTGTACAAGGTGCAGAACTCAATCCAGAGTTATTAACACCGGCCCATTTTCTGCTTCAAACCCCATTAAAACGATTGCCTATAGCTGAACCACTCAAATCCAAATCCACTTTGGTACATCGCAAATATTTACTAGACTCACTAATAAAATCATATTGGGAAAAATGGCAATTAGAGTATTTAACTTCTCTACAGATACGCCAAAAATGGCTAACATCAACTAACACAGTAAAAATTGGGCAGGTAGTCATAATTAAAGAAATTCGATTACCACCATTAGAATGGCCATTAGGAATTATCACTAAATTATACTTTGGAAACGACAAAATAGCTCGCGTCGCGTTGGTAAAAACAGAAAACGGTGTAATCAAACGCCCAATTAATAAATTATGTCCACTACCAACTCAATAGATAGCTTAATTGTCGTCAATTTTCATTATTGTTGTTTTGTTAATTTGTAAAAATGTCACTTTGACACAAAATGTCATTTTGACATTATGCCACTCTGACATATTGTCAGATAGACATAATGTCACTTGTTAACTGTCACTCGATGTTTCTGTCGAGTTGATTATTTTTTGTTTTTTCTGTTCGTACTTGTTTTTTCCAAGCAATTGTTAGTTGCAGTGCATTTTTTCGCCAAATCGAATTAATTATTATGCACCACGCAAATTTCTTGTGCCCGGGAATATGTTAAGTTTGTTATGAGGTGTGACAAGCAAGATCAGAGTTACTGACGATTATAAAAATGTTATTATTATTGTTTAAAAAACCAAGTCAACTCTGTATTCATATTTTGTAATCATAGTCATCTGTAAAGAAGAAAAGATGCAACAATTAAAAACCCTTAACGATGAAAAAAAAAAATATATAAACAAAAAAAAGTCGGTGACGAACCAAGTGAGGGTTCACTCGTGTTTTTCATTCTCTCTGAATCTTTCTTTAAAATATCAAAAATTCATTATTAATTTTTGCATCTTGGCTTTGAATTCCACCTTATAATCTTAAATTTGAATAATTAAATATTATTGATTGAATATCGTCGTTTAATTGTCTAGTGGGGATCTTTTCCTTTCAGAAATAGTGAAAGTGTAAGTGTTTTTTCGTGCTTGTGAATAGTATTGTATTCGCCAGCAGTGGGCCATTTGAGCTCAAACCCTGTCTTCAAGTCGAGCTAATTTGAGCGTCGACCAGGACAACGGCAATCGTCTTCAAGTCGAGCCAGAACGAGCATCGACCAGGACAGCAAAGGATTGCCGTTTCAACCAGATCTCCACTACTGTTGCGTGCCCTCAAGCGCAACGCATCATCAACCAGAATAGCGGCATTCAGCCGTCTCAACTAGATCCCTACTGCCGTTGCGCACATGCAAGCGCAGCGTGTCCATCTCCTCACGCATCCGAACCCATCACCGCTTTGAGACGCAACCAGCGTCTCCTACTCCTGTTTCGTCACCGCTTCAAGACGCATCCAGCGATTCCCATTCCTGTTTCCTGTCATTAGATCCCAAGTCCCTGCCCCTTTTTTAAAGTCTCCTTAAGTCAAGGTCAGTACTCTTGCTTTTGCTTGTGATACCTCAAACAAATTTAATAATACAGTCCACTCGCGATTATTGCAAATAACAACATACAATTAGTCCATTAGCGACTTGGTCCTTCGAACTTAACTTAACAGGGGCCCTCTCTGTTGGAAATCGATATAACCCATGCAACAGTCAGCGACAGTCCGACAATGCGACATATTGTATCCTTGATTTAAGAAATTGCTTATCAAACATAATACATACAGTCTTTGTAGGTACGGCAATAGTTTCAATCTATTTTAGAAAAAATAACTGTCTAAAATCCAATTTAATTCATTTTTTATCCGAAATGAAAAGCAATATGTTACGTTTTATACAGAGAAAAAAATAAATAATACAGTTAATTTTTGAGGTAAACTTTGAAATTTTCCTAATTTTCTGATAAAAAAAGTCTCCGTACGATAACCAAAATATTTAAATTATAAACTCTATATGTTTTATAAAGAAATATATTTTGTTAGGTTTCCTTTAGTTTTTATAACAGCAACTAAATAACGAGCCATTGAATCTACCAAATTTTTGGTCCCCGATGACGTTACAGTCTATCTGGGTAATTGACCTTATTTTTGAAAAGTATTATACAATAGCCATTCTCTTACAATACGCAAATTATATATTTGTCGGATCATTCTTGTGTATGAAATTATAATTGTCTACTAAGCCTTTTTCGGCACATCGCTTTAAAGTTGCAGTAAAAGCTAATTTTACTACTCTCTTTGACTAAATGTATCCCGAAGCACAATGCTGAATTAAAAAACGTCTAATGTTTTTTGAGAAACTGCCCCCCCCCCAACAGTAATAATCAGGACCCCTAGACAGTATTAGCCCAGGGCTCCCAAAGTTTTTCGGTCCGCCCCTGATCCTTTGTATGTGTGTTGTAAGTGTGAATCTGTGTATGTATGTTTTGTAGCCGTATGTATGAGTGTGTATGTATGTGTATTTGCGTATATGTATGTAGATATTTTCACTGCTATGTTACTAATACCTTTGATTAAATAATATGTACATATAGATTGGTAACTTTATGAGCATTTGCGTAACACACTACTCACTACTGTGTGTGCTATGTAGGTATTATGCTACCAAATTTGAATATTTTAGTACTTAGTCCTACTTTATTAAGATTCATATTATTTTTTCCCCATGAATGACAGAATATTACTTAGAAAAGTAAAATAAAACAAATATATCATCGCGGTATATTAACCATTACTGGGTGTGCCAATCTGCTGTGTACACAGATCTCGGTAATGATGATGACATATTTGTAGGTACCGTGACGGCGTTTACCAGGCGTCACTTCTCAGGCACTAATTGCTGGTGTAGCGAGTGCACCACAGAGGTCACTGTTATGTCATTAAAATTCAAAATAGTTTTGTCGTCGGTGGAGATCAAACCCGAGTCCCCAGATTCACGACCAGACACTCAGGCACATGGCCACGAGATCTCATTATTTATTAGAAATGTTAAAAAATAGAAAATAAATGAAGGTGCATTTCTAAAAATAATTCCGCTATCTTGCAGCGAATATTATACGTACAACGAGTATGTAGTATAAATTATACTACATACTCGTATACTGTATAAGACATAGATGGAGCTTACTTTTTTGAAATGAACTGCGCTGCTCAAATTTATTATAGCGTTGCCAATTTTCTCCGGATATTATTTAATCAATAGTAACAACATTGGATTTAATTGGAAAATGGTATACGTAGGTATAGATATAAGTTACCTATATTTATATTTGCCATCAGCATTATTACATATGACTTTAAAACATAAAAATTGAATTGGCTGGAGGAAATGTGTTGGTAACATTATATTTTTTAGTGTCTGGATTATTTTGATTCTACTGTACTTATATTTTAATTTCAATTTATTTTTTTGTATTTTGCAGTTTTGATTTTTCATTTTTTTTTGTAATATATTAATTCTTCATTTTATTTGGCCACAATTTGCAAGAAAGCAGCCTGCGGATTATACGCATACACTGGCCCTTCAAGCTGCTGCACATATTCTTGCGCATACCTTGCCCTTCGCACATCATCAACCCTCACAACCTGTCCATATTGCAATTTCTGCAGTTGTCCTCCCGGTAGCAACACATAATACACTCCTAGTTGTCCTGTTCCCTGTCCTAGTCCTTGACCATCCTGCATAGAAGTCTTCTGCTGATCCGTCGCTTCCACCTCTTCCACTTCGCTGTCAGGTGCGCGCGCAGCGCTCAGCTTGGCTGGAGTGGGGCGACTGGTAGTGGAGGGGAGGTCAGTGGTGGTGGAAGGCATCTCGGTAGTGGTAGGATCTTCAGTTGTGGTGGGGGAGTCTGAAAAGGAGGGGAAGAGTAAAGAGCGAGGATCTGATTGGCTTGGTTGTGGTTGTTGGTGGGGAAGGAGGAATTGTTGAGTCGGGCGGAAGCCTGACGCAGGATAAGGGGGGTTCGAACCGACTGGAAATGGTTGGTATTCGGGTTGGTCTTCTACTTCAACCACGACGTCATCTTGGCGCTAGAAGAAAAATTATACAATAATTATTATCATCCGAGTTACTACTAATTTCAATGTAAGTTCTTTAACCGTCCAGGTTTATTTATAAAAATTTTAAAATTTTGCTAATAAGAATCTGCATTGAGATTTGTATTCTAACGGGAGTAGAAATATATTCAACAATTAAACACTGTTGAAGTCTTAATTGCACTAAAATTCATTGTAGTGACAATATGGTATAGGTAAGCACTAGCTAGTGATACCTTCAGGTCCACACTAGTAGTAGAATTTGTTTATGTGCATTATTTTTTTTTCATTAATTTTAAAATAGAAACAACGAACAATAAATCAAATATTATCGAATAATAAAACCATGTTTTTTTTTTAAATCAGAAATAATATCACAAGACCTCCAGATGTTATTGATAAATTTTTATTTTGCACGTTTTTTTACCTTCCGTCACCTTTAGGTAAGGAAGGTATTGTCTTTGGTCAAAAAATTCGATGATGAGTTTTTAATCAATAAGCACGTTTTAGGGTCCCTAGAATACGAATTTACTATTTTTACGATGATGTCTGTATGTGTGTGTGTGTGTGTGTGTGTGTGGATGTGTGTGTGTGTGTGTGTGTAACAAAATTTTCGTCTGCGATAACTCTAATACTACAGTTTCAAAAATTATAATTTTTTCGTATACTTCTTCGTTACATCCATATGAAGAGCTGATTAGATTTTGGTTACAATTGTTCAACCGGAAGTACCATCATTTGAAGATTTTAACAGTTTTTCTTGAAAAAACTATGTTAAATATCATTTTTTCACATTTAATGTTATTATAAATATTAAAGAATATTTTATTCTCTATACGATTTGACTGCAGTTTATACTTAATATTAAATGGATATAGAATTAAAAAATTGTAAAGAAATTAAATTTCATAAAGTAGCTATAGCTATGAAAACAGCTACTATATTAAGAAAATTCTGATTGAAAGATGTCAGTGTCATGTGAAATTGACATAGTGTGTTTGTCTCATTATGAAGTTTGTATAAAATACATACAACTGCTCTAAGGTAATGTACAAGAAATAATAATAATAAATCTTTTATTTCTGCAGATACATTACACTGTATATAGAAAACGTCACAAAATAATAATTTAAGACATAAATTTTCTGTATGAAATTTGCATAAAATACATGCAGCTGCCGGAAGGTAATGTACAAGAAATAGAATATTTAGCAAGGAACTTTCCGTATGAAATTTGTACAAAATACCTACATAGAACTGACGGAAGGTAATGTGCTGGCCACATCAGATTTTTTGCTTAGCAACAAACACGATAGCAAACTGCATGGTAAATCCCGGCTCCGAAGGAAGAGGGGGTTTACCTAATGTCAGTTTGTTTGAGTGATTTTGCTTAAAAGCAAAAAGAATAAGTGCTTAAAAATAAAATCAGAGAGGTCGTATGGTATTTGGTGAGATAAATTCCAAAGACAACGCAAAATGAAACAATTTAATTATTATTATTTTATTTTTAAATTTGAAATATTAGTTGTCACTCTGATAATTATAAAGAATAACTGTTTATTTACTTGGTAGCGGAAATTTATCGGAGTAGCGGAGTTTTGTCTGGATAACACTGTTCCCAATGGTTGAATTTTCGAGTGTTTTGCATCATGATTGGTTAAAAACTAGTCGTTGGAATTTATCCTCATAATCTTCTTAAAAAATTACTTGCTATGAATGTCATTTAATACAAATAAACTACTCGTATATCGTTAAACACTTAAAATTGTTTTTTGAAAGAGTGTATATTATTTTTAAAATATTTGAAGTTACAAATAAACTACAAGTATCTGAACTACACTTTTTATAAGGTGTAATAATAATAATAGCTAGCATGATTATTATTAAAAGCAATTCAGATACAAATGGAGTTTCCTTATCCAGTTCTTATATTAATTTATAAGATATTAAAGAGTTTGTTATTATATATCTTTATGAAAAATTATATAACGGTGAAATTATCATTCATTTCTATGATTACAACTGTCATGATATTAAAATTGCGTCAATTGTCAATTATCTTGTTACCGAGTTCGTGTAATCAGTAACGCATTAATGATATGTCGTACTTATTAATACATCCTTGTCCTTATTATTAGTCCATTGTAATTTACTCGTATGTGTTTATGACTATTTTACAATAGAAACTATGTAATAAATTATTGAGAAGAGAATTATAATTAAAATTGATCTTTTTTGTATTTTTATTTTTCACTTTATAAAAGGATAATTAATATATGGGCTAGAAATACTTCCTTCCATAGATAGACAAAAATTTTGTGGCTTTTTGTCAATAAAAACTTATTGATGCATTTATTTAAGTCTGCTTTGGTTATAATACTTAGAATTGCGTATAAATTTTAATATTTTATTAAAATTTAAAAAATAAATTAAATTTTATAACAGATCACCTATTAGTTTGTATTTTGTTTTAATTTACAAATCAATTCATAAGTATTAGAAAAAATAGTTTTCCCATAATAAACACTTACGTAGCGGATTCTCGTGGTCGCCTCCAGAATTTCCGTTTATGACTAGAATTATGTTGGTAACAATGCGTTGTCAAAACAATTATTTTGACGTTTAACAAACAAATAACTTATACAACGAGGTAACGTGGACTCTTATTGCAAAAGTCAAAGCGAAGATACGAGTTCATACATAAAATTTTCTGTAGTATTATGAAGAAAAAGTATAATACTCGTACATTGTTCTAGTTGTAAATCATTAGGTACTCGTGGAATTACACACATTGTCTAACGACTCGTGTGTAATTTTCAATAATAAGTAAAATGGCACTACAAACTGCCAGTCGGGCTGTCAAATGAAACGCTAAAAATATTGCACTCACTAAAATACCTGTATTCTCGGTGAAAATTTTACACATTTTAGCCTAAATAAAATCTTTTGCAACGTCTTTCGCGAAGTTTTTTTTTAAGTTGTCAAACATTTTTTTCGCATTTTGTTTAAATTTGGAAAAATACAAACGTCATGGATCTCAGCAAGGAAGCACATAAACATGGCTCCCGCCATTTGTTGGCTTAATGCGATCTATTTGCGCATAGTTTCTGTCTCTTTGAATTGAAAAGCCTTATATTGTTTCCTTTATACCGGGTGTCTGCTAGAAATCTGTTATATAGGAAATTCAATATCATTTTTTTACTATTTTCTGTAGTTAGTTACCTATTAATTTCAGACAAAAATGTTACAAATACAGGTTGTACATAATTAAATTCTATACCTAAATTACTAATCAGTAGTGGCAGCACGCATTTTAGAATTCTATTAAATGAGGCATAGAATGACTTCTTCTCTGTTCAAGAATTAGTTTCAAATTGTCTTGCTATTGTGAATGGAATATATCAAAATAATATCTTTGAATTATTTGAAGCTTTACTTTTTAATAAAAACGTTGTATTTATGCGACATGGAATCAAGTTGTTCACGACAAAAATCGAGTATCCAGGAGAAGAAAAACAATTTATATTGATTATCATATTTATTATATACACATAGACATCAGTCATCGTTCGATTCGTATTGTATTCCAAATTAAATAAAGGTTTTCGTTTGTGTGATATTATTATATTATTCATTCTACAATTTAATCGGCTCGAAAGAGGCAAATATTTTTACATTTCATGTGGGAGTGATCCCTCAAATAGTAATATAATATATAATAATTAGATACTTTATTACTGATAATACTTAATGTATCTATTAAAAATTTCAAAAAAATAGAAATAAAATAATTAGTAACATGGCTTTAAGAAGAGAAATTCTTCATAATATTCGTATAAGAATTAATGTTTTTTAAGATAAAGGAAATAGCTTGAAAAGTTGGTGTTCATGGAACGGTGTCAGAACCAAACTCATGTATACCTATATTTTTAGATATAACTATAACTTTTCAACAACTAACGTAACTCACCTGCACTCTATATCCACTGACACCTACTGCCACCAACAAACAAACCATTAGGGTCTTCATTTCGTATCTGCTATCAATCTGTTTGTTATCCAACTCCTGCTTCCAATCGGTTATATACTCTGTTGGTGACATTGGCCTGCTGTGTTGCGCCACAAGAGACCTTGCCTCTCTGTGACCGGCATGTGTAATGCGGAAGACAAGGATAGCAGTCATTACGTGTGTCGTGGATTGGGAGTTCGGTCACGAAGTTGAGCTGGTTAGGGATGAGGAATTGGGTTGGTGTGGAAAAGTGTTTTTAATCAGTTTAATGTAGCTGTGGGAGTATTGTTTGTAGTTAACAATAAAACTGGAAGAATGTATAGTTTTTTTCTTTTTAAAACAAATGTTTGTTTTAAGTTCTATAGTTAATAGATAGATCAACATTTCGGTGTTATAAGTCTTCGTCAGGACATTATAGAAATCCCTGAGACTATTGACTGAAGTGATAACGCATCGATTGAATAAGTTCATTTATTGAATTAGTATTTGATATAAATGAAGCATAAATTATAAGAGATCTATGGGCGAGTCAACAAAATATCCGTACAAAGTACAAAAGTCTAGCTTAGTAATGCTGTTTTTATAGAGGCGAAGTTTAGATTAGTAATTCTCTGTTTGTAATTTTGTATGTCGCTGAAATTTGATTTTCGTCGGAACATGAATGCCTATTTTATAAAAATAAGTTTTATCTATTCACACTCTATAATGAACACATTAATTACAGGGTGGTGACTCGAACACCTGAATATAGGGTTTTCAGATGTAAAATCATATTTTCGTAATTTTCTGCTCCCCTCATTATTTTACGTTAAAAAGCTTTAAATAAAAGTTGTAGAGCATCCGATAAACAAAATTAATTTTAAATGCCGTTTAACCTCAGAAATTAGGTATGAAAATGACGTAAATCACCCCAAAAATAGTGATGACGATGGAATTGAAACAAAAAATAATAAACGTTAACGGTTTATCTGTCAAGTTACGCTGCGTTAGTTTATTTTTATTATTACTTGTAATTACTATTGAAGTGAGCAATAGTACATAAATTAATTTTAAATTTAAAAAATCAAAAAATAAAATTGCTATATTTTTTGTATTTTTCTACCGATAATAATGTAATTAATTTTTTTGAGGAAAATGATCGTTATATCGTGATGTCAGCATCACCACAATGGTAGTTATTGTTATAGTATGAAAAGGTCGCTATAGCCTAGACCATGCATATTTTGCCATTAAATACGGGATTATTTTCATTTTTAATAATTAATAATATTGGAGTAGCTATTACTTTTTATTACCAGCTGAAGAAAATCTATTTCTTAAATAAATTTTTATTATAATTTGTATTTTAATTATTGTAATCAACACATTGTTGTAATCAGTTATTATTACAAGGAAATACGAATGATATGGATTGTCCTGTCGATGTCGACGGAGTTGGTCTATGAGGATATAAATTCGCAAACACATCTCGCACTTGTCTTATACCATTCCACTAAAATAACTTATTGATTTTTCCATTATTATTATTCTATAATTGTCGGCCATATTTTCAGTTCAACAGTAGTTACAAGTAATAATAAAAATAAACTAACGCAGCGTAACTTGACAGATAAACCGATAACATTTGTAAATTTTTGTTTCAATTCCATGTTTCCATGGCTGTCGCTATTTTTGAGGTGATTTACGTCATTTTCATACCTACAGCTACTAGATAGTACATAGCTGACTCGTCCGCCATATTGGTGCCATAATGAAAGCAGTAAATTTTGAAATAAAAGTGCATTTCTTACAAGTTTATGTAGTAACTATTTTTCATAATTAAATGTAACTTCCATATTTGACATATTATATTTATTTAAAAAAAGATTTTTGAGGTTAGAGAAAAATATATGTATGGCATAAGTACCTGTAAAAATTAAAACCATTTGTCAAATGATTTGCACAATTTGGAGCACAACAACAAAATGGTGGACAAGTCAGCTGTAATTTATTTCGTAGCTATATTCATACCTAATTATTGAGGTTACACGGCATGCAAAATTAATTTTGTTTATTGATTCAGATGATTTTATGCTCTACAACTTTTATCTGAAGCTTTTTAACCTAAAATAATTAGGGGAGCAGGAAATTACGAAAATATGATTTTACATGTTAAATCTCTATGTTCGGGTGTTCGAGTCACCACCATGAATAAATTATTGTGTTTAGAATGTGTCACTATTGAAATCCAAATCGTGCGTAAAAGACCAATGTATATTAAATGGGATTTTCATTATTAAACAATTTCTGTTGACCTAGACAGACATCATCTTTGACACAATGGGTGCTTTTGTAATCATATTAATGAGAAAAAAATATTTTAGATTTAGGAATTTCAACAATTTTTCTTGTTTTTATAAACAAAATTGATTTGAATTGATTATTTGGGAAGTAGCGAATAACATAACCTTATACGTAATACCTGTCAATCAATGAAGTTCTATATTGATGATATACAAGGATTGGTTTGTAGTTAAAATATTGTATGCAGTCGCTGTGATTAAAACACTCGCTTTCAGCTCGTACTCTACACCTCGCAACTCATGCATGAAAGTCTTAATTCACACACTTGTATCATAAATAAATATTATTGCCTCTACAATCATTAACATCAAATATGAGATAGGACTCGGTATCTATAATAACAAAATTCTTATTTCAAATCTTTAAATGCAGTTAATGCAATAAGTTCTTTGATTCCGATTTTCTTTAGTTTCCTTTCATAGTTTTCGTTCAATTTTCTACCGTTTCTCTCACTATCTTTGACTTTGACTTTATAGTGATTTTCTGCTGTTAAATCTTTTAACTATATCATACGTAGTCTGCTTTCGTATTCTCATTATATAAAATAATTGAGGGTGAGATTTTTCTTTTGATCTATAATTTAAATAAAATTAGCCAATGACTCTCCCTCTTTAATTTTTTTCAAGAGAATCATTTTAATTTTTGCAAAAAACTGTCAGGAAAATGATATAAAAATATAAAATATAATAATAAAAAATAATATAAAATGATTATATAAAAATATATAACGTTAGAATTAACTTTTAAACTTCAAACCAAATTTAATATTTATCCATAGACTATTTCATTTTGTTATTAATAAAATAAACATTATACGGATTTTTTGGTAATACCTTTATTAAGCGCAAGATCTGTTTTTACGCAATACAATAAGATCGATTCTGTTTTTCTTTTCTATTTTATTAATATTCAATTTGTTTAAATACATGACAACATTTATTACTACCCTTCTATTTGTGAGTTGTATACTGTAATTTAACAACTTACATGCCTGAAGAAAAATTGCTATAGGTACTCAAATATTGAACGGCGAAAATTTAAATGTTTGAATCAGTTTGGTTTTTATTAAAAAATCCTCAGTTATAGAATACATCAGCTTTTTACATGTAATTTGTTTTTTTTTGAATCGATTAAAAATAAAAGATTAATACACCGGGATCAAGACAGGACCAAATCACCCTCACACAAACACAAACATTAGGGATTAAAATCATATATTAATATTGGAAGTTAATTTAATTTTTAATCATCATTTCTCGAAGGATTTATATAATTTGGATTAATATTTTCTATTAGCGACAGAGTAAATGAAATTCAATATATATAACAATCATTAACAAATATAATTTTCATTTATTTAATTGCGCAATCTTTTGAAAGGAAAAGATAATAATAAAATAATTGCAATAACTCTCATTTCTGAATTTTTGAAAACTGAATTCGAAATGTACGAATATGCTACGCTGCACACTGCATTATCTAAATAAAATTTAGCTCATTTTCAATCATGGGATATTCGTCTATGCAAAATATCTGCAAATAGAAAGCAATAGTTAATGTCCCCCTGCATGAAATCTTTTAAACAAATAAAATTTTGCGGTGTTGTGAGATGCAGGCTTGTGATTGGTGCTTGGTCGGTGATGAATTAGCCGAGTGGGCGATATGAATTTCAGATGAGCGCGAGTTTGGAGCGTGGCGTTGAAAATTCGCGGCTGTTTGATTTGATAAATTTAAATATCTGCGTGTGCTGTGAAGAAATGGAGAAACAAACAAAAATTTAACGCTTCTGTGTGTCTTTGTTATTGGATTTGGGACGCGAATCGAGATCGACGAGGGATTTTTAATGAAGATTTACAGTGATACGAAATGAATGAGAAATTTTATATGAAAATATTAAAAAAGAAAATAAACGTCACTGGTTTAAAACAAAGCCATACCGCAAAAATTAATTGCTGGAATATGCTATTTTGGCTCCAAAATTCACTTTATTTTAGTACCGGTGAAAATATTGCCAAGCAATTAAAAATATATTTCTTTCTGTTTCGTTTTCATGTATTTTACATTTGCGCGAAGGTGTATATAAAATTAAATCTATTTAGGGTTTGTATACAGGTGTTGTCGTTTACCCTCCAACCGGACTCACCGAGCCGCAGTGTATTACCACTGCCGTACTGCCCATTACATTTCAGCCATTACTACATTTATTTAAGATGTATAATTGGTCAGCTTACAGCATCTGAGTGTGATCAAATACAAGTAGCTTTATTTATTTTTTTATGACAAATTCGGTTGGCGGGAATCGAACGCAATGTGATTTTACCTATACATTACATACCGGGTGTCTTAGGCCAACCGACACATGGGGGATTAACATGAAAAATCAGTTAATTGTAAATATAGTTTCTCCCCAGTGCATGATATTGAGTTGAAATTTTCTATGCTTATCCAGGGATACTAATTCTATGGATTATATGTCAAATCAGTCAATTTACATGTGTAATATTAGAAAAAATAAGAAAAATTGTAGATTTTCCAGGATTGTTCTTCATATCCCGAAAAAAATTGTTTCCAAGCAACGGGTTTAATAGTATGGTGGTAGGGAGTGCGTTTGATAATAAACAAAATTCGGAGAGAAGGGTTCGAAACCAGCCGACAGCAAAACTTATTTTTAAATTTTTATTTTTAAAATAATTTTTATGATGTTTTTAATTTTTCTTTAATATTTAATTAAATGGATATGTTATACGCAACACAACTTATTTATTTTATAAAATATAAATCGCACTAAATACAACAGCAAGAATAAAAAAATTACAACAAATATTTAAAATGACCGCCATTTTATATTAAGCAAAATCCGAGACGATCATAACATTGTTGTTTCACTTTGCTCAGCTGTCGATTTGAAATAAGGCTGCAGTTATTCCCCATTGCCTCTTTAAGATCTTCTAAATTGGTCAGTTCATAATGGCCGTAAATTTTTGATTTTAAATGACCCCAAAGAAAAAATCTAAGAGCCAGATCTTGCAGACCATTTAATTGGTCCATTTAAACAAATCCAAAAATATTTATTGTAATCAGTGTGATTCAGATTTTACGAAATATAACTTATGATTGAAATAATGTTTATATTTTATTAAAAATGAATAAATGATTAAATACATATTAATGATTAAATTATTTTAAAAAGTAAAAATTAAAAAATATATATTTTCACTTTCGAATGGTTCCGAATCCGACTCTACGAATTTTGTTTATTACCAAGCGCAGACGCTACCATTATGCTATTCGAACCGTTGCGTAGGAATGATTTTTTCCGGGATATGAACAATAAGCCTGGAAATACGATAATTTTTCTTAAATTCTTCTAGTATTACACATGTAAATTGACTAATATGAAATATAATCCATACAATTAGTATCCCCGGATAAACATACAAAATTTCAACTCAACTCAATATCTTGCACTGAGCAGATACTATTCACATTTGACTGATTTTCCATGTTAATTCCCCATGTGTCAGTTGGCCTAAGACACCCAGTATACGAGATAGTTTCCAAAATGTTCTTTCCTGACCTTCTTCGGAAGGTTACAGAAAAAAAATCAAGTGTTACTTTGTTTTGAAGGGGAAATACATGGGTGAAGGGGAAGAGAATGAAGAAAATTTGGAATTAAGGACGGGCAGAATTACGAGAGGCTAAAGAGGGAGGCTCAGGATAGATTCATTTGATGACATTTCCCTTGTGACCTATTCAAGGATAGAATTTATTAAATGATGATGATTTTTCAACACAATCCCCTTCAATACACTTTTCACATCTTTTAACTAATATTTCTGTGCCTCGGAAAAATAATTTGAACTTTTATCTGCAAAATAACAAAACTGCAATTTTTATTTTTATTTCGCGTGTTATTTGTTTTCGATTGAGCTCATTTTTCCAGGTTGGTACTATAGTCCGTGAAGCATATGAAGAACTTGAAATAAATTTTGTGTTAAAAATAATATTTAGTGTAGTGAAGTGGTGCAAATGATGGTAATGGATTTTGACGTGAAAGCTATGGAGAAATCAAGGGTGTATGTATGGTACAAATGTTGTCAGGAGGACTGAACACATGATGACAAGAGAGCCGGGTGAGTCCCATTAGGTACACATACCACTGATGAAATATTTTTGGCAAAATTAGAAAATATTGTGCTTAGAAATTACCGAATCATTTTAAGAGAGGTTCCTGAAGACGTTCGGCATCAAGCGAAAAAAAATCCTGGATTTTGCACCGCGACAACGCATCGGCTCAAAGTTCACTACCCATTCTCTTATTTCTTGTTTAAAACTACACCCTTTTCTTGTTAATAACAAGATACTGAAAAGAAAATGATTTACGAGCATAGACGAGATAAAGGCTTAAGGAGCTGAAGGATATGCCACAAAGTGCATTCCATGAGTGCTTTGTAGATTGGAAATAACGTCGGCATAAAAGCATTATATGTAGTTAAGAATACATTGAATGGGACAACATTAATATCAACGAATTAATTTTTATCTATATGAAACAATCATTGGCAGAAAATAAATAATTTTAATTTTTTTATATCCTTTAAATAAGAATAGGTTTCTAAACAATGTTAAATTTATTGTGGAGATTGTAGAAAAAATCATGTGTTTGTTTCGAGAGCAAATGTACATTTTCGATTTCGAGAGAATGTCGCGCTCCTGTCGCAGGAGCGCGACGTCAACGACCTCTTTATCGACAATGTACCATTTTGCGCTCTCAATACACAAATAGCTATTGTTTTTGAAACAAATAAAAATTCTCGTTATTTTTTATCTAACCTTGTACATCTTTTGGTTACCTGATCAATGACAAATTAATGTATTTATTTCCTCATTTACTATGAATTTATATCCTCATTACCGCTCGTAAATTGTGATTCATAGTCACTATAAATCTGAGCTATTTTTAATTTGTTTACTTTGCAGTTATTTTCCTTACATTTTAATGCATTTACGCTCTCATTTGTCATCGTAAAGTTGATGTTTTTGAGGACCGGACAACAAAGTTCTTTTTCGTGCGTCTCCCATGGCAACAAACGTAAAAGAACTCGCTCGCAAAATAAAAATTATTTTTATTTAATAATTTACAATATTAAAATAGATTGTAGTACACTTTTGATAATTTTTAATATTAATTCCTGAGCTCAAAATTATATTAGATAAATTTTTCGTTACTTCCTGCGTATCATGCAGATTTTTAAGAACTATAGATTTAACATATGTCCAACTTAGAAAAAATAATTTGTGTTATTGTCACTTTCGAAAGAGACAAATTATCACTTTACACAAATAATTATCATGTATACCAAAATTTAATAAAAATTACATTTTTGTAGATATGCCTGGTTAGTGTCAAATATCCGTCCATAAAAATAAACTCTTTACAGTCTGTATCTTGCAAAAACTCACTAACTCTAACGGAAACTGTTTTTTAGCATGCAAATATGTAAATTTCCGCATGTAATGATATTATCAAGTTAAAATATGGAATTTATCCCTTTTAAAAGCAACAGTAAGTTCCTGAAAATTTTCCAAAGTACTTTTGAATATGCAAATGGGTTTTTTCTACAGCTAATATACAAGATGGGCTTTGGTTTTCATAAGAAATGCGAGTTTTCATTTAAAACTGATGAAATATTAACAGCATGGCGCGAACTTTCAAACATCGACTTTAAGCAAGAAACGTGAAAATGTTTGTAAATAATTACTTCATTTGCATTTATATTACCAAAATGAATTTTTGTAGCTAGAAACACATTAGTTGTTTTTCCACGATTTTTTAATGTTTAAGGTATTTTGGAATTTTAATAAAAATTCTGATTTGGATTTAAATTACTTCCATAATAATGAACCGTACGAATTCTCGGATTTAATGAAACTTATCAATGTAAATATTTTTAATAAAATACATGCACATACCTATAAAAGTCACATATTGTTTTCAGTTTCCTTGTGCAATCTTATAAAATGGATCACAATCATAATACTTATTTATGGCACAAATGAGTATTTTATCAACAAGTGAAAAGTTTAGCATACGAAATGTTAATGGTCGAGTGACTAGCATGCTCGACCAGCGCGCTGGGGATCGTAGATTTGATCGAGGGTTCGATCCCATCTCGGATGCCACATGAGTTTGTACTTTTTATATTTTTGTTTGAAATAGCGAGTATTTGCAGAATGATTAGGATTAAGTTGAAACCTTTTTACGTATTTTTAACGGAAATTCGGAGTATAATTACAGGCCCAAGTAGTGTTTCACAAAATTCAAGATATACTCTTGATCTTATCTTGAAATTAAGACGAGACCAAGACAAGAAGTATTATTTATTTTACAAAACAAGACAAGAAAGTGTCATCAAAAATCAAGATTTCTTGTCAAGGAATCTTGATTTCTTGACAATTAAAATTGCAAATCCACATAGTAAAATACCTTTTAATCTTTAAATGTAATTTTTTCGCGATTTATGCTATATTAAAATATTAAAGATTATTAAATTTTCTATAGGTTTTATATTGCTACTTTTCCTATATATTTGTAAATAAATTTATAAAATTAACTATTTTAAGTACTGTAGGCTATGCAATATACGAGTACAAACACAACTCTTTGGTTATTGACATATTTAAATATATTTACCGACAATGTACACATTATTCCATTATCTACTTTTACTGTAACATATATAAACAAAAACTATTTTTAAAATAATATGCTGTGGCATATATTAATTTTGAAGTTAAGTAATACATATTTAATTTTCTGAAATATCTCATTACTGTGGGGACTCTATTGTCTCGGGACCCGTGTGCCCGGCATATCTAATGTGAAATGAAAGAAATATAATAAAAATTAAATGCGACAGGTATTGTACTGTGCTGACTACATCAGATTTTTATTAGAGAAGGAGAAATATTATTTTGGGATAAAACCGATTCCGAATCTAATTTATTTCTCTTTGCCAACTCATTGTTTTAAATAAAAATTACGGAATATTGAAATAACCCAATAAATAAATAAATAAATATATAACTAATGAAAAACATCTAGTAAATCCATTTCATGCGTGTCGCGACCATCAAAATAACATTATTCGACTAAAAGGGGCAAGAACAGACGCAGACGCCAACGTTACATTTGAGCTTTCGGATTGGATAAAGCGATAGAGAAAAGGGATTCCCCTGAAAATGTCAAGAAACAAGAAATATCAAGAATTCTTGACACCAGACAAGAATTATGTCGTCAAGAAACGAGCAAGACAAGAAATTTTTATTTTCTTGTCTTGAAAATCAAGCCAAGGCAAGAAATGATCATCAAGACAAGATTTCTTGTATTGATGAAACACTGGGCCCAGGCGACAGTTTTAAGCAGAGAGTGTGTGCTCTCTCAGGGAGACTGTGTATTCCGTCTTTCGCGAACTTGGTAAGTGCCGGGCGAGCAACTTGTTAGGACCTTGGCTGACCTTGACTCAGGGCTGTTGGTGTATGCTGGCAGCTCGTGAGAGAGAGACAGAGAGAGCAGAAGGCGTTTGCCACTATTTTCTGTAATCGCCAATGAGTATTGAGTATTGGTGCGTGCCAACATAGTCCCGTTTCTGTTCCGAAATCGCGATTGTTGATGAGTGTTGTCGTATGACAACATTGTTACCATTTCCGTTGTTTTCCTAAACTTTGGTGTGTGCCATTGTTAACCGTTCGTACCGTGGTCACGTAACTCTAGTGCGTGTCATTCTTACTTGTTCGTGTTTCCGCAACTTTGGTGTATTCCATTGTTGGCCGTTCCTATTCCCCCTCTATTATTGACCATTCATTTTTGGCCGTTAGTAGAAAATAAAAATTCCTAAAATTATTGCTGGTTCATTTGTATATTATTTCTACTATCATTTTGTTTTGTTAATAATCTCGTTTTTAATATATTTTAATAAAATACTAAAATGCATTACATTTGATTTCATTGTAAAAAACCGAACTCTGTCTCCCTTAAGCTACCCGAGCCCTTTTTGGCGTTCAAGCCACTCTTTTCAGGGACGCTATAAGAGCATCCTTTACCGTATATACCATCTCTCCTATGCTGTGATACCGACCGACCGATTGGCGCCTATGGCGCCCGAGCAAACCGTTTTGTCAGCAATGAGAACTACAGAGAACGTACAGTAAAGGTTACAAGTCTATTTGGCCATTACAATACATAGATGTATCATATTGCGATGTGAACACAAGCAATACAGATTCATCAAATTTGAATAAGAAAGTCATAATGTGTAAACTCCATAGAAACGGAGATCAAGGATACAACTATCATCCATATTAACAATTAACCTTTGGTGGTCCCCAGCCCATTTGATGTAGTTGAGTGTTGATGTGTTATGGTTATAAGGTATCAGGTTCCTAGTAATTATTAATAAGGTCAGCGATTGAGCTTCGTCCTGAATACCTCAGAGATTCCCGTGTCAACATTTGGGAAGTAATGAGCCACAATGTGGAAATTGCTCTTCTGGGATGTGGAAGGAATCAGCGACAAACAAAAGGATCATTATAAATGCTATATAGATAATGGAAATATTATACACTTCCTACATGAGTGTTGTGACAAAAAAAAACACATTTTAATTAAATTAAGCTACCTACCTACGAGTGTATCAGATCATAGATTTTCATGGTTCGAACTATTTTCAGAACCGATCTAGAATTAGAGATTTTGTTTTAAGTCATAATAAATATAAGTTCCACTTTAAAACAGCGTAAACCGTAAATGATGCTTAGCACTAATATCCAGGTCCATAGCACAATATTCTATACTGAACCAGTACATATAGTTCATATGAAATTAATAATGAAAAAAAAAGTAGATAATTTACATATTGTTACAAATTTATATTATTTATACAGGGTATTTTAAAGTGAATTACTTGCATTTTCAGTAAAAATGAATTTTTTAAAAAATATTATTTACTTATTATGTGAGTGTGGAATGTATCATACTAGTAACGAAAGAAAAAGTTTAGCCACGTAGCCCGCAGGACTTTTATCCAACACTTTTTTAAAAACTTCTTAAATCATTTTTATATTTTCATTCATAATTTGACTCTGACGAGTTAATTGATGTAGTATTTTAAATTACAAAGTAGCCATTGAATGGTTGATAGGGTTTTGTTACATTGTTATTGAAAAAAAAAATGCTGTAATAATGATTGTCTCTCATTGGGAATTGTTTGAAAGAAAAATACATTAAAATGGGTGAAAATCTTCTTTTAAAACGTATTCACTTAGAAGCATAAGCAGCATCTTTGAATTTAATTCCGAAGCAAGTACCTAACCACTAACTCGTTTCTCGTTTTCGTTGTTAAAATTAATTTAAATGAATAAGTTTCATAGTGTTAAATTATTTCAATAAAAAAAATATTTAAAAATTGCTTTTTATTTATATAAAAAAAAACAATTATCAGTAATAATTCCTCCGTGACTTCTAAAATATTTCTCTCCCGGAGTGACTAATGTTGTACATTAGTTATTTCAAATAACTATAGTAACAAGTATATTATGAGTCGGTTTTGGATAAAATATTTTAATAAGTGCTCTTGAGGAGACGCCTGGTAAACGCTCGCACGGTACAGTCATCATTACCGACATCGTGTATAGAGTTGATTATTTTATTAAATTTTAATGTATTTATCGGCTTCTCGTGACACTTGCTTGATGAAATTTATCGATCCTTACCTATCATTTACAAATACAAAATATCTGCCATCTCTAATCACAATAAAGCTACATAATTTGATTTACTTTTCCGCAAACTGAAAGAAGAATTCGGGTTCTTTTTACACCTAAAACTGGCATTTAATTTAATTTTTGTAATTTAAAATTTAAACTATACGGCTAAAATAAATGATAAAAGAAGAGAGACAGCTATATATGTCTTTATTTTTTCATTCGCCTGTATAATCATTTATATGCCGCTTTCTTTTTACCAAGAATATCAACTCCGAGTAGCACGTACCTACCCAAAACCGTTCTTTTTAAAAGGGGATAAATGATCTTGTACTACCCATTTTCTTCGTCCCTCCCCCGCGAAGCACCACCTTTGAAACAGGATCAAATAGATTCTGAACTGATCCGAATGTCAATATCACGTCAATGTGACTGATAGCTATGTATTTGGTCTTGTTTGTAGCATTTGATATTAAAATAAAAGAAATAGAAAAAATGTAAAATAATTTAATGTGTCAAAAACAAATCACATATACCTACAACAGATTGTGGCTGCAAGCAAATTCAGCAGATTATTCTGTTATAAATATAATGATATACCTATATATTTTATTTTTACTTCTTATTTTAAAATAACATACTGTTCTTTTTAGGAGTAATTCAGTTCAGTTCAGTACGAGGTAAGATCAGCTCATTTTCACCTTAAAAAGAAAGCGCCTACAGTATCACGTGTGCGTTCAATTATTATCGAATGTGTTGCCACGAAACATAGGTATTATTTTGGAATATCACGACTCCGTAGGAGGAGTGGTATTCTATAATAATATGATGAGTGTATCAACACAATATATTCTGATTATACTAAATACAGTGATACGAGTGATTTCGTTATGATTACATAATGAATAAATTGAATGACAAAAATAATAATTAAATTGTTGACATTTATTCATAAATAAAACAACTTGTTTACTGTTGGTTACTATAACTACATTACATTTGGGACCCAGTAAATATACAAAAGCGATTATACCACATCGTGAAGGGTATATTCGCTTATCAATACATGGTAACTATGTAAAATTCTTAAATGCCATTGAGTGAATTAATTATAAATTATACACTCGTAAATATCTTTATTAAAATAATAGACCTCTGTATACCGAACTCACTTTTATATAACAGTGACAAATAAAAGAGCGTTACTACATAAGGTACATTATTATATTAAATTTAACTTTAACAAAATCACTGATGAAAGCTTGTTCTAAAAAAATGGCAATCAATAATAGATGTTTTATATTTATTTCCAAGCGAACTTTTTCTATACAATTTTTCTTCAAGCATGTTTATTAATATGCTGAATTCATAAAAATGTAAATATCAACATAATTAACTTTTATTTTTATTTAATAATAATAATATGTAACAAAATTAAATTCAGAAACTAAAAAGTAAAAATTTAATTAGAGTGGATATTTCAGAATTTATGGAAGAAGCTGAAGACATGACATATTTATTAATGAAGATAAAATTAGAAAATTAGAAATAGAAGCTAAACAAGTTTTCCTAATATATGATGAATGTGTATCATGCAGAACATCAAATTTATGCCATTCATTTTTACTTCCTTGTACAAAGTAAAGGAAGTATTGTATTCGCGAAAAATTTCGGTTTTCAGATTTCAACGGAAATATCCATTTTGACCATCCCTGAATCCATTCTGACTAATTTCGTCGTGACGTTTGTACGTACGTATCTCGCATAACTCAAAAACGGTAAGCCGTAGAAAGTTGAAATTTTGTATTTAGGACTTTTATAACATCTAGTTGTGCACCTCTCTTTTTGGTCATTACATAATTTCCAGAAATGGTACTTTATTTGAAGCCTATAATAGATTTTAATGAAAAACTATATTAAAATATATTCCAACACTTTTCAAATTTAGTATATGACTTTTATATCAATTGGAATAACATAGCAGAATTTGGTTAAAACAGGCTAACCGGAAGTGATATATTACTTGAAGTTGTTAACAGTTTTTCTTAAATAAAATGGTTTCATTTTGATTTTAGAAATAAATGCTTCAAATATGAGTTTTAGAGAATTAAATTCTGCGTCTAGCACATCAAGTATTATTAAATTAGCCCTTTGTATAAGCGAGATATGTATACTTAAAACTTATATACTTTTTGGTTTTTGTAACGAAGCTTGCTATGGATTAGGACAAAAAATAACAAAAAAATAGATGTTAATGTCATGTCAAATTACGTCAAATACGTGCAATTTTATAATTGAGTCTATACTTCATATTAGTCTTGCGTACAAGGAAGTCGTGTGGTGTCCACATCAGATTTTTAGTTTCATTATATCATTTTGATATTATGTTCTACGTTATATTATTTTCATTTGTTAGCTCCAGATCTAAAGATTTATTAATGTTATTATTTTTTATTATTTCTTGTATTATTGATAAGTAAAACATGAATTCGTTCAAAACATGAGTTTCTTCGTATATTTAGGCCATTTATAATTCGTTTTTTTTAAATTTGTTTAGTTATGTATATAAAATAGTTATTGGCACATCCAGCAATGGGTAATATGCCGTGATGATATATTTATACATATTTATTTTATTTACTATATAATATATGAATAGCTATTTACGAGTTGAATATCTTTATAAATTCCATTTTACAATTCTATTTGTTTAAAATTCCGTATATTTCCTATGCTTACACTGTTGTCGTACGAGGCGTGGCGTGACAGCAAGAGGCTAGCTGTGACGTCACGAATTGAACATTCAAGCCTGTATTCTCGTATGGCCTCGGTCTACCTAAATGAAAAGAGAAATTTTACGTACTTATTTTCGGACGAAAAATGATACTTTTCAGAAGGTTATCACTTTTCGTCCGCAAATCTGTTTCGTTCACAAAACCTTTTTCGTGCGCTAAGCCATCATTTTTCGTCCGCGAATCTTTTTCGTCCGCAAACTTTTATCGTCCGCTAAGCCTACTACGATTTAATATTATTGTAATTATGTGTACTACCCTTCTAGATCTATTATTAGTAAGGTAGACAGAAAAATGTAATATGCACCTTCGCCTCGGTAAAGAAACTCAAGTTCTGTTATAATATGTAATATTTTGTACATAAATAACTTATTTTCGGATGAAACATGACACTTTTCTGAAAGTAATCACTTTTCATCCGCAAACCTTTTTCGTCCGCATACCTTTTTTCTACGCTATCATTTTTCGTCTGCAAAACCTACTGCGATTTAATAATTATTGTAATTGTGTGTCCTAGGTACATAAATAACTAAGTATTTGAAAAAACAATAGTTATTTTTTTACACGTAAAAAACAAACTTCGCGTATCCATAACGATGTATAAATGTCATGTTTTTTGATAGTTGTAGAAAAAAAGTATAAATGTACCTATTGAATTTTTGTGCAATCTTAAAACATTTTATTAAAATGTATGATGAGTTACATTTCTTTTATATAGATTGAAATAACTAAATGTATGTAGGTACATGCACATTCGTATGTACATTAAGTAACAATTTGCAGAATAGTAGCATAAATTCACAATGCACTAATGAAAAATAAACACATTTAGAGCTTTTAATTAAATTTTACAAAATTAATATATTTTTGAATTGAATATAAATATTATAAATTTATTCAGGGAATAGGATTAAATAATACGCTTTGTATATATTTTAAAATAAAATAACAAAAATTTATATTTATCTGATTTATAAAAGCGAGTATTTAAAATACAGTAAAAATTTGTTTGAAATAATATGATATTATAAATTTATTTTTATATTACTCGTATTATTCACGAACGATTCACCTGCAAAACAATAAATAAATTTAACCCAATAAAACGGAATATAAAACCTAACACATATACATATGTTTTGAAGCAATTTATAGATTTAGGAATTATAGTTCCTAGGAATAATAGAAGCATGGTGTTTGGTCTATGTACTTGTAGCTTAAACTAGAACATGATTTAAATAATATTCTTTGGTCTCTATTTGAGATCGATTATAGGTAGATAACGTATAATTCTATAAAAAAAAGTCATCATTGTGCCATGAAAAACGAAGATAGGTACAATGTGTATAGCTTAGTATTACTGAGTTTACTTGTAGTTTTGAAACCGTTTCTAAAACGTTTTTAGTTTTGAAAACGCCATGTATACATTGTCAAAACGGTTTTGAATTTTCTCAAACCAAAACTAAAATTCATGGATTGGACTTGAAAACTAGTTTCAAAACAACTTATGTAAACATTTAAAATTCAGTTTCGATACTGCGCATGCGTACAGAGCATAACGTTTCTGTCGCTTTGTGTTGCTAACCTTCAAATATACTGACAGTTGTGTAGTTTTAGTGCGTAGTGGTATGAAGTATAAAAAATAATTGGAATAATAGCAAAACGAAGTATTTGGAGTAAAGAAGATCTGTCACTTACATCAGCTAAATACGCATGCGCCGAAACTGATTTCAAATCAATTTTTAAACTTGTTTTTAAAACTGCATGTAAACAGTTTTGCATAATTTTGACTGAACACTGAAACCATTTTCAAAATTGCATGTAAACGTAGTATATATTTGGTGACATTTACCGTTGTTTAAAATTACATGTTCTAATTTGGTTCTTTAATATGTTCTTTATGAAACAACCAAAATAGAAATTCCTTAAAATGAAATAACGTATATTTTTAAATATTTTTTTAAGGAACAAAATAGAAAAAATTGTATAAAATATACATTTCATAAGACATTTAGCGCATTTGTCCCCTTACAAAATTTGCGACAAGGCGTTCTTTTCTAACAGAGACGCGTGGGCTAAAATAATGTCTTCTGAAATTTGTATTTTAATGTATTATTATTAATTATGATTTCTGATATACCGGGTGTTTGATTTGGTGCTATCTTTGTACCTATTAATTTTATAAAAAACATGTAATGAATTTTTCTTTCATCGATTGAGTTATTGAGTACAAGTTTGTTGATCAATTCTTTCTTATATACGAGTTAGGGCCGGTATTTTCACTTGCGAATAAAGGTTTAGATAAATTTATCCTTCGGATAAATATTTTTGTCGTCTTTTCACTTGCAAATAAATTTATTCGAAAGAATAACATCTGTTACTCGCGAGATAAATTATTCGGTACTTGGGTAGCGAATAACCGTTTATTCCTAAGTTCATTACATTTCCACATAGTGCAGATTTATTAACAAAATGGATATATTAAATATTATGATGATATTTTCAACTATGAATTAATAAATAACGCGAGAAATCGATCACACACCATCAGACAGCAACATAACCACATCAATGAAATAATTTTTGACAGGTTCCGATTATGAAAACAATTTAGGATCACATATTGGGGACTCGCATTTGATCTCAACCAGTAAATAGGTAAATCATTATAAAGATCCTGTCATTTGAGGCTGGCAACATATTTTCGAATTTTGGATACTTTTGTTGAATACATTGACAAACATTTACTTTGAACTGAAACAATTATACAAAAAGTACAAGAACAATTTTACAATATACATATCCCGCTTACCGCATATGAGTGCTGAATTAGATGGTACACTTGTTAAATTACAGTCTCCCGGGGTTAAAAATGCATAATATAGATCACATTGAGACACATGTCAAACAAAATTTTGACAACTACGGATTCAAAAGTAGTTGCCACATTTCATCCTTGTCTGCTTAACGTGGCTACGCCAAACTCCATCCTTCTCTACTGACACAAATTCACTCTGCAAGGCTACCAATTCACGAACGTTGAAGTTATTCGACAGATAGCTATTTGTTTGTGTAAAATGTGTGAAAAGACGCAATGGAATTATTCGTTGGATAAATATATAGAATAAATTTATTTAACGAATACTTATTCGAAACTTTATTCGGAAGTGAAAATACCGGGCCTTAGAAGGAAAAGAAAATACACGATTTAAGGCAAGTATCAGATTGCCATGAAAAATGAAACAGTAATTTATATTTTTTGTTGATATATCTGACAGATTTGACATTTCTTTAGATTTTATTAATATTAGAATTTGTGATAATTTTTTTTAGATGAAGTAGTAAGTCTTCCTATCATTGAATTTCCTATGTTCGGGAAAAAAAGTAAAAATGATAAAGTTTTAAAGTAATTTTAATTAAAGTTTTAAATTGAACCTGATTATGAAAACGGACGTAAGTCTTCCTATAATTGAATTTCCTATGTTCGGGAAAGAAGTAGACATCTGATATTTATTTCAGTAATACGTAATTTTTCATGCGTTTTAATGGAAGTTTTTTTGAATCACACTATATAATTATGAACTTTGATATATGTGCAACATCAATGTAAATTTATCTGATTTTTTGAAACACTTCTTGATTGTGATTTTTTCCAACACATATCTTTAAGGATTAAAATCAAAAATAATATTTGTGAATGATGTTTGACATTTACAATTTATTTTTGTAGTTATCAACGTGAATTTTATTGGTTGCTGTGGATATGTATTAGGTATTATGAGTTTGAGTCATTAGTGATAATTAAATTTTAATTCATTTAAAGCGTTACTTCAGGAATGCAATTTCAATATATAACGTGTAGTTAAAAGTAGATTTGAAAAAGTCATATGAGATATTCATTCATTTTCCTTTAGCAATTTAATAGTTTACTCTAATTTAGAAAGAAGAAATGCCTGATAATTGTTACAGATATGTGTTATAAATTCTTCTCTCTTATTTAACTTAAAAAAATAAGAGTAAAACATCATCTCACGCTCTTCACAAATAGCTTTTTCTCTAATGACTCCCATATCCTAGACCGTTTTCCTCTGGGATCATTCTACTTTTCATAATCATAATGAATAATTCCGCCCGACATTTGTCAAAACGACATAGCATGCTGTGACGTTACACGCGTCACTTGTGCCTCACTGCATCAAACATAACCTCATTGCTGGCTCATACGTCCTTCGTCTCTGCACCCCGCATACAACCAACTTGACAAAGTGTCGGAAAAATTACCAGCATTAGTGGAAAGAATTGTGTTTCATAATTCAGACACAAGCGCTCTGGCGGAACGAATTAAAATGAAAAGTGGCTGTTATTAAAGACAATTAGAAAGGTAAAAAGCCGATATTTTGCTCAAGTGAAATGGAAGGAGTGACTGAGCTGTAAAACACACAATGGAATTTTTGTGTATATGAAATATAGCTGTCTTTGGTTAATAAATTTGAGTTTACGAACAAAATTTTCTAGTTTCGTTGTTCGTGGATGTTACTTCATTTTTCTTTTTAAATTTCCTCATATGGATTCTATTATACCTTTTTCAGCGTTAAGTTAAGAATACAGCATTGCGCGATATTTGGCTTATATTTTCTCATTCAATTTAGTATTCGACAACTTCAATATTAACTTAGTTATATGGATTTTTTGTGATATTTCAGTACTCAAATCGAATAAGCAGGCAATGCATCTCATGCGAGTTCGTCTATTCGTCTAATTAGCAATTTAATTCAATTAAATAATGCGTACATAACCAATGAACGTTAATGCTCATTACTTAATTAAATTAAATCGTTAATTGAACAAGCTCTCGTAATGACGTACATCGGATGCTTGTCCGATTTGCGTATATTATTTTTTACGGTGTTTGATATAATATAAGAGTGCTATTTTAAAAATTAATAACATTAATATATACAGGGTGTAAATGAAATAAGTGCATTAAATATAACCCGTAATGTAACTCCTTGAGAGCAACAATTTTTCTTAATAATTTTTTTTCTAAATTTTTTAGTTTTTGAATTAAAATTCTTTAAAGATTTGTTTAAAATTTCGATACCCGCCACTGGCAAGATCTCTACTGTCTGCATCAAAGTTCGATGTACACAGTACAAAAATTGTCGGGTGGTGGTTGCATACTTGCAAACACAGTAATTAATAAACGATCAACGGACAACATATTTATTATTAATAAATTCGTAATAGTACAATTTTTAAAATAAAGAAATTTAAAATTTGGATAACAATATTATAAAATTATGTATTAAAACAGGTTTCTGAACTAATGTGATAGAGTAAGAGCGTGGGAAGACTGGGAAGAGAATAGTAGTTACGAGTTTATGAGATTAATTTTCGTGTGTCAACTCGGCAAATCATAATAGTTTAAACGAGGTGGGATTATATGAGGACTAATGACTTGTCAATTTATTCCCGCCCAAACAGTTAATCATATTTTTTGTTGAAAATTGTGTTTCCTTCTTACAGTATGAGGATTTTTGTGACCAGATAAGTGTTTCTAACATATGCTTTTATTTGGATTGTGTGAAGATGTCTACTCTTCCTAGAGCATTCTAATTGTCCTTAAATGTGAATGCGAATTAAATTAAATATAGTTGAATTCCATATATCGGATGACCTTAGATCTTGTTTTCCTTTGGTATAAATGAATACATGAAGGGTGGGCTCCATTTTATTTCAGAATTACTGTTCTCACTCTTTCTAGAATTTTTGGCGTAGTCCTTCGGCTTTGAAATATTATGTGTATATTGATTTCTTTTCATATTGTCTGTGCTGTTACAATAATTAGTATTTTTATATTTATTTCAATTTAGAAATGCATGAGACGTTGTGTGTAATATTGTTGAACTAATTATATTGAACAATACAGAAATAAAACTATTTATTTATTCATTTTAATTCGTGCTTTCCAGCGTTGAATTTTTACAAAAATTGGTACAATTCATGTTGAATGGTAGTAGATAATATTATACATAATACATCATACATTATTTCATTTTATTGCTTCCCTCTTCTTCTTAAGTGTCTTGGCCCATGACTCTCCGCTACCCCATTCGTCCAGGACGTGGAACAGACTACATGTTTGTCTTGTGAGTTCCCTGCAATGGTAAAGTAAGTGTATTATGTTTTCTTGGTCTTCATTGCACAGGCGGCAGGTTTGTTCTTCTTCTTTCTTCCAGTATTTGTTCTCATTCTCTTCATTCCCACATCTCAGCCTGGCTACTAGTTTTATTGATTTCCCCGTCTTGTTTTCTAGGTAGTGGGGCGTTGCTATGGGTCGAATGCGTTTATATATTTTATTGTACTTCGAATCTTTTATTTTGTTGTCTTGGTCCTGTTTTTGTGTATCTTGATCTCTTCTGCATAATTCCCCATTGATGTCCATGTTTTCTTCTCGTTTCCGTTCTACTTCTGAAGGTGCATAGCCGTTTCTTTCGTAGTATCTGGTCCTGTGGACCTCCCAGTTATTCTGTGGTAATCTCTTTTCTTCTTTCTTCTGTATTTCCCTCCAGCATTGGTAAAGTATTCTATTTGGATCGCATTTCCTGATTTTCTCTTCGTATTTTGTTGCTCTTAGACCTGCTGCTATTCTTAATTTATTTCTGTTTGTTTCTTCTAAGACAATGTAGTGCGGTGTATTCGTATCTAATCCCAGAGTCCATTTTAAGTATTTTAGCTGAAGTTTTTCTAGCGATTCTTGTTCTCTCCAACCCCAAATTTCGGATCCGTACATAATAATGTTTTTTAAAATATTATCAAAAAGCATTATCCTGATTTTATAGTTATTTGTAAATTTTCTTTCCGCTAAACTCCATATTTCTTTCATTATAAAGTTAGCTTTCTTCGATAGCTGTTCTATGTGTTTCTCTTCGCTGTTGCTTTGTTTGAAAGTGTACCCTAAATACTTAAAATCTTTAACTCTTTCTATTTTTTGTCCTTTCCAATTCCAGATTACTTCTTTCTCTCTTCCTCCTCCTTTTTTGAATTTCATAATCTTCGACTTCTCAACGTTTAACTGTAATTTTTTCCTGTCTAAATAACTGTTTAGTCTTTTGATCATCGATTTCATTTCATCTTCTGACTTGGCTAGAAGTACTAAGTCATCTGCATACGCGAGCGACCAGAATTTTGCCTTCCCTACCGTAACTCCTCCTGTTTGTCCCCTACTGAAATGCTCTTCGATATCCGATATATATATATATATATATATATATATATATATATATATATATATATATATATATATATATATATATATATATATATATATATATATATTGAAAACAGGGTTGGGCTTAATGGGCAGCCTTGTCTCAGTCCTATTACCGTCCAGAATTCCCGTGTACAATTTTCCTCCACCCTGACTACATTCACTGTTTCTTTATATATTTGTTTAATTTTTTCCGTTAAATGTGGGTCTATATTTTTCTTATTCATTATTTTTATTAGGATGTCTCTATCGATGGAGTCAAACGCAGCTTTTAAGTCCACAAAGAAAGCATATAATTTACCTCTTTCTTTTAGTAACTCTTGTTCAGTTATGTAATTTAGAATATATAGATTATCCATAGTGCTTCTATGTTTCCTAAATCCTGCCTGTGTGTCCGGTAATATCTGCTTCAGTTAAGTTCTTCTTGTAGACGTTGATTTAGTATCGATGCATGTATTTTATATATAGTATTTAATAGGGTGATGCCCCGATAATTACTCGTAAGATTCTTTTTCCCTTTTTTGTAGATAGGAGTTATTACTCCTTTTGTCCATTGTTTGGGGAAATCATTTCCCTTCCACACTTTGTTAAATATAGATTAGGCTTTATTTTTCTTTAATTTTTTTATTTGTATGTTTACTTCCTCTTCAGAAATAAAACTAATCATTAGTTGTTGATCTCTATAGAATTTTAAAAAATCTGATGTGGCCAGCACATTACCTTCCGTCAGTTCTATGTATTTTGTTCAAATTTCATACGGAAAGTTCCTTGCTAAATTAAATATTCTATTTCTTGTACATTACCTTCCGGCAGTTGCATGTATTTTATGCAAATTTCATACAGAAAATTATTATTTTGTGACGTTTTCTATATACAGTGTAATGTATCTGCAGAAATAAAAGATTTATTATTATTATTTCTTGTACATTACCTTAAAGCGGTTGTATGTATTTTACACAAATTCCATACAGAAAGCAAAAGATCCTATGCTTATTTCCAGTAAAATTATTAGACAAACACACTATGTCAATTTCACTTGACACTGACATCTTTCATTCAAATTTTTTTTAATATAGTAGCTGTTTCCACAGCTATGGCTACTTTAAGAAATTTAATTTCTTTATAATTTTTTAACTCTATATCCATTTAATATTATGTATAAAATGCAATCAAATCGTATAGAAAATAAAATATTCTTTAATATTTATAATAACATTAAATGTGAAAAAATGATATTTCAAGAAAAACTGTTAAAATCTTCAAATGAGGGTACTTCCGGTTGTCCAATTCTAACCAAAATCTAATCAGCTCTTCGCATGGATGTAACGAAGAGAAATACGAAAGAATTATAATTTTTAGAATTGTAGTATGGAAGTTATCGTAGACGAAAATTTTGTTACACACACACACACACGGACACACATACATACATACATACACACACACACACACACACACACACACACACACACATACAGACATCATCGTAAAAATAGTAAAATCGTATTGTAGGGACCCTAAAACGTGCTTATTCATCAAAAACTCACCACCGAATTTTTTGACCAAAGACAATACCTTCCTTACCTAAAGGTGACGGAAGGTAAAAAGAGTTTAGGTATTTGAATTTAAAGCCTAAATTTATATAAATCAGAATTAAATAATAAACTTGAAAATAAAATTAATATTTGAAAATGAAAAGTTCTTAAAATCACTAAATATATTTAATGTATTAAATTTAATGTTATATTTTTTACTTATTATTTAGTATCATGTTGAGATGAAATGTTACTACATATATTCCATTATCCAATTTCGATATACCAGCTAGATATGAATCCTATACTGTTCTATGTTATTTGCTAATATCTTTATCTAAGGTAATATTATTTCGGCCAGAATGTCTTGGAAATACGGGGACATGGCAAAATAAGACGATTTAGCTAAACTTGCCTTCATGGGAAAGTGCACCATTTAGCCAGTATTCTGCTTCAAAGTCCTTCTGAAAAGTTTTATTTTGCTTATAATAATGAAACGCTTTGTTAGATTTTATTGAAATTTGATATAATAATCCATATGGATATAATTCACCATTTAACATGGTATTTGTTATTGTTGGTGAGCCACTAGTGTATGAAACTTGGGTGTCCCGACCATGATTAGACCATAACTATTTAGTGGCAACGTCAATAACGTAAGATTATTGTTTTTCTGAAAGATACATTCAAATTAAACTTATCTGTCCCTGCGTATGGGTAATAAGTCGTGATGATATATTTATTTATTTATTTTAATTTTATTTAGCAGTCTATCCAAATGTCAAAAAACGAATTGACAACAGTGACAATTGTTTATGGGTTGTCAAAAACTCCTTGCCATATTTTAAAACTAGTAACATATCCCTTTGTTCAGCCTAACTTTGTTATTATTATTAGCTTTCTCCTAAACAACTTGAGAAGATAGATAACTCATAAATGATTCTTTGTTCGACATTTGGATAGACTGCTAGATAAAATTTATTTTCAAAATTACACGGTGCAGTCACTTACATTTTATTTTCTTCTGTCTAAATCTTTACAGATCTTTCCTATGAAGGCAAGTTTAGCTAAATCGTCTTATTTTGGGTTTAGGAATCTATGTTTAAGCCATGACCCAGTATTTCCAAGACACCTGCATATTTGTTTTTTCTGCCACAAAAATGCCAGTTTTGCCATGTAAAATTATACCCGGATTAAAATTGTATTAGTATCACAATGTATTACCCACGATTTTCGTTCACCGCTTAATTTTAATAGTTCCTAGGGATAGGAAGAGCTTTATTTTTAGCTCTTAAACTAGAACATCCGGATATTGATTAAAATTTGGACTTTTAAATATTTTTCTTTGTTGGTGTCTAAGCTGTGACGATGGTCACTAGATTTGGATTTAATTTTCGTGTTTAGCATTGTAGTCTTGTGGTTAACAAGTTAGTTTTTTTTGCTAAAGGTTATAAATTCAAATCGAAGTTCAAATCCCACCAGTAAAAATGTTGTTTACATTTTTATTATTTTGTATTGATTGAGATTACGCATACAATGTAATTGTTTGGTTATATTATGTCGTTTTGTTGTAAAATTTATTGATGTATTTTTGTTTAAAGTTGCTAATGTTTATAAATTTGTTGTTTACCTGTCAGGTAGCGCAAGGTCGAGTGGCTAGCATTTCGGCTAGCATGCTCGACCAGCGCGCTGGGGATCGTGAGTTCGATCCCACATGGGTTTGTATTTTTTATATTTTTATTTAAAATAGCAAGTATTTGCAGGATGATTAGAATCATGTTTAAACTTATTTTCGTATTTTTAACGGTGTTTCGGGGTATAAATACGGGCCCAAGCGACAGTTTTATTCAGAGAGTGTGTGCTCTCTCAAGAGAGCGTTAGCTCTTCACCGAGTCTGTGCTCTGTACGGTGTGTGCCGTCTTCCGCGAACCTGGTGAGTGCCGGGCGAGCAGTTTTTTTTAGGACCTTGGCTGCCTTTGACTCAGTGCTGTTGTTGTGTACCGGCAGCTCGTGAGGGATTGCAGAAGGTGCCTTGTACGGCTACGGATACCGCCGTAGCCGGATGTTTCTGCACAGTGGGGTTTATCACTGTTTGCTGTAATCGCGAAGGTCGATGAGTGTTGATGTGTGTCAACACGGCCCCGTTTCTGAAATCGCGATTGTTGATGAGTGTTGTCGAGTAACAACACTGTTACCGTTTGCTTGTTTCAACTTTGGTGTGTGCCATTGTTGATCGTTCGTGCCGCGGTCCCCTAACTTTGGTGTGTGCCATTGTTGCCCGTTTATTTTTATGAACGAATCCTGCAAGTATCGCTGCTTCATTTGTATTAGCCGATTGTATGCTAGCGATTGTTACTTTCATTTGTTTCGTTTCGTTATTATCATCGTTTTTAATATATTTTAATAAAATATTAAAATTCATTATATGATTTTATTGTCAAAAACCGAACTCTGTCTCCACTAAGCTACCCGAGCCCTTTTGGCGTTCAAATCGCTCTTTTCAGCGACGCTTTAAGAGCGTCCTTCACCAGATTTACCATCTCTTCTGTGCTGTGTTATCGACCGATCGACTGGCGCCCAAGAAACCCGTTTTGACAGCAACGAGAACCACAGAGAACGTCGAGTAAAGTTGACAGGCCACGCGCCTTTTGGCCATTACAAAGCATATTAGTGTCTTATTGTATACAACAAAAATCCAATAATTAATTCTAATAGAATGAAAACAAGATGTAATCTTAGATGGAATGAAACAAAACCTAATTAATTTATGAGGTATGAATAATTAATGAAATAGGAGAAAATCCTTGAACAAATTATAGTGTGTGTATTTGATTTGTGGTAGTGGGTATGTATTAAGTTAGTTACTCCTGTATTTACCGTTTGTTTAGTCCTGCCCGTGTTCGCAGCTCTGGATTAGCCTTTGAACTCGCTGCGGCTAATCCTTCACCGCCACTGTTTGCTGCTTCGAATTTCCTCACGTTTTATTACTTCCACTTGCAAACTAATAGTTAGAAAACTATTATTTAATTAAACGTTACTTCGTTTAAAACGATACAACCTAGTTTCAATTGTACCGAGAAGTTAGTTTGTTTAATTTGAAATCTGTTAGTGCTAGTACTAATTGCAACGTTTGTAGAAAACTTAATAAAATGTGCTTTAATGATAATAGTAGTTGAACCAATTACATTTTGATGGCGAAATATTTAAGCAATGGGCGATAATAACAAATTACCACACTAGTATATGCGGTCACGCTAGAATTATTGAAAATAAAATCCATGGTTCCTTCATATTTTTTATAATTTTATTTTCCTGATTAATATAAAATCTTCCGTAAGAGTAGCAGCTTTCGTTGCGATTTTTTCTCGTATTTACAGACTTGTTAGACTTACAGTTTTGTACAGAATCAGGCTATTAATTTCAAATGACAAATAAAAAATTCTGTAAAATGATGTAAATTTTGTTGTCTACGTATTTATCTTATTTTTAATAATTCCAACGTGACCCTCGTATACAAAATAGTGACAGGAAAACTGGAACGTAGGAAAATCATACTTATATAATCTCATGCTTCCCTAACTATTATAGGTCAAACAGATTAAAAAAAATGTATACATGTTTTGAAAACATTTTATTTATACCTTTTTATTAATTCTGTCATTAATTTAAAATTTGAATAGCTAAACTGTGTAACCAAGTAAATTATCATAAAAACAAAGGCTACACAGTACCAATATTACTTTCATATATTATTTTCATTTAATAAACAGCCTCCTTTTCTCATTTATGTGTAACGTTTTTATATTTAAATAAGAACCACGCATATTAATACCAGACGGAACAAAATTGTCCTAAGTCAATATTTCTCTCGATTGTACAATAGGTACATAATGTTTTCTATCGTTATAAATGCAAGGTAATAACATTTTTAATAATTCTTTTTAAATATCTTTTACCTCAATTCCTCAATAACGACGGAAACACTGCCGAAGAGCACGCTGGTAAACAGTGAAATACGTGCTTTAACTCACATGAAAAATTGCTCTTTTAAAGAGTAAAATATGCTCTATAGTAAATTGTATTTTTTTTTACTTGAATAGAGTTTACTCTTAGAATTATATTTTGCGCTTCAATCCCGTTATAATTTCCTTTCATAGAAGCCAAATAATTATTATTTTCATTTTAGTAAAATGATCAAATTATCATAAGGAGTAAAATATGTTCTTTTTAGAATAAATTGTAAGTTTACTTGAGTAGAGTTCACTCTAAAATAATTATTTTAAGTTCTGTTATAATTTCCTTTCATAAAAGTCAAATAATTATTATTTTCATTATAGTAAAATAATCAAATTATTAGTGTAAGTAGTAAAATATGCTCTTTTTTTAGAATAAATTGTAATTTTACTTGAGTAGAGTTTACTCTTACGTCCTGTTATAATTTCCTTTTATAAAAGCCAAATAATTATTATTTTTATTTAAGTAAAATAGTACATCAAATTATTATTATAAGGAGTTAAAATGGAAACTAAACGAGTATATCGTGGTTTTATTATAAATAAATGTAAAAGATACTATTGCTCTTTCTTTACTCTTTTATAAAAATTAATACGTACTAGAGAGAAAAATAAAAATTTACACTTAAAATATTAAAAATCTCATTACTCCTACTTAAATTTTCCTTTTACTCTATAATTTTGAAGTGTGTAGCAGTTATAAACTTGATCTACAATTGATCTATAAAATATATACAAAAAATATCAATGCAGATCTTGTAAAATATTCAATAGTTTTTGTTATTGCGAAAAAATGATATTTAAAGGTATTTTCCCAAGAAAAGCTATTTAGAGCTTCAAATAAAGTGCTAATTCCAGTTTGTGGTTTGTCGATTGACGAGAAATAGAATAGGTGCGTCCTATATTAGAACAGAGTAGGTATATTAGTTTTCAAATATTTAATTAGTAGAATTTGAGATAGAGCGTACATCATAGGATTCACACTTATTTATTTAATTTTATCGCTACTAATTTAACAATATTTAAATTTCAAGCATGTTCCTTAATTATTTAACTGATATTACCATAAAATTTACTGTGCAAGCATTTCTAATCCATGTAAGCTCTATTATGTATGTACTAATAAAGATGCTGAGCTGTCCAGCATGTTGGGAAGCGGAACAACACTGCATTTAGGAAGCACTCAAGCAAATGCATAGTTATCACACTAAAAGTTCGATGTGACCAGACAACTATGGCGAACAAGCTGCAGGAAGTAAGCTCTTTCTCATTTTTCTTATTTTAAAATGCCACTTTCACGCAAGGAACACAAGATTTCTCGATAAATTGATGACATTGAATGCACGTTTCAAAATCTTAGTAGAAGTTATTCTTATTATGATAACACTGAGTGGTTTTAGACAAAATTTCCGGATATACCTTCATATAACATTTATTACCTACTTAAAATTACTCTCCCAATATAGAGTTTAAAAAAAGGGTAATTTTTTTTGAGGACATAAGTACTGACCAAAATGAGTAGAAAAAGAGTGGGACAAAGTTAGCAAAACACTTTCGCAATATCGAAATAAAATATCTTAAAAAATGGTGTGAAAACATATTTTGTTGCCCGCATATATTTAAACAACACTTTGAAATACAATGACTTTAGTTTACATAATAACATGATGTGGGTAAAACAGAAATAATTTTTGTCAAACATTGAATCCCAACCCCTACTTCATCCCAATTAAAACCACTGTTAAATTAAGATGTTTTTTCGGTATCGCGAAAGTGTTTTTCCAACTTAACCTCCATTGAAAAAAGCTTAGTCAACATGGGTTTGATCTTTAACAATATCCGAGATATAAGGCAGTGTAAATTGAGTATTTACTGCGTTTACCTCTGCTATCTCGAAAACTATAAGAGTTACGACTTCAATTAATTGTGACTTTTTGTTTACCTTTCAAAGATCATCTTAGATTTGCTTTTATTAAAAAATAATAATTTTCTAATAACTTCGTAACTATTAGAAATTTTTTAGTCTATTTACTGACAAATTTTCATTCGATCACTATCTTTGTCAGTTTCTTTTCGATTTTAATGTAAAATGGCTCTTTCTCGGAAACAGTAGAAGATAAGACCTTTTTACTCACTTTTGTCAGTACTATGTACCCTCAAGTTTTTTAATTTTTTTTTTAAACTTGTATGGTTTTATTTTGGCACACTCGTTATGAATCACCCTATATATTTTCATTAGAACCAAACAATTACAATTATTAAGATCTATATGTTATTTTTATGTTTGACTTATTCGCTGGTAGTAAAAAATGAGACCTTGGCCCAGCAAGTTTAAAAAATTGACAGATAAACGGCTAAATATTTGTTACTTTATTTGTTTCAATTCCATGGCTACTCTATTTTTGAAGTGATTTTCGACATTTTCATAACTAATTTCTGCCGTTTCAATGCATACAATATTAATTTTTCTTATTGATTCAGATACAGAATTTTATGCTTTACAACTTTTATTTAAAGGTTTTCTACCCAAATAATTAGGGACGCAGGAAATTACGAAAGAATGGTTTTATATGTGAAAGTCCTATGTTCGGATGTTCGAGTCACCAATGTGTACAAATGTACGAAATATTATTCATTTAAATTTTGAAACGATCGGTATTCTTGCATATATGTTTTCGAGGCCCGCCAAAACTCGAGGTCCCTGGCTTCCGCCAGGTTCGACACCTCTTAAATCCGCCATTGCATCTGTATTTAAATTACTTGCCGTAAAATATTTACTTCACTAATTTACTTATTTGAAATATATTTGACAACTATCATGCAAATATAAATAGCCAAAATAGTGTAAGTATGCATGCCTCAAACAAAGCATTTCTTCCCGAATTAGAAATTATTCTGATAGTTGCAAACCGCTCTGCAACCGGTCAGACAGTTAATTAATAATTATGATTTGACTAATTTTATTATCACTCATTTCTTTTGTTTTATTATGTTTATTTTTTAAACATCTTCAAAGTTATAAGTTGTTAGGAGAAGGGGGAGGAAAACAAAAAGTAAACCCAAAAACAATAGAAAGGCAATCGTACTATTCAGAGGTTTATTGCGAACTGCCCAATTGTCGTTACACGACCTTTTTATATTATAAGAAAAAGACTATTATGGAACGCCAACCTAACATAATAATAATTCATGTTAAATAAACAACCATTCCTTATTAGTTTTTTAGTTCTGACATAATATTGAATAAACGAATATTCTTTCTAAATTAATTAGTTCTCACAAAGTTTAAGTGAAACGTGAAACTTCTGTATATTTTAACTATTAATCAATTATACATTACATAATAAAAAATTAAATAAATTACTAACTTCATTTCGCAGCAAGCTATAAGAACTATTAAATTAGCAAGTCGTTGACTGCAAGTAATAATAGTAGTGCTCTTTATAATTGTCAAAACGAACATTACTTGTACGGAAATATTACAATAATTGCTACATTACAGAACTTCCTCGCTGTTCGAAAGAAATTTAATGTTTAAGAAACTAAGGGGAATCCACAAGAACGGCGGAACCTTTTTACAAAATTATAAGATTTAGAGGGTTAGGGGTTGTTAAATGGGGCGGCAAATATATGCGATTCGCTGTTATGTTAAATCATTTTTCCTGCATTCTGTCCTGAAGACACTGGAGATTTGCGCTTTACGCGTTAGTATACCCTCATCACCAAACATGTCCGCAATAAATTTTTATTTTCCCCAGTCTAGAATCTTAAGACGAGAATATATTGCAAGAGCTTAGGGCTTATTAGAGTATTTTATGGAATGTATAAAATATTTCAGAGGAGATTTTCTTCTTCTTAATGATAATAATTTGTAGGGGGTGTGTCAACTTGATTTGCAAAATATACCTTGCAAGTTCCGCAAAAAAATTATATATAGAATGTTCCAAATAACGTGCACGACATATAGATGCGAAGTTTGTTTGATGAGATAAAAATTGCCCCCAAACGAGTCCGTTTAATGATGTATCGTATTGGTTTGCTGCTTGTGGAGAATATTTTTTTATGCTCATTTGAATAATGTTGTGAATTTGTTCATCAATTGAACCAATGAAAAATATAGTTGAATCGGACATTTCAAAGACTACATACTGTAGCGTTTTTATTTATTTAATTATTTTATTACTATAATTAAATATTAAAAAGGTATTAAATAATGACGATTACTAATATTAAACAATTATTAAAAATAATTAAGACTAAAACTAATATTAACTAGATAATTAACACTACTATTTATTTCCACGATATTACTAATTATTTATTTCAATACACATTCCAATCTTAGACTGCTGATCAGTTGCAGACTCTTGTACACGATATTTATATCACTATATTTATATCGCTATATACTTATATCACGTTCAACTATTCGCCTATCCACATCCACAGCGTCTATATACTCAACTGAGTCAACAGCGTCTGTATATTCAACTGCTCGGACAGAAGTCACACCTTTCACCTCACTGTCAGTCTATTTATGTAACTAACTTTCTCTCTCCACAGCCTCAGTATCACCAACTATCCGTATGCCACAATTCTTCAACACCAATGCCGAGTATCCACTCACACTCGCTGTTATTGTCCTTGTATACCTAGCTTCACAATACTCGTCAACGCTACCGAGTATTCACTTCAACAGCTATCCCGGTTTACCAGTAACTTCCCGACTCGCCGTTACTGGCCTCGTGCACTATAGCTTCTCAATACTCGTCAACACTACCGAGTATTCTCATCCACAGCTATTCCAGTTAACCAGTAACTTCCCGAGTCCTCCACTCAACACTATACTGCATACGCTCAACACGATACTGCTGTGCTTCACTAACACTCTATCTCTATGTGAATGTCTCTATATGTCTCTCCGTGTAACTCACTCCCGAGCATAGCTGCGTCCCTTTTATACAGCTGCCATTAACTTCCAGAGAGCTCCAGAATGTTCGACCGCATAATAAAAATGAATGAAGTAATTAAATACGTCGCGGCTAGTTTGTTACGTAGCCCCGCTGCTAGCGCGATTGCGTCATCGCTATACTTAGACGCTTGTTCAGCGTAGCAGCGGGGCTCACACGTTACAATACTCATTATGCAGTTTTACACAATCAATAGTGTATATTATGGGTCTGTGCTCACTATTTTCGCTATTATTTTGGTACAAAACAAAGTTTCACCGACATGTTTATTTTCGTAAATTTCAGATTATCTTTAAATGTCACTTTGACGTTTAACTTTGTGTGAAAATCAAAATGATTGATGAAAATCTTGCGTCACTGGGAAAGTAAGAAAGAGGAAAGCTAACTGGATTGAACATATTTTAAGGCGGGATGGGATACAGAAAATTATTATAATTAAGGAAAAATATATGGAAGAGGGGGGAGGACGAAGAATATTTGGAATGTTAACGGAAATTAAGGACGGACAAAATTACGAGACGATTACATTTCCGTTGAGACCTGGCGAAGGGCAGATTTTACATAATAAGGATGATTATTATTTTTCATTACTCTATCGATTAAACTTAAAAAATAAAAATCGTGCATGACTTCATTCGCCTAACTTTCTCAAGAAGACTGGGCGAATAATTGTGAATGAATATTTAAACATTTTTGCTTGTAATTTTTCTAAATATTCTAAACTAATGCACAAAAACTTACGCCTACAAAACGCATGCCTTTTTGTGCTTTAGGTTCAATTATCTTGAAGTTTAGAGAAATTTAGAGAAATATTGAAGGTAAGGCCAACGACATATACATGGGTATAGGGTGGTGACTCGAACACTCGAACATAGGGATTTAACATGTAAAATCATATTTTCGTAATTTCTTGCTCCCCTAATTATTTTAGGTAAAAAAGCTTCAAATGAAAGTTGTAGAGAATAAAATTTTGGTAAATCAATAAACAAAAATTTTTTTGCGTACCTTGTAACGTCAGAAATTAAGTTTGAAAATGACGTAAATCACTTCAAAAATAGCGATATAGCCATGGAATTGAAACATAAATTAACAAATGTTAACGATTTATCTGTCAAGTTACGCTGCGTTAGTTTATTTTTATTATTACTTGTAATTACTGTAGAAGTGAACAATAGCACATAAATTAAAAAATTGCTTTATTTTTTGAATTTTTTTTTACCGATAATAATGTAATTAAATTTAGTGAGGAAAATGAACGGTATATCATGATGTCACCGTCACTACAATGATGGTTATTTTAGTATGAAAATGTCGCTATAGCCTGGACCATGCATATTTTGCCATTTAATACGGGATTATTTTAATTTTCATTAATTAATAATATAGGGGTAGCTATTACTTTTTATTAAGAGCTGAAGAAAATGTAATTTTTAAATCAATTTTTATTATAATAATAATTTGTACTTAATTATTGCAATCAGTTATTATTACAAGAAAATACAAATGATATGAATTATTGATGTCGATGGAATTGGTTTATGAGGATATAAATTCACAAATAGATATCGCACCTGTCTTATACTATTACCTAATAACTTATTGATTGTTTTCACTTATTGTATAATTGTCGGCCATATTTTCAGTTCAACAGTAATTACAAGTAATAATAAACATTAACATTTGTTAATTTTTGTTTCAATTCCATGGCTATTGCTATTTTTGAGGTGATTTACGTCATTTTCATACCTCATTTTCAAGGTTAGAAGGCACGCAAAATTATTATTTTTTCAAACGTCGTAGAAATGGCAATTTTTGTGACTTGATTCACAAGGTAGAAGTTTCAATTCTACGCCGCTGGAAATTTCTACGCCGGCGAGGTAGAAATTAGCTATTTCTACTCCGGCGGCGTAGAAATAAAATAAACAAATATTCATAGAAACTACATAGAAACAGCGAATAAAAAGAAAAGTAGTGCGTTTGAAAAAAAAAATTGAATGTGTCATTCGGAATAAAAGTCTGTGCGTGTGCCTCGCATGCAATTGTCCGACTCGCTTTGCTCGTCGTGCAAACTTCCATGCTCGCCACACAAAGTATCACTTTTACTCCTAATAACACAATATACTATTGTTTATTGATTCAAATACATAATTTTATGCTCTACAACTTTTGTTTGAAATTTTTTACCTAAAATAATTAGGGGAGCAGGAAGTACGAAAATATGACTTTACATGTTAAATCCCTATGTTCGGGTGTTCGACTCACCACCCTGCATATTTATTTACAGAGTATGCAGAACCATTAAAATTGTGAATAAGAAAAATGATTTATGACTTTGATTATTTTCTTAATATTTATATGAATTTAATGTTGTATGTATTTTTTTTATTAATATCCTTATTCATTACGTATTGTTAATATAAGTTTCAAAATGAATTCAGGGTTCAGATTTCAGTATACACAAATTACAAACTGATTGTCATTGAATAAAGCTTTTGAAAGGATTTAAACTGAAATTGGTTCTGATTTAGCATTCACTTTAATGCATTGTGGAATAAGAGATTAACTGCTAGTTTAAATATGGTTAGTAAGTTTGTTTTTGATAGTATAAATAAATGCAGGTGTACAGGGTGCCCAGGATAACGAGAATTATAAAAGACATGAATTCAGTTAATTTAGACAAAAGTTGTATGACATTCGAGAGTGAACACATTTTATCAACTCACGGAAATATTTCTTTACTCACATGTAGGTACTCTAAATCTTAATTAAAATGTGAGAATAACGTATTATAAATATCATATTTCACTGATATTCACTGTTTCATTTTTGGAACCACTGCAATCTCTCGCCTATTTTTTCAATTTTGTGTACAAAAATATATTATTTTAAAATATGCGCCCCTGTTATTTATGTACCGCGTTCACGTTCACTCTTCGTGATTATTACATTACCCCAGAGTAAATAAGGAAAAATGTTTTTATTTCATAGCGTACAATAAGCGCATTTTAAAATTCATTTTGCTTCATTTAAAATTAAAACAAAGGCAATAAAACTGGAGAAAGCAATAAAAAATGTTGATAAAACTCATCTGTTAAACTTAACCACCATAACAACTTTTATGTCCATTAAAAAACTCACTTTAACGAAAAATTTACCCGAGCGTAAAAAACGCGCTCAGTTTAACAATGCAGTGGTTGGTGTAGCCAGAGAGCTTCGTCAGCTTTAAATAGGGAATTAAACCAAGGTACAATCGTTGGACACGAGCAGGGAATGAATTACTGCCCCAGTCTCAAATAATTTTCCCTTGAAAATGATTAAGTGCAACATTGTACAAGTATACTATTTCTAATTTAACACTGGCGTTGGAATGGAATTTATAAATAAATTGAATCTTAGGCTGTGTCCGATGTCACATCTTGGAATTTAGTATTCAGGATTTAGGACGTAACATAAATTGAATTCCAATATTCCGAACTAGTCTTAAGTTTTATGAACATTAAAATAAAAGACTTTTCTAAACGGTAGCCGAAAATAGTTATTTTTGATTCTAGATAGCGAAATGTGACTTTTGCATTCAAGAATGCAAATGTATTTCGCAATCGAGTATCAAACAACGTTTTTTCGAAAACTATGTCCCAAAATTAATAAAAATGTACAGATAAAATTTTAATGGTTAGGTTTCATTTATGTGACATCCAAGGAGGATCGTGACATCTAATGACACCGTGATAGCAATGTATCTAATGTCATGTATGTATATGAACTAAAAAACTAAAAATAATAGTTATTTATTATATGAGTGTGGAACGTATAATATTACTCACGAAAGAAAAAAAATTCTTTAGTGACTAATATACATTCCACACGAATGTAATACAACGTTTTATCCAACACTTTTTTATGTTTTCATTCATCATTTGACACTGACAAATCATTTGATGTATTTTAAATTACAAAGTAGCCATTGAATGGTTGTTATGGTTTTGTTATATTATTATTGAAAAAAGTTTCCTGTAATAATTATTGTTTGTCATTGATAATTATTTGAAAGAAAAATACATTAAAATGGGTGAAAATAAGGACCATCTTTTAAAACGTATTCACTTAGAAGCACAAGCAGCATCTTTGGATGTAATTATCGTTTCATTTCATCAGCCGTACATGACAGCTGTCATTGTGTAAAGATAAGTAACCCACTTTACCATAAATGTTAATATTAATTTAAATAAATAAGTTTCATAATGTTAAATTATTTCAATAATAAAATAATTTTGTATTGTTTTTTATTTATATTAAAACAAAAAACACAATAATCAGTAATAATTCCTCCGTGACTTCTAAAATATTCTCTCACGGAGTGACTAATGTTGTACAATAATTATTTCAAATAACCATAGTAACAAGTATATTATGAGTCGGTGGTGGATAAATAGAATTATTTTATCTAAGGAATTAAAAATAAATGAACAGATTTTATTAAATTGTTACCCTTTCTTCTATTTAAAAATTCAAAGATGTAAAAGATTTATAACATCCAGGATGTAATTATTTATGAAAAAATGTGTAAAGTAGCACTTTTTTGGTCGAGTGCGATGTAGCACAAGATAAAAAACACTATTTTACACACGTGTTGCATACAAAAATTTTCCTACAACCGAAATATTAGTGATGTTTTTCATAATACTGAGTGTATAGACAATCTCTTCAAATACTTTTAATGCTCTTTCTTATAATACTATACAAAATGAAACTTAAACTCTTGGAAGAATTTTACAAAGAAGTGGATTAGTCTTCTATATTTGTACAAATTGTATATTTAATATTAATATTAAAAATTATGTTAGGTTAGAATTCAGGTCAAAAAATGTTAATGTGCTTAAAAATTAAATTAGTACTTAATCTGTTAAAAAATACACTTGTTACATTTACAGTGTACATTAAAATTTCTTCAATTTCATTATTATTTACTACCTAATTATCTACTTCACAGGTATATTAAGCGAATTTTAATGTTGCTTAGCAACGCTTATTTACTTACGCACTAGGGCTTGAAAAGTGACTCTTTACGCACTGTGCGTGAAAATACTTTTCACGCAAGGTTGTCGAAAATAGTTATTGATGCAACAAGTGTGTAAAGTAGTACTTTTTTGGTCGAGTGTGATAGCACGAGACGAAAAACACTATTTTACACACGTGTTGCATACAAAATTTTTCCTACAACCGACATGTTAGTAATGTTTCTCATAATACTGAGTGTACAGGCATCCAGGATCATCAAATACTGTTTTTTTTTCATAATTCTGCACAAAATGTAACTTAAACACTAGGAAGAATCTCAGACAAAGGTGGATTATTAGTCTTCTATAATTGTACAAATTGTACATTTAATATTAATATTAAAAAATAGATTAGGTTAGAATACATGTCAAAAAAATATTAATGTTCTTAATAATTAGATTAGTACTCAATATTTTAAATTCATTATTATATAATATATATAAATTAATATTTCTTAATAAATTTTATTACTTTCATTATTATTTACTACCTAATTATATACTTGATAGGTAAATTAATCGAATTTTAATGTTGCCGAACAACGCCTATTTACTTTTCAAGCACTAGTGCGTGAAAAGTACTATTCACGCATTAGTGCTTGAAACGTGAGTCTTTACACACTGTAAAGAGTGCGTGAAAAGTACTTTTCACGTACGGTTGTAGGAAATAGTTATTTATGTGACAAGTGTGTAAATTAGTACTTTTTTGGTCGAGTGCGATGTTGTATATTGTAGCACGATACAAAAAATACTATTTTCACGCACGGTTGTAGGAAAAAGTCTTTTACGTTCTGTAAACAAAAAAAAACTATCATTTCGTGTGTTAATAGTCATAAAAATATCAATTTTGAGGACAGTTTTTGAAGAAACTTTTCTTAACAGATGCAGACAAAAATTTACATAAACAACAATTACCAAAAGGATGTATTAACCGGTTTATTTAACCGATTTAAAACCGATAAGTAAAAAATAAATCAGTTTTGTCAATAAAAACCATTTTAAAAATTACGTTCTCGATTACTGTTAATAATTAACCGTTATTTTTATTGAATTGGTTGGTATTTACCCTGATTATCGGTGAACATAAAAATATTGAAATTGATTTTAACGGTACTAAATTAGTCTTAGGAATTCTATTCTTCTTATATTGTCGATGAAAATGAAAAGTAAACATTACCAAGATTGAATCGTCAATAACTAAGATCTGTTATAAAGAGTAAAAGAAATAATTGGTTTTATCAAATCCACAATCTATTACTCCTCCGTTCAATTCCCTTACTGAATTCATACAAAAAGTAAAAGAGTGTAAAGAGCCTGTAAATACCGCTTTGTCGAAACTAGGTTGAGTTAACTCCGTACCAATTAAACAGGGTGTTTGTCCTAGCGGGCCCAATTACTCGCTCAAATCACCACTTTATTAAACGAAACGAAGAAACAAATGTCTAAATTATGGCTTAGTTTGGCATGGCTTGGGAGTAGTACTCGCAGAGAAGAGACAATCGCCATGCACTTGCACGCCTCTGGCGGCCTCTCGCTTCATTACCGCAAGTCTTATAATTACGCTCAGCTCGTGCTCATTAAAATGCGTCGTTGTTGCGGAGATAATGTCTGCATGAACATGCGCGTGCGCACGCAGCAGGTTTGCCCTAAGGGTACATCAGGACATGTGGATAGGTCTTATACTTGTACACAGGATACAACAACATATTTAAAACATAGTATAGTTTTCTCTGTATTTAATGAGACATGGGATTAAAGATGTTATGTTTGTTATAGAAAATATGTTTTGAAAACCCGCAGGGTGAAGGGGAATCCACTTCAAATTTGCAGGGGCGGCTCATTATATAGAGCCAAGGAACTATGACACCACCTGTAACTTCAACATCAGCACGAATTTTTAATTAATTCTAAAAGCACTTTTTCGTCATGTTAATCAATGCCTGTGTAGGTTTAAAGCAGGGACTAGAACCGAAAAATTTTGGGGTTCGGTTACGGTTTTTTTAAAATTATTATATCGGTTTTCGTTTCGGTTAAAAAACATAAGTTTCGTTTCCGTTACGGTTTCCGTTCTTTTCGGTTTCGGTTTAAATGAAAAATTAGCTTAGTTTTTATTTTTTTGCAATATGAAATACATTTAGTACCTATTTCATAATGTAATAACATTTTAATTCCACGTTTCACTAACAACTAGTACTAATAGATATATTCGGCTTGTTCGGAATTCAAAATTCGAAACGAATCTGTAGGAAATTATTTTAAGTAAAAGTAAAGATAGGTAGGTACTTTTATTTTAAGGTGTAATTTAAAAACAAAATTCGCGGTTCAAAAAGTAACTATGAGTTAAAATTTTCACATTAAAGTCCTTAAGTTTATTTTTGCAACAAAATATAAATACGTTTCGTAACTTATTAATATTTTAATTTTAAGTTTTAATATTAATCCAATTAATACGTAAACTAAATGGGTGATTGGTTGAAAAATGTGAACAAATGAGTAATTTTTTAAATTATAATTGCAAAAAATAATTGAATAATGGAATAAAATGCCTTAATTTTTTTTTAAATAAGAAACCTTTTTTTTATGAATCAAAGGCATGCACAGTATTTCTACGAAAAAGATGTGGGTTAATAAAAAATACCTATTTTTATATTTACAGTTTTACTACCGATATTATTTCGGTTCGGTTATGTTTTCGGTTACAGAAGAAATAAAATATAGGTTTCTGTTTTCGGTTACGGTTTCATAAAAAGTCAAATATCGGTGCGGTTTTCGATTACGGTTTCGTTACGGTTCAGGTCCCTGGTTTAAAGCGTACAGATCGGCCAACAAGATGTAGGCAACAAGTTGACAGATGTTGGAAACATCTCTATTCACAACTTGTTTATGGATACAGACATGTAGTCAACAGTGTTGCGCGTTTAAACCAAAACCAGTTGCTCGTTTAAACCAAATTCACTTTTGAAGTAAAAATGGATCCGACTGCTGCTGGTGGTGCTAGTGCTGCTTTCATCATAATAACTGTCCTGCCTAATGATGTGCAAATTTCGGAAATTTATTTTTTTGAAAGTTTCACTGAAAATTTTATTGAAAGTTTCATAAAAGGTTTCACTGTTCAATTCAATGAAAGTTTCATATATAAATTTCATTGCAACTTTCAAAGAAAGTTTAATTTAAATTACAAGAAACTTAACATTTGTTAGCTGAATTTGAAATATTTCAATCGCAAATTAACTAATTTGAAAATAAATAAGGAAAACAAAAAATTCAAAACAAAATAAAAATGTATTATTCAACATGTAATACAAAAATGTATAAAATAAGTGTTAAACTATTTAAATTAGAAAGTATTGAATCCTGAATTTTATATTCGAGAAATATACAAGTTACAGCATCTAGATTCACCAAACATACTTTGTACGACGCATGCGCAGTGTAGCTTATGAAAGTTTCATGAAATTTAAGGATTGAAACTTTTCTTTTTGAAATTTTTCAATTGAAACTTTTAATATGAAACTTTCAAATGCCACATCACTAGTCCTGCCCACGCCAAAAAACGAAAACAAGCTGTGTCGAAAACTCTAAATTACTTTTGAAAGATGGTAGCTCGTTCCGCAATTTCATTAGATTAAAACAATCTAACTTCAAAGAACTTCTTTATTTGGTAGCTCCTAAAAATGTCCAAAAGGAGTACAAACTATCGAGCCTTGTTGACATCACCGTACATATTAAGCGATGTTTACCATTTGAAATGAGAAACATGGATACAAGCAACATGCAACAAAGTTCTTTGATATCATGCCGCACGATGTTGACTAGTTTCCATCAACTTGTTGCAATGTTGAGGGATATATGTTGACAACATCAATATCAATATCAACTTGTATCCCGCTGATTGTTGGTCGGTTAGTACTATGCTTAATGAGTACAGAAAAATCTCAACGCATTTGTAGTGCGCGGGTAGGTGGTGAGGTCACATTCTGAATCTGTATTTGGAGCCAAACGCATGCTGGCTCATCTGGTGCTACGTGCACTTTCTAGTTGTATTTCGCCAATGCCAAGCCAAAACTAAGACGAAAGGCTCCACATCGCGCCATGCACGATTAATAAAATTAGTTCATTAGTTCATAGTGTAGTGAACAACGTAACCGACTTACGACCCAAGGGTTCTGGGTTCGAATCCCGGGTAAGGTATGGTTGTTTGTATGTGTCTTTATCATCTCATCTCCATCAACTCAACCTGTACGATTGCAAATAAACAAATTATAAGGAAAAATTAACTCACCCCCATGTATCAAATTGTAATAAGTTGTAATAGTAATTTACATTGCAAGACTGTTACTCAGAACTTTACATGCGTGCACGGTACCTAACGAGCGAGCACGTAAATTTCGGGTAACGGTTGAGCATTGTTCAATGTTTTATGATATACAGAATCATAAATAATTTGAAAAAAAAATATTGGAACCTACAACACAATATATTAAACTATTTGATATATGGCAAAGCGAAATAATGAAAAAAATTTGATGTGACCAACACCAAACCTCCCGCTATTAAATTTTTATTAATTTAAATATACATACTTAAATATTTAGTTATTGCGGAAACTATGTTAATATCCATTCCATATAATTATGGTTCTATTTACTATTTTCTTTTTAAAATGTTATTATTATTATTAATTTGATATGATTAGTTCTATGACAGTGACATTTATCTGTTAGTTACATACATATGAGATATGAACTGTGTTACCAAGGTGTTTTGCTTGTTTAAAGCGTAGAATCTGGGATTATAATTATAGATATTTTATAAATGTATCTATAAAATATATAGAAAAAGTATTTATATAAATCTGCAGAAAATTTAATAATCTTTAATTTTTATAATAACACAAATGTTCAAAAAGTAACATTTGAAGGTATTTTTGGAAGAAAATTTATTTTGAGCTTCAAATAAAGTGCCATTTTCGGTTATCTGATATACACTAAAGTCTAATGGTCTCGTCCCATATTAGAATAAGGTAAAAATTCAAGGTTTCAAATTTTTCTGAATGATAGTATATGAGTTAGAGTAAATGATCCACACACACACACACACACACACACACACACACACACACACACACGGACACGCACGCGCACACACACGGACACGCACGCGCACACACACGCATACGCGCACACACTCGCATACGCACACACACACACGGACACGCACGCGCACACACACGCATACGCGCACACACTCGCATACGCACACACACTCGCATACGCACACACACACACACACACACACACACACACACACACAGACACAGACACAGACACAGACACACACACACACACACACACACACACACACACACACACACACACACACATACACAGGTATCATCGTGAAAATGTTAAAATCGGATTCCAGGGACCTTAAAACGTGGTCATTTATCAAAATTTCGATTTGCGATTTTTTGCACGAGCCCTATACCTCTCTTACCAAGGGTAGCGGAAGGTAAAATAGAGGTTGCGCCGTTTGTGCGAGGCAATCCAAAACAATTATTGTGGCTAAGCAACTCTTGGATTTTGCAACATGGTAAAACACCAGCTCACTCGGTATTCACCAGGCATGATACTTCGCATGATATCCTGTGATTTTTCCCTCTTCCGGAAAATGTGAATAGGACAACGTTCTGCGACCGTAGTTAAAAGAGATAGAAAGAAGCAAAACCATATTTGCAGATTGGAAATAACATTGGCATATAAATATATTATAGCTCACAGGGAATACTTTGAAGAAGATGTTAATATTGATGAATAAATTATAAATTTTTGAAATAAATGAAAATTCTCATTATCTTTTTATCAAAGCTCGAATCTGTTCTGTGAGCGGCGCTTATCAGGCGTTGCCCCACGGATGTCAAGTAATATAATTTATGAGTACTTTAATATTGTTTTGAGACTAACTGTACCAATCAGTTATTTATTAATTTAATCGTATCCAGCAAGTACATGTAAACAAGTACGTATATTAGGAATAAGAATAATACAAAAGCGAAAATGTAGAAAACCACTGATGTTGATATTCCCTTATTTCTTGTTAGAAGATTAGCTGGTGCTGGTAGTTGCAGAATTTATACTGATTAAAAAACCAGTACTCAGGGCCGCGACTAGGACGCTTCTGCTTGGTCCATGTCATGGTAAATTTTAATTTTGACAGCTGTCAATTTCATTCTCAAATTTTCATCCAAAATTTTGTACATATTTCCGGGATCACGACGCAAATTATATGTGTACCATAACACGCAAAATTTAATAATAGATTGAAAAAAATCAGTTCTAGTAATTGAAATAATATAAATATAAATTAAAGATATGTATACGTTCACATTAATGTAGTTTTACAACGTCATACTCGTACAAGTATAAATACATCTCCCTTCCAAAATTCACATATTTCCTCATATGTTGTAGCTAGACATTAGTGTTTAATTATTCGCAAGTCAAATAGCAGGAGCGATCTTTGTCATCGCGCTCTCTTGCCTCCTGCCGGCGGGAACTTAACGCAATCATACCGAGCAAACAGGCAGGCGCTGAGCATAAAACACCACCCAAAGTAAGTAATTACCCGACACTGGTGAGATAAAGACCTATGAAATCTACCGTTCGCGGCCAAATTTCGGCAAGACGCGCCAATCTCAATCTCATTACGGGGAAGAAGTGTGCTTCGCAGCACTATGTGTCACACATATACGCAGGGAATGATTAAAGAATGGTTATTTGTTTAACTAGGCACTGGAATACCAAATGTACAGCAGAGGCTGTTGTGTCATTGTCGAGGCGAAGCCGTGGCAATAAATACTACCGAAACTGTAAATCTCTATTTAGTGCCGTGTTGAACACATTTTTTTGTCGATTGAAAATTAATATTAAGTGATTATTTTTAATACATATTTTGAAAGTTATCGCCGTCAAATTATATTGCTATGTGTTTTTTGAGCAGTTGCTATGCGTTTATATAGCGGTTGCTATGTACCTAATAGTCAGTAGTAGTTATTTGTATATCAAGGCCGCGAAATCACTCTTTAGCGTACCGAGAGAAAAATTGTCGCCGAGGCCGCTTGCGGCTGAGGCAAGACAATTTCGAGGGCGCTAAAGGATTTCGCGGACAAGGTGTACACAATATTTTTTGTGCAACCGTAAAAAATATGTAATTACAAATTTTATTAATTTTAAACAGTTTCAATGTAAATAGAAAGTTAGCTTTCAAGGTGGCTATGGGATTAACATTTGATAAACAAAACCATGCAATTCTCAAGTGTCAAAGTGGTTGTTTACCTAATTTCGCGGCCGCTACCATAACAACGGTCGCGAAATTTAATTTCGCGGTCTGTATTGCGGCTGCGAAATACTTATTTCGAGTCCGGTTGCACAAAAAAATATTTTTATTGCCTACGCAGTAAAAGTGACATTTTACAGCAGTTAGCTGTCAAAAAATTGCACTTTTAATGTGAATCGAAAAAAAGAATTATTTTACCCTACTATCAGTTATTTTAAAAATGATTCAGTTTGTTAAACAAGAAACAAGCATGGATGGTAATCTGATGTACTTGCATACTAAGCAATACTTACATATTAAACAATATGTTGTGTTTGTAGAGAACGAAGAAGGATATATATATTTGTACACACTGTTCTGGATTTAATTAGTCTTTATTCTTAATTCACGAACCAACATTATACAGATAGCACATGGCACATGGTTGCAGAAAAAACGGATGAGTCCCAAAACATTATTACCCATAACACCATTCTTTACAATAAACAATAAGAAGAATATTGGGAACAGGAAGTCACCATATTTACCTAAGTACAATCACAATACAATACTTGATAGTAAACGTCATTTTTTCGCAAATTCCATTTATATTGTTTTTTACGTATATTCTTTTGCGTTGTTGACTTTTCTTTTCAAATTTCATAATCTTCATAATGATGTACAAATATTTTTGACGGTGGCATGCAAATATTTTTGACAGTGACATTTACGTGTCAATTACAAACATTTGAATTTCTTGCCTTGAAGTAGTTTGAACTGAGAATTTTTACAACAAATTATTTTATATGCATTTCTTTATCTCTAAATCTATAGAAGATATAATAATGAATTTATATTTATCGAATAAAGAATTTAACGGTCTTTAATATAAGTATTTACATAAATTTTCGATAAATAATATTTAGATGATTTTTTTCTTGTAACTACTACTTCCGGTTGTCCAATTGTTACCAAAACTTAATCAACTCTTCCCATTATTGTTAGATTGAGGAATCCGTAGTTAAAAATGTCTTAAGTCTTATAGTATTTGAGAAATCGTGGATCCAACATCCACACATCCACACACACACACACACACACACACACACACACACACACACACACACACACACAAACACACATACACACACACAAACACACACACACACACACACGGACACGCACACGCGCACACACACGCATACGCGCACACACACTCGCATACGCACACACACACACACACACACACACACAGACACACACACACACACACACACACACACACACACACACACACACACGGACATCATCGTAAAAATGTTATAATCGGATTTTAGGGACCTTAAATCGTGCTTATTCACTAAAATCTGGATATGCGATTTTTATCATGAATCCAATATCTCTCTTGGCGAGAGTTAAAAAGTTGAATTACGCCGGAAGTGGTTGAGCAGGAGTAAAATTTTTTTGTGGTTTCAAATGTAAAATTTTCTGCTAAATTCAAAAGTGAAATAAAAAGTATAGCATTCCATTTAAAATAAGAAAGTTAGAGTCTACTTCCGGCTAAACCGGAAATGCTACAGTTTTGAAAATATTTTAGTTGAAACGGAAAACCCCTAGATACCAAATTTCGTAAAATAAAATTGAATAGTTTTTAAAATAACGATAGCGTAAGCTCGTCCTGGGACACCCTGTTTATATATATATATATATATATATATATATATATATATATATATATATATATATATACATATTTACGATATAACTGATATATCATTTGTGTTATTTACTAGAAATAATTTCGAACTTTGATAGCATGGGATAAGATAGCAGAGGATAAAACATTTATTTTTGAATTTGCTTAATTTACCACATTTGAGGTATATTTGCTACACTCATCTTTAGTTTGTCAAAATCATATGTGATGTTATAACTTATAATGAGAGCACAAAAAAAGTAGTGCAGAGCAAATTTAGAAAAAAGTAATTTTCGGATTTCATTATGCAGGGTAAGTGGGTGAAATAAGCTGATGACACATGATATTTCAGTGTCACGATCCAGACAATTTACGACTTTCGCTCTTATTCGTTTGAGTATTCACCCTTTGTGTCATTTTATCCGCTAATATAAAGCTGGTAATATGTACCAAGAGAAATTGCAATCCATCTTCAGCTCAGGTAATTTGGTCTTCCTTATACATTTCCCATGGAGATGTGAAATATTAATGTAAAAGCCCTCTCAGAATTTAATTTTAAAATTAGACAGTAATTTTCAACTTAAATTTTTTAGATATGTTTGTGTAACACGGATAGGATATTTTTTAAAACCCGAAAATAACACACTAATTGCACTAATCCAATATTTTGATCAAAGATAACGAATGGGCTGCCACCATGTTCCGTATTTTCTGAGTTCTTGGCGAGGACATGTGCGACAAGGGTAAACAGACACAGCATGTCACATAGGCAAAATTAATTGGTTCACACAGATGTACCAAGCTCTGTCTAAAACACTCTGCCACAGACATTGAACAATAGTCAATATGTAAGCAAGCAATGCATCAAAGAACGGACCTGGGTTGGCTATACCGTATGCACCAAACTTAGCGGTTAATATGATTTCACAAACTGATTCAATACCGTTTCAATTTTAATTTCAGATAAAATTAATTCACTTTCTAGAAAATGTAAAATATATTTTATGAAAGTTTTCTTTTCTGTTCACAAAGTTCTATTTTTATGCATAGAAAGTGCGCATATAATGTGCGTAATGTATTATGATATCTGGCAATTATTGACAGTGGAATTTTTGATAATGGGGTCCTGCATCTTAACAAAAAATTATAAAATGTACACTCTATATTTAAAGTATAAATAAATAGCGATTAAGATGAAAAAACCAATTTTCTAATAATTACTTTGCGAGATATTTGAAGTTTGTAGTCAGTGTCACTGTGACGTCACATTAGGGCTACCTTTCTCTCGCTACCTACTATAAGGGCGAGTATTTTTATTCACCAATGGGTCGTTTACATTAAGCAGAAATTTATCATTAGTAGATGGAATCTATTGCACCGTTTCTAAATTCAGCATTTTACGTACTCATGACTTTTCATGTGTTCCATCGTACTTGAGAGCCAATAGATCCAATGGATTTGTAGTGGGGGAAATATGTTTTCTTGTAATTATTATTGAGATTCAGCTTTGCATATTCGTAAACACTAGTGCGGAGGCAGCATGGGTAATTCCCCTTAAGTTGCGTGGTCTTGTACTGGTTTTTATGACACTGAAAAAAATTGAGCAAGTCAATATTTAGAGCCGGAGCATACAGGAGACAAAAAAACAAAGGTCTACCAATTAGAAATAAATTTTTATTATTGTTAAAAAAAGTCGCATTTCTAAAGCGCGCAGCTATAAATTAGAGGGTACTATGTAGTAGGTAGTTTGCATGTGGTTTTTCAGTACACATATGTATGTATAGTTTCGAAGAGTTTCTTGTAAATTAGATTTATTCCTGCCAAATTGGCTTAGAATCTACATTTTATATATATATATATATATATATATATATATATATATATATATATATATATATATATATATATATATATATACATTTTATATTGATAATACATCATATTAAATTAGCCCCCCGTCTTGACGTCTTTCATCCAGTCTTGTCCTGACCCTAAGTCGTCTAACAGAATCTTTTCATTTCTTCTTTCTTTCTGAACCTCTCTGCACGATGTCCTTAGATTCTAAGTGTTCCTTCTTCTTTCCCACATAGCCTGCACCTTCTTTCTTCACTTGACAACCAATATTTGTTGTTTCTCTCTTCATTACCACATCTGAATCTGGCAATCATCTTGATATTTTTCTCGTCTAGTAAATACCGTAGTGTTGAAGTCGTTTGGATTGATTTGTATAGTTTATTGTAATTCGAATTGTTGATCTTACATTGTTGTTCATGCTGTTGTGTGTCCCAATCGCTCTGATATAGCTCGTAATATGTGTTTTCTCCATTTATACGTAGCCTCTCTATATGTACTGTGGAATATCCATTTCTTTCGTAATAAGCTTTTCGTGCTTGCCCCTATTTTGTTAGTTTGTTTTTTTCCTCTCCTGATCTTATTATCCGCCAGCATTCTTGCAGAATTTAATTTTTGTTGTATCTTATTTGGTCCTCGTATTTTACTGCTCTTTTTTCTTGTTTCTAATTTTTAATGCTTTCATCTCAGTTCCACCTACAATGAGTTTGGCTTTTACTAATTAGGCAGTAGCTAACTAGGAGTGTTTTTTTATAACATAATTTAAATATGTGAAGTCTATATTTACAGCGACAGAAAAATAGTATGAGAAATCACTGACAGTAGAAGCAGCAGGGAAGTTATTTAATAATATAAAATCAACAAAAAGAGAAATATATTTGAAATACCAATTGAGACAAAAGTACAAGTTTTCAAAAAAGCCATACCAGATCAGAAGCTTGGACTACCCTTGACAGTACTCGAAGCAGAATAAGAAAAACAGAAAAAGATTTTTAAGATAAAATGAAAATAAAATTGGATCGAATAAAATACATTGAATATAGAGTGGTACGAGCCAATTTAAATACTTTGCTTATAATAATTTAAAAATCTGATGTGGACACCACGCGACTTCCTTGTACGCAAGACCAACATGGAATACTCGTATAGACACAATTATATAATTGCCGTAATTTAACATAACATTAATTTTTTTATACTTTTTTGTCCTAACCCATAGAAAGCTTACATATAATTTTTAAATTTACATATCTCGCTTATACAAAGAATTAATTTAATAATATTGGATGTGCTAGACGCAGAATTTCATTCTCTAAAACTATTATTTGCAGCATTTATTTCTAAAATCAATATGAAACCATTTTATTTTTACCAAAATCTACTATGTTATTCCCATTGACATAAAAGTCTTATATACCAAATTTGAAAAGTTTTGGATTATATTTTATAATAGTTTTTCATTAAAATCTATTATAGGCTTCAAGTAAAATTCCACTTCTGGAAATTATATAATGACAAAAAAGGGAGGTGCACAACTAGATGTTATAGCAGTCGTAAATACAAAATTTCAACTTTTTACGGCTTACCGTTTTTGAGTTATGCGAGATACGTACGTACAGATGTCGCAACGAAATTAGTCAAAATGGATTCAGGGATGGTCAAAATGGATATTTCCGTTGAAATCTGAAGACCGAAATTTTTAGCGATTACAATACTTTACTTTGTACAAGGAATTAAAAATGGGAAAGGTAGAGTATAGAGAAGGTGTTTGAAGCCAGAATAAGTAAAAGAAGACCCAAAAATAGTGGATTGGTGAAGTCAAGAAAGCGACAGAGAAAAAAGACATACATTGGAACGAAGTAAGAAATAGGGCACAGGACAGATAGAGCAGGAGAGATATCCAGTGGCAAAAGAGAACAAGTATGAATGAACTGAAACTCACCTAATTCTCGATATCAGAGTTGGTAAAAAGGCTCAATAACTAAGTAAAGTGATAACATGTATAGCTGTAATTCTATATAGACGTTAGAAAATGTATAAAAAATACCTGTTATAAGTGAAGCTATGAGTAATGCTCAAAAGTTACAAATTAATCTGCTTATTTTAGAACTTAAGAAAATGTGCAAATCTTGGATTATTAGTAGTAAAACACTGAATTCCCATAGAGTGTGGTGTTATAAAGATATTTGTGGTTAAATTGCATTTAAGCGAAGTTTAAAATTAGTTCACATCATAATTAAATATGATGTTTCGCTTATGAGTAGATTATTAGCATATTCATTAGAAAATTACCAATTGAACGTTAGTAGGTATTCATATTACACAGTATCAATATCGTTGGCTACTAATTATTTCATTGAGCGCATAATTGGAACTATTTTTTTTTTTGTAAAATCAATAGAGGTATAAATATAACCCCATGTAGAAATTATGGAGTGAGAGGTTAATAAACTCTAATCAATTATCGACATCGGGGAAAAGGTGTTTCATAATTTCACTATTTACCCACGTTGAATTTATTTTTAATTGAGGTAAAAATAAAGAATAAATTTATATTTAAATACGTGATTCTAAACTAGAAGATCATAGTAATTCATTCATAATTTTCCGCAAAATATTCAGTAGGTATCTCAATCATGATTTAGGTTTTCAAACTAGACCACAGCATTATTTAGATCATTTGGATATTCAAATTCATAATTGCAATACGATTATAAACTAAAGCCCGTATGTCAAGATCTATAATTCGGGACAGAATTATGGGCAGACAGAATTTTATAGACGGTCGCCTACAGAAATTTTTATCAAGGATTTTTTCTGTCCATAAAGTTCTATTTTTATGGACAGAAAGTGTGTGCGCAATGTCTTGTAACATCTGGAAATTAGCAATAGAATTTTTGATAATTATTGTGGTCGTTAATGATTGTGTATAGTTTTAAAATAATAAAATATTTTTAAATTATCTTGGACTCGTGAGCAAGTTGCAAAGCTCACAGTATGCCATGAAGAATATCCATGTTTATAGCCAGAATTTGTTCATCAAAATTTTGTTCAGAATTCTGTCCATAATTCAGTCAAAAATTAGAGATCGACACGAACGGGCTTAAGGAAATAATCTAGAAGATAATGGTATTATAAGTTTTAATAATACCTGGATATCTAAATAAATTCAGAAATTAGATATAATTTTTTTTAATGTTTTAATGCACCATCCACACGATGTTGCTTTTGATCATTATTTAAATTATGAGGTATCCAACGGTAACAAACTTTCCTGCCTTTTAAATGATTGAGCAAAATTTTATTTATAGCAGTCATTCCAATGCCGAAAGTAGCCCGTATAATTCTGCATGTAACACGGTTGTCTACTTTAATCATTGTACGAATAGCAGTTATGTTTTCATCCGTAACTGCAGAAATTCGCCGATCTTCGCGTAAATCGTCATTGAGAGAAACTCGATTAAATTTTAATTCATTGTACCAGCTGTGAACAGACTTGATACTAGGTGTTTTATTTCCAAAAGCATCCCGAAGCTTTTCGATGCATTGTTTTGGAGAGAGCGAACTTTTAAAATCGTAAAATATCATGGCTAGGAAATTTTTTCTTGTTAACTGCATTTTCAGTATGACGTGCGTACTTTAAAACTGCATGGAAAATTACTGATAACAGATAACGAATTGTAACAAGAACTACCATGCTACCTAAGGATGTAATTTTGTTTTGCCGTGCACTTATTTTTCGTAGCTACCTGGGTTATATTTGTTTGCAGACACTTTCGGAGCTACCCTCGTATGCCGCGATGATATATTTATTTATGCATTTTTTTTCAATTCAAAATTATATCGTTCTTATTGAAACACCTTTAGTAAGAAAAGTTGGTGTTTCATTCAACAGTGTTAGAACAATTATTAGGTGTACCCATATTTTTGGACAGATAGTGTTATATTATTTCTGCCAAGATTTACGAGTATATACTACAGCAAAATTTATTTAGAGTCATTATTCACAATGAATTATTTTCCTAAGCGTTTATGTATACAAAATACGATTACTAACACAACAGACGCAGAAGAGCAAATTTATTATTGTTGTTGGAGTCATTATTATTGCTCACATTTTATACAACGTTCTAGCATCGTAAAGTATTAGAGGTGCAACGCTTAAACGTCTCCCCAATAATTTATTTACATTGCAAGTGCATCTCCAGTTTAACCCGGACCCTAGAGTCTGTCTAATGCATAGATTATGTTCATGAGGAGTTAGTGTCCGCGTTTACTGCCATTTATTATTCATATTTTCTAGCAAAGTTCACCCGGTACATGTCAATAAGCTCGCAATTAATATTCATACATCTCTTTGACGTGGAACCGTGTCGTAACAGAAGCGACCGGACGAGAAGATATGCAAATGGGAGTCGGACGAACGACCTGGGACCTGCTGAGGAATTTGATGTCATAGTTTCTAGGTTAAGAGTGTTTGCTAGATGAAACTTTTTGATGATTAATATTCGACAAGGCATGAAAGTTTAGATTGTAAAAGCAAGTAGATTGCATCTTTAATGGCCATACTCCTAATAGTGACAAAGGTACATATACGGTCCTGGCACAAATAGATAAAAAAAAGTCATGAGGGCACAACTGAGCAGGAATGCAATATGAGTGTAGTGTTGGAGATGTAAGGGTACGTGCACACCAAGTGCGCTTTACCATATATCTATTAACTAATATATTGCTGATCCTTTGTTTTTCTTGAAGCCAACACTGTGAAATGGAAATATCATTGCTGCATAAGTCTATCTCACACAAACACCCAACATGGAATTATACGCATGCTCGTAAACCTTGACACTATTGGCTAACGACGACATCATGATCACTTTTATCATTTAGATTGCGAATCACAGCTCAAAGTAACACCGCTGATATGACTTGATTATTGACGACTAGTACTAGAACTTTTAAATTTAAATTTGAGAAATTAAGTAATGTACCTCTTTATCTTGTGTATAAATTCTTGAATATAAATATAAGTAATAATAAATAACAACGAAATATTCTAGTGTTAAATTTGTATTAAATAATTTGCTTTGTTGTACTGTAAATTATTTAGGTTACAGTAAGGTAAAGAAGATTAAAAGAAACAATTTATAAAATATTTATTGATTTCTAAATATCCCAATTCGATGAATCATCTATTTCCGACAGTAATTTCGTTTCTAAAATCTAATTTTTAGAAGTGTGTCAATAATTTTCATAATTTGTGTTTTGTGTTTGTCTAAAACAGTTTGTTCCTTGACGTGGTTAACAAATTCGGTTGTATTAAACACATAAGGAGAACATTGCTGAAACACATTAATAATCATATGTTGTTTTAACTTTTTATTTTTGAAGATTTCCTGTTGGCTTTGCCTATATACCCTTTCGGCCTTTTACAAATAAATGCTACATCATTTGAGGGATATAGGAGGCTCCCCGATTTTTTATGTTAATTATTAATATGATTTCTCTTCTATCAGAGTACAAGTACTTCGAAGTACATGTACAATAGTACAAACAGAAATGATATCAAACATCAAACCATGTGCTCGCTGCATCAGCCGGCTACAGCTGTCAGCGTTAGCCAATAGTAGTCAAGATTTACGAGCGTGCGCATAATTCCAGGTTGAGTGTTTGTGTGAAATAGACTTATGCAGAAATGATATTTCCATTTCACAGTGTTTCCTTCACCTACTCTTATGGGAAAGATACGAGCATTAGCAATATATTAGTCTAATAGTTACATAGCTTTACTTAAGAGGAATGGAACCCCTGCGTACTAGATATGAAACGAAAATTCAAATAAATTGTTCCTGTACTAGAACTATTAACAATTTAAACAATTCAACATTAGACGAACATAGTTCCGATATGAACCTGCATTTAAAAATAGTTTTATTGAGATCTATTAGTATTTGACTTTGATTTTATGAGGAAAACGGCATTTCTCGTTTTTCCTACAAAATCAAGGTCAAATAGTAATAGATTTCAATACTACTTTTTTTAAAATGCAGGTTCATATTAGAAGAATGTTCGCGTAATGTTGAATTTTTAAAAATATTAATAGTTCTAGTACAGGAACAATTTATTTGAATTTTCGGTTCATATCTAGTACGCAGGGGTTTCATTCCTCGTAAGGTTTCTCATGTTGCATAGTAGCAGGTGAAAAACTGAGCGAAGCGCTTAAGTTAACGTGTACACACCGAATGTAAAGAGCTAAAATGATTTTGCCAATGTTAAGTTGCAAACTATTATTGCTTAAAATTATAAATTAATAACTGCAAAAAGCGCAAGTGAGTTCACAAATTTAATAAAGAAATATGTACTTTCGTCGGAGAATGATCTTTCCAAAAACGCAAGGATGTTTTTGTAATAAATTTACAATCTTGTGATCAAAATGTTGTGAATTTCATAGGGCTTCCCTTGAAAACATTGCACTTATAATATGTTCTTCCATTTTGACACAAGGAAAAAATTAAAATTGCAATAGTTTCACGATTTCTGCTATGCAGCTAAGCGTTAAAAACCAACACTGCTATCGTTAACGAGTGCTATACGCATGCCATACTTTTAGGCGCTTCGCATCGCATAAACAGTCAATTTGTACAATACTCCGTAAAGCAATTAAATAGGTTGATTAATAGTCGCGTGCTTTTTCCAATAATTTGCCTCATCTCATCTCTAAATGAGATGAGTTTAACATGAATTGAGTTGAGATCAAGTGAGATTTTTATTAAGTAAAAAAAACGACAAAAGACAAATTTTGTTGGACTGATGTCGCTGGATGTCTTATGTGTATGTACCACGTGTGTACAATTTTAATTTGACAGTAGCTTTTCGACGGTCAACCACGATATCTTCAGGTGTTAATTTGGATCGCCCAAAACTACGAGTGTGCATTATTTGGGCTTCTGTTATTCTGTCGATTACATAACAACATGTTGTGGGACACTACAATACTATAACTTCCACATAATTTTCAATTCTATGAAGTTTACACCTCTTTGCTATATTATTTTCCACGGAATAGTCTGCATATTTATTTATTCTTTAAGCCCGTATATCACGATCCATAATTGTGGGCAGAATTATGGATACAATTATAGACAGAATTTAATAGACGGTCGCATACAGAAATTTTTATCAACGATTTTTTCTGTCCACAAAGTTCTATTTTTATGGACAGAAAGTGCGCACGCAATGTGTTATGGCATCTGGCAACTAGCAGTACCTACAATTTTTACCTCCCGCTATCCTTGGTAAGGGAGTTATAGGGATCGTGCTAAAAACGCATATCGAGGTTTTGGTAAATGACAACGTTTTAAGGTCTCTAGAATCCAATTTTAACATTTTAAATGTAAGTAAATGACAGATAAATGTCACTGTCAAAGAACTCATCATTTCAAATTAATAATAGTAAGGTTTAAAAAAAATACTAAACAGAACCATAGTTATATGGAATGGATATTAATACAGTTTCCGCAATAACTAAATATGTAAGTATGTATATTTAAATTAATAAAAATTAAATAGCGGAAGGTTTGGTGTTGGCCTTGTCAGATATTTTATAATTATTATCTTCGTTAATTATTTGTGTAGTTTTAAATTTAATAAAATATTATTAAATGAAGATTCGTGAGCAAGTAAGTAGCAAAATTAATAGAATATTATGAAGAACATCCATATTTATAACCAGAATTATCAAGTAAATTACGATCACTGTGGCATACAGAATATTTATAAGCACAAAATTATTTCCACAAATTTGTCATAAAAATTTTGTTCAGAATTTTGTCCACAAATTTGTCATAAAAATTTTGTTCAGAATTCTGTCCATAATTCTGTCCAAAATTGTAGATCGTGACAAACGAGCTTTAAATAATAATATTCATCAAAGGAATAAACAAATAATCTTTACAATAACCAAACTAGTTGTATGTGACAGCCCGTGACAGCACAACATTCATCCCCACCATACATCTAATATTAAAAACTCAACAAGCATAACCTCCAGAAGTGACTAAGAATCGGGAAGGAGGGAGGAACTCTTTTCACTTCGGTCTCAGTTTATCTCAACTTTATTACGATAAAAAGAATGATCAAAATTAGTGAGGCAACTGAGGTGAGCTGAGACGAACTGAGATCTCATGTAAAAAGTAGTAAAAAGAACGCCAACCAAGTTTAGCAGTACTCAACATGCGAAGCACTAAGTAAGGTGCACTCGGTGTGCACGTGCCCTAAAGGTAAGCGTCCACTAAACGGCATCGTACGCATCGCACGTATCGGACTCATCCGAAATAAATATTTTTTGCATTGTTTTGTATGAATTATCGTTCATTACATCACATCGCATGTAGCGAATTTTGCATACGTGCGATGATTACGATGCCGATTAGTTAACGCTTATCTTAAGAGTATGGTGGTGCGTCTTCTGTTGATCCACATGTTTCACAGTAAATGTGTAAATGATAGCTCTGTAAACTTGTTGCGAAGATATGGTTAGTTGACAGCACTATACAGGGTATTAATGAATACGTGTTACAAATTTACAGGGTATATAGGGGATACAAAATAGGCTAACTTTTACTAATAACTCATATCCGAAAACGCACCGTTTTCGAGTTAAGGCCCATTCAGAATTAAAAAAAAAAAAAAATAGCGGCAGTACAAGAATTAGTGGCATCAGTAGCGTATGAAATTTGACGGAAAAATTATTTCCGTTCACAATAAAAAATTATTGAAATGGATCTTTTCAATTTAAAGAGATAGAAGATATGCGCAATGGGGATCTGCGCATAGTAAGAACAGCTGAGATCTATGGCGTTTGTTTCTATTAGGCGTATTTAGACGTAAAATGTGAGAAAATCGCAGATAACTTTAAAAAATCTTATCGAAATAAGCTACAAAAGCTTTTATTGAAGTTAAAATGTCTAATGATGCAAATTTTCACTGAGAATACAGGTATTTTAATGATTGCAATATTTTTGACGTTTCGTTTGACAGCCCAACTGGCAGGTCTTCGCGCAATTATCTTACTATTTGCTGCGATAGAAAGATATAGGTCCATTACAGCTTCTAGGAATTCTTTATTATAAGTTACTAGGAAGTTTACTCATTGCAAGGTTGATAGCTAGCTATAACTAACACAGATGATGACATAATTACTCTTATCCACACGCACGCATGCACGCAGAGACTGACAAAATGTTTTTTTTTTATTGCTCATTTTATCAAATATCAATAAACGCCAAAACTGTCAAAAAATTACAGAGGCAGTGGCAACGCAGAAGTTTGGAGTTTGCAAACTTCTACCGCTGCGTTGCCACTGCACTACTACTAATTTTCTTAATTTTTGGATGTGAACGAATACATTTGCAATAACGCATTCAATCTTTTACCCATACCACTACCACTGCCACTAATTCTATCGCTACCATAATTTTTTTGTTGTGAATGATACTTAACAGGCTCAACGAGTAAGTATCTACCTTAATTTTAGTTGGTTGTAACCCATTACGTGAGTCATAAATTTTGTTTATTTTAAATATTTTAAATAATTTTATTCATTTTTGTAATACATATTGTAATTGTTGCTCAAAATGAAGACCACCAACTTCAATGCAATCATTACATGCGTTTCCGAATGTGAGTTTATTAGTGAAAGTTAGTCTATTTTGCATCCCCTACATACCCTATAAATTTATAATACGTATTCATTAACATCTTGTATAGTTTCTAAATGTGAATTGTACTGTTTTTGTAAAATATAATATTTGTAATTTACGCAGGTAACACCGTTTTACTTACTTAATGAGATCATGCAAAAAAATGTTCTTTTTTTGTTTAAATCAAACAAGCATAGCACTAGTGTCAAAAGTAACAATGACTTTTAACACTTTATATCATTAGGCTTGTTATCACACTCGTACTAAATAAAATTCGCTGCAAAGCGGCTCGTTCTTCGAGCGTGGACTCGTGCGTTTATAGATTGCCCTCGAAATTGCCTTATGACACTTGTTTTTAACATAGTATGATACTATTAAATTAAGTACTAAGTATAATTTCGTTGAAAATTTAAATATTTCAAATGTTATTAAAATTGAATTTTATAATATTCTGGAATAACAGACATGTATTTATAACATTCAAATGAATTTACGGATTCCGGCATGAAATCCAAGTATTCAATTATATAGAGTTATTTTTGCATATGGATTAAAATATTTTTGATATAGAATATCGCTTGGCATGGCATGAACGAAAGAAAATTATAAATTGAAATAACGAGGCGATAAGAGCGTATCCTCGCTCACGTATTTCATTCCATCTACACCTCCATTCTTATCTGGAAATTCATCGAACGAAGTATCTCAGCTGCCGACTGCTGACGCCACTACTTTATCCTGCTTCGCTCCACATTGTGTGATGAACATATCAATATTGTACACGTATTCTGTTCGACATATAGCAAAAAAAAAAATCTAAAAAGTACAAAAATGTATTGGATCAAAATGTAACAGATATTCATTTTTATTATAGTCGTAGTTCCATAGGAATAGAAATAGAGATAGGATGAGATTTTTATAATTACGTTTTTCATCCGTATTACTAAGTATTAATTTATAATGTACACGTGTTTAATATATCGGATTTTATATTTATTTTTCCAATGTCTACTTATAAAGTAATACTGTACATATCTATTGAAATCTTGTTTCTACAACACATTTATTTGTAATATTCAGTAAAATCATACTTGACATATTTCGCAAGATATGAGTCGCCGAATGAACCTTTCGATCATTTATCAGGACTGGCCCACTCAACCTGAACCACAGACGCGTTCTCAATAGATGGCTCTGCATGTGTAGTCATCATAACATCTTGGATGGTTTATCATCCGTCCACTCAACCTAGTCATTGCCTCTTAGAGTCTGAATTGCACCACACTGATGAGCTCCAAAAAAAGTGAACCGCATCTGTGGTTTTGGTTGAGTACGCCAGTCTCTGATAAATGATCGAGCGGTTAATTCAGAGACTGAAATCGTGTGAAACGTGTCAAGAATGATGTTTTTTTTAATATTACATTAGAATAGTTTCAAGTAATGCAATTGTACTTTATTGTATATTTATTAACACTATTTGTTTATCTTTTTTGTTTAATTCCATGGCAGATAAAACATGTAGGGAATGAAATTTGTTTACTGATTTTACAGAAATTTATGTTCTCCAACTTTTATTATTTGAAGCACTTTTTTTTCTAGAATAATTAGGGAAGCAACAAACGCACGAATTAAAAAAATAACATTATATTCTCTACTCACTCGATTCTTTATACAGGATGTAGACGGTCAGGTGTTAATATAGGGATTTAACATGGGATTTTAGTTTTACGCAATTTTCTGATCTTCTGTTCATTTTACGGCAAAAACTGTAGAGTGCAAAGTTGTTCAGAATTAAAAGTTGTATACAAAATTTTTACATTTTTTAATTTGTTTCTCGTTTCTTCTCAATATTAAAAAGAAATTTCAAAATTTCGGTTTATTAGTAGCAATAGCCATGACAATTGTTTTCTTTTTTCTAGTTTTCGTTTTCATAAATTATTTATAAACGTAAATTTGACATATGGAAAGTAAATTCCATATTCATTTGTATATTATTTCCATCATATTCCTTTATAACAAAGATACGTTCCTTATTCGAATAAACATTCAATATTTAATTTATTTCTTTTTCATAAGTCAAATTGATGTTTGACATACATAAATAATTTATTAAAACCAGGAACAAATCTGATGTAGCCAGCACATTACCTTCCGTTAGTTCCATATATTTTGCACAAAATCCATACAGAAAGTTTCTTGCTCAAGATTCCATATTTCAAGTACATTACCTTCTGTCAGTTCTATGTATTTTGTACAAATTCCATACAGAAAGATTCATGTACCTAAAGAGATTCTATATTTCCAGTAAAATTATAACACAAACAAGTCAATTGCATTTGACACTGACATCTATCAATCAGCATATAGTAGCGGTTTCCATGGTTGTAACATAGCTAGCTGCTTTATGAAATTTAATATCTTTATAATTTTTTAACCCTATATCCATTAAATAGGGAGTATAAAATGTAATAAAATCGTATAGAGAATAGAATATTCTTTAATATTTATGATAACATTAAATATGGAAAAATTTTCAAGAAAAACCTTTAAAATCTTAAAATGAGGGTACTTCCGGTTGACCAATTATAACCAAAATCTAATCATTTCTTTACATGGATGTAAAGAAAAGCAATACGAAAGAATTATAATTTTTTTGAACTGTAGTATTTGAGTTACCGGATCCGAAAAAATCGTCACACACACACACGCACATACATACACATACACGTACATACATACATACATACATATGTACGAATTTTTTGACCAAAGACAATACCTTCCTTACCTAAAAGGTGACGGAAGGTAAAAACATGTTTCATGGTTATGGCTACTAATAAATTAATAATAATAAATTAATAATAATAACAAAATAATTTATAAATTCATGTTTTGCTATATACTATACAGCAGAAATTGTATTTACATAAGTGTCCTAACTAAACATGTGTTATAGAGAAAACAATACAATGGATGTCTCAATCAAAATTTAAGAGTTTGTTTTCAAACATTGGCATTCATTAATAACAATTAATAACACATGGATTCTAAGGTTAAATATTACTAAAACTATTATAATTACCACTTAACCTTAATTCATGTATCTTGATACATCAGATGCGTTTTCGTGTAATATCTATATACATTTGTAGTTGAAAAAATAAATAGAGGAGTAGAGGGAAAAATTACGTCAGATTTGCTAGTTAACAGACTTAAAAATTAGCTACTCTAGATCTTTTTAACTAACCAATGGATATCCTATGATATTCTACGAAACAATCGTCACTGTTTTAATGAATATTTGTGAATAAGACATGTTTTATTTATATTTAAAAACATTTTCCCTTTTTTATTTCGTAAATATAATTATCAATCGTATTACCTATATCTTCTTCTTCCTGTAGCACTACAACCCTTTGTGGGTCTTGGCTTGATCAACTATTTGCCTCCATATATATTCATAATTTGCTACTGTACACACTGTAAAGAAGATATTAATTCTCTTACTAGTACAAAATTGTTATTCACTATTGTACTAGTAAATAAAAATGTTTTCTTCTTAGTTCATCGCTGGCGCCGGCAATCGCCACATCACCACAGATTATAGTGAAAATTTCTGAACGCCCTTTTTGTGTTAACGCCTCGTCCGCAACAGTTGAGTTCAACACAAAAAGACCGCTTTCTATTCCTAACATATCATAATATAGTATTATAATCAATATACCTAACAACATATTTTGTTCGTTTCATTACTTTGTGTTTACGATTTTACCCCGTGTAATACTTTGGTATTCGTTTGAAATAGCAGCTACTGACGAGTCACTGGATTTGTGTTCGTTTCGCTCTCACAGCATTAGCAGTAAAGACGCGTCATCAAAAATTTTGCAGTTGCTGTGAACTGGATTTTATAGCAGCATCTAAGAAACACATGTCAAATGTTTACAGCTACAGATCGTCATGTATTGCAGTAGCGTCAAAAATGAGAGGTTTTGCAGTAGAAACTACAATAGTGAAAAGAACAAAGCTTATGTTTGTCCTAACGATGGTGTACTTAATTTTTCAAAAAGATCTTGACTGTTGACTAATATTTCTGGAATTAAAGCTTCGGTTGTTGTTCTCGTTGAGTGTTGTAAAGCGCTAATTCATGTGGCTGGTGTCGGCTACTAATGAAAATATCAACAATAGGCGCGGCTGCTTGTATCGAGGGTGTAACCGATACGCTACTCCCTTAACGCACACTAATTAAATGGCGGTGAATGAACGGCGAAACACCAATGAAGAATTGAAGAGTGATGCTATATAAGCGTGTAATTAAAGTATTACTACTAAGATAAATTGTACAAATGGGAGAGAAAAATCAGCTGACGCCGGGGTTCGAACCCCGGCGTCAGCTGATTTTTCTCTCCCATTTGTACAACCAATGAAGAATATTTATATCTCTTGTGTAATTGGACCAACATGGAAGTAAGGATATCATATTTGCTACACTATTATCGAAATATCATTGTTTTGTGTTTGATATTATGTCAAAATCACGTATGTATTTATTATGTATTTAATAATAACAAACTAACAAAACTAGTTCGAAACTGTCTGACGCATGCACAATGAAGTTGTGTTCCAATAGATAATCAACTGGATATGTTGGGTATAAAACAGCGGACTGGAGCATGTACTAATATAATGTGTGTATTAATTTTATCGGCTGTATTTTTAAAGTTGCAAGTTCACTTCTTGGCCTTTTACAGTTATTCTGTTTTACACAAAATTTTATCAAATTTCATTAATGATTTTCTTGCTTTCAATATAGTGGTGCCGTATGCAAGCAAAGCTAACGACACGATGGACTGACTATTAAAAATTATTAAATTCAAAATATTTTATTATTTTTATTCTTTCACTTTTCCTTGTCTGCTTGATAAATTTGGGAGGTCATTGACCTAATGGAGGAACCGCTACTGGTTACACAACATTTCGTTTCAGTATACACTTATACCTTCATCAGGGTAAGTAAGATCGTACAAATTTTCAAACATAAATTCATGTACACATTATTAAGTTATTAAGAATCTGTATTATCTTACTTAAGGTGTATTCACAAATGAAAATTAAGTTTATGATTTTTGTTTAGATTTAAGTAAGTCATTGATAAATGCACGTTTAATTTAACATTAATTTTGTTTTGTTTGTACTGACATCTATGTCAATGATTCAAAAACAAGATTAAAATATCGGTGTGTAACTGTCATTCGCTTGGCATTGTTGGTTATGGTTATATTTCAGCAATTAAATTTCGTGTTTTGCCAGTCTCCTTGTTCTTCTCGTATTTGGTTTAAAGGCCGAATCCAAGTGAATACTAAATAAAGATGGGTGTATATTTCTATATCGTTTTAGACTCGTCCTCATTGGTGAAGTTTGTGACGTCAAACTAAATCATAAAGAAGTTTGGATCTTGCAATGTTTAGCTTTATGATTTGGGTTTGGGTAAATTCTGAAATGTGAATGGAGTCATAACATAATATGCGGCCAGGATTTTTAAATCTAAAGTATAAACCATAAATCTAAACCTAATTTTCATTTGTGAATGTACCTTTACTTTGATGATGGTATATTTGTGTATCTATATACCGAAAAGAAATACTCTATGACTGAGATTTCGAATAATTGTTAACATCTAAACTACACTACAGATTTACCCGCTATATTTATAGTCAAAATACATTTACATTGCAAGACCGTTACTTAGAACATTACGGGCGAGCACGGTACCTAACGAACGAGGCAAGCGAGCTTGTTATCCGTGCGGTTGAACATTGTACAATGTTTTATGAAATGATATACTGAATCGTAAATAACTTGAAAAAATTAATGAAACACACCACAATAAATTAAACTATTTGATCGAAATAGTCTTTGAAAACATATGGCGAAATAACTAATAAATAGAACTGTATATATGTTGCTATGGTTTCAACAGCCTGTAAATTTTCTAACGGGCGGAGCCCGTAAAAACGTTCCTAACCACTAGAGACAGAGCTCTGTTATAAGAGGTTTACGATTCAGTATAACGTAAAATTAGAAAACAAAATGTTATAATAAAAAATCTAATATGGCCACCACAATACCTTCTGCCATTTAATTTTATTAATTTAAGTACATACCGAGGTATGCTGGAAACTGTATATTTACTATTTTCTTTTTAAATCGTTACTATTATTAATTTGTAATGTATAGTCTTTTGACAGTGACATTTATGTGTCAGTAACATGCATTTGAGATCTGAACTGTTTAACCAAGGAGTTGTGTTGAAAGCTTCGGCTCCGGGATTTACATTATAGATAATATTAAAAATTTATTCATAAAATATATAAAAAAAGTTATAATGCAGACCTGTAGAAAATGTAATAATCTTAAATTTTTATAATAATAGAGAAAAAAAAATATTTTGAGCTTCAAGTATGGTATGGTATACCATGTTAAACTCTCGATATGCGATTTTTAGCAAGATCCCTATACCTCGCAGCGTAGCGGGAGGTAAAAATTATAGGAAATAACTTTCCCTTGAAGCACGCTAAACACAATTTATATAAGTTAAGTAAAATAGCAAAAATATCTACGAGCACTAGATTCAGTAAAAATAAATGAATACGGAAACACTGGCGAGAAAACATACAACAGAGGTGTATGTTTTACAGTAACACCAATTGGTTACATATAGCAAATTTTAATGGGAAAACATATCACTGCATCTGCTAGTACTTGCGTCATCGTATATCAATTTATTCATTTGTGTACAAATGTTTTCCAAACTTTAGCAATTAAATATGCAAAAAAACTGCAAAACGAAACACTATCCCAGCAAAAAAAAAAACTGAATGAAACAGAGCGAAATGACTATTTCCGAATTCATATAATCGATTAACAAAATACATCTCCGCATTGCAACAAATTTGAGTTTGTCAATCGGACTTTTGATCTTTTTCCATTTATGCAGTCCGACATACCTTCAACAGTTGGGGGACCGAGATGATATACAGCGCAATTTTTATCCGAAGCGATAAAATCGTTCGATGGAACAGTTAGTGTTCAATTTCGATATCGCATCGTCCAACAGATGCAATCAGGGATAACGGAATATAGAGAGTGGAAAAAAAGAGAAAAACTTGTCATTTGTTAAAGTGGAATCGCTTGGAAGAGTATCAACCGTGTGTTTGCTCATGCTGTTTTATTTATTTTGCCTCGAATGCTCATTTATATTTAAAATAAAAACGAGGTTGTGCTCTTTAATGCACATAGGTTTTGTTATACATTGTAACAAAAGAAGCTTTGGTTGGGAAATAATAGTTTTTGTTTTATTTACGAGTAGGTGTCGATATATTTTCAGTACATTTATAAAAATTTAAAACTATGTATGTATAAAAATAGAGGCAATTATAGTTTATTTTTAGAGGTAGGCGAATAACATTCGCTAATACTCGAATATTAAAACTCAACACAACAAATTCGAATAGATCTCATATTGCGCAATATGTATAGTCAGCATTGTATTCAGCAGACTGGTATACTTTTTACCTCCCGCTACCCTTGGTAAGGGAGGTGTAGGAATCGAGCTAAAAATTGCACATCGAAATTCAAGGTCCCTTGAATTCAATTTTAACATTTTCACGACGATGTGTGTGTGTGTGTGTGTGTGTGTGTGTGTGTGTGTGTGTGTGTGTGTGTGTGTGTGTGTGTGTGTGTGCGTGTGTTGTGTGTGTGTGTGTGTGTGTGTGTGTGTGTGTGTGTGTGTGTGAGTGTGTGTATGTGTGTGTTTGTGTGTGCTTGTGCTGGTGCGTGTGTGCGCCGGTGCGCCTGTGCGTTTGTGTGTGTGCGTGCGCGTGTATGTGTGTGTGCGTGCGCGTGTATGTGTGTGTGCGCGTACGTTTGTGCTTGCGTGTGTGCATGCGTGCATGCGTACGTGTGTGTGTATATATCCTCCACTCTAACTCAATTACTATCGTTCAGAAAATTTTGAAACCTTGTAATTCTACCTTATTCTAATATTGGAAGAAGCTATTAGATTTTGGTGTAAATCAGATAACCGAAATGATACTTTACTTGAAGCTCAATATAGTATATATTTCTTTGAAAAATACCTTCAAATGTTATTTTTTCGAGATTTGAATTATAAAAATTAAAGATTATTAATTCTTTTATAGATTTACAAAAATGCTTTTTTTTGTATATTTTATGGATAAATTTATAAAATTATCTGTAATTTAAATCCCGGAACCTACGCTTTAAACAAGCAAAACTCCTTTGTTACACAGCTCATATCTCAAATATATGGAATTGACAGATAAATGTCACTGTCAAATAACTAATCATTTCAAATTAATAATAGTAACGTTTTGAAAAAAAAATAGTAACCTTAGTTATATGGAATATGGAATGGATCTTAATACAGTTTTCAGTATAACTACATATGTAAGTATGTATAATTAAATTAATAAAAATTAAATAGCGGGAGATATTGTGTTGGCCACATCCAGTTTTTTATTTTTATGTACTTCTTTATTTTTTTCACCTGGTAACATAGAAAGGCTCAGAATGAAGTACGTATTATAAGAGTAGTTTATTAATTATAATTTATTTAATAAAATTATTTGGGATATTCGAGTATTCGACAATATTAAAAAAAACTGATATTCGCCCATCTCTATTTATTTTCTAATGACGAAATATAACAACAGAATATACTTCATTTAACTTTTTATCAATAATTTGTTAGTGAAGCATAATATATTTTTATAAAAATATAATCTAATATTTCTTTTTTTTCAGGTTATTCAATATATGGGAACAGTGCAATAAACAAAAGGATTCCATATTATGTCCATTTCTTTTCTCTGGCTAAGGCAAGTGTTTTATTACTTTCATCATTTTCACAAATAATGATTCCGCATAGGTATTTACAGGGGTGCGCCGTACCATTTAGTCGCCCGTGTGCCAATGCTCATATTGATGCCCCCCCCCCCAACTTCAACAGTTATAAAAAATAGCATCGCCATTCGAAATAATATCATAAAGTGACATAAAAAGGTGCAAACTAAAATCTAGTACTATTTCACATTTGGAAAGAAAAAAAAAACTGCTGGCACGTTAACTTGGACAGCCTGTGTACTTTTTCATAATTACCATATGTTTTAAATAAACCACAATAATTGTTTTTACCCTATAAAATTAATAATTCTTGCAATTTCTGCTTGAAACATAGATACATCGTTGGAAAGCTAAAATAAACTCTCTTTCAATGGTATAATTTTGCCACTATAGAAATTATAAATTGGACCCCATTACTTGAAATCTAATAGTGATAATCTGAGCTTCGTCGTTTGCAGGAAAATAAAAAAGGGTCCTTAAAGACGTGCAAACCAAAATGCCATATAATTTCATATTTCGAAGTTATTTGTGAACTTTGCCCTAATTTAATCGACTTCGTATATCTTATGGTTTACGAGATCCCAATGTGAGCCTCGAAAAATGGGCATATTAAATTAAAAAACTTAAGTCTTATTACAATTTAGCTCGCCGTGTCGCCCCTGACCAAGTGTCGCCCGTGTGCGACGCACACATCGCACCCTGTGACAGCGCGCCCCTGGGTATTTAAAATTTCAAGCGTAACTCTTGTGGAATATAATTGACTTAGTATCTCTTCTACCATAGTTTTCGAAATTCCTATATATGTACACGTTATTCCGAATTTGTACACGTGGCATCTTCTAATGTTCTAATGACAACGAAATATTTTTCTTAACTCTTTTCATCACACATTTTGGAATAAATTAATTTGTAAGTAACGGGCTCATAATTCAATTTCATATTTCTGCCCAATAGAATCATATCGACACGCGTGACACTCATAAAATGTTTAATTCGTTATAACTTATTAATGAAGAATGTATTTTAAAATTATTTAGATTTACTACTTAATTAGTAAATATTTTATGATGTTTTATATATTTAAAAAATGTCGCGGCCTATTGCTCATTGCTGGGTGTGCCAATCTGCTTTGTACACAAATATATGGCGTCGGTCGGGATCGAACACGGTTCTCCAGATTCGCGACCAGACACTCGGGCACGCGGCCACGAGACCCCATTTTTATATTAATTTGTCATATTTAGATTATGGTTTATGGGCCCATTCCCGTCTTAATTATTTCTTTATCATAAATATTAGAACATTCAAATTCAATATAAGGACGTTGAAAACAGATACCTAACTTCAGTCATTTCCAGTGACGAATTTCTCAATTGGTCAAATAGATCATGGCGGGGAAAACGTTCTTATGTTTTAATGTGTCAAAGAACCAATCTTGCATCTTCATTTAATATTTCAACTACCCGTTAAATAAACAAAGCAGAAACGAAATATACAGTAAAATTTCTTATAATATTTTTTCCAAAATCCGCGAAGTTAGCCAAAATAGTAACAAAAGTAAAACTTTACAGACTCTTATATCAAAATTTAACTTTACGTACTCATCTGTCAAACTTGAATTAACCTAAATTTCTAACTTCTATAAAAAAATATACATATTGCAAACTTTATTTCACTGGATATTTTGTGTTCATATACCAATCAACTCGACGAGGACTACGTCTAACTAATCATTTTTAAGTTAGGGGTAAACTGGAATGTCCAAAGAAACAAGCGATGTTTGTGCTGTTATAGTAATTAACGTATCAAGGGTGTTATAAGGACAATAACGCCTGAGGTCAACAGTGTACTTTTCGAGGGCCTCTGGCCCGAGTTGTGTACGTTGACCGAAGGCATTATTGTCCGTTTAACTCCCGTGGTGCGTTCAACGTTACGGATCAGAAAGATTTAATAAAATTTGCAGAGTAGGTAGGCTATGAATGCTTTTGCTTATTTCTTAGGCTTTATTCCAGTAACAATATCAATTTATTGACAACATTACCATAGCAACAACTCATAACAAGCCCTAGAGTGTTATTTGGTATATAATAACCCTGAAAGCATAATAACATATCGGTCGGACGTTAAAGTATTTAACAGATCTTAAGACATTTGACAGTACTTTTGTTACCACAACCATCTCCATCGCAACAGCTAGTATTCAATTGATCTAACGTCTTACAAATACATAACATTAATGCTATTTATTTGTTTTTAATTTTAATTAATAATTTAGCGATACCGGTAAAAAATATAATGTATACCTCAGCACTAAAGTATTTTTTTAATACACATATTATTTATTCGTAATAAAAAATTATACTTTAGTGCCGAGGTATACAAATAACTACTATTCATATTCTGTGAATCTTTTTTTGTACAAAGTAAATTAAATAATTAATGTTTATTCGAATAAGGCACGTATCATTATTGTGGGGGAAATAGTTACCGAAGAATACGGGATTTATTTTCCATAAGTCAGATTGACGTTTGACGTTTATTAATAATAAAATAATAAAAAAGAAACCAAATGATGGCTATTGCTACGAATTAACATAAATTTTGAAATTTCTTTTTAAAATTGCGAACAAACTAGAAACATAAATAAAAAATCTGATGTGGCCAGCACATTACCTTCCGTCAGTTCTATGTATTTTGTACAAATTTCATACTGAAAGTTCCTTGCTAAATTAAATATTCTGTTTCTTGTACATTACCTTCCGGCAGTTGCATGTATTTTATGCAAATTTCATACAGAAAATTATCATTTTGTGACGTTTTCTATATACAGTGTAATGTATCTGCAAAAATAAAAGATTTATTATTATTATTATTATTATTATTTCTTGTACATTACCTTAAAGCAGTTGTATGTATTTTATACAAATTCCATACAGAAAGCAAAAGATCCTATATTTACAGTAAAATTATAAGACTTACACACTATGACATCATCTTTCAATCAAAATTTTCTTAATATAGTAGCTGTTTCCATAGCTATGGCTACTTTATGAAATTTAATTTCTTTATAATTTTTTAATTCTATATCCATTTAATATTAAGTATAAAATGTAGTCAAATCGTGTAGAGAATAAAATATTCTTTAATATTTATAATAACATTAAACGTGAAAAAATGATATTTAATATAGTTTTTTCAAGAAAAACTGTTAAAATCTTCAAATGAAGGTACTTCCGGTTGTCCAATTCTAACCAAAATCTAATCAGCTCTTCACATGGATGTAACGAAGAGAAATACGAAAGAATTATAATTTTTAGAATTGTAGTATGGAAGTTATCGTAGACGAAAATTTTGTTACATACACACACACACACACACACACACACACACACACACACACACACACACACGGACACACATACATACACACACACGCACACACACATACAGACATCATCGTAAAAATAGATAAATCGTATTGTAGGGACCCTAAAACGTGCTTATTCATCAAAAACTCACCATCGAATTTTTTGACCAAAGACAATACCTTCCTTACCTAAAGGTGACGGAAGGTAAAAATGTAACAGTTTTATATTCAACTTTTAATTTTGTAAAACTTTGCATTCTATAGTTTTTGTCGTAAAATGAACAGGAGAGCAGGAAATTGCATAAAACAAAAATCCCATGTTAAATCCCTATGTTCGCATCTAACCTTCAACATCCTGTATAATACATATTTTATTAATTAATGTTTATTGTAAATGTTTTATAATATTATATGCTGCATGCTGTTGACAATAAATAAATAAATATCATCATGACCCATTGCTGGGTGTGCTAATCTGCTTTGTACACAGATATCGGAAATGATGAAATATTTGCACCGTGCGGGCGCTTACCAGGCGTCACCTCACGGGAACTCATTGCTGGCGTAGAGTGTGCACCACAGGGGTCAATTTGGTGCCTTTTAAAATTCGAAATTATTTGGCGTCGGTCGGGATCGAACCCGGTTTCCCAGATTCGCGACCTGACACTCAGGCACCCTGCCACGAGATCCCATATTATAGGAAATGGTACACCCAAGTGCGAAATGGAAGATGAAAAAGGGGGAATTAAAATTTCCTTGTCTTATTCACTCTGATCTATAATTTATTGATTCAAATTATACTTGAGTTACAATTTATTAAGAATAGTTATTTACGTTCATGCATTATGCAAAAGTAAGAGAAATATTTTTCCGATTATCCTCAATAAATGAAAACTGAATTTTAACCAATCACAAGCGCAGATCATACTGAAGTAATTTTTAATTTTCTCTACTATTGCTTACTTGAATTTGTAAAATTTTGGTTGTACTACAAAAGATGGTAAAGGGGTAACAATAGAGTTACAAATCATTAAACTTTGGTTAAATGCTACAATATATAAAACAGGATGAAATAAGAGACAAAAAAATATAAAACCTCTAGGGTTTGAGATATGAATAAATGAAATCGACTAACCAAACAAAAGAAAATTGTATTTCTTACAATACATTAGAATCAAGAAGCTCAATCATTGCCATTATTCTTATTCCTATAAATCTTGTGATATACTGAACAAAGTAAATTTTCTTCCGTTATCATTACCAACCATCAAGGCAGCATATTTTCCTTTCATTGTTCCATTTGCATGTTAAATTCAGACACTAAATTTAGCAAACATAAACCAGAAATAAGAAATGCGTGCTGATGTTGGGTTGGTTCATATTCCTCTCGAATGTTAAGCTTCTTGTTTCACTTCTTCAACGAAACATCTCAATTTGCAGCGCGTGTAAAGCTCCACAAAGGCTCACACTTGTAGACAATGCCGCTGATTTATAATGGTCTTAAAGACAGAATTTCAATTTTATATAAATTATACTCGCTATTTATACCAGCTTGCTTATAATACTGCTGTGTCAAGCGAGTTGACTTTATAGAAATCTGATAAATGGAGAGATTCAAATTCAAAGCATGAAAATGTGTCACTTGTGCGCTGGGTTTCTGTAATATTAGACAAGGCTAATGCAAATAATACTGTGTAGTAAAATAACAAAGCTTCGAGTTTTCTTTATAAATTTTAATGATGAAGAATAGTCCGTTTTTCCTCAGAAAATTCTTGCTAGATTATAATAATCTACCCGTGTTTTGTAATGTTATAATGAGAAGTACACCTACATACATTTCCTGGTATTCTAGGCTCAAGGGTAAAAAAGAAAACATTTTTATTTTAAATGAAATGAATTTATTTGTCAAATTTAATTATGTATTTTATTTTAAACACCTATGTAGTTTTTGTAGCATTTGTCATTGTTAAACTTTGTATAAATTGTAATTTCCAGGAGTAAAAACATGGAGGTACAAAAATGTCTACAAATAAACTACTCAAAAATGAATAGAGATCATAGGCGCCGACTACTTGGGGCCTTCGGGGCTCGAGCCCCCACACGGAAAAATCTGAAGGGGTTCTACCCCCACACCCAAATTATTTTTAATGCCAATAAAAACTACACTCATTTTGAAATAATTTTAATACATCAATTATTTATATAAAGTAAAATGTATACCTATTCTATTATTTATTTTATAAGATTTCCAATTTGTCATATTGTATTAATTAAAATATTGTGTAAGTAATGCGTGCGGACTAGCAAATAGTACTACCATAAGTGTTATCAAATTTAAAATGCAGTATTGTCGGAAATTAATAATAAGATTTTAGTGAAAATTGCGGTAGATTTTGTAGACTCCTGTCATACGATAAATTCGCATATAAATTCTAATTATTTATGTACCAATTATAAGAAATAAAGTTCTTATTTGATAAATTTTCTGTTGCACCTTTTTAGCCTCCACACGAAAATCCAAAAGTCGGTGCCTATGATATTAAAAAAATAAAACGTATACAAAATATAAAAAATTTACACATATTTTGATTATATGTGTGTGTGTGTGTGTGTGTGTGTGTGTGTGTGTGTGTGTGTGTGTGTGTGTGTGTGTGTGTGTGTGTGTGTGAGTGTGTGTGTGTGAGTGTGTGTGTGTGTGAGTGTGTGTGTGAGTGTGTGTGTGTGTGCGTGCGTGCGTGAGTGCGTGCGTGCGTGCATGCGTGCGTGTGTTTGTGTTGTGCGTGTGTGTGTATGTGTGTGTGACAAAATTTTCTAATGTGGTAACTCAATACTACAATTCCAAAAATTATAATTCTTTCGTATTCCTCTTCGTTACATCCATATGAAGAGCTGATTAGATTTTGGTTATAATTGGTCAACCGGAAGTACCCTCATTTGAAGATTTTAACAGTTTTTCTTGAAAAAACGATGTTAAATATCATTTTGTCACATTTAATGTTATTATAAATATTGAATATTTTATTCTCTACACTTCATATTAAATGGTTATGGAGTTAAAAAATTATAAAAAAAAATAAATATAATATATGTATTAGCCAGCTATGCTATAACAGCTGCTATATTAAGAAAATTCTGATTGAAAGGTGTCAGTTTGTGTCATAATTTTACTGGAAATATTGGATCTTATGCTAGAAACTTTCTGTATGGAATTTGTATAAAATACGTACAACTGCCTTAAGGGAATGTACAAGAAATAGAATCTTTTGCAAGGAACTTTCTGTATGACATTTATACAAAATACATAGAACTGACGGAAGATAATGTGCTGGCCACATCCGATTTTTTTAAACAAAAACTAAAAATTCAAATCGTCAAATTTGGTTTAAATGAAAAAAAATGAATTCAAAATTACACGCACCAGCACTACTACATCTTCATCGCCACATATCTTTTTTTTTAATATCGGATAGTATTACCCCGCACATTTAAAACAGCTTGACACCTCTCTGGAATGCTTAAAATGCAATTGTCAATGTGTTCTTGGGGGTACCTCATCTCATCGAGTGGGCAATAGTTCTGAAAGCTGTCTTAGGGTTGTAGGGTGTGGAATATGGGTGTTCAGTTGTCTTTGAAGCATATTCCAAACATGTTCAATAGGATTTAGGTCTGCTGACAATGGTGGAAGGAAAGGTGATTAATATGGAGTTGTTCGAGGACCTCCAACACTATTTGCGCTCGATATGGACAAGCATTACCGTCCAAAAACATAAAAATTTTAGACCCAATGAAATCCCGACTGTGTACGCCAGCCTAAAGATATACCAGGCCATACCATTACACCGCCTCCTCCAAATGGAACCACCGTCTGGATATACTGCGATAATGTCCTGTTTCCTGCACTCCTATACACTCTCTGACGTCGATTGTCGTTATAGACGCAGTATCTAGACTCATCCGTGAAAAGGTCGTGCTCCCAAGATCCAAGAAGTAGCCTTAGTGAGTCTTTGATTAGCCCAGTCAAATCTTTGTCGCCAGTGAGCAGGAGTTCTCGCTAGTGATCGTAATGGTCGGTAGGATGTTAAACCAACCTCAAACAACCGATTTCGGACGGTTTGATCACTTGTCAAGATTCCTGTGGCGTTATGCAGGTATTGTTGTAGCTGTCGCGCAGTTTCAAAAGCCTGACTTCTCGCATGTATCATGAGATGACGGTCCTGTCGCGGTGTTGTGACACGGCTAGATCCACTTCCAAACCTTCTGGATGTTATGCTTGTTTCTCGATGTCGATAAATTAACCAAGAAATAACACTCTGGGAGTTATTAAAGTACGCGGCTATGTCTACTTGCCGATCATCCCGCTGATGCATATGCAACACCAGAGCACAGTTTTCTTGTGAAAGATGGTTCCTCTGCATTCTTTTATCAGTTGAAAGAGCTAAATTTTTAAACAGTTCGCCGGCAAGATGTTTTTCATTATTATTGTAAACTGGCAGCATGTAGACGATATTGAAAAATTATATTCTAATCTGTATCTGCGAAACATTCCTGGTATAAATATAGTTAGTGTAATTATTTCAAAGAGCCTTTTTTAAATATCCCTATTCACTTTCGAGTAGTTTAGTTAATTCAAAAAGTGTATTTCTGCTTGTTTCACGTTTAACATCATTCAAATTCGATCCCGGGTCTTAAGTACTACTGATCACATAGCTCACTCAGCTATGCGACTCAATTATTTATTTCAAGTGATGGTGGTGTGGTTCTCTTTACAAAACAGTTGCGAATAATGGCAGATTGGCACATCTAGTAATGGGAAATAAGCCAAGATGTACTTCAAAGCACTTTTTTATTTCTTATATTTAACTATCCTTCCATTTGTTATTAAAACTATTATTTATTGTAACAATATTTAAAGGAATTACGTGGATGTGTACAAGTCACTGGTTGTGATTCGGACGGCCCGGACTAGATTACAGTTGCCGTTGAACACGAAACTTGAAAATTATTTGTTTCCAATTTTCAAATAGCACAAAAATTACTTTCATGGTGCTCACTCCACCGAAATCTGAGAATAGAACTAGATTGGCGCAACCAGAAATGGATAATAAGTCGTGATAATTTTAATTTTATATAATTTATTTAGTTAATAACAATATTCAATATTATTATTAGCCTATATGCCATCGTCATTATCGAAATCTATCTACAAAGCAAATTGCCACATCCAACAATGGGTAATAATTATTTATTTATTATTGGCCTATTAACATCCACATTAGACAACCTTGAGTAGTAATGTTTTACAACTAGCGTACTTCTATACTAAAAATAAAAATTATGGGTAATCATAAAAACATTTCGACTGTCTAAATATAGCAACAATAACCTAACGCACAAAAGTCACGCTCGTGTATACCATTATACAAATTCAACAATACATACATTGTATAGGTATTGTATATTTTACCGGATTTCATACTCTGCCGGTAACACAGCGCAGTGATGTTCAGACATGCAGTACATTTATATAAAAAAATCTGGTGTGGCCAACACAATACCTCCCGCCATTTACAGCCCGAGTAACAAAAAAGATTAAGTTAATCCTTATTTTTAGATAAGCGAATTTTATTCCAATTTTTAGTTGTTTATTTCTTAAAATATAGTCTAATCTAATCCAAGTAACTACCTTTTTTTAAACCCCTCAACAGGATTAAATCCCAATTACACAGTAGGTTCACATTCACACACATCCATACCTTAGTTGGATTCGAACCCAGAGCCCCGAGCGCACTCATGACTTATGAGGCGTTGCTCTAAACATTGCGCCACCGGAGGTATGATAAAATGAAGATTAAATTTTAAATACCGAGATAGAATAGAATTCACTAATTCAAAAATGAGGATTAGCTTAAACATTTAAATGTATTTTTCGAAGAAAAACTATTTTGAGCTTCTAGTAAAATGCCATATCCGGTTATCCGATTTTCATTAAAATCTAATCGGCTCTTTCCATTACAGAAAAAGTTAGAAATACAAGGTTTCAAAATTTTCTGAATAATAGTATTTGAGTTAAAGTGGAGGATCCACACACATATACACACAGACATCATCGTGAAAATGTTAAAATTGGATTCCAGGGACCTTAAAACGTGGTCATTTACCAAAATCTCGAGATGCGATTTTTAGCATGATCCCTATACCTCCCTTACCCAGGGTAGCGGGAGGTAAAAACATTCCATTAAAAGATACTGTTTTTGCAATGGCTGAATGCAGGGCTCAAGTATCAGTCAAGCTGGTTAAAATGTCGTGGTCTAAGTTGTTCAGAAGATAATAGGGAAGAAAAAATTCCTTTACACTTTACGGAATTTGTAAACAAAAAGCAAGAACTTGTAAACAGGATTAACAGAATCAGTCTCGCAATGAAAAACAAGTATAACCATGCGCTTAAATTAAAATACTTTAGAAGTAAAATTTAATCGTAGATTAATTTGTTTTATTAAACCGGCCCATATATATACTATATATAAAATTTTGAATATAAACAAAGTTATTTAATAAAAAATAAATATAATGTCTCCATAATTCGAAAGAATTCGAACTACAATTATTTTTCAGTAAAGGTAGGCCGGTTAGTTACTTATTTTCCCGGGCCGGTCCAAAGAGCCAGTTTGTCCGTGGTGCTGAGGCCGCGTATTGCTAAATTATTTCTTGATGACGTATTCCAGTAGGAGTGTCTTGTGGTATTGTTAAGTATATTTAATAAATTGCACCGGGTGGTAGAATATTAGCACAATTTCAGTTTAATTTCAAGCCTTCACGGTTTGAAACCTTTTATTTATTAGTTGATTTTTAACCTTAGAAACGCATGTTCACTAAAAATGCGAAATGAGTCATCCAATCTCATTTTATAATCCAAAATTCATTTTTTGTTAGATCAGATCAGTGACCTTTTAAGTTTATTAAAATTATAATCTCACGTTTTAAAGATCAAATATCTTATCCTGTGCTGATCCCACGAATATTTAAGTAATCCCTCGAACAAAAGCCAACTAATTCCTTCTCCTATGGCTTCTGCCTTGAGTCCCTACTGGACAAGAAGTGAGGCTGTAAGACGTCAGCCGTCTTGGCGGAATCCTTGACTCATTAACGAAGAATGATTAATTCCCTTACCTTAGAAGGGTCATTGGGCATGCAGTAAAGGAACTCTAGATCAATTGCGGTGAGTGCGTTGGAGATATTGACAACAGAAAGCAAATATTTCTTCATCCCAGCTGTAATGGGATTTATAATGACTGTAATTTCAACGGTTCCGTGTGGTAAAAGGTTATTTATCCTCATGACAATTGTCATTTATCAATAACCTGGCATTAATCATATTAGGAAAGAGCGTGTAACCAGGAATTTCTGCTTATAAGAGCCCGTTGTCACTTGCAAGTGAAGTTCTTTCAAATTTATTGCTTCACAAAATATTGCCCAAATGTTATGAATGAAAATTTTGCAGAATATCTATATTGACTTTATAATTGCACAATACGTAGGAGAGTATATTTTTATATGCTCAACATTCCTATTTTAAATTAAGGATTACAATTGAGGTGACGTCAAGTGAAAAATAATGGATATTCAGCATCTCACAGATCTTAAAAAATATATATTACTTACCATATTTTTTTGTACACACGGTACAAATATGTCTTCATCATTAACGATATCTGTGTACAAAGCAGATTGGCACACCCAGCAATGGGTAATATGCCGTGATGATATATTTATTTATTTATTTTTTGTAAATAAAATCAATATTCTCTCCTATGTGTTCCTACACTACTTATTTTAAAACTTAATCTAAATTGAAAGCGATGAGAAGTTCTAGAAAGTCTTAATTGTTATTTGTTGCCGTAATATATATATATATATATATATATATATATATATATATATATATATATATATATATATATATATATATATATATATATATATATATATATATATATATATATATATATATATATATATATACATATTTTAATATTCTATGACTTACATGTGAATCTAATTTGGTTCTCAAATAGTACGTTTTTACCTTCCGTTACCTTTAAGGTAAAGAAGGTATTGTGTTTGGTCAAAAATTTCGGTGATGAGTTTTTAGTGAATAAGCACGTTTTAAGGTCACTAGAATACGATTTTACTATTTTTACGATTATTATAAATATTAAAGAACATTGCATTCTCTATACGATTTGACTGCATTTTATACTTAATGTTAAATGAATATAGAGTTATAAAATTATCAAGAAATTAAATTTCATAAATTAGGTTATTAGGCTGATTGAAAGATGTCAGTGTCAATTAACATATTCGTAGTATATTTGTGTTATAATTTTACTCGAAATATAGGATCTTTTTGATCGAAACGTTCTGTATGGAATTTGTATAAAATACATACAACTGTCGAAGTTAATGTACATACAAGAAATTTAGAATCTTTTGCAAGGAACTTTCTGTATAGATTTTATAGAAAATACATAGGCATTTACACTGCAAAGTTTTAACGTAGCTGCAACTACCTTTTTGGGTTGAAACTATTTGCAACCCCAAGGTTGAACAATCCTTCCTTTTTAAAAAGTCGATGTACCAATCTCTGTTTAGGGTAGTAAAACCTACCTCACTCCACACGATACGACCCTTCATATAGTGGGATGCAAATGCCCGCAGTGGTTTATACAAATACTTTAAAGTGATTTGGAATGTCCGTATCACAAGTTATCAGTAAATGCCTGTAAGGTTGTTAAAAATACTTTATAGTAATTTATATGTACCCCTACATGAGGTCATTGCAAATTCCTTAAAAAGTGTATTATTTATTATTAGGATTCAGGAAAAATAATACATTATACATAATAATAAAAGATTTATTTGCGTAAACAAAATATACATAAATAAAATAAGATAAGGTATATTGTAAGTAACATAATATGTTTTATCTCTGAGGTGACTCCTGGTAAATGCCCACACGGTACGAATATGTCAGCATCATTAACGACATCTGTGAACAAAGCAGATTAGCACATCCAGCAATGGATAATATACCATGATGATATATTTATTTTATTTATAAATAAATAAAGTATGTATTCAAAAAAAGGTCACGTTCACTGGCTATTGCTCCAATTCTTGCAGGTCCTCGAGGAATATCTTCACTTTTTTGGATCCTCTTATAGCAGATACAACTAAATTAGTATTGTTGTGTCTAATAAATATTTGCGAACAAAAGAGTTATTTATTAACGTTTCATTCAAAATATTCGCTAGTTTTTAAATGTTTATTTTCTTGTAATTAAATAATAATATTATTTTATTAACAGGAAAATAATCATAGTAAATGATAATCCAATAAAAATATCTTTGAAAGTATGTAAATAAAAAGAAAATGAAACAACATAAAGAAAATTACCTTTAAAGTTCTGATTTTTATACATCGAACATGGCTTGTGAAGATACACGTTTGTCTACAATACTACAATCGGCACATCTTTATTTTTTGTAGGAAATACTGTGATAACAAATCTACATGTATGTTATGTTGTATCCATATTTTTTATGATAGGAACTGTATCTTAAATTGAACGTAGAATATTCAGCTCGAATCAACCCTAAAGGTCTAAACATGTTACAAAGGTAGTAGCATCTACCTAATATACCTACAGTGCAACACAGATGCCTGTAAGCGAATTGAATCTGCCCTACCAAAATTTCCTACCTTTTTCTTACTATGTTTCGACCTTCCTACCCTAAATAAACTTTAAGGAAGATTCAACAACTCAATTGGAGATTCATCTTCCCTGTTTCTACCCCAAAACTTTACAGTGTACGAAAATTCCACCGGTAGATATCGCATCTACCGACTGTATTCGAAAACACGAGTGGTATAAAGTTACCGTGTTCGAAAATTGTACAATATCTACCAGATCCATCTACCGGATTCATGAAGAATCTAATCTCAAAAAAAGGTAGTGATGCAAAGCGAAGTGTACGCGTTAAAATTGGAAATGTGTACAAAGTATGACTCTGCTCAGTTTGTTAAATACATCAAATTTCTAACCTGTTTCAAATTTTCTATTTTTTTTTAATAGATTATGGATCTACCCTGTTGACCACTTGCATTCTTAAAATATCGATTCCGGTAGCTATAACCTGATAAACAGCTGTTTACCGGTAACAGTTCACAGGTAGAATTTTCGTAAATTCCTCATATAACTGACGGAAGGTAAAGTGCTGGCCATATCTGATTTTTTTTTCATACAAAGATCCATTTCGCTGATTTTTTTTAAATATATCATCACGGCATATTACCCATTGCTGGCTGTGCCAATCTGCTTTCTATGCAGATATTGGTAATGATGACATATTAATTAAAAAGTTGTAAAATGAGTAGGTACTACTACTTACACAAAATATTGTCTTGTATCCACTGTTTTCCCAAGTAGCGGTGTTTCTTTATAATAATGCTAAATGCTAACGTCATTCTGCGGCACCATTGTACATCACATACCCTTTCAAAACTGCAAACCACACAATTTTGTTTTTACCTCCCGTCACCTTTAGTTGAGGAAGGTATTGTCTTTGGTCAAAAAATTTGGTGGTGTTTTTAATCAATAAGCACGTTTTAGAGTCCTTAGAATATGATTTTACTATTTTTACGATGATTGCGTATGGGGGGGGGGGGGTTACGGTTACGCCCCGTGCGTGCTTGCGTGCGAGTAGACTTTGGTTTTCAGTTTTTTTTTCAAAAAAAAAACAATGTTAAATTACATTTTTTCACATTTAATGTTATTATAAATATTAAAGGATAATTTATTCTCTATAAGATTTGACTGCATTTTATACTTCATATTAAATGGATATAGAGTTAAAAATTATAAAGAAATTAAATTTCATAATTTAGCCAGCTATGCTATAACTATGGAAACATCTATTATAATAAGAAAATTCTGATTGAAAGATGTCAGTGCAATTGACAGAGTATGTTTGTGTTATAATTTTACTGGAAATATAGGATCTTTTGCTAGAAACTTTTTGTATGGAATTTGTTTAAACATATACAACTGCCGGCAGGTAGTGTAGAAGAAATAGAATCTTTTGCAAGGAACTTTCTGTAGGATATTTGTACCAAATATATGGAACTGACGGAAAATAATGTGTTAGCCACATCAGATTTTTTTTATTTCTAAATACAAAATATTCTCACATTTTAATAATATATTAAAACATAAGTTACAGAAGGCAGCGTATTCTAGCACGAGTTACAAATTCGCTAACGAGCGCGCAGCGGCGAGTGGGCGAACGAACGACCGCTTGAATTGCCTTCTGTAACATGTGGTTTATACTATTTTCTCTGTTAAGGCTTTCATTTACATTATTTATTTATAAAAATTTCTATTAAGGGAAATTTTTGGTTGAATTATTAGGTTAATGACAGTGATTCGAGTTTTTTATTCTGTCCGCTGCCTATATATTTATTGTATATATTGCAATCATGCCAATCTCAAATAATAAAATAACATCAAAAATCTTGTAAGATTGAAGATCCTTGCAACATCAATATGCGTGCTAGAATGTAACATTCTAACTCCGAATCAGATAAAATATGTTATGAGGTGCTTTTTTTAAAATTCTATTTCGCATACAATTTGTGACTGCATGCTTATCTTTAATAAGTGGAACTTACTATTCATGGTATTTATTTATAAATAATTTATTAATAATTAACATTATAATAGTTAAGATATTTTTAATTAACATAACCAAATTTGCTTTGTTGTCAAGAAGAAGTTAGCGAAGGACAAATTTAAAGTAAAGTAAATGCATCATTCATTTACTTTTCAAAGTCAGGTGAAAGCGAGGGTTAAAGTAAATTTTTCTTGTATCTGTAAAGGTGCATTCACAAATTAAAATTTTGTTTAGATTTATGGTCTATACTTTAGATTTAAAGACTTTGGCCGCATATTATGCAATGACTCCATTCACACTTCAGAATTTAGGATCTCTAAATCCAAATCATAAAGCTAAACATTGCAAGGTCCAAACTTTATGTTTACGATTTAGATTGACGTCACAAACTTCACCAATGAGAACGAGTCTGAAATGATATAGATATATACACCCATCTTTACTTAGTATCCCCTTGGCGGCTTTTTAAACAAATGCGAGAAGAACATGGAGACTGTCATAACTTAAATGCTGAAATATAACCAATAATGCCAAGCGAATGATAGTTTCACGACGCACTGCTCTACCAATATAATAGTTTTGTTTTTGAAGCATTTGCACATATCAAAACTAATTTTCAGGTAATTTAAACTTACATTTATGAATGACTTACTTAAACCTAAACAAAAACCATAAACCTAATTTTAATTTGTCAATACACCTTAAACGTGCACATAGGTAAACTTTCTTACACAATTTATTCATTTCATACTAGGTTAACAAAGTTTCAATTTTTATAGCCAAATATGGAACTAATTTTATTAATAACGGTGTGTATAACTAAATAAATACAAATGCTAAAATATTTAGATTTCGCTATGTATTGCTGGGTGATAAGTGTTTAGCATACATTTAAATAAAAAGAGTAAAAACATCAATGAGAAAGATGTAGTTCTCGTTATTGTATTGAGATAGACGTTGCATGTTGAAAAAATTTAGGAGCAAAACATAAAAATGATATTTTAGAGTCCCATGAATTTAAATGTTTGAATTATTGAAAAAAGATACAGTTTTTGGAATACGGAAATAAAAATGGCTAAAATTTGTAATATCCTAAAAAAATTGTAAACTAGGTATTTACAAAAAACATATCGAAAATATGTCAGAGTCAAAATATTGGTATTTCAAAGTAGAAAAGAAATTTAATTAATGATGAAAACAAACAATTATATCAGTAAAATACAGAAACCTCCAATTAGTACGACTTTCCATAATCCTCTTATAAATAAAGTTCACAAATTAATTTAGTCTCCAATTAATTAGAACAAAAAATCCGAACTGTCAGTTTGTAAAACCAACAATCTGTGATTTCCTGATCTTACCAACCAATTGTCCTTGAACCACAATCCTGTTAATAGACAGCTGAGCAGAAGTTGTGTGTTGCTTCCAAGAAACACGTAGCCTAGTTTCTTATTTCATTTCTCCCGTCGATTCCGGGTTAGAGAATAACAGAAAAGGCGATTAATCATTAATGGCATGTGTACCTGCTCTTGTGGACAAACTATTGATGCTTCCAATGTCATTCGAGCTGTTGATTGGAGGTTTAACGCTGGAGAATGTGAAAATCGGAATTAATCTTCATTGAAATAATAGACCTGTGGGGAAAGCGATTGGAATACGGATATTGATTGTTATTAAAAAGGAGATAAATGAGTTTTTTTTTTGAATAAATCGTCTTTTTAGACGGCTTTAGGACAATAATTTCCAGGACAGAAACGCTCCTGGAATGAACCTCCCCGTCAATAACATTCCGGGTAATAACCTCCTTAATTAAAATGATTTAGAATAATAATACTGGATTAGTTTCAAATTTTTATCTTTATTTCTTTCAATACGTACTTCAGTTTATGACGCCATCATCTTGAAACATACAACCGAATGAATGGTTAAACATTGAGTTATTTATTATTACTAATTTTTGTTATAATAGTGGTAAAATAGGTGTAAATGTAAAGTATTATTATTCTCTTTTTAATTAATCTAAAATATTCCAACGAGAACCGACAGTGGACTCCATCAACATTAATTATGTCTTGTTTAAATAAACACCCGTATAATTAGCGATGTTATTCGATTTAAGATGGAATTATAGTTACCTGCTGTCCGTTGTGTCGGCTGGCAGCCTGATCTTTGCACTGGGTATAGGTAGCACAATAATTATTATGAACAATTTAGAAAGAATTATAGGTTTATTATTAACAAGTAGATAAATAAAAAGAATTTACAATGATTATTTTTTGACGTTTCTTAAAACCAATGAAATGCTTCAATGTATGTCACATGTCTGCGTTTTAACCAATAGGGTATTCTCTCATATTTTTTTAATTTATTTTTCTTATAGAACAGTTGTATCTAAGAGTACCTGTAATTAGTGATTTTTGACTTTTTGCTATTGTTATTACGTACCTATTGTATATATTAGTTCGACACGAATAAATAAATAAATAATAAGAGTACCTGTGAAAATCCGAGTTAAGAAGTCTTTTTAATAAGCGAGATATTTATTTTTAAAATTTGATTATGTTGTGTCACGTGATAGTGACGTACTAGTTGTACAGTACCAGCGGTGTACTATAAGTAGTTCATGCGGCGTCTTATCACATTCGAACATGGAGTAGGGATTTCAACTGGTCTCCCATTGGAAGGTCATCTAGTACATCAGCAAAATTTAAATGATTTATATCTTTATATTATATATATATATATATATATATATATATATATATATATATATATATATATATATATATATATATATATATATATTTATTTATTTATTAACAATTAATTTATAATATGATTTTTTGTTTTTCCCCTGTTTACCTATCAATACTAATATATTTAATAAATTTTTAATATTGGTACTCCTCAGAGAATACCCTATCCTGTCACTATTATATTGAGAATAAAGCTCGAGTGATTATTGCCGATAATAATCTCTGTAGCTTTTATTTTTGTTGACATATGTCAGATAGCTATCAATACATAAGTAAAATGAGTGAAAAAGACCGATTTAGTGCCGTTTCTGAAAATGAAATTGAATCAAAAAATTATAGAAACCACTTCTAGAAGTACCATAAGTAGTAACTATAAATATAATTCCTGATTATTTATATTTATTTTGCCTTGTCAAAGCTGTGTTTTTGTTGTCAAAACAGACTGGCCAACTGCGCTATGTAAATAAATGAAGCTAGTAAATTACGACAGTACGAGTAGATGGCATTACAATAGCATAAAACTCTGGTTCCGTTGATTGAAACAAATTTGTGGATCAAAAAATAATCTAATTAAATATAATTCGAGAGTTCGATAAATTAGAAAATAATTCTCCAGTTCCTTTCTCAAATTTGTTGCCATTTGGCAATAGCCACTGAAGCCCTACGGGCTTTCTTGACTATTACCTGGCAATAAGTTTTCTACAAATCTGTCAAATTATTTTATTCTCACTCTCTTTATATTATATTATATTATTACTGAAAAATATAAATTCAAAATAAGTATCCATTTGCTAGACTCTGAACGGTTAGACTGAGACCCACAGCTGAGAAGGAAAACATACGAGAAGCAAGGTTAGGTGGTGGTGATATGGCCGTGTGAAGACCAGCAATGAATACACCGTGACTAAAACAACATTGCATTTTACTTTACCAGGACGAGGGCCACCCGGGCAACTAAATAGACCATGGTTTAACGAATAAACGTTAATTGCTGTAGAAGATTCTGGAATAAACTGATAATAATATTATCAGGTTGGCAGCTAAAATGTCTTCATGACCGCACCATATTATCATTGCAATCAGCGCCATCATCGGAATTTTATGTTCTTTTTTTTCTTCTTTTCGTGTCTGAAACACCATTATATCAAACAGCTCCAAAATTCAGCTACGTGAATCTCTTTCTCATTTGCATCTAGAAGGTCTTCCTGTGGGTAGGGCTCATCCATCAGGGTACTGTATCTCAGTAGGTGGTCTTCATTAACCCGTAGCCGCATTTTTGGTCACCCTCAATGTATCAAAATATTATACTTGCATCTTGTTCAACCTGTTCTAAGGCGATTTAGTGACTTCAATGTCAGATAGGAGAGCTGAAATCAAGCAGAAAGTTCTTTTTTATGTTCCATCAGTGTATGTGGCATTTTTTCTTTCCATAGCTGTACTCTTTGGTTTTCAGGACAGGCAATAAGTAATTCTGCTATTTTTCTAAAGCATTTTATAGATTTAAGTGGAACGAATTTTAAGATGAGAACTCGGTATGTATACGGATTTGAAGCGTATGTGGAAGCCCCGTGAAGACGGTAGAAGGGGTGCTTCTCTTTCCATATTCCTCGTGTTTGAGCTGAACGGAATTGGTGAGTAGGAGGCTCTCTATCAAATTATTAATTAAGTGCAACAATGTTTTACTTATGCGAAATCTATTATTAGCTATGCTAGGCACTCTCTATAAGTTACATGTAGAGAATATAAGCATTTACCTACATTATAGATAATTATCTTGAAAGCAGATGGCATTCTTGTTCCATGATTAGCAATGGAGTAATTCGAATTCCTCCTTGTGTATAATTCTATTTATATCTGTTTTCCATTAAATGCTCACAATCCATTTTGCCAAGATTCTGTTCCTTGGTTCATCGATCTTGTAGAACATTTGTACTTGCGAAACAAGGCTATTAGACTGCATGAAAATTAGTTCACAAATTATCTGAGATTCACTTAGTTTTGGAACATATCCGAAGTATGTTTGAACTAATATAAATCAGTATTAATAGCTAGAAACCACGAGGGGACAAAGTAAAACATACGAGTAGAACAGCATACGAGAAATACATCTAAGCTTCGGTACTCCTTTGGCTTTGCTTGCTTCATTCTTGTTTAGTATATTTTACCTAAACTCAAAGGATTTGCATAAAATGATTAAACGCTTTTGTACTATAAAATTATAAACAAACCTCATAGCACACTAGCTACAAATTGCCGAAGGCGAACCGGGACTTTTATTTTTATAGGGTTTTCTAGTGATCGGCCTCTTTACTCTTAATCAGTAATGATTAAGTTGTGACTAAAATAACAACTTTATTTGTTTTTCTAATAAGAGGAATGAATAGTAGCCAGGACAATTAGTTACGGTGACTAAAATTTTGAGTAAATACTACTAGTCTATATGTTTTCATATTAAGCAGATAGTGTTGCCAATGCGTAAGGCCTTATAAAAATGACTTAGAGCCACTTTTACAATCATTGGATAAACCTCGGATAAACCTCAGATAGAATAAATACCAGTATTTCTTATCCCATGAAAATCTGTCGTATAAACCTTTGATAACTTTTACTTAGGTTCTTATGGATACCACGTAAACACAAACGATGTTTAAGGCGATTTCGGGCGACAACCGTTCACTTGCGGTATGTTGCGTTCAGGTGCGTTCACACATTCGGGCGCTAGGAACAACATACCCGGTATGCTTGGATCAGTGCTCACAGCTGAACGGGTTTGCTAGTCGGGTCAGCTCTCTGTTCACTATTTCTATCTCTTTTTATCATGTATTTTTTTGAAATGTCAAAAGTCAAAACAGTTGGAGTTGTGGTCTTATGTTAAACAGAGTGACATTTTTTTCGTTGACTCTTTTTTGGACAAATATGGAAAAAAAATATCTTTCTCCGTTAATGCATTTTAATTGTCAGACACTATTTTTGACAGTATTAAATGTCGCAGAATATACATAACCTCCAAGCATGGTGTCAACAAGTGAACCATTGATTTTTGGCGCCCCCACTGACCATAGCATACCGCAAGTGACCGTAACTGATCCTAAGATGTGAACGGGTATGTCGCCCGAAATCGCCTTTAGTTATTCATACGTTTGACAGATGTCAATCAAGTATTTCATTATCACTGTCAGAATAAAAAATAACAATTATATCATCTAACATCGTAAAAAATGCAAATTAGAATGCAGAAATAATAACAATATTGAGGAAAAATAGTCTAACAAGAAGATAATTTTATTGTGCCAATACCAACCTAAAGTAATTTAACGTAATTCCTGGTATAATTATCTGACAGATAAAAATGCATTCTAAAAGACAGTCTTGTTTATCGAAAGTATAATTGCTAGGATAAAGTTTTACCTCCGATAGCTATACCATAGTTTATCCATCAATTGTAAAAGTGGGCCTAATACATGAAAGTCTTCTAATAATAATTATTCCTATAAGGGCCACTTTTACAATCATTAGATAAACCTCGTATCACGCTATACCAGGTATAAAATTAAAAATTGTATTTTACAAATATCGGTTAAACCTCAGATAGAATAAACACCAGTATTTCTTATCCCATGGAAATCGGTCGTATAAACCTTGGATAACTTTATCCCTCGTTCTTATGGATACCACGTAAACACAAACGATGTGTTATTCATACGTTTGACAGATGTCAATCAAGTATTTCATAATCACTGTCAGAATCAAAAATATCATTTATATCATATACCATCGTGAAAAATCCAAATTAGAAGGTAGAAATAATAAAAATATTGAAGAAAAATAGTCTAACAATGCATTGTAAAAGACAGTCTTGTTTATCGAAGGTATAAGTACTAGGATAAAGTTATACCTCCGATAGCTATACCATAGTTTATCCTTCAATTGTAAAAGTCGGCCTTAGTAGCTTGTTCCAGCCAGAGCTAGGCAATACTTGCACGAAAAGTACTCTATTAGGCTTGCAAGTACTTCAAGTACTGTACTGCAAATTTTTTGGCATAAATAAATTAATTCTGATCTGCATACTGCATATATAATGTTTATATTACCTAATTTCAGTGCTTGGACTTTTACCGTATCGCCTGGTGAACGCATGACGTAAAAATGACGTCACTCTAATATTTCGGAACTACTTCTCATATCGCCTGGCGATCACATGACGTTAATGTTGCGTCCCAGCGAGGAAATCTTGTTTTAAATATCTCAATAAATATCGCATATTGAATTTTTAACCTTAAGAATAGAACGTTGCACAATATAGAACTTATAATAGTCAGGAGTCAGTAATTGGCCAATTGTCTACACCGATTTACGGTGTATAAGGTTTATTTGTCAAATAAATAGTTTTAAATCGGATAGGTTAATTTTGTGATTTATATATTTTAGTTATATTACTAAAAGTATTATTTATTACTACGAGTGAGTGTGTGTACATATTTTAAAAATATACCTCTAATATATTTCACCTTATTGCTTTTTATCATTTTCAACCGGTCGCCGACGGCAGTGCTATCTTCCATTTTCCATTCTTACGGTGGAACAAGGTAATGTGTTTGCTTTAATCTGGGCTAAAAGTAATCTAGAGAGTCTGAATATATCTCTTATTACAAAAAACAAAAGCTTAATTTAAACAATCAAAAAAAGCAAACCGATAAAACCGAAGTAAAAACAAGACAGAAGACTGAAAGAGCTGTAGCCCTAGTATGTATTTTGATATTCAATTAATGCAACCTTCTGAACCTGAACTTGCCGCCCTTTGGCAATGACTAATGTTAAACATTTGTTTTTGTGTATTGTTTATGTTATTGTTTATATTATTATTTGTTAAAAATTGTTCGTTACTAATATAAACAATAATATGTAAACAATAAATACAGAAAAATAAATGTTTAACAGTGGCCATTGCCAAAGGGCGACAAATTAAAAAATAATTACATATTAAAATATAAGATACGAGTAGGTACATATTACCGATTACAGCTCTCGTCAGTCTTGTGTGGTTGTCGGGTATAAGGCATTGATTCTTAACCGAGAGCTACGAAAAATTTATTGAAGGTTTTTTTTTAATTGTTCCTATCCCGCCGTAACCTGATTATCAGTTCAATTATCAATATTATCAATTACTGAGACTGAGATTAAAATCATATAAATCAGTCTGTTCGTTTCGCTACTACGCGTTTACGGTTTACTACCGCGTCCGTACACTTTATACGGACAGGCAGTAAGCCGTGGACGTGATTTTTTGAACCAAAATTAGATACGCGTACCTTTCACTTAATTTTTATAAGTACTCATACTACAGAAATCTCAGCAATAATACTTATTTAAATAAAACAATTTCGCTTAAAATTTAATAGTTAATTTTACGGAGTGTACCTACTTTTGTGCAAAATTATTATTTATGTAGTTATATCAAAAATAAAACAAAATGGTTTATGTATGTATAGGAAAAAAATTTAATTAAAATTATATGTATCTGCACTTAACTTCCTCTACTTCAATTTGCATATATAATAATTATTTTTTGAGTGTGTTTGTATCCGACGCAAGTCCAATAAATGTGAAATATTTCAAACGTAAATTGTTTTAACATGAATTTGAATTGTTAAAAGTATTTAAAAATTCCAATTCTGAAGTAGTGTTTTAGAGTTTACAATAACATCCGCGTATTCAATTTCATATATTAAAAAGAGATAAAATTTGATGTTTTCCGACCCGAAATACTCTAGATAATATCTAGATACTTATATTATTTTTCCTACAACCGTGCGTGAAAAGTAGTTTGCACGCAATCTTTACAGTGTGTAAAGGGTCACTTTTCAAGCACTAGGCGTTGCTGGGCAATATTAAAATTCGGTTAATTTTATTAAGAAATATTAGTATATACTGTAAATGAAACAAAAGTAATATTTTTTAACAGATTGAGTAGTAATTTCATTTTTAAGATGATTAACATTTTTTTGACATTTATTCTAACCTAACCCAATTTTTAATATTTATATTAAATGTACAATTTGTACAATTATAGAAGACTTATCCACAATCTTTGAGATTCTTCCAAGTGTTTAAGTTACATTTTGTACAGTATTATGAGAAACACCCCTAACAATATTTGAAGATGCTGCATGCCTGTACACTTAGTATTATGAGAAACATCACTAATATTTCGGTTGTAGGAAAAATGTTGTATGCAACACGTGTGTAAAATAGTGTTTTTTGTTTTACCAAAATCTCGATATGCGATTTTTAGCACGATCCTTATACTTCCCTTACCAAGGGTAGCGAGAGATAAAAAAGCTGATCGTGCAAAAAGAAATAACATGCGCAGCGAACGAATTAAGGGAAAATCTTGTATAAATGAATTGATTTATCCTTATTAATATTTTGTAAACCTGCCACACATTTAAATTTTAAACCATAGAGAAATATTTTATTACATTATTAATCAAAAGCACAAATTAATCCTTTGAAAAAACAAACGTTCCAAGCATATACACATATCCTTTTGATAATTTTAGCAGCTTAATTAATACTCCGCACCTTTGGAGCTTCTACTCACTCTTCTATTTATTTTATCTAACAAAAGTATTAAACAAATATAATTACGCGTTAAATAGCAATTTAATTGCTAGTGAAAAACATTTCTAATTAATCACCCTATATCCTCCATCCAATTATCCTTCACGGGAATCCTGACAGAGGTGGCTCCACCTGTGTGCGAGATGGACAAATACGTGCTGTAAATTGGAGCACGTATTACAAAGTGATTTGAGAACGCGGGCTTTCATCTCCGGCTTTTCACGATTTTCTAAATGACAATAGAGAGTGGAATGGACTAACAACACTAACAATTCGGACACTAACTAACCAGGCAGGTTCAAACAATGTTGTTTTATTATTGTACGTGATAACAAACAAATACATGGTTGTTTAGCAACAAGGAAAACAAGATATCAGATTTTATGGAAATGATTTCTTCCATCTGATCGGTTAAAAGGCACACCGAATTCATAATAGCGAAAATATTGCCAGCTGTTAGGTGTCAGTTGTCAAATAAATTCAACAAAAAATTTTATGTATGAAAAGTGTTTGGTTTAACGATTTTATAAAAAAGTGTGGCATGAGCAATAGCACAAAATTTTAATCAGTATTATTGCTTGAGTTTGGCACATAACATCTGTCATAAAGTTTTAATTATTATTGAATTTAGTAATTTATTTATCAGTAAATATGTATACATTTATTATCGCAGAAAAAACTCAATGAAAGAATAATAACAAATAAATATCAATTAATAAACTTTTTCTATCAAAGTCAAACAATACGACTATTTGACTTATATGTTTTGTCTTGCATGGCACTCTGTAAAAAGGATATTTTATTTTTCGTTTATCTCATGACAAGAACTTACTAGGGTTAGTTTCATGCAGTATTTAATTCTGAATATTTTTGTATTTACACTTTAGTTCTAAAATAACAGCGTAGAATTTACAGCCATATGAAAATTTTACCATTGAATTTCCTATGGTCCATAAAAAAGTAGACTCCCGGTATATACACAAAGGGCTGTAGATTTTTCCTATTTCAACAACATGGCTTAAATTTTAAGTGACCATTAAACAAAAATATGCAAATCGAAATTGTGACAGCAGTCCATAATAAGTTATTTGACATTTTATTTCGATGCAATAGTGTCAATTTACGGAACGTATAAAATTTAAGTTACATAGGTGCAACTGACCATTAATCTCAAAAAGATTTAAGTACCGAGTTATGTTTTAACGTTATTGAACAAAAAATATATTGCACAAAACAATAACAATAGCTGCAACATCTTTTATATTTTTATTCATTTTGTTTAAAATGCTGAACACCTACGACCCGTCATTGTAGAATCAAAATATTTTTGTAGGTACTTGTTTTTGTTCACCTATAGGTACAACCGTTTGTCTTTATAATTAGTTTTTGACTTAACATTTCAACCACATCAGAGTTATATAAAACTTACCATTAGGCCAAGCTCAGAATGTTTACATGTCAAAATTTTATATTTTATCATTAGTATATTTTATTTTGAAACAGGTTGGAATTGTGTCTCCGCGGAGTTTGTCCTACGCTTCGCTCTTCAGCCCCTCATAATTCCTTCCAATATTGCCACCTCGGCCTATTACAATTTTATTCAATGTTATAAGACGTACATATTACATTCCTTGTCTATATTGTCTAGTTAGCCTCCTGGTAAGTCAAAGTTCACAGTTGCTTTCACTCAGTTTCTGTTATAATTTATATATGAAACAACAATAACATATTTGATTAAGGGACGCTTTTACAATCATTAGATAAACCTCGCATAACGCTATACCAGGTATAAAATAGGAAATTGTATTTTACAAACCTCGGATAAACCTCAGATAGAATAAACACCAGTATTTCTTATCCCATGGAAATCGGTTGTATGAACATCGGATAACTTTATCCCTAGTTCTTATGGTTACAATACAAACGATGTGTTGTTATTCATACGTTTGACAGATGTCAATAAAGTATTTCATCATCACTCTCAGTATCAAAAACATCGTTTATATCATCTAACATCGTAAAAAATGCTAATTAGAAGGCAGAAATAATAACAATATTGAAGAAAAATAGTCTAACAAGAAGATAATTTTATTGTATGAATGCCAACCTAAAGTGATTTAACGTAATTCCTAGTATAACTATCTGATAGATAAATGCATTGTAAAAGACAGTCTTGTTCATCGAAGGTATAGTTGCTAGGATAAAGCTATACCTCCAATAGCTATACCGTAGTTTATCCATCAATTGTAAAAGTGGCCATAAGTTGACTCATTTAAGCGTAAATTTCGTCTACCAACTTACAATTTATTGATGTTTCAATTTTGACTTTATGAAAGTGACACATTGCACGGTCTGTTTCAATATTTCAATCCCGTATGGAAAACTTTGCTTGCTAATTATGGCGACAATAACCCAGCGTTGCAAATAAAACGCAGAGATAGAAAACCGATGCCGCAGCCAATGTTGATATTGATTCGCCATTAGTGCAGGGTCATTAACGTATACATTTCGATTTTCTATGCCACGCGATGCTTTTTCATCATCAGTTACACTCCCGACTCTAATTGGTTCTTTAGATATACAATAATAATGAAAGTTATGATTAATTTTTAGAATCGTTTATGAGTAATTGAAATAGACAGATGAAAATAATATTAATAGGTTTTTGTATACCTTTATTGCTTTATTGGTTGTTTAGCTTTTATATTGGAGTTGTGTTTTTGCAATAGACAATTTTTCGCAAGCTTTTATTTATATTCTCTGATAGGGTCAATTTTTGCAATCCAATTTTTATACACATCCACAATATTTTAAGTTAATTAAATTAATTCATTTCTTTCATGGACATAATTATTATTTTTTTCTTTAATTTAATATTTTTTAATTTAAGATGCTCAATACAAAAAAAAAACCTGTTAAAAATACTTATAACCGAAATAAATTAAAAACGAATTTTTAAACTCTTTCTGAAAATAATGGATAAGCCCATTTTTACCTCCTGCTACCCTTGGTAAGGGAGGTACAGGGATCGTGCTAAAAATCGCATATCGAGATTTTGGTAAATGACCACGTTTTAAGGTCCCTAAAATCCAATTTTAACATTTTCACGATGATGTCTGTGTGTATATGTGTGTAGATCCTCCACTCAAATACTATCATTCAGAAAATTTTGAAACCTTGTATTTCAATTTTTTTCTGTAATGGAAAGAGCCCATTAGATTTTGGTGAAAATCGGATAACCGAAAATGCCACTTTATTAGAAGCTCAAAATAGCTTTTCTTCGAAAAATACCTTTAAATGTTATTTTTTCGAGATTAATGTTATTATAAAAATTAAAGATTATTAAATTTTCTATAGACTTGCATTAATACTTTTTCTATATATTTTATGGATAAATTTATAAAATTATCTATAATTTAAATCTCAGAGCCTATGCTTTAAACAAACAAAACGCTGTTATTCAAATGTATGTACCTGACATAAATGTCACTATCAAAGAACTAATCATTTCAAAATAATATTAGTAACGTTTTAAAAAGAAAAAAATAAATACAACAATAGAAAAGGAATTCAATATGTAGGTATGTATTTAGATTAATAAAAATTAACGATACACAAAAATGTTTACGTTAATCCTCATAGGTAAGTGAATTCTATTCTATGTCGGTATTTAAAATTTAATCTTCATTTTGTTATAGTTCCGGTGGCTCAATAGTTAGAGCAACGCCTTATGTCATGAGTGCCCTCGGGGCTCTGGGTTCGATTCCCACTAAGGCATGGATGTGTGAGAATGTGGACCCACTCTGTAATTGGGATATAATCCTGAGAGGGGTTTAAAAAAAGGTAGTTACTTGGACTAGATTAGACTAAAAATAAGGATTAACTTAATCTTTTTTGCAACTCGGGTTGGAAATGGCGGGATTTATTGTTTTGGCCACACCAGATTTTTTGTTTTTAGTCTATTGAAAATGAATGGTGAAAATAGTGACAGTAAAAATAAGGGGATAAATTATTTGGTTAGTTTTACTCATGACAGGCATGTTCATATTGAAATAGTTTGGTGATCACAATTTAGTGAGAATTTATCACTAAATCACTGATAAATTAGATATTTTAGAGGCAAACTAGATTACTTAGTAACTAATCACCTTTTCTGGTGATCGTAAATGACTAAACAGATGTTCGTATTAAAATAATTTGGTGATAAAAATTTGGAGATAAATTAGTTATTTTGACGAGATATTAGATTATTTAAAAATAAAAAATGGAACAATATGGTTATTTATGCTACAAGACAGGTCCAGTGGTAGCAATTTAGTCCGAGACTGGTCAACGATATTTAACTCTTGAGTTTGCGTACCAGCTAGGTTGTGCGTCTACGCATAATCTATGATAGATTACATACATGCGTAAAGAAAGCGTAAATAATGTAAAGAATGATGTAAAATGTAGACAATGTGTAGACAATATAAACTATGTAAACTTTGTATAATTTGCACATGCGCACTAGAGATTTAGCGAAAAACATCTGATTTCTTACTTAACCTGAAACTAATGAAAGTTGCCATATCGAGAACTATAAGAGCTACAAAGACGGTCAAATATACAAACAATTTCTATTTCACATGACAATTTTAAGGTAAAGGACCAGTGGTTTTCAAAATACGAGACATAATTTTTTAATTTTAAATGAGAACATGTATTTTTTATTTGCTCATTCGTTAGAGAATTTAATTCTGAATTCAGTGATATAATATTTTTGTTCCCTTACATAACGATTTTTTTTTTTTTGAGGAAAATGCATATAAAGTATTACAATAATTTGATTAAAATATAGCTATAATAAGAGTGTCATGAATAGAAAAAACGAATACATGTTAATTATTTCACATAGAATTAGAATGCCATAAAAGAAATGCTTGGATATTTTGTTTGCGTTGACATTTATAGTCCAGTCAAGTTATACAAAGTGCCTCCATACTGCATTTTGTGATCCAAGCAAGCCGTTTGGTTCACATATTCATATTACTAGGGCCTTGCCCTAGCGATTAAGAGATATAGCCACTCGGAAATGCCCCGCAGGTACGAGTTATTGCGAGTTGTAAACCTCATTGGCGCGGTTTTCTTAAAAGCGCGGTGTTGCGCAAACTAATGGATGTACAGAGCTGATTTTATTTTTATATTAATTTTAAAAATGAGATCTTTTATTCTACAGACCATAAAAGAAGTTAGGTTAAGTATAACGTATCCATTTTGTCCTTGAATATAGCACATTTTTGTTTTTTGGAGAAAATTTTAGCATCCTTGGCCGATTTCGCGAGAACGCTACGTTATACCGTAAAATAATCCTAATAAAAATTATGGCGCGTTCAAAGAACTATCGATACAGAGCTCACCGGCATATCTGGGACTATTAGAGGTCCTTCGTCTCGGAAGTTTCTAAAGGGATGCATAAGTGTACCGAGCTTCCTTGCGCGAGAGAGACCATTGTTACATCAATTGGAGCAAGCCGTTTAGTTTGTATGTTGGTGGGACAATACTGTACCCATTAAGGAGTGTAGCCACTCATTGTCATTTTCACTAATTGTAGCGTCATTGTCTACGCGTAGACAATGACGTATTTTACATAGCATGGATTGCAGGCACAAACCTGCGTATCAGATTTTTTCACTCACTCACTTTATATTTGTTCATTTTTACTGACATAAATGTCTACAAATACCGTTAAAAATTGATGATATATTGAAACAAAGAATCTTAATATACCATGGAAAATTTAAAAAGAAAAACGCTGTCATCCGTAACGTGGCACCGGTCAATGGTAATCTTAAAATGGGAATATTTATGAAATGAGGACAATTTGAAAGACCTTAAACTCATAGTCATAATTCAAGAATGAGCAATATTTCATACAAGTTTAAAATATTTAAATATTGGTATTTTATAAAATAGAGACTGGCGGCTGTTGTTTAGGGATGTAAAGAAGGAACTTGCGTCCAGTCGTTCACGATAAAATAAACCCTACAAACAACGTCTTAATATCCTACTTATGATATCAGGAGTGGGAATAGTAATTTACGTAACGTAACAAGACCTGAAAGTGATACTTTACTGGGTCAGCAAGCATTTTTAATATGTTAATACATTGAAAAAAAATTATAGTGATAGCATATAAACATAAAAAAATATTTCAATGTCGTTTATCTCTAAAAATCTGTTTCTCTTCCAATTGTAACGAATTTAATTAAACACGTGGGCAAATAAGCTTTCGGGCATAATTGGATTGTAAGTTCAGGGTGCGAGTTGGAAGTGCGTCATTCGACCTGGACCTAAACGCCACGTCATTCGATAAAAATTCCTGTCACGTCACAAGAATCTAATCACTCGCCGGGATTCCGATGCCGCGATGCCAGAAATGACGGCTCTGTCACGCATTTTAAACTCGCCAGTAATTGAATCCGAAGGACCCAAGGTCTCCAAAGGACGTAATGGGTGGCAATGAACGATAAGCTATTTGGCTTATGTGAAGCAATATATGGTGTTACACATGCTAAATATGTGACATACAAGTAATGTACACAATAGAAAATTACATGAATAGAATGACAAGTTCGTGGCTTGATATTCATATAAATGGTACTAATTCGTTTGTTTATTTTGGGTCTAATAATTAAACACAAGTTTATAAGCGCACTGTTTGACACAATGTATAAAGGTATAGGCGGTGTGCACGAAAGTAGTGAGCGCCTGCAGCGGACAAAAATGACAACGGTGGTTGCTCATTGAAACATATCAAGGTTATATTTAATGTTAGAATAATTTTGCAATTTCTATTTTATAAAATATTTGCAATGAATGCCACATGAAATATTATGTGATGCAGTGAGGATATAATAATTTTTACAAAATTACCGATTTAAGTATCAAATTTTATACATTTCCTAGAAGATTATATGACGGATAGATGCCTAAGAAAATAACTTTTCGACAGATGTATTCTACTAACGTAAAAATTCTATTAGATTTACATATTTAATCATTGAAAAGATACTTATCGTATAAATAAAATGGGCGTATAATTGAAACAATGAATTGTATGAAAATTGGTTTCTTAAGTTAATATTTGAACAAGATATAATACAAGAAGCAGAATATTGTCTTATAATTGTTTAATACTTGCAGTTGTATGAAATAGAAGTTTATTTTGATATAATTCGACTATTTATTATAGATTTTGTACATGTAATGTTAATGTTAAAGGTAGAAATTCATATGGTTCGTATTTTTCGTGTATTTTCTATTCCGAGCTTGTGCAACTTATTCCCCTTAGAGCCTGGTATATTTTCAGTGAAGAATCTTCTTCAATTATTGCGAATATGAAAGAAATATGCTAACATTATCCACTGATATCGTGATATGTCGAAACTTTCTTCTTTCCAATCATCCAAGTTTTCCAACCCTTTAATCGCAATCTCCATGTGTTGTGCATCTTGTAATATTTAACTAATATATATTAATAATATAAAACTAAATATGTTAAAATGATTTACAGAAATTACACATATTATGAGAAAAAATATATCTTCTGCCACAGTACCTTCGCTGGTATTTTGACTTTTTTCAATTAGTCGCATCTCATATATAGCATTTTAAATAATTTTTTTATTCATTTCAATATACTATGATGTATAATATTCATATACAATAGCAAAAACTCAAAATAAAATTGTAAAGTATATCACTTTCAAGAAATGTCAAAATTTATTACGTACCCGAGGACACCAAAGTAGACGTTAGAAGCGCTGACGCTCAAAATGTGCACACCGCCTATATATACAATCAGATAAAATTCACAACACCCAATATACAAACTGTCAAAATGTGAAATTTCAGTTGTTTAGCGGGAAGCTCTACCTACGTAACTGAAAAAATACACCAAGTCATATTTTCAATAAGTCACATTTTTTAAAAATCTGTAAAATTACTTCAATAGAAAAAATAATATAAAAATATGTTTCATAAGGCCGGCTAACGTACTCGTCCTTTGTTAAACTCGCCTCGCGGCCTGTTTTCCAAATTTGGACTCATACGTTAACAGATTTAACAAATAAATAATGATAGATACAATAACATGTAAGTAATAAACAAAAACAAATGTTTAACAATAGAGAAATGATCAGCATCTCTACTACTCAATAAGAAACTTAGAAATTGCCTCGAGGTGGCAATATGAATATAATAAAAATTGGTACGACGTACGAGACTCTACAGCCCGCATCGGTCTATTGCTTTTTTATGCAATGGTTTTGTAGGATGTAAATACGCATCTCAACCAATTCTAAAATTTATATTTTTACAAGATACATATGCACATATAGCAATGGGCTATATGACCATTGTAGAATAGAAGAAAATAACTTATAAAAATTAACCACTGTTTTCACTGACCACATTAATTATATTTGTAACTCTGCAAGTAAAACTCATGGATTTCTTATACGAATATCTAAAACGTTTCATGATATTTCATTAATAAAAACTTTATACTTCTCTTTTGTATTAAGTAAACTCGAATACTGCGGTTTAATTTGGCACCCAACTTACATATATCAATGTTTAGCATTGGACAGAATCCACAGAAGATTCCTAAAAATTTTGTCATTTAAATTAGGCGGCGTTTATCCTAGCAGATGAACAGAGCAGGACACTCTTCTAGAATTGCATGATATGCCTTCTTTAGTTTCTAGGAGAGAAGAATCTAGCTCTAGGTTTTTGAAATTATCGCTGCAGAATAAGGTTGATACTCCAGACTTGCTATCCCGTATTCAATTCTATTTCCCAGGTTTGGCATCAAGACATCCACTGCCGGCCTCCATTTAGATCCACTATCATTCACCGTTTACCTGTCAGCACTATGTGTCGTGATGCTGAGAAATATTGTATTCCTTTCGTAAAAACAGTATGTATTTAATAAATATTGATATTTTGTTTGTTTTATACAGTCATTCTCTTTCGTATTATTTTGCTTACAAAATATACAAAAGTAAGTCTGCAGACATTGTTTGAAAATATCAGGGGTGTGGAGTCGGGGAAAAATATTGCGACTCTAACTCCGACTCAAACTTCAGAAATTTTAAATATTCGACTCCGACTCTGACTCCGACTTTAATGGCCCACCAAAGGAATATTTCTTATATTAAACAAGATATGATTTTTTAAAAGTGCGATGAGTTCGTGACGTCAGGTGTGTTCATTCCAGTGGTACTGAAGCTGTTTTTTTTTCTCATGAGAGCAATTTATTTATTGGTTCATTATACAATAATATACTTAGTCGTAAAGGAAGCAATTTATATTTTGAAAATTTTGAGTCGGAGTCGGGAGATTTAATGCCGACTCCAACACTGACTTTGACTCCATTAAAAATTGCCAGAATCCATAACTCCGACTCCACAACCCTGGAAAATATTTATAAACATGAAAACTCGGCAGTATTATTAAGTATACCTACAGTGCGGGATTAAAGTATAGTATATTTAAAAAAATACACAATACATTCATTTGTTTTTTAGTTATGTCATAAATCATAACGTTGCATAATAAAATTTCTGAGAAAAATTAAGCTGAACATTAAATGAATAATCAAGGTTCCTAGGTTTCATTTTTCAGTTTAGAATTGATAATTATTTGAAGACGTCATAACTAAAAAACAAATGAAAGTGGGAATGTGAATCACACACATTAATGTGTATTTTTAAAAACTAAACTCGACGTGTTTCAGCGTTTTTAAAAAACCGGTTGAGTTCGATGTATTTTTTAATATTCCCTACTTTAATCTCACACTTTATAAATATTATTAGGGTTAGATGGTTAGGTTTCTGAATTTTTAGAAAACATAAATAATTCATCGTTGTTAAAATGAATAATACATTTTTATATTTGGAAAATTAATGCATTGTTAATAGTGTATCAGATGGGTTATTTCGGCTTCCATACTTCAGCGAATATTCCTGGGAAAGTAAACGTTATTTATATGTAAAATCACGAGTTGTATTTTCGAAGTCTCCGGTCTTGGACGGCAAAAATAAATCTTATAATTCCGAGCAAAGCACTTTTTGAGCCGTCCTAATAAATATCAAAGAATTAAATATTTCTCGACGCTATTTGTTTTGTTGGAATTTTAAATTAACTTCCGTAAAACAAATTAGTTTTATAAAGAATGACCTCGCATCTTTTATTAAAACGTATTCATTCTGAATTCAATTCTTTTACAATTTGACATCTTAATTTTAACTTTTGTTACGACGGACTCGTTTATTCGTTTTATCTTATTTGTGAAATATATAAGGAAAATAAATTTGACGTAAACATGAAGTTTGTTTAAGGACAATGCACTTCATAATATAATAACATACAATGAAACTCTTCAAAGAAGCACAAAAGAAGTAATAGACATTGTAACATTATTAATATAGTTACTATTTGAACTTTTATCTTGTTGAATATGTTACAAGTTACATGAAGAAATGTTATGGAACTTGGATGTATATTTATGACAAAAGCCTGCTTAATTATACTTTTTCTTACTAAAATCTTGTTCCTAAATTGAAACTAGATTTTGGACAGAAACAAAGATAATGTAAGACAGGATTCATTGCATCCAAGTTTCATGTTTTTTCAAATTAGATTAGATTCCTACTTTTATTCAAGGTTCATACTTGACGTGCACACTGTGTACACAGTATAGTGAAGTATAAAAATCACAGTAAAAAATATAAAGATGTCCTATCAAAGTCATCTACGAATTGTATGAATTAAGATTTTAGCTCCGCCCATTCTTTCAAATTCAGTAGCATCGTATACTTTTTATGAGGGTACATAAGATACTACTATTATTTTATTATTATATAAATATATCTTACAGTAAGAGCATTCAAAATTCAAAACTAAGTCAACTGGCATGTTTATTAGCAAATGTAAAACCAAATATGTAAAAAATAAGATATTGACACAATGTCAGTCACACTGACACAATAACGTTATTTGTACACGGCTATGAATCAAGGTTATATATATGAATTAATAAATATACTTACGTTACAGCGAAAGTATTGTCAAACGATAAGCAACTTAGTCGAAATAATATAAATTTTTTGAAAAAAGTGTTTTATATCCATCCTTATCGCACACTTTTGTGATGAGACAGAAAGATGTATGCCAATTTGTTAATTCGTTCATGATAGAGGTGACCTTGATCGGACATCTTGAAAAAAATTACTGTACCTATATAACTGAAAAATGTAAAATGATTTATATACTGCAAATTTATGTAAATTCACTTCCTTGTTGATTATTTTTCCATATACCTAATTTTAAAATAGCTGTTAAATTGTTTTCATATATCATCTGATTATTTAATCATTCAAAATTCCAAGTAGAAAACTATTTACTTTAATACCCAATCGGGGTCGTAAGGAGACCCAAGTTTTTATTTAATTTAAAAAGTATTTTTGTAACAATTAGATTAATAAACATTATAGCTATTCCACTTTTCTTTACTATGTGTAGTAATGCATTTTATAAACTGAAAGAACCAAAGAAAGAACCAAATGAAATATATTTATTGATTTACTGATAATTAAACAAACAAATGATTTTTGCGATGTTCTTCACATACAAATTATTTATTGTTTTACAAATTATTATTAACTTGTCTTTTTTTCTTTTACCTGGCGGCCTTGTTATAAAAACGCAAAAAACAGGATTTTTTTCCTGGTTTAACATGCTATTTCTTTAAATTTATTTAAAAGTATAAGGCTTTATTCACAATACGAAATTAGTAGTTAGTGCTAGTAGTTATGGTTAGTGTTTATAATTAGTAGTCAAAGATTGGTAAACAGCGTTCACAATATACATGAAATTAACGACTATCTACGAATAACAATTTTTATTGGCAAAATAGTACATTTGATTCAAAGTTTTTAAGAGCTGGTTTAATTTAATACTTCTTGTTTAGTAGATTTGACTATTATTTAATATTTTTGTAGCTTTATAAAAAAAGTTCAATAGAATAAGTTTTTATTGCCTACAACCTACAAAACTGATATTTTTATAAGACACACATTTAATAATGTTTAATTATAACAGAATAATAAAGTCAGTACCTTTCATATTCTACTTCAATTCAACAAAAATGTAATTTGTTTCTTTTAAAACAACTGTCAAACTCAACAAATGTGACATCTTTTTTTCTCTGTTCTGTGATTGGTTACTCTGTTAACCACTAACCATAAGTTTGGAGCTTACAAATTCTTGCGCTAACTGAACTTAGCGTGGACCTGGGCTACGCTAATTTCGTTATTGTGAACGCTAAACTACAACTACGTATGCCAAGCTTTCTGCGCTAATCGTAGCTACTAATACTAAAAATCTGATGTGGCCAGCACATAACCTCTCTCCAGATATTTTGGTTGTATGCATAAAACGAAAAATATTTTTAAATACAAATACATATATTCATGTCTCACTACAAAATAATTCTCACATATATTTGCAAAATCTATGGGACATTTTAATATAAATTATGTACATTACATACATTTTATTTATGTTCAATATCCTGAAATTTTCTTTTTCTACTTTCCTTTTCTTTTTCTTTATATTCGTCAATTTTTCGCAAATTCCTCTTACATTCTTTTTTACGTATATTCTTTTACGTTGTTGACTTTTTTTTTTATTTTCATAATCTTCATAATAATGTACAAATGTTTTTGACAGCGGCATACAAATATTTTTGACAGTGACATTTATGTGTCAATTACAAACATTTGAATTTCTTGCCTTGAAGTAGTTTGATTTGAGAATTTTTACATCAAATTATTTTATATGCATTTCTTTATCTGTAAATCTATAGAAGATATAATAATGAATTTACATTTATCGAATAAAGAATTTACATTCTTTAATATAAAGGTGCATTCACAAATGAAAATTGAATTGTCGAATCGAAGTAAAAAAAATGCCTTGAATTAGCGATATTGCGAAGTGTTCGGTAACTGTTATAGCAGAAGAAGGAATGCCGATCAGACAAATTTCCCAGCGCTATAATATTAATAAAAATTCTGTCATTAACATCAGGATCAGTTTATACTAAAAAAAACTGTCTTATTTTTTTCTGTCCATCACTGTACGTGGAAATATAATATCAAATATCCAGTGACACACAGATGAAACAACTTTTACAAACTCGTAAAACTTTATAAAATATGCGGAAACCCTCTAGTTTTAAAGGTTAAAATGATGTCAATTAACTTGGATAAAAACTAATATGCTTTCTAGGGGAAAAAATAATGTATTTTGTTTAGCCAAAAAAATAGTCGTTTGTATATTATATGCATACAATATTTTTTTTAACGGAATTAATAATATGAATAATATTTAAATATCATATTTTACCATTTAAAAACGTTTATTAATTATTTTTTACTTTTTTTGGTATCTTGAATGTATCGTTTGTAATTCTACAAGAATCAAACTAGCCATGTCCTCCCTGTTTCCGGTAAGAGCTAAGGAAGTCCTAACTTTACCTCAGTTTATTTTTCAGATATTATTACCTTTTTCATTTTTATAATTTTATTTCATTAGGTAAATGCACAATTATATTTAAGTCCATATGTTTTTTACCTTTCGCTAAGAGAGGTATTGGATTCATGCTAAAAATCGCATATCCAGATTTTAGTGAATAAGCACGTTTTAAGGTCCCTAGAATCAGATTATAACATTTTTACGATGATGTCCGTGTGTGTGTGTGTGTGTGTGTGTGTGTGTGTGTGTGTGTGTGTGCGTGCGTGCGTGCGTGCGTGTGCGTGTGCGTGTGCGTGTGCGTGTGCGTGTGCGTGTGCGTGTGCGTGTGCGTGTGCGTGTGCGTGTGCGTGTGCGTGTGCGTGTGCGTGTGCGTCTGCGTGTGCGTGTGCGTGCGCGTGTGCGTGTGCGTGTGCGTTTACGTGTGCGTGTGCGTGTGTGTGTGTGTGTGGATGTGTGTGTGTGTGTGGATGTGTGTGTGTGTGTGTGTGTGTGTGTGTGTGTGTGTGTGTGTGTGTGTGTGTGTGTGTGGATGTGTTTGTCGATGTGTGTGTGGATGTTGGATCCACGATTTCTCAAATACTATACGACTTAAGACATTTTTAACTACGGATTTCTGAATCTAACAATAATGGGAAGGTCGAGTCAGTTTTGGTAACAATTGGACAACCGGAAGTAGTAGTTACAAGAAAAAAATCATCTAAATATTATTTATCGAAAATTTATGTAAATACTTATATTAAAGAACGTTAAATTCTTTATTCGGTAAATATAAATTCATTATTATATCTTCTATAGATTTAGAGATAAAGAAATGCATATAAAATAATTTGATGTAAAAATTCTCAGATCAAACTACTTCAAGGCAAGAAATTCAAATGTTTGTAATTCACACATAAATGTCACTGTCAAAAATATGTGTGTGCCACTGTCAAAAATATTTGTACATCATTATGAAGATTATGAAAATAAATAAAAAGTTAACAACGCAAAAAAATATACCTAAAAAATATATAAAAGGAATTTGCGAAAAAATGACGAAGAAAAGAAAAAAAAGGAAAGCAGAAAAAAATTCAGGATATTGAATATAAAGAAAATGTATGTATTGTGTATAATTTATATTAAAATAATTATTTTGTAGTGAGACATGAATATATGTATTTGTATTTAAAAATATTTTTCGTTTTATGCGTACAATCAGGTAAAATATCTGGCGAGAGGTTATGTGCTGGCCACATCGGATTTTTTCTTTCTAATTTTAATAAATGATGGATTCACAAAATAAAATTTCAATTGAACACTTTGTTTTTGTATTTATTATGTGTATGGAGAAAAATGATCAGTCACAATGAACGATTCTGAAACAATTTTAATTTTTTGGATATTTTATTTTTGTTAAAAAACACTCTGTTAATTTTATCGAACGTTAAACAACTGTTCGAAATGTAAATATAAACACAGTAACTCATATAAAGAAAATCAAACCATATTGACTACGTGTCCTCTCGTGTCTGTTTCATTACTATCCAGTTATGCAGTTAAGAATTTGTGATTTCGAATAAATAATGTGATATCGAATATCGAATACTCTTTTCCATATTCTTTTTCTTTCAAACATGAATAATAGAACAATGTAGGTTTGATGTGGTATCGAGTGAGCAATAGAAAATGAACAAAGCTCGTGTATGTGTGGAAAGTGATTGATGCAGGCTACTCTCAAGCCAGTGGAGTACGAACGAAGACAGAGATGCTCCGCATGTGTGATGGAATGAAGATGGCTAATGCATGAATATAAATGGATTTAACCGACCGTGTTATGATAAGAACTTGTGTACAAGGGATTTTATTAACACTTTCTTTCCACAGGCAATTTTCCTCCATTATTCTTCCTCGCGCAGCGCTGTGGTGGAGAAAAATGTGATGTAAACACATTAATTTCAATTTACAGAATACCTCTTCTTCGATGTTCACCATTTTAAGGCTAGGCATTTGTCTTCATGTTACCAGATTATTGAGATTTTATTTTGCTCTTAAGGTAAATTGATTAAAGATTTTGCTGTGGGTCCTAAATAAAAAGTTGTAAATGGTCGGGTTTATTTATATAAACATTAAAGTATTTCAGATTTTTCAGTATTGATTTTTTTTATAAAAGAAACATCAGTATTTTACTTAAACTTTTCACATTCTTTTACTTTAAGAATTTCATTATTAGAACTCCAAATGAGATTCTTTTACATACAGGGTGTAAATGAAATAAGTACATTAAATTTAACCAGTAATATAACGCGTCGAGAGAAACAATATTTCTTAATAACTTTTCTCGATTTTTTTAGCCTTTTTACAACCCCGTAAATTGACGAGTCATTCCACGTATTTTTCTAATAACTTAATGCAGTAGCAACAGCTATGAAAAATTTTGTTTTAGCAATTGACAGCCCTGTCAATTGTTGGAATTAAATTTTAACATTAGTAACAAACTTGTTTGTAAGGTAAAATTCTGTCAAAATGCTTACGTTAACGAATAGTGAGTACACAGACATTGAAATTGCGTATCTATGGTTTATTCATTTATTCGTATCTGTACTACATTTTACATTGTTACTGACATAAAGACACTGTCATGGAGTTGTCAACGCATTTAGACGAAGCGTTTTCCAAATCACACTGTTCCTAATATTTGTACATTTGTAAATCCTGTACATATTCGAGATTATCACAGTACGGAGTGTCACATGATAAATTAAAAAAGCAACAGTTATATCCATACCATGTGCAAAAAGGTCAATATTTTCAGCACATAGCAGACTTCAATTTTACGAATGGCTTGTATTGTTCACTGACGAGGCTGCATTTACTGAAGAAGGTGTGCAAAATACACATCCTCGTGCTATAAAAAAATTAATTAAAAAATGTTTGGGCGGGAACAATAAATGGACGACTAATTGGTACTGATATACCTCGTTTAAATGGACAAGAGTATGTTCTTACATCTTTTGAATAACATTTAAACTATTATGATTTGTGGACGATAACTCATCTCATAACCACATAACTATGCTAAGCCTCTATTCACACACGTTTAGAAGCCTGTTTTAATACACAATTTTATAATTTTGTTATTCAAAATTTAAATTTTGTTATTTTAAAATTATACTGTTACAAATTTATTAATAATAAATATGTTTTACGGTGATAGTTTATTAATTACTTGTCTGCAAGAAAATAAACACCAGCCGACATTTTTTGTGTTGTGTGTATCAAACTTGAATTCAGACAGCAGACGGCAACAGCCTTGTTTCCATAAGAACATAGGCGGGTAACTAAATACCTAACAAATTTTAAAAGAATTTTAATTGAAAAACTTGAAGATATATTTTTTTATTAAGAGATATTGTTGCCCTCGACGAATTATATTACTGGTTAAATTTTATTTACTTATTTCATTTACACCTGTATATAAAACTTTTCCAGTGCCGATTCGACTAGCATTCTGTGTAGAATTTTGAAATTACGAGTAGACACCACTGGGAACCCTTTTAATGTTTCTAATTTAAATCGTAAACAGTCTAAATAGTATGAACTTTAACTGTTTCCTTCTAAAAAAAATCTAAAGCAATAAAACTGAACATTTTATTATAATTTTCATACATGCTATTCATGTTTTTTGTTGAAAATAAAATCTCAATCCCCTTGCATAATTTTTTTCAATTACAGCGGGAGACTAATTTAGTTTTCGTAGAATCACAAACAAACACCCTTAAATTTTTTGTACTTTGGCTTGCTTGGTTTCCAACAAAGTGTAATTTTCCTGAAATTCATTATAACAGGCAGCAAAAGAATATTGCCATTCGTCGTTTTTTAATTTATTTCCATTTCTAAAATAAGATTCAAGAAGAAATGCTTTGATTTCTTTATATAAGATTTTTGACAATATCCCGTGTCAAATGGACTTTTAATTAAATACTTTTAAATTAAACATACCTTTCTCTGTTCATAGCCTTCTCCGAGTTAGGTTTTTTTTAACACACTGTATAAATTCGATCCTTGTGTAAAAACTCTGAATGTTGTTGGTTATTATCTAGAAAAAATACAATAATATGTATCTAGGTGTCGCCTTAAATCTTGCAATATGATATTAACCTTTAATTTACTCTACTATGTGATAAGTATTTCAGGAAAAACTTATAATAGGTATTTAATTATTCCGAGGCAAATAACACAATTACACGTGACGTAACTTTCAGTTACCTCGAAGTTAGATGGAACACCGAACACTGCTTCCTTTATTAACCGCAACATCAAAGCGGCGTTGTTTCATCCTTCATCTGCTATCGCTTTACATCGCTGCCTTGATCTTGTTCTCGTCCCGGTATCACAGCAGGACTGTCGGGACTCCTTCAACCTCCAGTAGGACTTGCCTCCTTGCTAAGTCCTCAGAATTAAGTTCAATACTACAGAAATGTCACGGAGGAATTTGTGTCTAATTGAATTAATACGTAGGAGAATAGAGAGCAACATCACAAGTAGATATTGAAAATTAAATCAAAGATATAAACTAAGTTCTTGGATAGTTCTCTAAGAGCAATTGTATGTTACAGTATTATAAATGGTAATTTACTCAACCTGCGCAGAAATTTTCGACAAATCATTTTTACCTGCAAAAATTTATGCGCCAAATACTATATAGATACACCATGTATTTTCACTATAATACTTTTTGTATGTATGATTTACGTACCTAGAATAAAATAAAATTAAAATGTTTCAAATATAGTTATTTATGCAACAAGAGTGTAAACACAAGCTTTATGACATGAGGTGAAGTATTTTGTGACGAGGCTTGTCGAGTCACGAAAATTATTGATCGAATGTCATAAAGCTTGTTTACACTTTAGTTGCATACAAGATTTTTTTGTACGACCTTAAATAACGTTACTGAAAAAAATTAGAAATTTGACAAACGAGCAGATCTCATTTTGAACACAAGAAATATCGAATTTATATTTGACAGATAACAGATCTGAAGTTGAATACTGTAGTTCTGAGTCAATATTGTCAACATGAATGTACAAAAAAAAGAAACTAAATGTAGATAAGATATATTAATGCTACACGTTTATTGATGGTGGTAGCTCTGTGACGTGTAAAGTAATTAAAATACGAAAATCGTTTACTTTACACACATACAATATTTTTTGTTTCTCAAATTACTGAGCGTACAGGCTGTCTCATTTTTCATGTTTTCTTAAGATATCTCGGGTAATATTAATGATAGAGCAAAATCGTTTGAACGTTGCATAGTCAACTTTTCGAGAAAAGTTTAATAGTCACCACAGGAATTTTCGATCTTCTTTTGTTTCTGAGCTACAGGCATAAACTCTTTTTCGCTCATTTTGAAAATATATCATATCTTATTTATTATGGTAGTTAGAGAAAAATTGTTTTAACAAAAATTTTACCGTTGATTAGATTGAATAAAATGGCGTAATTGGATATTTTTAAAACTTAATAATTCTCGAGATATATCACAAACTTATGATTTTTTTTTCAAAATGAGCGAGACGAGTTTTTGCCTGTAGCTCAGAAACAAAAGAAGATCAAAAATTCCTGTGGTGACTATTAAACTTTTCTCGAAAAGTTGACCCCGAAATGTGCAACCGGTTTTGCTCTATCATTAATATTATCCGAGATACCTTAAAAAAACATCAAAAATGAGACACCATACAGGCATCCAGCATTTTCCCCTTACTTGATCCAAATCGGTACAACTTAATTTTTCTATTTCTTCTGCTCTGTAATACACAAACCCATAAACAAATAAATTAACAGCATAATAATAATGATCTTTTGTTGTAAAACAATAAATATAGTTTTAATTTTTACTAACCTGTTTATATGCAACAAAACTACAACAATATATTTGCATTTGCCTCCCATCCTACTATATAACAAAATTTTGCTTTCCATTCCATTCTCATTTAATAAAATTTCAATCATATGATGATCTCCACTCAAATGACTGGTTTTTAAACAAGATCCCAGTATAGTACCTGATTCATCATCTTTTATTCCTCAAAGCAATACATGTCCTGCTTTAAAAACTGCTTCGCCTTCCTGTATACGACGTGCAGAAGCAATATATTCAAAAGTATCACCTAACTGTATATTTATTTTCTCCATATTAAATTCTTTGCACTTTGAAATGCATATGGCCAGCGATAAGGAATGAGAGAACTCTCCTTATTCCTCCGCCATCTTGCAACCGTCCGGCCTGCCACTTATAGTTCAGTTTTTTCGCCAACACTATTTTCTATGTTGAGGCTTTTATTTACATAATTTTTTATAAAAATATTTGACAATTTCCATTAAGGGAAATTTTTGGTAAAATTATTAGGTTGGTGACAGTGATCTGTGCTTTTATTCTGTCCGTTACCTAGATATTCAGTATTTTTATTGCAGTGATACCAATCTTACGTAACAAAATATCACCAAAAATCGTTTAAGAATTCAGCTCATTCTAAAATCAGTATGCGTGCTAGAATGTGACATTCTAATTCCGAGACAGAGAAAATATAAATAATATGCTTCACTATTTCAATAAAATAATTGACATCATATGCTATTGGCTCATTTAACGTACACTTCTCTAATTTTCAGCGGGTTATGTATAACTATACATTATAGAATATATTGCCCATCATCATTAGAGTAAAGTAATTTGATGTCATCCTTCATCATCAGTCTAGCTTCCAAAACGTTTGAAATCACCCCACTTAGACTTGATCTTATGGCTTCACAGTTTGTCTTCTCCCCTGGAGATCTAAGTCTGCAACTTTGTCATGTCCAAAGTCTACTACTGCAAGGGGACTTCATACTTTCTACGGAACATATGTGTAAGAAAACCCATTAGATTTATTGGACTTGTGATGACTAGAATTCGTCAAGGTATTCTAGATAGCAATTTGATTCTCTGTTAAAATTAAGTGTAGTATTGATTTAGTTTTTACGCACGAATTATTATTTCAGTATCTACAATTTGATAGTACAGTTTATTATATATTCATTAAATTGTACGTTTATAACATGATCAATAATGGTGACACTAACGACATTGTAAATGATGGTGATAAAGTTACAAAATAGGTCAAATTGAATTAAACGTTGGTTTTTTGAGATTAATTATTTTTTGGTTACATGTACTAATTAAATTTATTACACACACATACCAGTCTTTACTGATATTTCAATCGCTTTAGCTTTATTGTGGAAATTTTATTAAAATTTTAATTAACTATACAAAAACTATAATACGGAATGTTTACGATTCTGAACTATATTTTGATGCTGTATTGATTAATCACTACAATAAACAATAAAGTAGGAATTAGGTATTTATAATGAAATAGTGACATTTAAAATGATAAAAGAGTAAAAAAAAGTAAGAAAAGAAATGAAAAACTAACTGGTGGTGCATGATTGGCGACTACTTTATTGAGGAGAAATACACACACTTGCACCCCTGCATATTTATTCGAGATTATGGACACAGACATACTTAGAGATTTTATACTAATTTCATTTACAAATATTTACACTTAGATTAACTTATTTATTTCTTAAGCTAAACATAATCAGAAAAATAAACTAAATAGTGTTACATTGTCCAGAACTCGCTCAAACTAAATTCCGACTACATGACCTTCCGGCATGAGTCTCAAAAACAGACTTACGAAGAACAGCTAAAACGTTATTATTTTCGTGAGAAGATGTCTTGAGCGGGGATGCAAAGTGCAGGATATCATATGGCATCCATAACCAACTATAAACCCTACACGTAGGTTTGCATTAACTTGTAGACTTAATTGTCAACATTCCAAATGTCTAGACTGCTGCTAGACTAAAGAGACAGTTGTAGAAAAAATTATAATTATTTCTAAACAGGATTCTAACTTACAATGATAAACATAATTGAAATATTGTTTTTGAAACTATAATTTAGAATAACGTTTATAAAAAGATTATTTGCTTGTTATTGTTATGCACTCCCTTGTCACAAAACTGCAGGCCTACATAAGAAGAGAAAAATTATAGCAAATATCATAATACATTGTACTCATATGCATTTATATGTACTCAGTGATGGGTTGTTCCTTCCATTTTATCAAGTCAGTTCATTTTGCTCCGCTCCCTAAAGTGAGTTGTTCAAGTGAACGCACAAACGCTCGTTATGTGTGTTGTGACTACTGTACTTATATGTCGTATGTTTTGAACGACTCGTAGCGTATAGTGTAGCATTAGCTCAGGGCCTCTATTCTCGAATCTAAACAAATCCGGCGTCAGTTTCATGAACGTGTATGTTTCTAAACGTACAACTTTCATACGTTTACATCTAAGTGCAATAGTGTTATACATTAAACACTATACTATGGGGAATAATTCTATTATAAAATTATTTAGTGACGAATTCGGTTATTATTTTTTAAGGCAAGTATATTTTGAAAAATATAAATTATAAATTCTTAATATAATATGTATAATATAATATATGTATAATAGAAATATGATAAAAGTATTCAACTCGACTGTAATTTATTATTTCTATTACAACAATGGAGTCCAATAAAGCAAATTGTATGTTTAAGATTAATTTTTTGTAGTTTATAGAAAAAATTTAAGTTCATGAAATGATCCTTTTCCGAGGTTCCTCCGGAGGCTGTGGCCACAAAGAAATATATATATATATATATATATATATATATATATATATATATATATATATATATATATACTACTTCAATTAATCTTGAAAACATAAATTTAATTGGACGGGTGGGCGGTAATTGAATAATTCGGCCCTTGGATGACAATTATACCCGATTATAATGAAACGATTGTCTTTGCAGTCATCATTCCACACTTCACATATAATTACCTCATTCATCGTCATTACTTATCGTTCGACCATACCATCGGCTTCTCTCTTCTTTGAACACAACCGACGATTAACCAACAAAAACTATGCTTTATGTTAGCTTTGTAAGCCCATTACACACCATTACGTCCGATTGGAGCATCCACTCTGTCCTGCCACTCCTATAGAGATATCTTATTGTGTCGGCGTCCACGTTGATGTATGACAGTGTTTGTTTACCATTTCCCGTTGCTGTGGACTGCACGATAGCAGCGCCTCTAGTGTAGGGTTGCGTGATTAATGCAGTGCTGCATAAAGCTGTCAATTTCGCGATGAAAAGCTGCTAATTTCAGAGTTTAAATTCATTATCGGAGGTTCGTTGCTGAGTTAATTATGGGTTGGTTAAGTGTGGGTTGATTAGGTTTGTCAATAGATTTTATAAACTGTTTCACTTAATATAAATGCTAATATACTCTGACCTATGATATGCGACTATGTACTTACTTGGAATATGTGTTACAGAACACGATAAAAATGTAAGATTAAAGTATAATTTATGTCGCTCCTTTTAAAAGCTTTAAATTATTAGCTTTTAGTTCTAACAACAAGAAAAATCTGATGTAGCTACCAGAATACCTTCCGCAAATTTAATACTATTGGCAAATGCACATATTTAAACCTAAAATTTAAAAAAGAACCTAAAACCACTGGATTCTCGATAAGTTAATGTAAACAAAATTTTACCAAAGCTTTAGTGTTAGTCACACGAGAAGGCCTAAATGCCAGTGCAAATAATCCAATATCAATATTTTCTAACAAAATTTGCTATAGAGCCCGTACATGTGACGTAGTGACGTCACGGATATTTAAAAATAGCAGCCTGGTGGACCAACAAACCAGACTGACATATAGGAATATGTTTAAAATGCCATAGTTTTGTGCTATGGTTTGATATTCCAAAAGAGTAACAGTAGTGACAGATTATCAGTTTATAAATTTGCATCGGAAACACATTTTGAAGATAGAATTATAGCTTTAGGAAGCTAAAATGGTTAGGTACGGTAAAGAGAAGTGATCTTACGAAGGTTAAATAAGAATAAATATAATATTGTAGGTACTCTATTGTAGATATTTATTAAATATTTTGTCTGATGCGTAATATATTACCTACAAATAATATTAAATTAAAATACGTCATTATAATGTAAATGAACGTAGCCTGTAGCCATCATGTTTTAGTAATTTAATTGCGTGTTATAAAATAGGACAATAAACGTGTTTTTAAACATATATTAAAAATTTAATAAAATTATATTAAGAGTATTCACATTGTGACAATCACAGTGAGCACACACAATCTCACCACTTTGCAAATCATACAAGATACTTATAAGATAATATGTTTGCTAGTAACTTTTGGGAAATGTAAACCTGTAATCAGACAAAAATATTGATAGTTATAATTTTTAGTGCACTAAATCATATTACTAATATACCTTGTCTTTCACGTCGATGTCTTTTATTCTCAAAGCTGGATAGATTTAACTGATCCACAACGAAACTCATTATATACGCCTCTAAATTTATATAGGCTTTAAATACTTTTAATATATATGAACTTCTGCTATGCTCAAAGCACACTACAATATCTGAATATAGGGTTAGGGAAAATTTTCCGGGCCTAAACATTGTATTCATGTCAATACGGTATGGATCTAGGTTATGATTATCAATAAAAGATACGTATTTTTAATATTTTCCGGGAGACAATAACAATGTTCAAGTTAGTTGAGCCATAGTAATACACAAACCCCACAAATGTTATGAACAACAACTGAAAAACGCACAAAAAAGCATAGAAAAGGCTAAACATCCACCAAACTCAATGTAAACAAAGGCACTTAAAAGGTTTGTTGGTCCACCAGGCTGGCGGGTTGCCTAGATCCAACCACAAGCACAAGCCCTATAAATGATATTCTTGAACCTGTTGATCCATTGCTGCACTATACTTGTGTTATTTACTTAAAATATACTTAAATAAATAAACAAAAATAAATATATCGTCACGGCTTATTACCCATTTCAGGGTGTGCCAATCTGCTTTGTACCCAGGTATCGGTAATGATGAAATATTTACACCGTGCGAGCGCTTACCAGGCGACACCTGACGGGCACTCATTGCTGGCGTGGAGGGGTCAATTTTGTGCCATTTAAAATTCGAAATATTTGGCGTCGGTCAGGATTGAACCCGATACCCCAGATTCGCGACCTGACACTCAGGCACGCGGCTTGATTTAAAACGCATGTTTCAGTTGTTAAAACTTTTAATTAAATAGTTTTCATATCTTATTCTCCTAATACTGCTATTCTTAGACCAGGAATAGAGAGGGAGACAAGGCATAGTCACGCGTATATTTCCAAATCATCTGAGCGATTTTGAACCTTATTGAAATGTCAAAATCAGCCGCAAAAGGCTAGTCGACCAATTAAATACTGTTATGTTACAGTTGGCCAAATCTAAATAAATACTTGATTATCCATAACTACAAATTATCTTGATTTTGTTTTATAAAACTAAAAAAATACGAAAGAATATTCATAAAAAAAACGTAATGTAAATAACGGACAAGTTAAAACGGTAGGTGACGCTTGTTGACATTGAAAACTTATTCGTTCGACTGCACACGTATGTAACACATCTGGCCGACTAGCCTTTTGCGGCTGATTCTGACAGTTCAATAAGGTCGAAAATCGCTAGGATGATTTGGAAAGTCGTCTTATGGCGAAATACATAGCATGCCCTGTCTCCCCCTCTATTCCTGGTCTAAGCTGCTATTACATTGAATCCAACCTTATTTTAGTTAGCTTTGAAATATTGACAAATCATTAAATGTCAAAAGCAAATTATTTATTTATCCAACTTTGGGCCCTATTCTGTAACTCAGTGGTTAATTTTTAACTATTGGTTAAATTTTTTAACCAATCAAGTATGTTGACATATAACAAAAAAACGGATTTTTAGTTGTCAAATCATTATCTATTGGATAAAAATTCTAACCAGTTGTTAAATATTAACTACCGAGTTAGAGAATAGGGCCCACTGACTGATAATATACTTGTTGCTATGGTTATTTGAAATAACTAATGTACAATATTAGTTACTCCGTGAGACAATATTTTAGAAGTCAGAAAGGAATTATTACTGATTTTTGTGTTTTTTTTTTCTAATATAAATAAAACGCAATTTTACATAATTATTTTATTATTGAAAAAATTTAACATTATGATACTTAAATTAATATTAAAATTTATGCTAAAATAGGTTACTTATCTTTACACAATGACAGCTGTCATGTACGGCTGATGAAACGAAAAGGAGGAACGAGTTAGTGGTTCCTTGCTTCAGAATTAAATTCAAAGATGCTGCTTGCGCTTCTAAGTGAATACGTTTTAAAGGAAGGTCCTCATTTTCACCCAATTTCATGTATTTTTCTTTCAAATAATTCCCAATGACAGACAATAACAAAACCATAATAACCATTCAATGGCTACTTTGTAATTTAAAAAACTACATCAATTGACTTGTCAGTGTCAAACGATGAATGAAAACATAAAAATCTGATGTGGCCAGCACATAACTTCTCGCCAGATATTTTACCTGGTTGTACGCATAAAACGAAAAATATTTTTAAATACAAGTACATATATTCATGTCTCACTACAAAATAATTATTTTAATATAAATTATGTACAATACATACATTTTCTTTATATTCAATATCCTGCATTTTTTTCTACTTTTCTTTTCTTTTTCCTTTATTCGTCATTTTTTCGCAAATTCCTTTTATATTCTTTTCTAGGTATATTCTTTTGCGTTGTTGACTTTTTATTTATTTTCATAATCTTCATTATGATGTACAAATATTTTTGACAGTGGCATACAAATATTTTTGACAGTGACATTTATGTGTGAATTACAAACATTTGAATTTCTTGCCTTGAAGTAGTTTGATCTAAGAATTTTTACATCAAATTATTTTATATGCATTTCTTCATCTTTAAATCTATAGAAGATATAATAATGAATTTATATTTATCGAATAAAGAATTTAACGTTCTTTAATATAAGTATTTACATAAGTTTTCGATAAATAATATTTTGATGATTTTTTTCTTGTAACTACTACTTCCGGTTGTTCAATTGTTACCACAACTGACTCGTCTCTTCCCATTATTGTTAGATTGAGGATTCCGTAGTTAAAAATGTCTTAAGTCTTATAATATTTGAGAAATCGTGGACACACATCCACACACACACACACACACACACACACACACACACACACACACACACACACACACACACATACACACACACACACATACACACACACACACACACACACACACACACATACGGACAACATCGTAAAAATGTTATAATCGGATTCTAGGGACCTTAAAACGTGCTTATTCACTAAAATCTGGATATGCGATTTTTAGCATGAATCCAATACCTCTCTTAGCGAAAGGTAAAAATGATTTAAGAATGTATATTAGTCACTAAGCAAAATTAGCCACTCGCCCTGCGGGCTACGTGGCTAAACTTTTTCTTTTGACTAATATGATACATTCCACACTCATATAACAAATAACTATTATTTATTTTTGCGGGTACACTACATTGAGTGTTTACATCGTATCATATATTATTATGTATACATATTTCATTTATACATAGTATTATATTTTTTGTAAGTAAAGTAATTCTTATCATAAGGTAAGAAGGTATTATATATAATAGAGAGACCTTGTTAAAGAAATGTTAACGTTAGAACAAAAAATCATTCTATTTTGAACAACCTTCTTAATGAGAATTACTTTTGACATTTAGTCATTTGTCTATATTTCAATCCTAACTAAAATAGGGTTAGATTCAATGTAATGACTGTATTATTAGGGGGACAAAATACGAAAAATCTTTATAATAAAACAACCTTGCAGTAATTAAAAGTATGAATAACTGAAACATGCGTTTTAAATCAAGAAAAATTTTTTCTTCTAGCATTTTTTCGTAAAATCAAAAATAAACATTTTTTCCTTTTGTAAACTCAATCCGGGGACATATACTGTATAAAAAATTTTTGTAATAAGTTGTTGATATTTATTTATATTTTTTGTTATAACCAGAAACATTTGCTACTTTACAACGCAAATGTCTTTGAAAGTTCAAGGACATCATTTTGAGAAAATTTTATAAGAAAATATTGTAATAATTAATTATGTACAATAAAATATAAAGACGCCATTAAACCAAGCCAATACGCTCTTGCTACCCGCCTGTGCAAATATCTCTGAAACGAAGCATTTGCGAGATTTTGCGTATATGAACCTGTCAACTGTTTTTAGGTCCTTTATTTAAATATTCTCATTATTAATTAAAATTTATTTATTTTTGAGAGTGACATTTATTTATCAATCCCTTAAAATAAAAAAGTATACGTTGGGGAATTTGTAAAATTGAATTCAATATGAAAACGAGCAGAGTTGCAGAAAAATATTTTTTAACCCTCGGACGGTGTCCTGGGTTTATAACATATCCCACGACTACTTAATTGATGTATAACTTTCAAAATACGCATATCAGTGCCATGTACGTTCCAGTAGCTTCAAATAACATTGAAATGAAAATATTTAAAGTAATATATACTACGTTTACATGCAGTTTTGAAAATGGTTTCAGTTTTCAGTCAAAATTATGCAAAACTGTTTACATGCAGTTTTCAAAGCCAGTTTAAAAATTGATTTGAAATTAGTTTCGGCGCATGCGCATTTGGCTGATGTAAGTGACACATGCTCTTCACTCCAAATACTTCGTTTTGCTATTATTCCAATTATTTTTTATACTTCGTACCACTACGCACTAACACTATACAACTGTCAGTATATTTGAAGGTTAGTAAGACAAAAAGACAGAAACGTTATACTCTGTACGCATGCGCAGTATCGAAACTGAATTTTATGTGTTTACATGAGTAGTTTTGAAACTAGCTTTCAAGTCCAACCCATGAATTTTAGCTTTGGTTTGAGATAATTCAAAACCGTTTTGACACTGTATACATGGCGTTTTCAAAACTAAAAACGTTTTAAAAACGGTTTCAAAACTACATGTAAACTCAGTAATAATTACTCTACTCTTACTATTACGCATGTTGCAACGTTTTAAAATCGTTTTGGGTATAGTATTCCCCACCACACCAATGGCGTAACTTTTTGAACAAAGGTAGAAAGTGATAGTATTTAATTTTTTTGTTCTATTGATTTTATATTTTATCATATTTTGTTGTACTTTTACCAATTTATTTATAAAATTACCTGCGAGCAAGAACAGGAAACAAACTATTAGCGATATGGGAAGAAGTAGGGTCAGATCCTGCCGTTTTTATAACTTTTATATATATATATATATATATATATATATATATATATATATATATTCAAAATAAAAAAATTTCATTTTATTATAAGCAAGCTAGCAGACTCGTAAGAATTTAAAGGTAATTGTGGTGATCCCTATACCTCGGAAGTTACAAAGAATCAATAATTACACAATTTAAAGAAAAACTTAAAGCTAATTCAACAGTTTTGACTTCAAGTATTGGATTAATATCTGCATAAATTTCAGAAATTATAATTTGTTGACTAAATATAGGTTTTAACCTTCTCTGTTATTAGATGAAGTTTATAATAAATTCAGTTCAGTTTTTCTCATCCATAACTCGCTAGGTGGCAAGTTGAAATGTCAAAAATAAATTTAATCAGTGTCACATTCTTTTATACAGTGTATTTGAAATCTATATTTTAAGCAAGCGAAGTATAATATATTACATTAAAATTTAAGAAAACAATCCAACTTGTTTATAACGAACATGAATTGTTCGACGTTATAAGAATTATTATTCGCTATAACTATAAAGAATGAAATTAAATATCTAATTTCGCCAACACATTATATCGTCCAGTCGCCCTTACCGAGTTGACTCTGTCTGTCAATATTTAGTCAAATCCCTATGTATGTACTCGTATACCTCCCTTACCTAGAACAACGAGAGGTAAAAATGTATTTCCAGAATTTTCATCAATTTATAGTAAATCCTCAAAGCCAGATTGATTACTTAACATTAAAAACATTCAAAACTCACAAAAAAACATTATTATGTGGATTATTGTGCGATCCAAACGATGACAGAACAGCACCACGCTCGGAATGTGCAATCACATAAAGCGGTTTTAGAGAAACGCATTCCGCAAAATACATCAGTAGCATATACACACATTTTCATCTGTTTATTCATATTTGCGTTGCCTAAACACAATCAGGTACTGCCGCAGGTTTACTGCATCATAATATTATGAGCGTATCTACCATTAATTAATTTTACATTTTAACAACAGAGTAAATTTGAATAAGATTGATTTGACGATTTGATATAATTATTGTTTTGGTAACTGAATGTACCGTTTTTATTTATTTATTTGAGTGAAGTGTAAATATTAGACAATTATTAATTAAAATAATTGTTTATTAAACTTTAAAGACAATTACTATTACTAATATTAAATAATGTAACGTGGAACGCCTGCCGTTGCCGCCGCTGTAAGCGAGTGTCTATTTATAGCGGTGACGTAATCGCGCTAGCAGCCGGGCGGCGTAAACAGACGAGTCGCGACATGTTTAATTACTTCCGGCCCCCTGATCATTTTGTTATTATGCGGTCGAACATTCTAGAGCTTTTCTAGAAGGTAATGACAACTGTATAAAAAGGACGCAGCTATGCTCGGGAGTTAGTTAGTACATGGAGATACATATAGAGACATTCACATAGAGTGTTAGTGAAGCACAGCAGTATCGTGGTGAGCGTATGCAGTATAGTGTCGAGTGGAGGACTCGGGAAGTTACTGGTTAACTGGGATAGCTGTGGATGTGAATACTCGGTAGTGTTGACGAGTATTAAGAATCTATAGTGTACAAGGACAGTAGCGGCGAGTCGGGAAGTTACTGATATACCGGGATACTCGATAGTGTTGAAGAGTATTGGGAAGCTAGGTATACGGGGACAGTAACTGCAAGTGGAAGTGAATACTCTGCAGTGGTGTTGAAGAATTGTGGCATACGGACAGTCGATGATACTGAGGCTGTGGAAGTTAGACAGAAAGTTACATAAATAGACCGATAGTGTTGTGAAAGAGGTGACTTCTGTCCGAGCAGTTGAATATATAGACGCTGTTGAGTCAGTTGAGTATATAGACGCTATGGAGGTCAGTAGGCGGACAGTTGAACGTGATATAAGTTTATAGTGATATAAGTTTATAGTGATATAAATATAGTGACATAAATATCGCGTAAACATTCTACAAGAGTCTGCAACAGACCGGCAGTCTGGAACACGTAGTGACATAAATAATTTGTAATATCGTGGAATTAAATAGTAGTGTTATCTAGTTAAATATAGTCTTAGTCTTAATTAGTTTTTAATAATTGTTTAATATTAGTAATAGTAACTTTCATTATAGATTAATAAACACTTAATTTTAATTAATAATAATTGTCTAATATTTACACTTTACCCAATAAATAAAAACGTTACAATAATTATTAAAAACTAAATAAGACTAAAACTATAATTAATTAGATAACACTAATACTATTTATTTATTTAACCAAATAACACTACTATTTATTTCCACGATATTACTAATTATTCATTTCCACTATTTATATCACTTTTTTATATCACGTTCAACTGTCCGCGTACCGACCTCCGCAGCGTCTATATACTCAACTGACTCAACAGCGTCTGTATATTCAATTTATTTTATGTAACTTTTTCACTCCCACAGCCTCAGTATCATCAACTGTCCGTATGCCACAACTTATCAACACCACTGTCGAGTATCCACTTTCACTCGCCGTTACTGTCCCCGTATACCTAGCTTCCCAAAACTCTTCAGTACCACAGAGTATTCACTTCCACAGTTATCCCGGTATACCAGTAACTTCCCGACTCGTTGTTTTTTGTTCTTGTACACTATAGCTTCCAAATATTCGTCAACATTACCGAGTATCCACATCCACAGCTATCCCAGTTAACCAGTAACCAGTAACTTCCCGAGCTTCTCACTAACACTTTACTCTCTAACACTCCATGTGAATGTCTCTACGACTCTCCCTATGTAAGTAACTAACTCCCGAGCATAGCTGCGTTCCTTTTATACAGCTGCCATAACAACAATGAATACAATACTAAGTGGGAAATGCGTGATTTTATGTATGTATGTATGTAATACAAAAGGTTCATGCGACCGGAAGTAATTAAACACGTCGCGGCTTGTTTGTTTAAGTAGCTCGGCTGCTAACGCGATTGCGTCATCGCTATACTTAGACGCTTGTTCAGCGTAACAGCGGGGCTCACACATTACATATAAAATTATGCATTATAGTGCAGAATTTTGTCAATCTATATAAAATAAGCTAATAAGACGAAAATTACTTTGTTACCAAGAAGAATTTAATAATAACGTATGTCTTATAAGTTCTGGCACAAATTTCAACATTTTTTTTTTATAATAAAAAATTTAATTACTTTTGTAATATTTGATACTCATTGGGTTTTGGGCGACATGTAGATTGATTTCTCTCTTCGAAGTTCGTTCTCATTTTGGAAATCCCATCCTCTATCGTAAACATTTCGAGATAAAAGAGCCCAAAAATCTTCTATGGGACAAGCTTGGGGAAGGTTAGAGGTAGGGTTGCTAACTGTCCCGGATTTTGCGGGACGTCCCGCTTCTTCAGTTCTTTTTATCCTTCCCGTCGAAAATATTTCCGAGACGCCATTTGTCCCGGAAATCAGATCAAACGAATATGTAAGGTATATTTCAAAAAATTGACGCGAATTTATATAAAAACCTGTTGGAGTGTATAAAATCTCGAAATAAATACAGTTTGAAAAACGTTGCGGGTGCTGTTTTTTTATAAATAATATGTATATAGCCCTATTCTGTATATAGGCCTGTAAGCCTTAGTACACATCAGTAATCTATAAAAAATTTACAACTACATCAATTTTGTTAATTAATATCAAGTTATACATAAGAGTGGTAGTTTTTGTTGCGGTTTTCTTAATTATTTACAGACTTACGGTGTTGAATAGACTAGAGACTATTATCTTAACGTAAAAGTTAATTTTATATTATAATTAATCTACAATAAGTAAAACGTATTTCTATAAATTAAAATGACTTTTTTTAAAATATTAACTACATATCAAATTTTCTTTGTAACTCATTGTATTATTTATGAAAGCTAATTATATTTTAGTTCTAAATGGGAACACTCTTTTCTTTTAATGATCTTTAAATTACTCTTATTTTTTAAATACTGAAGATATTATTATAATTTGAATAAATTTGTTTTTCAAATGTATAAATATTTGCTTAGATTATATTTATTGTTACTAGTTTATTATGTATTGTTTTAAAGATTACCATTAAAATACGTAACAATACTAATGTGTATTGAAAAGTGTTTTACTTTACAATTAACTTGAAATTAACACAATTTCCTAAGGAACTAAACTATAAATACTAATTAAAAAATTTGATTTATTTTAATAATCCCGAAAATAAGTTTTTTTTTTGAGTTGGCAACCCTAATTAGAGGGATTGTCGTTTTGCGGAACAAATGGTACGTTTTGGCCCGTTAGCCAATTTTGAGTTTGCCTTGCATAGTAGTAGGACGCAATGTCTGGCCAGAATATAAAATCGTTCCCAACATGTTTTTCTTCAATAAAATTATGCAATTTTATTAAGACAATAGGGTACTATACCATAGTCAAATTTTAACTATCTTAAATAAGAAGACGAAAATATACATAAATTAATGAGTATTGGTGAAAATTTTTTGTTTCAATATTGGTTAGGTCGCAAACTACAAGCGATTAAAGTTGATTACTAATTAGGTATGACGCGTTAGGTCCTAAGAATTTGATTGGTCGCCTGATTTTAAAAACGAGATTCGCGCGTCTGCTGCGGTCACCTTCGAAAGATTATGAACTGTCACGTTGTTGTATAACCCAACAAAAAAATTACAATTTTATGTTTCATGAATTTGTTTAATTATAATATCTCGTAATATTAACAATAATAATGTAATTATAATTAAATCAATTTGTAATATGTATTAATTAAATTAATAATAATATTAACTAATCAAAACAAGCAAACACTAGCGCCATCCGCCGTCATACTTTGTGTCATAATATTGTCAAACTGTTTCAATGTCCTATAATTTATTAAGAAAAAATGATTATTATTTATGTTATTTATGGTTAATAATAATTTCTTCGTAAATATAACATATAAGTTTTTATACAAACATATTTCAGCTATGCAAACACGAAAAAATCTGTTCTCTCTAGAACAGTCTGCAACTGAAAGTACCAGCTACGTCACGCAAGAAATTCTTAACTTTAAAAATTCATATCTCGCTTATTACGTCAAATTTTTAAGTCGCGTTTGCACTAAAATTCTTATTTCATCCTGTTCTTACAGAAAAAAAATTAAACAAAAATTGGTATAGGACCCTATTAGCGACGCATCGAGGGCTTCACTTCACTCGGACCATATATAAAGCCTGGATACATCCTTTATGGAAATACCGCACCATACCAACACCTTATCTGCGAATTTGACTTTTTTTACATCTGACATTATTAGGAACCTTTGCAATATTGTCATTTTCCTTAATTTCGGATTTGCTTAGTATGTGATGTCCGAGAAATAGATGTAAATGTCGCCCAAAACCCAATGCTAGGTGTCTATAGAAAGTTGCGCCTTTTGGAAGAACACGCTCGTCTTTATTTAATTTAAATTCATAATTTTGTTGCTTATGAAACAATTAATTACAGTATTACAAAACTTTAAGCAAATGTATCTGTTACAAGAAGAAAAAAAATATGTTGAAATTTGTGCCAGAATTTGTGAGATACGTTACTCCGTTAATATGTATTTTATTACTAAAAGTAAAATTTTATTTGAAAGTAGCTTTAAGAATACTTTAAAATAACTGATTTTCACAATAAAATTTTGTTAAACTTTACCTAAAGTAGTTATAAAGTAAGAACAAGCATTGTAGAACTCATTATTTTTATATAATGAAATAAGTATACCCTGTTCCATTTAAGCCCTTCAATTAGAGACAAGGGACAAGTTCACCCAATGTAAATTCGGCTACTTCAGATTTGCGCTGTTGCCAGTGCCATTTACTGAATGGCTTAAATTGAACAGAGCATACATTAAATTTAACCAGTAATGTAACTCGTCGAGAGCAACAACATATCTTAATTTTTTTTCTAAATCTTCTAGTTTTTGAATTAAAGATTTGTTTTAAGTTTGGTTACCCTCTGCTGTCTGAATTAAAGTTATATAAACACAACACAAATATTGTCGGCTGGTAGTTGCAGCCTCGCAGACACAGTAATTAATAAACGATCAACGGAAAACATATTTATTATTAATAAATTCATAATAGTACAATTTTTAAAATAAAGAATTTTAAATTTTGGATAACAAAATCATAAAATTGTGTATTAAACCAGATTTCTCCACGTGTGAATAGAGGAAGAGCATTATAGTCATGATCAGGTTATGAGATGAGTATCGCATTTATCGTCGACAAATAATAGTTTAAATACGTTATTCAAAAAATGTAAGTACATACTCTTGTCCATTTAAACGAGGTATAATATCAGTACCAATTATTCGTCCATTTATTGTTCCCTCCCAAACATTTTTTAATGAATTTTTTACAGCTGAGTATTGTCGTCTGTTCAGATATGTGCATTGTGTACAATAAAGATACCTTCTTTAGTAAATTTAGCCTTATCACTTTTTGCACATGATATGGATGTAACTGTTGCTTTATTTAAAATTGGCATATATGCCACCCCATATTGTGATTCTCTGGAAGACGTAGAAGATTTAAAAATGTGCGAGACCAATGATTTGGAAACGCTCCGTCTAAATGCGTGGGCAGCTTCATGACAGTGCCTTTATTTCAACCACAAAATAAAATGTACAGATACGAATAGATGTATAAATAAACCATAAGTAAGTAATTACAATATCTGTGTACATGTGTCTCATTTTCGATGTTTTTTTAAGGTATCTCAGGTAATATTAACGATAGATCAAAACCGTTTGCACATTGTAGGGTGAACTTTTTGAGAAAAGTTTAATAGTCACCACAGGAATTTTCGATCTTCTGTTGTTTCTGAGCTACATGCAAAAACTAGTTTTTCGCTCATGTTGAAAATGTATGATATCTTACTTATTATGATAGTTAGAGAAAAATTGTTTTTACAAAAATTTTACCGTTTTTTAGATAGAATAAAATGGCGTAATTAGATTTCTTGAAAACTTGATAATTTTCGAGATATAATACAAACTTTTGATTTTTTAAATGGAAACCTATGTTGAAAATAGTCTCGTCTTTTTGCTTAACTCAGAAGCTTTTCAATGATATATATAAGAAGTCTACATTCTTTTGTATTAAACATTAATAAAAGACGAATTATTAATTTATTGGGGTGAAAATAATGGAAATTTTTAAGAAACAAATAAAAAATCTCTTACAGGTCATCATTTGCGTATTTCTGATACGAGTATTATTTGTTTCAATTTTACTATTTTTTTTCAATTTATTTACTTCAAAGGCATATTAACTCGTTTTTTTTCGGATTGTGTCAAAGCCAACTATAAGGTAGATAAATAGTAATTTAACTAACCTGAATATAATTAGTTAAGAATAATTTGGAGAATACAATTAATAGATATAGAATAAAAATAACCAAATTATGATCTGTAATAAATTTTTTCATTTGTTTCTTAATAATTTCCAATATTTTCACCCCAATAAATTAAAAATTCGTCTTTTATTAATGTTTAAAACAAAAAAAATTTAGACTTGTTATATATTATTGAAAAGCTTATAATTTAAGCAAAAAGACGAGACTATTTTCAACATAGGTTTCCATTTAAAAAATCATAAGTTTGTGTTATATCTCGAGAATTATGAAGTTTTCAAAAAATCTAATTACGCCATATTATTCTATGTAAAAACAGTAAAAAATTTGAAAAAACAATTTTTGTCTATCTATCATAATAAATAAGATATGATATATTTTCAAAATGAACGAAAAACGAGTTTTTGCCTGTAGCTCAGAAACAAAAGAAGATCAAAAATTCCTGTAGTAACTATTAAACTTTTCTGGAAACGTTGACCCTGGAATGTGCAAACGGTTTTGATCTATCATTAATATTACCCGAGATACCTTAAAAAAACATCGAAAATGAGACACCCTGTACTCGCTATTCGTAAACGTAGGCATCTTGTCAGAATTTTACCTTATAAAAAAGTTTATTACTAATTAATAGCAACATCTGACAGGGCTGTCAATTGTTAAAACAAAATTTTTCATAGCTGTTGCCACTGCATTCAATTATTAGAAAAATTTGTGGAACGACTCGTCAATTTACGGGGTTGTAATATTGCTAAAAAATATGCGATTTCGAGAAAAAGTTATTAAAAAATATTGTCGCTGTATACTATACTACTGGTGTTTACCAGTAGTATAACTTATTTCATTTGCAGCCTATATAGTGTGGTGGTACAGTCTGTCATTTTCCATGTTTGTCGTCGGTCGAATTCGAACTCGAGCATTTATAATCACAACCGGTCCCATCACGCTACAAGTTACGTGATCTCATTAATTTGATAGTAATATGGTATAATTTACATTTTCTGTATGTTATTTCCAAACTGTGTTTATATCTCTGTGATAAGACACCAACTAACTACTTGCAATTCTATTTAATTCAGTGTACATGTAGGTGTGTACGTTTACATTCCAACGACCCCGAGTTATATTCACGTGCGAAGGGTCGGGGATGTCAGTAGTGACATTAGCTAGTTCAGTCACCTGACATTAGTGGCAGTGGCAGTGTCTACACGAGGCTGCAGGGTGCTTTGTGTCCGACGCGGCTAATCGATTCAAATGCACGCGATGTGGCGGTGAAACTTCCTGCCACAGTAATCATAATTAGTGGTGAGATTCTAAGTGCGGAATAAAGAGAAATAATAGGGTGTTCCAAGATTTCTTAAGTTACAGAATTATTTTACAGTGGAATTAAACGATTAATTTTATAAGAAGTGTATGCCCTTTACAAAGGAAGATTTTATACTCATAGTATTGTTGAAATACTATGTACTTGAAGACTTTACTGAATTGCAAACAGCAGCATTCCAATAATTGAGATGTCTATTAACAAAAACCAAACCAAGCTTATAATTTCAAAACCTTTTAAAATATGATTGTGGAAATTTTTATACATAAGCATAAAAACAAGGTATTCAGTTCAAAATTTTATTTTATACATCTATCATTTATTTACACTCATCTGGATATGTTAGGTTATTGTAGGAATTTTGAATTTAACAAATGAAAATTATGAAAGTGAAGGAGGAAATAATGATAAAAATAAAGTTATATTGGTATATTTTTATTATTTGTTAACCCGTAAGTACACGCACCAGGTCTCAGAGACCAACGATAGTTAAAAATTATATTATTTCTGTAATCACAAGTGTGAATTAAGAAAAATGTATTAATGTGAGTAATAATTTATAAAAACTAAAACATAATTTACAAGCCTTAAACAATTAATGGGGTTTATTTTGTTTATTTAGCGAATGGTCCCTCAGACCAGTGCGTGCACTTGTGTGTCGAAATTTTGTGTGTTCTGTAGAGTTAAAAAGTCTCAAATTCCTTACAAGGTATTTTTAAATACCGAGGAAGGTTAATATGATCCTTGTAGTTACTGTTTTTAAAAACACAAATAATTTTAAATGATTTTATATCATAGTTTTATTAAAATTGTTGTTAAGTAAGATAATAAAATTATAAAACCAAAAACAAAAAACACATACTTGCAATACAATTTTTATGACCAATATGCACTTTTACCCCACTTCTGAGTTCTCCTGTAGTTATTTGTGTATATGTTTATTGTGTTTGGTTTTATAATTTTTTATAATTTTATTATGTTACTTATATTTTGTACACTTTTTGTAGTCTCGCCGGTTGCCTGAAGATGGTCATTTAATGACCGAAACCGGTCGCATTTAATTTACACTAAATTATAGAACAGAGTGTGTAAGACTTGGTAATTTTAAAAATAGTGATAAACTGGAATGTCCAAAGAAATAAGTGATGTTTGTGTTGTTAAAGTATTGAACAAATCTTAAGACATTTGACAGTACTTTTGTTACCACAGCCATCTCCATCGCAACAGCTAGCATTTAATTAATCTAACGTCTAACAAATATATAACATAATGCTATTTATTTTTTTTTAATTAATATTTTAACGAGTTCGAATAAAATATATAATGTATACCTCAGCACTAAAGTATTTTTTTATTACTCATATGGTTTATTCTCCTCAGCTATCACCTCGTAGAATAAATTCCATATTCGTAATAAAAAATATACTTTAGTGCCTAGGTATACAAATAACTATTACTTCATACTGTCCACTATGTACTACTTTAAATTGCTAATTTTAGTCCGGGAAATGGAACATTAGATTACCGGGGCAATATTTCCCGGCCTCGGTATTGTAATGTTCCATTTCTCGAACTAAAATTCGATTGACACAAATTCATAGATGATGTGATCTAAGTTAAATAGATAAGTTTGAATTAACATAAATTTTTGAAACCCGTGGACAGTATGAATAAAATATACGTCATACGGCCGTGAAGTAGTATTAGGGTAGGGGAGACCGGTGTCAATTGTTACAAAATTAAATTTTTTATTTTTCACGAGTTAACGTTACATTTCGAAATTTTGAAATTACCTATATGAGAATCTACCCACCTTAGTAAATAATATTTTGAATTTTAAACTTTTGAAAATATGACAAATATAAAAGTATAAGGATTTTTAGTCAGGCATTACAAATGATACAATTGACACCTAACTGGTGTCAATAGTAACAGGGCCAGTGCCAATTGTAACAAATTTTAACAGTGATGTAATAAGATAAAATAAGAGATAAAAGAAGAAATGATTGAAAATATATGTTCTGTTGGTGATATGGACCATTTTGATCAATGCCTTTAGTCGCTACCGAAATTGCAGTTTAAGTAAACATAAAATAGGTCTTTCTTCGTACAATTTAACTTGCCCGGTGTCAATATTTTACATTTTCGCCACTGAAACCAATCTCCTGTGCTCAATATGGGCCAATACGATCAGAGAGTTTCTTCATCGGACCCATCTGAAGAGTAATCTGCGACTGTTACTTTCGGAAGTGTTTTTCGTTTTTTTTTTTGCTGTTCTTCTTTTATGTTTTCGATAGCAGTGGTTTTTCTTGTAATTTTTATCATGATGAATATTATATTTAATTATTAAACACGTTACAATCGACACCGTGGCATGTGTTGCAACTGACACCACTTCACTTATAAAGATATTATTTGCTTTTTGTATTTATTAGGTAATAAATCGAAATGTTTTTTAATGAAAAATAAAAGCAGATATAACTCACAAACTGATCCTTAACGTGAAATATTTCCGAGCAGAGCACTTATAGTGTTTTAGAAACAATGTGTGTCACTACCTGTATTTACTTTTTTGTCGATTTATAGACATTCGTCAGAAACAGGCGCCGTATTTACGCGTATGTACTTACACTAAATACCAAAGAGCTATGACTCTTTCTGCTTCTCTCTGCAAGCGCGTTTTAAACTACTTCGAAAAGATGGTCCTGTTACCTACCCTCGTTACATTTGACACCTGTTATAATTGACACCGGTCTCCCCTACTCATTTCGAAATTCCTGACTCGGTTTCCTTCATCGCCTCGTCCGTAAGCTTCTCATTCGTTGCGTAATAACTCACTTCCCAGCCTTATAACGAAAATAACTATTAATATTTATAAAATGTCAATTTAAGTATTACTTTGATCTTCGAGTGAACCAATTCTAATAAAAATGTAATCAGCACTTCATATACTTGTACATGTAGGTATCTATATAATACGAAAAACTGTAATTTTTGGAAATTTATTTTTTAAACGTGCTTATTCATTAAAAGCTCGCCATAGTTTTTTTTTGACCAATGATAATACCTCCCTTAATTAGATGGTGAGAGCTAAAAATATTTAGTTTGAACTTTCTATGTAAATATTTCACATTCCTTTGGTAATGCAATTTTATGCACAATTCCTGTGAAATGCTGTAGCATGCTAAGTATGAAGGTGTGGCAATTATATAGTTCCTGCTAAAGGAAAATTATTACTGGGAAATCGAAACCATACATCAGTTTGTTGAGGGTGGAACCTCCAGGTGATCGATACGGTTGAATAGGTGCGCTACTACTGTTGTATGCCGTCCAGTCATGTATTGGAAATGGGGGAGTGATGAAGCAGAATTCACTGCCAAAGAAAAATGGACGATAATGTATTTGTTTAATAATTTAGCTGATGTGATTCAGAAATACCAGAGAAAAGCCCAGAGTTACTTCAGGGTATTGTTGATTATTTTGTTCGATCGACAGCCAGGAAAATAATGAGTTCTAAACACAAAACATGAATATGCCATTTATATTTCATCCCAAGGAAGTAAGAATATGAAATGTATTTGGAAGAAATACGGTGTAGATAAATTTAAGCAAGCAATTTAAAAGTTTATATTACACATGGAATATAATGATACAGCATTTTGAAAGTTAGGTACATTTGAGCAGTACAGATTTAAAGACCCGAACACCCTTATATATCAGAAGTATAATCTTAGCAGATGAAATAATTTATTATTAAAAATTGTTTATTTGTAACAATTTACAATTTATTTAATAAGGAAGCTAAGGCTAGAGGTCCTGTTATTCACTCCTGCCCATAATAATTATTCCTGGCTATAACCCGTAGTGGTGATGTACGTTATCCCTATATTTAGAAATTTATTCTTAGCTGACGAAACAATTTATTAAATATTGTTTATTTTTGACACTTTAAAATTGATTCAATAAGGAAGCTAGTGGTTATTTTAAACAACCCACTACAGTAAAATCGCTGTCCAATCCGTCGGGGGTGTTGTATTTCTCTTTCACATTTAATAGTTTATTAAAATAATTATTTAATTTACGTATACTGCTACCTAATTTTACCCACGACAAATTTATGCACATAAACATTCAATTGATGTTTGTATGCATTTTAATATTTATTTTTTATTTATAAGAAAGAAACCAACAGTATACACATACCAATTACAGGTTCCTATGGATTAATAGATAATACATACATTAGTTCGCAAATCATATCCCAGTGTAAGTTTCAAAATAAAGTTAGTGGAAAAATAATATAAAGTGCTATATAATTATGAGAGAACATTAACTATCTCTTTCTTAAACATATAGAGTGATAGATAAATCATGTCAATATGCGCAAATGTGGAATTGTAAGTAGACATGATTCGGTTTATTGGAGAGTTATCGTTATTTTTAGTATTATTTTTATATAAAACAAATAAATTAGTTGACCTGGTTTTAAGGCTCACAGAAAATTTTAGCATTGAAATTATTGAAGGTGCATATATTATATTATTAAGTAATTTGTATAAGAATACCATATCAGTTTGAGTTCTTCTACTTTCCAGTGTGAGCATATTAAAATGTTTCAATATATCTACATAGTTATTAATATTTAAATTAAATTTGTAATTTAAAATTTTGAAAAACTTTTTTTGAATATTTTCTATAAAATCAATATTCTTTTTATAGAATGGGTTCCAAACCGTGGATGGATATTCCAGTTTTGATCGAACTAAACAATTAAACAAATATATTAATGAATTAGGGTTATTGAAGTGTTTACTTGATCGGAATATAAATCCAAGTATTCGGTACGATTGCTTAACACAAATGTCTACATGTTCATTAAATAACAATTTATTGTTAAGAAATATTCCCAAATCCTTAATAGTAGTCTTCCTTTGCAAGATGGAATTAATAATATGGTAGTCAGATATTATAGTATCGTGATTCCTTGTGTAATGTACTACATAACATTTTGATACATTTAGGGTTAGATCGTTAAGGTCGCAATATTTTTGTAAATTATTTAAGTCATTTTGCAGTTGAATATTGTCACTATTGCTCGTAATTGTCTTAAAAAACTTGAGGTCGTCTGCAAATAAGAGAAAGTTACAATTTTTGAAGCAGGTAGATATATCATTTATGAATAAATTGAAGAGTAATGGACCCAAATGTGACCCTTGGGGAACTCCAGATGTAACATAGATATAACGTGACTTAAAACCATTACAATTAACTAACTGCGACCTTTTTGTTATGTATGATTGAATCCAACGTAACAGTGAACCATGTATTCCCAGTGCTTCTAGTTTGTGAATAAGTGTAAAGTGATGAACCCGGTCAAAAGCCTTGCTGAAATCTGTATAAATGACGTCAACATGGATTCGCTTGTCCATGTTAGAACTCAGATATTCAGTAAAAGATACGAGGTTTGTTATGATTGATTTGCCGGGACAATATCCGTTCTGCCCTGGAATAATTATGTTATAAATATCGTTTTTAATTGTTTGTATTACGAGCGCTTCGCAAATTTTACTGAAAGCTGATAAAATTGAAATAGGTCTGTAATTAGTTACGTCATTAATATCAACTGATTTATGAATTGGTGTTATATATGAAGTTTTCCATAAGTCGGGGAAAACACCAGATTCAAGAGATTGATTATATAGAATGTATAGTGGTGTTTCAAGATAGTGGGCACATGCATGTACGAATAAATTTAGCTGGAATTTGATCAGGTCCAGGACCTTTGTTTATGTCTAAATTAGACATTGCCGACGGTTTTATGAAACGGTAGACACACAATGATCCGTCGCTGACCGAAGCATCATTAACATCACTCCGATAAATAATATTTGTCGTGCATAATAACTCTAGTCTTATTTAACTGTCCTCGGTCCGAGTTTTGTGAGCGTGAGTTTTATGCGTTAGAATAGGTTATGTTAAGATGTGTTTAGAAAAGTCAGACCGCCATTTTTAACTATTTTTGTCGTTAATTATATCTTAAAAAATCAAAATACGTCTATTGCAAAAGTTTTTTTTTTAATATCATTTATGTAAGAGCGCTATTTGCCCTGCAAAGATTCCATAAAACTATTAACTTGCCCAGGGCAGGTTTGCATTATAGATAAATTTGAAAAAGTTTCTAATTATTAATGTCATTAATTTTGTTAAATATATTCCTTGTTTGAAGGAGGTTACCGTTACGGTTACTCTATTGATTTTTCATCTTTATCTCGTTTGAATAAAACTTTTATAAAAGTAATTACAAAACTTTTTTGAAAATTAAGTTTGCACTTACTTAATTGGATGAGGGAATTGAGAAAATGTGTAGTGGTGAGATTCGGTCAGAAACCAGTTGTAAACTTTGGGTCTTCCACACGAAATAGGTCCATGGGCGCCCATATAATGTTGTTCAGGGGGGGGGGGGCAAAGTCAAGAATACAAAAATATAATATACTAAAAATAAGTATGTTCTTAAAAATATAAAACAACATAAATATTTATGGAAAAAAATTACAATACAGTAATAGTACATTACTAGGTGGAAAGTGTTTCATTACTGTCGAGGGCGAAGATAGCTGACCAAGGCGCGAAGGTTAACAGTAACTAACTTCCCAACTTTTTAAAAGTCAGAAATCGTTATATTACCAACTGATTGTGAATAAACAACATTACCTACTTATTCTTTTTCCGAAAATGCTAATTTAAAATTCCTTGCATCTTTGGCAAATTCATTTAGAACTTCGTCTATATATTTTTGTTTATTTCCGCTTATGTAATCGCGATGGAGGCTCATCATACATAAACCGTCTAGCCGATCTTCGCTAATAGTAGATCTAATCCATGTATTCACTCTTCTTAGAGTGCTAAAAGATCTTTCCACCGTGCATGTAGTTGGAAGAAGACAAATTAAAATTTCTTAAGCTTTGGAGATTGCTGGGTAAAATGTACAATGTTGTAAAAGTTCTGTTACAGGAGTTTCTTTAGTAATAATCATTTCTTTATTTGAAACCCAATATTCGTGCCATGCTAAAGCTTCTTCAAAAAAAATGTTAATTTTATAAAAGAATGAATCTCTTGAGCTAGTTTAGTAAAATTATTATAGTTTATTTGTTTTAAATTAATCGGATGCAAATTATAGAGCAAAAAGGTAACATTATCATCTTTCGAAAACCGAGAATTTAAAGAACTAATTAAAAAATCTAAGTAATTTATAAAAATTGCTTTTTTAAAATATTCTCGCACAGAATTAGCTTCGTAGTTTGCACGGTGAATTTGTCTTCCACCACTAGCGACTCTCGGCATTTTTAATTCAAGATCAAAATTTTGTGCAACTTGTTCAGCGCTATTAAATAGTTCAGTAAAAATTATTTCTAAATCAGAGTTCCTATGTTTATTAAATATATCCAATAAGTGATTAATATGTTTCTGTACAGCTAGCATATCAACAGAAATACCCTGCAAAATATTTGTTACGGGTTCCAGAAGTGCCGAATATTTAGAAATTATTTTAAGGAAAACAATAAAATAGCTCTCAACAGTAGCACTTGATAGTTGTTGTGCTCCTAATCTAGTAGCACGATTAACTCCAACTATGGTGTTGGTAATATTTTTATTTATAATTTGTACTGCGGATTTGCGGATGTATCTTTTAAATTATGTACGCGCGAAGCTTACACTAATCTTCATTTTATTATAGTTTCGGTGGCTCAATGGTTAGAGCAACGCCTCATGTCATGAGTGCCCTCGGGGCTCTGGGTTCGAATCCCACTAAGGCATGGATGTGTGTGAATGTGAACCCACTCTGTAATTGGGATTCAATCATGTTGAGGGGTTTAAAAAAAAGTAGTTACTTGGCTTAGATTAGACCATATTTTAAGAAATAAACTGTCAAGATTAGAGTAAAATTCGCTAATCCAAAAAACTTAATCTTTTTTATGACTCGGGCTGTAAACGGCGGGAGGTATTGTATTGGCCACACCAGATTTTTTTTATAGTTGTATTTGATATATTTCTCGAGATCCCAATACTTGCAGCTCTAACTGGGATTCATTATATGCATTATCTCTATAAACATATAGCATACATATATATATATATATATATATATATATATATATATATATATATATATATATATATATATATATATATATATATATATATATTTATACACTGCTGGATTGCTGGCTAAAGATACGTTTTCGCGGTCGGCAGTCCCGGACTGCTTCAATATTGGCGTTGGCACGTTGCGGTTCAAACCGAATACTGCCGCATCCCGACCTCTTCAATAACTGTCTGACCGCCTCCGCGCTGGTACACATGTTAAAAAGACGCCCAAACTTACAGATAACGAAGATGAATTATTAATAATATATATATATATATAAATTTTAAGTCTTTCGTGTTTAGTCATCTATTTATTTAAAAAATCCTTAATTTTTCTGGTTTGGTACAAAATAGGCGGCCCTGCTCTTGCAATATTTTCTAAAATATTATCCTCTTCTTTTTCTTCGAGCATGAAGCAAAGAAATATATCAGAATTAATTTTCGCTGGTGTAAATTGCAACATTCGACATTGTAACTATAGTATATACTGTCATATGTATGTGTAAATAAGTTTTTTTTTTTTGTAAATAAGAGTATTTTATACACTTTTAATTTAATTAAATATATTTTATTATAGGATTAAGGAAAGAAATTGGAAAAATAATTAACTTCTTTATAAATATTTATGATTTTATTTCAAATAACAAAAGAAACATGTTTTATACACTATAAACTGAAAGGCATAAAATTTGAAACTACATATATATTTTTAATTTGTAATAATATTGTTATTAACAATATGTTTGGGAGAAGGGATATACCGTAAGCATGTTAGAATCGTGGAAGAAGACAGACAGACTGCAGGAAGGAAAAAGACAGTTATAGATCAGCCGATCAGCGTCCCGAATATGTTGTGGTAGGTGTAGCAGGGCGTGGCACTGCCACAGCTGGCTAAAATTATCTCATTCCTTCCTAGTCTGTACGTCTTATTCCACGCTTCTACCATGCTCACGTCACAAATCCCTTCCCCAAATTTTAAATAATTATTTTCTTGTAAAGTACGAATAATTAATCGATTTAAAAAAATACTGGTATTTTATTTTTCGATCTAGTATATTATGTAAAAATAAAAATTACCTACTTCGAGAAAAATTATATTGTGACGAGTAGGCCCTGGCGGAGTGCGCAGCTGTCAAGCAGGGAGCAGTGAGCCGTGGAAAAAAGTCTAGGACATGGGACAGTTGAAAGAGAGGGCGAAAAATGTCAGATATTAAAATAAAAATGTCAAAATAATTATGTTCGTTTTGCTATAAATAAATAACCCGTTGGTTTTTAAACATTAGTTGTGTTTGATTATTTTAAAAAGGGAAACTTCACCGAACCCGTAAAAATTGTAATAAACGTTACAATTGGTGTCAGGTGTGGGGTTGTCTTTAAAGAGTTAAAAGTGAAGTTTTCGTGTGAATAAATTAAAATGGCTTCAAGAATGGTAAATCTGAGTGACTTGAAAGTGGCTGATCTGAAACGAGAACTAGAAGAAAGAGAATTAGACACTACGGGTAAGAAAAGTGTACTCCAAGATCGACTTCGTCAATGCTTGACTGAATCTGGAGAAAATTGGGAAACCTACCAATTTGAAATTTTCGGCGATTGGGGCTCTCTGTTTAGAAAATTAGAGGAAAATTCAAAGAGTATAGCAGACGAATTACAATGTAAATTAGAAGAGAATTTCAGGAGAACTGAAGACCATTCCAAAATGTTGGAACAACGACTTCGAGAAGATTCTAAAATTTTATCTGAAGAATTACAGGGGAAAATAGAAGAGAAGTTGGAAAATAAATTCGAAGAACATTCCAAAAAAACTGAAGAATATTCTAGAAGCTTCGCAGAAGAATTACAAGCAAAACTGGAGAATACTTCTAGAAATTTTGAAGAAAAAATGGAAAACGTTGATTCCAAATTAGAAGAAACTTCTCGATACTTTCAACAGAAAATCAACGAAATCGAAGCAAGATTTTTGACACTAGATCTATCATCGAGCCATGACCAGCTAGATAATAAAAAAATTGAAGATGATATGGTAACAAAAGAGATGGAATCAATACAGAAAATGCCATCAAATCAAAAGCTACTAGATAATGACAAAGTTGAGGAAGTAGTAACAGACGGTAGAGTGCTAACGCACAAAATCCGCATGAAACCACCTCAGTTTGACGGTAAGGTATCATGGCCCAACTATCACGCCCAATTTGAAGCTGCCGCTGTAGCTAATGGCTGGTCAACATTTGAAAAAGCTACAGCTTTAGTCGTTGCGCTGCGTGGCGATGCGGTCGATATCTTGCAAACAATTACACCAGAAGAGCGGCAGAATTACCAACTACTAGTTCAGCGATTAGAAATGCGTTATGGACACGCGCATTTACAGCAAGTATACCACTCGCAGTTGAGAAATAGATATCAGAAATCAACTGAAAGTCTACAGGAATTTGAAAACGATATCGCACGACTAGTTCGCCTGGCATATCCTGAAACCCCGGAAAATGTGTTGGAGCGCCTGGCTGTGCAAGGATTCATTGATGGGCTCCGAGATAAAGAAACCAAGCGGGCTCTGATTCTGGCTCGTCCGAGTACTCTGCCTACTGCCCTAGCCAGCGCGTTAGAGTTTGAGGCGGCGGAACACGCTTCAAGACGTCAAGGTAATATTCGCACAATAGAGGACGCAGATGAACCATGCCATGAATCCACGGAGGCAACAATACGACGCGTGTTGAATGAAGTAATGCCAAAGAAGAAACAACTTCGTTGCTGGCACTGCGGTGGGTTAGGACATGTGCGAAGACGTTGTGACCAACTGCAAAATAAATCACCGGAAAACTAAAACGGGTCGGCGCAAGAGGGCGAACGTTGATCCACGACCAAAATGCCCTGAAACTAAACGGATACGTCGCATCCTTACAAAATCGAGTAAATAGCATTTTTGTGGACGGGTTCGTCGACGGGAAACCATACGCCTTGCTGATAGATACAGGCGCCACAAAGACTGTCGTTAGGCCCGATATCATCAAGAATCATAAAAAGATGGAACCAAGCTCGTGGCGACTTCGCACAGCGACAGGGGACGCAGCTAACATCCATGGTGAAACAGACATAACGATTACCATCGGAAACACGTCAATTAAACACCGAGAACTTGTAGCCGACATCAAGGACGAATTTATCCTCGGAATGGATGTTATGAACGTAAACGGTTTCGAACTAAATTTAAAACGTGGAATATTGACGATCAATGGCGAAGAGATTGTTTTACACCCCAAAGGCGAGGATACGGTACGTGTTACGATAGCTGAAGATACAATCGTGTCGGATCGAAGCGAAGCGATTTTGGAAGCCAACCTGGATCACGAAGTTCCTGAAGGATGCATAATGATGTTAGAACCTGGAAATCATGATGATGTAACTATTCGTGGAATACTAGTGGGAAAATCTCTTGTGTGTACTGGAAAGTTAATACCAGTTCGAGTAATGAATACGAATTATTATCCAGTTACTCTAAAGAAAGGTACTGTCGTCGGACATTGTGCATCAGTAACTTCGATTATTAGGCAAGCAGCCGTTGTACACCGTCCAGTAAAGAAGATTTCCGGAGAACTGGCTCAACTACTGTCAATATCGTGCCAAGAATTGAACCCAGACCAGAATACAAAATTGACGAATCTAGTCATCAAATACCAAGACGTTTTCGACACCGGTAGTGGGACCAAAGGTAGAACTAATATAACACAACATCAAATAAACACGGGTGATGCGCGCCCCATCCGTCAAGCTCCAAGAAGACTACCATTGGCTAAGCGAGAAGAAACCGAGAACATTATTCGGGAAATGGAAAAAGAAGGAATCATAGAGCCTTCCAGTAGCCCGTGGGCTTCACCAGTGGTCCTTGTGAAAAAGAAGGATGGGTCAACACGCTTTTGCGTGGACTACCGTCAACTCAATAGCGTGACGAAAAAAGACAGTTATCCATTACCCAGGATAGATGACACCTTGGATACGCTGGCAGGATCAAAATTATTCTCAACCTTGGATTTGAAGAGCGGGTACTGGCAGGTTGATATGGCACCAGCAGATCGAGAGAAGACTGCGTTTTCTGTCGGTGCTGGGCTGTGGCAATTTACAGTGATGCCATTCGGGCTTTGTAATGCCCCCGCCACATTCGAACGATTGATGGAAACAGTTCTACAAGGGTTATCCTGGAAGACCTGCTTGGTGTACCTTGACGACATAATTGTGGTCGGGAAGACGTTCAGTGAACACCTGAAGAATTTAGAGGAGGTATTCCTGAGGCTGCGAAGTTCGGGCTTGAAGCTTAGCCCGAAGAAATGTCATCTCTTCCGCAAAGAAGTGCAGTACCTGGGTCATATTGTGTCCAGAAATGGAATAGCAGTTGACAAAAAGAAAATTGAATCAGTGGAAAAATGGCCAGTACCCACCAATAAACACGAGTTGCGAAGTTTCCTCGGCCTTTGCACTTACTACCGACGATACGTCTCTGGGTTCGCCAATATTGCTAAGCCGCTGACACGGCTCACAGAGGAAGGTCGAAATTTCATATGGGAGGAGGATTGCCAAGACGCTTTCAACAACCTGAAGCGAGCATTAACAACAGCACCTATCCTTAGTTATCCCCTGCTCAGCGGGAACTTTATATTGGATACAGATGCCAGCAATGTCGGGATAGGCGCAGTACTATCTCAAATTCAAGGTGGACAAGAAAAGGTTATAGGCTTCTTTAGTAAAACGCTGTCGAAACCGGAGCGTAACTACTGCGTCACTAGGCGGGAATTATTGGCAGTGGTAAAATCCGTCGAATACTTCTACAAATACTTGTATGGAAGGAAATTCTTGGTGAGGACTGATCACGCTGCGTTGAAGTGGTTGTTGCAATTTAAAAATCCGGAAGGGCAGTAGCACGATGGATTGAACGGCTACAAGAGTACGACTTCGACATTGAGCACAGAGCAGGAACTAGTCATCGGAATGCCGACGCATTGTCACGACGGCCCTGTCCCGAGGACTGTAAACACTGTACCCGAGTGGAAGAGAAGTCTGTCTCAATTTTAAGAACCACGGTGATAGACGATCATTGGCTAATTGAAGAAGTACAGAAAGACCAAGAGAATGACCCAGAATTGAAACACCTTTTGGACTGGAAGCGGGAAGGCCGTAAACCGACTTGGGAAGAAGTTGCACGACACTCGAAGAATGTAAAATCATACTGGGCGCAGTGGGATTCTGTCGTTATAGAGGACGGGCTCCTAAAACGTATCCTGGAAGGTCCTGAAGCTACAGATCAACGGATGCAGATCATAATCCCCAGAAAAAGAGTACCGGAGGTACTAAAGGAGATTCATGATGGAACTGCTGGAGGACACTTAGGAGTAACGAGAACAATCCTGAAACTGCGTGAGCGATTTTACTGGGTGAATTGTCGTGAAGATGTAAAGGAGTGGTGCAGGAAGTGCTTGGTTTGCGCTGCCAGCAATGGACCACAGAAACGTCGGCGGGCCGCGATGCGACAATATAATGTTGGGAGCCCGTTTGAACGAGTTGCAATTGATGTAGCCGGCCCATTCCCAGAATCCGACCAGGGGAATAAATACATCGTTGTAGTTATGGACTACTTTAGCAAATGGGTCGAAGCATATGCTTTGCCAAATCAGGAAGCCGCTACAGTTGCAAAAACTCTCGTCAACGAATGGATATGTCGATTCGGGGTTCCATTGGAATTACACTCCGACCAGGGCAGGAATTTCGAGTCTGCTTTATTCCAAAACATTTGCGACATATTAAATATCCATAAAACAAGAACGACTGCTTTACACCCACAGTCGGATGGTATGGTCGAACGCATGAACAGGACCATCAACAGATACCTTTCCAAAGTTGTCTCTAGGAACCAAAGAGACTGGGACCATTATATACACCTGTTCCTGTTAGCGTATCGGTCATCTGTCCACGAAACAACCGGACAGACTCCGGCTAACATCGTCTTTGGCCATGAATTACGGTTGCCTTGCGACTTGAAGTTTGGGAGCAAGCCGGGTGAAGATTTGGCTGGGGACGATTTCGTCACCAACTTACGAAAAAAAATGAACGATATCCATAACCAAGTACGTTCCAACATTCGGAGCGCTAGCGACCGAATGAAAGAAACATATGACGTCAGGGCTGAGGATGGTGGCTACCAAGCTGGAGATTTGGTTTGGTTATATAACCCACAGCGTCGTCGTGGCCTGTCACCCAAGTTACAGACTTCCTGGGAAGGTCCCTACGAAGTACTGAAGCGGATAAATGACGTCATATACCGAATCAGGAAGAGGACTGGTGGAAAACCAAGGGTGATCCATTTTAATCGATTGGCCCCTTTCACCGGCAACAACAAAGATAATAACACCGGTGAAGGCCAAGCTAGACAAATTCTACAAGACTCAGAAATGACATTCAACGAGTTCATGTCCTTTTATTCTATGGGTCACGTTGCACGAAACGAGGTGACCAAGGATCATCAAGGGGACCTATTTAAAGTTCCGGATGAATATTCACTGGCTCATTGTGTGGCACAAGATTTGCAGATGTCTCAAGGAGTTTCCGTGGTTTTTAAGAGGAAGTTCGGCCAACTCGAAGAACTACGGCAACAGAATCCACGTGTCGGCAAGGTGCTACAAATAACAGATAAAGATTCAAGCCGAAAAAGGAGTCTTTTCTATTTGGTGACTAAACATCTGTCACATGAGAAACCAACCTATCGTGCCGTCTGGGATGCACTAATAGATCTACGAGGTATATTACTCGATAAAGACATCCTAAGACTAGCTGTACCGAAGCTAGCCTGTTACCTTGATGGATTAAGCTGGAGGATTGTAAGAAATATGTTGGAGGTTCTCTTCAGGCATAGTGGGATTGAGATTCTGGTATGCAGCTACAATCCCCGCGGCTCAATAGACTTTAAGAGAACTGTAGACTGTTATTTCCACCGAATGTCACATTGTTCAAGGGGGTCAACGTGCAGATACCGGCATGGTGGTGACGAGTTTCGAGACGAAACATCCTTAAGGAGGGGGCAGTGTGACGAGTAGGCCCTGGCGGAGTGCGCAGCTGTCAAGCAGGGAGCAGTGAGCCGTGGAAAAAAGTCTAGGACATGGGACAGTTGAAAGAGAGGGCGAAAAATGTCAGATATTAAAATAAAAATGTCAAAATAATTATGTTCGTTTTGCTATAAATAAATAACCCGTTGGTTTTTAAACATTAGTTGTGTTTGATTATTTTAAAAAGGGAAACTTCACCGAACCCGTAAAAATTGTAATAAACGTTACAATATTCAACATTAGAAAAAATAATGTTACAATATAAAAGTAAGCTATGTAATAAACAAATACAAACAAATTTAATGACACAGTTGAAAATAGTTTTGTTTAGTCGATCACATTGATATTTTAGATAATAAGAAATTAATGGGGTCTCGTGGCCGCGTGCCTGTGTGTGTCGTCGTGAATCTGGCAAACCGGGTTCGATCCCGATTTTATTTACTTTACCCTTCTGATAACATCATTGCATTAGTTGTTTTGTTCTTTACGACAAAAACCGCATATTGCATTATTTTTATTTCGTATTATGCTCGGTATTATGCCAGAAATTGTTTATAAAAGAATACCAAAAGGATTAAAATGTTTAGACCCTCCATATATATAAAAAAATGGGAGAATATAGATAAAAGATATTTTTTATTTTTTTTTCAATTATATATTATTAGGTAACTTGAAAATAGAATAGATATTATAAATATACTGTAATATACTATAAATCTCTCCTTCCTTTACAGTCAGGAATCTTGTACAAATAAATTAATGTACTGTATTCTTTAAATAGGTAATCTTTATTTTTGTACATTTGACAAAAATATTGCTTTATCCCATTGTGTTCTATTTGTTACAACCTCCCCGTTGCGATTCACATTCACTCTGGAATGTTTTTTATTTTAATCCATGTTTATTTTTCAATGTGTCTACACTAAGTGGGAAACAGGGTAGATCCATAACCTATAAAAAAATTTGATACAGGTTAGAAATTTGATATAGTTTAACAAATTTTAACGCGTGCGCTTCGCTTTGCATAATTACCTTTTTTTTCAGATTAGATTCTTCATGAATCCGGTAGATGGATCTGGTATATATTGTACAATTTTCGAACACGGTAACATTTTACCACTTGTGTATTCAAACACAGTCAGTAGATGCGGTATCTACCGGTAGTATTTTCGTAAATGCCTATATACTTTCTATAAAATCCATAGAGAGTTCCTTGCAAAAGATTCTAAACTTCTTCTATGTACATTACCTTTCGACAGTTGTATGTATTTTACACAAATTCCATACAGAAAGTTTCGAACAAAAATATCCTATATTTCGAGGTTTCGAGTAAAATATTATAACACAAACTACGAATATGTCAATTGACACTGACATCGTTCAATCAGAATTTTCTTAATATAGTAGCTGTTTGTAACATAGCTAGCTAATTTATGAAATTTAATTTCTTTATAATTTTATAACTCTATATCTATTTAATATGAAGTATAAAATGCAGTCAAATTGTATAGAGAATATATTGTTCTTTAATATTTATAATAACATTAAATGTGAAAAAATGACATTTAACATCGTTAAAACTGTTAAAATCTTCAAATGAGGGTACCTCCGGTTGACCAATTATAACCAAAATCTAATCAGCTCTTCATATGGATGCAGCAAAGAGGAATACGAAATAATTATAATTTTTGGAATTGTTGTATTAGAGTTATCGTAGACGAAAATTTTGTTACACACCCACACCCGCACGCACACACACACCTACACCCGCACGCACACACACACACACATATATATATATATATATATATACACACACACACACACACACACACACACACACACACACACAGAGAGAGAGAGAGAGAGAGAGAGAGAGAGAGAGAGAGAGAGAGACATCATCGTAAAAATTGTAAAATTGTATTCTCTGGACCTTAAACGTGCTTATTCATTAAAAACTCACCACCGAATTTTTTGACCAAAGACAATACATTCCATACCTAAAGGTGACGGAAGGTAAAAAGAAAACAAGTGTTATGGCTATTGCCACTAATAAACCTGTATATTGTCAATAATTTTGAAATAAGTCAATAATTGAAAGAGTGATTCATAATTTTTGAATTTTTTTAAGCTAGTTTCAAACTAAACTGACTATAATTCTGAATTGGATAGTAGGTTATTTTTGATGAAATTGACAGTATTTGGGATCACTATTAACTTTTGTTAGTTTAAGAAAATATAAAGATATATGGCGAGATGTATCATTCCAATCAAACAAATCAACGCTGATAGTCAAATGCCCCTAACTTTTAAATCATTGGTTCAACATTTTAAATATTTCATGTGATATATTTGAAAATAATTACTTTTCTCCGAAACGTAAATAGACTTTATTGTTATTATACAATTTATATTTTGTTTATAAAAATTAAAGAAATAACAAATATGCACTTTTATTAAACTTGAAAAATAAAAATTGGTTTTCTTGATTCAGTACGTATTTGAAAAATAAAATATTAGCAAACTTTTATTTTTATCTGTCAACCTATTTTTATTTGTAATTTTTGTATAAGTGAACAATTATCTATTAATTTAAATAAATAATTGTTTTAGATGCAGGTCTATAAACAATATCTAATAATAAATACAATTTATAAAACAAAAAAAAAATTGATACATATTTAAAAAATCGTTGAATTTAATGAGCTTTGGTAAAAAAAAAATATCTGAAAAGCGCGATCACACCCCTACAATAGTCACTTTGGTACTGGCTAAGAAAATAGTAACGCCTAACTCGACATTTTTTTTTTTGTGGGGTAAACTATTCCAATTCTACCAACCAGCTAGCTCGCTTCTCACCAACTCAAAAGACTAGACGGGTAAGGTCTTAACAGCACATAAGATCCACGTTTTTTCTCCATTATATACTCGTAAATAAAGAATATCTTATTTTTTTCATAATAAACATGTAAAACTTAAAATAGCACAAAATGAGCACAACATTATAGCTATAAAAAAATTGAATTTTCACTATGAATACGCAAGCGTGAAGTTGGCATATTCATTTTATTTTGTTTATAACAATTGAAGGAGATGAGCACAAAATTTGGGCAATACTGCAATACATAGCACTAAATGAGCACAAAGTTATAGCTATAATTTTATTTCACTATGAATACGCAAGCCTGAAGTTGGCGTATTCATTTTACGTGTTTTGTTTATAACAATTGAAGGAGATGAGCACAAAAATTGGACAATACAGCAATAAATAGCACAAAATGAGCACATAATTATAGCTATTAAAAAAATTAAATTTTCCACTATGAATACGCAAGCGTGAAGTTGGCGTATTCATTTAATTTTATTTATAACAATTGAAGGAGATGAGCACAAAATTTGGGCAATACAGCAATAAATAGCACAAAATGAGCACAAAATTATAGCTATAAATAAAAATTAATTTTTCACTATGAATACGCAAGCGTGAAGTTGGCGTATTCATTTTATTTTGTTTATAACAATTGAAGGAGATGAGCACAAAAATTGGGCAATACAGCAATAAATAGCACAAAATGAGCACAAAATTATAGCTATAAATAAAAATTAATTTTTCACTATGAATACGCAAGCGTGAAGTTGGCGTATTCATTTTAGTTTGTTTATAACAATTAAAGGAGATGAGCTCAAAATTAGATCAATACAGCAATAAATAGCACAAAATGAGCACAAAATTATAGATATAAAAAACATTAATTGTTTTACTGTGAATACGCCAACTTCACGGACCTGAAGTCGAGGGCTGGAATCACACGTGGGCAATAGGTGTTTCTGCACGGGTAGCACACTATACTTTTTCTACGATCACACTCTTTGCTAAGATATAAATAATTCATTTTTAATGAAGAACATATTGAACTTTAAAATTATTACAATAATCACTCTTACTATGCTTGGATAAGTAATTATCAAATATTTTGTAATTTATAAATCAAAAAATACATTTATAAATATTAACATTATATTACAGTTGGCAACTTGTGTGAAAAATAATTTCCCACACCTTATACCACGACTGTGGGAAATGAACTTTCGGGCTTTGTAAAGCATCGGAATGTGTGAGAAATTATTTCTCACACCTTATCCCACGATTGTGGGAAATGAATAACTTTCAAACTTTGTACAGTATGTGAAAAGTGCAATTTTCTCTAGTGGTCGTAGGAAAAATTATTATCATCATTAGGTAATTCTGTCAAAAATACTCGATTATATGCTTCGCTAAACCGGTTATTGTGGTTTACAAGAAATATAAAATCGATCGAATGGTTATTCGGTTAAACTGTTTCACTAAATTTCATCAAATATTGACATTTTTTTACTGTCACCCTGACAGAAAAGGAAAATTTTCCCTAAGCTAAGACTATAAACCTCCGAACATGTCCTACACAATGTTAGGCGAAATGTGAGGTAATAAATCAACTACGAATAATAGACCACGACCAAGCAGCAACTCGTAAAAGAACCAACCTTTCATAGACGCCGGCCTTGAAAGCCTTCGTAATTATATAAACTGTTTTGACGTTACTGGCTATTTCGATTACCTATGTTGTTAATCGATAATTTACAATAACTAACTAGTTAGCGTGGGGAGATTCACTAGTAAAATTTATGTACACCTGATTTCATATTACGTAATATTATGCAATTCGTAATCATATTACTAAATTACACATATTACTTATATTACACTTTTGATTACAGATTATTACATATTTTCGAAATATTACACTGACTACGGATGATTTTTAAATTTTATTATAGTTCATTGTATGTAAGAAATAACATTAGTTTAAATAGGGAAATAAGTACTACATTCTGACTGGACCCGTTCACAAAAACGAAAAAAAAATTATCTGTCAACTGTTACTGTCAATTATCATTAACCAATAAAATTGACAAAATTAAACATTTAACCATGCTTTTGTTTTCGACTTTGTAAGTTGTAATATTCAGGTACGGTACATTTTTATAAATAATAGTATATTAAAACATAAGTTACAGAAGGCAATGTATTCCAACAAGAGCTACAAATTCGCTCATGTGCAATGGTGAAGGAACGAGTGCTTGAATTGCCTTCTGTAACGTGTGTTTTATACTATTTTCTCTGTTGAGGCTTTCATTTATATTTTTTTTATAAAAATATTTGACAATTACCATTTACGGAAATTTTTGGTAGAATTATTAGGTTAGTGACAGTGATTTGTGCTTTTATTCTGCGCGTTCCCTATATATTCAGAGTATTTATTGATTGTAGTCATGCCAATCTCAAATAATAAAATATCTCCAAAAATCGTTTAAGAATGAAGTTCCTTCTAACATCAATATGCGTGCTAGAATGTGACATTCAAATTACGGAACAGGGGAATGTTTTTAGTATTGACCAAGTTTGGTTTCACGAATTTAAATAATAAGTATGCATATAAATACGATCGGCTCTCAAACGCCATCTATCATTTTCTGCCATTTTCTTACGTGAAATGAAATAATGTACAGGATTACTTTCAAATAAAGTAATGTAATTTTTATTTCAATATATTTCATTGACTATTTCACTCATAAATATATAAACCATTCCAAATTCAGGATTCTACCTAGTTACTAAGTTTCACTTCGACAACACCTGTCACAAAAATTTCGCACCCTTTAAGCCAATAAGATGTCGTATTTTTACAAGTAAGTGAGTTTTGATAAGCGAAATTTTTTTGACGTTTTAGAAATATATTGTTTACATACCTGTCAAAGTCTGTATAATTTCATTGTTATTAGTTTTTATTAAAAACGTGTCGATTCGGACAGGAATCTATTTAAAACGTTGAAAAAGCAAACTGAAACATAATACCTCTAAACACAATAAAAATTACAAGATTTTTGTCAAGAAAAAAATTATATAAATGATTACCTGATTTTTATTTTGGAAATAGTCATTCGAATACCATTCGTGGTTAAATTTTATCCTGGAAAATTTTTCCGATTGCTTTATTCGAGCCTGTTGCCAATTTATCTCGTGACATTGATCAAAAATTACTCGTTTGATAACTCGTGATTTTTTTGTCAATGTCACTCAAATTGCTAGGCAACCGGCTCTCTTAACAATCTGAAAATTTTTCCGGCAAAAATATACCACTTATATTATATATGAAAAAAATCTATTGTGGTCAGCACAATACCTCTCGCCATATCTATCTTATGTTGCATAAATATTGTATTACACATTTCTTTATGTTCGAGATTCATTGATGGGATCAAAAACAAGAGCATGCACGCGCACACACACTCGCACGTACGCATGCAGATGGACACGCGCACAGGCATATTACGTCATCTTAAAAATGTAAAAATCGGATTCTAACGACCTTTGAAATGTGCTTATTTACTGGATATTCGATTTTTAGCATGATCCCAATACCTTCTTATGAGGAGTGTGCTCCTTAAAAGCACTTTTATTATAAAAGAGTGCTTGTAATACGGGCCATTACATTTAATACTTACTGTTAAAATGATTACGAGATTACAAATGATTACTTGATTATATAATTGATTCCTTTTGGTTGTACACTTGATTACGATAGTAAAACACCCCTTGCTAGTTAGCTAATAAGTGAAGTAAACAAAAATATTCGATTTAATATTTTTTGCGATAATACATCTTTATTTTAATGAATTTGACAGAGATGTTCATTGATTGCACCAACATGGCACAAAATTTATATTGCGTTTAAACAAAAAAAAAAAATAGTTAATATTTTGACAGTAATATATAATAATTTATTTCTTATTTTATTTTAATGTGATATTAATTTAAGAAACACTTATGCGCATAAGTGTTTTTTTCATGCAATCCAGCGCTGGACTGCATGAAAGCAGTTCAATGAATAGTTTATTGATTCTATAGTTACCGGTCCTAGTTAGTGAACCGTTAAAATTCAAACAGTTGCAAGAAAAAAATATTAGGATTTTTAGTTAAGGAATTGTGTATCTAGCAACAGTATCAACACAATAATCAAGGAGTACATTGACGATAAGTGTTACTGTCATACATTATCCATAAGCGTGTCCGACATCGAGAAAAATAATAGTTATTCAAAATGGATAAATGAAATAGTAGAAATTTTACTGAAAGAGAAAAACAGGTTTTGCTGAAAATCATTCAAAATGTAATTGAAGACAAAAAAAAGTTGGTAGGTACGACAAATAAAAATAAATTGGAAGCTCCATTGGCATAATTACGTGGAATTATTAATTGTGTGCTTGGTGACAAAACTGTCATACAATTTCCAAAATTTCTAAAATCCCTTCTTCATTCGAAGATGATGACAATGACATAGTTCTACCAAAATGAATTTAAATTATATTCTTGTATAATAAATATAATATACGATTATTTACTTACCGTTCAATTAGTAGTTATTTAGTTTTAAACGTAAAATTTACGCCAATTTTAGGCGTTTTTTATTCAGAGCGGTTACCTCCGGTTACATGGTAACCGCATTTTATTGAGCACTATGTTACTTGCGGTTGGTTACGTCAAACATGTAACCGCGATATGTAGAACATGTAGAACGATTACATGTCAGGTTACTGTAGCTATCCTTTTCTAGTTGTCAAAACGCTAAAATTTTGTCTTTTAGGCAATTTTCAGTAAAACTAAAAATGGAATCTGTGACATTAGTGTATTGCATCACTTTAAATTAGATGTACCACACTATGAACAAGATAAATATTTGACAAATGTTAAATACTTAATTAAATTGACATAAACGTCTGTAGTAACCGGGCATATTTTATTCACACCGGTTACATGCGGTTAACCATATGTAACCCGGGTACCTGAATAAAAAACGTTTTATTAATTTTTTCAATTTTGACATTTAACGTCAAACTCGATTTATTGAACCGTTAATATTTATAGATCCAAAATCTCCCCTATAAGTTATAGGACTGTTTAGTGGATCTTTAAAATTATATGACGTTCAGGCAACGATTTTTTGAAACTTAGAGAACCGTTAGTTGCTAATGAACTGATAAATAGTTTCTTGCAACTCAATACTAAAATTTAAATTTCGTTCGTGCAACTGGTCAAGTAGGTATGTAGTATGAGTTTGATGAATAATACGTAGTCGGGTTTCAAACGGTTAAACGGTTGAAAATGTTAATTTGTTTTTAGCGGCTACTATCCGTGGTTTTCTATTTTCTACAGTTTCTGACAGAACTACCATAAGTTAGAACTGTTACACTTTAAATAATGTATCTAGAAACGGATAGTAAATTATTGAATATGAAGTGGTTTGACAGATTAAATATTAAGACTATCCAGAAGACACCCGATTTAATTCCAAATGAGCATTTTGAAATATTTCAAATTACAGTTGATATTGCAAGCATTATGAGATAATAAAAACAACTTTTAATTAAAACGGTTTGACTATTATTCTGATCTGCTTAACCATCAAGTTAATCGGTATTTTGCTCATTGGAAAAATGTTACAAAAAACAAAAATATGACTAATATGAGCGTTTTACCACCAATTTTTATCAGAAATAATGAGAGAAATGTCTTCCCCATTCTATGACCAAAGCAATCCCAAAAAAGTAAAACCAACAACATGTTCTCAAACCTGTAGACTATTTGTGTAACAAATGGCTGATGATGGGCGAATTTGTTCCCCGAAACGTCCCAGAATAATAAAAATGATATTTTAATCATCTTCTAATTAATCAAAACCCATTCCTCGAAGAAGGCTGAAAACAACTTCCAACTCAAACAAACCCAATTTTGAGGAATATTCAGTATTCGTTCTCTCTTAAAGTGTTTAAGTTTAAAATAAAATAAACCGTTTGATTAAAAGTACTTATTTATTCGTAAATTCCTTCCTTAAATTCCTCTTTTGATATATTGATACCAAAATGGAATGAGCTCATCATACTTTAACAAAAGCATTTAAACATTTTGATGAATTGTATTTGAGTTAAAGCGAATCCGTTTTATACGCACACCTGTGAAAACGTTAAAATCCGATTGTGGAAGCAGGAAAACTCACTTAGGTATACACAAAAACCCTACTTTGTGGTTTTCATAACGATAAAACTAATTTCAATTTTCACAATATTTATACAAATAATATAAACTTTTGTATCTAGTACAATACTGTAATATATTTTAAACAGATTTAAATCAATTCATTCGAAAATAAAACTATTGAATTGTCGGTGTAAGACAAATTCGTTGTTCGTAAAGACACCTGAACACTTTCTGTCTTGATAAAATTGCATTATTAAGCTCTATCCTGGTAAATATATTGCATCTGGAAATTGACCTTTTGTGAACTCTGCACAAGCGTATTGTATTACAGGTCGTCACATAATTAGCGCGCCCGCTTTTATTCCTAGAAATTTATTGTACCAAGTAAGTATAATGTTCTTATCCCGCTACAGTATTGATTTTTAACATTTTAATTAGTAGCTTTTTAAAAAAAAAGGTTTATTAAAAGTTTTAATAATAGTGTAACAATTTTAATAAAGAAGATAAATAACTAAAGCTTTTTACAATTCTACTAAATTAGAGATTATTATTAAAAGAAAGTCTTATTATTCCTTGTCTTTAGTTATGTATTTCTGGCCGGGTCGATACCGTCTCATGCACACATTAAATGTGACTTGTGACTCAATAGTTACTTGTGTACTAAGGTGCAAAATGCTACATTGTCGCACGAGTATGAAGTTTGAAGCTCGAAGTGCAGCTGAGGGCTTCAATGATGCGATTTTACATTCGTAGTACACACTAGCTATTTGTGTATTAAGAGCGCAAAATGGGACATTGTCAATTGAGAGGCGGCATTCTCTCGAAATCGACAATGTCCATTTGCGCTCGAAACACACACAAGATTTTTTCTACAGTCCTCCACCACAACAAAAAATAATAAAATGTACACTTTGTACTTGCGGTATTATTCAATAGTTTTGCAGTAAAGATAGGAACGTATTCAAATATGACTTCAAGATATTGTTTAGGCTTTCGTTTTTACAAAAAATTAATACCAATTTTGTAATGAATATTATAAGTTTTTGTATTTATTTGTTTCAAGTACATTAAACTAGTGCAGTGAAAAAGTGGATGTCCATTGGGAGCGTTCACGACAAACTTTTGCAGGTGTCAGCACAACTGTGCACACTTTATTTTATATTTAATTTTAATTTATCGTTATTTTCCATTCTTCTTGAGTTATTGCTTCAATCTAATCTAAGCATTTTATACTTTCGTTTTTGTAAACAAATGCCCCATTTTATTTTCACAGCAGTGCGGCATTTTGTTTGATTATGTAATATACCGACAGAGCAGTTATATGTCAGATTGACTTGTGAAGGCGGTAAATGTGTAACTATAGTGCCATTAGTTTCTGACTAACTATTTCCATTAACTATGTAGATAAATGATATTTCTCAACATTGTATAGTTAGCGTTTTTTCGACTTTGTCGCGCGTGAGCAGCAAAGTGACATTTTGCGTTGACAAAAGAGAGCGCAAATGGCTACTTTGCATGTAGAAAAAATATATTTTGTCCAGCTTGCCCTACAAGTGATCTTTTGAAAGCCTGTTTCCTGTGTGATACATTTCTTATAGCCTCATCTACACTTTGGGCCAATAAACCAATACAAACAAATACAGGCGAGGCAAATAAAGGCGCTTGTACACGTTGGCGAGTGGCCCAGACCATCAGGTCAGTGTCAGACGTTTCTCGAAAAACCGATACTGAGGTGAGCGTCGGCAAAAGGCGAGCGGTCAATGCGAGTCGTTGCGAAGTTAGATAAAAAGCCTTTCCATCCGTTAGTCTAAACTCGACGTTGGCTTTCATTCGACTAACATCGGCCAACGTGTAGATGAGGTCTTAATATGATAATTATAATCTAATCGTTACAGAGGCATAACACTGCGAACAGGCCGTGTCCAAAGTAAAAGAGCAGTTTGCAAAATCGCACTAGCGCGCAAAATTGGATTAATTACCAAGTCAGAGAATATGGACAGAATAGAGGTCGAGGCCAAAAATCTAAATTTTCCTCCTTCATGAAAATTTTGTTCCTGTTCCTACGCGCCTGAGTATTATTTGTGTAATTTTCGAATTGTATATTTGATATTATGTTTGTTATATGTGTATTAAAGAAATAGTAATATTTAGTTTAGCTAAGAATAAGAATAATTTATAAGTTCGTAAAATTGGCAACATTGAAAGTGATTTGTAAAAACAATGTTTTGTGCAAAACGGGCAGTCGTAGTCTGTCTGTCACCGAGCAATAAACAATTATTGAAGTTACCGAATGAACTTGAACTGTGTTTCTATTCTATCCTGATCTCCTGAATAAAGTACGTATACAACATGGCGCAGCCGAATATAAATAAAATTAACTAGAATAAATAATTTTTGAAGAATCTACAACAAAGAACACGTGGCCATCGTTTCGTCGCATTGAAAAAAAAAAAAAAAATGGCTACCAATCTCAAACCGCCTACATCGCTCCTGCTAAGCGGAAATTTAAGCGAAAATTGGAAGAAATTTAGGCAAAACTTTGAAAACTTTATTATTGCCTCCGGTTATGACGAAGAAGCGGATAAACGAAAGATAGCCATTCTAATGAATGTGATTGGTGAAGAAGCCGTCGACCTACACAATACGCTTTCCTATGAAAAAGCAGGTGACGAGAAGAAAATAGACAAAGTTTTAGAGATTTTTGAAAAATACTGCAATCCAAAGAAGAACATACTACACGCAAGATTTCTATTCTACAACAGGAATCAACAAGAAGGAGAAAGTTTCGACTCATTCCTAACAGAAGTTAAAACGCTAATAAAGGATTGCGAATTCAAAAATTCAGAAGAACTCCTTCGAGATAAAATAGTTCTATTTTCAAATGACCAGGAAACTCAGGATAAAATAATAAAATTAGGAAAAATGGAACTGAAAGATGCCGTAGAACACTTCAGAATCGCAGAACTCACAAGAAAACAAATGAAGACAATTCACCACCGAGGAGAAGAATCCAAAGTCGTCATCGATGCAACATCATGCAGTAATCCATCCAGTCAGCAGAAGCTGCTCAAAAAAGGAAGTAGCGTTCCTCAAGTAAATAGTAACTGCAGTTATAATAACTCTTCTCTTAGTTCTAGAAAAAATCCACCCATGGGTTATTCAAGGAACAACAATGTGCAGGATGGGATGTTCAACAGGCAGAACCAGAATCAGAATGTCATTTGCAAAAATTGTGGGTATAATCATACATTCAAAGAAAAATGTCCAGCCAGGGGAAAACAATGCGCAAAATGTGGGAAATATAATCATTTTAGTAAGGTATGTTACACTAACAAGAACAAAGTACACTTAACTAATGCAAATAATGTCGAAACTAGTAGTAATGATTCAGATTCAGATGAATATTTTTGTGGATCTATTAAAAACAAACATGTAAACACACTTAGTTGGACAGAAACCATAAAAGTTGAAAATTTGAATGTTAACTTTAAATTAGATACTGGTTCTGATGTTAACATTATATCCTACAAGATTTTTAATTGTATTAAAAGTTCCTTGAATAATTTAAAATTACAAAATTGCTCTGTCAATTTAGAAGCATATGGAGGTTCAAAAATTACAGTACTGGGTTATATTTACTTAAATATATATGTAAATGGAAAATGTTACAATGAAAAATTTTTTGTCACTAATTCGAGTTCAACAGCCATAATTGGCTTACAAACATGCATAAAACTAAATCTAATTCAAAGAAACGTTAATATTGTAAAAGATGTATTGTCAAAAAATGATATTTTGAACAAATATCCAGATGTATTTCAAGGAATTGGTTGCTTTCCAACAAAATATTCTATAAAACTGAAAGAAAATGCAGTTGCTAGTCAAAAACCTTCTCATAGAATACCTATTAATCTAAGAGATAAAGTAAAGAAAGAATTAGATAAATTGTGTAAAAATAATATTATTGAAAAGGAAAAAAATGCAGATGACTGGATTAATAAATTAGTCATAGTAGAAAAGGCAAATGGTTCGTTACGACTTTGTCTAGATCCAAAAGAACTAAATAATTCAATTAAAAAGGAGTATTTCACAATTCCGACTTTAAACGACTTAACATATAAATTAAAAGAGGCTAAATATTTTTCTGTCCTGGATTTAAAAGACGGGTTTTGGCAGATAAAACTAGATAAAAGTAGTCAAAATTTATGTACTTTTGGTACAATGTTTGGTACATATTCTTTTAAAAGATTGCCTTTTGGATTAAACATATCAAGTGAAGTTTTTCAAAGGTACAATTCAGAAATTTTTGCTGACATTGACAATGTATTCATTTATATTGATGACATCTTGATCTATGGAAAAACACCAGAAGAACATGACCAAACACTAATTAAAGTACTAGAAAGAGCTCGTAAATGTAATATTAAGTTCAATAAATCTAAATTCCAATACAAAACTGAGGAAGTCAAATATTTGGGTCACATATTTAAAGCGGGAACAGTAAAACCGGATAACAATCGCGTGCAAGCTATTTGTGAATACGACATTCCAAAAAACAAAAAGGATGTTCAAAGATTTTTAGGTCTAGTTAATTATCTGCGAAATTATATTCCAAATTTATCTGAAATCTCCAAACCTTTACGTGATCTAATAAAGAAAGATGTAGAATTTACGTGGATTGAAAACATTCATACAAAATGTGTTAATTTTCTGAAAGAAATAATTGCAAATGCTCCTGTACTATGTAATTTTGATAACACTAAAGAAACAGTCATACAGACAGACAGTAGCAAACATGGAATTGGTAGTGTGTTAATGCAAGAAAATAAACCTATCTGTTATGCCTCAAAAAGTCTATCTGAAACAGAACTAAACTATGGGCAAATAGAAAAGGAATTTTTAGCAATATTATTTGCATGCAATAAATTCCACACGTATATTTATGGTAGAAAATGCACCATACAAACGGATCATTTACCTTTAATCACATTGATGCAGAAAGATATTGAAGAGATAATAGCCAAATGCCGTATTTGCGAAAAATTCAAACCAAAAAATGTAAAAGAACCCATGATAATACAAGATATTCCTGAAGTGCCATTTCAAAAAGTAGCTTGTGACATATTACAATATGGGAATTCAAACTATCTTGTGTTAGTTGACTATACCTCAAAATGGATTGAATTAACAAAATTAAAAACAAAAACTGCATTTGAAATTATAAATATTTTAAAATCAATTTTTTCGTTACATGGTATACCTCTAATAGTAATAGCTGATAACAATCCATTTAATTCTATTGAATTCAATCAATTTTCAAAACTCTGGAATTTTAAAATCATAACTTCGAGTCCATATTATCCCAAAAGCAATGGTCTTGCAGAAAAAGGAGTAGGCATATGCAAAAATATGTTAAAAAAATCTGAAGAGGGAAAAATAGATGTAGAGTTAATGCTTTTAGAATACCGCAACACCCCAACACTTGGTACAAAATATTCACCAGCACAAATTTTATTCAGTAGAAGAACGAGAACGAAATTACCGATACATAAAAATTTACTAAAACCGAATATAGTTCCAAATCTCAAAGATAATTTAAGTAAAAATTGTAAGAGATACAAACAATACTAAATCACGTAAAAATCAATTTTTCCCTAATCAGAATATTGTATATAGAGATAATAAAATCTGGAAGCCTGCAAAGATCATTGACCATTACAATACTCCGAGATCAGTCATAATCAAAGACGAAAATAATAGAATAAAAAGGCGTAATACCATAGACATAAGAAAATCTTGTCATGAGCCTAGATTTAAAGATTCTGATACTGAATTGAATTCAGATGTAAGCAATTCCAATACTGAAGAAAACAGTAACGAATATTATGTAACCCGGTCTGGTAGAATCTCAAAACCTCCAGCACTATTTCAATATAATGTACTGTAACCTAGTTTAGTAGATGTTAAGTTTGTATGTAATTTGTTTTTGCATTTAGATTTATAATTAGGAAAAGGGAAATGTTATATGTGTATTAAAGAAATAGTAATATTTAGTTTAGCTAAGAATAAGAATAATTTATAAGTTCGTAAAATTGGCAACATTGAAAGTGATTTGTAAAAACAATGTTTTGTGCAAAACGGGCAGTCGTAGTCTGTCTGTCACCGAGCAATAAACAATTATTGAAGTTACTGAATGAACTTGAACTGTGTTTCTATTCTATCCTGATCTCCTGAATAAAGTACGTATACAACAATGTTCACCCGGTTAATTGCATATTTCACGTTATAGTTGTGTGTTCAATGAACACACAGTTAAAATACTGTTCTCATTTATGTTTGTCGTTTGATGCTGATGGTATTATACATAATTTAGTCTTATTATAATTATGTGTTAATGTGTAATCACGCGCTAAATATAACTAACATGTTTGATATTATTATACAATATTACGCGCATATATGTGTAGTGCTGCTCCTATTTTAGTCATAAATTTGTTGTTTTAATTTTAATCTAATATCAATCAAAGTATTTATAGTAAAATTAAAGCAATGTTTGTTAATGACGTTTTGAAACATAATTATAATGTTCAATATTGATTTCATACTACTATTGCAGTATTGGGATTGTCAAATATCAAGTTATTTGATATTAGAATCCACTTGGCTATCGTCCAGATGATCATCATTCGTTGTGAGTCGCCTAGTTTCTAGTTGACCGTCGCCTTATTTTCGTGGCCAACGCAATACCTCCCGCCATTTAATTTTTATATCATGATACCTACATATTTATTTATGCTGGAAATTGTATTAAGTTCCTTTTCATATAACTATTGTTCTAATTCTTTTAAAACGGTCCTATTATTAATTTGAAATGATTAGTTTTTTTACAGTGACATTTATCTGTCAGTTACAAACATTTGAGATGTGAACTTTGTAACTCAGGAGTTGTGTTAAAGCATAGACTCCGGGATTTAAATTATATATAATTTTATAAATTTATCCATAAAATATGTACAAAGAAAAAGTATTAATGTAAATCTACCGTGAGTAGGATTTTCAATTTAACTAAATGACAGCAATGTATAAGAGCGTTCCATTTAAAATAGAACATAGGCTGTCATTGTCAACCGAATATTATCTCTCAATTAGGGTTGTATTTTTACTTCTAAGTTAAAAATAATACAGTTCAAGAAAAAGTGCAAATAATTCAATGGTATAATGCTGACGTTAACCTCAGACAGTATCTGATTTATTTCGTAAATCATTTCCTGATCGACAAACACCAAGTGTTTCAACTATATTACGAATTATTAACAATTTTAAGAGAAATGGTTGCGTTAAACGTGATCATGTAAAGAAAACAAGTGGAAATAATGTTTTAACTGAGGTGAAAAATGGCCGAAATTATTATGCTGGTTCGAAATAATAATAGATTATCTACAAAAATGATAGGACAAATTTCGGGTGTAAGCAAAACCCGTGTACACCGTTTACTAAGAACATTTTTAAACGTACCAGTTTCAAAACCATCAAGAATTGCATGTGGGTGACAGAAAATATTTATTAAATGTTTATATTTCTTGCATTTTGTTTCATTTCTAAAATGATTAAATCAAAATACATACTCGTATTTTCTTTGCTATGTTCTATTTTAAATGGAACGCTCTTACACATTGCTGTCATTTGGTTACTATGGATATCACAAATCCCATGTTTCAAGTTAAATAAAACGCATGGTATAGAAAATTTAATAATCTTAAATTTTTATAATAACATAAATCTCGAAAAATTAGCATTTAAAGGTATTTTTCGAAGAAAAACAATTTTGAGCTTCAAGTAAAGTGCCATTTTCGGTTATCTGATTTACACCAAACTCTAATGGCTTCTTTCCCTATTAGAATAAGGTTTCAAAATTTTCGAAATGATATAGTATTTGAGTCAGAGCGTATACAGAATCCACACAAGCATACACATATACGAGTACATGCAACATCATCATTAAAATGTTAAAATTGGATTTTAGGGACCTTAGAACGTGGTCAATTACTAAAACCTCGATATGCGATATCTATATGTGTAGGTACAGGCCTTATGAATTATGTTTTTTATATCTACTATTTTTCTATTAAGGTAATTTTATAATTCTGATAGATTTTTAAAAAATGCGACTTTTCAAAAAATTTGACTTTATGGTTTTGATTATGTATGTTGGTAACGCATCTTGCTAACAATTTTAACTTCACGTATGAAGATTCATAGTTTATGTTGACTGATAGAAATTTGAGTTTATATGTCATTCATCTGTCAGTTTTGAAAGCCACCTCTATAAAGCGAAAAGCGCCAAAAACACTGCGTTTATAAATCTTTTTAACGACATATTTTCTGTGCGTTTATAGACACCGAAATAGAAATACAGTATTATAAAAATTGCTTAACTTGTCTTAATTTATGATTGTAATTCGTGACTTGTATACTAGTGCTTAATGTACGACGTTTTTTATGTAGTCTGCGTTATGTCCAGTTGAAAAGGCCGATTATTAGTGTTATGTTCCGTATACTCATATAGGATGGACCTGGGAATTTCCACGATTTGGTTTCATGTTGTCAACAGCCATGTTAGGAGAATCTGTCACCATGAATACAATAGTAATAATATTTGAGGCCCTACGAGGGCTGTCGTGTTCTCGTGTTATAAATGATCGTTATTAAAAATAGTGGAGAATATTTGAGAATCGTTTAAATTAATTCGATTTGTTTAGAATAACATCATCTATTTACTCTGCATACATAATCCTAAACTAACATTTCATCATCCGTTTCTATAATAATTGCAGAATAGTAAATCAAACATCAGATATCCTTACTATTCCCAGCTGAATTTCAATAAACAAATTCTTTGACTGAGCCCCATAACACGATCTTCCTCCCCGGTTTCCATGTCAGCTACATTTCACTAAATAAGCAAACTTACTCGGTCTCCGCTCAGGTGAGGCAGGAGGGTAAACATGGAAACATAGCTGCACTGGATTATCCGTCGTGCGTGTACGCGCGGCGACTGTCAATTGTGCTACCTACGCGGAAGTGGAAGTTAAATTGAAAGTGAACGCGGGAGATACGAATCAGTTTAGTTTGGATGGTGTTTTCGTGGATTGTAGCTAATGATATATGGTATATTTTATTAAAAGGGTGTAACTAGGATTTAGTTCAATGGCTGATAATCTTGTAACCGATTAAAGTAAAATAGGTACAAAGACATCTTAATGATATTTCTGCGCGTTCGACTCATTTTTCTTTATATTTCTCTGCCTTATTTATAGTTTTTGACTTTTCAGTGTATAATAGCAACAAATTTTGCAACGTAAAAACTGTCATATTAAAATCATGCAAGATTTGCTTGCAAAACACAGAAATAATAAAAGACATCTAATAGAAGAGATTGCAAAAAAGAATTAAAGAACCCAATATTAGAATTAAAATAGATTTTCACTAATTTTTTATTGTTATTTTTGTTTGTTTGACCTTTGCGCTGAAATTTATTTTTTAAATAATAACTCGAGCCATAAACTGAAACGTCATATTGAGGTAGGCATATGCAATAAACTCTTCAATACCTATCAGAAGATAGCAATCGAAGTAACCGAAAAAACACTTTATGCTTGTCAAGTTGACATGTGTAAGCATTTTTAGATTTTTATGTTTGGAGTTTATATGAGTATTAGAATATCATTGTAATTGTAAATTTTTTAAAAGAGTACTACTCGTACAAAATATATATTTTTTAATTCTGCTTTAAAAGGAATGGCTACCCTGCATACTATATATGAAGCGAAAAGTCAAATAAATTGTTCCTGTACTAGAATTATTAACATTGTAAAAAATTCAATATTAGACGAATATTTAACTTTGATCTCAATAAAACATTTTTTCGCCATCTAGCGATGTTTTTGTTGAAATAAATAACATTATATATAAATTAAATTGATGGATTTAGCCGTTGGCTCTCATTAAAACATTGTTGAATAAGTTGAAGTATAAACACTCTGTGTAGTTTCAAATATAACAATTTATTGATACTTTATGCACATTTCGGCTTACGCCATCATCAGAAGTACAATAGAGTAAAAGTATGTGAACATCGACATTTATAATCGTCTAACAGTAAGAGTTATTAGAAAAAACCAATCGAAATTCATAAAGTGGAAAGTAGCGGGGATTTGTGTAATTCTATTTGTTCGTTCATAAGTTGTTTACCTATAGATACAGCTTTCTTAATTTCAAAGGCTTCTAATAAACTAATTTTATAATAATTATTTTCTATATGCAAAATTATTAAATTAGAAATATTGCAGGAATACCCCTTTTCTATTAAATGTTTAGCAAGATTGGAGTTGTTCGGTTTATTTAATCTCAAGATTCTCAGGTGTTCGGTAAATCTAGTGTTAAAATTTCTATTGGTTTTTTCTTTGTAAATGTGGTTACAATTATTACAACTAATTTCATAAAATCCAATTTTTTCAAATTTATATTTATTTCCTAATTTATAGTTAACTCACATTTTGCCAAAAGTTATATTTTTGTAATAAGCCGCTTTGATTTGTTTTCCTCTTAAATGGTTTCCTATTTGTTCCCTAATGTTTCCCATGTACGGAATTCTTCTATAAGATTTTAAATTAACGTCGACAGAATCCGGATTATTCATATAAAATAATTTTAGCACCATTTGTTTGTTTTTTATTAATAATAATAATAATGTCAATCATATCGGGATTGTAACCATTATTTAGGGCTATGTTCTTTAAGCTATTTCTTTCTTTATCAAAATAATCTTCAGACATAGGAACATTAACGAGTATATGTACAAAACTGTTGAAGGACGACATCTTGATGTTATTGGGGTGGTTAGTATCAGCAGGAATCACAGTGTCTGTATAAGTAGTTTTCCTATATATACTGTAAGTGAAAGTACCAGTATTCTGTTGTATCGTTAAATGAAGAAAATTATTTTTTTGCCAACTTTTTCGATTGTAAATTGTATATTAGGGTTTAGGCTATTAATAAGTTTTAGGAAACGGTTTAATTGCCTGTCAGTACCTTTCCAATAACATAAGATGTCGTCTACATAACGGTACCACCAAATCACATTTGTAATTAACTCATTGTTACAATTAAACAAATAGTTTTCAAAATGGTTCATGTAAATATCGGATAGTAGGGGTGATAAGGGTGAACCCATAGGTAAGCCTTGGTTTTGTTTATAAAAACTGTTGTTGAAAGAAAAATAATTCTGTTGTAAACATACATCCTTTTCCCAAAACTTATTAATAGCCTAAACCCTAAAATGGCATTAATAAACATATCTATTTTTTTAAACAGTAAATATCACATTCTTTCAGACTAAAACATTAACAGTTTCTTCATTATAATGTAACATGAACGTCATTCTGCGGCGCCGTTTCAAAATTATGCATATTTTAATTGATATTTAAAATTTTTCAAATACATAATTTTCATTACAGCATTAAGATTTTTGTTACTAATTAAAATATATACCTTGAGGAAGAAAAATTTAATAAATTAAATAGTTGGTATTCCGTCTCACATGGACATATTTGCATAAATTAATTCATGTGTCAACAAAATCTTCTTATTGAAGGATAAAAGTCTTTGCAGAGTAATCTACGATAACGATTATAAGAGCACTGTTTTACAAGTACTCGATAAAGTTCGTTAATATCAAGGATATTCTACTACACGAAATGAACTTTCTTATGAATATTTAAATTTTAATATCAGTTAATACCTTTATTTCTCGTAAATATTGAAAGTGTTGTTAGAGTTGGTAGTCCGGATGTAAATACGGCATTACATTCACGTCTGCAGCAATGCAGCGGCTTTAACCAGCGCATTGCTAGACAACCGTATGAATTTACAAATGTAGCATAATCGAAAAAGCAAACGTCGGGGTTGGAACAGTCGAGGGAAACAGCGGAATTGCATAGGGGTGGTGAGACAACTACATCCCACTCTGCCAAGGAACAAGAAAATGGTGTGAAGCTGTTTCCAGAAATACAATTTGCTCCGGGAGAATTTGGCCCCGAAAAATACTGATCATTGATTCTTTTTTAAGAAAATATATCACATGTAAATATGTTAAACAAGCACAGAACTTGTCGATTTTTAGAAATACGAATTTTTCCTCAGCGAATTTAGTTTTCCTTATCAATATATTAATATACCTATGATCTTTTTTAAATTACCTAATGGCACAAAAATGATCCCTTTGATGCCATTTCCAATACAATAAGAATATGTGAGCTGATACTTGGTAAGCATCCTCTGTAGTACAAAGTAAATTACCACATGCCGTGATGATATATTTATTTATTATTTTAACGTTTGATTATCAGATATGATAAAAGAATTACTGTTATAATATCCATTATTTCGGTTGTCTTCTACTATTGATGAAATATGAAAGGAGTTTATGTAGATATTTATTTATGAAATTAAAATTACGTTACAATTATATGTCGTAGCAGACAGATTGTAAATTCATCTTTTATCAAACTCCTAGTCATTTTGTAAAACGAAGCAAGATCGTCTAATTTTTGTTGGCTTGACCTTATTTTACAATCTGGCTAGACGTTTTACAAAACTAGAAATAGCTTACGGACACATTGTAACATAAATATTTGAACAATTTCGCTTGCCATTTCTTTAAACACATCTCAACATAACCTAACATAAACGTACACTGGCTTGCAACAAAATCGCGTACACCTTAAAAATCAAGTAACCGAGTTTTTACCTTTTTACTTCTCGCTAAGAGAGGTATTGTATTCATGCTAAAAATCGCATATCCAGATTTTAATGAATAAGCACGTTTTAAGGTCCCTAGAATCCGATTATAACATTTTTACGATGATGTCCGTATGTGTGTGTGTGTGTGGATGTGTGTGTGTGTGTGTGTGTGGATGTTGGATTCACTATATCTCAAATACTATAAGATTTAAGACATTTTTAACTACGGATTCCTCAATCTAGCAATAATGGGAAGAGTCCAATCAGTTTTGGTAACAATTGGACAACCGGAAGTAGTAGTTACAAGAAAAAAAATCATCTAAATATTATTTATCGAAAATTTATGTAAATACTTAATAATAAGATAAAGAAATGCATATAAAATAATTTGATGTAAAAAATCTCAGATCAACCTACTACAAGGCAAGAAATTCAAATGTTTGTAATGGACACATAAATGTCACTGTCAAAAATATTTGTATGCCTCTGTCAAAAATAGTTGTACATTATTATGAAGATTATGAAAATAAAAAAAAGTCAACAACGCAAAAGAATATACGTAAAAAAGAATATAAAAGGAAATTGCGAAAAAATGACGAATATAAAGAAAAAGAAAAGGAAAGTAGAAAAAGAAAATTTCAGGATATTGAAATATAAAGAAAATGTATGTATTGTACATAATTTATTTTAAAATATCCCATAGATTTTGCAAATATATGTGAGAATTATTTTGTAGTGAGACATGAATATATGTATTTGTATTTAAAAATATTTTTCGTTTTATGCGTACAACCAGGTAAAATATCTGGCGAGAGGTTATGTGTTGGCCACATCAGATTTTTTAACTATTTAAATACAATTTTTCAATCAACTGTCAAGTTCTTCATCTTGTTTGAGTTACTATTAAATTAGATAAACATATATACTTGTATTCCAGAAAAATGAAAGAACAACCAAGTATGTATTTCTCGTTTTCTGTTAACTTTGACATCGTAATTGACACTATTTAATGACATTGACAAGTTAAATTTCAAGACCGATTAAATACAGCAAAAAATATGTGTATGCGATTTTTTTGCAAGCCAGTGTACAAAATCCACGCTTGGAAATCTCGAGCCGAGTTTTGTGCGTCAAATTAGGCTGAGGTATATTTTTTAGAAAAAATGCAACCGAAAATGACTAAATATTCATTTTAAAATATGGCTGTGAAATATCTATGCATTTTATAAAAAGGCGGATTTTATAATCTGGCTACTATATAACTGAATAGCAAAATAATAACGAGGGCTACAAATAAGGATTAAACATCAGTAATATCATTTGAACATCTATTAAAAATACAACACATATTCCATTACCTACCAGAAAAATCTGATGTGGCCAACACATAACCTCTCGCCAGATATTTTACCTGGTTGTACGCATAAAACGAAAAATATTTTTAAATACAAATAGGTACATATATTCATGTCTCACTACAAAATAATTATTTTAATATAAATTATGTACAATACATACATTTTCTTTATATTCAATATCCTGAATTTTTTTCTACTTTCCTTTTCTTTTTCTTTTATTAGTCATTCTTTCGCAAATTCCTTTTATATTCTTTTGTAGGTATATTCTTTTGCGTTGTTGACTTTTTATTTATTTTCATAATCTTCATAATGATGTACGAATATTTTTGACAGTGGCATACAAATATTTTTGACAGTGACATTTATGTGTGAATTACAAACATTTGAAATTCTTGCCTTGAAGTAGTTTGATCTAAGAATTTTTACATCAAATTATTTTATATGCATTTCTTTATCTCTGAATCTATAGCAGATATAATAATGAATTTATATTTATCGAATAAAGAATTTAACGTTCTTTAATATAAGTATTTATATAAATTTTTGATAAATAATATTTAGATGATTTTTTTCTTGTAACTACTACTTCCGGTTGTCCAATTGTTACCAAAACTGACTCGACTCTTCCCATTATTGTTAGATTGAGGAATCTGTAGTTAAAAATGTCTTAAGTCTTATAGTATTTGAGATATAGTGAATCCAACATCCACACACACACACACACACACACACACATCCACACACACACACACACACACACACACACACACACACATACGGACATCATCGTAAAAATGTTATAATCGGATTCTAGGGACCTTAAAACGTGCTTATTCATTAAAATCTGGATATGCGATTTTTAGCATGAATACAATACCTCTCTTAGCGAGAGGTAAAAATAGACAATAATTACAAATTGACTAGAATACTATTCAAGACCAGTTTTACTTTATAGGTATGTACCTATTTACATTCAAAGATGTAAATGTTTTCGACGAGCTTCATAATTGGCGAAATTTAATAATAGTTATTTATTATATGAGTGTGGAATATATAATATTAGTCACGAAAGAAAAAGTTTTTCTTTAGTGACTAATATACATTCCACACGGATGTAATACAACGATTTATCCAACACTTTTTTTAAAACTTCTTAAATCATTTTTATGTTTTGATTCATCATTTAACACTGACAAGTCGATTCATGTATTTTAAATTACAAAGTATCCATTGAATGGTTGTTATATTTTTGTTGTATTGTTATTGAAAAAAATTGCTATACTAATTATTGTCTGTCATTGAGAATAATTTGAAAGAAATAATACATTAAATTGGGTGAAAATGAGGACCCTCCTTTAAAACGTATTTACTGAGAAGCACAAGCAGCATCTTTGAATTTAATTTCGAAGAAAGTAACCACTAACTCGTTTTTGTTTCATCAGCCGTACATGACAGTTGTCATTGTGTAAAGATAAGTTACCTATTTTAGCATAAATCTTAATATTAATTTAAATAAATAAGTTTTATAACTTTAAATTATTTCAATAATATATTTTATTATTGTAAAATTGATTTTTATTTATATTAAAAACTACATAAAAATCAGTAATAATTTCTCCGTGACTTCTAAAATATTCTCTCACGGAGTGACTAATGTTGTACATTAGTTATTTCAAATAACCATAGTAATAAGTATATTATGAGTCAGTGTTGGATAAAATGATTTCTGCCTCTTTTGAATATTTGCTATAACACATATACACGGTGAATCACGAATAGTATCTGATTTAGAGCCTTTATTAATGCAACACAAATTACTTTGTCACAGGATGCTTTGTACTTTTCATTTCAATTTATTTTTTGCAATCAAAGTTATGTAATTTTGGGAAACATCAAACTGGAGTGTGTCACATTAATTAATTATTTTTTAAAATGTTTTCTAACGATGAAAAGGTTGACATACTTTTAGTTTATGGTGAATGCCGAAAGCACAGCGGCAGCTGTTGTGTATAGGAGGAAATATCCCAATCGAAGAGCTGCAAGTGAAAGAATTTATTCCAGATTAGAATGTTGGCCTCCAATTAAAAGACTAGTTGCAACTGATTAGGAACATGAAGCGGTTGTTATACAAGCAGTCACGGAGAATCCTCATGTGGGTCAAAGGACCATTGCCAGAAATATGGAAATCAGTCAAAGCTCTGTCTCGAGAATTCTGCGTGCCAATAACTTCCATCCATACCATTTAACTATGGTTCAGGATTTATAGGAAGCTGATTACTTAAAACGACTTCAGTTACATTAATTATTTTGACACATTTGATTGACACATTTGTTTCATTTTTCTGAAATAGGATTTCTATGATCACAAAATTTTATTCAAATTGAAAAACAGCGAAGCATCCTGTGCAAAGTAAATTGTGTAGACTGTGGACTGTAAATTCGAATTCAATATACGTCGGAAACAAATAGATATTTAATGAAAATACAGTGTATTCAATAAAATTCCTAACTCGGAGTGGGCTATGAACAGTGAAACATATGCCTGAGCATTATTTAATTTAAAAGTCAGTATGTCAAAATTGATCTTAAAATGTAATTTTAAGGAGAAAAGACAATAAAGAAGGATACAGTATATTGACATTCACCGTTTTCGAATTTGTTCCCATTTATAAAATAAGTTTCAAGAAAAAAAGATTTAATTTCTTGAGATAACATTTTTGATAATATCAAGTTGACATTTAATTAAATATTTTTAAATTGACAAACGTTTCTTTGTCAAAGCCTACTCCGAGTTAAAAATTTTTGAACACACATTAGCTTTATATCAAGCAAAAGGCTTTCTAATATTCATTTCATATTATATATATATATATATATATATATATATATATATATATATATATATATATATATATATATATATATATATATATATATATATATATATATATCTAATAAAAAATTATAACTATTTGCCTGCGACATTACGAGTATGTACATATCAATAACAACTACAAATATTCAATGTTTTTAAATGCATTAAAGTATTTACTCGTATATACGAGTATAAATCTTTCTATGTAGTTTTTATTACGAATATTCACCAATACAATTTCATGCTGAATGACATGTACACGAATGAATATTTCAAATGCACCTCTCATGTAGCATGTTGTTCGGTTGTTTTCAACAATTTTATACAAATAATAAAATGTTGTATCGGAAATACAAGTTGTTATCGGTATTATAAATCACTTTATTAACTTTGTCACCATTGTGAATGCGGTAAATATTAAATCGTTTGAAAAATTTCCAACGAGGCATTTGAATAAAAGAAAAAGCTCCGTTATGTTTGCAGTGGTACAAAGAAGCGAATATAATTGCAACCCTAGCAAATTACGCTCCTGAAACGGCAAGATATTAAATAACGTGTCTCCATGAATAATTCAGTTGGCGCGAATATTTAAATTTGTAGTTCCGGCAGGGATGCGCTTTGCGTCATGCAGGGAGTTATGTCGTGAATGCAGATATTAAAGAAGTAAACTCTCATTTCAATGTTTCGCAATTTCATCGTCCGAGAGGCTCAACTCGGGCAGAGCACAAGGATTCACAACCAACTCTACCTGCTATATTTAATTATAAATTGCTTCAATTTGCAACGCAGAGTAAGATTTCCATCTTCAGTACTTAGTTGTACTACTCGTATTATTTACATTTTAATTAATTTACAGTATCTGCGTGTATAATTGAGTTTGTAAATAATATAGAGAGACAATATTGCAACAAGTATAATAATATAAAATACGTAAAATAATGAAATAAAAAATCTGACATTAAAATCATGAAGTAGTGTTATTTTTCTTCAATGGTTCCACAGCCCAAATTGGGTCTTGACTTTTTTAACTTCTGCCCCATTCCTTCCTGTCTTGTAACGCTCTCTTCCAGACGCGGACTCCCAAGATGCTTCGTGTGTTTTCGGCTACTTCATCTTCCCATCTCTTTCGGAGTCTTCTTACCGGTCTTTTTCCATGCATCTTGCTTGTAAGTGCTCTTTTTGGGATTCTTTCTTCTTTCATTCTCTCCACATGTCCGGCCCATCTCAATCTTTACAGTTTGATGAATTCGGTGATTGGGGTTCTTTGTAAAGTTGGTATAATTCATGGTTCTACTTCACTCTCCATGCGTTATTTTCTTGACTTAGTCCTAGGATTCTTCTTAATATCCTTCTCCCAAAAACGTTTAGGCTGTTAATGGTCTTGAAAAATACAAGTGGATGAACTGATGTTCAAAGTTCTTGAAAAATTTATGTTACCTACTTATTATAAATTTTTCTTTCTTGTTTTTTAACTATTATTTTTATTAAATTATTTGTTAATAATGAGAAAATGAAAAATTTAGTAATTGTTAATGCTGGGGATAGAAATTAAAATTCGTAAAAATGGGACATAAGACATCTAATGACGTCACACAATATACATCCTCCCCTCCAGTACTACATGTCTTTAGAAGAAGACGGCAGGCTCGAAGAAAGAAATATTTTTGTATTACCATGGCCTCTCTTCTCTTCCATTCTCTTCTTAACGTATTGTCTTATTCCGATTTGATATTTGCTGTTTTATTTTTCCGTGATGTTTGACGTGTATATGAGTGATCAATTTTGTTACAACAGTGATTTGTTAGATGATGATAAAAACAATAATAATACCGAAACAAATTTATCCAACACGTTTAAATACTGTTTTAAATTCTATCTAAGAGATCATGGTAGTGCTTTACTGTCTCTTTCATTGAGCTTGTCGTTTTTGTCTAAGGGGTTATTTCAGAAGTAACTAGTCAGTAGATGGCAACAGTAAAATTCTAAGATCATAAGTCCGCATTTGGCCTCAAAATTATCAGGAAATAATGCTGCAACAAATGCCAAACTCATGACACTTTTCACTGGCTTCCGTAAGAGTAGCATTGCTATCAAGTAATTTCATTTATTTCTTGAATTATTTTGTGTTTTAGTTTAGTTTTTTTCATTAATTTCAGTAGACTGTAGTTTAAAGTTTCCCGTAGTTGTAGTTCTAGTGATAGTTTTAATAATATTTTCTTTTAATAAGGATAATTAGTAAGTAGTTCTAGATCAACAGTATCTTAGTTTAGTTCATATTAGTTTTTTTTTATATTAATTTTAGGAAATAGATGAAATCTTAGTTTCCTATTTTTGTGTATTTTTGTGCGCCGTAGATTTATAGCCATAAACGGAATGTGTGTTTCTATTTTTAGTAATTTTTTTGGTGAAAACTGTAAGAAAAAATAATTACGTAAAAATTAAAATATTTTATTCTGATCGTTCATATTTATTTATACAAAAATAACAACTGATATTCAATGATATGAAAACATCGTATGCCTACTTATGAATATATTATAATATTTTGTGTCACATGTCAATTTCGCAAATGTTAATTACATCCTTCAAAAATTCCATCACAGCATTAACCTCTACTAAATTGTATTTCTCGTAAATTGTTCCATATTAATTTTAAATGAAACATAGTAACAAGTAGAAAATAGCTCATTTATATTAAGGTAGACATTAAACCTGCATAATAGGTACTATCAAATTTTAAAAGAGATTATTAATTTTTTAAATATTTGCGTTTTTAATGTGTTTAACCTATACGTCTCACCACTTCTATATCTTTATTCACCTCTGTATATTCCAAATTCTTACTACTTTTAAGCCTTCTGCTTTTCTTTCTCCTTTTTGATTGAACTATTATCAGAAACGAAATAAAACCAAATACATGTCTGAGTATATGATGCAGGCAGAAATCAAATGGGTTTGCCTGGGAATGAACGATATTTTGAAATTCATACGCAAAAAAATCGTAGTTTTTTTCTTAATTCATTAGAATGCTTACTCGTGCAAAGTGCATATTTCCAATTATTGACCAAGAACTTATTTGATTGGAGTTCAGGTTCTTGTAGTGCTACATAGATGTCACCTCTGTATTTTGTTGCATTCAAATGTTAAACTTTATAAATTTATGCCCATATTCATAAACACTCATCAAATTTTAAACGGTCTGTTATAATTTTTATCCAGCAAAAACAGTCGACACTGAAAGAAAATTCGAAATTTAGTTTGTCACGTTTACGAGTGTTGATGAATATGGGCAACAGTCTAACTTAACTCTTCAATCTGATCAGGTTGAAAAAATTTTTTTTTATATTTTAATTTTTCCACAGAAATGTGTTTAAAATTCTTTTTTATTTACTTGTTGGCAAGTGCCAAAACCAAATCATGTGATTTATTGTATATTATGTGCACCAGTTATTATTGAACTCTACTGTTCAAAATGCAATGACAATTCAAAAATAAAACCTAAAATCGCAACAATTTATAATTCTGTACTTACCTTGGAGATAAAAAATATAAGGGCCAATATCCATTTTCTTAACGTCTGGAAAAGCGTAAATTAATATGAATTATTTAAAATTCTCGTATAACAGTGTACAATAAATAATTCTTCAAAGCATCATGTATACTAACCTAACCTTAATTAACGGAGTAAAATTTAGTTTTATATGTATGGATTTTATCCTAGAATTCATAGGTTACACTCCCACTTCATACCCGAATTCGGGCACTGTCCGAAAAATTTGCTCAGAATTTGTTTTGAACTTCTGAAAATTGCCAAACCCGCAAAAAGCCACAACATGTTGTGATTGTGGATTTATCTAAATTTACAAAGACTGATATTTTTTTCATAATACCATACTGTTAAATGTGCTGAACAGTGCTCTATGCTGAACCAATATATATGCATCAAAACAGCCACGGCCGTTATTTTTTATAACAGTAGAATTATTAAAAAATCTGATGTGGCCAGCACATTACCTTCCGTCAGTTCTATGTATTTTGTAAAAATTTCATACAGAAAGTTCCTTGCTAAAGATTATATTTCTTGTACTTTACCTTCCGGCAGTTGCATGTATTTTATGCAAATTCCATACAGAAAATTTATAGGAAAAGATCCTATATTTCCAGTAAAATTATAAGACAAACATACTATAGGGCGCGAGCAGACACGTGACTCGAGGGACCTTGACGTGCTTAGAATCAGCTGATTTGTGTGCGCATGTTATTTTAACAAGAACATTGTCAATTTGACAAGATCAATGTTTTGACTTATTTTGATTTTGAATTGCTAAAATGTTAATATTTTATAATTGTTAGGCAGTAAAACACATTAAATTAAAAATAATAACATCTTAGCAGTTAAAAATCAAAATAAGTCAATACATTGATCTTGTCAACATGACATGTGCACACAAATCTGCTGATTCTAAACACGTCAAGGTCCCTTGAGTCACGTGTCTGCTCGCGCCCTATAGGTACGTTCTATCGGTGTCAGAAATCTTACTACTTCTTCTAGTAGAACCTCAATGATCGTTCTTTTGCGTCAAAAAAATCTGAATATTCCTACGAATCATTCCAACTTCAGAGCTGGAAGCGCTAGTTGGAAGATATATAGATTGGAGATGTCAATGTTCAGATTAGACTGTGCTCAAAGAAATACCTCCTTTACATTTTTATTATTTAATATATTTTTATATATTTATAATCTCTGTAATATTTGCATAACAACATTTTGAAGATCCAAAATAAACATACAAAGTTATCTTTAGTTGTTAACTAACAATAACACATAAACACTCCCATTGTTCTATCGTATTTATTTTTTACTTCACAGTTATTTGCCACTGAGCGTTCTATTGCTTTAAGAATATTCTTATTCTAGTAGAAATATTTCTGACACCGATAGAATGTACCTTATGTCAATTTCACTTGACACTGACATCTTTCAATCAAAATTTTCTTAATATAGTAGCTGTTTCCATAGCTATGGCTACTTTATGAAATTTAATTTGTTTATAATTTTTTAACTCTATATCCATTTAATATTAAGTATTAAATGCAGTCAAATTGTATAGAGAATAAAATATTCTTTAATATTTATAATAACATTAAATGTCAAAAAATGATATTTAACATAGTTTTTTCAAGAAAAACTGTTAAAATCTTCAAATGAGGGTAATTTTTAGAATTGTAGTATGGAAGTTACCGTAGATGAAAATTTTGTTACACACACACACGCACACACACACACACACATACATACATACATACATACACACACACACATACACACACACACACACACACACACACACACACACACACACACACACACACACACACACACACACACACACACACACACACACAGATATCATCGTAAAAATAGTAAAATCGTATTCTAGGGACCCTAAAACGTGCTTATTCATCAAAATCTCACCACCGAATTTTTTGACCAAAGACAATACCTTCCTTACCTAAAGGTGACGGAAGGTAAAAACGAGTGTTTCTAAAAGAAATCTCAGCATCATGAAGTGTGTCATGAAGAGTTGTCACATGTCAATATGCCACAGAGAATAGAATTTTTAGAAAATGTTTTTTATTATTACCAAAAATACTGAACGTCAAACGGCTGATTTGCAAATAACAGATACGGTTGATTGTAAAATCTCGGCTATCGCCTAGATTTTACAATATTTAACCTCGTCTATTATTTGCTTCATATCAGCCTTATGACGTTAATAACTATTAACAAACCGTAACAAAACCTAATTTAACCTTTAGTAATGTTGTTCAATTCTGATTAAGTAAAATCCGTTAAAGTGGTAAAATAAGGGTTTGGAAAATATCAAGTGTTCAAAACTGTTATAGTTCTGAGCAAATTTTTCAAACAATTTAGAATTCGGGGATAAAATGTAGCATATACTCATATAACTCAAATTCACCGATTTTGGACATTGGCCCTTTTAGCACCAAGGTACAAAATTATATATGTCTTTCCATGGTTCAAAAATATTTTTTCATAATACCATACTGTTAAATGTGCTGTAACAGTACTGTATGCTCAACCAATATATGCGTCACGGCCGTTATTTTTTATAACAGTACAATTATTAAAAATCATGTGTTCCTAAAAAAATCGCAGCATCATGAAATTGTCATGAAGAGCTGTCACCTGTCTATATGCCATAGAAAATAGAATTTTCAGAAGATATTTTATGTTATGAAAAATACTGAACGTCACACGGCTGATGTGCAAATAACTGACTCGATTGATTATAAAATCTCGGCTGTCGCCTTGATTTTACAATATTCAACCGCGTCTGTTATTTGCTTCAAATCTATTGTTCGAACTTTGTTCTACTTTTGGATGTAGATGCAGGCATATGAAATATAGCTTTGCAATCAACTGGGAAAGTATACTACCATTTTCATTTTCAATGCTTTTAGCAGAGTGATTTCAGCAAAAGCTTCTTCAGCACATTTAATTGCATGTAATGTTTGTGGCGTGTTTCAAGATAAATTACTGCATCGTATTAATGCAGATAGAATCTAGCTACCACCTCAAAACAAAGAAACGTGAAACCGGTCAAGGACGAGAATTCTACCTTACGTAATTTAAATGAAAATGAAGTACGTTTATCGACCTAGTAATAAATAAAAATAATGAGATGTTTCTATCACGCTCACCTCCCATCCATAAATTTACAAAGTTTTGTTGGTTTTCTTGCTTTTGTTTTTCTGAGAATTCCTAACTAGATAAATTTGCACCTTTTGCATTTTTATTTGTCTTGCTTTGACCAAAGAGGCCAATAAGGGAATGATAAATAACTTCCTGAAATAATGAAAAAGTTGAAGTAAATTATTTCATATTTATATTCTGCACAAAACACAAGAAACTAAAAGAAATTCAAGCAGAAATACCGGGTTTCTATTATAAAACAAATCCTGTTTGATACTTCATAACTCTGGAGAACATTGAGATATCAATTTTAAATTTTGATCTCGTACGAAAAAAATCTGATGTGGCCAGCACATTACCTTCCGTCAGTTGTATGTATTTTGTACAAATTTCATACGGAAAGTTCCTTGCTAAATTAAATACATATTCTATTTCTTGTACATTACCTTCGGGCAGTTGCATGTATTTTATGCAAATTTCATACAGAAAATTATTATTTTGTGACGTTTTCTATATACAGTGTAATGTATCTGCAGCAATAAAAGATTTATTATTATTATTATTATTATTATTATTGTTATTATTATTATTATTTCTTGTACATTACCTTAAAGCAGTTGTATGTATTTTATACAAATTCCATACAGAAAGCAAAAGATCCTATATTTCCAGTAAAATTATAAGACAGACACACTATGTCAATTTCACTTGACACTGACATCTTTCAATCAGAATTTTCTTAATATAGTAGCTGTTTCCACAGCTATGGCTACTTTATGAAATTTAATTTCTTTATAATTCTTTAACTCTATATCCATTTAATATTAAGTATAAAATGCAGTCAAATCGTATAGAGAATAAAATATTGTTTAATATTTATAATAACATCAAATGTGAAAAAATTATATTTAACATAGTTTTTTCAAGAAAAACTGTTAAAATCTTCAAATGATGGTACTTCCGGTTGACCAATTGTAACCAAAATCTAATCAGCTCTTCCTATGGATGTAACGAAGAAGTATAAGAAAAAATTATAATTTTTTTAACTGTAGTATTAGAGTTATCGCAGACGAAAATTTTGTTACACACACACACACACACACACACACACACACACACACATCCACACACACACACACACACACACACACACACACACACGCACACACACACACACACACACTAATACAGACATCACCGTAAAAATAGTAAATTCGTATTCTAGGGACCCTAAAACGTGCTTATTGAGTAAAAACTCATCATCGAATTTTTTGACCAAAGACAATACCTTCCTTACCTAAAGGTGACGGAAGGTAAAAAGTTGAAAAGTATTCCTAGCAAAATTTAAACATTCAGATAGAAAAACAAGTGAAAAGCGATTTTCTAAATTTGTCATTCAAATATACCATTACAAGTGGATAATTTTATAATAACTTTGTCATGATCTATAATTTTGGACAGAATTATGAACTGAATTCTGAATAAAATTTCTATGAACAAATTTGTGGACACAATTTTGTGTATACTGTAACGTGGAACGCCCGCCGTCGCCGTCGCTGTCTCCGCCGCTGTCGCAGCCTCGCTGCAGCAATGAGCGTGTCTATTTACAGCGACGGCCCAATCGCGCTAGCAGCCGGGCTACGTAAACAAACCAGTCGTAACATGTTTAATTACTTCCGGTCGCCTGAACCTTTTGTGTTCAGTCGAACTTTTGAGATCTTTTCTAGAAAATAATGGCAGCTGTATATAAGGGGCGGAGCTATGCTCGAGGGACACAATTAGTTACATTCAGAGACATAGAAATGTTCACATAGTTTTAGTGAGTTGAGAAGCACAGCAGTGTCGTAGTGAGCGTATGCAGTTGATGTCGAGTAGGTACTCGGGAAGTTACTGGTATATTGGGATAGCTGTGGATGTAAATTATCGGTAGCGTTGACGAGTATTGGGAAGCTATAGTGTACATGGACAGTAACGGCGAGTCGGGAAGTTACTGGTATACCGGGATAGCTGTTAAAGAGAATACTTGGTAGTGTTGACGAGTATTGGGAAGCTAGGTATACGAGGACAGTAACGGCAAGTGGAAGTGAATACTCGGCAGTGGTGTTGAAGAATTGTGGCATACGGACAGTCGGTGATTCTGAGGATGTGGAAGTTAGACAGAGAGTTACATAAATTAGACAGATAGTGTTGTGAAAGAGGTGACTTCTGTCTGAGCAGTTGAATATACAGACGCTGTTGAGTCAGTTGAGTATATAGACGCTGTGGAGGTCGGTAGGCGGACAGTTAGTGATATAAGTATATAATGATATAAATATAGTGATATAAATATAGTGATATAAATTTAGTGATATAATTAATATAGTGATATAAATATCGCGTAAACAGTTTACAAGAGTCTGCAACAGATCGGCAGTCTAAGATTGGAACGCGTAGTGGAAATAAATAATTTGTAATATCGTGGAAATAAATAGTAGTGTTAATTGGTTAAATAAATAGTGTTAGTGTTATCTAGTTAATTATAGTTTTAGTCTTAATTAGTTTTTAATAATTGTTTAATATATTTTTTTAACCCCCCTGGCTTTCGATACGATGCCGATTAGCCAATGACAATTTGTTTGTGTCTATGTGGTATGAATGTCTGACAAAGGAAATTGTTTAATGTTAGTAATAGTAACTTTCAGTTAAATAAACACTCAATTTTAATTAATAATAATAATAGTCTAAAATTTACACTTCACCCAAATAAATAAATAAAAAAAAAACGTTACAATACAAATATTCTGTATACGTAATTTATTCCATAATTCTGGCTATAAACATGGAGGTTCTTCATAACACACTGTGAGATTTGCTACCTGCTTGCTCACGAATCCAAATTTAATAATATTTTATTACATTTATAACTGTACACAATAATTAAAGACCACGATAATTATTAAAAATTGTACTACTAATTACAAGATGTCATAACACATTGCGCGCGCACTTTCTTTCCATAAAAAATAGAATTTTGGGGACAGAAAAAATCCTTGATAAAAATTTCTCTATACGGCCGTCTACAAAATTCTGTCTATAATTATGTCTATAATTCTGTCCAGAATTAAAGATATAATAATTGTGGACAGAATTTTATAAACGATCGCACATAGAAATTTTTATCAAGGATTCTTTCTGTACACAAAGTTTTATTTTTATGGACAGAAAGTGCGCAGATAATATGAGTAATATATTATGACATCTTGCAATTAAGAGTGAAATGTTTGATAATTATTGTGGTAAGTAGTTGATTAATGTTTATAATTTTAAATTTAATAATACTATTAAATTATCTTGGATTCATGAGTGAGTAGCAAATGCTGCGAAGAACATCCATGTTTATAGCCAGAATTATGTAGCAAATTACGTGCACAGTGGCATATTGAATATTTGTATACATAAAATTCTGTCCACAAATTTGTTCATAAAAATCCTGGTCAGAATTCTGTCCATAATTCTGTACAAAATTATAGATCGTGACACGTGGGCTTAAAGGAATACCCTATGTAACTTAACTCCCAAACTGAGACTCAACTGACGTCCTTACTGACTATTTATGTAACTAGTCCGTCTTCAGTAACGGAAGTGAAATGTAACTAGGTAACTATGTATGTAACTAAAGCCCGTTTGTCATGATCTATAATTTTGGACAGAATAAAAATTTTATGAACAAATTTGTGGTCATAATTTTGTGTTTACAAATTATCTGTATGCCACAGTGAACAAAATTTGCTTCATAATTGATGAAAATGCAGATATTGTAAGTCAATTTATTTGTTACTAATTATTCTGTTAACTGATAAATTTTACACATTTATAAACGTATAGATATCCAAAAACATAATAAAACAAATATTTATTTACAACAAAATCAGTGGTTTCATTATTTCAAATTACATAAAATCTATAAAATATAACTGAATAATGTAAAACGACAGTTAAACAGTATTTCTAGATATATAAATAGTAGACTAGAACTAAGCGAATGGCCAAGAGTATCGACACTATTCTTTTTGTTTGTATTCGCGCGAATACAGGTAACCTAGGCAAATACAAGTGTTTAAGAATACAGCTACCGTTATCACTATAGAAACGTATTTTTTTCTACAGTCTATATACAAAGTAGCCATTTGTGCTCTCTTTTGTCAACGCAAAATGCCAATTTGCCGCTCTAGAGCGACAAAGTAGAAAAACGCTCGCTCCTCAAATTTCTAACTATACAATGTTGAGAAATGTTACTTGGCTACATTCTTAATGGAAACGTTTAGTCAGGAATTAATGACACTGTAGTTACACATTACCCACTTAACAAGTCAATCTGACATATAACTGCTTTGTCGGTATGTTACATAACCAAACAAAATGCCGCACTGCTGTGAAAATAAAATAGGGCATTCATTTACAAAATGAAAGTATAAAATGCTTAGATTAGATTGAAGCAATAGCTCAAGAAAAATGTAAAATACCTACCGATAAGTAAAAATAAATAAAAAATAAATTTTTGTTATGGTGGAGGACCCAATTGTGGCGACTGTAGAAAAAATCTTGTGTGTGTTTCAAGCGCAAATGGACATTGTCGATTTCGAGAGAATGTCTCGCTCCTGCGTCGCGCGGCAACAACCTCTCAATCGACAATGTCCCATTTTGCGCTCTTAATACACAAATAGCTATTTTATGATTAGTATATTTACGTGATAGTTGCTAAATAAAATTCATTCAGTCATTTTCTATGTAATCATAGATATAACGGTACTGTTTGATAACTGACGAGTTACGGAATCCTACCTCAGGTCATAATGTTTATTAGAATGTAACTGTGTTCGTAACATAAGGGTCCAGTTGCATAAAGCATTGCTAACTTTAATCACGTTGTTAACTTTAACAATACTTCTTTTCGAATGTATTTTTGATACGTATCCATGGTTTCAATGTGTGGTTAAACTCATGATCAGCTAACAACGTTTTATGCAACTGGCCCAAAATATGTTTATAAATAATTAAAACTAGACTTTTCTATCTACTTCTACTATAATGTGTATATAGCGCTGAATGGTATACAAATGATTTACATCCTGGAAAAATATTATTAATTTAATGTTAAGGATGATCAGAAACAATTGGAGATGTAGTCCTGGTAAATAGTGTTTATTAAATAATCATTTAATAAACACTATTTACCAGGACTGCATTTCCAATTATTTCTCATCATCCCTAACATCACACTAACAGTCAAGTAATACCAATAAATTTATTATTAATTTAAGTAATGGGTTCTTATAGAATCATTAAATTTTAAAAATATACAAATTTTCCCGATAAGGAACTAGTAAATAGTTACGAGTATTACTATGTTTTTTATTTTATCCGTGTACTTGTGCCTAAAGCATAATTGAAACTGAGTAATCTCTATATCTCTCTTCTCCAGTCTTTAAAATTGGGAACAGAGCCAAGACATTAAGTACAGTTAGTAAGTAATTAGCATAGTTTAAGACTTACATAAGAATTATTTACAAGTGGGCCAAACTCAGTACAATTCATATCCTTGCAAAACGAACGTAACAGTTTTCTGTAATAATTCAATTTCTAAATTTCGTGGTCGACAGAGGTCCAAGATTTAATCTCATACTTGCAAATTTGGAGCCTTGCCAAAACCTGATATGAATTCAATTTGAAGTAATGCGGGTTTCTAGTTTAAAACTGCCAAGAAATATTGATTACTAGCAAAATTAATTTAAACTCAAGCCCTACTGTAACATTAGAAAATTTAATTTGTTCTGTTCATTATAAGTAAATTAAGAATTAAAACTAATATTTTTTCTAAAATTTCTTGCAGTTACTTATATTTATTCTTATTTTTAACTGCAAAACTTCTGCTATTAAAAAAACTTTTACATTTTTACGAATTTATTTCTTTTGAAAAGTTTATTTCAGTTTCACAATATGTGCGCACCATTTCTAATTTATTTGGTTTTTCAAAATCTTACATATTTAAATAAATTCTATTCTAATTATAAAAATTATCTTTTATTTATTCTTTGATAAAAGTACTGTAATAATGTAATATACATAAAACCATGTAATAACAGTTAAAGTTCTAATTAATTTTGATACTTTTCTGTCACAATTATGATCTAATTTTGTTGTAAAACAACATGATGTTAGTATCATGATGGGTTAATTAAATAATAACTTGTCCTGCCAGCTTCACTTTAATGACAGCTCGTAAACCTCGCGTCATTTTAAATGTAAAATGTTATTACAGAATCTTTCCTACAGAAAAGGCATTGAAGATTTCAGAAAAAAAAGATATTAACTTGAAAAATTGTAATCTTGTCAATCAAATTTAAATAAATACAATAGCAGTAGTGGACTGTTGAAATTTCTTTCATCTGCATAATGGTTTATATTCATTCGTAAGTACTTACAAAGTTTGAATTAATAAACTTTTACAAAATCTCAATAATTATGAATTAACAAATCTGATGTGGACACCACACGACTTCCTTGTACGCAAAACCGACATGAAGTATAGACCCAATTATAAAATTGCACGTATTTGACGTAATTTGACATTAACTTTAATTTTTAATTTTTTATTATTTTTTGTTCTAATACATAGCAAGCTTTATTACAAAAACCAAAAAGTATATAATTTTTAAATTTACATATCTCGCTTATACAAAGGGCTAATTTAATAATACTTAATGTGTAGACGCAGAATTTAATTATTATTTGAAGCATTTATTTCTAAAATCAAAATAAAATCATTTTATTCAAAAAATACTGTTAACAACTTCAGATATCACTTCCGTTTAGCCTATATTAACCAAAATGTATTACGTTATTGGACATGGACAGTCTTATATACCAAATTTGAAAAGTTTTGGATTATATTTTGAAATAGCTTTTCATTAAAATCTATTATAGGCTTCAAGTAAAGTACCACATCTGGAAATTATGTAAAGACCAAAAAAGGAGGTACACAACTACATGTTATAGCAGTCTTAAATACAAAATGTCAACTTTCTATGGCTTACGGTTTTTGAGTTATGCGAGATACGTACGTACAGACATCACGACTAAATTACACAAAATGGATTCAGGGATATTCAAAATGGATATTTCCGTTGAAATCTGAAAACCGAAATTTTTCGCGATTACAATACTTCCTTTACCATATACAAGGAAGTAAAAACGAAACAATAAAAACCTGTCTGATTGCCAGCAACACTCTTTAGTAAGTTATGGATTTGAAGAACTCAACCTGTCTTTTTATATCTGATTTTTTCAGTATAATCACTTTGTACCTTTTTGAATCGATTGCCGATAATTAAATGTCTTCAACTCTAACCGATTTTTAGATATTATTTTAAGAAACATTACCTATATTCAGGAAAATGGAGGAGCACCAAATCTAAGTTATATACTTCGGTAAAGTTAAGAAAGATGTAGTTGGGGTTTGACAATCGACCAGTTTGACAAATTTAAAAAGGAGAATTTAAATTCTGTTCATACTAAATATTCTTCACTAAGAGACAGTAAAAAAATACGCCCGTGTTAAATATTTAGTGTATAATTTGTGACACTAAAATTAGTGTGAATCTGATGGTACACTAATTTAATGTACCATTTATATACATTATATGAATATTAAAACCTGACAGTAGAGAGCGTACATCTTCAGAACAAGCCGTACACAATATTAATTTTTCTTTATTAATATTTTTGTTAATACAAATCTTTAATTTTAATTAAAATATAGATTTATCATTAAATACAATGAAAAATTCTTACATATTTTTTTTCAATGTTTACCGGTAGTGTTTCCAAGACAGTAGGTTTTATTTACAAATTTGCTTCGACGTGCAAAAAAGTTATTAGTATCCCTAAACATTGTCTTCGATCGGTAAACTGTCCTTACCGTTCTTAAGACTTAATATATTATTTAAATTTACAAATAAAAATACATATACGCTTCATTACGAAGCGTAATTAGCTCCGAGTTTTAAACAAAACTGACGAGCCTACGTATTCGGTCTGTAGCCTGCCATAAATGACAATGTTACTTTCTCTCCCCGTGCCGTGCACCCGGCGATGAATGACACATTTGGTTTGTTCATATCGTGTACGCACTCTACCACTTAGTGCGAGTGTACCATTACTTTTTTATGTTAAATGCATACTATTTGATTACAGTGGCGTACTCAAGGGGAGGGCGATCTCCGCCCGCTCCTACTACACAAACTTTTTATACCAGTGACATTTCGAGTTAGTTGTACTTGTAACACTGTCATCAATTTTCTCTAAGTTTTGTTCATTTATCTCGAAATTTCTTCTAATAATGGCTCCTCACTTAATAAATTTGACCTAAGTATCGTTCACAATAAAAAAAAAATATGGTAGCTGATCATTGCAAAGAAAAATATTGCCATGATGAAAAAATTGCGATAGAATTTCTAAGGAAGGGACAGCCATTTTCAAGTATAAATCGTGCTATTAGGTGACTCATCGATGTTCTTGTTTAATATTTCTAATATTTTTAATGTGACCTTAATATCTTGCCATATTTTTGCTTTTATTTGAAATATAAGAAAATAATTACATGAAATTGTTTAAAATATATGCATATATTTATAAAAATACGCGTAAAGTAAATACACAAAAATTATATATAAATATATTTTTTTTTCTATATATCGCCCTCCTGGACCAAAATCCTAGGAACGCCACTGTCTAAATATTAAAAATTATAAAGTTAAAATTAAAAACTTGATGAAATATAAATTATTTCTGTTATTTGTATTTGTCAACTGCGAGATAACTTGATTTGCGTTTTGTTCGATGACGCAAATGATTTCCCTATATAAAATTATGATCTACTTTTATCTGCATGAAGTATATATGCATATTTTTTTCTAAGAAACATTCAATCACTGTTAACAAATAAAAATGCAGCATACTCTAAACTAAGTATACAAATTTAGAGTAGACTAAATACAAATTTAAAATATGTTTAACCGCGACTTTACTTTTTAAATATTTCCAAAATATTATCGTATTTGTAGTAATTTGTAGAAATTAGAATCCCAGCTTATGGAAGAGAAGCAATTTGAAATTTATTACCGTCCTGCGTAATTCCGTACGCGTATACTTTTATGTTACTCAACCAGATTTGCTTTATAAATTACAAACATTTTAATCTGGTTGCCTACTACATTATGTATAATTATGTATTATAATTTAATACGATATTTCGTTTGTAAAGGTATTTGCGTCTGCAAAGCAATTTTCAGAGAATTTATTTGGGAATAAATTTTCAAACATGCTTTAAATTTACCAAAATTATGTACGGGTATATAATTGCGTTAATAACCAGAAAAAAATATTTAATAGTACTTTACATTACAAGTCAGGCAAAACTGATGTTACTGCTGAAAGGAGAAAATTACTGGCGAGCCAAGTAGGCGAGACAGTAAAATAGTTACGTGACGTGGTGTGTATTGTACAACATTTTATTTGCTATTCACTTGCAAATTAAATTTAAAATTATGACCTAAACCTGTCAATTGCAATTGACATTTATTTTTAAGAAGTATGACACTTATGACAGTAACAAAATATAATTTTCATATGCCAACAATGTTGGTTGGAACTAGCTCGAATGACAGTTCACAGAGTCCGTTTAGATATCTTAATATAGTTATATTTTCCCAAATTTCTGATGGGCTGCTGAAGCTTATTTATATATAGAGTGACCATATTTTCAAAAGCTAAAACCGGGACGCTTCTTAAAAAAAGTTCATTCAAAATGTTTTATTCTCACATAATACACGTATTAGGAATTTAAAAATGGAATACATAAATAATTATACTTACTAGAAAATTATATCAACACAAAAAAATAATCACATTGTAAAAATATATTCACATAAAATATAAAAAGACAATAACTTCTGGATTACATTTATTTGTTTTCCGTCTTCCCTTGCCTGTATTTTTCTGTCAAAAGTATTTGTATCAATACATTATGTTATTTTTATTCCAAAAAATCTGTACAATTTTGAAGGATATTTGTTTTAATCACGATTAAATTTACGATGGTTGCAATGTTCATTTTACTTTTTTCAGTAGACCACATTATTTTGACTTTTGAAATTATTGTAAATAGAAATAAAAAAGTATTTTTTCGAATAATATTTGGAATATATTTGCGGTAAGACATTCATATTTTACGATCATAAAAGATTAAAATATATATATATATATATATATATATATATATATATATACTTGATGAAACACAGTGAATATATAAATAAAGAAAACATAGGTAATTACGTAGAAACCGGGACATTACAAAAACCTGACGGGACACCGGGACAATCTATGAAACCGGGGGCTGTCCCGGCCAAACCAGGACGGATGGTCACCCTATTTATATACCTACTTACGTATGTGAAATATTTTTCATATACAAATTGTTATGTTTATTATCTAGGTTTATATATATATATATATATATATATATATATATATATATACCGGGTGTCTTAGGCCGACCGACACATGGGGGATTAACACTGAAAATCAGTTAAGAGTGAATAGTATCTCCCCAGTGCAAGATATTAAGTTGAAATTTTGTATGCTTATCTGGGGATACTATTTCTATGGATTACATTACAAATTAAGACAAATTTTAGAATTTCTAGGATTATTCTTCATATCCCGAGAAAAATTGTTTCCAAGCAACTGTTCTGATAGTATAGTGGCTTGGTAATAAAAAACAAAATATTACTTTTCAAAATAATTTTTATTATGTTTTCAATCTTTCATTGATATTTAATAAAATGTTATACGTAACACATGCAACTTATTTATTTTATAAAATATAAATTGCACTAATTACAACAATAAGACTTAGAAAATTAGAACAAATATTCAAAATGACCGCTATTTTGTGCTAAGCAAATTCCGACACGATGATAACATTGTTGTCTCACTTTGATTAGCTGTCGATTTGAAATAAGGCTGCATTCATTGCCGCTTTACAATCTTCTAAAATGGTCAATTCATAATGGACGTAAATTTTTGATTTTGAATGAACGTCAAATAAAAAATATGAGAAGTTTAGGTCAGGAGTTTTGCAGGCCAATTAGTTGGTCCATTTAAACTAATTCTAGAATATTTGTTGTAATCAGTGTGATTCAAGTATTACAAAATATAATTTATGATTGAAATGATTTTTTATTAGATATCTATAAAAGATTTATAAAACATACTGATAATAAAAATTATTTTGAAAAGTAAAAATTAAAAAATTAGTTTTGTTGTCGACTGTCTCCGAACCCGACTCTCCATTTTTTTTTTTATTACCAAGCACACCCACTACCCTTTATGCTATGTATATGAACTGTTGCTTGGAAACAATCCTGTAAATTCGACAATTTTTCTTAATTTCTTCTATTATTACACATGTAAATTAAGTGATTTGAACTGTAATCCTTAGAATTAGTATCGTTGAAAAAGCATACAAAATTTTAACTCTTGCACTGGTAAGATACTAATCACAATTAACAAATTTCCTATGTTAATGTCCTATGTGTCGGTCGGCCAAAGACACCCGGTATAAATATATATATATATATATATATATATATATATATATATATATATATATATATATATATATATATATATATATATAACGGTGGGGTGAACTATTGCTGTCACTGGTTGTCACATACAATTAGTTTGGTTATTGAAAAGGTAATTTGTTTATTCTTTTAATAATATTAATATTTTATTAGTTTTATTGGCTATTTGAAGAAAATGACCGATAATATTAAAAATATTATGCTAGAGTTTAAGTAATGATTATTTAAAATTTATTATAATGTTTTAAATGTCTTTTTCGGAGCAATTAAATATTAAAACCGCTCAGCGGACAGTACTGCGGCGGAATTTGTTGCTGTTCTTTTTACTTCACTAAAATGTCAAACTCATCTCACTTTGAGCTGAAGTGAGGTGAAGCAAAGGAAACAAAGAACGCGAGTGTAAGAGAAAAATGAACATGAAAATGAAAAGTCATCCTTAATTTTCTTTATTAAATATTTTTTTAGGGTGGACTACAACTTTTATTTATCTCTGATGATGTTCGCACTTTTGAAATTAATATAAATGGTTATTATTAATTATATCTTTTATCTTCCTAATATTCTATTCCGCATAATCGTTTTCCTACCGACAACCAACTCTCATATTTATAATGGCGGCGGCGGCAAATTAATATAAATTACGTGGAATCTCGAAGTAATTTTAATATGAAAAACATTTATCAAAATGGAAATTTGTCATCTGAATAGAGTTGGGAGTTGAGGCGTGTCTGAATGCTTTATTTCAAAATCATTATTAAAACTTTGTCAAAAGAAATTCAAATCCACTTTTCATATTTTGTTTATATGAATGAAATTTTATCCACAATGTGAAGAATAAATTGTTTCTGACATTAATTTCATTTTTTAAGCATGGAAATCGTATAACAATATGAGAAACCATTTATTTTAAGTATAAATATTTTGTGAGGATGTATTTTCATGACTTGAAAAGGGTATTTATCTTCTTTTATGCCTTTATTCCCGTATTGCTGCAGGGTTCGCATATTTGCATTGTTCGCTAAGTTTGGCCCACTTTAGAGCATCAACTAGGCCTGATACGTCGCCCAGCATTAACTAAGATGGCGAAGACGCATCTTTTACGAGGATTCTCTCTTTACGCCAATGAGAAACCTATCGCAAAACAATTATTGACAGAGAAGTAAGTGTTTGTCGTTGATGAAGACTACTTGGCAGAGTTACGTTATTTGATGTCTGGAGTAATGTCCGACCGAAACTAGGTTTTATCACCCAAACCGAATTTCAGCGTCCGTCTCAGTTTCGGCCGAACCCGAAACAGAAAATTCCTTTTATGGTAATTTCTTATTGCGTTTTTTTTACATTCCGTCACCTTTAGGTAAGGAAGGTATTGTCTGGTCAAAAAATTCGGTGGTGAGTTTTTGATGAATAAGCACATTTCAGGGTCCCTAGAACACGATTATACTATTTTTACGATATCTGTATGTGTATGTGTATGTGTACTCGTATGTGTGTGTGTGCGTGCGCGCGCGCGCGTGTGTGTGTGTGTGTGTGTGTGTGTGTGTGTGTGTGGGTGTGTGTGTATGTATATATATATATATATATATATATATATATATGTGTGTGTGTGTGTGTATGTGTGTGTGTCTGGGTGTGTAACAAAATTATCTAATGCAAAAACTCTAATACTACAATTCCAAAAATTATAATTCTTTCGTATTCCTCTTTGTTACATCCATGGGAAGAGCTGATTAGATTTTGGTTATAATTGGTCAACCAAGAAGATTTTAACAATTTTTCTTGAAAAAACGATGTTAAATATCATTTTTTCACATTTAATGTTATTATAAATATTATAAAATATTTTATTCTCTATACGATTTGAATGCATTTTATACTTCATATTAAATGGATATAGAGTTAAAAAAAATTATCAAGAAATTAAATATCATATATTAGCCAGCTATGCTATAACTCTGGAAACAGCTGCTATATTAAGAAAATTCTGATTGAAAGGTGTCAGTGTCAAGTACAGTTGACAGTATGTTTGTGTTTTACTGGATACATAGGATCTTTTGCTAGAAACTTTCTGTATGAAATTTGTACAAAACTCATACAACTGCCTCAAGGTAATGTACAAGAATTAGAATCTTTTGCAAGGAGCTTTCTGTATGACATTTATACAAAATACATAGAACTGGCGGAAGTAATGTGCTGGCCACATCAGATTTTTTAAGTGTTGCTTTCGTATTGAGATTGCAATAGTTATTGCCCTATCTAAACCTATGATATATTTAACTGAAACAATGTATATAAATTGATACTTTATAGGGGTCTAGGAACATTCACACAATAATTCACCGCGGAAAATTCACCGGACACATTTCACCGCGGAAAGTTCACCGCACACAATAGACATAATAAATGTCTAGGACTATTTTTATAACATTAATATAGGGTAAACCAGTGATAGTAAAACAGTGGTTTTCTTTATAATACTGGATGTTTTTGTGGAAAAAATTCATAAAACGCTTCACTGGTGATCCACCGGAAGCCTATCACTCCGCTTCGCTCAGTGTTGGCTCCCATTGGTGCTTAATAAAACATCCGTAACTTTCCAGGGACGACAAGAACTACATTAACCGTGGTTTTAACTGGGATGAAGAACGGGCTGGAATTTAATGTTGGACAAAAATTAGTTCTGTTGGACATTCCGCGGTGAATAGTGTGCGGTGAACTTTCCGCGATAAATTGTATACGGCGAATTTTCCTCGCGGTGAATGTTCTACGATGAATTTACCGGAGACTACTTTATAGAAACTTGAATTTAAAACAAATCGAAACTTTGAAAACTATATCATAAGCAGAGCTGGATAATGCTTGAAAGAAAAGTACTTTATTAGGCTTGCAAGTACTTTCAGTACTTCAAGTACTGTACTTGAAGTACTTTCTATTTACAATACTTTGTACTTGACAAAGTATGTCTATTCACATGTACATGATACTTAATACTTGGAAAAATACTTGAAGTACAATGAAAAGTCCTTGAAGAACTTTAAATGTACTTGAAGTATTTTAAATGTACTTGAAGTATTTTAAATGTACTTGAATCTAAAAGTTAACAATGTTATTAGATTGCTTGTCTGTCAGTGTTTCTTTAGCAGTAGCACATAATATGAAAATAAAGATATATTTGCAAATTTTTTGGCATAAATAAATTAATTCTAATTTGTATACTGCATATACATATAATATTTATATTACCTAACTACAGTGTTGGAATTTTGCCGTGTCGCCTGGCTATCGCATGACGAAAAAATGACGTCATTCTAACATCTCTGTACAGCTTCTCGTATCGCTTGGCGATCATATGACGTCAATTTTACGTTATGCGATCGCTAGGTGATACAGCAGTCCAAGCTTAGAACTCTTGTTTTAAATAACCAAATAAATATCGCATATTGAAATTTTTGTCAAAAGGTGATTCTTTTAAGGTTCATATAATCAAAAAAATATCAATTATCTGAAAAAGTACTTGCACCCAAATTTACGAGTACTTTTCAAGTACTTGGTACTTTCAAGTACTTTAGAAACTAAAAACATACTTGTACTTCAAGTACATTTAGAAACATTAAGATACTTGGTACTTGTACTTCAAGTACTGCTTTCCGGTATTTTGCCCAGCTCTGATCATAAGTACATAACTAGGTACTTAATTTTGAGTTATCCAATTTGTAATCTGGTAATCTCATATATTGGAATATGTGTACTCGTATCATACAAGAACACAGTCTTAGACATAGACAGTAGGTATTTGTATTTCAGAAGTAGAAATAGGAAGGATGAAGGAAACCTTAATAATAGACACAGTAATTGTATTTAATTAGTAAGTATTTAACAGGATAGACGCAAGTTGTTAGCATTATTGAATTGACGGGTATAGTTGAGCAACTATTCGAGTGAAGGAATACGCCTATGGCAGAGTGCACCTGTTCATTTCACCTGGCGTAATTTGTCTTCGTCGTGTTGGGCGCCTGGCGTCGCTTAAACCCTCTACCTCCTTTCAAGTTGCAGGCAAATTGAGCATTGTAATTTGAATTTATAGAGCTATTCTCCAACATAATTTACACTAATATCAACATAAATTAACTACTTTCGGGCTACGTTATGTTTTCCTACTGCACTACCGGCTCTTTCAACAGTTTCATTATGGGAATATTATACACAAGTAAAGCGAAAATGTGAACGTGCTCATAACTTCAGCATTTATTATTTCTGGCTGCTTAGCTTAATTACCACGTTTTACATGAATGTATTTGCCTGTGTTGAATATAAACTAGGTGTTTTACGGAAGAAAATTGGCTCTATTATCAAAGTCAACCCAGGAGAGGAAGAAGGTGTTAAGTTCAAGAAAAATAAAGATAATAACTTCAAGTAAAAATGAGGAATCTTCATTAGCGCAGAGTTAATAAAGATAAAAATTCTCTAAACAAAGAGAATCTTGTTAAAATAATAATTTAAAGAATGTCATTTCCTTTTCTGTTCTTTATTATTTATAAATTCAAAGGCGCTTAGCTACGGTAATAATTTTTATTTTCACGCATGTTGAAAGAATATACCAAATTATATTTGTATGTTAAAATTGCGAACTCTTCATTGTTAACTGGACGTTAACCTTCGTTATAATCAAATAATTGTTTTTCTACTACTAAAGTAGGCTTTTAATGTTTAGCAATAAAAAAATTATTTTATTTTTGAATGTGAGGCGCCTGATGTGTGAAAAGCCGCAATTGTAAAACCGTTAGTGAAACAAAGAGATTGTTCTACTGTTGACGATATGCCGCTTATAAGTATTCTTCCTGTGTTGTCTAAAGTTCCCAAGAGAGTGTGCTATAATAAAATTTTAGAATACTATAAGGAGTATAACATTCCGCCAGAAAATCAGTCTGGTTTTAGAACCGGACATAGCACAAATACATGCTTCTTAAATATAGTTGACATGTTATTGAAAAACTAAGATGATTCTAAAATTTCCCTTTTAATACAAATAAATTTCTCAAAAGCGTTCGATATGGTGAATCATAGTAAACTTCTCTCCAAACTGAAAAACTATAATTTCTCCGATGACGCAGTGAGATGGTGTCATAATTACTTTTGTAACAGAACATTCCAAGTATGCATGTCTTAAAATTTAGATATAATTAGATCGACATTATTTCATCTACAGTGCAGCGTACCACAAGGGTCTATTTTAGGGCCATTATTTTTCTTAATATATGTAGCCGACATGCCATCTACTCTCAATTTTTGCAATGTTCATTCCTTCGCTAAAGACACTCGACTTATAGCATCCATTAATCCATTTAAGTCAAATGAACAAATTAATATAGTTAACGACGAACTGGAAAAATTTGTGTTATGGGTGGACAAAAGCAGTTTAAAAATAAACGCCAGCAAATCATCCCTTCTTGTTATGGGTAATTACAAACATATAAAACAGAACATACTGTTTGATGGCGTGCCTCTTAAAAGAAGTTCTTGTATAGAAATATTAGGTCTGACTGTGGATGAAAATCTGAAATTTAAACCTGAAACGGCTACTAGACTGCGGCATTTATATCAGTTAATTACGTCTGGTTAATACATTAGTCTTGCCGATTCTAGATTACTGCTCCTGCGTCTACATTCCTAATCTATTACAGACGGAAAAAAATAAAATTACTCTTTTTCAGAATTCATACTTAGGCTTTGTTTACGGTGTATTGTAAGTTCGATCTTATATCTTAATACCGAATACGTGCTAAAATGAATACCATAGACGATGGCGTGAAATCCTCTTATCTCTGTCTCGTATACAAAGTAAAATTAACTAGTACTCCACATTATTTAACGAATAAATTAGATCCTAAGCATTATAATTATACGCTAGGAATAACAGATTTGTTCATAGTACCATCCTACAGAAAATCTAAATTCAAGACAGCTTTTTCATACCTAGCACCATCTTTATATAATGGTTACCTGAAAATCTAAAATCTCTTGCTTATGGTTCTTTCATATATCATGTAAAAAATTGTATGATTCATGTTTAGTTTGGAATGGTTTTCCGATTTCATAACATCTATACGACCTGTCTGTTATAATAATTGTTCGGGTTAGGTGGAAGAACAGCCCTTGGCTGAACGTCGCCTTTGACGTACGGTCAATAAAGTTTTCAATTTTATTTTTAGCTTCATCATTTACCTATTAAAAGATAAAAAATAAACATTTGAACTTTTTTTGATTTAGTAAAAAATTTTCATTTACATTAGTTGAAATAAAATTAAAAGTGTTTTCAGTCATGATCGCGGGATCGTGTAGAAAAAAATAAAATCCCGAATAGGCGTGGTTTACGTAATTTCTTTAAGGGCCGGTTGTACAATTATAGTTTAAACAGCAGCTTAAAATATTGGCAGTTTAAAGTTAAACTAAGTTTACCTGTAGTTTAAACGGTCGATCACGAGCGTATTACAAAAGTGCAGTGGTTTAAACTAATGGTGCTATTCTGTACCGTTCTATAAGCTCTATAGGCTCTGCAAGTAACCAACGTTACAGTATGTAAGAAAATTGCTATTCTGTAACCAAGGTTACAGTACTGTAAGCGCTACAGAGTTATAAAAATTTCTATAAAACTTACAGCGCCAAAACCTTGACTGTAAAGTATTTACAGAGCATATTGAAACGTAAAAATATATATTTTAAACGTCAATATAATATATTTTATATAAAAAATATAGAAATGAAAAGCAAATGTAAACAATTTTTATTATATGCATTATTAAATGAAAAACAAAGAAGGTAATTACACATCCTATCAATTCTTATAGAAATTTCAATAATATTTTAACATGAAAATAGAGAAGATTTTCCAGAATTATAAAAATTCATTCGGTTCAGTGTACTAGATAATGAATTACATTACTAATTAAGAAATGTTTTTATTCAAACTCATTGTAAAATTTTAATTTAAGTGACCTTTTTTCTTTCGTATAAAGTTGAATAATTTTAAATGCCTGTACCTAACAATTTGTCAAAATTATTGATTCAAAGCTAAAGGCAATAAGAGCAGTTTCTGCCAGTCAAAATGATTTGAAGGAAACCCTATAACTACTTGTACGAGTACGAGTACTAATGGTAGAAAACTGTTCAATTTCATAGAATATTTAAAACAGTCATTAAATGATGAGGAGAACAGATTACAAATATTAAAACACAGGACATAAAAAATTATTAACAATGACAAGCGTTGATTACAACAAAGACAAACATTCATTACCTGCAAAAATCAAAACATAACGTATTTTTATTTAATAATTATATATTTCTTTTAATCTTAAACCTATATATTACATGTATAAATCTGATGTACTTATAGAAATTAATCATTGGTGCAAAATCTTGACGGAATCTATTGCTACGTAAGTGTAAGCTGGCGTCTTATAGAGCTCTATATAGCTTATAGAGTCTATAAAATTACCTACAGTCTAACAGAGAAAAGTTACAGAATAGCACCGTAAGTATAAACAGTAAACCGTTGATGTTGAAGAATATTTTTGCGCGTTACCATGGTTTTGCAATGAACATAGTTTAAACTGTGAATGTACAACCGGCCCTAAATAAATTTTAACATTATCTAACCTAACGCACAAAATTCATACTTGGAAAACTAAGGCCCAGTTTTATGCGTTAGTATAGGTTATTGTTGTTGTTTTTAGAGAAATATACAAGGTAAGAAAGATGTGCAACAACTGTTCCGCGTTCGGGTTTTCTATTATTCTGCACAAGTCCTGAACGGGATAATAAAATTATAAAAATTAAGAAGAAAATGATGTTTAAAAAAGAAAATTATGTATTAATATTATTATTTACATATGTACAAACTCGTACGTACTAAATTACATTATTATTATTTATTACCCTAATATCATACCAACAGTCAAGAAATACCAGTAAATATATATTAATTTGACTTCTTTCTTCGCCAGAAACAGAAAGGACTTATGTCAATCTTGTCAGAACGCGTGTTATTTGATTCTTTTAAAATTACAGATGTTATACTTTTATGTGCGCCTGGAATCGATCGAGACAGCGTCATATTCCTAGAAACTTCAATAATTCTTATGGGAAATCCCTCAAATACTAAAATATTTTGATTCATACGTTGAAGAAATGAATGCTTGTAACATTTATTTATTAATAACATAAGTTACGAGTACAGTTATTGTTATTATTTCAATTTGAATATGAATGCTTCAATTGCTGCATGCTGAATTAGAAATTGATGTAAATCTGCATTGTGAGAAACGACGTGTATTTACATACGTACAAACCCGTATGTATTAAATTACATTAATTATAATTGTTCAGAATTTATCTACAAAATATTGTAGTTAGTGAATTTAACAAAGTTTGTGTAGTATTCCCACAATGATATGAATTATTTTGCAAGTATTTCTTTGTGTCACGGTTCAGCTATGCAGCATTTTAGTAAAACTCTATCTGCATGCTGTACACAAGTTTACCCGGGCTCGGGATATTTATGCTAGGTACGTGAAGCCACTGAATGCACAATATGGTGGAGGTGCCTGCATTATCGACATATTTTGTATGTTTAAGCGGTACCATGATGCCGTTTTATGCGCAACTTTACTGAAAGCTCTATTTTATCCCGTGCTCCGTGCTCGAGAGCTTATAAATATCAAATTGAATTTAGAATCCGATACATTCAATTTAATATACAGGGTGCTTACGAGAATCCGTGTCATGGGTGTATAACATATGAGAAAATAGTGTCTTCAAAAATTATATCGTAATACTTTATTCGGCGCTATCTTCTGCTTTCTTTGATATCAATTTATTTTAATTTACGCCTTTGATAACCAACCAAAATTAATTTAAAGATTTTTGTAATTCATTTAATTCATATTTCATAAAGAACTTTAGCAAATCAAATAAGTCAAAAAATATTTTCAAGAAATACCTATTTTATGGTTAAACCGACAGTTGTATTTTAAGACAATAAATAATGCATTTATTTTACTACATTATTAATAGTTGTTTATAATATAATATGTTAGCCCTTTTCACGAGTGGATAAAATAATTTCAGTGACATATATATTTTTTCCTCTTCTCATTATCATCTCCCGTCACTTCGCCTACAAACACTTTAAATACAATTATTCGGAAAAATTTAAAATCTTGGACTTTTTCTTACTCAACACATTCCATTAGTTTTTTGTGCAAATGGGATAACAGGTATTGGTATTTTCCTTCAAAAGTTTTCTGCTTTTATTTGTGATTTTATCGAAATTTAAGTTTATAATAATTGAATTTTAAACAAGTATGTTTTCTGGATAAATTTATAAAATTGTCCATTTTCATAAATGTTGCTGTCTAAGCTTTAGAGATAAAAAAACAGATTAATATCACTGTATGTAAATTAATTATTTTAAATTACATTATTTAAAGAATGATACAACCTTTAATTTTTGTTCTGTATTATTCTTGTTATATTATGTGTTCAAAAAGATTTTTGTAATACTTTATTCTACTTTGGAATAAACTTGTTTATTCGTCCTCGAAAGCAGGCACAATTTGGATTTTATCGCCCGAGGGCCTATAAAGTTGTCAAGCAATAACTATTCAAACATTAAAATCGTGGTTTATGGATAGTCAGACAACATAACAAATTCAAGACATCACATTCTTTTAACACCGATACTCGCAAAACTTATTGTATTATTTCTCTTATAAGTACGACGTTTGACTTCTGTGAAACCAACTTGTCCTATGAAGGCTCATATTCATCATATATATATATATATATATATATATATATATATATATATATATATATATATATATATATATATATACAGGGTGATTCATCGGTCTGTCCTCTCTTTATAACTCTTTTATTTTAAGTCAGATAGAAAAACTCTTCAAATATAATTTATATGATATAGTATTATCTATCTACGTAACATATCCATTTGTATACAGGGTGCTCCATTTAAGCGCAACAATATGTAACTTTATTTTTCTTAATGGAACACCCTATATTTATTTATTTATTTTGATAGTAAATTAGATTCCCTTTTAAAAAGTATTAAGTAATAAGGGGTCTAAAATTATAAATTAAGAAGTTATTTACGTTCATATAAAATAGTATTTCAGAGTGGAAAGAAAACAATATAATACAAAATTTTGATTCTTTTTTATTAATACTTATTTCAAACATTACACTAATTCCAAAGATGCTTTTAAAATTTAGTGACAGACTAAATAATGCAAAATTATAATAAATGCTCGAAAACTTGTCCTTCAACTTCAATAGATTTTTCTATTATAAATATTATGTTAACCATCTCATCTTTACTAAAATTTTATTATCTTAAAACAAAAGAGAAGTATTTATCAACATAAAATTGAAGTGCTCTAACAATTTTGTGATTCAGTTAAGGTATTAAAATTGTTCCATAGCATGCTATGTATAATTTTGTATGGAATTTTATTAATACATATTTTGAAAATAAATGGTCGCCATTTTGAAACGGTTGAAGAAAAACTATGATATTTTGGCATCATTGTGAAGCTAATTTTATTTACATTCTGAAAAAAAAAAATATAAAAATACTGATTCCCTATCCTAGATTCACAGTTGTACCCATTTCCGCTAAAACCGAAAGTGATTACTATGATCATCTTATGAGCCCCTTTGTCTAGTTTAAGTTTTTTTGTATCTCTCAAAATAAACGAAATATTCTTAGTGCCGGACTTAAGCCAAACACCCTATATATATATATATATATATATATATATATATATATATATATATATATATATACCGGTGTCTACTTTATTTTCCGAACATAGTAATGTTAAAATTTTGATTTGGGATGTCTCTTTACCTATTAATTTTAGAAAAAAAAGTGTAATGAAGAAAAATGTTCGGAATGAAAACGTACATCGATAAGTACCAAGTTTGTTGTTCAATTGTTTCTTATGTACGAGCTAAAAGCAAAAGAAAATACTCGATTTAAGCAATAATTATCAGAGTGCTATGAAAAATAAAATAATAATTTATGTCTGATGATTTTGCATGGATTTAATATTTAATTTGATTTTGTTATTATTGTTATTAGATTTGTGATTAATTTTTTACTTCTAGATTGCCTTCCTATTATTCTAATAATAAGAAAATCTAAATGTCAAATCTGTCAGATATGTCAGAAACAGCAAACACATATTATTGTCTTATTCTTCATGGCACTCTGATAATTGGCTTAATTCATGTATTTTCTTTTGCTTCTGACTCGTACATAAGAAACAATTAAACAACAAACTTGATACTCGTCGATGCAGTTTTTCATTCGGAACATTTTTCATTACACTTTTTTCTAAAATTAATAGGTAAAGAGATATCGCCAAATCTAAATTTTAACATTGAATTTCCTATGTTCAGGAAAAAAAGTAGGCACCCGGTATATATATATATATATATATATATATATATATATATATATATATATATATATATATATATATATACTTAAAATTCACAACGCCATACCGAACATGACGTGCGTTTCAGTTAAGATGCAACATTATTGAATAACTATGTTTACCAGTGACACATATTTCATCGTTCCAGATAAAATGCAATATAGATTGTCAAAATTGTCAATATCAAATGAACTTGTCATAGCGTTTTAAAGATGTTACTACAGAAGAAAAAATCGAATGGTTACTTGGTACAATGCTGGTATAGTTTGTGATCTGTTTGCGAATTTATATCCTGAACGTCCTAGACCAGATCCTTCTACAGAACCGAGAATATTTACAAAATTTAAAAGTGATAGATATTTATATACAAATCATACGAAAAAGGAAAATACAAAACCTGCGAAAAATGAAGAAAGTAAAAATAATTACGTGCAATAAAAGAAAATAATCAGCTGTCTACAAATTTTTGTCGAATCAATTAAATATTACTTATTTAATTGTTAATGGTACAATTTTTGAAAATATGTTGTAATTTGTGATTTGAAATATATTGATTTTTTTATTGACACTGCTCTTATTAAGTTATTTATAAATCAGTAAATTATGGTGACAAATTCATTTGACATAAATAACTTTGACAACTCATATGCGCTTTCTCTTTAGGGGGAAAATGAACTGATCTTACCTCGTACTGTTCTGAACTGAACTACTAAAAAGAACAGTATTGTTTTTAAAATAAAAAGTGGAAAATAGAAACATATATAGCGAAAAGGACAGTATGATTTTTAAAATAAGAAGTAGAAAATAGAAACATATATAGTATTATTTTTATAACATAATAATCTGCTGAATTCGCTTGTGGATATAATCTGTTGTTGTGTGATTTGTTTTTGACACACTAAATTATTTTGAGTATTTAAAAATGGGTGTACTTGTGTATTTCTTATGGTAATGAAATATGATATAAAAAATCGGTTTCTGAATCAATCAAACTAATATCTTCCATTTGTCATTTTAATATCAAATGCTTACAAACAAGACAAAATATTGTAACGTGTGAGCCCCGCTGCTACTCTGAACAGGCGCCTAAGTATAGCGATGATGCAATCGCGCTAGCAGCCGGAATACGTAAACAAATAAGTCGCGACGTGTTTAATTACTTACGGCCGCCTGAATCTTTTGTGTTCATTGTTATTATGCGGTCGAACATTCTAGAGCTCTCTGGAAGTTAATGGCAGCGTATAAAAGCGACGCAGCTATGCTCGCGAGTTAGTTACTTAGTTACATATATGTAACTAACTAACTAACTATAGGGAGACTCATATAGAGACATTCACATGGAGTGTTAGAGAGTAAAGTGTTAGTGAGAAGCACAGTAGTATCGTAGTGAGCGTATGCAGTTTGTGTCGAGTAGGTATACTGGTAAACTGGAATGGCTGTGGATGTGAATACTCGGTAGTGTTGACGAGTATTGGGAAGCAAAAATGCACAAGGACAGTAACGGTGAGTCGGGAAGTTACTGGTATATATATATATATATATTATACCGGGATAGACGTGGAAGTGAATACTCTGTAGTGTTGACGAGTACTGGGAAGCTAGGTATAAGCGGACAGTAACGGCGAGTGACAGTGGATATTCGGCAGTGGTGTTGAAAAGTTGTGGCATACGGATATATAGACGGTGTGGAGGGCGGTAGGCGGACAGTTGAACGTGATATAAATAAACAGTGACATAAATAAACGAAATTAATAATTAGTAAAATCGTATAAATAAACAGTCGTTTTATTAGTTTAAATAAATAGTGTTAGTGTTATCTAGTTAATTATAGTTTTAGTCTTAATTAGATTTTTTTAAATAATTGTTTAATGTCATTTTCATTATAGTTTAATAAACACTTATTTTAATTAATACTAATTGTCTAATATTTACACTTCATCCAAATAAATAAAAACGTTACAATATATGTATATGATATATAGCAGTTAGTCATATTGACGTGACATTGACATTCGGGATCAGTTCAGGATCTATTTGATCCAGTTTCAAAGGTGGTGTTTCGCTGGGGCAGTGACGAAGAAAATGGGTAGTACAACATCATTTATCCCCTTTTAAAAAGAAGGGTAGATACGTGTTACCGGAGTTGATATTCTTGGTAAAAAGGCTCTTATTGTTACATTTTATATGGAACGATGCAGCATATGTAACTAGTAATAAATTAATAACAGAATAGTAAATATTGCATATCAGCTGAAACCTTGAATTTCGAGAACCAATATAAAATAAAACGTTTATCTGCCACGGTCATAATCAAGACTATAGCATTCTTTTGATTGTCTTCTTAATGCATAAATAACTATAATAAACATAAATTTATAAAGAAGAAAACTGTTTATTCATATTTAAGGCATATGTCACGGTGTCTTATTCATGTATTCATCCTGAATAATACATAAAAATTTATATTATCGTCAACTGATTAACATATTATATCATTTGTTGATGTTTATTTCGGTTTTGTTCCATTTCAGCTTCAATGCGGAGTTTTAAATCTGTTATAATTCAATATTTAATTAGGATTGAATCAATTTGCGTTTATAATTTGGAAGGTAATTGATGTTTCAATTTGACGTTTAATTAATAATTACAAGCGCGTAAAAAGTCACGTATTATAAATTTGCAACCAATGTAATATATAAAACTTTAATTCTAATAATACTCTTTTCAAAGTTTAAAACTTTCCACCTGGATATTTAAGTTAAATTGAGTGAATAAAAATTTCAAGTAAAAGAAATTTTATCGTCCTTTTAGTCACCGGAAAGTAGTTATGTTATGAAAGTTTGAACTTTTTCTTGTCTTTCAATGTTATAAAAGTAATTTTATACTATGATGTGCTTTATGATTATTCTTTTTGTTACAGGTTAGTCTTCTACAACAATTTTAAAGTCTGCCATATAATACTGTAAGTGATTTTTTTTTCTTTTTTATGAAATTAACAAATAGGACGTACCTACGCTTTATAACTGAACGATGTGAATAGTCCTCTTTTTTAAATGTAACCATTTACAGTGCATACCAGTCAAATTCATTTTGGAGCTACGTATAGCGCGTTCGCAATATGAAAACGTTTTATGAAATGACTGTAATTTTTTTTTCACAGGAAATGAACATTCATCGCATGTCGTTACACATTATTTTGGAAACAGAGTTTCGTTTGTGTCCACTTTCCAGCGCTCATATACATAGTCTAGGGCTCAAGGGAATGTAAACACCAATATAGTGTAGTAATTCGAAGCTGTAGTTTAGTTTAATAATAATTTTCGCAGTCATTAACGAATTATTTTCATACAATCTGTTTAAACAGTAGACAATATTTTTTTGTCACAAATAATGTTTGAATAAGACAATCAAATTCAAAAAGTGAATGCAATGGTATTTTGTCCATCAGCGTCACAGATATATTGTCTTCACCGAAATCTGTATTTTAAAAACGCAGATTAGAGAGTTTTCACATAATGTCAAAATAAATAGGGTGAATGTTAAAGCGTATTTTGACTTCAATGCGTAGGGGTACGTAATTTTTCACGGTATGTATATAGCGTTTAACTTTATTTATCCAGTAGTGACAGCACGCACTTTAAAATTCTATCAAATAAGGCATTTGTTTTCGCTTTTCGCCAAGAAGCGAAAATTTGGTAGCATACGTGTCTCAAAATATTCGCGTGCAAGCATATGACTCGAGGCGAAAGCACTGTGAAAGTTTTAAACTAACATCATTATTTTGTCACAATTCAATTCAAAGCCAATTTTAATATTTATCATATACAACTGTCACAACATTAGACAGTTTTCACGCTGGGGTACGTAATTTTTCACGGTATGCATATAGCGTTTAACTTTATATGTCCAGTAGTGATAGAACGCACTTTAAAATTATATCAAATGAGGCATTTGTTATCGTTTTTCGCCACGAAGCGAAAATTTGGTAGCATACGTGTCTCAAAATAATCGAGGCGAAAGTATTAAGCTAACGTCATTATATTGTCACAATTTAAATCAAAGCAAATTTGTATATCATATACAATTGTCATAATATTTCCTATTTAATAGTATAAAATCCGAAAATTCCTAAAATAAAAAGCGAATGTAGAATTCTAGAGTGCATCCTACCAAGATTCATAAAAGTAAAATCGCATTCGCCAGTTTTTTATGATAGAATTCTAAAGTGCGTGCTATCACTACAGAAATAGCGTCTGTCGAAAAATACTCTATATTTAACCGTAAAGCAGACATAACCTAACTTTTAGAGATAGTTTTAATTTTTTTTTCGTAAGTGCATGAAAAGAGTATATTAAAAAAAACCGGTTTCATAAGGCAATCTCTTCACGCACCTACTTTTTCTGTTGAGGCAATTTTATAATTTTATTACATTTAAAAAAAATGCGACTCAAAAATATTACTTTGTGTACTTTGTGACTAAGCCCTTACTAAGCAAGCGACTAGCTAGTCACCCGAATAAATTATTTATTGTACCACTACTCGCGTTCAGCCGGGATAGCGCTAGCCTAGCAAAAATTAGCGCTGCTTGTTAGCGCTACATGTGTACTTAATGGTATTTATCTTGTTGAACCTAGCCAGCGAACGTAGATTAAAGTAAAATATATCAGATCACTATAAACTGATAGTTTTACTTGTCTAGTACGGAAAACTCTGCCTAGCTCGGCTGAACACGATAGTCGGGAGACTAGCTAGTCGCTTGCTTAGTTAGGCGCTCAAAATACTATGCATATTTTCTAAATGATAATACTGTATTTCAGACTCTAATATCTCAAAATATTCATCACTCTTTACTAGTGTAGTGACCGTCTGTAGTAACTATGGAAATAGGTTACATCCAGGCTACGGAAACCTATATGTAAAATATCGAGACCATAGTAGCCTATGGATAGTACTTTTTTTTCAAGCGCTAGATGGTGCCAGGTGCAATATGGCCGACACGATAAAATATTATGACATATGATCTTATTAAACAAGCCAAGAAGAAAGAGAAACAGTAACTTCGTTTCTACGATAATGATTAGATGCAATGAGCAATCATACGACACGTAGAAACAATGACTTCCTTTCAAGCATCATCTCCAGCCAGCAAATTTACAAAAGGTGGCAATACTAAACACCACATATAAAATAGCTATTTGTGTATTAAGAGCGCAAAATGGGACATTGTTGACGCACGACGCAGAAGCGCGGCATTCTCTCGAAATCGACAATGTCCATTTGCGCTCGAAACACACACATGATTTTTTCTACAGTCCTCCACCATAACAAAAAAATAATAAAATGTACACTTTGCCTACTTACAGTACTACTCAATAATTTTGCAGTGAAGATAGGATCGTATTCAAATATGACTTCAAGATATTGTTTTGGCTTTCGTTTTTAGGAAAAATTAATGCCAATTTTGTAATGAATATTATAAGTTTTTGTACAATTTATTTGTTTCAAGTACATTAAACTAGTGCAGTGGAAAAGTGGATATCCATTGGGAGCGTTCACGCCATACTTTTGCAGGTGGCAGCACAATGTTCACACAATTTATTTTATATTTAATTTTAATTTATCGTTATTTTTCATTCTTTTTGAGCTACTGCTTCAATCTAATCTAAGCATTTTATATTTTCATTATTGTAAGTAAATGCCCTATTTTATTTTAGCAACAGTGCGGCATTTTGTTTGGTTATGTAATATACCGACAGTGCAGTTATGTGTCAGATTGACTTGTGAAGGTGGTAAATGTGTAACTACAGAGCCATTAGTTCCTGACTAAACGTTTCTATTAAGAATGTAGACAAGTGACATTTCTCAAAATTGTATAGTTAGAAATTTGGACAGCGAGCGTTTTTTCTACTTTGTCGCGCATGAGCGACAAAGTGACATTTTGCGTTGACAAAACAGAGCGCAAATGGCTACTTTGTATATAGACTGTAGAAAAAGGTTTATTTTATACAAATTAATAAATAAATATACCATCACGGCATATTATCCACTGCTGGGTGTGCCAATCTGCTTTGTACGCAGATATCGGTAATGATGATAACATATTTGTACCGTGCCGGCGCTTACCAGGAGTCACCTCACGAGCACTCATTGTTGGCGTGGAGAGTGCACCACAGGGGTCAATTTTGTGCCATTTAAAATTCGAAATATTTGGCGTCGGTCGGGATCGAACCCGGTTTCCCAGATTCGCGACCGGACACTCAAGCACGCGGCCATAGACTAGACCCCATTACAAATTAATTCCCACAACAATCCCAAAACAACAAATTCCTCGTTATGCAGGCCGTGACCTGCAAATAACCCACCTCAAGAAACAACAATAACAACCCAACTACAACAAACAACGTGAAGGAAGTAAACAGTAGCAACAGTATGGTGAATAGCGATTTAAGATCTTCTGGGAAGGTGTAGTTTAGTTTTATCCTTCTCGCGCAATTTACCTCTAAGTTAATTGTTATTATAACATCTTGCAGGAGTAGTTGAGATGCCGACGATTTCACAGCCATGCAGTTAGTTAGGCGCTACGAAAACAGAGAGGTTTAAATTGCTCCCTTTGTGGGAACTTGGATTGTTTGTGTTTTAAAGGGTTTTTATTTTTTGTGACAAAACAAGATTGGAGATAAAAGGAGTCTTTTAAAATGTTAATTTGAATTTAAAAATGATTGTGTTTGAGAGAAGAAATTCATTAGATATAAATCTTATAATTAATTGAATATCTTTGGAAAATGAAAATGTGGAATTTTAGCCTTCAGTATTTTAATGAATTGCGTTTTGACAGTATTAAAAAGTGTATAGCGCATCTATTTAAGTTTTTCTGATTTAAATATTATTTTTGCAATACTAGTAGTAAATAAATATGTATATCATTACGGCTTATTATCCATTGCTGGATGTGTCACTTTGCCTTGATTTGCAGATTTAAATTAAGACGATATACGAGGTACTCGTAAGTGCCAAAATTTCCGGCCTGACCAATTTTTTGTACCTATTACAGAAAACACAGTGTTTCTTTCCAACATAATCTTGCTTTACTTCCATACACTTTTCACATCTTCTTTGAACTAACATTTCCATGCCATTGAAAATAGTATATTGCAAAACAATGATCCTTATTGTAATACGAGTGCAGTTACGCAAAGTACGATATTACAAATGGACATTGTAATACGTGTTTCTCATACAGTTTATCCTATACTCTATCCGTTTTAACTATAGATTAGATGGCGTTTCGAGTGCGGCCGTTTTTACATGTATTAAATAAAGAAATGAAATTTGGCGCCATTCCTGGATTTAAAAATTTCTTTCTCTCTTTTTCAGAAAAGGTACAAGTTGTTGGGCGTTAAATCTAGGTTATAGGGTGGATTTTTCGGGAAAGCCACTGTCCTTCTTTGCAGCTTAAGCTATAACAGCCGAGAAGAGAGAAATCGGGGCACCCATCTTCAATCTTTCTCATAAAAACCGGTTTTACGGAAATCCTTAATCTTGCTGAGGTTTTTTGCGCTTCAGCTGTCTATCACTTAGTATTTCTCCTCGATGTTACACACATTTCCTATAATCATCACTTTCGCTTGCCGCCTATTAAAAAAAATCATCAATCTTTCCTAGACAAAACTGTAGCGTGTAGCCCACTTTTTCATGGAATAGGAGAAGCTTTATACAAATATATCCAATGGCTGTTTAACAAAAATTGGAGAAAGGGCTTTTTTAGTCACGTTAGTTAATTTTCGACATTGTAGGTTGTAGAGATTGTGCAACAAGTTATTCAAATAGGAAAATCTCATCAACCGAATGACGCAGTTAGACAGTTAAAACTGGTGTATTAACCTTTCTATAGATGGCGCTACCTGCCACGTATGCTACATTAAAATATTGGAACCTATTCCGTGCCTGTATCACAGAGTACATTTCATATTAGGAGTCATCGTCAGCTATCATATAGGGACTTCAGGAATCACGTTTGTTCTGTTTGTAAATTGGAAACAATTTTGAAACCCGGTTTTTTAACGCACTTACCCATGTGGCCTCATAGTAGAAGTATAAATAAAGAAGTTAACCCATTATTACATGAAGTTGTTTTTTGTTTATTATTAATGTTTTAATAACAAAATCTCTTTATTAGAGTTAAAAATAATAGTCATGAATTTTTTTTTCAATGTCTGATTTACCGAAAAAGCGTGTCAATTTAAATGGACTCTATGCATATACGCTAGTCGGCAGGGCGTATAAAAGAGATCATCATTCTCCTGAAAACAGTGGCCTGTATCAAAATTTTACAAGAATACAAAATTAAAGCTAGCAATTGTTTGTACATAAAAGGGTTCTTACATTTTATACTTAGGATAAACTGTCAAATAGATATATAAAAAATATGATGTGTACAAATTTCATACAGAAAGTTTCTTGCAAAAGATTCTATTTCTTTACATTACCTTCCGGCAGTTGTATGTATTTTATACAAATTCCATACATAAAGCTTCTAGCAAAAGATCCTATATTTCCAGTACAGTTATAACACAAACATGTCATTTGGACTTGATACTGACATCTTTCAATCATAATTTTCTTAATATAGTAGCTGTTTCCATAGTTATAGCATAGCTGGATAATTTATGAAATTTAATTTCTTTATAATTTTTTTAAATCTATATACATTTAATATGAAGTATATAGTTCAAACAAATCGTATAGAGAATAAATATTCTTTAAAATTTATAATAACGTTAAATGTGAGAAAATGATATTTAACATTGTTTTTTCAAGAAAAACTGTTAAAATCTTCAAATGTGGGCACTTCCGGTTGACCAATTATAACCAAAATCTAATCAGCTCTTCATATGCATGTAACGAAGAGAAATACGAATGAATTATAATTTTTGAAAGTGAAGTATTCGAGTTATCGCATTTCAAATTTTAATCGCACACTCACACACACCCACACACACCCACACCCACACCGACACACACACACACATACACACACATACACATACACATACACATACACATACACATACACATACACATACACATACACATACACATACGCATACACATACACATACACATACACATACACATACACATACACAAACACATACACATACACATACACATACACATACACATACACATACACATACACATACACATACACATACACATACACATACACATACACATACACATACACATACACATACACATACACATACACATACACATACACATACACATACACATACACATACACATACACATACACATACACATACACACCCATACACACACACACACACACACACACACACACACATACACATACACTACACACATACACACAGACTCATACATACACATACACATACACACACACGCATACACATACACATTCACATACACATACACATACACATACACATACACACATACACATACACATACACATACACATACACATACACACACACACACACATACACACATACACATACACATACACATATACATATACATACACATACACATACACATACACATACACATACACATACACATACACATACACATATACATACACATACACATACACATACACATACACATACACATACACATACACATACACATACACATACACATACACATACACATACACATACACATACACATACACATACACATACACATACACATACACATACACATACACATACACATACACATACACATACACATACACATACACATACACATACACATACACATACACATACACATACACATACACATACACATACACATACACATACACATACACATACACATACACATACATACTCACACACATACATACACACACATACACACATGCACATACACACACATACACGCACGCACGCACACACGCACACACGCACGCACACACGCACGCACGCACACACACACACACGCACACACTCACACACACACACATATATATATATACAGCCATCATTATAATAATAGTAAAATCGTATTCTAGGGGCCCAAAAACGTGCTTATTGATTAAAAACTCATTTTTTTACCAAAGACAATACTTTTCAGAGATCATCCTGGGTAAAAAATATAAGAAAAAAAATTACAAGCTTTAATTTTGCATTCTTGTAAAATTTTGATACGGGCCATTGTATTCTAGAAAATGGCCAATAACTCATTTTTTGCACTTAGTATGCCTTTTTTAGGTCCCAATAAAGAGAATAAAATTTACTCCAGCTGCCACCAATTATTTCCCCAATAAACCCTTTGTCGACTGGCCTAAATAGCGGACACATTTTTTAAATGTTTCAACCTTTAAACATTTGTATATTGACTGCAACTATCATTTTTAATTTTAATGGGTATATATGATCCGTGATTTTTATGTTGCTTTTATAGACATGTAAGTTTTATAACCTTATTGGTTCTTGTAAAAATTGTGTAATATCTGTATTCATTCTCCTGTAGATCCCTGAAGAAGGCAACTGTGTTGCCGAAACATCGGAGTTGTCAAAATAAATAAATCCTGTTGACTGATATCCCGAAGATTTTTAATCCCCATAATTATAATGCTAAGGTAAAGTCTTAAGTTTACAGCTTACATGAACCAGCCTTCCTACCAGTCGCGTAGACTTCCATTTATAAAGTAGTAAAACAGTTCAAAGATCAAAATCTAATCTACTTTTAGCTGAGATTCTGTTCCGACACGCACTTGGGCGACGCGAAGAGCGGCGAAGCGAAGAGCTGCGAAGAAAAGTTTATTCATTCAATGTATTCTTATATGTATGTATAGTCGCCTTGTTGCTCTGCTCTTCGCTACTTCAAAGTGCGCGAATACATATAATAATACATTGAATGAAAAAACTTCTCTTCGCCTCTCTTCGCTTCGGTCGCTCTATCGCGCGTTGACCTTTACTCTTTTAGGAAGAATTATCGCGCATGAACAAGTCTATACTTGCGTAAGTGATGTTATAAAAAATTTAAATGATGCCGTCCCTTATAAGATACTATATGCAGTAATAGGTTGAATTGAATAGATTATATTTACACATGAATTACGTGATTTTAGAAAACTTATAACGTCAAAGATATCCTAAGGCAGTATTTTAAAGCAATTCGAAACTCATACTTTAGTTTATTCCTTTTAAAAATGTATTACAATTATCTACTAAGCAACTTATTTTAAGTATTAAGTTTCATAACATAAATAAGCTACAATAGTGTATTATCATTTAATATTGTAAGAAAAACAATTCATGACAACTGTAAAAGAAATGTGAAATACGTTTATAAGATTGCATAAAATTCAGAAGAATTATAGCTGTAGTTAAATTTGAATGGAAATATAAATTACTCCTAATATTCTAATATAATGGAACAGTAAAAACATTTTAAACTGGCTGCAAATTCTGTGACACGAAACATTTAAGAATAATAAATTCCATCTACATTTTCCTCAAAATATATTTTATTGTGGAATGTCCTTCAATTTATTTATATCTGTCAAATGACATCCTTATCGGAGAATTTGGAATATTTTAGATACAAGATATTTAATTTGAAAAATACTCGTTAAATAACTCAGCAAAACATTTTAAATTAATTTTTGCATTTTCCGTTAAATTTAATGTTTGGAGTATCTCTTTCAACAAATATTTAACAGATATTTATGAAACAATCAGGAATTCATTTCATTCAATGAATTTTGCAAATAAACGAACTTTATTTAAATTTTAATTTTATTGAATTATAACATGTTGAAAATAGGTAATGGAATGTTCTGAATTCGAATAAAATGTTCATTATTTCGCTCCATTAAATGTAAAATCGATTTTATTTCTACACATTCCACAATGTAAATATTTAATAAATATTAGTAACATGACGAAACTTTTGTGAATATCTAAACATATTTAATGGTCATAAAAATTAATTTCTTATATCACTGTGGATTTTTTCTATTTCGCGTACACAAAATAAATTTTATACAATTTTTTTTGCCAAAAACAAAGTTGCATTGATCAATGTTGTATAAATGTGTTTGGGGATTTTTTAAATTATGAAGTTGGTATCTAACATAGTCTAAGTGTCAAATAAATATCGTTAATTTTAGTTGTCATTATTCATCGAAAATTACTGAAATTAGATATTTTATAATAAAATATTTACATCGAACAGAAAAGTACTCTTTTATATTAAAATTTCAGGTATTTATTTCATAACATAATAAATATAATATTAACTGTAAACCTAACTTGCTAATAACTGTTGTCAAAATGTGAAAATAAAATAAATTTCAAATGTTTATTGAAACTGTCAATGTTACCAACCTTAATATTTTCATATTTCTTTCAATAATAATTTAGAAATAAAAGTAAATTAATGCGAAATAGGGAAAGTGGTATGAAAAACATGTATTACAATGTCCATTTGTAATACACGTACTTTGTGTAATTCGCTTACGGCTCGATTACGCAAACTGTACTCGTATTACAAAAAAGGATAATTGTAATACTGGTCTTTCAATATACTATTTTCTAATTTTTTTTATAAAAAAACATTAAAGATTAAGTAGGAGAATATGAATTTCCGATATGAATGTATTGATACTTCTCCTGTTTGTTCATCAATTTTAAAATTTAAAAACGTAGCAAAACAAGGAAAAAAACGACACAAATTTATTATTTTTTGTTAAGGTATGAATTATGTGTAAATGAGATTATAAAACAAAAAAAACTGTAGCAAATATTTTGTTTATTAAAATAGAAGGAAAGAAAGTGAATCCGTGAAAAATTGTCGGCAGGTAATCAATAATTTAATAATAACAATAAATTCTTCTATTATCGTTGGTTAATGACTACTTGGTGTGGTATTTATTATACTGTCAATAATTACATTCTTCAACGTGAATGTGTTTGTTAAATTTCTACCCCAAAATATAATCTATCTAAGACATAAGCAGAAAAATTTAATAGAAGATGGCCACAGTATACAATAAATCACTGTAGCCTTGAATATTTCCAGAAGTATCGTCCATTGCATAATCCGGCTTTATTGTCAAACTGGAGAATACATTAAAAGCTATGTAGATATTACATACTGTTTGAAAATTGAGAGATAGATAAATCCTGAATAAAACATAATAGTAAAAGGTATTTCTTAAGGCCACAACTGACGATAATAGCAATCAACACTGAAAGAATATTTACAACTATAACTAAAGAAGAACTACTCCAAACAATATGCCAGATTGTTAGCGACATTTTTTGTACAAAATAAGGTATACTTACTAAAGGCTCCGGTGTCTCATGGTTAGAGCAGCGCCTTATAGTCATGAGTGCGCTCAGGGTTCTCGGTTCGAATCCTACTAACGAAAAAAAAAAAATACATCAATAATTGTTATCTGTTCGAAGAATTGAAATTTCTTCACGAGCCGTTCGCCGAAGATTGCGTAAATATGGTTTAAGCCTCAGGAAGCTCGCTGCCTGCTCAGCTTTGCTCGAAACACATTGTTTTACAGCGACTATGGACAATGGGACAATGGAGCTACGTATTTTGATCACAGATGCATTCCATTTCTGTCTGCATTTACTAATTATCCATGATTTTACGTGGAGAGGGACAGGAGTATGTTTTCAAGATATCTATAATACTAAACGATTAGATTCACTCTCTATATATTCTTTAATCAAAAAGCCAATCGCCAAACTTTAGACAAGGCTACAGCTTAAACGGAGCGACCGATTTTCGTAAAATTTGTACCAAGTTGTAGGAAATGATTGGCTTCAGCTCCCTTCTAATGGATCAAATTTCTGTAGGATGCATAGTTTTTGTGTAAAACATTATTAAAGATTGAAAATTGGGACAGAAACAATAGGTCACAGTAACGATCACAGTTCTCATTGAAAAATTTAAGACGAAGAACGACATGTTTGTCATGTCATTTTGAACCTTCAAATGGAAATATTTATGAAATGGAGACAATTTGAAAGAAGTTTAATTCATAATTATAAATTTTGAGAATGGGCAATTATATCCGCACAGGTAAAAAGGCCTAAAACATTTTAATTAAAAATTATAAAATTTGACGGTTCATATGTACTTGGACAGTGTTACCAAATGTGTCATAAGTAACTAGGTAAGAAACAAATATTTCTAACTAAACAATATTTTTCACAGTAACGATCACAGTTTTCCATGAAAATTTAAGACGATAAACGCTATTATGTCAATGTCAATGATGACAAATTATCAGTTTTCTTCCTTTTAAATGCAATAAAATGTTTAAATAATATGTAATAATTAAAGAAAAGATGATTAATTTAACAAGGTAGGTATATGTAATGATTTTAAGCCATGTTTATTATTATGTTACATATTTTATTTTGTAAATAGAATTTTGGAAAATGTATAAGGAAACACGTCGAAAAGGATCAGAAAGGTAGGAATAATATCACAATCGATGTACAAAATTAAAAAGATAAACATTGTCATGTCATATTTGATATGTTAATGACAAATTATGCATGTCGTATCAATACTAAAAACATAGTCTGGAAGTAAACATGCAAAACAGAATATACGTGTTTAAATGGAACCCAAAAAGATTTGGTGCTAAACACAGGACAAAGGATTAAACACTACAGAATAAAAAAATAAAAATAAGAAATGAGGGCACCATAAAGGAACTCTGTACACAATGAAGAAAGGCTATACCTATTTTACCTATTTTAAGACGTATGTTTATTGTTAATTTATATATTTTATTTTGTAAGTAGATTTAACAATGTTATTGTCATGTCATATTTGATATGTTAATGACAAATTATGCATGTCGTATCAATACTAAAAACATAGTCTGGAAGTAAACATGCAAAACAGAATATACGTGTTTAAATGGAACCCAAAAAGATTTGGTGCTAAACACAGGACAAAGGATTAAACACTACAGAATAAAAAAATAAAAATAAGAAATGAGGGCACCATAAAGGAACTCTGTACACAATGAAGAAAGGCTATACCTATTTTACCTATTTTAAGACGTATGTTTATTGTTAATTTATATATTTTATTTTGTAAGTAGATTTAACAATGTTAGGCTGAGAAAGACATAATAAACATCACAGTCGCCAAAGAACACATGTACAATATCTAATACGTATTTAGAGGCAAGAATAAAAATTAAATATTACATGAAAATCATAAAATCTGGAACAAGACAATTCAATAATTTTAGATAGTATGTTTTAATCTGTTTTTTTTTTTTGTAATTCATTATTTTACTTTACGTTTAAAATTATTTCAGATTATACATAATTCGATATCTATCTTAAAACGGTACAGAATTTAATCTGTATTTTATTTTCTTATATTACGTTAAAATTATCTATATTAAAAAAAAATTATTCCCAATTATTGTATCGTACTAATAAAAAATCTTTTAAATTACATAATCCTACAGCATGTGCCAGAAAAGTCATCTTATGATTTTTGCATTCTATCCCCTTATTAACAATCCAAACTTTATTGATATATTTTCAAATTCGTTGTAAAAGTTCAGATCTAATGTAATGTAAGTACTTACTTTTCTGCAGTTTGTAAACTGTTTACTCTAGAATTAAAATATCACATCTTTTAGTTTTGTTTGATTTATTTTTATCTTTAAATTTAGTAATGTGTACTCATATACATGTTACTAATACAGGCTGCGCATTTTAAAAGTTCCCGCCTGAAAATCCATGATACATTTCATAAGTGAGTTGGTTTTTAAAATTTTGTTTTGCTCTTATACCTACTGTGATTATTCGATTTAAAGTACTAATATTAATCAAGTGGCTTATGAAATGTATTTGGTTTTGCTTCTTCTTAAAATTTTTGGCGGGAATATATAAAATGGGTACCCTGTATTATGTTTATATTTATCCTGTAATTGGGACATTTTGTTATATGTTTTAATCAGTTCCTACCACGGTGTAGTATCTATAGGTGAGAGCACGAGATGCGTTGACATAACTAGCTGGTACAAAAGACGCTAACGCGACCCGTTACCATTTGACAGGCGTTTGGCAGTTGATGTGCCGCAGTGTGCCGGTTGCGGTTAAAATAAGTTCGCGTTTGAATAGAAAATGTTGTGCTATAGGATGCACAACAGGGTATGGATCAAATAAAGAGATATAGACCCGAATTTTCACCTCTTGAAGTAACGTTACTTCAGAAGTAGCGCTATTTCGATTTTTTATTTATTTTATTTTATGAATAGATAAGAATAGGTTTCATATTTTTGTAAATGAAACCTATGACATTTGAAATAAATGCTTTTTACAATTTAATTTATTTTTATATCTCTAATTTTAATGTTAAAGTTGACATTTAACAGTTGAAGTAGCGATTTTTCGAAAGTAGCGCTACTTTAAGATGTAAAAATACGGGCCATAGTCTTTTTAAGGTGCCAAAATGTGAGATTTTGTAGCAGCCAGCCATGGTATAACCATAGAAACAGGTACTACGATTAAGAAAATTCTAATTGAAAGATGTCAGTGTCAAGTACATGACATAATGTTTATTTTATAATTTTACTGAAAATATAGAAGCCTTCTGTATGGAATTTGTCCAAAATACATACATAGAACTGACAAAAGATAAAAGGTAATGTATTGAAAATATAAAATATTGTGCGTTATATAGGAATAATTTACTATTTTAAATATTTGTAAAAACCGGGTCGCAAAAAACCTGACATCTAGCAGCATACTGTATGAACTAACCCGGTTATTTAGCCATTCTTTGTAATACATTATACATCGTGCACTCAGCTATAGATACTACATTTCCGAAATATTAATGACAATTTTATAAAAAAAAACAATAGCCGATCGAGCTGTCGTATTTTTGACAATTCTCTATGACAGTCCCTGAGAAAACATTTATTGTTTTTCGTATAAATTTGTCAGAAATACAGGGTGTTTCAATTAACTATGTAAGGCTTCGGAGTATAAATTCTAGAAACCAACATGAAAAAAAATCCAATAAACATTGGTGCTAGAACGCTTCATAACAGAGATACCAAGGATTTATCTAAAATGAAGCGTAATACTGAAATAGAAAATAGTTGGCTGATGGCATTTGTTTAATTCTTTTAAAATTTAAATGAGATTTAATTAATTAAAAATTCTACTCATTTCAATCCGATAATTATTTAATTATTACACCTGTTATTTAATATTTTGATAATATTTCTAATACAAAAAAGTATTGCCAAGCTCTCTGTATTTAATAAAAATGTAATATTTTAATAACTTACCGTAGTATTTTAAAATAATACTGATTTATTTATTGAATGTAATGGCTTTCATTTTGAACACTTGCTCTGGGATTCTTTTTATAAATAATTATTTATGACCCAATACAAAATAAATAAAACTAACCTATTTCCTGTTTTTTTTAAAAAATAAAATCCTAGGTATCTCTGTTATACTATTATTCACGAAAGATGACTATTCAAGGTCATTGGTTTGAAGAAAGAATACACATCACTTTACAGCAGTAGTTTAGCAACATTTTGTATTAGAAAGAGAAATATTATTTGACCTATGTCTATTTAATTTATGTGGTGGGACAGATATACGTAAATAGTGGCATTACTTTCTAACACATTATAAATAATAAGGACGTATGTCGTAGAATTACAGATACCTAATTATCTACTACTATGCCCTCTGTGCCAGTGGCGTTGCCGTTTAAATCAAATTATTATTACTTGGTTTATAGTTAAGACTACGTTTTTGAATTTTGCAAAAACATAAGTGAAGAACGTAAGTCTTTCAGAAAGCCATTATTTAGAACGAAACATAATTTTTAAATAACATACTCTTATTTTTTCATTTGAAATGTGTCCATAAATGTTTCATGTTACACGCCTATGCTTACAAAATGCAATGAAGTTATCTGCGAGTAATATTATATCAGACGGCTCACAAATGACCTTAAGTAGTCATCTTTCGTGAATAATAGTTTAGTCAGCGTTATAGCACCAATGTTTATTGGGATTTTTCCCCCTTTTGGTATCAGAATTTATACTCCTACGCCTTGCACTCTTATATGAAACACCTGTATATCCTGTTTAGTATTAAATGAAAAGTTTTCTGCATGGCTAAACAATAGAACTTTCAAAATTTTGACATCAACTAGACCGGCTTTTGTTTTTCACATAAAGTTGTCAGAACCATGTCGTGATTAGGGTCAAGTGAATTTTTTTCTGCAGGGCTATAAGATAGAAGTGTCAACAAATATCGGTCGGCTTTTGTTTCTGTATAAAGGTGCTAGAAATATGTCGTGTTTGGTATCAAATGAGAGGTCTGGTTACGAACTTTTAGACACAAGTGTGGAAATTTATAACAGGTTGATTGGCTTCTGTTTTATGCATAACGCTAATTCGTTTGATAGAACGGGGACCTTGGGTATCTGAAGACTGTTGGCGTTACCACTTTGGTTTTAAATTGTGCGTAGACAGATTGGATGTACGTATAAACTATTATAAAACACTATCGGCGGAGCCCTAGGGTAAACTCGGCGAAGCCGAGGTTAGGCTAGTCTATAATACTAAACGATTAGATTCACTCTCTATATATTCTTTAATCAAAAAGCCAATCGCCAAACTTTAGACAAGGCTACAGCTTAAACGGAGCGACCGATTTTCGTAAAATTTGTACCAAGTTGTAGGAAATGATTGGCTTCAGCTCCCTTCTAATGGATCAAATTTCTGTAGGATGCATAGTTTTTGTGTAAAACATTATTAAAGATTGAAAATTGGGACAGAAACAATAGGTCACAGTAACGATCACAGTTCTCATTGAAAAATTTAAGACGAAGAACGACATGTTTGTCATGTCATTTTGAACCTTCAAATGGAAATATTTATGAAATGGAGACAATTTGAAAGAAGTTTAATTCATAATTATAAATTTTGAGAATGGGCAATTATATCCGCACAGGTAAAAAGGCCTAAAACATTTTAATTAAAAATTATAAAATTTGACGGTTCATATGTACTTGGACAGTGTTACCAAATGTGTCATAAGTAACTAGGTAAGAAACAAATATTTCTAACTAAACAATATTTTTCACAGTAACGATCACAGTTTTCCATGAAAATTTAAGACGATAAACGCTATTATGTCAATGTCAATGATGACAAATTATCAGTTTTCTTCCTTTTAAATGCAATAAAATGTTTAAATAATATGTAATAATTAAAGAAAAGATGATTAATTTAACAAGGTAGGTATATGTAATGATTTTAAGCCATGTTTATTATTATGTTACATATTTTATTTTGTAAATAGAATTTTGGAAAATGTATAAGGAAACACGTCGAAAAGGATCAGAAAGGTAGGAATAATATCACAATCGATGTACAAAATTAAAAAGATAAACATTGTCATGTCATATTTGATATGTTAATGACAAATTATGCATGTCGTATCAATACTAAAAACATAGTCTGGAAGTAAACATGCAAAACAGAATATACGTGTTTAAATGGAACCCAAAAAGATTTGGTGCTAAACACAGGACAAAGGATTAAACACTACAGAATAAAAAAATAAAAATAAGAAATGAGGGCACCATAAAGGAACTCTGTACACAATGAAGAAAGGCTATACCTATTTTACCTATTTTAAGACGTATGTTTATTGTTAATTTATATATTTTATTTTGTAAGTAGATTTAACAATGTTATTGTCATGTCATATTTGATATGTTAATGACAAATTATGCATGTCGTATCAATACTAAAAACATAGTCTGGAAGTAAACATGCAAAACAGAATATACGTGTTTAAATGGAACCCAAAAAGATTTGGTGCTAAACACAGGACAAAGGATTAAACACTACAGAATAAAAAAATAAAAATAAGAAATGAGGGCACCATAAAGGAACTCTGTACACAATGAAGAAAGGCTATACCTATTTTACCTATTTTAAGACGTATGTTTATTGTTAATTTATATATTTTATTTTGTAAGTAGATTTAACAATGTTAGGCTGAGAAAGACATAATAAACATCACAGTCGCCAAAGAACACATGTACAATATCTAATACGTATTTAGAGGCAAGAATAAAAATTAAATATTACATGAAAATCATAAAATCTGGAACAAGACAATTCAATAATTTTAGATAGTATGTTTTAATCTGTTTTTTTTTTTTGTAATTCATTATTTTACTTTACGTTTAAAATTATTTCAGATTATACATAATTCGATATCTATCTTAAAACGGTACAGAATTTAATCTGTATTTTATTTTCTTATATTACGTTAAAATTATCTATATTAAAAAAAAATTATTCCCAATTATTGTATCGTACTAATAAAAAATCTTTTAAATTACATAATCCTACAGCATGTGCCAGAAAAGTCATCTTATGATTTTTGCATTCTATCCCCTTATTAACAATCCAAACTTTATTGATATATTTTCAAATTCGTTGTAAAAGTTCAGATCTAATGTAATGTAAGTACTTACTTTTCTGCAGTTTGTAAACTGTTTACTCTAGAATTAAAATATCACATCTTTTAGTTTTGTTTGATTTATTTTTATCTTTAAATTTAGTAATGTGTACTCATATACATGTTACTAATACAGGCTGCGCATTTTAAAAGTTCCCGCCTGAAAATCCATGATACATTTCATAAGTGAGTTGGTTTTTAAAATTTTGTTTTGCTCTTATACCTACTGTGATTATTCGATTTAAAGTACTAATATTAATCAAGTGGCTTATGAAATGTATTTGGTTTTGCTTCTTCTTAAAATTTTTGGCGGGAATATATAAAATGGGTACCCTGTATTATGTTTATATTTATCCTGTAATTGGGACATTTTGTTATATGTTTTAATCAGTTCCTACCACGGTGTAGTATCTATAGGTGAGAGCACGAGATGCGTTGACATAACTAGCTGGTACAAAAGACGCTAACGCGACCCGTTACCATTTGACAGGCGTTTGGCAGTTGATGTGCCGCAGTGTGCCGGTTGCGGTTAAAATAAGTTCGCGTTTGAATAGAAAATGTTGTGCTATAGGATGCACAACAGGGTATGGATCAAATAAAGAGATATAGACCCGAATTTTCACCTCTTGAAGTAACGTTACTTCAGAAGTAGCGCTATTTCGATTTTTTATTTATTTTATTTTATGAATAGATAAGAATAGGTTTCATATTTTTGTAAATGAAACCTATGACATTTGAAATAAATGCTTTTTACAATTTAATTTATTTTTATATCTCTAATTTTAATGTTAAAGTTGACATTTAACAGTTGAAGTAGCGATTTTTCGAAAGTAGCGCTACTTTAAGATGTAAAAATACGGGCCATAGTCTTTTTAAGGTGCCAAAATGTGAGATTTTGTAGCAGCCAGCCATGGTATAACCATAGAAACAGGTACTACGATTAAGAAAATTCTAATTGAAAGATGTCAGTGTCAAGTACATGACATAATGTTTATTTTATAATTTTACTGAAAATATAGAAGCCTTCTGTATGGAATTTGTCCAAAATACATACATAGAACTGACAAAAGATAAAAGGTAATGTATTGAAAATATAAAATATTGTGCGTTATATAGGAATAATTTACTATTTTAAATATTTGTAAAAACCGGGTCGCAAAAAACCTGACATCTAGCAGCATACTGTATGAACTAACCCGGTTATTTAGCCATTCTTTGTAATACATTATACATCGTGCACTCAGCTATAGATACTACATTTCCGAAATATTAATGACAATTTTATAAAAAAAAACAATAGCCGATCGAGCTGTCGTATTTTTGACAATTCTCTATGACAGTCCCTGAGAAAACATTTATTGTTTTTCGTATAAATTTGTCAGAAATACAGGGTGTTTCAATTAACTATGTAAGGCTTCGGAGTATAAATTCTAGAAACCAACATGAAAAAAAATCCAATAAACATTGGTGCTAGAACGCTTCATAACAGAGATACCAAGGATTTATCTAAAATGAAGCGTAATACTGAAATAGAAAATAGTTGGCTGATGGCATTTGTTTAATTCTTTTAAAATTTAAATGAGATTTAATTAATTAAAAATTCTACTCATTTCAATCCGATAATTATTTAATTATTACACCTGTTATTTAATATTTTGATAATATTTCTAATACAAAAAAGTATTGCCAAGCTCTCTGTATTTAATAAAAATGTAATATTTTAATAACTTACCGTAGTATTTTAAAATAATACTGATTTATTTATTGAATGTAATGGCTTTCATTTTGAACACTTGCTCTGGGATTCTTTTTATAAATAATTATTTATGACCCAATACAAAATAAATAAAACTAACCTATTTCCTGTTTTTTTTAAAAAATAAAATCCTAGGTATCTCTGTTATACTATTATTCACGAAAGATGACTATTCAAGGTCATTGGTTTGAAGAAAGAATACACATCACTTTACAGCAGTAGTTTAGCAACATTTTGTATTAGAAAGAGAAATATTATTTGACCTATGTCTATTTAATTTATGTGGTGGGACAGATATACGTAAATAGTGGCATTACTTTCTAACACATTATAAATAATAAGGACGTATGTCGTAGAATTACAGATACCTAATTATCTACTACTATGCCCTCTGTGCCAGTGGCGTTGCCGTTTAAATCAAATTATTATTACTTGGTTTATAGTTAAGACTACGTTTTTGAATTTTGCAAAAACATAAGTGAAGAACGTAAGTCTTTCAGAAAGCCATTATTTAGAACGAAACATAATTTTTAAATAACATACTCTTATTTTTTCATTTGAAATGTGTCCATAAATGTTTCATGTTACACGCCTATGCTTACAAAATGCAATGAAGTTATCTGCGAGTAATATTATATCAGACGGCTCACAAATGACCTTAAGTAGTCATCTTTCGTGAATAATAGTTTAGTCAGCGTTATAGCACCAATGTTTATTGGGATTTTTCCCCCTTTTGGTATCAGAATTTATACTCCTACGCCTTGCACTCTTATATGAAACACCTGTATATCCTGTTTAGTATTAAATGAAAAGTTTTCTGCATGGCTAAACAATAGAACTTTCAAAATTTTGACATCAACTAGACCGGCTTTTGTTTTTCACATAAAGTTGTCAGAACCATGTCGTGATTAGGGTCAAGTGAATTTTTTTCTGCAGGGCTATAAGATAGAAGTGTCAACAAATATCGGTCGGCTTTTGTTTCTGTATAAAGGTGCTAGAAATATGTCGTGTTTGGTATCAAATGAGAGGTCTGGTTACGAACTTTTAGACACAAGTGTGGAAATTTATAACAGGTTGATTGGCTTCTGTTTTATGCATAACGCTAATTCGTTTGATAGAACGGGGACCTTGGGTATCTGAAGACTGTTGGCGTTACCACTTTGGTTTTAAATTGTGCGTAGACAGATTGGATGTACGTATAAACTATTATAAAACACTATCGGCGGAGCCCTAGGGTAAACTCGGCGAAGCCGAGGTTAGGCTAGTCTATAATACTAAACGATCAGATTCACTCACTATAGTTATATATTTTAATCAAGACGATCGCCAAACTTTAGACAAGGCTACAGCTTAAACGGTGTGACCGATTTTCATGAAATTTATATTAAAATGTAGGAAATGATTGGCTTCAGGGCCCTTCTAATGGGACGAATTTCTGTAGGATGCATAGTTTTCGAGTAAAAAATTATTAAAGATTGAAAATTGGGACAGAAACAATATTTTTCACAGTAACGATCACAGTTTTCCTTGAAAATTTAAGACGAAGAACGCCATGTTTGTCATGTCATTTTGAACCTTTAAATGGAAATATTTATGAAATGGAGACAATTTGAAAGAAGTTTAATTCATAATTATAAATTTTGAGAATGGGCAATTATATCCGCACATGTAAAAAAGGCCTAAACCATTTTAATTAAAAATTATAAAATTTGACGGTTCATATGTACTTGGACAGTGTTACCAAATGTGTCATAAGTAACTAGGTAAAAACCAAATATTTCTAAATAAACAATATTTTTCACAGTAACGATCACAGTTTTCCTTGAAAATTTAAGACGATAAACGCTGTTATGTCAATGTCAATGATGACAAATTATCAGTTTTCTGCCTTTTAAATGCAATAAAATGTTTAAATAATATGTAATAATTAAAGAAAAGATGATGAATTTAACAAGGTAGGTATATGTAATGATTTTAAGCCATGTTTATTATTATGTTACATATTTTATTTTGTAAATAGAATTTTGGAAAATGTATTAAGGAGACACGTCGAAAAGGATCAGAAAGGTAGGAATAATATCACAATCGATGTACAAAATTAAAAAAATAAACATTGTCATGTCATATTTGATATGTTAATGACAAATTATGCATGTCGTATCAATACTAAAAACATAGTCTGGAAGTAGACATGCAAAACAGAATATACGTGTTTAAATGAAACCCAAAAAGATTTGGTGCTAAACACAGGACAAAGGATTAAACACTACAGAATAAAAAAAATGAGGGCACCATAAAGGAACTCTGTACACAGTGAAGAAAGGCTATACCTATTTTACCTATTTTAAGACGTATGTTTATTGTTAATTTATATATTTTATTTTGTAAATAGATTTAACAATGTCAGGCTGAGAAAGACATAATAAACATCACAGTCGCCAAAGAACACATGTACAATATCTAATACGTATTTAGAGGCAAGAATAAAAAATAAATCCTACAGGAAAATCATAAAATCTGGAACAAGACAATTCCATAATTTTAGATAGTATGTTTTAATCTGTTCTTTTTTTGTAATTGATTTTCTTATTACGTTTAAAATTTTTTCAGATTATACATAATTCGATATCTATCTTAAAACGGTACAGAATTGAATCTGTGTTTTATTTTCTTATATTACGTTAAAATTATCTATATTAAAATTCTTTTATTCCCAATTATTGTATCGTACTAATAAAAAATCTTTTAAATTACATAATCATACAGCATGAGCCAGAAAAGTCATCTTATGATTTTTGCATTCTATCCCCTTATTAACAATCCAAACTTTATTGATATATTTTCAAATTCGTTGTAAAAGTTCAGATCTAATGTAATGTAAGTACTTACTTTTCTGCAGTTTGTAAACTGTTTACTCTAGAATTAAAATATCACATCTTTTAGTTTTGTTTGATTTATTTTTATCTTTAAATTTAGTATTGTGTACTCATATACATGTTACTAATACAGGCTGCGCATTTTAAAAGTTCCCGCCTGAAAATTCATGTTTAGGCAATCCATGATACATTTCATAAGTGAGTTGGTTTTTAAAATTTTGTTTTGCTCTTATACCTACTGTGATTATTCGATTTAAAGTACTAATATTAATCAAGTGGCTTATGAAATGTATTTGGTTTTGCTTCTTCTTAAAATTTTAGGCGGGAACATATAAAATGGGCACCCTGTATTATGTTTATATTTATCCTTAATTGGGACATTTTGTCCTGTTTGCTCGCATAAAATGCACATTTTATTATATGTTTTAATCAGTTCCTAGCAGGGTGTAGTATCTATAGGTGAGAGCACGAGATGCGTTGACATAACTAGCTGGTACAAAGGACGCTAACGCGACCCGTTACCATTTGACAGGCGTGTGGCAGTTGGTGTGCCGCAGTGTGCCGGTTGCGGTTAAAATAAGTTCGCGTTTAAATATAAAATGTTGTGCTATAGGATGCACAACAGGGTATGGATGAAATAAAGATATATAGACCCGAATTTTCACCTCTTGAAGTAACGTTACTTCAGAAGTAGCGCTATTTCGATTTTTTATTTATTTTATTTTATGAATAGATAAGAATAGGTTTCATATTTTTGTAAATGAAACCTATGACATTTGAAATAAATGTGCTTTTTACAATTTAATTTATTTTTATATCTCTAATTTTAATGTTAAAGTTGACATTTAACAGTTGAAGTAGCGATTTTTCGAAAGTAGCGCTACTTTAAGATGTAAAAATACGGGCCATAGTCTTTTTAAGGTGCCAAAATGTGCGATTTTGTAGCAGCCGGCCATGCTATAACCATAGAAACAGGTACTACGATTAAGAAAATTCTGATTGAAAGATGTCAGTGTCAAGTACATGACATAATGTTTATTTTATAATTTTACTGAAAATATAGAAGCCTTCTGTATGGAATTTGTCCAAAATACATACATAGAACTGACAAAAGATAAAACGTAATGTATTGAAAATATAAAATATTGTGCGTTATATAGGAATAATTTACTATTTTAAATATTTGTAAAAACCGGTGACATCTAGCAGCATACTGTATGAACTAACCCGGTTATTTAGCCATTCTTTGTAATACATTATACATCGTGCACTCAGCTATAGATACTACATTTCCGAAATATTACCTACTGACAATTTTATAAAAAAAAAACAATAGCCGATCGAGCTGTCGTATTTTTAACAATTCTCTATGACAGTCCCTGAGAAAACATTTATAGATACTACATTTCCGAAATATTACCTACTGACAATTTTATAAAAAAAAACAATAGCCGATCGAGCTGTCGTATTTTTGACAATTCTCTATGACAGTCCCTGAGAAAACATTTATTGTTTTTCGTATAAACTTGTCAGAAATACAGGGTGTTTCAATTTACTATGTAAGGCTTCGGAGTATAAATTCCAACATGAAAAAAAATCCAATAAACATTGGTGCTAGAACGCTTCATAACAGAGATACCGAGGATTTATCTTAAATGAAGCGTAATACTGAAATAGAAAATAGTTGGCTGATGGCATTTGTTTAATTCATTTAAAATTTAAATGAGATTTAATTAATTAAAATTTCTACTCATTTCAATCCGATAATTATTTAATTATTACACCTGTTAATTAATATTTTGATAATATTTCTAATACAAAAAAGTATTGCCAAGCTCTCTGTATTTAATAAAAATGTAATATTTTAATAATTTACCGTAGTATTTTTAAATAATACTGATTTATTTATTGAATGTAATGGCTTTCATTTTGAACACTTGCTCTGGGATTCTTTTTATAAATAATTATTTATGACACAATACAAAATAAATAAAACTAACCTATTTCCTGTTTTTTTTTTAAATAAAATCCTGGGTATCTCTGTTAGTCAGCGTTATAGCACCAATGTTTATTGGGATTTTTCCCCCTTTTGGTATCAGAATTCATACTCCTACGCCTTGCACTCTTATATGAAACACCTGTATATCCTGTTTAGTATTAAATGAAAAGTTTTCTGCATGGCTAAACAATAGAACTTTCAAAATTTTGACATCAACTTGACCGGCTTTTGTTTTTCACATAAAGTTGTCAGAACCATGTCGTGATTAGGATCAAGTGAATTTTTTTCTGCAGGGCTATAACATAGAAGTGTCAACAAATAGACATCTCGGTCGGCTTTTGTTTCTGTATAAAGGTGCTAGAAATATGTCGTGTTTGGTATCAAATGAGAGGTCTGATTACGAACTTTTAGACACAAGTGTGGAAATTTATGACAGGTTGATTGGCTTTTGTTTTATGCATAAAGTTAATTCGTTTCATAGAAGAGGGAACTGGGGTATCTGATAAGACTGTTGGCGTTACCACTTTGGTTTTAAATTGTGCGTAGACAGATTGGATGTATGTATAAACTATTATAAAACACTATCGGCGGAGCCCTAGGGTAAACTCGGCGAAGCCGAGCTTAGGCTAGTCCTATATACTAAACGATCAGATTCACTCACTATAGTTATATATTTTAATCAAGACGATCGCCAAACTTTAGACAAGGCTACAGCTTAAACGGTGTGACCGATTTTCGTGAAATTTGTATCAAATTGTAGGAAATGATTGGCTTCAGGGCCCTTCTAATGGGACGAATTTCTGTAGGATGCATAGTTTTCGAGTAAAAAATTATTAAAGATTGAAAATTGGGACAGAAACAATATTTTTCACAGTAACGATCACAGTTTTCCTTGAAAATTTAAGACGAAGAACGCCATGTTTGTCATGTCATTTTGAACCTTTAAATGGAAATATTTATGAAATGGAGACAATTTGAAAGAAGTTTAATTCATAATTATAAATTTTGAGAATGGGCAATTATATCCGCACAGGTAAAAAAGGCCTAAACCATTGTAATTAAAAATTATAAATTTTGACGTTTCATATGTACTTGAACAGTGTTACCAAATGTGTCATAAGTAACTAGGTAAAAAACAAATATTTCTAACTAAACAATATTTTTCACAGTAACGATCACAGTTTTCCTTGAAAATTTAAGACGATAAACGCTGTTATGTCAATGTCAATGATGACAAATTATCAGTTTTCTTCCTTTTAAATGCAATAAAATGTTAAAATAATATGTAATAATTAAAGAAAAGATGATGAATTTAACAAGGTAGGTATATGTAATGATTTTAAGCCATGCTTATTATTATGTTACATATTTTATTTTGTAAATAGAATTTTGGAAAATGTATAAGGAAACACGTCGAAAAGGATCAGAAAGGTAGGAATAATATCACAATCGATGTACAAAATTAAAAAGATAAACATTGTCATGTCATATTTGATATGTTAATGACAAATTATGCATGTCGTATCAATACTAAAAACATAGTCGGGAAGTAAACATGCAAAACAGAATATACGTGTTTAAATGGAACCCAAAAAGATTTGGTGCTAAACACAGGACAAAGGATTAAACACTACAGAATAAAAAAATAAAAATAAGGAATCAAGGCACCACAAAGGAACTCTGTACACAATGAAGAAAGGCTATACCTATTTTACCTATTTTAAGACGTATGTTTATTGTTAATTTATATATTTTATTTTGTAAATAGATTTAACAATGTCAGGCTGAGAAAGACATAATAAACATCACAGTCTCCAAAGAACACATGTACAATATCTAATACGTATTTAGAGGCAAGAATAAAAATTAAATCCTACAGGAAAATCATAAAATCTGGAACAAGACAATTCCATAATTTTAGATAGTATGTTTTAATCTGTTCTTTTTTTGTAATTCATTTTCTTATTACGTTTAAATTTTTTTCAGATTATACATAATTCGATATCTATCTTAAAACGGTACAGAATTTAATCTGTATTTTATTTTCTTATATTACGTTAAAATTATCTATATTAAAATTCTTTTATTCCCAATTATTGTATCGTACTAATAAAAAATCTTTTAAATTACATAATCATACAGCATGTGCCAGAAAAGTCATCTTATGATTTTTGCATTCTATCTCCTTATTAACAATCCAAACTTTATTGATATATTTTCAAATTCGTTGTAAAAGTTCAGATCTAATGTAATGTAAGTACTTACTTACTTTTTTGCAGTTTGTAAACTGTTTACTCTAGAATTAAAATATCACATCTTTTAGTCTTGTTTGATTTATTTTTATCTTTAAATTTAGTATTGTGTACTCATATACATGTTACTAATACAGGCTGCGCATTTTAAAAGTTCCCGCCTGAAAATTCATGTTTAGGCAATCCATGATACATTTCATAAGTGAGTTGGTTTTTAAAATTTTGTTTTGCTCTTATACCTACTGTGATTATTCGATTTAAAGTACTAATATTAATCAAGTGGCTTATGAAATGTATTTGGTTTTGCTTCTTCTTAAAATTTTAGGCGGGAACATATAAAATGGGCACCCTGTATTATGTTTATATTTATCCTGTAATTGGGACATTTTGTCCTGTTTGCTCGCATAAAATGCACATTTTATTATATGTTTTAATTAGGTCCTACCACGGTGTAGTATCTACAGGTGAGAGCACGAGATGCGTTGACATAACTAGCTGGTACAAAAGACGCTAACGCGACCCGTTACCATTTGACAGGCGTTTGGCAGTTGATGTGCCGCAGTGTGACGGTTGCGGTTAAAATAAGTTCGCGTTTAAATAGAAAATGTTGTGCTATAGGATGCACAACAGGGTATGGATCAAATAAAGATATATAGACCCGAATTTTCACCTCTTGAAGTAACGTTACTTCAGAAGTAGCGCTATTTCGATTTTTTATTTATTTTATTTTATGAATAGATAAGAATATGTTTCATATTTTTGTAAATGAAACCTATGACATTTGAAATAAATGTGCTTTTTACAATTTAATTTATTTTTATATCTCTAATTTTAATGTTAAAGTTGACATTTAACAGTTGAAGTAGCGATTTTTCGAAAGTAGCGCTACTTTAAGATGTAAAAATACGGGCCATAGTCTTTTTAAGGTGCCAAAATGTGCGATTTTGTACCAGCCAGCCATGCTATAACCATAGAAACAGGTACTACGATTAAGAAAATTCTGATTGAAAGATGTCAGTGTCAAGTACATGACATAATGTTTATTTTATAATTTTACTGAAAATATAGAAGCCTTCTGTATGGAATTTGTCCAAAATACATGCATAGAACTGAAAAAAGATAAAAGGTAATGTATTGAAAATATAAAATATTGTGCGTTATATAGGAATAATTTACTATTTTAAATATTTGTAAAAACCGGGTCGCAAAAAACCTGACATCTAGCAGCATACTGTATGAACTAACCCGGTTATTTAGCCATTCTTTGTAATACATTATACATCGTGCACTCAGCTATAGATACTACATTTCCGAAATATTACCTACTGACAATTTTATAAAAAAAAAAACAATAGCCGATCGAGCTGTCGTATTTTTGACAATTCTCTATGACAGTCCCTGAGAAAACATTTATTGTTTTTCGTATAAATTTGTCAGAAATACAGGGTGTTTCAATTTACTATGTAAGGCTTCGGAGTATAAATTCTAGACACCAACATGAAAAAAAATCCAATAAACATTGGTGCTAGAACGCTTCAAAACAGAGATACCGAGGATTTATCTTAAATGAAGCGTAATACTGAAATAGAAAATAGTTGGCTGATGGCATTTGTTTAATTCATTTAAAATTTAAATGAGATTTAATTAATTAAAAATTCTACTCATTTCAATCCGATAATTATTTAATTATTACACCTGTTAATTAATATTTTGATAATATTTCTAATACAAAAAAGTATTGCCAAGCTCTCTGTATTTAATAAAAATGTAATATTTTAATAATTTACCGTAGTATTTTTAAATAATACTGATTTATTTATTGAATGTAATGGCTTTCATTTTGAACACTTGCTCTGGGATTCTTTTTATAAATAATTATTTATGACACAATACAAAATAAATAAAACTAACCTATTTCCTGTTTTTTTTTTAAAAAAAATAAAATCCTGGGTATCTCTGTTAGTCAGCGTTATAGCACCAATGTTTATTGGGATTTTTCCCCCTTTTGGTATCAGAATTCATACTCCTACGCCTTGCACTCTTATATGAAACACCTGTATATCCTGTTTAGTATTAAATGAAAAGTTTTCTGCATGGCTAAACAATAGAACTTTCAAAATTTTGACATCAACTTGACCGGCTTTTGTTTTTCACATAAAGTTGTCAGAACCATGTCGTGATTAGGATCAAGTGAATTTTTTTCTGCAGGGCTATAACATAGAAGTGTCAACAAATAGACATCTCGGTCGGCTTTTGTTTCTGTATAAAGGTGCTAGAAATATGTCGTGTTTGGTATCAAATGAGAGGTCTGATTACGAACTTTTAGACACAAGTGTGGAAATTTATGACAGGTTGATTGGCTTTTGTTTTATGCATAAAGTTAATTCGTTTCATAGAAGGGGGAACTGGGGTATCTGACAAGACTGTTGGCGTTACCACTTTGGTTTTAAATTGTGCGTAGACAGATTGGATGTACGTATAAACTATTATAAAACACTATCGGCGGAGCCCTAGGGTAAACTCGGCGAAGCCGAGCTTAGGCTAGTCCTAATACTAAACGATTAGATTCAATCTTTCTATATATTCTTTAATCAAAAAGCCGATCGCCAAACTTTAGACACGGCTACAGCTTAAACGGAGCGACCGATTTTCATGAAATTTGTATCAAATTGTAGGAAATGATTGGCTTCAGGGCCCTTCTAATGGGACGAATTTCTGTAGGATGCATAGTTTTTGTGTAAAAAATTAATAAAGGTTGAAAATTGGGACAGAAACAATAGGTCACTGTAATGATCACAGTTCTCCTTGAAAAATTTAAGACGAAAAACGACATGTTTGTCATGTCATTTTGAACCTTTAAATGGAAATATTTATGAAATGGAGACAATTTGAAAGAAGTTTAATTCATAATTATAAATTTTGAGAATGTGCAATTATATCCGCACAGGTAAAAAAGGCCTAAAACATTTTAATTACAAATTATAAATTTTGAGTTTCATATGTACTTGAACAGTGTTGCCAACTATGTCATAAGTAACTAGGTAAAAAACAAATATTCCTAACTAAACAATATTTTTCACAGTAACGATCACAGTTTTCCTTGAAAATTTAAGACGATAAACGCTGTTATGTCAATGTCAATGATGACAAATTATCTGTTTTCTTCCTTTTAAATGCAATAAAATGTTTAAATAATATGTAATAATTAAAGAAAAGATGATGAATTTAACAAGGTAGGTATATGTAATGATTTTAAGCCATGTTTATTATTATGTTACATATTTTATTTTGTAAATAGAATTTTGGAAAATGTGTAAAGAAACACGTCGAAAAGGATCAGAAAGGTAGGAATAATATCGCAATCTATGTACAAAATTAAAAAGATAAACATTGTCATGTCATATTTGATATGTTAATGACAAATTATGCATGTCGTATCAACACTAAAAACATAGTCTGGAAGTAAACATGCAAAACAGAATATACGTGTTTAAATGAAACCCAAAAAGATTTCGTGCTAAACACAGAACAAAGGATTAAACACTACAGAATAAAAAATAAAAATAACGAAGGAGGGCACCATAAAGGAACTCTGTACAAGGCTATACCTATTTTACCTATTTTAAGACGTATGTTTATTGTTAATTTATATATTTTATTTTGTAAATAGATTTAACAAAATGTCAGGCTGAGAAAGACATAATGAATATCAAAATCGATAAATCATGCCTTAATGTTTGGAACAAGTCAATTCAATAATTTTAGATGGTTTGTTTTAATCTGTTCTTTTTTGCAATTCATTTTCTTACATTACGTTTAAAATTACTTCAGATTAAACATAAGTCAATAAATAAATATATCATCACGGCATATTACCCATTGCTGGGTGTGCCAATCTGCTTTGTACGCAGATATCGGTAATGATGATGACATATTTGTACCGTGCGTGCGTTTACCAGGCGTCACCTCACGAGCACTCATTGCTGGCGTGGAGAGTGCACCATAATTCAATATCTTAAAACGGTACAGATTTAAATCTGTATTTCATTTTCTTATATTACTTTTAGAATTATCTATTTTAAAATTCTTTTATTGCCAATTATTAAAAAATCTTGTCAAAGTTAACAATGCGATTAAAGTTAACAATGTTTTATGCAACTGGGCTATAATCCTACAGCATAAGCCACAAAAGTAATCTTGTATACCTATGAGTCTTGCATTTTTCCTCTTTAATAACAATCCAAACTTTATTAATGTAATGTAACTACTTACTTTTCTACAGTTTGTAACTACATAATTGTTTACTTTAAAATTAAAATATCACATTTTTTGAGTTTTGTTTGATTTATTTTTACCTTTAAATTTAGTATTGTGTACTCATATACGTGTTATTAATATTATGTTTATACAGTGTGTTAAAAAAACCTAACTCGGAGTAGGCTATGAACAGAGAAACGTATGTTTGATCAATATTCAATTCAAAAGTCAAGTTGTCAAAGTATACAGTTTACCGTCATTCGCCGTTTTCTAATTTGAAAAGCTTTGATTTCTTTGCAAAACATTTTTGACAATATTTTAAGTCAAATTGACATTTAATTAATTGACATACGTCTCTTTGTACATATAGCCTACTCTGAGTTCGGAATTTCTTTGAACACACTGTATTTATCGTGTAATTAAGACATTTTGTCCTGTTTACTCGCATAAAACGCGCAGCATTTGTTCATTTCAATATATGTTTTTATCAGTTCCTACCAATCACTTTGTATACATAAGCATTAAACATGGTAAAACAAATTATTATAGAAAAAAATTATTCAAATAAAAGTTGTAGAGCATAAAATTCTACTTTCATATTAATAAACAAAATCCATTTCGTATGATTAGTAACACTAGAAATTAAATATGAAAAATTTAGTTTAATAGCACTAGCCATTGAATTAAAACAAACAGACAAACAAATGATTGATGTTTTAACTGTCAAATATTGAGACTTTTTCAATCATATAAAAAAAATCTGATGTGGCCAGCACATAACCTCTCGCCAGATATTTTACCCTGGTTGTACGCATAAAACGAAAAATATTTTTAAATACAAATACATATATTCATGTGTCACTACAAAATAATTATTTTAATATAAATTATGTACAATACATACATTTTCTTTATATTCAATATTCTGAATTTTTTTTCTACTTTCCTTTTCTTTTTCTATTATTCGTCATTTTTTCGCAAATTCCTTTTATATTCTTTTTTGGGTATATTCTTTTGCGTTGTTGACTTTTTATTTATTTTCATAATCTTCATAATGATGTACAAATATTTTTGACAGTGGCTTACAAATATTTTTGACAGTGACATTTATGTGTGAATTACAAACATTTGAATTTCTTGCCTTGAAGTAGTTTGATCTAAGAATTTTTACATCAAAATATTTTATATGCATTTCCTTATCTCTAAATCTATAGAAGATATAATAATGAATTTATATTTATCGAATAAAGAATTTAATGTTATACGGACATCATCGTAAAAATGTCATAATCGGATTCTAGGGACCTTAAAACGTGCTTATTCACTAAAATCTGGATATGTGATTTTTAGCATGAATACAATACCTCTCTTAGCGAGAGGTAATTACATATGTCATGCTGTTTGTTTTAATTTTATGGCTATCACTATTTTTGTCGTGATTTTCGATATTTTCATTTGCAATTTCTGCCGTTACAAAGCATGCACAATTAATATTTTTTTTTTAATCAAATGCAGAATTTCATGATCTACAACTTTTGTTTGAAGTATTTTTTCAAAAATAATTTGGAAAGCAACGCGCAATGTAAAACTGTTTTCCCATGTTAAATGCCTATGTAACGGATTTGGAGTGCCACCTGGTATGTAGGCACGTCCAAAAATTATATTTTAACTGCATTTTTTGATTATACTTCTGAAATATTATTGACAACTTTTTGCAAGAAAACGGTAGCCGACTGAGCTATCGTATTTTTGACATTTCTCCATGATAGCCCTTGACAAAACATTTCTTGTTGTTTGTCAGAAATATATTTTGTTCGGTATTAAATGAAAAGTTTTCTGCCTGGCTAAATTATAGAACTTCCAAAATTTAGACATCAACTCGATTGGCTTTTGTTTTTCGCATAGAGTTGTCTGAACCCTGTCGTGATTGGGATCAACTGAATTTTTTTCTGCTGATATGGAAGTGTTAACAATTAGACATCTCAGTCGGCTTTTGTTTTGTGCATAAAGATGTTCGAAATATGTCGTGTTTGGTATCAAATGAGAGGTCTAATTAAGGACTGTTAGATACATGTGTCAAAATTTCTGACACGTTAAATGGCTTTTGTTTTATGCATAAAGTTAAATCGTTTGAGAGCATTTGGGTATCTGACAAGACTGTTGGCATTAGCACTTTGGTTTAAAATTGTGCGTAGACAGATTGGATGTACGTATAGTCTATCATAAAACACTATCGGCGGAGCCCTAGGGTAAACTCGGCGAAGCCGAGGTTAGGCTAGTCCTAATACTAAACGATTAGATTCACTATAGTTATATAGTTTCTTTAATCACGACGATCGCTCAACTTTAGACAAGGCTACAGCTTAAACGGTGCGACCGATTTTCGTGAAATTTGTACCAAGTTGTAGGAAATGATTGGCTTCAGGGCCCTTCTAATGGGACGAATTTCTGTAGGATGCATAGTTTTCGAGTAAAAATTATTAAACGTAAAATTAAACAATGGATCGTAGAATACATGTAAAAATTTAGAAGATAAAAATGCTGTCATGTGTAAAATTTGGCATGATGTCAATGTCAATAATGACAAATTATAAATGTCGTATGGGTTGTCGACCATTTCAACGCTAAATATAAATAAATATATTGTGTAAAATTGAAGAAAAGAATATGAATTAAACGAGGTAGGTATACGTAATGAATTTAAGCAATAATTATTGTTAATTTAGATTTTATTTTGTAAATAGATTTTACGAAATGTCACAAGCTACTAAAATCTACGAAAACGTTGATAAAGACTAGAAGAGTTTCACAATCGAACTAATAATACATGTATAAAATTAAAAAGATAAATACTGTCTTCTGTCACATTTGAAATGTTAATGACAAATTTAAACTACAGAAAATAGTCAGTTTGAAATTGAAGAAAAGAATGTAGGAATTAAACGACGTAAGGTACGCTATGAATGTAAGATATGTTTATTCTTATTTTATAAATTATTTTGTAAATAGAATGTTGAAAATGTTCGAGGTTATTAAACGACGAAATGGACGAGAAATGTAGGAAAAGCATTAACGACAAGAAAGACTGGGAGGACAAATCGTACAGTGTACAGAGAGAATGTCAAAGATTATTTTCTGTGCCGGTCAGTGTATTAATCTAAGATAGTAGATTTTACAAAACTGACAAAAAGAAACTGGCAGTATTTGGGCTGTCGGTCCAGCGTACTTTGTTCGCACAGCTTTACCCGTACGTTCTAAACCTAAACCTTACACAAATAACGGAGTGTGTGGGGCTCTTTAGGGCAGTTTGCATGGGCAGTTTGGGTTAGCAGTTTGGGTGGGCATGTTGCGTGGGTAGTTTGGGTGGGCATGTTGCGTGGGTAGTTTGGGTGGGCATGTTGCGTGGGTAGTTTGGGTGGGCATGTTGCGTGGGCAGTGTGGGTGGGCATGTTGCGTGAGTAGTTTGGGTGGGCATGTTGCGTGGGTAGTTTGGGTGGGCATGTTGCGTGGGCAGTTTGGGTGGGCATGTTGCGTGGGTAGTTTGGGTGGGCATGTTGCGTGGGTAATTTGGGTGGGCATGTTGCGTGGGCAGTTTGAGTAGGCATGTTGCGTGGGCAGTTTGGGTGGGCATGTTGCGTGGGCAGTTTGGGTGGGCATGTTGCGTAGGTAGTTTGGGTGGGCATGTTGCGTGGGCAGTTTGGGTGGGCATGTTGCGTGGGCAGTTTGGGTGGGCATGTTGCGTGAGCAGTTTGGGTGGGCATGTTGCGTGGGCAGTTTGAGTGGGCATGTTGCGTGGGCATCATAAACCACTATCGGCGGAGCCCTAGGGAAAACTCGGCGAAGCCGAGGTTACGCTAGTCCTAATACTAAACGATCAGATTCACTATCTATAGTTCTATATATATATATATATATATATATATATATATATATATATATATATATATATATATACATATATATATATTTGAATTCATCACGACGATCGCCCAACTTTAGACAAGGCTACAGCTTAAACGGTGCGACCGATTTTCATGAAATTTGTACCAAGTCATAGGAAATGATTGGCTTCAGGGCCCTTTTAATGGGACGAATTTCTGTAGGATGTATAGTTTTCGAGTAAAAAATTATTAAAGATTGAAAATTGGGACAGAAACAATATTTTTCACAGTAACGATCACAGTTTTCCTTGAAAATTTAAGACGAAGAACGCCATGTTTGTCATGTCATTTTGAACCTTTAAATGGAAATATTTATGAAATGGAGACAATTTGATAGAAGATTAATTCATAATTATAAATTTTGAGAATGGGCAATTATATCCGCACAGGTAAAAACGGCCTAAACCATTTTAATTAAAAATTATAAAATTTGACGGTTCATATGTACTTGGACAGTGTTACCAAATGTGTCATAAGTAACTAGGTAAAAAACATATATTTCTAACTAAACAATATTTTTCACAGTAACGATCACAGTTTTCCTTGAAAATTTAAGACGATAAACGCTGTTATGTCAATGTCAATGATGACAAATTATCAGTTTTCTTCCTTTTAAATGCAATAAAATGTTTAAATAATATGTAATAATTAAAGAAAAGATGATGAATTTAACAAGGTAGGTATATGTAATGATTTTAAGCCATGTTTATTATTATGTTACATATTTTATTTTGTAAATAGAATTTTGGAAAATGTATAAGGAAACACGTCGAAAAGGATCAGAAAGGTAGGAATAATATCACAATCGATGTACAAAATTAAAAAGATAAACATTGTCATGTCATATTTGATATGTTAATGACAAATTATGCATGTATCAATTACTATAACCGATGATATAAAAACAAGTCAATTAAGATGGTACGATCACGTACAGCAAATGAGTAATGGCAAAACACATACCACAGTAAACTCCTAGCGGCAAAAAGAAAAGAGGGAGACCTAGAAGGAATTGGGTAGCAGGAATCCAAGAAGAAATAAGAGAGAATGAAGATCTATGGCAAGACCAGTGGAGAATTCGCATCGGAAGACATGGTACAACGTTATAAACCGATTGTATATATAGGTATATGTAATGATTTTAAGACGTGTACAGGAAAATCATAGTCTGGAACAAGACAATTCAATAATTTTAGATAGTGTGTTTTAATCTGTTCTTTTTTTGTAATTCATTTTCTTACATTACGTTTAAAATTATTTCAGATTATACATAATTCGATATCTATTTTAAAACGGTATAGAATTTAGTCTGTATTTTATTTTCTTATATTACGTTAAAATTATCTATATTAAAATTCTTTTATTCCCAATTATTGTATCGTACTAATAAAAAATATTTTAAATTACATAATCATACAGCATGAGCAAGAAAAGTAATCTTTAATACCTATCATTTTTAACAATCCAAACTTTATTGATATATTTTCAAATTCGTTGTAAAAGTTCAGATCTAATGTAATGTAAGTACTTACTTTTCTGCAGTTTGTAACTAACTGTTTACTCTAGAATTAAAATATCATATCTTTTAGTTTTGTTTGATTTATTTTTATCTTTAAATTTAGTATTGTGTACTCATATACATGTTACTAATACAGGGTCCGAATTTTAAAAGTTCCCGCTTGAAAATTCATGATTAGGCAATCCATGATACATTTCATAAGTGACTTGGTTTTTAAAATTTTGTTTTGCTCTTATACCTACTGTGATTATTCGATTTAAAGTACTAATATTCACCAAGTGGCTTATAAAATGTATATGGTTTTGCTTACTCTTAAAATTTCAGGCGGGAACATATAAAATGGGCACCTTGTATTATGTTTATATTTATCCTGTAATTTTGTCCTGTTTGCTCGCATAAAATGCGCAGCATTTGTTCATTTCATTATATGTTTTCATCAGTTCCTACCACGGTGTAGTATCTATAGGGGAGAGTACGAGATGCGTTGACATAACTAGCTGGTAAAAAAGAAGGTAACGCGACCCGTTACCATTTGACAGGCGTTTGGCAGTTGGTGTGCCGCAGTGTGTCGGTTGCGATTAAAATAAGTTCGCGTTTAAATAGAAAATGTTGTGATATAGGATGTACAACAGGGTATGGATCAAATAAAGAGATATAGACCCGAATTTTCACCTCTTGAAGTAACGTTACTTCGGAAGTAGCGCTATTTCGATTTTTTATTTATATAATTTTATGAGTAGATAAGAATAGGTTTCATATTTTTGTAAATGAAACCTATGACATTAGAAATAAATGCTTTTTACAATTTAATTTATTTTTATATCTCTCATTTTAATGTTAAAGTTGACATTTGACAGTTGAAGTAGCGATTTTTCGGAAGTAACGCTAATTTAAGATGTAAGAATACGGACCGTAATCTTTTTAAGGTGCCAAAATGTGCGATTTTGTAGCAGCCAGCCATGATATAACCATAGAAACAGGTACTACGATTTAGAAAATTCTGATAGAAAGATGTCAGTGTCAAGTACATGACATGTTTATTTTATAATTTTACTGAAATTATAGAAGCCTGTTGTATGGAATTTGTATAAAATACATACATAGAACTGACAAAAGATAAAAGGTAATGTATTGAAAATATAAAATATTGTGCGACATATAAGAATAATTTACTATTTCAAATATTTTTGTAAAAACCGGGTCGCAAAAAACCAGACATCTAGCGGCATACTGTATGAACTAACCCGGTTATTTAGCCATTCTTTGTAATACATTATACATCGTGCACTCAGCTATAGATACTACACTTCCGAAATATTATTGACAATTTTATGCAAAAAAGAATAGCCGATCGAGCTGTCGTATTTTTGACAATTCTCTATGACAGTCCATGAGAAAACATTTCTTGATTTTCGTATAAATTTGTCAGAAATACAGGGTGTTTCATGTAACTATGTAAGGCTTCGGAGTATGAATTCTAGACACCAACATGAAAAAAATCCCAATAAACATTGGTGCTAGAACGCTTCATAACAGAGATACCGAGGCTTTATCTTAAATGAAGCATAATACTGAAATAGCAGAAAATAGTTGGCTGATGGCATTTGTTTAATTCATTTAAAATTTAAATGAGATTTAATTAATTAAAAATTCCACTTATTTCAATCCGATATTTTAATAATTTACCGTAGTATTTTTAAATAATACTGATTTATTTATTGAATGTAATGCCTTTCATTTTAAACACTTGCTCTGGGATTCATTTTATAAATAATTATTTAAGACCCAATACAAAAATAAATAAAAATAACCTGTTTCCTGTTTTTTTTTATTTTAATAAAATCCTGGGTACCTATCTCTGTTAGAAAGCGTTATAGCATCAATGTTTATTGGGATTTTTCCCCCTTTTGGTATCAGAATTCATACTCCAAAGCCTTGCACTCTTATATGAAACACCTGTATATCCTGTTTGGTATTAAACGAAAAGTTTTCTGCATGGCTAAACTATAGAACTTTCAAAATTTTGACATCAACTTGACCGGCTTTTGTTTTTTACATAAAGTTGTCAGAACCATGTAGTGATTAGGATCATGTGAATTTTTTTCTGCAGGGCTGTAACATAGAAGTGTCAACAAATATACATATCGGTCGGCTTTTGTTTTTGTATAAAGGTGCTAGAAATATGTCGTGTTTGGTATCAAATGAGAGGTCTGGTTACGAACTTTTAGACACAAGTGTGGAAATTTATGACAGGTTGATTGGATTTTGTTTTATGCATAAAGTTAATTCGTTTGATAGAAGGGGGAACTTAGGTATCTGACAAGACTGTTGGCGTTACCACTTTGGTTTTAAATTGTGCGTAGACAGATTGGATGTACGTATAAACTATTATAAAACACTATCGGCGGAGCCCTAGGGTAAACTCGGTGAAGCCGAGCTTAGGCTATCCTAATACTAAACGATCAGATTCACTATCTATAGTTCTATATATATATATATATATATATATATATATATATATATATATATATATATATATATATATATATATATATTTGAATTCATCACGACGATCGCCCAACTTTAGACAAGGCTACAGCTTAAACGGTGCGACCGATTTTCATCAAATTTGTACCAAGTCATAGGAAATGATTGGCTTCAGGGCCCTTCTAATGGGACGAATTTCTGTAGGATGTATAGTTTTCGAGTAAAAAATTATTAAAGATTGAAAATTGGGACAGAAACAATATTTTTCACAGTAACGATCACAGTTTTCCTTGAAAATTTAAGACGAAGAACGCCATGTTTGTCATGTCATTTTGAACCTTTAAATGGAAATATTTATGAAATGGAGACAATTTGATAGAAGTTTAATTCATAATTATAAATTTTGAGAATGGGCAATTATATCCGCACAGGTAAAAAAGGCCTAAACCATTTTAATTAAAAATTATAAAATTTGACGGTTCATATGTACTTGGACAGTGTTACCAAATGTGTCATAAGTAACTAGGTAAAAAACATGTATTTCTAACTAAACAATATTTTTCACAGTAACGATCACAGTTTTCCTTGAAAATTTAAGACGATAAACGCTGTTATGTCAATGTCAATGATGACAAATTATCAGTTTTCTTCCTTTTAAATGCAATAAAATGTTTAAATAATATGTAATAATTAAAGAAAAGATGATGAATTTAACAAGGTAGGTATATGTAATGATTTTAAGCCATGTTTATTATTATGTTACATATTTTATTTTGTAAATAGAATTTTGGAAAATGTATAAGGAAACACGTCGAAAAGGATCAGAAAGGTAGGAATAATATCACAATCGATGTACAAAATTAAAAAGATAAACATTGTCATGTCATATTTGATATGTTAATGACAAATTATGCATGTATCAATTACTATAACCGATGATATAAAAACAAGTCAATTAAGATGGTACGATCACGTACAGCAAATGAGTAATGGCAAAACACATACCACAGTAAACTCCTAGCGGCAAAAAGAAAAGAGGGAGACCTAGAAGGAATTGGGTAGCAGGAATCCAAGAAGAAATAAGAGAGAATGAAGATCTATGGCAAGACCAGTGGAGAATTCGCATCGGAAGACATGGTACAACGTTATAAACCGATTGTATATATAGGTATATGTAATGATTTTAAGACGTGTACAGGAAAATCATAGTCTGGAACAAGACAATTCAATAATTTTAGATAGTGTGTTTTAATCTGTTCTTTTTTTGTAATTCATTTTCTTACATTACGTTTAAAATTATTTCAGATTATACATAATTCGATATCTATTTTAAAACGGTATAGAATTTAGTCTGTATTTTATTTTCTTATATTACGTTAAAATTATCTATATTAAAATTCTTTTATTCCCAATTATTGTATCGTACTAATAAAAAATATTTTAAATTACATAATCATACAGCATGAGCAAGAAAAGTAATCTTTAATACCTATCATTTTTAACAATCCAAACTTTATTGATATATTTTCAAATTCGTTGTAAAAGTTCAGATCTAATGTAATGTAAGTACTTACTTTTCTGCAGTTTGTAACTAACTGTTTACTCTAGAATTAAAATATCATATCTTTTAGTTTTGTTTGATTTATTTTTATCTTTAAATTTAGTATTGTGTACTCATATACATGTTACTAATACAGGGTCCGAATTTTAAAAGTTCCCGCTTGAAAATTCATGATTAGGCAATCCATGATACATTTCATAAGTGACTTGGTTTTTAAAATTTTGTTTTGCTCTTATACCTACTGTGATTATTCGATTTAAAGTACTAATATTCACCAAGTGGCTTATAAAATGTATATGGTTTTGCTTACTCTTAAAATTTCAGGCGGGAACATATAAAATGGGCACCTTGTATTATGTTTATATTTATCCTGTAATTTTGTCCTGTTTGCTCGCATAAAATGCGCAGCATTTGTTCATTTCATTATACGTTTTCATCAGTTCCTACCACGGTGTAGTATCTATAGGTGAGAGTACGAGATGCGTTGACATAACTAGCTGGTAAAAAAGAAGCTAACGCGACCCGTTACCATTTGACAGGCGTTTGGCAGTTGGTGTGCCGCAGTGTGTCGGTTGCGGTTAAAATAAGTTCGCGTTTAAATAGAAAATGTTGTGATATAGGATGTACAACAGGGTATGGATCAAATAAAGAGATATAGACCCGAATTTTCACCTCTTGAAGTAACGTTACTTCGGAAGTAGCGCTATTTCGATTTTTTATTTATATAATTTTATGAGTAGATAAGAATAGGTTTCATATTTTTGTAAATGAAACCTATGACATTAGAAATAAATGCTTTTTACAATTTAATTTATTTTTATATCTCTCATTTTAATGTTAAAGTTGACATTTGACAGTTGAAGTAGCGATTTTTCGGAAGTAGCGCTAATTTAAGATGTAAGAATACGGACCGTAATCTTTTTAAGGTGCCAAAATGTGCGATTTTGTAGCAGCCAGCCATGATATAACCATAGAAACAGGTACTACGATTTAGAAAATTCTGATTGAAAGATGTCAGTGTCAAGTACATGACATGTTTATTTTATAATTTTACTGAAATTATAGAAGCCTGTTGTATGGAATTTGTATAAAATACATACATAGAACTGACAAAAGATAAAAGGTAATGTATTGAAAATATAAAATATTGTGCGACATATAAGAATAATTTACTATTTCAAATATTTTTGTAAAAACCGGGTCGCAAAAAACCAGACATCTAGCGGCATACTGTATGAACTAACCCGGTTATTTAGCCATTCTTTGTAATACATTATACATCGTGCACTCAGCTATAGATACTACACTTCCGAAATATTATTGACAATTTTATGCAAAAAAGAATAGCCGATCGAGCTGTCGTATTTTTGACAATTCTCTATGACAGTCCATGAGAAAACATTTCTTGATTTTCGTATAAATTTGTCAGAAATACAGGGTGTTTCATGTAACTATGTAAGGCTTCGGAGTATGAATTCTAGACACCAACATGAAAAAAATCCCAATAAACATTGGTGCTAGAACGCTTCATAACAGAGATACCGAGGATTTATCTTAAATGAAGCATAATACTGAAATAGCAGAAAATAGTTGGCTGATGGCATTTGTTTAATTCATTTAAAATTTAAATGAGATTTAATTAATTAAAAATTCCACTTATTTCAATCCGATATTTTAATAATTTACCGTAGTATTTTTAAATAATACTGATTTATTTATTGAATGTAATGCCTTTCATTTTAAACACTTGCTCTGGGATTCATTTTATAAATAATTATTTAAGACCCAATACAAAAATAAATAAAAATAACCTGTTTCCTGTTTTTTTTTTATTTTAATAAAATCCTGGGTACCTATCTCTGTTAGAAAGCGTTATAGCATCAATGTTTATTGGGATTTTTCCCCCTTTTGGTATCAGAATTCATACTCCAAAGCCTTGCACTCTTATATGAAACACCTGTATATCCTGTTTGGTATTAAATGAAAAGTTTTCTGCATGGCTAAACTATAGAACTTTCAAAATTTTGACATCAACTTGACCGGCTTTTGTTTTTTACATAAAGTTGTCAGAACCATGTAGTGATTAGGATCATGTGAATTTTTTTCTGCAGGGCTGTAACATAGAAGTGTCAACAAATATACATATCGGTCGGCTTTTGTTTTTGTATAAAGGTGCTAGAAATATGTCGTGTTTGGTATCAAATGAGAGGTCTGGTTACGAACTTTTAGACACAAGTGTGGAAATTTATGACAGGTTGATTGGCTTTTGTTTTATGCATAAAGTTAATTCGTTTGATAGAAGGGGGAACTTAGGTATCTGACAAGACTGTTGGCGTTACCACTTTGGTTTTAAATTGTGCGTAGACAGATTGGATGTACATATAAACTATTATAAAACACTATCGGCGGAGCCCTAGGGTAAACTCGGTGAAGCCGAGCTTAGGCTATCCTTAATACTAAAAGGTTAGATTCACTATCTATATATATTTTCTTTAATCACGACGATCGCCCAACTTTAGACAAGGCTACAGCTTAAACGGTGCGACCGATTTTCATGAAAGTTGTAACAAACTGTAGGAAATGATTGGCTTCAGGGCCCTTCTAATGGGACGAATTTCTGTAGGATGCATAGTTTTCGAGTAAAAAATTATTAAACGTAAAATGAAACAGTGGATCGTAGAATACATGTAAAAATTTAGAAGATAAAAATGCTGTCATGTGTAACATTTGGCATGATGTCAATGTCAATACTGACAAATTATGAATGTCGTATGGGTTGTCGACCATATCAATGCTAAATATAAATAAATATATTGTGTAAAATTGAAGAAAAGAATATGAATTAAACGAGGTAGGTATACGTAACGAATTTAACCAATATTTATTGTTAATTTATATTTTATTTTGTAAATAGATTTTACGAAATGTCAGAAGTTACTAAAAACTACAAAAACGTTGATAAAGACTAGAAGAGTAACACAACCGATGGAAAAATACATGTATAAAATTAAAAAGATAAATACGGTCTTCTGTCACATTTGTAATGTTAATGACAAATTTAAACTACAGAAAATAGTCAGTTTAAAATTGAAGAAAAGAATGTAGGAATTAAGCGACGAAAGGTACGCTATGAATGTAAGATATGTTTATTCTTGTTTTATAAATTATTTTGTAAATAGATTATTGAAAATATTCGAGGTTATTAAACGACGAAATGGACGAGAAATGTAGGAAAAGCATCAACGACAAGAAAGACTAGGAGGACAAAGTGTACAGTGTACAGAGAGAATGTCAAGGATTGTTTTCTGTTCCGGTCAGTGTATTAATTTAAGATATGTTTATTTATATTTTATTTTGTAAATAGATTTTACAAAACTGACAAAAAGAAACTGGTAGTATTTGGGTTGGCAGTCCAGCGTGTTTTATTCGCACGGCTTTACCCGTATGTTCTAAACCTAAACCGTACACAAATAACGGAGTGCGTGGGGCTCTTTAGGGCAGATTGCGTGGGTAGTTTGGGTGGGCATGTTGTGTGGGCAGTTTGGGTGGGCATGTTGCGTGGGTAGTTTGGGTGGGCATGTTGCGTGGGTAGTTTGGGTGGGCATGTTGCGTGGGTTGTTTGGGTGGGCATGTTGCGTGGGCAATTTGGGTGGGCATGTTGCGTGGGCAGTTTGAGTGGGCATGTTGCGTGGGTAGTTTGGGTGGGCATGTTGCGTGGGTAGTTTGGGTGGGCATGTTGCGTGGGTAGTTTGGGTGGGCATGTTGCGTGGGTAGTTTGGGTGGGCATGTTGCGTGGGCAGTTTGGGTGGGCATGTTGCGTGGGCAGTTTGAGTGGGCATGTTGCGTGGGTAGTTTGGGTGGGCATGTTGCGTGGGTAGTTTGGGTGGGCATGTTGCGTGGGCAGTTTGGGTGGGCATGTTGCGTGGGCAGTTTGGGTGGGCATGTTGCGTGGGTAATTTGGGTGGGCATGTTGCGTGGGCAGTTTGGGTGGGCATGTTGCGTGGGTAATTTGGGTGGGCAAGTTGCGTGGGCAGTTTGGGTGAGAATGTTGCGTGGGTAGTTTGGGTGGGCATGTTGCGTGGGCAATTTGGGTGGGCATGTTGCGTGGGCAGTTTGAGTGGGCATGTTGCGTGGGCATCATAAACCACTATCGGCGGAGCCCTAGGGAAAACTCGGCGAAGCCGAGGTTACGCTAGTCCTAATACTAAACGATCAGATTCACTATCTATAGTTCTATATATATATATATATATATATATATATATATATATATATATATATATATATATATTTGAATTCATCACGACGATCGCCCAACTTTAGATAAGGCTACAGCTTAAACGGTTCGACCGATTTTCGTGAAATTTGTACAAAGATGTAGGAAATGATTGCCTTCAGGGCCCTTCTAATGGGACGAATTTCTGTAGGATGCATAGTTTTCGAGTAAAAAATTAATAAAGATTGAAAATTGGGACAGAAACAATATTTTTCACAGTAACGATCACAGTTTTCCTTGAAAATTTAAGACGAAGAACGCCATGTTTGTCATGTCATTTTGAACCTTTAAATGGAAATATTTATGAAATGGAGACAATTTGAAAGAAGTTTAATTCATAATTATACATTTTGAGAATGGGCAATTATATCCGCACAGGTAAAAAAGGCCTAAACCATTTTAATTAAAAATTATAAAATTTGACGGTTCATATGTACTTGGACAGTGTTACCAAATGTGTCATAAGTAACTAGGTAAAAAACAAATATTTCTAACTAAACAATATTTTTCACAGTAACGATCACAGTTTTCCTTGAAAATTTAAGACGATAAACGCTGTTATGTCAATGTCAATGATGACAAATTATCAGTTTTCTTCCTTTTAAATGCAATAAAATGTTTAAATAATATGTAATAATTAAAGAAAAGATGATGAATTTAACAAGGTAGGTATATGTAATGATTTTAAGCCATGTTTATTATTATGTTACATATTTTATTTTGTAAATAGAATTTTGGAAAATGTATAAGGAAACACGTCGAAAAGGATCAGAAAGGTAGGAATAATATCACAATCGATGTACAAAATTAAAAAGATAAACATTGTCATGTCATATTTGATATGTTAATGACAAATTATGCATGTATCAATTACTATAACCGATGATATAAAAACAAGTCAATTAAGATGGTACGATCACGTACAGCAAATGAGTAATGGCAAAACACATACCACAGTAAACTCCTAGCGGCAAAAAGAAAAGAGGGAGACCTAGAAGGAATTGGGTAGCAGGAATCCAAGAAGAAATAAGAGAGAATGAAGATCTATGGCAAGACCAGTGGAGAATTCGCATCGGAAGACATGGTACAACGTTATAAACCGATTGTATATATAGGTATATGTAATGATTTTAAGACGTGTACAGGAAAATCATAGTCTGGAACAAGACAATTCAATAATTTTAGATAGTGTGTTTTAATCTGTTCTTTTTTTGTAATTCATTTTCTTACATTACGTTTAAAATTATTTCAGATTATACATAATTCGATATCTATTTTAAAACGGTATAGAATTTAGTCTGTATTTTATTTTCTTATATTACGTTAAAATTATCTATATTAAAATTCTTTTATTCCCAATTATTGTATCGTACTAATAAAAAATATTTTAAATTACATAATCATACAGCATGAGCCAGAAAAGTAATCTTTAATACCTATCATTTTTAACAATCCAAACTTTATTGATATATTTTCAAATTCGTTGTAAAAGTTCAGATCTAATGTAATGTAAGTACTTACTTTTCTGCAGTTTGTAACTAACTGTTTACTCTAGAATTAAAATATCATATCTTTTAGTTTTGTTTGATTTATTTTTATCTTTAAATTTAGTATTGTGTACTCATATACATGTTACTAATACAGGGTCCGAATTTTAAAAGTTCCCGCTTGAAAATTCATGATTAGGCAATCCATGATACATTTCATAAGTGACTTGGTTTTTAAAATTTTGTTTTGCTCTTATACCTACTGTGATTATTCGATTTAAAGTACTAATATTCACCAAGTGGCTTATAAAATGTATATGGTTTTGCTTACTCTTAAAATTTCAGGCGGGAACATATAAAATGGGCACCTTGTATTATGTTTATATTTATCCTGTAATTTTGTCCTGTTTGCTCGCATAAAATGCGCAGCATTTGTTCATTTCATTATATGTTTTCATCAGTTCCTACCACGGTGTAGTATCTATAGGTGAGAGTACGAGATGCGTTGACATAACTAGCTGGTAAAAAAGAAGCTAACGCGACCCGTTACCATTTGACAGGCGTTTGGCAGTTGGTGTGCCGCAGTGTGTCGGTTGCGGTTAAAATAAGTTCGCGTTTAAATAGAAAATGTTGTGATATAGGATGTACAACAGGGTATGGATCAAATAAAGAGATATAGACCCGAATTTTCACCTCTTGAAGTAACGTTACTTCGGAAGTAGCGCTATTTCGATTTTTTATTTATATAATTTTATGAGTAGATAAGAATAGGTTTCATATTTTTGTAAATGAAACCTATGACATTAGAAATAAATGCTTTTTACAATTTAATTTATTTTTATATCTCTCATTTTAATGTTAAAGTTGACATTTGACAGTTGAAGTAGCGCTACTTTAAGATGTAAGAATACGGACCATAGTCTTTTTAAGGTGCCAAAATGTGCGATTTTGTAGCAGCCAGCCATGATATAACCATAGAAACAGGTACTACGATTTAGAAAATTCTGATTGAAAGATGTCAGTGTCAAGTACATGACATTATGTTTATTTTAAAATTTTACTGAAATTATAGAAGCCTGTTGTATGGAATTTGTATAAAATACATACATAGAACTGACAAAAGATAAAAGGTAATGTATTGAAAATATAAAATATTGTGCGATATATAGGAATAATTTACTATTTCAAATATTTTTGTAAAAACCGGGTCGCAAAAAACCTGACATCTAGCGGCATACTGTATGAACTAACCCGGTTATTTAGCCATTCTTTGTAATACATTATACATCGTGCACTCAGCTGTAGATACTACACTTCCGAAATATTATTGACAATTTTATGCAAAAAAGAATAGCCGATCGAGCTGTCGTATTTTTGACAATTCTCTATGACAGTCCATGAGAAAACATTTCGTGTTTTTCGTATAAATTTGTCAGAAATACAGGGTGTTTCATGTAACTATGTAAGGCTTCGGAGTATGAATTCTAGACACCAACATGAAAAAAATCCCAATAAACATTGGTGCTAGAACGCTTCATAACAGAGATACCGAGGATTTATCTTAAATGAAGCATAATACTGAAATATCAGAAAATAGTTGGCTGATGGCATTTGTTTAATTCATTTAAAATTTAAATGAGATTTAATTAATTAAAAATTCCACTTATTTCAATCCGATAATTATTTAATTATTACACCTGTTATTTAATATTTTGATAATATTTCTAATACAAAAAAGTATTGCCAAGCCTTCTGTATTTAATGAAAATGTAATATTTTAATAATTTACCGTAGTATTTTTAAATAATACTGATTTATTTATTGAATGTAATGCCTTTCATTTTAAACACTTGCTCTGGGATTCTTTTTATAAATAATTATTTATGACCCAATACAAAAATAAATAAAAATAACCTGTTTCCTGTTTTTTTTTATTTTAATAAAATCCTGGGTACCTATCTCTGTTAGAAAGCGTTATAGCATCAATGTTTATTGGGATTTTCCCCCTTTTGGTATCAGAATTCATACTTTAAAGCCTTGCACTCTTATATGAAACACCTGTATATCCTGTTTGGTATTAAATGAAAATATTTCTGCATGGCTAAACTATAGAACTTTCAAAATTTTTACATCAACTTGACCGGCTTTTGTTTTTTACATAAAGTTGTCAGAACCATGTAGTGATTAGGATCATGTGAATTTTTTTCTGCAGGGCTGTAACATAGAAGTGTCAACAAATAGACATCTCGGTCGGCTTTTGTTTTTGTATAAAGGTGCTAGAAATATGTCGTGTTTGGTATCAAATGAGAGGTCTGGTTACGAACTTTTAGACACAAGTGTGGAAATTTATGACAGGTTGATTCGCTTTTGTTTTATGCATAAAGTTAATTCGTTTGATAGAAGAGGGAACTTGGGTATCTGACAAGACTGTTGGCGTTACCACTTTGGTTTTAAATTGTGCGTAGACAGATTGGATGTACGTATAAACTATTATAAAACACTATCGGCGGAGCCCTAGGGTAAACTCGGCGAAGCCGAGCTTAGGCTAGTTTTATATCCTAAATAAATATATCATCACGGCATATTACCCATTGCTGGGTGTGCCAGTCTGCTTTGTACGCAGATATCGGTAACTATGATAATATATTCGTACCGTGCGGGCGTTTACCAGGCGTCACCTTACGGGCACTCATTGCTGGCGTGGAGAATGCACCACAGAGGTCAATTTTGTGCCATTTAAAATTCGAAATATTTGGCGTCGGTCGGGATCGAACCCGGTTCCCCAGATTCACGACCAGACAATCTGGCCATTTAGGATGCAGGTAAAATGATATGAACTCGTTTTAATGTAAACAAATACTGAGCTTGTTTTGGTCATAAATGACACCCTGGTGATTGTTTGTTACATTATATAATGCTTAACTGACTTTGTAATACAATTTGTTTCATATTTTTGTTGAGAATTTCATGTTATAGGTAGAAAACGCGCGACTGCAAGTTTCACACGTGACAACGCAGTATTTTTTTTAGAAGTTATTATTCAGCATTTACGATGGCCCTCGCTTAAATTTCAATGAAAAAATATGAGATACGTAATGAAATGTAATCAAAACTGAAAACACATATTTAAAACCATTGAAGAGTTGCTCTTCGTAAAGATTGAGATAAAAATGAATATGAAGTGTTATCAAACGCATACCGAACCATTTTTGTAAAGATAATACACAAACACATTATTACTTATCCAAATGAAATTTTACCGTACCTAGGTACCTGTACAACCTAATTAATGAGAAAAAATAAACTTGTTACTCTTGTATATTTTTCTGTCTAAAGAAAAAGGTTGGCATTTTTTTTTTCTAACATTACTGTACATACACATAAATGTATCATGACTCATGAAATAATTGAATAAATGTCAATTTAACATTACCAACTACAACAGTATGCATACAAATTTCCCTAAATGAACTCGGTTTAATATAGCAGTTTTCTTAAATATTTAATTTTAATAGCAAAATAAAACTTGACCCTTCTGCGTTTTCATACTGGGCAACTGACTTGAAACTTGCACGACTTTATACTCACTATCAGTATTTTTCAACTCTTACGCTCGACTCTTATTTTTCTTGTTATCCAAATGACATCACAAATTCTGCCTCTGATTGGCTAGTCAAACTAGTAACTAATTTCTGATACTACGTGACCAAGGATAACATCCTTTGGGAAAAACAAATTCTTACTTCCCTTCGAGAACATAAATCATCATAGCAGAATTTGGAATACAAATGAATAACAAGATAACAACTTCAATTTTGATCAAATAAATACAGAAACATTGCGAATACTGCCCCAAAGTCCAACTGTTACAGCTCGTTTTATAAGTTTTAAAGCGTGCGAAAAAACATGTTTTATGAACTCGTTCTTTAAGACAGGCGCGGACCGTGATTTTGTTGGGTAACGATCGGTCACGATGTGACTCGCGTGATCGTGAGTATAATTTAAATTTTGCGTCGTGATTGGACGCGAGCGTGAGGCACTAAAAATTATCGTGCGTGATCGGGAGTGATTGAAATTTAACAAACAAGTTTCCTTCTATTTTGTTGTCTTAATTTCTATCTTTTACTTTACATTATTGTTATTATTCTTCTTCTTTTTGTAGCTCTACAACCCTATGTGGGTTTTGGCTTGCTGTGTTACAGTGGGCCACGTCTTTCTGTCCGTGATTATGTGTTGCCAGTTCTTGATTTTCATCTTTATAATATCTTCCAGTACGTCCTCTTTCCACCTTTTCCTTGGTCTCCTTTGCGCTCCAGTCTCCCAAGGTTTCTAGTTAGTGAGTATCTTTGGTACCCTTTCATCTAGCATGCGCATGATTGATGATTAGTCTTAGTGATTTTATAAATTTCACTATATCAGCTTCTTCGATTAGAATATTTATTTCGTGGTTCATTCTCATCCTCTATAATCCATTTTTTTGTGTGGGTCATGTTTTTGTCGTAATATTCTTCTTTCAGTTACTCTGAGCATTTCTTCGTCTTTTTGGGAGAGTGTCCATGTCTCGCAACCGTATGTAATTGTGGGTATTATTAGTGTTTTATATATTTTAATTTTTGTGGCATGACTGAAAATCTTTGGTGTCAGCAGTCTTTTATAATTAAAGCTAGCTTTGTTGCCTGCAACTATTCTAGCTTTAATCACTGAACTGATCTGATTGTTAGTGTTTATTTCAGATCCAAGATACGTAAAGGAAGGTACTTCTGACAAACTGTAGTCGTCTATGTTTATTTGGGTTAAATCTGTTACTTAATTCCTAGTGTTATTCATGTATTGAAATGTTTCCTTGATTACATGTAAATTCCTTGTCGAGATAACAAAGTCATCTGCGTACGCTAAGAGCTGTATGGATTTTGGGTTTATGAATCCTGAAATATTGAAATTTCTGATAGCAGATTCCAGAGTTAAATTAAAAAGACGTGCTGAGAGGGCGTCTCCCTGTCTGACTTCGATGTTGATTTCGAATTGGTTTGTAAGTTTGTTCTGTATTGCTACAGTTGCTCTTAATGTGTTCAGAGTCATTTTAGCAAGGTTTACTAGTTTACCCGGTATACCAAGTAACTTAATCTGGTGCAGCATTGTATTTCTGTTAATACTGTCAAATGTTTGTTTATAGTCAATAAATAAGTTGTGTATTGTTATATTATGTTCGCAGTATTTTTCTACTATTTGTCGCATTATTTAGATTTGGTTGTAGTGGATCTATTTCTTCGGAAGCCACATTGGTATTCGCCTAGGATTTCTTCCGAATATTCTTTAATTCTATTATACAATATTGTTGAAAAAATTTTGTATGCTACACATAATAGTGTTATTCCTCTATAATTACCGCAAGTGGCTTTATCTCATTTGTGTATTGGGTGGATTATTTCTACTTTCCAACCGTCTGGCAATATTTCTTCATTCCATATTCTAACGATTAGGTTATATAATTTAGTGTTTAATTGTTCGCCTCCCTGTTTCAGAAGTTCCGCATTTATACCGTCTATGCCGGGTGATTTATAATTTTTTATTTTCATAACCACAGTTTCTATTTCCTCGGGTTGGAATCGGAATTTCGGGTTCTGCTGTTTGGTATTCTCTATTCTTTGTTATTTTGCTGTTATTTGTGTCTGAGGAGTTTTTGTAAATACTCTTGCTATCTTCTGTTAGTATATTTTCGTTTTTATTTTTACAAATACTTCATCTGGGTTTGAATTCTTTTGTTCGGTCTGATATATCCTTATAAAATTATCTGGTATTCTTATTTTTATTCTGATTTTCGATGTTTTCTAGCTCTATGTTTAAAAATCTCTTTTCTTTCTTCTGCACGTTTTTCTTGCTTTTTTCTTTAAACAATCGTACTTTGGCTTATAAGCTCTTGTTCCTGCATTTGTTATAGCATTTCTTATTAAAGACCATTCTTCTTCGATTGTTTGTATATGTATGCTTTGTATATTATCCTCTACTTCTTTTCGGTAAGCTTCTGCTTTTTCTTTATTTTCCAATACATGTCAATCCCATTTCATTGTTTTTTCTCCTTTTGTCTTTTAAACGATTGCTATTCTTTGTTGATATTTTGCTGTTACGAGAAAGTGATCGGAATCACAATTCGCGCCTCTATAAGCTCGAACATCTCGTATTGCCGTTGTCCGTCTTTTGTTGTTTAGGATGTGGTCTATCTGATTGCTCTCTTGTCTTCCCTCTTTATGTATATTTTTATGGGGGAATTCCGTGTCTTTTATTCTCATATTTAGTGTTGTTGCTAATTGGCACAATTTTTCGCCATTATTGCTTGTTTCCTCGTGTAGTGAGTGCTTTCCAGCAATACTCCTTCAAGTGTCTTCTTTGCCAATTCTTGCATTAAAGTTTCCGAGAAGAATGAGAGCATCATGTTTAGTTGTTTTCCTACATAGTTCTTGTAGATCATTATAGAATTGCTTTAGGTCTTCATCTCTAGTGTTTTCCGTTGGAGAGTAAGCATTTATAATGGTGTATTGTAAAATTTCCCTTTTATGCGTAGTTTACATAAACTGTCGTTGTGTGGTTCGAAAGTAATTACGTATTTCTCTATGTTCTTGTTTATTATAAAACCAATTCCTCTTTCTTCTTGTTTGCTTTTGTTTCCGCTATAGAATAGGGTAAATTTGAGTTTGGAGTTTTTTCTTCACCTTTATATCTAATTTCTTGTATTGCTTTGATGTTCATTTTATATTTGTTCAGCTCACCGGCTGTTTCTGACATTTTTCCTAGTTGTAGCATGGTGCATATATTCCAGGTTCCAATCCGTATTTCCGTTCCGTCATTTTTATTTCGTACGTACGAGGTACGTTTCGAGCTTTTGTAACATGCATTTTCTTCCGAAATAGGATTGATAGCCCAATGTTCAACCTCCTTTTTGGAGCACCATTTCTCCTGTTTCCGTTAGCCCTAAGTATTCTTAGATTTCCAGGGTTCACCAGGAGGAGGTGGAAGTCGGAATTGGGTAGGAGAGGCTATGCGGTGTCTTTAAGACATACTTCGTGTGGTTCGCTTGCTCTACCCCATCGAAACCCCTCTTGTTATTATTAGTATGTTTAAATATGTCATCAATAGTATTTTTTTCACAAAAATAGTGTTACTGTTGCACCCAAAATTGTATACACAATTACTCCGATTTCACTAAAGATATACCATGAGCTCGTTTGACTCGATCATAATTTTATTAGTAAATTTCTTACTAAATTTATAATGATATATGTGATGGAATAGAACATCTTATTTGTCCATAAACATTCGTTTCCAATGAAACCAATTTGTTACCTATTACTAATTTGTTAACAAATTTGATAACTTACGACTATGTCAAACAGGCTTAAATGTACGTAGAAACAATCACGTGACACGAACGTGACCTGCCGGGCATGATCGGGTGGGAGTGCTAAAATAAAATCGTTAGCGTGAATCAAACATAAAAAGTCGTGCGTGATTGGTTATGATTACATTTTTAGTTACGTGAGCGTGCGTGATCGTGAAGAAAAAGTTACTCACGCGCCCATCTCTATAATATACAATTATAGGGGTCCGTTTGTATTTCTACATATATATACATACGTATTTATAAAATGATTTGTTTTTAAAGTATATTTTTCATAATATATGTAGATAAGATTTTTCTGGTTTGAAAATGAATGCTGCTACAGCTACAGCTGTATTCTACGATCATGAATAAATGTTGAATATGATAATAAATGTTGGTGTTGATATAATAACATGAGCAACTGCTGATGTTCATACTTAAGCTTGATGAAGTGCATACATATTTTACAGTGGTTCATCCGACTCCTATACATACTAAGTCACCTTACGAATACATTAAATATTCTATTCTGTAGAAGTGCACAATTTATATACATTGTACAACACATTATGCTGAACTGTTTCTTTTGTAGAGAGTAAGCCCCTTGTAATGAGAAGTATTAATTTGTATTATGACTGTATATGTATGTATACGAGTAATATTGTTATTATATACAGAACATTATTTTACTCATTACAATAATATACTCATATGTACAGTAAAACTGACACAACGATAATTTAGCATTATTATTTATTGAAACTATATAACATAATCTTATGTTATATTTATATGGTAAAGGCAGATATGTCATTTTTGACGAACATAAATCATAACTTTGGAAAATATTTATCTCCGTTGATTAATACAGATTTATCACTTTTTATCAATTTATCAAATTCTGTTTTTTTTTCATTCTTTAAATTTGCTGAAAGAAATTTAAATTTTTCATGAGCCGGCAAACTGACATCTACGTTAATAATAGAATTGCAGAAATAATAGTTCTTTATTATATAATTGTGGTATGTAATATACTAATCACGAAAGAAAAAGTTTTCTTTAATGACTAATATACATTCCATACGAATGTAGTACAACGTTTTATCCAACACTTTCTTCAAAACTTCATAAATCATTTTTGTTTTCGATCATGGTTTTACACTCACATTCATTTGATATACTACATTTAAATTACAAAGTAGCCATTGAAATGTGTGATGTATGTTTATTGAAAAATATTTCTGAAATAATTATTGTCTGTCATTGGGAATTGTTTAAAGCAAAATGAGGACCTTCCTCTAAAACATTATCAATTAGAAACACAAGCAACATCTCTGAACATAATTCCGAAGCTCCAAGTCACCAACTAGTTTTAGTTTCATGAGCCGTAGATGACAGATGTCATTTTACAAAAATAAGTAGATAACCTTTAATGTTAATATAAATTTAAGTAAATAAATTTCATATGTTAAATTATATCAAAACTTGTTTTTTATTTATATTATAAAAAAGAACCGCAGAATCACTAATAATTTCTCCGTTATTTCTCAATTATTCTCTCACAGAGTGAGTAATGTTGTGCATTAGTTATTTCAAATAACCATAGTAACAAGTATATTAAGAGTCTGTGTTGGATAATAGTATATTAATCAACGAGCGTATTATGATGGCTATTATTCACGAGGATGATTTTAGAACACGAGCCGTAGGCGAGTGTGGTAATTCACCCGAGTGAATAATAGCCATTATACGCGAGTAGCATACGGTATTTTATCTACACCTTCAATTGAAATCATATTATACCGGGTAACACTGAAAAATGATCCACTCTAAATAACTTTCTTATATATAATTATTTTTAATTTAATTTTAACTTTCTTAGATTTTTCAGGTAGTAAGAAAAGTGAGGTTATATCATATCAGCTGGTTCCACAATTTCCGGAGGTGGTACACAATAAGTTTTCACTTTCGTAATTATATTGCATTTATCTTCGGTTTAAAATTGTTTTTTCGCGGTTCCGTCAACTTTTAAGCATCAAAATCGTTCAGGGACTGTCAGATTACTGCAAATTGAAATAAAATGACTCAGTCACTGTCGTAAAAATATTATAAAAAATGTATAGTTGAGTATTTTTAATACAAGAAAATAGAATATTTATAGGTTTTGAACATAATTGTAAGTAATTATAATTAAATTTGCAGTGAAAAATCCGAATAAATATGTTGATTTTTCAGGTTATGATATATGAAATGCCGTGAAACGTACAAAGAAATGAATTATGTTGACTTAAATAATGTGCACTATGTAATATATTTATAAAATTCATTAATTTGAAATAAAAATATTCTGAAGTTACCAACACAGAAAATTTCCCTAGAATTTAGAATTTGAATAATAAATAATAATAATAAACATAAAAGTTGGCACATTAAATCTTGTCTATCACATGCCCAGAAACGGTTTTGCGAGTATTTGCATGCGCATAACCGCTAAATGAAGATGATTGTGAACCCTCAATAATAAATTTGACAGTTCCGTGTCATATGTAACCTCGCCCCGTAGATTATGAGCCATAATCCACGGGGCGTGGATAATGAACGGTATTATGTATCCATGGTTACGTTCATAATCAATATATTATTAAACAGGTGTAGATAAATAAATTTATTTATTTATTCAGCGTATGGCATATATTCATCACAAAATTTAAATATAACTATCAAATAATATAAAATATAAGTTGTTGGGCGAGGTCGAAGTTGAAACTGGCGCTCATTGCAAATATAGTGCAAATGAGTAAACACGTTTTATATGCAGATGGAAAGTTTATTAAAATGGATAAAATTTTGAATGATATATAAATATCAAGGTTGTTGATATCTACGTATATGTATTTACTTTTAGTAACTAGTGATTATAAAAATATGTATCCAAAGCCATCATTAAAGTGTTGCTTTTGTAACAAGATTTCAGTAGATAAAATGTTACTTTAAAAGTAGGTGTTTAAAAAGTACATTCTTTAATTAGTGAGGAATAAGACACCTTTTGCCCGAGTGAAAAGTTTTTAAACAAGCCGACGGCAAGATTAACGGATTCACGAGGGTGGCAAGAGCCATCATGAACAAGTTATGTACTATACTTTTTCTACGACTATAAATTATATGACTATATAATTTGTAAAGTGTTTATTACTTAATTTATTTAACACACTAATATGTAAATTATTAAAACACTTAACAAGTATGATTTATAGCAATAACTACAACAAATATACTAGATCTTCATGTTCCCAGAATTTATCACAAATTCAATTTGAATACTTACCTGGCTCGATTGTTTCACAGCTTACATGGCCGATCCAGAACATTCTTATTGTAAATCGATGTAAAATTCGTATCCATAAGTAGGTAGATATATTAGATTGAAGAATATCGACGAGTGATATATAAAATGAAAGATAATAAATCAATATACTCCTTGTGTGCAAACGTTCCGGTTTTTATTAAACCATCTTCAATGCTATAGAATCAACAATAACAGTGTTATAATATAATACATACGCCAAACTGACTATTATCCTTTTGTAAATGTTTACCATCAGGAGCTCATTATTAAATTTACAAGTGATGTTACACCTGTGAAAATGCTATAAAAAACATTTTACATCATTCTGCTGCAGTGTAAATACAACTGCAAGATAGTCTGTAGAAAGTTAATAAATTTAAAATATACAATGCTACCATCCCGTATTGGTTTAACAATAATCAGATGGTGTGCAAACTTTAAATTGTATACCTACCAAAATAGTTACCGCAAACAAAATATTCACGCATTTCTTTCATGGCATTCTAATTCTATATAAAAAAATCTGAAGTGGCCAGCACATTACCTTCCGTCAGTTCTATGTATTTTGTATAAATGTCATACCGAAAGTTCCTTGCAAAAGATTCTGTTTCTTGTACATTACCTCAAGCCAGTTGTATGTATTTTATACAAATTCCATATAGAAAGTTTTAGCAAAAGATCCTATATTTCCAGTAAAATTATAACACAAACATACTGTCAACTGCATTTGACATTGGCATCTTTCCATCAGAATTTTCTTAATATAGCAGCCAGCAGCTATAAAACTTTATACGTATTATTTTCAAAAAAAAAAAAAAAAATTATTTAAGGGAATAAAGATATTACGTTACTGAATTCAGAATTAAATTCTCTAGCGAACGGCAAATAAGACATATAAGTTCTCATTTAAAATTAAATAGTTAGGCCCGTATTTTGAGAACCACTGTTCCAAAAAAATATTTTTTCTTTTATTTACATTCGTCTTGTGAAATAGAAATTGTTTGCCTATTTACCCGTCTTTGTTGCTCTTATAGTTCTCGAGATTTAAAATGAACACCTTTTATAATATAAATAGTAATACTTAATAGTAAATTGCAAAAACGTTTATTATTTATACAGTGTTATCCCGTAAACGAATTCGTTGTTGCACTTTCTCCGCACTATATGTCGAAAAGGGTGAAACTTATGAAAACAATACATATAACCAATCTTGTTGTTTTCTATAACTTTCATAATAGACTTTAACAACGTACGACTCGTAGGCGGCGATTTATTCGCAAAAAAACAAATTTTGGTGGCATTAGATCTTTAATATATCGAAATGTCCGGATGATATTGTTAGGATATTGTCATATACTTATTTTTAACATCGAAACATACGTGTATACAAAAATTCAGCTTTGCTGAAAAAATCCTTATTTGACTGAACTAAATCTGTTAATTCACACACTAATACAATTTCTTAACTTAAGACTTGTTTAGTACGAAGCCTAATGACTTAACTTGATTTAACTGGACTTACTTTACTCGACGAGACTGGGTTAGACTGGTTTGGTGCGAAATGACCCTTAAGCAGTTATAAATTGATAATTACCTGATTGCCATATGTATTATATTGTACAAATGCGAGAGAAAATTCAGCTGACGCCGGGGTTCGAACCCGGGACCTCCAAATCTCTAGTCTGGAGCTCTACCAACTGAGCTACGCCAACCCTAGCGGCAACTGAAACATTATCTCTCTTGTATAGTAAAGTCTAATGTGGCATCGTATCAAAAACTTTTCTTTAAGAGCTTTTGACAAAGATTTACGTCCACGAGTATTATATTGTGTTATTGTTGATTCTTTATAGCACTGGGGATAGTTTAATAAAAACCGAAACGTTTGCACACAAGAACAGTATGACATCTTTAATCCGAACATGGTCTAATCCGAACCTCCAGTAATCCAAACAACGGCCAAAATCCGAACAACGTTTCGTTAATTCGAACAGAAGTGATTCCTGCTACCTAAATGAGGAAATTACTTGGTTTCATGTTTTGTGTTACCTAAATGATTTCATATTCTCTAAGAACTGCTATGTTTACTGTTCATTGTTCACTACACCTTTGTCTGTTATTGAATTAAGTTTGCACCGCAATTTAAAAGTATGATGACTTCCAAGAGAAACCACGTTACTTTGTCGATTAAAGAAAAGACCGAGAAGAATTTAGAGGTGGGCGTCAGTGACCAGTTTATCGAAAAAATGCAATGTGAGAAAATCAACCAAAATCAACCAAAAAAACAAGAAAAGGATTCTATCTTATGACACCATAGATCTAGAGGCAAAAAGATGATTGACTATGTACATATGTACGTTACACAAAATTGAATTATTTTAGGTGTGCCCATATCGGGAAATATTTTTTATGAAAGAGTACTATTCTTCTATGATCAGACTCACAATTTCAAAGCTAGCTCCGGATGGCTCGATAAGTTCAAAAACAGATACGGTATTCGACAACTATGTTGTTGAGACATTTGAAAACGCGCTTCGAAATAAAGTAGAAGAAATGCAGTTGTATCCAGATGAAATTTGCAATACCGACAAAAGCGGACGTCTCTGGAAATTACTTCCTCAAAAAACACTTGCTCACCAAGCTGAAACATCGGCTCCAGGTAGAAAAAATTAGCAAGGAACGAGTTACAATTATGCCCTGCCCTGCTCCGGCACACATAAAATGAGATTGTTTGTAGTGGGCAAATCTCAAAAGCCACGAGCTTTTGGAAATGAACCGCTACCGACCGGTGAGGTACCAAGGACAGTAAAGAGCCTGGGTTATAGTTTGTGTCAAGATAAATGCACATTGACTTTTACGCCCATCACAGCATGTATTTGCTTAAAAGATTTGCAAGGGTTAGCGCACAGATAGGTATCCTCAATTTTGTCAAATTACCAAATTTAAAACAGTAACCACATCAGGTATTAAAATTCATAATAAAATTACTACAGTTTATTATTCAATAATTTATTTATATACTTTTTTTTTTACATTATGCAAATCTTAAAAATATATTCTCCTTCAATATTAGATTATTTTCTTCGTCCGGAAAATCACTCCACGGATGCAACATTTTACTTCAGTTGTTTACAAATGAAACAAGAATAACGTGATACAACGTTTAGCGGAATTTATATAGTCAAAATACATTATAAGATTTTAACTGTATATTTCCCGGTTTGTACTGTAAATTTGGTAATCCGCCCCTGGCAGCACAGGTATACCTGTATAAGAAAAAAACCGTGGCATTATGGGTTAACCGAGCATAAGAAGTCGAAGTCAATGTGTATTTATCTTGACACAAACTATACCAGAGAAATTTTCAAGGACTGGTTTTATACAGATTTTGTGCCAGCAGAGCGAAAAAAAAATGCAGCAGCTAAATTTAGAAGCCAATGCACTTTTGATTTTAGACAATGCCCCAGGACACCCTGAAGACATGTTCTGAAGGTAAATAATTATTGTAATGTTTTTGCCGCCTAATTTAACTCCTTGGTGCAATCGATGGACCAAAATGTAATTCAAGCGATCAAGATAAATTACCGCAAGAGACTTAAAAAAAATTGTTGCTTCCGAAGGTGCAGGTATTTCTGCAGAACTGAAGAAAGTTAATTTGAAAGATGTTGCTGTTGGATTATCAAGAGGATGGGGAGATGTAAGGCCGGAACTTATTCAAAAGTCCTGGACTAAACCCCTTACACCAGTTCTTGATGATGGTTGGACTGAAGACTATAATCTTACACTATTGCAGTGGAGGGACAGAATGGAGCTAGAGGGTATAGAAAGACAAATAAACGAGGTTATTGAATGCGTTAATAAACCAATTTTCTGAAGATGTCACACGACAAGAAGTTCTTGAATGAGCTATTGGACATGAAGAAGACATATTCAGAGCTCCATCGAAGAAGTAGAAGTGATACCATGACATGTAAAGCACAAAGAGGCAGTCAGAAGATTTGAAATATGTTTGAAGTGGGCTGAAGAAAATGATGAATCGGAACACCACATTCTAATTCTATCGGAAATGAAAAAACGAGCCAAAAAGGCAAAAGAAGCGAACATTAAACAGAGCAAAATCACCGAATTTTTCACAGTTTCGTAGATTTACTATTGATCTTAATATATATTTATGTATTATGCCTATATGTAGATACTTTCTTCTGTCATTCATACGTAGTAGGTACAGTTGTTTGCAGAATTCTGAACTTATTAGGAATTTTCTAGAACAACTTATCACCGTAAAAATATATTTATCAGAATAAATTACAACCATAAAAAGCTGAATTATATAAACTACACTACTTTTTAGAATAATTAATAAAATATTATTTTTAATATTTGGTTAATATTATATAACAAATTGTTACGAAATGTCGCTATTTGTGATAACAACAATACTGCTATAATGCTGCTATTCCGAAAAAATCATATTTTTAGGTATTTAACAAATATTTATTATTGTGTATATTAAAAAGCAATTTGCAAAAATAATATTTTGCAAAGATTTGTTTATATTTTTCAAATCTAAAGTGAGATTTATAAAGTAGCTACCGCAGTGTATCTCCAAATATTTAAACATCAAAGGCTGGATTTTATAAAAGTTGATTAAACTGGAATGAAAAGTGAAATTCTCATACCGCAATCAAACGACCCTTAAATTGAAATAAATTTTTCGTCATATTACATTTTCTGCTCCAAGTGGTTCTCGCAGCAAAAAATAAACATTTCCCAAGGCTCATTTGGAAATTCAGGTTTTTGTAATCTCGTCCGACATTTTACACATGTTCACTTCACTATATCATTATAATTAATTCATTCCTCCTGAGTAATAAATCCAGACCGCAAAGCTCGTGTGATTCGATGTTTTTCTCTTTCCAAACAACTAACTTCCTACATTGTTGAAAGTTCTCCCGAGTTGTCCTGTGCGAATTTGATGAAGGACCATGAGTTCACTGAAACATTTTGTTAAGGTGATGAGTTTTAGATTATGAATAGGAGCATACTATTAAGAAGGCTTGCTTAGAATTATATTATAATCGCAAGTTTGAAGTAGATTCTCTTTGAAGGTATTCAAATGATGATTTTGTATCTGGATATTAATGTCAGCTTTTAGATTTGAACAGAATTTAAAATAATTGCGGAAACCATCTAGTAGTGCTTAAATGTAAATATCTTCTGAAATATGCTGATATTATGCAAAATAGATTTCATTAATATTGTTGCATTATATACGAAATATTTTGTAAAGTAAGATTAAAATAAAGTTCCCTTTCCATTTTATATTTTCATGTGTGAATAATATGAGCCATACTAATTGATAGGTTGAGTAACGCATTTTATTTGTTTCAGTTGTTTTGATATTAAAAGTGCTGATGTAGGTATTGAAACTACTGGTGGTATATTCTTTCAACTTTTTCCTAACATTTTCTTTTAAATGTTGCCAGTTCTATAAAATTATACGAGGTCTAAAAAAAAAAACACACATATATGTACTTTTACGTTACAAAATTCAAAATGTCAAAATATGGCAGATATAAATTGCGCCACACGCGATGCCATTCCCCAACATTATTTACTATCTCCGGTTTCCTCTACTATAGTTATCTCTTTCGCTTTCTTTCATTTTATTTCGTCACGTATATTAACGTCATAGGTACCTACGTTAGGTAAGCTCTATTGTAATTTTTCTAGAATTTTGTTAATATTTAACGTATTAAATAAAAGAATTGGCATATTATTTTTAACTATAAAACTGCGTGGATAAAATATTGTGATATACCTATCACATTAATTAACTTATTTCAGTTTAACTGTAATTGCATTTATTATAAATTATAATTATTATGATTGTTGTAACAAAACTATTTACAGCTACAAAATATTAGAAAACAATGATAAATACTCGTAATTACGAAAACAATAATGAGGTTTTATCACATAGAATGAAAAGCATAATACCAAGTTCGAGACAAAGTATTTGAAAATAACTGAGAAAAATAATAAAGCATAAAATAATAAGTCATTAACTACAATTTAAAGTTTAAGTAAACTTTATAGAAGAGAAGCTTTTTTTCTCGCTGGGTTTATTTGGTTAGAAATCCTAAAATACGATGATAAGTAAAACTAACGTAACTAATAAAAGAACAAGGACAAAGTAATATTAAAAAATTAAGAACAAAGAAATGCGTATTGAGACAGTAGTAAAATTCGTAACATATGTAACATAAATTTTTGGAAATTCTTTGAATGAATGATACTGTGGTTTAATGAAAGTATAGCTTAAGTTTTAACATTTGTATTTAATATAAAGCTAGTTACCCGTTTTCTTCTATACGATTAAGTTTAGTTCTGACCTGCGCCATAAGTCTTTGGCGAGTTTTGAAATTTATTGTAACAAATGACGAATTCGAATTCTAACGTATACGCGACTGTCAATACCACAGCGGGCTACTAAACGATTATTTATATACAACGTGCGTCAAAACGCTCAATTTCTGCTGACAGCTGGTATTTTTACAGTTTACTGCCAACTGTAACTGATGGACTTCCGAATTTAACAACGACGACGATACAAATAGCCATTGTCTATATAATAATGTGTATGTCAATCGATAATTAAACATCTAATCGAAAATTCCAAATGATTAGAATTTTTCTTTTTAAACAGGCAGATGTTTACACACCCCTAATCACGTGTATGCAGGAAATATGGTCATTATTTTTTGAGCGATTTACATAGGAATATGGGTACTTACTATTCGTGCTAGTTGACATTACTAACTGCTATGTTTGTTGACTGGTACCCCCTTAGTCACTGCATTTCACTCACTTCACTAGTTATTTAGGTTTCATTTCAGTTAATACCAATACTGTGTAATTTAAGGATAAATATATTAAAATAACTAAACATGTTGAAATACAATTACAGTTACACTTTGACAATAACAAATTACACTTGTGTTAAACATTTTTATTAGTTTTTGGCAATTATGACAACATACAATGTTGTTTATGTACAATTTCGACATATTCGTTCAGCGTCAAACTTAGAACGTGTGAGTAATCAACCTATCAAACATGTTGCTAATACTACAACCATGTTAATGCGATCGCACCTTTACATAGCTTCTTTAGAGCATTTTATATGTTTGTTCAAATAGTTTCTTATTTGTTCTCAGCACAAGCAAATATATCCTTCCTTGGAGCAGCATAGTTCCATACTTTTTAACTGTACAAGTGAGTGCAACCTCGCTTGGAGCCGCATACCTCCGGACTGACGCATCAGACGTCGGCGACAGAGTTCTTACTTGATTAATGCTGACTTTACTAAAACTCATTTTTTTACGTCTCGCCTAAGTTGAATTGCGTCTCTCTATATTTCGTAACATTTCTCAATACTACATTATTTTGTCTACCCTTTGAAAAATATGCGCCTCAATTGTTTTCATTTTGTGCTCATACTCAAGTTTTAATAAGACGATTGTTTTCGCGGGATACAATGGTATTTTTTCCTCCAGGCACTGCGTGGTTGCTCGGGCGTAGTTGCATAAAGCTGAGTCAGACCAAAACTAAATCTTCTTTTACATGATGTTAATTGATGAAATCAAGTAACTTTGGCATTGTGTATAAACCTCTAGCACGTTCAACGTACTGTCTGGAACCGCCTGCTTCCGAAATTGCACCACATACCGTTATTTGATACTTTGCTTTCGCCTTAAATTCTATATTGAAACCTTTTGGACGAAACATGTACAAATATCTGTAGGAGCCCAGAAATGAAAACAATTAAGCGCATAATTTTTCAAATGGTACGCAAAATAAATTTCAAAACTCGTTAAAGACTCATGAGTCAAAACTAAACTTAATCGTATAAAAAACGGTACTAGTTCTATATTAAATATGAATGTTAAAACTTAAGCTATGTTAATTATTTCAGTGATAAGCAGATTCAATATACTTTCGTTAAACCACAGTATCGTCCGTTCAAAATTTTCTTAAAACTTATGTTACATATGTTTTACGGGTAAAAATGGAAGAGTCTACACTCTACACCTTAAGTTGAAAGTGTTAATTAATTGTTTGTTTGATTGTTTGATTAATACTTGGTAGTATTTGCTCTTGTTTTAGTTATGATTCAGATTAAAGTAACACTTTCGTGTTTTCTTAGCCACGTTTATTAATTAGCCTTTACCACTTTTGATTAACGTGAGTTAGAGTGATATTTTTTTTTGAGTAAATACTGTGTCATCACGATTAAATTAAATTCTTGTTTCTAAGAGAATAACTCACAGTTTGGAGACGATTTCGCACGGATCAAAACTGCAACTTCAGCTTTGGCAAGGGCACGAGAACACTACGTCTGTTTTTGCTGCTGCGTCGACCTTGTTTTTCCGCTGCCAACTTCTTGTTTCCTATTCCACGCCCGAGTTTCGCAGGTGTTTTTCTGTGCTGAGGTTTTTTCTTCGCATTTAAGTTCCACTCTTTTCCACTTCTCACATTTACAACTATTTTATTGGTGCGTATTTTGTTTTGTTTCTTAACGAACACGAACTTCAGGTTGTTTGTTTTAAGATTTCCTGGTAATGACGTCATTAAATGTTGAGTTGTTCTATTAGATCTGATGAGTTCACAGAGATATGGTGCAGAATGTGTAGAAAGAAAATGATTTATAGCTGATCAAAAATTGTGGTATTGACGGATGTTATAGATCACCAACTCATACTTTTTATTTTAGACTTTCTTAGTGGACAAAGTAGGTCACTTGGAAACTAAACTAAGAGTGACTTATTAAATTACCAGTGAGCTAAACTATAGCTAAACCGGGTTCGATCCCGACCGACGCCAAATATTTTGCATTTTTAATGGCACAAAATTGACTCCTGTGGTACACTCTCCACGCCAGCAATGAGTGCCCGTGAGGTGATGCCTGACAAACCCCCGCACGGTACGAATATATCAGCATCATTACTGAAATCTGCGTACAAAGCAGATTGGCACACCCAGCAATGGGTAATATGCCATGATGATATATTTATTTTATTTATTTATTTATACCTGATTTATGCTCTAAAAAAATATTTATTTTTTCTCTTTCGATTGATATAAGGGTTATTGAATTTTAAATTTATTTTACCCTTTTAATCTTAGATATTTTGTTATTTTTCAAGACATTTCTTATTTTTTGTCAGTAATTTCATTAATTTCTTAAAATAGTATTTTATTTTACTTAAATAATATTTCATAACTACCCTGTTTTATAATTTACATTTTCAAATTCACCCAAGTAGGTATACGAGGTATGATTAAAAAAATTATTTAAAACATAAAAAACCCATTACCAATTGAAAGAGAAAAAAGTAAGCATTTTTTTCATGCAAAAATAAAATATGGGTTCCATTTAAGAAAATGTAAGTTTGTATTATATTTCTAAAATTTACCGATAGAAAAATTAGTTTTGTACTCCACTGGATAGACAATATTTTTTTTTTATTTTTCTCGATTATTGATAGATTAAAAGTAATTTCAAAATGAAAATATCGACCAAATTCAGTTTTCCGCCATTTTCTAGTAACCTATGAGAAATTTTGTTAAAACGGAATCACATCTAAGTTGGCCTCGCAAAGGCACACCACATGTCCCATTTAACCGAAGTCGTATCTCTTATAGTTTCCGAAATCTTGGTGGTGGCCTTCGAAATCCGGACTCCCTGTATATATGAAATATGTTGACAATTCCAAATTATTTACTGAATTTTTATCAGAAGAAACTATTCAGTAATTTAAATGAATGCTTATCATAAATAGCATGAAGTTGAGGATAAACCATCTCTATTCAGTGGATCGGATTAATTGGATCACTATTTATGGCTTCTCGTCGAACGATGTTGAAATTGGAAATGAAAGACAAAAATACCACGAAAAGTAAATACCTACAGGTGTTTTCGGGAATAAAAACAATGACTTTCATTTAAATGGTTTTTCTTGGAGTTCCCTTCCACTTATGTTTCTTAACTATTTCGCAATTAAAACTCGCTCAGTATATTTTGTTTATAGAATTAATTTGCTGTTTATAATATATATATATATATATATATATATATATATATATATATATATATATGTATATATATATATATATATATATATATATATATATATATATATGTATATATATATATATATATATATATATATATATATATATATATATATATATATATATATATATATATATTAAACAGCAAATAAATTCTATAAAAAATAAAAACTGAGCGAGTTTTAATCGTGAAATAGTTAGGAAACATATATATATATATATATATATATATATATATATATATATATATATATATATATATATATATATCGACTTGTGTTGAATTCTTTGTCTTGTGATCTAATAAAAATGGACTCATTTTTCCAGGTTATTCGGACCTGGATAAATGGGCTTCCACTAATATTCTTTCTTTGGGTATCTTTTACCGCAAGGAATAGTGTCTCTAAAATTTCTCTTATGGTGTTTCGTTCACAAATCCTTAATATTTTGCTTGGTTTACTCATTTTATTTCTACTAAGACACCTTAAACTATCACAGAAACAATATTAAACTATACTGAAAACATAGTATACTATTATTCACGAAAGATGATCATTTGTTCGAAGAAAGTATACACATGACTTTACAGAAGTAGTTTAGCAACATTTTGTATTAGAAAGAGAAAGATTACTTGACCTATATCTATTTAATTTATGTGGTGTGACAGATATACGTTACAGATATACAGATAGACTACACTGCCCTCTGTGCTAATATTTACCCAGTGGAGTTGACGTTTAAATCAAATTATTATTCTTTGGTTTATAAAATAAGTCTATGTGTTTGTATTTGGCAAAAACATAAGTGAAGAACATAAATCTTTCAGAAAGGCATTGTTTAGAAACATAATTTTCAAATAAATTACTCTAACTTTTTCAGTTAAAATGTGTCCATAAATATTTCATGTTGCACGCCTATGCATATGAAATGCAATGAAGTTATCTGCAAGTAATATTATATCAGACGGCTCACAAATGACCTTGAATAGTCATCTTTCGTGAATAATAGTTTAACTACGAGTACAGTAGTTTTTAAAATGTTTCATTCATCATTCATTCAGTCTATGATAATCTTGTATTTTGATTCTGTTTCACTGAATTTTTAACATCTTACAAGCCCCGTCTCAATGAAGTTTACTTTCATTTTATTTAGTTAAATTGTGATACAAATAATAACTAACGTAAGTTATCGCCAATTTGTATTAATATTACACATATTTTGTTGTTCTAATAAGACATAGCAGGATATGTTTTGTAAACCATTTTATTTTTTAATGTAAAATGAAATAATAGTTCTTCTACCAACAATTCAAAAAAACTGAAAAAAATCTAAACGAATTTGCGACGTAACGATGTTAGGTTTTATTAAATAAAATGTCTAAAAAATACATTAGTAATTTACAATAAAAGTGATGTTACCCAATATTGATTATGATATTAATGTATCGATTTGTGTTAAAATTATATCGTTAAATTTTAGCTAAAAGTTTAATTTAAAATTACGTTGTAATGTTGGAAAGTCTTCATTTTAAATGAAAAGTAAAGATTTATTTAATTATTTTTTTAAAAGTGGGCCATCTTCACTGATATAGGGCTCGTATATAGTCAAATTTGAGCTTACTGTTCCCGAAAAAATAGGTGTGCAACTATGAAAATATTCTTATTTTTACAATGTGCCTTAATAATAATCGAAAGTTCATAATAATAAATGAAGAAGAGATCCGATGAGGTCTGTTATATGTTAAATATTGAATGTAACCAAACTGTAAAATCACCAGTTTTATTTGCTCTTTCTGTATTAATAAATTTTTGATATAATAATACCAACAAAATGTGAGATGTGCTAGACTAAAAGCAAAAAACATTTTTATATAACACACATGTTGTGTAGAAGAAAAAAAAGATGGTACATATTATATTATGGTGATATCAAAGAGCTGAATGAGCAAAGAGAAAAAATAAATAGATTTTGTACACAAAAGAGTTTATGATTTAATATAAAAATAAAAGAAAATGTTGATGAAAATCATTCTTCTGTTTTTGTTTTTGGATCCAAAATAAATAAATGCTAATGAACAAATTAAATATTGTAATTTATTACAGTGAATTGCAACAAATTTCTAAAAACTCTATATGTATTAAATATTAAAAACTACTAGTTTTCGTTATGCGCTAATTCAAAGCCTTTACACACAATTAAATAATACATTTTTGAACTAATTTTATAGAAAATAAATATGTCATCATGGCTTATTACTTATTGCTGTATGTGCTAATCTGCTTTACAATCGCATATCCCGGTAATGACTGTACTTACTTAAATCTGCATATGATTTAGTAAATTGCATTTTGTTAAACACAACTAGTTTGTAAAAATCTTCATTTTATTGCCAAGTATAATAAAGGCATGATTCCATCCAACGAAAGTGATAGACGTGTTCAATTGAACTCTGTAATGATTGTGTAATATCATTAAAAAATAAATTTGGTATTCAAGTGAGGTGTAGTAATTTGAAATTAAATGAAGTTATGAAATAGTTACAATAAATATGTATATCAAGTAAATATTAAGAACTTGTACAAAATAACAACTATTAGATGAATATTCTGGCAAATAACGTAGGACAGAATAAGATCACATGTAATTGGAAGAACCAAATTGACTATTGGAATATTGTATCTGTTCGTTTTGCGACATCGCGTCTACAGTTTACTGCCGCGCCTTCATGTATGCTATATATTCGCAAATTGTAAGCGCAGTAGATACTGATGTATCCAACTACGAATTAATTTAATTAGATAGGGTGATAGCACAAGCCTTGTTTTAACAAATCGCTGTTTTAAAAGATGTCAAATTTCATTATTTAATAGAATAATAAATAATATCAAAATTTGATTTTAAAGAACATATTTTTTAAAAAATTGTTCTTTAAACGTATGGGTGAAATTAAATATTGAAATTTGAATTTAAATTTTTTAAAATAAAGTAAGGCTGGTTTATAATGGTGATTTATTCCGTAATCTTAAAAGTTAAACTATAGGCATTTCCATGTTGCGGTTCATAACGACACGGAATATGATGTTATCTTATACTGTAACTGTAGATTTCACCAAATTCTAAGTTCTACATCATACGTCCTATTCTAAACCAATAGGAAGCGAATATTTTATCACGTGCACGCGTTGCAATCAAAGCAAGCATTTGTTTGTGTTTCAGCAGACAGATTTGACATTTCGTGGAGTTTGTGTTACGAAGTCTTTATTTATTTTTTAACAAAATTGTTAAAACCATTGCAGATCCAACTAAAAAATCAGTTTTCGAATCCATTTCTGACAGATAAAAGTAAGGTTATGTTCGCGATTTTACGTATGATTATGAACCAAACAATGGAAAATAACTTCATATGTCCTACACCATAAGTTAACAGAAAAGTTTACATTCATTATAAACAAGCCTTTACAGTTAAAACAAGGCTTGTGCTACCAGCCATAGTGACATAATTTGTACTGATGGCGTCAAACCTTTGGATTGAAATATAAGTATTTTCGCTGTTCACTCTTAATGAATACGAAAATGTGAGAATTTATCTTTTAATTAAATTATAATTAATTGAATGTCACGATAGCTTCTGAGATTGTTAACAATTACGATTTGTATATGAAGTCAGCAGGCGTATTTAACAGTAGGGTTTAATCTAGTTACAAATTCCTTCCCAAATTCATTTGGAGCTTCTAGTATCATGGTACAACATCACATAACACCTCTCAATACCATTACAGTAAATTTCCCGCTCTCCCTATGGCTCTGGCTCTGCTTCGGTGTCTGGGCGGTCGTTTCCTCCACGCAGACATCCCAGTATTAAATTTACAAGCAACGTCTCCATCCCTGGATCTGTACTGCGCGACCCTACATGGATGTCGACTATTGTTTTGTCCAGATCTTTTCATCCAATGACAATCTACCTATGCTTAGTTTATTTTTGTATGGCAGTATGAATAGAATATTCATTCCATTCTGGTAATATATTGTAACCTTACAAAACCCATAGATAGCTTCGTATAACAAATACTTCATTTGATAGAAGTCTGCTGTCACTACAGTTTAGAACTTATATATGCGACAGCAACACGTCCGCACCGTGTCCGTTGCCATACAAGTGCAGCTCTAACCTGGCGTCTGGCCGTTTTACTGTCTCTGTGTAGCCGAGGACCATATTGACTTGGGATCCACCTTCTACAGGTGGTTGAAAGTTACATATGTGATTTAAACTATTCTCTCCTTATTAGATATAAGGCACTTATGAAAACGTTGTTTAGTATCTACAAAGCACTTGCGGAATGCACTGTGTGATAGCTCTGAGGACCTTCAGGTCACAAAACGTTGTACTCTCAAGGTCCTGCATCACGAGGGTGTTGCTTTTGGCTGAAAAATCGCGAACGATTGTAATACGGCACCACATTTGAAGGTAATACTCTTAATTGAACATATTCATAATTGCCTTTTGTCCTTAAGTCAATTACTAGTCACAATATCTTCAATATTTACCAGATTTTCAACGGTGGTAGTGCGGTAGATGTGCTAGGATGCCCGCCCTCTTATCATCGTACACCTCTTCACGGCCTCCTTGAAAACGTTTATACCATTCATAAACCCTTGATTTCGACATTGACTATAACTTGCTCCACTTAAGCCATTCAGTATTGCGGAGCATAGGGGATAGTTTTGACCTCTCTGATTGGCTGAAATTAGAGACGAGAGACAAGTTTACCCAATGTAATTTCGGCTACTTTAGATTTGCGCTGTTCCCAGTGCCATCTACTGAATGGCTTAAATGGAACAGAGCATACGTTTATCTCGACAATTCAAGCGGCTTCAAGTATATTATGACTTGAAAAATCCTATTGGTTTATCTCAGCGGATTGTAATTAGGATTGAGTTATTTTTAGTATCTACTAGAAAAAGATAAACAATACTAGATTATGCAGACAGACAGGGAGAGGTATATAATCTAATTTCATGCTGGATATGTAACCTCAAAATCTAAATATGGTCAAGTTGTTTTTGTCATCTCTTTCAAAAACATTAATAAAATATTTGTTTGTAAATCACTCCAAATATTTCCCTTTGGACAATTTAATTAAGTTTTATGTCCCGACTTTTATAAAATGAGGTAAAATACAAATTACCAAGAAATGATCCAACAGATTGCGGATGTACTCATGCGTAGTTTCATTATTTGAAGCTTCACTGTTTATTTCGACAGAAGCCAAGACGCTTCATAAGTCCAAGCCTGTTATTTTATAGGCTTGACTTGACATTTTCAAGCAGCTTGAAATATTAATTTCGATCGTGTATTTCGAAGATTAAACAGGGATTTACTAAATTCAAGCGGCTTCAAACGTCGAGATAAACGTAGTCATAAATCCTTTTCCAACCTTTGCATCACTTTACTGCACTTTATACCATTTTATATAATACAATTTAAAAATTATATCTTATAATTTATTTGGTTTTGATATGCATAATTACTTAAAAGTTACATAACTTAAAATTAAATTGTGGAGATGAACATGAAATGTTACCTTACCGACATGTGTCTATGCTTCTTTCTAGATATTATAATATTTACGTGTGAGATATATCTCGACTGTAGAATAGATTAGGTGTTAACAATTACTCGAAATTCAGTCAAACAGCATTTATTCACATACAACACCGGCGTTTTGATGCACTTTTCCTCCTTCTTTAGTTCTTACAAAATATTACATCCCATGTACAAATAAGAAAAAATACATTCTTTTTTTACATTCTGTTGTTGAATTAGAGAGTACACTGATGTGTGTGTCCTTTTTTGAATTTTTTGTACGATATTGTAAAACTGAAATATTGTACATACCTTTAAGAGTATTGGTAGTCGGTACTTGGTATAACATATTTTTACATTAGGTGAACAAATAAAACACAGATTCTTGGTTTTTTGATTTTATTTCAGAGTGAGTATACAAGAAATTTGTATAGGGATTTATATGTTTAGTAAGGATGAAACAGAAACATCAGCTTGCTCATTACATATATTTTTCCCAGAATTAACAGCTCTTCTAATTTCTATATTTTCTAAGCAGTTCAATCGTAATCTCTTCGGTGCTTTATGAAGAATTATGAGTTCTTTATCGAAGGTATGTTTCATATTAACACAATGTTCGTCAGAACTCTGTGTTGGTAAAATGCTTAGTAATGGCTTCTTTATGTTCTTTGATCCTAGTTTGAAAAGATCTGCCGCTTTGCCCTATGCGGATTGTATTGCACTCATTATATTTAATTTAATTTAGGTTAAATCACCTTTATCAGCTGTTACTTTATTGTTTGATAGTAATGTATTTAAATTTTTTCTATTTACCCAAATAGTTTGAATATTCACCTTACTTAAATTTTTCTGTTAAATTTGGAATAAAATTTAAACAATGCCATTGTGGATTGCGATTGAAATTCTCAGAATTACAATAAATTACGATGCATATTGCCAACACTGGGTTCGCTGAACACTGTGTTAATATGAAACATACCTTCGATGGGGAACTCATAACTCTTCATAAAGCACCGAAGAGATTACGATTGAACTGCTTAGAAAATTTAAAAATTAGATGAGCTGTTAATTTGGGAAAAATATCTGTACTGAGCAAGTTGATGTTACTGTTTCACCCTTACTAAACATATAAATATCTGTACAAAATTCTTGTATACTCAGACTGATGATGTCCGAAAGGACGAAACGGCCGTCACAAATTTTAAATAAAATGGAAAAACCAAGAATCTGTGTCTTATTTGTTCATATAATTGTACATATCTATTCAACTTTAATTAAAGAAATTACTATACCCAAATGGTTAGCAACTCGCTTAATTTATGCAATTTAAAAACTACACACTGGTAAACTTCTCTACATTGAAACGGATCAAATCTCTCCTTTATATTTCGTAAACATTAAGGAAAAATCTTCGGTCAATTCATCCCCGGACGAAACCCTTTGCTAAAACCTAAAGAGCTATACTGACCCTCATCTCGGGGTGATCAGCAAAACAAAGACTGGTGCTAGTCCTGCTGCAATAGCAATGTCCTCTGGAGAGGGTAAATTACGACATACCTGTCGCCCGCGTTATTTACACCACCTGGCGGGCACGAGGGGAACTACCCCACAGGGAGGAATGACTTCAGTATTGCGAAGATTAAATATTGATGGTTAGTCTTGTATCGTGGATATTTATTTTTTATTTTTTTGTCTAGACTACAAAGTATATTGAGCTGGGAAATTTACGGTAGAGAAATTATTATTTGTAAAGAGGGGCATTCTTTTAAAGTGCGTATATCTTTGTTATTTATAGTACTTTACATACGTTAGTTATTATGACGTATAAAGAGCATTTTAAATATTGAACCCCCAAACTACCATCGAACTAACATCGTACTGTGGTGGGGTATTTTGACACCTCTCGCTTTACAGTTTCTTTGAAGTTGAAGAATAGGTAAAATTGGCGCTCTGATACCGTAACATAACCCCCCATTTAATTATCGCCGAGTTGTCCATTGTCCATTTTGACGTGCCGCAATACATATTCCGCGATAGTAATAGAATAAAATCGATCTCAGAGAATAAGTAACGTCTTACATGTTGAGTTAAAGATGAGGAAGTGAATAAATATTTGATTTTTTTATTGTATTGATTCTGATATTTCTACGGTGATTTTTATCAACAGACTATAAATATAATCCACAAAAAGCATTTATTGAAGGTTGTATCAAGGTATTACTTTGTAACTAGAATTTTCCACAGTTTCCAAGCTTTCAACTTTGATTTTTGAACATTTATTTTACTCGATCCGAAATTTAGAGAACGAATAATACTCGTATTTTTGATATTAAAAAAGCTCCATTGTTTTATATGATATTATTTTGTATTGAAATAATGTGTTATTTTGAATATAATGAATACATGCGTATTTATATAATACTTGAAATAACTGTTATTTCCATTTTATGCATTAAAATACCACAAAACTATTATTTTCGAATGAATATGCATGCTATAATACTTATAAAATATTCGATTAAAATAGGTAAATTAATATATATTGTTGGCAATTATTTTTATTTTATTTCTGATTTATGCTTGTATTTTGAAATCTCATGCCATCATTAATTTTATGAATTATTGTTAATTTGAGGAAATTAAATTAAATTACTAACATTATGTCACGTACTTGTTACTAACCTGTGGCAGTCGTGATGAACTGGCCAACAGTCAGTATCTATCGCGCTTGCATTGGGAACAGCAGTTCTTGTATTGTATAGTAGGTATGACTAGCGAATGAAAGTTGACGTTTAGATTACTTAATAGAAACATTTCCCGATATTTGATTTGAAAGGAAACTAACCCTTTTGTATTCCGTTACAGAAGATTAGAATTGCACTCAATACCAGGAGGCATTTAAAATGACCTTAGCAACAGGATTTATGTATGTATTGCAAATTCTAGTTCATTCGTCTCAGGTGTGAGCAAACCTGGAGGCGGAATTACTGTCAGAGGAAATTAAATATAATTCTATTTCATAGAATTTCCAAACAAAAAATCAAAATATTTTGTTATTGTTATAATCAACATAAACGAAAAATGTTTAAAATATTTTAAACGCACCCCTGTTTTGATATTCAGTTACCCTAGTCCGCCATCTATTTTTAGCCAGATATAGTAATGTATTTCTGTGCTTTCCTAGTCCAGTAATTACATAGGTTCATGCAAAAATTTCATACTTGAATATTTCGTACAATTCTATTCTTCTCTGGGGTTTCAAAAGAAACCACATCTATAAAATAATTTAAACGTAAATTTTCATTCGCTAGTCATACCATATTCGGGTGCATTAATAAACGTTTGAGTGTCAGTTTTCGTTTTTTTTTTCTTCCTTTTCAGTGTTTCTAACAATATGTATGTAATAGACATTTTTTTTCAGTAGGTATCATAATGCTAGACCTCGTCAACGCAATTCATATTTCGTAGGTTCACATATTTACAAAAAAAAAGATAAATATCTGATGATTATAAAACATAAAGTCATATGAATATTTAACATAATGACCAAAAATTTAACTACGAAGTACAAGCATAACTTAATTAGAAACATTAAAATTTGAACGTTTTGTAAAGAATAGTGTGAATAATTGCAAATTAAAATTATCGAGATATGATTAAATTTAATTATAAGAACCAAAATGCAATATTTCTTTGTTTTTTCCAAAAACTTCCACCGCGTCTTCTATAAATTAGTCCTTATTTTATGTAACCTTGTTATGTGTATCATTCTCGTAATACTGACAGTAGAGCCAGCTAACTTTCCTTCGTTGTCGCCGTCGCACGCTCAACTGAACAAGTTGTCGGCGACATATTTACGGATTCCTTTCTGTTAGTAATGAGAGCACAATTTTTTAAACTACAAAATCTTGATTGCTTGTAATTTCTTCCCGTAAATTTATGTTATAAAAAAATTTGTCAATATTAATGATAACAGTAAGAGTTAAATAGTTACGCAGTTAATCTGAAGAACATAATGTCAGTAAATCTAACAGAAGTCCAAACTTTATTAGTAAGGCACTCGAGTACAATTCAACATAAATCTGGTTTGTTTTGTGTGAAATTTTCATACAATAATTTCTGAAGGGTTGTAAATGTAATTATAATTCTTAGAAATAATTCACCACTACAACTTTATACCTTATTTACCTTTTCACCCCATTTGCTATACCCGCATCAATCTGGTAATAAAGCCCCTGGCAGGTTCCTACAATATACAGGCAACCCTCGATGTCTGCTGTCGATTTAGCAATCTCTATTAGGCTGGCCGGCAAATTACAACTTTTATAGCTTCATTTCGTGGGGTGCTCGGCGTCGCAGAAGCACCTTTCCTGCACAGGAGCCCCGTGCGTCTGACGTGGCCCGATTGCCAATAACCTCCGTGGATGAGCTACGTGGAAACACTAGTTGGATTAAGGAATGGTGGTAGAAGGAAGTCGGAAAGCAAGAAAAGTCTTATAGAAAAATTATAGACTGGGAAGACACAAAAAATACCTAACGAACTGTGATTTGGACATTTCGGTTGTTTTCGATTATTTCAAAAACGTCTTTATTTACATAACTTAGAAGAGTGTTTCTTAAATCGAACTATGTATGTACAAGTATATGAAGTAGATTTTAGAAATCATACTAATTACATCACTAAGGATAATTGATTTTTATAATTTAAAACTGTTCGGTATATACCTATATTTCCCATCTTATATATGAAAGAGAAAGAATAACTGATAGGCAACCCGTTTTAAATATCGACGCCAAATTTTGTAGATATGTTATTTCAGCTTCAGGACGTGTCGTAGACGTTGTTAGAGATAAAAATATTGCATAGTTCTTTCATAAATAATTTTGAACGTGTACATAAAAATATGTAGTGACAGAGTCAAAAGGTTATAACCACACTTTTCTACTGTCAATCAAATATTTTTTATTAAAAAAATATTTTCAACAAATTTTAAGTATAAATAAATGATTTTCAGTTTATTATTTATATGTTTCATGTAAATTTCAATCGAATTCATAACCAAATAAATGTTTTCATGTTTTGGAAGAACTGCGAAAAATTTGCAACGGACGTCATTTTCGAAATATTTAAATCAAATGTCCAGATTGTTTTAAGATCTGCAGTTGAGTTAATTTATGTTTTAACCCCGTAGAACACGAATTTAGTGTTAATTTGAAAATAATTTAACTCGTTAAGTTAAGAATAAAATATAATGCATTTTTGGGGGAATATTTCAGTTCTATTTTCTGCAACCACTAAGGCCTTTCTGACACTTTTAAAATATTAATATATCAAATCGGCTCTCCAGAGTTCGTTTTTGCAAGAATTAACACTATCTTTGACCGAAGCCGAGATATTGGCCGATTTTTAACTTCACATTTTTAGTCAAAAAATGTATAATTTTTTAACCCGGGTTTTAACTAAAAATTTAACCACTTTTTTTATACCGGAAATATACAAATTATCCCTCTAAAATTCATTCTGAAAAAAAAACACTATCGAAGTCGTTATATTGAACCATTTTTGAAGTCATATTTTTGGTCGAGACTAAACAATGACATTTAAGCACGCATTTTTGAGGGCTCATCACTCCCGAATTGTTTAAAATATTTTCAAATTAACAAACGTGTCCCAACCTGTTTAATTATCTCGGTGACGTGATCTCTATTCGATATTCATATCGCGTGGAATATTCGAGGATAGTTGAGAACAACGTCTCCGGAGTATATAAATCAGTCAGGAAAGGCATTTGACAGTCTGATGTAAACAAGCGTCGTGAAATGAATATTTGGTTATATATATATATATATATATATATATATATATATATATATATATATATATATATATATATATATATATTCCGACCGACGCCAAATATTCAGAATTAGCACAAAATTGATGTCTGTGGTGCACTCTCCACGCCAACAATGAGTGCCCATGATGCCTGGTAAACACCCGTACGGTACAAATATGTCATAAATTATCGAAATCTGTCTAAAAATCATATTGGCACACCCAGCAATGGGTAATATGCCGTGATGATATATTTATTTATAGTTATTATTATTTTACATGAAGTTAAAAACTACTCCTACAACTGTTTTATTGTCTTTAATCATAAGTAAAATTTTTCTACTACCTGACACATGTTAACAAATACTCCAAATCGTATAGAATTTACTCTTACATATAACATACGTTTCGGTATACACTTAGACCCGATCCTAGCGGGTGTTCATTTTGTTCCCAGAACAAAGGCCAAGCATGGGGGCGGAAAAGCCATCTTTTTTATAGAAATAGTTATTTGTATATCAAGACCGCGAAATCACTCTTTAGCGTACCGAGAGAAAAATTGTCGCCGAGGCCGCTTGCGGCCGAGGCAAGACAATCTCGAGGGCGCTAAAGGATTTTGCGGACAAGGTGTACACAATATTTTTTGTGCAACCGTAAAAAAATATGTAATTACAAATTTTATTAATTTTCAACAGTTTTATTATAAATACAAAGTTAGCTTTCAAGGTGGCTGTGGGATTAACATTTGATAAACAAAACCATGCAATTCTCAAGTGTCAAAGCGATTGTTTACCTAATTAAAATAATTAAAAATATGAATCATGTGAATTATTTTTAATACTTTTAACATGAACGTCATTTTACAATCTTCTGTGTTATGAAATTGTTATAAACTCTAATTTTATACTGTGACTTAAGCTATTGGCGGTTAGAGTAACGGCTTTTAGTCATGGGTACGCTAAAGGTTGTAGGTTCGAATCCCACTAAGGCATGGATGTTTGTATGTGCATACCTCTCTGTAATTGGGATTTAATCCTGTTGAGAGGTTTTTTTAAAACAAAAGGATAAAAAAAGATTATCAAAAATTACCTACCTTGGTATTTTATTTCTAATTCTGACCGAGCAGTATCATAATTAGTAGGGAATTAAATTAAATACGAATTTTAACTTAAATAAAATATAATTAAAAACCTTAGAAAACTGTATAAAAATATATCAATTCGAATGAAGATGTTAAACTTTTACATCTATTTTGAAAGGGTACAAATTATTGTAACTGCCACAAAATTATTATGCGATAATACAATATCGAAAGAAATAGTAAAAAATATACAAAAACCTACCTTGAGTAGTTCCTAGAAGTGAAAAAATGTTGCCTGGGGCACAGGGATTCGGTTTCACCTTAATATAGTTTCTTCTTATAAAACTTTAACTTTTGAAGACTCTTTTATTCATTTTAGCCCACTTTCAACCAAATGAGTCTTGAAGAATAACACCGCACCCGATGTTCTCGTGAGATGCGTCGTGCTTTTGTTTATATAAGTACAGTCGTATGCTTATATATTAAGTATGAAATAATACATGATTTACATTCATTACAAAATTAACTAGAATTTTTTAAAATGTTACTTTTTGATAAAAAAAAAATATTTGTGTGATGAATATTTAATTAATGAAAGTAGAGGATTTAAAGAATTCTAAAATAAAAAATACAAGTAAGAAAAATGGAATCAAGGAAAAATATTTTTCATCCATTTATATTCATATAAAAATTAATATTCTAATGAACGAAATGAGAGATGAAGGAAATAGCTTGTGACAAATAACAAGAAAAATTAGTGTAGGTACCCATATTTAAATGGTACTATGCGTCGAAGGGTGGTATTTGAATGAAATAGACAAGAATATAAATAATAGAAGTTACAGCCATCGTAATTGTTCCATGCAAAATACTTTTCGTAGAATTTATAATCATTCAGGTTAATGTGCCTAGAAATTCATCAACGTAGAACTATAGTGAAATATACTACCTACTACAAGGTTTAAAAGTAATTGTTAAGAATTTTAAAACTACTCACTTATTTTATCCACGTACTGCTTTTAGTGTATAGCGGCACAAATTACTCCCACAAATTTATAAATATTTAACTTCTGAATTTATTACACATAAATGGTTAATACCTTTCCCTAACGGCAAATCTTGATTCCCTGTGCAAAACTTTAATCTATCTGCATTATTAAACTTTGCGACAACAGGTCTCTTGTTCCATGTTCCGCTGTCGGGTTCTCCTTGTATGGCATAAAAAGAACACGAGAGCAGAGCACGTTTCGGAGCAACAGTGTCCTAGCTGTTCCTGCATTCCTGCACATACAGCAGGGAGGGCAGGAGTGCGTGGCAAATCTGTGAAACACGCACGGGAGATAAATTTTCTATAACTCGGCTGGATAATCCGAGCGATAAATTTTTCCCTCCAGGTATGTTTGCTGAATACAGGGTTTCACAAACTTTTCGTTTATTTTTATTTATTTTGTAATTATTTTTTTAACACCTCGCTAAAATAAGTAACAGTAAATAACACACTGCGAAATGTGAGAAAAATCAAAAACTAAAGCAACATTGCAAAAAAAATATTTTTCTGAAACCGGAGCGTAAGTATAGTATGACTAGCGAATGAAAGTTGACGTTTAGATTATTTAATAGATGTGGTTTCTTTTGAAAACATTTCCCTATATTAGATTTGAAAGGAAACTGACCCTTATGTATATTCCGTAACAGAAGATTAGAATTGTATTCAATACCAGAAGGCATTTAAAATGACCTTAGCTACAGGATTCAGGGATGTACTTAAAAATTTAATACCGCAAATTCTAGTTCGTTCGTCTCATGTGTAAGCAACCCCCGAGACGGAATTAATGTTAGAGGAAATTAAAAATAATCTTATTTTATAGAATTGCCAAACTAAATAGTTCAAAGATCAAAATATTTTGTTATAATCAATATACACGAAAAATGGAATAAATAAAGTTTCGGACTGGCAGTCAATATTACAATTTATTCACGCCGACGTTTCGACTATACAATAGTCTTCTTCAGGGCTAGTATAGTCGAAACGTCGGCGTGAATAAATTGTAATATTGACTGCCAGTCCGAAACTTTATTTATTCCATCCCCAACACAGTCGAACATAATTTTTTGGATACACGAAAAATGTTTAAATAGTAATTAACGTATCAAGGGAGTTATAAAAACAATAACGCCTGAGGGATTCTGGCCAGAGATGCGTACGTTGACCGAAAGCGTTATTGTCCGTTTAACTCCCGTGGTGCGTTTAACGTTTAACGTCCGACTATAATTTTTAATATTCTATGAATTACGGATCAGAAAGTTTTAATAAAATTCGCGGAGTAGGTAGGCTACGCATGCTTTTGCTTGTTTTTTACGCTTTATCCCAATATCAATATCAATTTATTGACAACATTATTATAGCAACGAGTCATAACATGATCTGGTGTGTTTTTGGTATATAACAACCCTGAAAGCAGCGTTGTTATGATAATAATAACATACCAGTCGGACGTTAATATTTTTACCGGTTTGAGGATATTATTCCATTGTTTACATGTACAAAAGTAGGCTGGTAACTTAGTAATAACTGTATCTGTATGGTAATATTATTACCATACTGACTTGTCAACAACGGTCTACAAAATTAAAATAAAATATAATGAAAATGTATAATGCTCTTCATTAATTCATACAGATAACGTTAGCCTATCGTTCTAAATACGGTCTACTTTATTCTAAAGTAATAAACATGTGGAACAAAGCACATAATTTGAATATTTAACATATGTCAAAATAATTATTCTGTTAACCATAGCAATCTGAAAGTAGCATTAATGAGAGAATTTCAAAAAATGGCATTTATCAATAATGTCTTAAATTTCTGAAACCGATAAACTATTGAACAAACCACGGATGTTATTAATCATAACAAGCCTTAGATGTCTTAAAATCCTCGCTCTACGAGCTCGGATTTCAAACCGACATCTTCGGCAGTTATGATATACATAACATTCCTTGGTATGTTAATAGCTATAAACGCACTCCTGTTTTTATATTCAGGTACCCTAGTCGGCCATCTATTTTCAGCCAGACATAGTAATGTATTTCTGTGCTTTCCGAGTCCAGTATTTAAATGGGTTCATACATAGTCCCCGTATTTCGTTTCTCATAGAGAAACGTTTGAGAAACACTGTTCATGAGCGTCAGCCCTCTTTAAAGCTGTCAAATACATAAACAAGAAAATATAAAAAAACAATTCGGATTTAGAAATTTTCTGGCACAGGCAGTAAATCAAACGTTTCGTGTATATGCAGAGCAGGTGTATTTTCTTGAAAATATAGAGAGGGAAGTAGAAGAATAATTTTCTCTTATTGTTTCATGTAAATTTTGTTATTGTTATGTTTCGTCTGGATTGCAAATGTTTGTTGAATTGTATACAAATCTACTACAAAGCTCAGTATAAACAAATTATATAAAAATAAAAATATGGAATGAAAATGAATAATATACTTATTTAATTTTATCACAGCAAAGTCGAAACTGAAAAATTAGCTGTACAAATAAGTGAATATGTATTTAAATTTATTGCAAGGATAATAAGATATTCATACTTATAAATACTGTACCAATTATTAATTTATAAATAAGCTCCAGTATTATAATTTAAAAACAGTCATAAATACTAATATGTTTCAACATACTGTGACAAAAATAGTGGTAACATTACATACCTTTTGTCAAACAAAAGCGCCGGCAGCTCTAAAAGGTAACGGGAGTAAGGGAGTGGGTTTTTTTTATAACACTTTGTACACTTTTTTTGATGAATGTGTCTCACTCAAAAAGTCTCGTAAAAGACGATTTCCACCTTGGTTTACGTCTGAAATTATAGCTGATATTCGTCGCAAGGAACATTTCCGCAAGCTAAGCAATAAGCACAAAAATAATGCATACTATATGTCAACTGTTATTCTGAAATTCGTGCTAAACTTAAACAAAATATCAAGAAGTCTTACAATGATTATATTGCGCAGTGTGAGAGTAATATTCAAAACGATCCAAGTTCTTTCTGGAAATTTGTAAATTCAAAACGGAATACATCAACATTTCCCGAAAATATGTCGTTGGACAATTCTAAATTTTCAACACCTGAAGATATAGCAAATGGTTTCGCTTCTCATTTTAAATCGGTCTATACAATACCTTCAACTAATCCTCCTCGTTCCTCCAATACTCTTTCACAAAACCTCATTTCACTTAACCATGTGAGTAGAGACAATGTTCAATCCTCTATTTCAAAATTAAAGTCTAACTTTTCGTGTGGTCCTGATCTCATTCCAAGTTTCCTTATTAAAGATTGCGCCTACCCGCTGTCGAATGCTCTTTCCCATTTATTTAAATTATCATTAAAAACAAATACATTTCCTGATAAATGGAAAATTACACGGATCACTCCCATTCACAAATCAGGTGATACAGCTGACATCAAAAACTATCGTCCCATTGCTAATCTAACGAATTTCAGTAAAATATTTGAAAAACTAATATACGCAACTATTTATAACAAAGTTAAAAATCTTATTTCATGCTCTCAGCATGGGTTTATGGAAAAAAGATCGACAACTACCAATTTACTATATTTCACCTATACTGTTTCTTCTGTTCTAAATCTCAAAGGCCAAGTTGATTGCATATACACAGACTTTTCCAAAGCATTCGACAAGGTAGACCATTCTATTTTAATCAATAAACTCCATGACTTTTCTTTATCATCATCATTAATTGATCTTCTTTTATCGTACCTGTCTCATCGCCAGTTATTTGTTCAGTTTCATGGTCGCATATCCTCACCCTTCATTTCTAGCTCTGGTACTCCCCAAGGTTCCAACCTAGGCCCTTTGTTGTTTTTATTATTTATTGATGATGTTACACATATTTAACACTCTAATAAACTGCTATTCGCTGACGATTTAAAAATATTTTATCCAGTTTCTTCCGCTATTGATTCTCAAATTCTTCAAAACGATCTTAATTTATCTAGTTGGTGTTCAATAAATAACTTAAGCTTAAATTTAAATAAATGTTCAGTCATGTCTTATACTAGGAAATCTTCTCCTCTTTTATTTTCTTACAGCATTAATAACCTTCCTCTAACTCGTTGCTCTTCTTTTGATGATCTAGGCGTTACATTTGACTCTAAGTTCACTTTTGTGAGTCATATTAATCGTATTTGCAACTCATCCCTCCGTATGTTAGGTTTTATTATTCATACAACTCGTTCCTTCCGTGATTTTACTGCTATTTTCTCACTTTACTATGCCTTTGTCCGCTCCAAACTAGAGTACTGCTCCATTATCTGGAATCCCATTTATGAAAATCATCAGGACCACATTGAATCTATTCAAATTTTTTTTTTAATATATATATTTCATAATTAATAGAAGTTATCCGGACTATTCAATTAAATACTTAGAGTTGTTACGAACATTTGAAATACATAGCCTAATAGAACGTCGCGACTTCCAACTTGTTCATCATCTCTCTAAATTGATCCACGGTGAAATAGATGATCCTAAATGCTTAAATCAACTTCCTTTCCACACTCCTTTCATAAACACTCGCAATTTTCAAACTTTCTATCTTCCTACTCCACGCAATAATGCCTTATCTCTTTCTCCTATATACCGAATGTGTCAAATTTATACAGACAAATTTTCAAATATCGATGTATTCCGTTACTCCCCCAAAAAATTCATAAAGATTCTCAAACACATAAAGTGACATCGTTGCATGTTGTTCTTTTTTATTATTTTTATTCATTGATCGTTGTACAGACATTTACTCATTTTTATGTAATGTATTTCATGTATTTTTTGCCTACTCTCTTACTGGGTTTTTACCTGTTGGGCATTGTATTGATAAATAAATAAATAAATAAATAAATAAGTAACAAACGTGGCCAGACCTTACGCCCGACTTTAAAAAGTTCAAAAAGAAATCAAAATGACATCAAACAAACGGCTTCGGCAGCCCTAAAGAGGGATGAGCTGGAGTAGGGCTATCCAGCAAAGCAAAAAGAGAAAATAAAAATAAAATTGAAGCAGGGTTTATTAACAAGTAACAGAAAATATAAAAATCTACTCACAAAAAAATCTCATACCACCAATGGTTCCCGGAGTCCTATGCTAACTAAAGTTGGTCTTCTGGCGCCGCAGATCTGATTTGCCGCTCCCGGCGAATTCTGCCCTGGCCAGCTTGTAACGCTAAATCTCGGAACGTGTGTAGGCCTCGAGGACAGTAACTGGGCTCTAGGTACTCCTGGGCTGCTCACAGGAGTGTAGGAGCTGGTAGATGGCCAACCTTGGCAGTTGTAACCGACTTTGCCTACTACTAGGTCGTAGGATAGTTAAATTTTCGGCGTGTCAGCTTTTCGGTGTTTACTCGGGCCGCTCGTGCACTTCTCAATATAACAGCTGAGCGCTGGAAAAGCCGGGCTAGACTAGTAGCCAGAATTCAACCGAGCGGCGAGTCCCAGGTCCGCCAGTAGTCCTACTATGCCCTAGAAAAATTCAAGAACAGCAATACTGCCTTGGCAGTTTACAACGCGGGCCTAACGGGCCTGGTTACTGTACAAAGTCTCGACAATGTTCAGTGGATGCCAAAAAGTGAGTAAAATAAACAATTTAGAACTCAGATCTTCAATACCAATTGGTAATAACAATAAAATTTGCAATAAAGAAACAAACTAGACACATTGAAATTGCATGTTAGTAGTGTTACTGTAGTGGGGGAAGGGGAGGAAATTTGGGAATCACGATTGGGGTGAATAACTGGGCGACGGTAAATTAATACAACCCCACAAAATGCTAAACCTTCAAACAAAAAATCTGATGTGGACACCACACGACTTCCTTGTACGCAAGACCAACATGAAATATAGACCCGATTATAAAATTACGCTTATTTGACGTATTTTGACATTTTATTTTTTGTACTTTTTTGCCCTAATCCATAGCAAGCTTTATTACAAAAGCCAAAAAGTATATAATTTTTAAATTTACGTATCTCGCTTATACAAAGGGCTAATTTAATAATATTGGTAGTGCTAGACGCAGAATTTAATTCTCTAAAACAATTATTTGAAGCATCTGTGTCTAAAATCAAAATAAAACCATTTTACTCAAGAAAAACAGTTAATAACTTCAGGTAATATGTCACTTCCGGTAGGCCTATATACCAAATTTGAAAAGTTTTGTTTTATATTTGAAAATAGTTTTTAATTAAAATCTATTATAGGATTCAAGTAAAGTACCACTTTTGGAAATTATGTAATGACCAAAAAGGGAGGTGCACAACTAGATGTCATAATAGTTCTAAATACAAAATTTCAATTTTCTACGGCTTACCGATTTTGAGTTATGCGAGATACGTACGTACGTAAGTAGTACGTACATACAAACGTCACGACGAAATTAATCAAAATGGATTCAGGTATGGTCAAAATGAATATTTCCGTTGAAATATGAAAACCGAAATTTTTCGCGATTACAATACTTCCTTTATTATCTTTTACAAGGAAGAAAAAAAGCTATAAAAAATTACTAAACCCCGAGACGTCCACAAAAGCGACGAGGGACAAAACTAACTCTAAAAAACGCAAAAACCAAAAATGAACCACGCAAACGTCCCGCTCAAAACAAAAGGAACACAGTTCCAAAGCTGTAAAAATCCCGGCGCATCAATGTCCAAACCCGCTATTATTCACACGGACTCTGGGAACAGGACTGGGAAGGGAAGTATAGGAAATAAATCCGTTACTCAATGATTACTAAAAAAAAATTGGTTAAAGTTAACCGTTAGCTGGAATACTCAAAAAATCAACAAATATTTACATAAATATCAATACAATAAAAACTGACCTAAATATATTTTTTTAAAGGTAAAACGAATTTGGAAACTAAAATAGTCATAGTCTAAAGAAAAATATAAAAACAGCTCCAAAAAATAAAATAAAAGGCAATTTCAGTTGGCCCCGAACCCAATAACCTCTCGAAATGTTGGTTTAAACTACTTTACAATTTAAATCACAACTGCAAAATAAACCAAACTGAGAAAACTCAGATGCTACTACAAAACTCTACTTAAGAAAAATACTGTGAGCTTAAAACACTACTCAAGAAGTCTTGTCAACATGTGGTCTAAATAATCTTTGCCTAACACGGCCAAAAAATCTCAACTTTAACACAAGCAGACAAAGATAAAACTCACCCACTAACAAACCAACTTCAGTAGATTATCACTAGAACTAGTTGAGAATTTAAAATAAAATTTCAACAGTAACCAACATTTCGAGAAGTCACAAGGTCGAAGTCTCCAGTCTAAGAGAGCGAATCCACGCGCATTCGCTAATATTAAAAACCACGGCAGCCGTGCGGCAAAAATGTCAACAACTCAACTTACAAATAAACTACAAATTGAAAATACAGTTCCTCTAAATAGTACTCAAAGGGGTCGAAAAATAACATTTAAAAATCACTATTTAGAGTCGAAACAAAAGAAAGCAAACTTTAAAAATAGTTTAACAAATGTTGAAAGTTCAACTGACTCCCCGCGCAGGAATTTTGAAACTCTAAAAATTTAAGTCTGTAAATATTTGCAAACAAATCGAAACTAATCCATGTGACTAACGACAGTTTTGCCACAATACATATTTAATTTTATTATAATTTTACATATATTTTACCGAATATAAATTTATTATTTGTCGCAATTTGCACTACTTATATAATTAAAGTGTAGAATCACAAATTTTATATTTATTCGTTTTGATTTTGTTTCTACTATTTTATATTGTAGCTAAACTATGCCTATTCCTACTCATCAATATCAAATATGAATGTTTTGTCAATTGGTAATGCGTTTAGGATTAAATGATATCACTATTAATCTACTTAAAGCTTCACATGTTAATTCGCTTGTTAATAATCGATATTTGCTCTCTAGCGTTTTGAAATCCATAGTATATTTTTGTCATATGATATCATATATTATTATAATCACTTAACTTTCTATTTTATAACTATTTTTCACATTACTCTTTCTATTTTACTTTTTAATTAATAGCTTTTTATTTTCGTTGTCAAACATCCCTTCATCTCATACTTCTCTTCTTAGTTGTTATGATAAATTACTATAGTAATAAAATTAATACTGAAAAGTAAGAAACAAGAAAAGGAAAAAGAAATTATTGTTATAGTTGGAGAAAGCGACCTATGAAACTAACTTACGCAGGGTTCCAAAAACCGTTTGTATTCAAAAGTTAGTTTTGAATTTATTTCAATCCTTAAAATATTTTAATCTCTTTTCAATTTATAAATTGATGTAAGAAGAAACACATTATTATTTTAATACAGATTCAAACCACATAATTAGGTAACATCTTGAATGCAAATTTCGGGTACTGTCCAGGACAGAAAAAATTACCTGTCTCCAGGAACTCTAACCGCAAGTGCTATAAAACTTTATAATGGCCAATTGGCAGATGCATTTTAATAAAAAAGTGTCTACAGTCCCGATCGCAAGATCGTTTAGCAAATATTAAAATCTTAAATTAAATACATTTTAACATTATCTAACCTAACACACAAAATTCATGCTTGTAAAACGAAGGCCGAATTTTGTGCGTTAGGTATAAGTTATTGTTGGTGTTTTTAGAGAAATATACAATCTAAGTCAACAAGTTCAACAACAGTCCCATGTTCGGGTTTTCTATTTTTTGCACAAATCCCGAGCGTTTCTAGTACTAAACCACGTTTCAACGTAATTTAATTGGTCCACTACGCCTCTTCGACATTTTAATTTTTTAGCATAGTCCCGCGTTCAGGACTGTAGCCCCATCCTTTTTAGAACAGCTAGTTTGAATTTTTTTAAATTTTTTTTTCTAGTCTTTCGTGTGTAGTAATAGTTTTACATAATTTCTTTAGAGAATAAAAATTAATAATTTTTATAACTACTGTTATCTAGTGCCAAAATTTTCAAATTTTTGATCCTGAAAATTATTTTATCAACTTCTATAATAAACATCGTAATAAATAGTATAATTAAATCCGGGGTAGGATATGTTTCAGTTTCATTCCAGCCGAAGGTTTATATATTTTACCGAGAAGTGAAGCCTCGAGGTCAAATACAGCTTGAGACTGTGATGAAACTCCCAACGAAGTATGTATACTATTTTAATTATCAAAATAACTCATTGTGCTATAATCTCTACTTTAGCCCACTATGACAGTGTCGCTAACCTACATAAATATTTGTTCCCGTGGGATGGATGTGTAATCTGTCATTTCCCAAACTTAAAAGGTTATGAATTGGCATATTACTGTAATGATTGTAAATAATAGTTATTTATTATATGAGTGTGGAATGTATCATATTGGTCGCGAAAGAAAAAGTTTAGCCACGTAGGCCGCAGGGCGAGTGGTTAATTTTCTTTAGTGACTAATATACATTCCACACGAGTGTAATACAACGTTTTATCCAACATTTTTTTTTTAAACTTCTTACAACATTTTTATGTTTTTAGTCATCGTTTGACACTGACAAGTCAATTGATGTAGTATTTTAAATTACAAAGTAACCATTAAATGGTTGCTACGGTTTTGTTATATAATTATTCAAAGAAAATTGCTGTAGTAATTATTTTCTGTCATTGGGAATTATTTGAAAGAAAAATACATTAAATTGGGTAAAAATGGAGATCTTCCTTTAAAACGTATTCACTTAGAAGGACGAGCAGCATATTTAAATTTAATTCCAAAGCAAGTAACCACTAAGTCGTTTCTTGTTTTCGTTTCATCAGCCGTACATGACAGTTGTCATTGTGTAAAGATAAGCAACCTATTTTAATATAAAAGTTAATATTAATTTAAATAAATAAGTTTCATAATGTTAAATGATTTCAATATTTCTATAGTAAAATAATTATGTAAAATTGCTTTTTATTTATATTTTTTAAAAAATAGAAAAATAAGTAATAATGGACCTTTTCAATTTAAAAAGATAGAAGATATTATGCGCAATGGAGATCTGCGCATAGTAAGAACAATTGGCGGGAGTCATGGATAAGCGCTTGTCATGACATCAATGGCGTTTGTTTCTAAAAAATTTAGACATAAAATGTGAGTAAAATATAAAAACTTGTCAAAAGATGTTACAAAAGCTTCTTTTATTGAAGCTTAAATGTCTGAAGATGCAAATTTTCACTGAGAATATATATTTTAATGACTGCAATAATTTTGACGTTACGTTTAACAGCCCAACTGGCAGTTGTTGGCGCCATTTTACTTACTATTTGTATGTCTATTCCTCCGTGATTTCTAAAATATTCTCTCACGGAGTGACAAATGTTGTACATTAGTTATTTCAAATAACCATAGTAACAAGTATATTATGAGTCGGTGTTGGATAAAGGTTATTTAATTTAAAAAATTGTTTTCAAAAACAAGCTTTTCATGAAAATACAGAATTATCATTATGTGCGCAAAATTTTAAGTCGTTAGGTGTACTTGGTTAAAATAATTAACATTTTTCACGAAAATATTGTTTTTTTCTCTTTGTCTTTAAGAAACACGCTTCCCATTTACTCCTCTTCTATATGTTTCCATTTTGTATCATTTTATATTTCTACTGTACAATGTAATTTAAACAATGAAATGCAAAGTTGGGGTTGGGATTTCGGATCTGAAGTACTAGTAAGAATATTATTTACCGGTAGTGTATAGTATGTTTTAATTATCTCTAAGTAGAAGTTTCTTTGCGCCGTAATATATTTTTACAATTGAATAAAAGATTGTTAAGTCTGCTGTTAGTCCACATTCACATTTGTCTGATTCTATTATTCCTAATTTGTGTAAGTGGGCTCGAATTTTTGTCTGTATGCATCTTATTCTTGCTAATGTAATATATTTTCTTGTTTATTGAACCAATTTTATTTGGGAATTTTTGGGTTATACTCTAGAAATATTTTTCCCGTAGTTTTATTTTTTTGAAGATGCCATTTTCTCCTTGATAATATTTATTGCATCTAATATTGTCAGTTGGATATTAATTTCTTATCCAGTAAGATGTCCTTCGTTGGCTGATTCATTTGCCTTCTCGTTCCCTGGTATACCTGTGTGTCCCGACACCCAGTAAATATTTATAAAGTTGTTCTGATCTGAAAGCTTTTTAGCAAGATTTTTAATTTTGTGTACAATAGGTAGGCTTTTTTATCTAATTTGTTGGTTAAGTTTTCTAAAACAGATTTAGAGTCTGTAACTACGAGTATTTTTTTGTTATGATACGTCGCCAAGTCTTCTAATGAATGCAAGATTGCTAAAGCTTTGGTGTTGTATGAACTGGTAAGGTGATTAATTCTATACGCTGTAGTGGTGTTGCTGTACAAATTGAATGTGGCAAAGCTACTAGAATTTTTATTCCGATGGACAGATCCATCTGTATAAATTATTTCGTCCCACTGTTTGTCTCTTTTATATTCTGTAAATTTGTTTTTTGTCATATAATCCGGTTCCGTTTTATTAAATTGGTTATAATTAACATTACTTTGTTACCAATTAATTATTAGATCGTATTTAAATATTAACATTACTTGAAATGTTTCTATGTTAAGGGGCTTGCCTTGTTCGAAAATAAAACTGGAAAAATTATATTTCCTGCAAGTCATTTTGTGGTATTTCTATAAGAAATAAGTAATTGAAACTTCAAATACATAAAGTTATGTAATATTCGAGGAGTGTTATGCTCTCAGAATAATTCTTTTGCTTATCATTTTTTAAATATCAATTGATCAACAGTACTAAATTTAATTTTATTCTGTGCCTTCATTTTATAGTCTTCGGTTCAAATAAGATTAAAAATGTTTGCATAACACCCTTCAATTAATTGAAAATAACATATCTTTTATAGAAAATATGTCTAATATTAACAAAATCTAATTTGTTGTTCCAATAAATAGAAAAGTCTGTAATACCAAATTTTTGATTATGTTTTATGTTTTTCCTCGAAAATCTGTTTAGAGCTCCAAATTAAATACCACTTCCGGTTTATCATATAGGTATAATCAAAATGTAATGTTGTTTCAAATTATACACGAGTTTTAAATACCAAATTTGAGAAGTTTTGAATCATGTTTTAATATATTTTTTCAAAAAAATCTATTTTTAGCTTCCTGTAAAGTAGTTTATCAATTTTAGAAAACATCTAGTATGTCGTTCTTATTAATATAAAAGTCTTAAATAGCAAATTTGAAAAGTTTTGGATTGTATCAATTTATTTTTCACGAAAATCTGTTCAGAGCTTCAAATAAAGTATGACTTCCGGTTTATCAATTTTAACCAAAATCTAATATGTTGCGTCCCTTTATGTAAAAGTCTTATATACTAAATTTGACAAGTTATGGAATATATATTATATTTTTCACAAAAATCTGTTCAGTGCTTGAAGTAAAGTATCACTTCCGGTTTATCAATTTTGGAAGAAATCTAACATGCCGTTCTTATTAATACAAAAAATCTTAAATAACAAATTTGAAAAGTTTTGGAATATATCATAATATATTTTATCACGTAAATCTGTTGAAAACTTCAAATAAAGTATCATTTTCGGATTATTAATTTTATCCAAAATTTAATATGTTGTTATTATTCATATAAAAGTCTTAAATACTAAATTTGACAAGTTTTGGAGTATATCAATATATTTTTGACGAATATCTGTTCAGAGCTTCAAGTAAAGTGTCACTTCAGGGGAGGATTAGCAAAATTTGGGAAAACGATGAAGCGGTACTTTATCAAAATCCCGCTAATTAAAATAACTGCATTTATTTACGATTTGTGAAAATATAGAAACATTCAGCTACCTACCTTTGGAAACCACCCACTAGGCTTCACCTCCAACTCCATTTACCCAGAAGCTTAACAAACTCACATGCTCTCCTAACACGAATACGGAACACGATTTCGAAAACAACCCATATAAATTAAGACACGTTTGTTAAGCAGCAGACTTATCTAACCAAGTGACCGCTGCAATCTACATTAGTGGTTTCGGGTCCCCCTTCTCCGTATACATTCTACGTCTCTGGTGACCTAGTAGAGAGAAATTCACCCACCGGGACTTAATTACAGTGCCCAGAACCTGGAACACTGCGTTTTGCCAGGTAGGATAAATCTCAAGGAAATGGAAAGATTTTAAAGGATGTTTTTAAGAAATTGGGTAGTCTAATTATTGGAATTGTTGGGAGAACTAATCAGAACAGTATTTGTTGCTTCCTTGAATAACAAATTAAACAGAGAAATTCGGGCCACTGAAGTTTCTTACGCATTTAAGGAATTCGTACAATGGAAAATTGATTATGCTGACCTGTTTTATCTAATTATTCTACGAAAAGGAGGAATGGTTTTGTTCAACTTATAATAAAATATTTAACCCAATAGATACTTAGCTCTTAATTCAGAATGGATAGATTAATTTCAGTGGCGGCTCGTGATATTTTTCGGAGGGGAGGCTTACTTCAGGGGAGGGGGGAGAGTGTTGAAATTGTTCAAAAATCCCCTAAAAATAAAAATAACCTACTAAACATGTACACTGTACTGCAGTACCTGTAACTCTGTGCCACGCCGTAGCCGCCGCCGCAGTTGCCTATCGTTTAAGTTTAGATAGATAGTCTGTGGTTCAGCAGCAGCGGTCACGAATTGTGCCGAGCATTCACGAAGACCAAGGGAAGGCAGCCTTCTGTGCTAACTTATACGCTGGTATAAAGTGGTTTGATTCACGAGTGTGGGGTATGTCTTTAAGAACTATACTTTTAAGGTGCAGAGGAGCTTAGTCTCCGTTGTATGCACAACAGTCTAATAAATAGGCGTAACATGATTAATACAGAAAAATTATGCATTAAGATCATTTTACACCTACGTAACTATAATACAGAATTAATGAAAATAGAAAGAGGAATAAACATGAAAGAAATTGTTCTGAAATTTTTTTTCCTGATAAGTTATGTGGAGGCTTAGCCTCCCCTGACGAGCCGCCACTAAACGCGTAATCAGAATCTTCAAGTAAACAAGTGTTTATATATTATACAGTGCCTAAGTTATACTGACTTTGGATATGAGGACCTGTAAAAAATATATACCTTTTTTCTTAACGAATAAATATTCTGTTTATTCTTTAGTTATTTCTTAAAGAAAATGAACATTCTAATTCTATAGTTTAAATACGTTCCAAATTTGGCAAAATTAAACTACATTATAACGTCCTTCGATGTTCTAATCATAAGAATTATTGATATTGTTATAAGTTTTCTACTTTCTAAATAATTGGAATATTCGTTTTCAAAAGCAAATTGTTTATAAATCAAGAGCAAAATATAAGAAATGAACAAAATACGAAATAAATTAACTTTATCCACGACCATAGGTATGTGTTAGAAGGCCATTAAAAATAATTTGGATGAAAAGTAAATGCTTCGCTACGGTTGCTACTGATTTACTATACAGTTTTTCGATATGTAATATATATATATATATATATATATATATATATATATATATATATATATTACGTTACTGGGACTCAAGATTTTTTTCATTTATTATGGTCGCGTTGGTAGCACTGCAGTTTGACGTTTAACGTACCGTTCTAAACTTTTGTAAAAAATACGTGCAGTGAGGTCGTAAACCAATAGATACTAGTATTTATTATACTTTAGTTTATAACATCATAAACATAAACAATTTAAAGCTGGATTCTAGTTTATCCAGAATAGTAGAAATTGCAATTTTTTTGTTGTAACGTCTTTTTTAGATTAAATATAATAAGGAAACATAAAATTGGAGCGCGGAAACAGGTATTTATATATTTTTCTGGAAAAATAAAGTGTAACTTTACCTATAATAAAGTTATGTTTTTTGCAATGAAATGAACACTGTAAATGCTTGTTAGTAAGACAATACACTTTTCAGGAAAATACTACATAAAAACACAAAAAATGGAGTAGAAAAGTAATTATTAATAGATATTTTAGAAAAAATGCAGTTTAATAAAATGATAAGAAAAAATCCTGATAAACGCAATACCCAACGCACAGTAATATTTAAAGAAATTTTTAAAAAAATCCTGGCAAAAACAATATCTGACGCACACGTATTTTTTAAGAATTTTTTTTAAAATCCTGACAAAGACAATATCTAACGCGTACCAGGCACACACATTCGACATTGCTCGGCTCTCAGAGGAGAAGAAGGAAAATAAGACATAATTTTGCAAATATGTATTAATTGAAACAGTTTTATTCGTATGAAAGCGTAAGTACCTACTTAAAAATGGGAATATATGCAGTTCATCTAAACAATTTTTTTTCAGAAATTATGCCAAAATCTCTGCAGCTTTCCGCACTTATTATTTTTTGCGGTATTTTGTGTTTTTAATGGTTTACCTACTATATATAACCATTAATATAAAATTCTTGAATTCTGGATAAACTAGACATTAGCCCAATTTAAAAAGTGAATATGAGCGACTCTGAAAATGAAATTCGGAATACACCCTGTGATATAATTGAACTAGCTACAAGTGCATCAAATAATGCAAGTTCGTTTTCTGAGAACGTATTAATGGCATATTTCGAACGAATAAGTTAACATTTCAAGTCATCATCATTATGGGCAACATATTTGATGTTCAGAAGTGTGCTTAATAAAGCACAATATTAATATAGCAGAATACCCCCAAGTTAAGCCGGTGAAAAATTAATTTCCAACTTTATGGTTTAAAATTTTATAATTATAATGAAGGATGTCTTATCAAACTATTCTAAAAATTTAAAAAACAATTCACTGTATACTTTTTTAGAAAATCGCTTATAAATTTGACGTTTTCAACGTTCTAATACATAAACTCATGCTGACACATTTCTGTAGATACTTTTTTGTTTGGCTTGTTTCCAACTTTGATGAACAAAAAACTAGTATAATTGAAGGCTTGTAGTATATTATAAGAGGTTTATAGAGCCTTCTTACCGTTCAAATTAACTTGAAAATTAATGTTAAACATGTTTTGTTCATTTTCTTTCGACAGTTATAGAACAGAGAAGAAGCTGGCAACGTTGCACTAATTATTTTAATCTATCCCCTGAATCCCTGGTTCAGGGTGGGTGTAGAACGCCAGCGGTTAAAAGCTTGAGCCACAGGAAATATGCAAGCATATTTGAGCTCTAATGGTCAAGATTCGGTTCTATCACTACAATTCAGCGCAACTAATTGTCAAGATTATTGTGAACGAATTAAACCTGTATTTTTGGCAAGCAGTGCCACCACATCGAATAAAATACCGAGTTCCTAAGGCTCGAAAAGAAATAGTGAGAGTCATTATTTCTCCCTCACGTCGTCCTCCTAGAATGTGTGTGTGTGAGTGTTACCAACATATTTTTATTTTAAAATTCTTTTTTTCATGTTATAAAAAACTTTGATTAGGTACTGATATTGGTAGATAAATTTATTATAATAATTTTACAATAAGTAAATAAATATAAATAAATGAAAGTGCGCTCAAAGAACAAGACGCGCTGTTACCATACCTACAACTTTCTTCTAACACATATATTCAAAATACTGAAGTCATTTCAGTATCTTTTTTATTAAATATAAATTAATTATGTATTTATAAGCTCAATATACATTTATTAATTAAAATTATAAGTTTTAGCAATTATTTTAGGTACTAAAAGAACAAAAAAAATATAAATATTATTTTGACTCATTAGTTTCGCTCGAACTCCTTATTATTTATAAAATAATCATTTGGATATATGAGCAAAAAATCAAAAGTTTTTACTCCCAGCGACATGAGTAAATTTCTGAAGGAAGCCCCAGACAGAGAATATTTATTTATGAAGGTATGTATGTGAATTTATTGAAGTTTTCAGATGTAAAACATTGTTATTTGTAATTCTAGTGCTTGGTGTTCTCGTTATTGGGGTAAGTGGTGCCTGTCGGAAACAAGAGTTTAAAAACCTAAAACTCTGACATTGACGATAGTGGAAATATACTTTACATAAATATTCGCGATACCAAAACAAATATACATAGAACTTTTGTTGTTACCGTTGCTTTCTACAATATCTGCAAGCGATGTATTGAAATACACCAACAAACTGTACACCAAAATATTTCCCAGTATTTTGTTAATTATCAAAAGGGAAGGTGAACGAAACAAATAGTTGCACTTACTTCAAAATGTACCAATGAAGGTAGCTGAATATCTGAACTTGGCACATGCAATTGCGTGCACTTCTCATTGTTTCCGAAGAACTTCGGCTACCGCACTCATCGATATCAAAAATGGAAAAAAATTAATACCTACCTACCAGCATGTTCTATTTGAAAATTTAATACTTTTAATTAAAGTAGATTAGCGTACTTAGAAATGGTTTATAAGCCGTGACAATATATTTAGTATAAAAAATTTATTTTCGCAAGGTTCGCATATTTCTTATAGAACAAACTTCCAAGAAATATATCTACCTAAAAAAGGTTTAATAAACGAATATGGTACACTACTATTATGAAATTCGTTATCAGTATGTATCTGAGTTCATCAGGTCATTACGCAAGTTTGGCAATCTTACCCGGCATTATCCTGGTCGCAGTGTAGAGGTACACCGAGTCTGATATAGCAATTCCGGGCACCAAATGCTTCGCACCGCAGTCACTCGGAGCCGTGGAGCAGTTCAATTTGCGCTGCGGCTTAGCGCCTGCCTCGTCGCAGACCATACTGACACCGCATTGGGAGATGAAACGCAGTGTACGTATCTTAGTAAGGGATAGTGTGAACTTGATTTGTATCCCTAGATGGAGGAGGGTAAAATAATGAGGAGTATTACTGAATGATATGTAATAATCAGAAGCGATTGAAATTGATTAGAAAAATAAAAAGTGTAGCACTGTCACAAACTAATTTTTCGAAATAAAATAAACAGTAACATTTAATTTTGGACTAGAAAAATTTGAGAAACATTAGATATGTCTAAAATAAATATTTCCTTCTTTTTATGTCCTTCTGGGATTAGGCTCTTTGCCTATTCCGGCTTCACCTTATTGTCCTCAGCCTACCTATGTGTTTCTTTTTCCTTTTGAATTGTAGATCATTGTTTTTTACCTCTCGCTAAGAGAGGTATTGTATTCATGCTAAAAATCGCATACCCAGATTTTAGTGAATAAGCACGTTTTAAGATCCCTAGAATCCGATTATAACATTTTTACGATGATGTCCGTATGTATGTGTGTGTGTGTGCGTCTCTCTCTCTCTCTCTCTGTATGTGTGTGTGTGTGTGTGTGTGTGTGTGGGTGGGTGGGTGGGGGTGTGTATGTGTGTGGATGTGTGGATGTTGGATTCACGATTTCTCAAATACTATAAGACTGAAGACATTTTTAACTACGGATTCCCCAATCTAACAATAACGGGAAGAGTCGAGTCAGTTTTGGTAACAATTGGATAACCGGAAGTAGTAGTTACAAGAAAAAAATCATCTAAATATTATTTATCGAAAATTTATGTAAATACTTATATTAAAGAACGTTAATTTCTTTATTGGATAAATATAAATTCATTATTATATCTTCTATAGATTTAGAGATAAAGAAATGCATATAAAATAATTTGATGTAAAAAATCTCAGATCAAACTACTACAAGGTAAGAGATTCAAATGTTTGTAATTGACACATAAATGTCACTGTCAAAAATATTTGTATGTCACTGTCAAAAATATTTTTACATTATGAATATTATGAAAATAAAAAGAAGTCAACAACGCAAAAGAATATAAGTACGTAAAGAAGAATATAAAAGGAATTTGCGAAAACAGACGAATATAAAGAAAAAGAAAAGGAAAGTAGAAAAATAAAATTTCAGGATATTGAATATAAAGAAAATGTATGTATTGTACATAATTTATATTAAAATATCCCATATATTTTGCAAATATATGTGAGAATTATTTTGTAGTGAGACAAAAATATTTTTCGTTTTTTGCGTACAACCAGGTAAAATATCTGGCGAGAGGTTATGTGCTGGCCACATCAGATTTTTTAATTCTATTTCCAATATTTTTTTATATTCTTTAGCTTTTTCCGTTATCAATTGCACATTTAGCTCTTGACATATGTTTTCATTTCTGATCTTATCTAGTCTTGAGCTCCTTTAACTAATCTCAAAAATTGCAATTCTGCCGATTGTATTTTCCTGAGCATAGTCTTTCTAGGTGCCTCATTACTTTGTAAAATTTTGATTTGCGTTTTTTTAGTTCTTTTTCCTTTGAAAGTTTTTTTTATTGTGCATCCTATTCGTTGGTAGGTGCTAATTTTATTGTTTATGGCATTGTCTTCGTCATATGTAATTTCACATCCCAAATATTGGAATTGTGATACTGGTTCTAGTGTGTGATCGTCGATCACTGGTTTTGTTCTTATTGGTTGGTTTTCCATGAATGTCATTGTCTTAGTTTTTGACTTTGATATTTGTAGGTTGTAATTCTGGCTTAGTTGATGAAGTTTGTATATTGCTTTATGTAAATCGTCTTCATTGTTTTCCACTATTATTTGGTCGGCAACGAACAGCATTGTATCTAAATATTCCTGGCATCCTGCGTTTATACCTCATCTGATGATTTATGGTTTTACCCAACTCTTATATAAGGTCACATATTTAGATACATGTTGAAAAATATTGGTAACATACTACAACCTTGTCTTACGCCTTTATTGATGTTTATTTCTTCTGTCAGTTTATTACCAGCATCGATTAAAATTTTTATGTTTGTTTATAAGCTTTTGGATTATTTTTGCAAGATGGTTTGGGAAACCTGTTTTTCAGATTATCGACCATATAAGTACTAATTTTATTCTTTGCGTTTATTACTGCTGTAGGGACCGCATATTTGCATGCCCGTCTTTACTTTGCTCGATATAAGGCATCTTTTAAACAGGGCGACAAGATTGCACCTTTTCCGAAAATTCCGTATGACCGGCTTCACTTAGCTCGATCTAAGGAGTCATCTAGAGTAATGTTGTTATATTAAATATCTTGTTTTATTCTGTCAAGCCATCGCCTCTCATTGCGTGGCCGTCTTCTAAATTGCATTGCTGTTTTTGCCTTGGAATCTTCGTTTCTTCTCATTTCATGACCGTATTTTTTTATATTTCGCATTTCCATTTCAAATGTTTTGCTGTTGATACTGGAATGATATTTACAAAATAAAACACTGTAATATTTGCATTTTCGTCTATATTACTGACCTATTGCTCCTACTCGCGCAACTTTTATCTAAGTTTATCGACTTGTATGCTGGACAAGCTATCCTAGACATGCTGTATATGATCATGGCTTATTACACATAAATTTGTGTTTATTTACTTTCTATTAGTAGGTTTTGGTTATATATATATATATATATATATATATATATATATATATATATATATATATATATATGCCTTATTCATGTTTATTTCTTCATTATCAGCATCGATTAAATTTTTTGTTTCTGTATAAACCTTGGATTAGTTTTGTAAGATGGTTTGGGATGCTTCTTTTTCTCATTATCGACCATATAAGTACTTATCTTATTCTTTGTGTTTATTCCTGTGTTGACAGCGTTTACCAAACGTGACCACATAGGCTTACAAAGCTGTTGTAGTCAGCACCATAGATTTTTCTAACAATACAATTTCTAAATAAAATTAAAAATATAATTATTAACATAGAAAGGGTAGTGGTGGATTACTGTTCAGATACTCAGCGAAAGGTCTGATTTTGGTATTTTCAATCGGCAAGTAAAAATGCCGTTGTGTTCGAGTAATTCTGAACCCTTTATATTTTAATATATCTAAAATGGATTAAATATATCCTGTATTATACTTGTGGGTAACCTACTTATGATATGTTCAATAATGTGAGGTAGAGCAACCGAGATTTGATAGATAATTATGGTCTAGTAGGTAAGTTTATTCGATCGTTTGATCGTTAATGCTTTGAGACCTCGTTTATATCTGGCATCGAACCAAAATGTGCATAATGTGCATTCAAACGGTCTATAACCCATTGCAAACTGCACGTAATGTACTATGAATTTGAAATTGATGTTGCTGAAAGTATTACCATAACCACGAAATGAATATTACATTACTAGTAGCTACCTATTGAAATACATATCGAGGGCATCATATCATAATGCCAAAAATAGAGATAGTTTTAAAACTTTAAAAAAATTAATCCAAAAATTTGCAATGTTCTCAATTTAATACTATGATTTAAAAATTCATAAAAAGAACTATAATAAGAAAGATATTTGAAAATTCTATCAATTTCTCCAAAACCGGAGGTAATAATTGATCTTCTTCTGAAATTTTATAGATGAGTTAACATACTATAATTTATGTTATATAGTTGAAATCGCTAATAGTAATAACAATCGAGATATTTGCTGGTATAAACGGGCACCCTGTATATATATATATATATATGTATATATATATATATATATATATATATATATATATATATATATATATATATATATATATTAAAATAACATTTTTGTTTTTGTTACATTTGAGTGAAATAAATAAAAAATAAAATAAATATTGAGTGTGCCAATCTGCTTTGTACGCAGATATCAGTAATGATATATTCCTCCCGTGTGGGCGTTTACCAGGCGTTACCTCACGGGCACTCATTGCTGGCGTAGAGAGTACACCATAGGAGTCACTTTTGTTCCAATTAAAAGTTGAAATAATTTTTGGCGTTTGTCGGGATTGAATATGGGCCCCAAGGTCACGGTCAGGCAAAATAAATAATAATAATAGTTAAATAATTAAATACATAATCTTTACATCCATAAGTGTTTGTTACATCTTATAATTATTAAATTAATATAGGTTATGGATTGCATAGATAAAAAATTCAAATAAAATTTTGTTGGGTCGCTACAATTTATTGGATTGCGAAGTGGGTCGCCAAGAAAAAAGTTTAAGAACCAATTTCTAATCCTCCAGCAATATGACTAATTATCAACACTCATCGCTGTTGAGAGCTTATTGCATTTGGCTTTTGGCTACTGTACACTAATAGGCTAAACATCATCCTGTGTGCATCATAGGACTGAAGTATGTTTGCAAACGCGTATTATGAACTGTCAGCGGCTGCCGTTTTGCCATTGTTATGTTCAGTTATGTTTACTCGCATTTTAACCAAATAACAAAAGATAAACAAATAATCTGACCGGAATTTCCGGCCGCCATATAAAATAACAAATGAAAAGTTTGTTGTGGTGTAAAGGTATGAAAGCTGAATATTGTAGCAAAATAGTGGAAATAACGCAGTGAATTATTATTGGGGATTATTGATAAAAAATAGGGCATTCGTTGAATGACGGTGATTTTTTGCTATAAATTATTTTACTTGAAAAAGAATGTATATCATTTAATCAGTTTAATTTTGGGACTAGTATCAATAACTAGTTTTTCACAAAACATAATTCTTCTACGTAAAATCATTCGCATAATGGGCAATATCTGTCACTGAAAAAAATCAATATTTAAATAAATTTTATTTAAAATATTTCTAATTACAAATAGTTATTTGTTTGAGTTTAGAAACTGCAACTTGTGGGAGTGAGGCGAGATCTTTAAATTAGGATAGAACATCAGAAAAAAGAGGACAAATAGAATATATATCTACAAAGTATTTTATTAAGAAAAAAATCGGATGTAAACACCACACGACTTCCTTGTTCGCAAGATCCATATGAAGTATAGACCTAGTTATAAAATTGTACGTATTTGACGTAATTTGATATTAACATCTATTTTTTTTTATTTTTTTGTCCTAATCCATAGCAAGCTTCATTATACAAAAACTAAAAAGTATATAAGTTTTAAATTTACATATCTCGCTTATACAAAGGGCTAATTTAATAATACTTAATGTATTAGACGCAGAATTTAATTCTCTAAAACTATTATTTGAAGCATTTATTTTTAATATCAAAATGAAACCATTTTATTCAAGAAAAACTGTTAGCAACTTCAAGTAATATATCACTTCCGGTTAGCCTGTTTTAACCAAAATCTACTATATTATTCCAATTGACATAAAAGTCTTATATGCCAAATTTGAAAAGTTTTGGATTATATTTTAAAGTAGTTTTTCATTAAAATTTAGTATAAGCTTCAAATAAAGTACCATTTCTGGAAAATATGTGATGACCAAAAAGGGAGGTGCACAAGTAGATGTTATAGCAGTCCTAAATACAAAATTTCAACTTTGTACGGCTTACCGTTTTTGAGTTATGCGAGATACGTTCATACGTGGTCAAAATGGATATTTCCGTTGAAATCTGAAAACCGAAATTTTTCGCGATTACAATACTTCCTTTACTTTGTACAAGGAAGTAAAAATACGGGTAATAAAAATAAGCTCTGACAAAAACATGCAATAAATAAAACATTAATTCGCTAAATTGAAGAAATAGAACTATAAAATTCATGTTTACAAAAAAAATCTTAATATGTACTTCAATGAAGAATCCATTCATGCGATTCTTTTAAAAAAACTAGGACACTTTGTTAAAACTCGCGAGGACGTCCTAGGACTCATGCATAAGAGGGCATATCCTTCTAAACTAGGACGTCTGGTCACCCTATTTTAAATATAAGCACTCGCAAAAAAATTCACAAAATTTATTAGAACAATTTTATTTATTGTGTGTGTGTGTGTGTGTGTGTGTGTGTGTGTGTGTGTGTTTGTGTGTGTTTGTGTGTTTGTGTGTGTGTGTGTGTGGATGTATGTGTGTGTGTGTGTTTGTGTGTGTGTGTGTGTGTGCGTGGATGTGTGTGGATGTGTGGATGTTGGATTCACGATTTCTCAAGTACTATAAGACTTAAGACATTTCTAACTTCGGATTCCTCAATCTAACAATAATGGGAAGAGTTGATTAAGTTTTGGTAAAAATTGGACAACCGGAAGTAGTAGTTACAAGAAAAAACTCATCTAAATATTATTTATCAAAAATTTATGTAAATACTTATATTAAAGGACGTTCAATTCTTTAATCGATAAATATAAATTCATTATTATATCTTCTATACATTTAGAGATAAAGAAATGCATATAAAATAATTTGATGTAAAAATCTCAGGTCAAACTACTACAAGGCAAGAAATTCAAATGTTTGTAATTGACACATAAATGTCACTGTCAAAAATATTTGTATGCCACTGTCAATTACATTATTATGAAGATTATGAAAATAAAAAAAGTCAACAACGCAAAAGAATATACGTAAAAAAGAATATAAAAGGAATTTGCGAAAAAATGACGAATATAAAGGAAAAGAAAAGGAAAGTAGAAAAAGAAAATTTTAGGATATTGAATATAAAGAAAATGTATTTATTGTACACAATTTATATTAAAATATCCCATTGATTGATTTTGCAAATAGATGTGAGAATTATTTTGTAGTGAGACAAGAATATATGTATTTGTATTTAAAAATATTTTTCGTTTTATGCGTACAACCAGGTAAAATATCTGGCAAGAGGTTATATGCTGGGCACATCAGATTTTTAAGTAGGTAGCCATGTTGATAAAACCAGAAGATTTGAACGTCAACGTAACTGTCATGAATTTGTGAATATAACCTGAAAATCAATAAACATTTTTTATCTGTTTCGTATTACATGTTCTTATATTACCTACATTTAGTCTAAAATGTATCCTATCCATTTATGTTGCAATGAACGAGTTAATCCTATAATTAGTAAATATTTTGATAATCCTTGTACTGATAATATACAAAAATTAATTGATCATCAGAGCTGTGATGAATGCCAATATATACCCATAAAAGTTTCTAATTTCTACTTGCTACAGCTTGTAAAATCGGGAGGAGGTACAAAAAATATGTAAATTTATTATTATTTAATTGCACTTACTTAGTATATAGATATTCACTATAAATTGTACAACTATTGTCTTCATTTTTTTTTTTGGCAAATTCTCTTTTATTTGATCTACTTTTTTATTTATTTCTTTTACCTTTTTTGTGTCACGTCAAAATTTTTAAATGTTACAGAAATCCTGTTTTATATTTGGCAAAGTTGGTATTGGAAACACTTATTTACATATTAGCTAAATTATTTCTCTTAGGTTGAACGGTTACTTGTAAATCGAAGTGGCTCTAGTTAGATTGAATTTCTTTTATGAATTTGGTGTTTGAAATGGTAACATATTCAAATTATTTCATTCAACAACAGCTGTGATTTCTACCCTCCTAACCATTATTTAATATACATGATAACTTTGAAATTCTATGTAAATTAAATGACCTTATAACTGCGTTCAAGTAATTTCGAACTGTTCAGATATTAAATATTCTGTTTGAGGGCTTCAGTCGAAAGAAGGTACAAGTGCATCTTTGTTTATAAATTAACCTTCCTATACTGTTTATTTCTTATGCCTACGCTGTGAAAATTACAATTGTAAGAACCAAATTACACTATTCGTAAAAAAAATCAGAATAATATATTACAGCAGTTCACCATGCACATGCACTAGCCAGTCGAAATTTATCTGAACTTGTGAAATGCAATAAAATAGTATCATGGGTCATATTGACTTGAATGTAATGATTGTCGCTTTTATTTTTTTTAAGCTAATATAAATATATTTTCCAATTTTATTGTAAACTGTAATATACTATTAAATACTGACTGTCTTAAAAACGCATATAAATGACCCGAAAATTTCAAAACAGTACACATTATAACTATACTTAAATATTTCGGAGAATTCGAAAAGTTTCTTACAATTTCCAAAATAATCTAAAATGTACATATAAGATTAAGAAGGTTTTTCATAAAGTTCGAGAGAGTTCTAGAATATTTCAGAAAGTTCAGAATTTCGAAAGAGTTTTGGAATATTCCATAAAGTTCCAGAACGTTTTAGAATTTTTTTTCCATAAAGTTCTTTAACGTTCTAAAATGTTTTTGAAAGTTTTAGAAAGCTCTATCTGTTTGTGTCACTATTTAATACTAAACTGAGCTCAGCCGCCCTTTGTATACTTATTTAAAATTGCCAAAAACTTATAGAATATTCTAGAATATAATGGGATATTCAATATTTTTTAGAATATTCTAGAACAGTGATTTTCAAAACACACTTCTAATGCGAACATACGACAAAATGGGATTTCCTTTTTAGTTTGCATTTCGAACAAAAAGACGTGCCCCCCCCTAGAAAAATTTTCTAGTTTCGCCCACGGTCTCCAGAGATTGATAATGCACAGAAATGAAAATAGAAATTTCTACCACTGCAGTCAACAGTTAAAATGATAAAACCTTTATTTTTAGTCACTGTTTTACCAAATTATGTTGTGACATACCACTTTTACCTCAAACTTCTCATTTATATATATCAGCTCAAGTGGAATTCAAATATAAATAAACTTTTGTTTCAATTTTAAGTAAAATCCATTCAACGAATATATAAACTTTGAATACACATTCTGCAGTAAGTAAACATGCTCCGGTCTCCGCTATCAAAGTTCAAATAACTTTTCCTAGAATTTCAAATGAATATTAATATTTCCTCCTGAAATAATTTTCTCCAAATAGCTTTCCCGTCGTCGTATGCCTGCACTAGTTGATTTCTCTGAATTTTTGATTAACTTTCTAGCAGAAAATAGCGTTGAATAGCGAGAAAAGTTGAAGTTTTCCGAGTCCTTTACACGTCGTGATTAGCAAGGAGGCGTTTCAGTCTTCCTACTCTTTTCATCTCGACTCTTGGCGCGTTATCTGTCAGACACAGACGGCGAAACAAGCAACAAGTTTGGAGCGAACGCATTTAAATTGTCACTAAATTTGTATTATGGAGACGGTTTTTGCACGCAGAAAATGTTTTTGTTGTGGAAATCGTTTCGGCATTAAACCGCGTGGAGATAATAAGCCAGAAGACCGACAGTTAATCTGGTTTCGAAAGAAACGCGACTGATTTGAATTCAAAATTAGGTGAGGAAGCTTTTGTGAGTGAAAGATTTGTTTGGCCCATTTTAGAACAACCGAATTTATCGGAAATTCGTTATAAAAGCATTAAAGACTCAAAGAGCCAATGTGCTTTTTCATTCTTTCGAAATTGCATTTCGTATTAAAAGTCAGATCGGAGGCAAGTAAATGAAAGATTACAATTACAAAGAAAAGAATTCTTCAAATGATTCTGTTCGATACGAACACACAATGGATTGATTTTCTTGCAAACAAACAATATAATTTGAATATTTCATGTTTCCCGAAATATATTCAGGCAAGAATTTTTTATATTTTCGTATATTTTACTTCAGAGTGGATGATATACTGTGTTATAACGAGTGTAACATACTTTAACAGTTTGTTGGGGAGATCGTTTCGAGTGCTAAATGTCATGTACGAGCAAATATATGACCTGTTTCTTTTAGTTAACAACTTTTGAGAATACAAAGTTTTATAAAAAACAGATTTTTAAATTAAGTTACTTTTTAAAAACAAAACGTTTATACCTCTTGTCATTGGGTTTTCATACAAGTTGTATGCCAAGATTGCTAAGTTTTCATTAAAGAATTCATTATCACATTATGATGATACTTTCATTATTTTGAACTTAATACTATGCATTGTTGTAAATTCTTTTGATGCTAGTGCCCCTTTACTAAATTAGAAAATATTAAATTATCTTTGTAGTATAGGACAAAGTATTGGGTTAATCTCTTAAACTTGGTAATGGATACGGTTTACCCTTACAGCGGGTGATGAGCCGTAAATATGCATGGGTGGTATAGTATGACTAGCGAATGAAAGTTGACGTTTTAATTATTTTATAGATTGTTTCTCTTGAAAACTTTTTCCTATATTTGATTTGAAAGGTAACTGACCCTTATATGTATTCCGTTAAAGAAGTTTATAATTGTACTCAACATCAGGGGTGCGTTCCAAAACCTTGCTCTGGAGTTTCGAGTATGGTAAAATCTGTTCCAAAACTATTGCGCTTACTTTTAGAGTTTACGCGATAAACGTTCCAAAATTCGGAGTACGCACTCTAGACCATACTCTTCGTACTCTGCTACGCTAGTAGGGTACGAAATACTCCAATGAGAATTTGCGTGTCTTACGCAAATTTTTACAACGAAACATACAGAAATCGAGTTTGAAATAATAATAAATCTTGAAAATTATCAATATATAGGAGTAATTGATGATTATTTCTCGTATAAAAAAGTCATTTGAAAAACATAATAGTGAAATCTGTATTAATTGTAAAAAATGTCTTGATAAAACAGGAAGTGCACACAATATATAATTTTTGGCAGTCAAAATGTCGTATCAAAAAGAATTTTCTTATTTTTAAGGTTATGTTATTTTATTTACTCAAAGCCGTTCGTAAATACTCCGGCAAATATGGTCACGTAACCGTACTCCAAGTAGGAGATCCACTTACTTTGTTTCTTTGTTTTGGAACGCACCCCAGAAGACATTTAAATTACCTTAGTAACAAGATTGAAGGATGTATTTACAAAATTTAATACCGAAAACTCTGGTTCGTTTGTCTCAGGTGTAAGCAACCCTCGAGTCGGAATTACAGTTAGAGGAAATTAAAAATAATTCTATTTCAAAGAATTGCCAAATTAAATAGTTTAAATATCAAAATATTTTGATATCATCAACATAAACGAAAAATGTTTAAAATATTTTAAACGCACCCCTTTTTCATATTCAAGTACCCTAGTCGGCCATTTATTTTGAGCAAAACATAGTGATGTATTTCTGTGCTTTCCTAGTCCATTATTTAAATGGGTTGATGTAAAAATTTCATACCTGAATATTTTGTTCAATTTTATTTTTCTCTAGGGTTTCAAAAGAAACCACGTCTATAAAATAATTTAAACGTCAACTCTCATTCGCTAGTCATACCATATTAAGAAACATTTGCCATGTCTCATTAGGATAGATTAGTCTCCATTTACTTTTAAATTTACCTAACAGTATCTAAATAGACTCTTAATATATACTTTTCTTCAGTTGTAATCTTAATGTGTATGCACTAGTGTCGTGAAATTTTAAAATAATTAAATAAATCTATTTCGGTATCATAAATTTAGAGGTAATCCTTTGTTTATGGTATGCTAGTATAGGGGAGGAGTAAATCCAATTCCCAAATATGTTATCCAGTACTATACCTTTCTGTGAATTTCATTTTAGAAATTTTAGAGAGCTTTCAAGGGGTTAGCAGCTCACAAAGGTATTCCATGAAAACGTATTATTAAAATGACATAAATCTTTATAATTTTTGTATTTGTGTTCCCGCAAAACACAGATATAAACTAATCACTGCTTACCTACTTCACTAAAGGACGCCGCTACCTAGTAGTAAGGGGTGCATTTAAAAGAATTTTACTTAAATTAGGAAAAATTGACTCTGTCGCTTTCAACAATAAAACTATAAATCACGACAAAGCGGCATATCGCCGCTTACTGATTATATTATAACATTGGATATTACTTGCTACGCTTTGTTGAAATGAAGACATGCAATGCTTGAAATCTTAAGAGTTCGCCACCTGCTGTGAGTGCTCTGTATAGTAAAATAATCTTACCGTTCCTTGAACATAAATGCTTTTTTGTATGCCGCTTTGTCAATTATAGTTTTATTGCATCGGCTTATGCAGGCATTATTTGATAGTGTTGGTCAGTATTGAATTTTATATACGGAGTGTAACAGCAAAACGAGCTACCCCAAATAATTTCTATATTATAATAGTGGTTCTTAAATTACAAGTTACAATACAAAGTTATATTTCTTAAATTGGATGACATATTTCTTTTAGGACCATTTGATAGAGTATTTTTTTTTTTATTCAGCCATGTAATCATTTTATATCCTAACATAAAAATATTGAGAAAAATTCAATTAAAATTTAAATAAATTTGATTTTTATAGCTATTTTTCAGTAGGCTATACATGAAAAACAATAACTGCTATCTATAAATTTTAATTATTTACGATAAAAAACTAATACACATCCGGCGTTAACAGGCCTTATGATACATATTTATATACTATTTTTTCTATTGAGATAATTTTACAATTAGATTTTTTAGAAAGGACTTGTCAAAAATACGACTTAGTGTTTTTTTGTCAGTTATGTTGGTAGTGCTTCCCGCTAACAATTGAAATTTCACATTTTGACAGTTTATGTATTGTGTGATTCTGACTGATTGTTTACATTAAAACATTCTATCAAGTATTATATAATTATGGAAGTGGAAAACCAATACTTACAATGTACTCCACCGGTTTATTAATATACCACCTGATTTGACACATCTTGTAATAAAGGTAAATTTGTCAAATAACAAATCGGGATCGCTGCTTCGTGTAAGTTAGTATCAACTCTTTAAATAATGGAATACTTTAATGAACAATTTATTGATCTACACTTTTACATTCCTGCATTTTGTCATTACATCCACTGCTCAGTTGCAGACATAACAGCAACAGCTGTTCTTACATTCTTCAATAAAAAACATTTGTTATATTTGTATATGACATTTGTCTAAATCATATTTAAAAATTTAATATTCAACAGGTCGCCTCCACGTGGAACTGGAAATTATGAATCGTAAAATTTTCATATTTGCTTGCAAGTAACCACGAATTGAGTTGACAGTGTCAACATTTCAAGTAACGTGCACCATATATTTCAAAACCTGCCTGATATAACAATATAATCAGCTGAAAATTGCAATATTACCATAAAATTAAATTGTAATAAATAAAATTTACCGTTTAAATTGTTTTGACAAAGTAAATCTGAGCGCATTGTTTCTTGTTTCATAATTTTTTAATTGTAAAGATTTTAACTTCACAAATTCTTCTCTCTGAACTAACACAGCTATAGCTATAAATATCTCTTCTTTCTAGTGCTATCACCTGGAGAAAAGATAAAAATCAATAATTAGAAGTAATATTTCAACATAAACAACTTACCATTTTTAGGTTATATGTAATTATTGATCTCTCATGACTACCACATCTAGAATACGAACGGCGCCAAAAACCGATATTGTAAACGTCGTGTTTTCAGTGATAACCAGTACTTTTATAGACTCATGAGAACAGCGAAATAGAAAATAGAACATTATTTATCAAGTTATTAACAAATATCTGTTTCATTTCAATTGTTTTTCAAACATAGCCTACTAAAAAATAACTATAAAAATGAAATTTATTTAAATTTCTATTGAATGTTTCTCAATATTTTTGTTATGTTAGGTATTAATGTGTTTTTTAAGCCCGATAGAACTTCAAATTGTAAAAAGTAACACAAAAAATTAAATTTTAATCAATTTTTTTTATTTATTCGAAATATCAATACATGGAATTAACATTTGAAAATGATTTCGAGCATATGGCCACCGCGGCTGTTCTTGACGAAGCGCATTTTGGACGGCCAATTTTGAGCCACTTTTTCGAGCACAGCTGGTCGTATGTCTCGAGTAACACGAACAATGTTGGCCGCCAAGGCGTCAATTGTTGCTGGTTTATCAGCATAAACCGGTGACTTCACGTAGCCCCACAGGAAATAATCGAGAGGTGTCAAATTGCACGACCTTGGAGGCCAATTGACCGGCCCATTTCTCGAAATAAACTTATCGCCAAATTTTGATATGTCGATGGTTGCGGTCGCCGTATGGCACGTAGCGCCATCCTGTTCAAACCACATCTCGTCCGGATCAATGCCATCTATATTTTCAAACAAAAAATCATTGATCATGGTGCGGAAACGATCTGCATTGACCGTAACGCGAGCTCCGGCCTCATTTTTCAAGCAATAAGGTCTGATGATGCCACCAGCGTGTAAACCGCACCAAACGGTGCATTTTTCTGGATGTAATGGAGTATCTTGTGGTATTAAATCTATTCACAGTACGACGGATCGCTTGCTCAGATGGACGATTATGTACGCCATAAAAATCACGAAGTCGTCTATAAGTTGCGCGAATCGACGACTGATTTTCAAAGTAAATTTGGATAATTTGGAAGCGTTGAGTCTATTCATGATGATTTGCCAGAGTATACTGATCATAAATGTCAAAAAGTGAGCGCAGTATGTCAGCTCGTTTGACAGTTAACCCTTTCGCAAGTTCTATCTAAGCAAAAAAAAAACACCCTGAAAAATGAATACATGGTTGAATTAATAAATAAATTCTCTATCGAATAGGTTCAAAAAATATCCATCCTATTGTGTTGTAACTTGAGAACCACTAGTTTAAAAAAATAATTTATTCTGTATTCGTATGTCCCCCTTGGTCTTCTATAATATTGTCTTATAGTATTTTATTGTATCTTTAATAATACAGAAATTATTTACGGTAGCTCTCGCTGTTATGTAAGTATTAAAGTCGTTAAGAGGAATGGCTCCCTCGCGTACTCTATTTAAAGTGAAAATTCAAATAAAATGAATCCTGTTCTAGAACTATTAACATTTTAAAAAAAATCAACGTTAGACAAACATACTTCTGATATGAACCTGCATTTAAAAAAGTATTAAAATCTGTTAGTATTTGACTTTGATTTTATGGGAAACGGCATTTTTCGTTTTCCCTATAACATACAAGTCAAATACTAACGGATTTCAATAAAACTTTTTTTAAAATGCAGGTTCATATTATAAGTACGTTGATTTTTTAAAAAAATTAATAGTTCTAGTAGAGGAATAATTTATTTGAATTTTCGCTTCAAATATAGTACTCAGGGGAGTCATTCCTTTTTTAAGTGCTTCCTACCGGTTGTGAATGATTTTGGAGATAGAGGCCAAGTCGAGATCTCTAATACATCCGCTACCGCTAGAAGAGCACTTACTGACCGTAATGCTTATACGTTTTTTACACGATCGAGGCAAAAAATGAAAAAAATAAGTTTTGAAATTATAGTGACATATTAAAAAAATTTAGTTTTCATTTGAAAGTTATCTTCGGTCGTTGTTTTTTTTACTTGCCGTAGTGAGCACATCACTTACCGATCAGTAATTTGTAAATAAAACCTACTGCCGTAAAATAAAATTAGGATGCGTCTTTGCGATTCTACTTGCTTAAACTAGGGATAATCCTGTGGTATAAAGTGTTCCTAAAAATTAGTGCCCTATATCTACAATCTAGCTATAAGAATAAACTTTATTAATACTACAGTAGTTGAAGTGTGCAATTGAAATCTTGCTGATCATAAATTTCAATTATTAATATATCATTGGATGAATGTTATCATTTAGCGAAATCATCGGACTCATTCCTAAATAAGCTTTCAAGTCACTCTTAATCCGATTAGTTAATCCCTAGAGCTGCTAACTTCCATTTAATATACAGCTAAACGCCAAGGTTTATAATCGCCACACGACTTGATAATTCAATAGTTTGACCACTGTCTTGCCTCTCCCTTGCACTTGTGTCAACCCTTATATGCCCTATCTCTTTCTGGCTGTTGACCGGACATTGTCAGGCCCGGAATTAATTCAGTTATCGAAGTCGCGGCCACGTTAGTTGGAAATGCAAATTCGCTTGAGTAGGTTTTGTTTTTGCCGACCGAATGGTCGAATTTGGTGAAAACATAAAGTACGTTTCTAAATTTAATCGTATTTGTTAATTATTATTATTGTGTTCTGTGGTAATGAAGTTTAGTTTAGTGCAGGGGTTTATTCGCTATCTTAATGGCTATGAGGAAATAATTTCAAGCGCTTCGCTACCGATTGTAGTCTGTAGTCAAGCTATGTCCAATTTTCAAATATCAAACACATGAATCGTTATGGGGTGCTCCCCACGGTAGCTTAAGGTTGTTCATCATTACAGTCTCATACAAAAGTTTTGCCAAGTAAAAGAATCCATAAAAATATATTTTTTAAAATTTTTAATAGTGTATTATTAAGAAAATTAAATTGTTGTAAATATCTTATAAAAATTTAAAAAAACAATAAGTATAGTTAAGATAAAAATATAAATGTTTTGATAAATGCAAAAATTCCATCGAAAATCCCATATTTTTCGTCTTTAAATATATATATATATATATATATATATATATATATATATATATATATATATATATATATATATATATATATATATATATAATATTTATTAATAACCATAAAAGTAGCTGGTATTGGATGTTTTTTACACTCATGTATAAACTGTCACTTGAACTGTTGTTAAGTAGTTCTTTGTACAAATCTGTCGTTTATTATGTTACTACGAAAAAACCTTCCTTATGGACCACTATTCCTATATTGCCAATACCAATGTGTTTTCACTTTATTTTGGTTCAAATAACTCGGCTGGTAAACTTTTTTAGAAATTTGCATATATGTGTAAAAACTCATGAAATATAACATACCTACTTAAATTTCATTAAATTTGTCGTAAATGCTTATAACGATAGAACCACCTTAACCCGGCGTTGGTACGGTGAGCTTTAGTTACATTATTGGTACTGTGGGGTATGGTATGAGTGCAGATTCAGGAAATAACGATAATATCGTGGGACAGGAATTAAAATCAGCTTCAGAAGCTGAAGAGAGCCATCTAAGTGAAAGATCTGCAGATTCGGAAACCGAACAAGAAATTTATGATTCAAATATACCTATGTACTTCTGCTGAATTAAGAATAAGACGACCGAGGAGAAACAACGAATATGTTGTGTGTTCTGTTTCTTTATTCAGCAAAGCTTGGTATATCTGTATCATAAATTTCTTGTTCGGTTTTTAAATATGCAAAACTTTCACTAAAATGGTTCTCTTCAGCTTCTGAAGCTGGTTCTAATTCCGGGCCCACTATATTATCGTCATTTTCTGTTTCTGCCCATAACTTCAGTGAGTTCTCATGCTCCTTTTCATAAGACATCATGCTAAAACATTAATTTGATTGTTTACTAAAGCTACAAATAACAAATATAAATTTATCTGGAAAAGAAAGTAAAAAAATAAAATAAAAATGCGAAGTGTACGGTAGGGTATGATGCTAAATCCAATAATTACGAGATCCTTACGGTGGGGTATGAGCTGCGCGCATCAAATTTAACAATTCCTTTTCTCATATCAATAGCTTACCAACTGAGTTCAGGACATTTCTGTTTCCTGGAAGGGTTAATACGAAGATACATTAAGTATAGTGGAGTTAGTGCTCGTTGGAGCTTCAATATGTCGCTGTAAACTACGAGGGGATAAATAATACACCATCGTACCTACGACGGGTTAAAAAGAAGTGACATTGTACATTGTTATATGCGTGAAACATTTAAACTGAGACTAGAGACGCAATTCAACTTAGGCGAGAAGTAAGAAGGCAAAATTTAGCAAACTTGAGAGTTCTCTGTCGATTCTATAACAGTTCAGTTTGCAATTTTCGTTCTGCAGATGAACATGCGATCGTCTATGCTGGTAATAAGGAAATTATTCGTACTGTGGGCTAAAGGCTTAAGGTGAAATCGCATTATCATATTTGCACTGCTCGTCGACATGATTGTTTCGTTATGTGATTTTTCTCACGCTCTAAGTTTGTCGCTGTTCGAATAAGTTGAAATTGTACATAAATAGTTAGCTTCACGTACATCAATTTACGCTAAACAACAGTGTACATTGTTATAATCGCTATCAGTTATTCGCATGTTTTAACTTTAACATGAGTATTATGTGTTATTAGCAAAGTTGTATTTTTATTTAATATTCTTAAATATTTTAATATACTCGTACATTCTTTAAATAAATTATACGGTGTTGGTATTCATTAAAATAAACCCTAAAAACCAGTGAAGTGAAATCAAATGCAGTGTCTAAGAAGGTTCCTGTCAACAAGGATAACAGTTGGTGATATCAATGGGCCCGTCCAACTTTTTTTGAATTTTTTATATGTTACGAAGAATTTAAAAATAGAAATTCCGTATTTTTTGTTTTGTTGAAATCACGCTTAATAACGCCTAAAATAATTATTAAAGTTTTGGCGAAAGTTCTGACGTTAGTGTCACTCCGTCAGAAGTAGAGAAAACCGACATACGTTACCATTAATATGGAAATATACAATAAATGTTGCATGAATAAAAATACGTATCCATTACAAACTGTCATCAAAAATCTTTAGAGCTAATGGTAATAAAGTAAGCCAGATATTTCAAAATATATATTTGTTTGATTTATTTACATTAATATGTATAGGAGTAGAGTTAAATGTTAATTTATGTAAAACATCGATAGTACATAAATAAAAAATCGGTAAGTAAAATTAATAATTTTTGCTGGTTTTTATAATCAAGTTAATTATTCGCGTTAATTAAGGTGACTTTAAGACTTTCTTTAATATAATATTAAAGTTTTCATACTCCCATACTCACCAATTGCCATTATTATTATTAAAATAGTATTTAAACTATTTTTCTATTTATAATTAAATACAACAAAGACAATATTGATTACAGTAATCAAAGCATAGTTCGTAATAAAAAGTAATCCAAAATTTACATTACTATTTACTAAATGATTACAACAATGACAAGTATTGAGATTACAATAATTAAAACAAAAATTATAATATAAATTTATTTAAGAAGAAATTTTCATTTGATTTTAATAAAAAAAAAAATACTCGGATATATTAAATATGTGTTTGTTATAGTATGTGTAAAGCCAATCGCGAATTTATGAGCAAAATGTGCATGGTCCACTTTCTAGTGACATTTTCACAGGGAAACTGGACTGCTGTAATGACGCTGACGTCACAACATTGCGACCATTTTACGCTAAAAACTTTAATTACATTATTATAGGTATAAAAATACAAAATGTATAGCAATTTTTATTTCGTATTCATTTATTTATATTCAAAATTCATATGCGACATGTAATTTTTAAAAAGTCGAAGAGTTGGACGGGCCAATGGCACGAATTAAAAATACCATATTCCTTTGTAAATCGCTCCCACATAATTTGGCCATTTAATCTGCAAGCTCTTAGAACGGTGATATTTGTATAAGGACGAAAGTCGAAACCTGTTACAAAGGCAATGCCTGGTAAATGCCGTAAACGGTACAGATTCGTTGATAAATATGACAAAGGCAACACTTATCCGTAATTTCAATTAAAATTTTTGAAAATATATTCTCTATCTGTTAACCTTCCTTTAATTCATATTAATTTGACCAATTCATTCATTATATTTCCAATAATGTAACCGAAATCCATTACGGAACTACGTTACTGGGGCAAAAGTTAGGTAAATTTAAACAACCACCAAAGTCGTATTTGACTTCATCTCCAGATATTAGTTATTCATCACCGTAGGCGACTGTTTTGCTGTTAAATAAATGTTTGCATACAAAAATAAATATTTATTTAAATTTTGAGTTTAAATAAATGATTCGCAGTTATTTATATATGTTTCCTGTAAATTTCAGGCAGTTTTATTACCAAATAAAAATTGCAATAATGTTGACAAAATCTCTGTTATCGTTTTTGTCCTCATTTTTAATTTCCAGATTCTAAAATTGATCACAGACCACCAAATATATAATTTTTGCATGCAATTTTTTAAAATTATCACATAGCCCAGTAGTCAGTGCGAAAAAAAGGGGGCTTATACCGAAAAAGTCCGGAAGTTTTGTAAATTGGGGAATTTGTAAACTAAGATGTCCTTAAAAACATATTTATTTTGCAACCACGTCACATTGCCGTTCCGCTGGTGGCCCCACAATGGTAAGATGGCGCCAAAATTCAGTTTCTTTTAGGTTATCTCGTTTGGAGTGCATTCTATTAGTAATATAGTTATTATACAAAAGAACGAGAAAGATAATTTTTGTTATATAAATATTTCACGTAAAATTAATAGTTTCGATATAGAAGCAAGTACATATACGTAGTTAAAGAATTTTTAATTCTACAAAGAAAAATTCATTTTATTGTTTTAAATCACTTCATAACGCTGTTTGTCAATTGTTTTAATATTTATGTATTTGTAAAGGAATTTTTTGCGTACTTGTGTCTTGTGTGCGTGTCTATGTATGTGTGAGAACGTGCAGTGCTGGATTATAGCATAAGCCAACTAAGCTATAGCTTAGGGCCCCGACTCATTGGGGGCCCCGAAGAAATTGTAAAAAATGATATTAAAAACATAATAATGAACATTTTTCTTGGTAAAAACTGAGGTAGTGTAGAAATTTATGGAATATATAAGTTTGTGTATGCATTAACTGTAAGTTATTTTTAAAGGTCAAGAATTAGTTGATTTTGTATTAAAGGCGAAAAATTCGCATTTTTAACAATTCCTCTTTGAAGTGTAGTGTAGTGGATACAGGATAGTATCCCATTAGTGATCCAAAACCTGTTGTGCTTAGGGCCCCTCATAGGGTTAATCTGGCCCTGAGAACGTGCCCGCCTTAATGGGGGAGTTTTCAAATTTTAGATTTTTTTATACCTATGTTAAAAAAAATTAAAACTATAGCGTTTTTACTTTTATATTTTGTAAAATTTAAAAAAATTGTAGCTACCCAGGTAAATGTACATTATGTATGATAAAAATAATATTTATTACTTAGATTATAAATGAATATTGAAATTAAAATACACAAGTAAATAATTATACGAGTATGTATGTGAAATTTCAAATTCGAAAATATAAAGACAAACGTTACAATAAATTTATACAATTTAAGTTCTCAATTTATATAGGTATAAGAAAACAGAGCTGGATAGTAATTAATTACTTTTGTAATTAATTTCTATTTATATGTTATTTTTGAGCTATCACTTACGGCCGCTAAAGTATTTATTTGGAAATCAATATTGAATATTGATTTACATTATAGAAACGAATATTCTCTTTTCTCTTATACACAAATTATAAATCATTTCCACCAGAAGATTGTAAAGAACATGTAATTTTTGTCAGATTATTAATAAATCTATTAAGATATTGCCATCATCCTTTGCAATCTGAATCTGCTATATTGTTCAGTGAAAGCATCTAACCACGTTGTTATCACAAGATACTTGTGCTGTTCTCTCCAGTTTCGCTTCTAAATAGCATCCGACAGCCTTGTGTATCGGTCTCGTGGGCCTGCAACCTGCACTGCCGATGTCGGTAATGTCGGTATCTAGTGTCTGGCGTGATATACGCCCCGAGCACGGCTTGTGTTTTATCACGCTGAAAACAAACCAACGTCAACGTGATGCCTGCATCGGCCAGAAATGATTCATAGCCTGCTGAAATGCCATGGTTTTTGTTGAAGTTCATTTAGATTGGTGAAATTATGTGCAGGAGCAGGGATGTTTTGTTGTTCAATGCAGGTTGCATTTATCACTGCAACTAGGATTAGATTTAGTGTAAAACATTCATAGTTGTTATTTGATTGAGAAATAAAAAACTGATGTAGCCAGTACATTACCTTCTGCTGAATGGGGTAGTTGCGAGAAATAAAATGTTACTTTTATACTAATTATGAATTTTGAACTAATCCTAATTATGATTATGTAAAAAATATTACAAAATTTGAAACTTTTCATTAATTTAACTAAACACAGTCTGCTGTATGAGAATTGTGACGTAAGGGACTTAAAAGCAAGTCCTGACGAATCATACAGATTCGTAATACTACAATAAAGCGAAAATGTTAAAATATGCTTTAATTTTATCATAGCAGTTTTTTTTATAATTCTAGAACTTAAATTAACAAATACAGACGTATTTTTTAAAAGTACTTACTAGGATTGTTCGCGATAGCGATCCCGGAATCACTGATCTTTATACATAACTAGATTGCATATGGAGTAGGCCGTCATGTGTCTAATTGAGCGCAGCCATATTGAAAAATGTCCGGGCTCTCGGTATCAGTTGTGGCTCGCGTTTAAAATATATTGGTTGTTTTAAAAGTGACAATGGTTGTAAAATGCGTCTTTTGTGGGAAGAAAATATGACCTGGCAATCTCAGTTTTCAAATGTAATTGAATTGTAAATTATTGTGATTAATCATTGTTTTTTTAAGTATATCAACAAACGAAATATGTACGTGAAAGAAAAAGTTAGGTTAGATTAAATGTATAACATGTATTGTGACGTACCTGCCCCTGTGTAGGGTTTTCTGTTGCTGCTTCGGGCGCCATTCTGTGAACTGTCTGTTTAGGGGTAGATTAGGGTTGCGGATAGCTAGTCGGAGGTCCAGGATTATAATTTATAAATCATTGTAAAATATGAAAACTTAAACTTTTATTGACACACACAATGTACAAAATAAATAAAGGTAACTGGTTTCTCTGATTTCACTGAAAACCGTAATCTGACTATAATATTACTGTAAACTGAAATTAGACTTCGTGATGTGAAACTGTAATCTGACTGTAATTTTATTGCAAACTGAACTTATGACTCCGTGACGTTAAACTGTATACTGACTGTATTTTTGCTGTAAACTAGACATAGATTCCGCGAAGTGAAATCTTATTCGGACTCTGTGTTTTCACTGCAAGCTAAACTTGGATTCAGTGACGGTATCGCTGTTGAGTCAGTCTACCAGGATGCTGGTAGGCCGGTTGCTCATCTCGAGTTTCTAAGCTAGGCTGGATGCAGCTGTTGCTTAGAATCTCCTTCTGGGCTCTGCGGCGCGACTTTTATATCCGATTTTGGTTGAAACTCGCGCGGTTTTAAGAGGGAGACTGTTATCGGTAATCTTATTGGTTCGGAGGCGGAGTTATATCGCGATGTCTGATTGGCTGAAAACCTGGGTTGCAAAATGTTTATTTTGCAACTTTAAAATATAATAAATAAATAAATTTTCAGCGTTTCTGTGGCAATTATGACCAGGTAAAATTATACAACATAATAGCATAGGAATACAATAAATAATATTAAATATATTTAAGTTTCCCTTGAAGTCCGCGTGGCGCTAGTCGTGCCCAACTGTTATTGCGGTTGTCAAATGGATTTCCCGGTGATCTTCTCTAAGCCTTGTGGATGAGATCGTGCTCTCAGGGTCCTTCATTATTGCCCAGACAGGTAGGCACGGCCCGTGGATTAGGGGCATGTCGGCTGGCCGCGGTTGTGCATCCTCACTGAACTGGTACGTTTCCTAAGTGTGCTTTGACAAAAAAAACATATTTTCATCCCGATTTCTTAGCAAAACCTGAAGAAAAGTGTCGAATGATGTTCCCTGCCCTGAATGCAAAGTCCACGGACCGGCTATGAAGAATGGAAAATGCTGGAAAGACTGTGAATATGGAACTTTGACCAACTCGTGTTTGTAGAGAAATATGGCTCTGTCTGTCGTCCTTGCCGGGAAATTTGAATGAACTGAACGAACATATGTGACTTCGTCACAGTATGTTGATTGACATTAATTATGTAACTCTTGTAATTTATCCATTTTTGTGTTAGTGTATAAATGAAATAAGTATCTACATGTACAATTAAATGTAATATTAAATTTAATATTATTTGTAATATGAAATGCAACAATGCACCTTTTCAATTTAACGACTATCTCTTTCTATCGCTGAAAATAGTAAGAAAATGACGCGAACAACTGCCAGTTGGGCTGTCAAACGAAACGTCAAAAATATTGCAGTCATTAAAATACCTGTATTCTCACTGAAAATTTGCATCGTTAGACATTTTAACTTCAATAAAAGCTTTTGTAACTTATTTCGATAAGATTTTTTAATGTTACTGAGAAATTCTCAAATTTTACGTCTAAATTTTTTAGAAACAAACGCCATGTTGTTCTTAATATGCGCAGATACCCATTGCGCATATCTTCTATCTCTTTAAATTGAAAAAGGTCCATTATTAATTTAAGTGAAAATTAAGCAAATGAATGCATATAATAATAAATACTGCTAAATAGCATTAAAAGTAACACTAGTACCATTTCATTACATTTTTTGCATTAAGAATAATAAAAATTAACTAAACTATCACAATGTTTATCAAAATTTATGTTTTCACCTTCATCTTTAAAAATATGCATACGTTTGTATGTCGATCAATTTGAACTATCCGCCGAAAGTAGGCCGAGAGCCCGAATTACTTAAAATATGGTGACATTCAATTAGTCACAAGAATTTAACATGGGATAGGAAATCCAGTTATGTATAGAGATCAGTGCACGGACTAGATTGAGTATTATACGCATGCGCAGTTTCATTTTAGTTGTTATCGGTACGACTCCGACTGACACATGATTGGTCACGTACTATTCTGATCATTCCGAAAGATGCTCAAACTTGTCTCGCTACTGCGAACAAATCTACTGTTCAAAAATATGTACGTATTGATTAACCTCTATTTACATGTTGTTTACTTCTTATACATTATAACAATCTTATACATCAGCTGTACAGGGTGTCTCATTTTTGATGTTTTTTTAATGTATCTCGGGTAATATTAATAATAGAGCAAAACCGTTTGCACATTCCAGGGTAAACTTTTCCAGAAAAGTTTAATAGTCACCACAGGAATTTTCGATCCTCTTTTGTTTCTGAGCTACAGATAGTTAGAGAAAAATGTCAAAACGGTAAAACATCACTAACGTGAATGAATCGTTTTGACATCATCTGTTCTAAATCTCTTCCCATCGCCTTTCATAGATTAACTTAATTCATTTATTAATCTGGATTTAAATTAAAAATGTTACAAACTTATTTCAAAACACAGCCATTTTTTGTTCTTATAACTGCTTTGTTTCAACTATAACCGCAAAAAATATTATCTTGAGGAAGGAATAAAATAATTCCGAAAGCTTGATAATAACTTACAAGTGTTTTATTCAAAATTAATCATCATCCTGACTGCTTACCTGTGAATTTCACTTTTCTACCTAACTGGTCAGTCGTGATCATACCTACTTATATATATATATATATATATATATATATATATATATATATGTACCTGAAGTTATGGGACATCCTGTATATAACTTCAGGTACATATTAGAAAGGCATATAGTTCTTAATGTCCTGATTACGGAACAAAAAGAATTTTTTTCAAAATTCCTATAATTAAGGGTAGTTAACTTAAGAAGAACATTTTTTGTACCCCTGGATACTATAATATTTGGAATAGTGAAATTAGTTATAACTATTACATAAAATAATTTAACAATGAAATTAATATATGTAATTACGTAAAGTTTTGTCACACAAATTAAGATATAATACAACGTAATATTTAATATTAAAACTACCTATCCAACCAGTGTCCCAAATCTGTTTTCTTCAAAAACCTCAAAAACTAATTTTTGAATTTTGAAAAAATTCTTTTTGTTTCGTAATCAGGACATTAAGAACTATATGCCCTTCTAATAAGTACCTGAAGTTATGGGACACCCTATATATATATATATATATATATATATATATATATATATATATATATATATATATATATATATGCTATATAGATACTTTCTAATATATTTCATCAATTGCTTACAACTATATTGATACAATAATTAAGAACTGTTTATAAAGTATTGTTAAAAATGACAATTACAGTACGAGGTGTATGCTACTCCGGATTTATTGTGGTAAAGCGACTATTATTTGAAATAATTCTATTTTGTAACATTGAGAAATGTTGCGAAATATAAAGGCACGCAATTCAACTTAGGCGAGACGTAAAGAGATGAGTTTTAATAAAGTCAGCATGAATCGTTCAGAAACTCTCTCTCCGATTTCTGATTCTTTAGTACGCATTTATGCGGCTCCCAAGCGAAGCGAGGTTGCACTCGCTTGAGTAAAGAACAAGTATAGATAAACATTAAACATCATTGTTCGTTGTCATAATCGCCAAACAGTGTTTGAATGTTTAACCAAATTGTTATTGTAATTGTATTTCAACATGTTTAATTATTTTAATATATTTATCCTTAAATTACATGGTGCTTGTATTAATTAAAATAAATCCTAAATAACAGTGAAAACTATTGGAGTCCTATGTAGTTACTAAGGGGGTTCCAGACAACAATCATAGCACTTAGTGATGTCAACTGGCACGATCAGTAAGTACCTTTATTCAAATGTAAAATCGCTCTCAAATGGCCACCTTTCCTGCATATACGTGATTAGGGGTGTGCAAACATCTGCCTGTTTACATACCCCCGGAAAGAGGGATTCGAATCATTTGGAACTCTCGATTAAAGGTTATATATCGATTGACATACACGTTATATATAGACAAAGGGCTATTTGTATTGTCATCGATATTATATTCGGAAGTTCATAAATTACAGTTGTAGAAACTGTAAAAATACCCGTTGTCAATAGAAATTGTGAGATTTGTCGCAAGTTGTATATAAACAAACGCTTAGGAGTCCACCGGGAGGTATTGACAGTCGGTAGAAAACGGTGATAATAAAAGTATATATCAGCTTAACGAGAATCACCCTAAACGTAAACGAAAAGTATGATTCGAATTCACGCCTTTTACAATTTCCAGCTATCATAAATTATTTAAAGACTGTCTAAAACTATTTTAAATACTAATTAACTATTACATATTAGGTAAGGCAGGAAAAAACAAATTTGAAAATTGTTGACATGTTTAAGATTTCATTGAAAAGAATTGAAAACCTCAGAAAATAGACATTTCCAATTTTTTGCGAATTTCTAGATTTTTCAATTTTATGTCTATAAAAATAATTAATTTTATTATTAATAAAACTTATTCGGTAGAATCATATTCGTAACTCGCTCTATTTTAGCTTGTGGTTGTTTTTATTGGAAAATTTTCCCAACTGTAAAATAACATAATATCTCGAGAACAATTAATGTACTCACCGCGAAAAACAAATACATGTACCAAAATCTGAACTCAAGTTATTTTAACATATATGATTCGGTTTATACCCAAAATTTTAAACTAGGCAAGTGGTCAACAATATTGTGAAGTGCATAAAATTATTTTGGGCTATTCTGAAGTATTTTAAGACAGTTGGAAAGTATTCAAAATGCTTTAGTATATCTTTTTATTTTAATTTGAAACAGGTGATGTAATCTAATTTCAAGTATTTCGTTAAACAATTTTGAGATAGATGGGAGAATAATTATAATAATAATAATGGAGTTAGGCGGCAGGTAATGTGTTTGCTACATTAGACATAAATTAGACTGTTAAATTTATTTGTAACGTTAGGACAAGGATAATTATTTAAATGTGCAGCAAATTAAGGTTTTAGAATCAACTTTTACTGACAATTTTATATACTGATTACCAAAAGATTACTTGTCACCTAAAATAATAAATGATAACTGTATTGCTGCTACCATTATAAATATTATAATACCCAATCAATAGTTATATCTCAAATCCCAAGTGCACGGCAAATACCTGAATATTTTCTGAGTGCGCGTATGTGAATGAGCGAAAATATTTTGATTGTATTTGTCGTGCACGAAGAATATCTTGGAAGAATATTACCCGAGAAGGACTTCATATTCGATATTTTCAATTACTTTTATGAATATTAAATATATACTTTAATCTGTCACATAAACGTCAGTTGTCAGATCTTACCCCGGTATTCGCACAAGTGCAAATATTCGCTGATATTCGATTATCATTGGTTGAAATTTAAAAAATACTACAATGTTATTGGTTGAAATTTTTCAAGTGATATATTCAAAAGTAATATCACAAGACCACCTGATTTTATCGATAATTTAACTTCAATATAAAGTAAGCCATAAAGAAAAAACAATTTTATCGTTTTGACAGCGGATAAACAGGAAGGTAACTTTTTGCAAGTGATAAAACGTTATTTACCTTGCTCCTAGCAACCAGTTCAAAACACTAACTACATTAATGTCATTTACATTTTTTGTCCTTGCTTGTAGTGCAAAATGAACAGATTTGGGAATATTTCCGAAGAAAGTATAAAAGAAAATATTATAAATAGTGTGCCTATAAACACAAAAAACAATAAATCATGTATCTGGCGCCAATTTATGACATTTTGTGAAAGCCGAAATTATGTATTAGAACGAGGTACAACGGTATGTAAAATATCAAATATTTTGCTAGATTGGGCTCACAATATGCGAAAGATTAATGGAGAAAATTATAAAGAATATGTAGTGAAGACAATGTGGAATTCAACGGCCAAAATTCTACAGGAGAAATATTTTCAGGAATTCAACATAAAATTTGATCCCTTTACGGATATTATTTTTAAAGAAGCACGCGATGCTAGAAACGCTAAAAGAAAAGAACTCCAAAGTATTCCTGAGAAAAGAAAGATTAGTTCGACAGCTGTAAATAAAGCACAAATAATCAAAATGGCTAAACTTTGGGATGAAAATGAACCTGAAGGTTTGCAAAAAAAGTTTTTTCAAATAGCTTCTTATGAGCTGGCTTGGAGAGGAGGAGAAGCTGCTAGTTGCATGGTGTATTATTTTAAAGAAGAAAAAGCATTTGATGGAATGTTTACGGATAGAATAGAATACAACCCAATATTTTCGAAAACTGCACAAGGAGGTGCAAATAAATTGACAGATAGTAAGTGGCTAACAAAAAATAATGAAGATGACACAATCTGCCCAGTAAGATTGTTTAGATTACTTATAAATAAACGATCCAAAAATATAACATCAGAACGACTATTTTTGACTCCTAATCCATTTTGGAAATATAAAAATTCGAAAGGCTGGTACAAAAACGTACCATTGGGAGTAAATTTATTATCTAAGTGGACTAAAAATGCGGCTAATAAAATAGGAATTGATATTCAGAATAATAAGATAACGAATCATTCAAATCGCGCCAGCACAGTGTCTTCGTTAGCAAAAGCAGGAGTAAGCGATCAACAAATTATTAAAATAACAGGTCATTCCAATTCCACTTCAATAAAACCTTATCTTCAATTGGACTGTGCACATCATGAAAATTTAATTACAAATCTAAGAACAAATAATATTTCTAAATCTTCTACTCTGACTAATGAAGTAACAAATCTTCGTGAAGAAAACATGTCAAATAAAATGATATATAATAATTGTACTTTCACTAATTGCACGTTTAAATAAACTTTTTCATAAATAAAATGTCGTTAAATTATCTCGCTGAATTACACTCTAGCATTTTATTTTCTCCGGATAAATTTCTGTTTGACAACTCAACCTTGTAACCTGACAGCAATTTGACTCGAAAACTGTTTAAAAAATAAAATCACTCCACCTACGGTGTCGTGATTTTATTAAAACAGTTTTCTTGTCAAATTGCTAGGTAACAAGGTTTCGTGACCAACAGAAATTTATCCGGCAAAATAAAAAGCTCTTGTGTAATTACAGTTGATAAATTTTAATTTTGAACGAATTTTTTTGCTTAGCAACAAACACAAAAGCAAACTGAATGGTAAATCCCGACTCCGAAGGAGGAGGGGTTTTACCTAATGTCAGTTTACTTGAAAGATTTTGCTTTAAAGCAAAAAGAATGATTGCTTAAAAATAAAAGTTTATCTGAGAAAATCAGAGAGGTCGTGTGGTATTTGGTAAGATAAATTCCGAAGACAACGCAAAATGAAACAATTTGATTATTATTATTATTATTATTATTATTATTATTATTATTATTATTTTATTTTAAACTTAAAGTATTAATTCTGTAACACTGACAGTTATAAACAATAATAACTGTTTATTTACTTGGTAGCGGAAATTTATCGGGATAACGGGGTTTTGTCAGTATAATACTTTTCCCATTGGTTGAATTTTCAAGTGTTTTGCATCATGATTGGTTAAAATCTAGTCATTGGAATTTATCGTATATATTTTTGCACGATCGTTTTTAATGTTTACTGATAGTTTTTCCAAGGCAGTAGGCTTTATTTACAAATTATTCGGAGTAGGAGGCGGTAAGTAAATAATAACAACGATTAATGCTTACTCTCAAAACGACAACCAAAAATTTTTAATATGGCAAAATAATTTTAATATTTTATTTTTTGTGTCGATCGTGTAAAAAACGTAAAGCATTACGATTAGTAAGTTCTCTTCTACTAATATCGGATATAATTGGAGATATCAACTTCGATCTCCAAAATCATTCTTAACCGGTAAGAGCGCTTACCGACCTTAATACTTAAATAACTATTTTTAATCAAAGTATTTGCGTAATCCTGTGTGGTAAATTTTCTCACCAAAAAGAAAATAGCTACACTTTACTCACTTGTTACATAATAGATATTTATATACCAACTAAGTTAAGATAATGTTTATTCATGAAATGAAAGTTTAAACCGCAATCGTCGTTGACAGACGTCAAGTCGTTTATTTATAAATTATAAACAAGCTTTATTTTCTGTCATTTGTGTCGTAAAATATTATGAAATAATAAAAATGGCTGATCTGATGTAGGGGAGACCGGTGTCAAATCTAACAGGTGTCAAATATAACAAAGGTAGGTAACAGGGCCATCTTTTCGAAGTAGATTAAAACGCGCTTGCAGAGTGAAGTAGAAAGAGTCATAGATCTTTGGTATTTAGTACAAGTACATACGCGCAAATACGGTGTCTGTTTCTGACGAATGTCTGTAAATCGACAAAAAAGTAAATACAGGTAGTGACATACATTGTTTCTAAAACAATATAAGTGCTCTGCTCGGAAATATTTCAAGTTAAGGATCAGTTTGTGAGTTATATCTGCTTTTATTTTTTATTAAAAACATTTCGAATTATTACCTAATAAATCCAAAAAAGCAAATAATATCTTTATAAGTTAAGCGGTGTCAGTTGTAACACATGCCACGGTGTCGATTGTAACGTGTTTAATAATTAAGTACACTATTGGTCATGATAAAAATTACAAGAAAAACCATTGCTATCGAAAACATAAAAGAAGAAGAAAAAAGAAAAGAAAATCAATTCCGAAAGTCGCAGAATACTCTTCAGATGACTCCGATGAGTAAACTCTCTGATATGTATTGGCCCATATTTTTTGAGCACAGGAGATTGGTTGCCGTGTCTAAAATGTAAAATCTGGACATCGGGCACGTTTAAATTGTACGAAGTAAGACCTATTTTATGTTTACCTAAACTGCAATTCCGTTAGCGACTATAGGAATAGGTCAAAATGGTCCATATCACCATTTTGTTTGCTTTTCGTTGAGTCATCTGAATTTTGTATTTTCTGAGGTAATAAATAAATGTTTTTTTTTTCAATATTTTCTTCTTTTTTCTGTTATTTTATTTTATTACATCAATGTTAAAATTTGTTACATTTAACACTGGCCCTGTTACTATTGACACTAGTTAGGTGGCAATTGTAATGCCTGACAAAAAATCCTTATACTTTTATATTTGTCAGATTTTCAAAAGTTTAAAATTCAAAATATTATTCACTAAGGCGGGTAAGTTCTCATATAGGTAATTTAAAAATTTCGAAATGTAACGTTAACTCGTGAAAAATATTTTTTGTAACAATTGACACCGGTCTCTCCTATTATTTGTTATAGAGTGAGTTAAAATTCTGTGAGTGTAGTAAATGAAAAGTTACTTACAGTTGTTGCTTTGGAGTTAATAATGACAGTTTAAAACGTCCAAATTGAATAAATAACAACAGGTAGCTAGCATATTTAAAAAAAAAAAATGGGAACAAAATTAAATATTTTGTGCTCAAATTAACAAACTGTGTACCAGACATAATAATTTAGATTACGAGTTATAGATAAGTGAGGCTGAATTTTATTGATACCCGAATATAGGTTTGGGTGGAGAATAGTAGAAATTTGAATATACAATCAATTTAACTTTGGTGATTGGTTAAATACAATCCGTTTAGAAATAGGCTAAAGTTTTCTGCAATTTTGTTATGAAATAGGATATTGTACAAGAAATATTCGGACAAGTAAAAATTTTCACTTATTTTAATTAAAAATCTTGACATGTAATATATCTATAAGAAAAATGTACATTTTTGTGCAATTTTAATTACATTTTACTCTGTTCTATAATTAAAATTTCTTAGTAGAACATTTTTACAAGACTTTGAAATGTATCTTATTCCTAAAATGTCGTATAACTATCCAGGGTTTCCTACTTTAATAATCTTCTTCTCGGTGGAATCGTAAAACTAGCTTTATGAATCATTAAAGCACACCTTATCCGCCATCATCATCAGTACTCGAGCCAAACTCAAATCTTACACGAGCCACAAGTCCGTTTAAGTGCCCAGGACAGTCGTAAAGCAATATAGAAGACAATGTTGATTCCAGCAACGAGTACTTCACATTTGATACATAGCTGCTGTGCTGCTGTAATCCCAACTAGCTATTTCTCGGAAAATGATTTACCGAGTCAGTGGTTGCTAGTTCAGAATGTTATACAAACTATGTACAAAAAGTTTGTAACAAAAACTGTATACTTTAATTAAACATTGTGATGTAACAATTTTGAAAATCGTATTTATTACTTTAAAGATAACTTTATCGCCAGCACCTCTATTGGATCAGGCATTATTGGAAAACTAAGGCCGAGTTTTGTGCGTTAGGTATAGGTTATCAGTGGCGTATTATCCTACAAGCCAAAGAAGCCCGGGTTTATACCGCCAAATATTTAGGGCGAATTGTATAATAAATACCTCATAAAGTTTTAAATTACAATTGGTAATAATATCTTTATTTTCGATATAACTGTAAAAATAAAGTTTGTTTTTTTTTTGTTATTTTTTACTAACTGCCTACCTATATCCTCTATTGTATAATGTAGGGCTTCTCCAACCTTTTTGAGAGGCGGGATACATACGAAATTTTAAAATATACGGCGGCCTGAATATTAATTATTATTGGAAATCCTATTGAATAATAAATGTAAATAATCTTAAATTATACTTATTTTGTTTGCATAATATGCGTTCCATCATAAATTGATATATTATTTGGCGAAATTTTTTATTTTTGTTTATTCAGGTTCCTTCATTAATGCAAAAAAATCATCAATTATCCATTTTTAAATAGTAACTTCATCGTTAGTTTGAAAATCTAGAAATTATAATTGAAAATTCTCTTCAAAATTGTTGATCACAACCACAAAAAGATTTTCAGAAAGCAGAAATATTTGTGAATTATCTTTTAAGTTAATTCGCAAAATCTCCCTTCAATGATATAATATTTAGAACATAGTCAAAGAAATTGTAACTCGACGAATTATTACAGCAGAGAAAATGAGAAAAATTATTTTGATAAATTGATTTTTTAAATAATTGTAGTTTTGAATAAATCAAAACTTACAAAAAAAGCACTAATAAGCATAAAGATCAGTTCAAAAATTACCTGTCGCCGTAGGTTGGGACCCCTGGTATAATGGAATAATTTTTATATTTCTATGTTTACATTCTGTTCTTACTACGTAACCTAACTAAGTTTTAAAATTAGCGTATTTTCTTACGATGCAATAAAGTTTGTGCCTACATAATTTAAGTACAGGGTGTAAATCGAAAAGTGAAACATAGGAGTTCAACATGGGAAATCAATTTTTCTTTGCGCAAACGTTACCTAATTATTTTATGCAAAAATACTTCAAATAAAAGTTATAGAGATTTAAATACAGCATCTAAATCATGTGAAATGATTATTTTATCTCTTCATATAAACGTAAAATTTAATTACAAAGTTACAGTTTTTATGAACTTTTTGTCTAAGCAGCCATGGATTTATGACAAAAAATCTGATGTGGCCAGCACATTACCTTCCGTCAGTTCTATGTATTTTGTATAAATTTCATACAGAAAGTTCCTTGCAAAAGATTATATTTCTTGTACATTACCTTAAAGCAGTTGTATATATTTTATACAAATTCCATACAGAAAGTTTCTAACAAAAGATCCTATATTTCCAGTAAAATTATAACATAAACATACTGTCAACTGCACTTGACACTGACACCTTTCAATCAGAGTTTTCTTAATGTAGCAGCTGTTTCCAGAGTTATAGCAAAGCTGACTAATATATATGATATTTAATTTCCTTATAATTTTTTAACTCTATGTCCATTTAATATGTAGTATAAAATTCATTCAAATCGTATAGAGAATAAATAATTCTTTAATTTTTATAATAACATTAAATGTGAAAAAATGATATTTAACATAGTTTTTTCACGAAAAACTGTTAAAATCTTCAAATGAGGGTACTTCCGGTTGACCAATTATACCCAAAATCTAATTAGCTCTTCACATGGATGTAACGAAGAGGAATACGAAAGAATTATAATTTTTGGAACTGTAGTATTACAGTTATCGCATTAGAAAATTTTGTCACACACAGACACACACACACACACATACATACACACACACATATACAGACATCATCGTAAAAATAGTAAAATCGTATTCTAGGGACCTCAAAACGTGCTTATTCATCAAAAACTCACCACCGAATTTTTTGACCAAAGACAATACCTTCCTTACCTAAAGGTGACGGAAGGTAAAAAACAACGTATTTATTTTTTTGTCATATATCCATGGCTGCTTAGACAAAATGCTCATAAAAACTGGAACTTTGTAATTAATTTTTACGTTTATATAAAGAGATAAAACAATTGTTTCACATGATTTAGATGCTGCATTTAAAACTCTATAACTTTTATTTTAAGTATTTTTGCATAAAATAATTAGGTCACGTTTGCGCTAAGAAAAATTGATTTCCCATGTTAAACTCATATGTTTCACTTTTCGATTTACACCCTGTACCTATATCGAAAAAAAACCTCGTATTCGAAAAGGGCACAAAATTTTCCGGGTCTTGGGCGCTTATATTATTTAATTTGCCACTGTAGGTTATAGTTGTTGCTTTTAGAGAAATCTACAAGCTAAGTAAGGTATTCAACAATGGTCCCGCGTTCGGGTTTTCTATTTTTTGAACAAGTCCAATACTGAACAACACCTCTTCGTGATTTAATTTGTCTTTTTGAACACGGGCCCGCCTTCAGAACTCCAGCTACGTCCTAAACAAAATAATTTTTGTATGCTTAGTAACATTTGAAATTAGGTATGAAAATGTAAATCATTTCACAAATAGCGATAGCTGTTGAATTGAAACAAATAAATTAATAAATGTTTAACCGTTTATCTAAGTTAGGTTAGATAATTTTTATTAGGAATGTAACATCTGTGCAAGTAAACACTTACTCATTAATTTAAATACACATACATAATTATTCACATGATCAATTAATCTAACTGTTTATCTTAACAGATAAACCGTTAAACATTTTTAATTTTTTGTGACCGATGGACATTGATTTGAAATCAAAAGAAGAAGGGCTGTAATGCCATTTATTATGATGAAAATGTGAAAAGAATTTAATAACGTTCTTAAACTTTAGTGACAAAATAACTTTTTGTTGTATGATCTAGAAAAGAATCTAACCAGAATACCAATTATTTATCCGAACAGCGAAACAAACCATTGCGATTTCTTTCTTTACGAGACAGATTTCGTTTGGAAAATTCGTCAAAGTTTCCAAACAAAATGAAATATCCAGACAATGTCGTGTACGCTTTGCTGACCCTTGCTACGTGATTTGTTTTATTTGGTCGCTGTTTGGTAGTTGATCGAAGTAGCTCATGGCGAAACGTCAAAAACAGTTGATAACAAGTAACGGTTAGCGCTGCGTGCATTTTAAGCAGGCTGCAGGCTCTGCCTGTCATTTGCATGGAATAGTAATGGAGCTGAACTTGACACTCGTGGAAATGAAATGTGATAGTTTTATTAATTACTAGATGTTATTTTAGTTTAATAGTTGCGCCATAATTCACCCAGATGAATATTAATGGAAAATTGTTGTGTACTACACACATTGCAGCAAAGTGAGATATTTGGTGGAAAATTAATTACACATGTAGCGGCGACGGAACTAAGCGAGGATATGAGTAGATTGCATATTGTACGTCGTATAGCTCCAGGTTACACTGTTCATATGTACTTACCTGCACACTAGATTTAATACAATTAATTTACCAACTGTTCCTATAGTTTTAATTTTAATAACAAAATAACATATTCGTATTTTCTAATCTCTTTAAAAATTATGAATGCTATTCTTGTGTCAATGTTAAAGGGTCACAGTTAGCGCAAGGTAGAGCTGAACTCAAAAAAAATGTATTCTTGTGTCAGTTTTTACTGCCGCTAACGCTAGAGGTCACCTCTAAACTTAAAAATGCTATTGGGTAACTTTAAATCGTTTCTACGTTAACAAGATGGCGGACAAAAAGGGTGAATGCCCCGATATTCAAGATAGAGACATTTTACACTTAAATAGAGGAAGAATTAGTGTTGAATGTGAAAGAATAAATCATTTTGAACAGTTTGATGAATAATTTAGACGGATACAGATTGAGGAAAGAAATTGTTAATTTTGTAAATGATTTGTTTAAGGAAGACTATGAATCTATTTCACAGCAAGAAATCAATATTACCTACTCCAGAACTACAAGTGTTAATATCACTTAGATTTTTTGCGAAAGGGTGTTACAAAGTTACGCAAAATGCATAATTTTATATACAACAACTTAAAATTTAACAGTTCTTATTATTTAATACATACAAAGAGCAAAACAGTACATTTTAAAAACTTTTATTACGTTTTTATTTTTTTATAATAATACATTACATTTTAGAAGATCTGCATGGCGTAAGTCAACCTATACGGTGTCCATCAGCTTCGTAGCTAGGGTATCACGCTCCCTCGCAGCAGTTATGTACAGATTTGTGAATTTCTATATAACATTGCTGGAAGGAAAAAACTCAATGCCCATGTTGTAGTTACGAGTGTTTATTGACAACTCTGATGAACCCTCAAACTCCAGCTGAAGAAGCGTACAATCGTTCCCATTACAATAAATAAATATTAATTTTAAATTTGTTACATTCTACATTATGTATAATTATTTCGTATTTACCTACTAATTAATTGAAGTATTATACCTGTATATTAACCAAATAAATACATAAAAGTGTTTTAATGTATTTCTAATATGTTTATTTGATTACACTATTAATATTATGAATTATGATTTCACACTTCGCAACGTTCAAGTTTTGACATATAATACAGTCTTGTCAAGTATTGTTATGCTTAAAGGTCTCTGATAGTTACCGTAGGTCATTTACTGACAGATTAACATCAACTCTAAACACTAATGGTCACTTTTAGCTACAGACCATCTCTAAGCTACCTTAAAGTTGACACAAGAATATATAGGTATAAGAAACAAAAATGGTACATGTTGTCATTACGGCACCATTACACAAAAAAATTGCGCAATCTTTTGTTTTGTTGTTTCAAAGTAAAAATTTGTTAGGCCGTATTCGATGTTGCATTTTGGCATTTACAATAATTAAGCATTTTTATTGCAACAAAGTAATAGGTATTTCATAAGTTTCTTTTTACTAAAAATCTTAATTGAAAGTATGCTTACCTTATAGTTATTAAGTTTACTATTTCTTTGCAATTGTTTAAGCTGTAGAGACAAGGCTTCAATGGTCTACGTATGCTGATGGTGAATTCTATTTACATGTGAACGTTTCGAGCGTTCAGCCAACCCATCTTCAGCTAAGTAATGAAGATGGGCACAATCAAAGCCTGAAACGTGCTCATGTAAATTAAATTTGCCATACTTGGACCATTGCGGCATTTTCTTTACATCCTCTAAACAATTAATTAACGCTTGGTCCTTCATTTTTTCTTCAATTATTCCTTTGCAATGATAGAATACCCAATTAACGTTTTCTGAAGTAGATTACTTCTGAATTACATTTGACATTTTTGGATTTTCCTTGACTATAATTAATTACATTTGACGCTTTCTGAAATTATATTGATTATTCTGAATTATACATTTGACTAGTTCTGTAATATATGTTAGTTTATGTATCAGTACTTGGGAATACCTACTTGCACTAAATCAGGTAGGGCCAACTGGTCGATTGCGATGCGATTTTTGTCACAAAACATTTGGGGGTCGATCATAATTCCTAATTCTTCTTTTAGCATAGTTTTAGGGTAAGTGTCTATTATTAGTATGTATTTTGTATCGTACCATGTTAATTTTAACAGCCTGTTAATATTTGTAGCCAATAGAAACAAATTTATTATTTGTCATGTAAAATTTTTATTCCGTGTCTACTATTGTTATTGGTGAGAAATATGAACAGGATGTTAAAATTAACATAAGAAGTTACAGAATACATCCTATGTGTTTATTCACGTTTGTTATTAATACAATAATTCAGGGTCGGTATATTAGATGCGTTCGATAAATGAGTTCTATTCACACTTTTCAATCTGCGCACTCTCAGAATCGTTCGGTAATTACATGGAGAGATACGCGTCTTAAAATGGAGCGTTCGGCAAATGCAGGATGGAGTCAAATGAAGTGAAATGTGTTAACTCCATAAGCCCAACCTCGAAATGCAAAGGTACATGGAGTGAATACGGGGAAATTTTACGTTTTAAGTGTTTAAACTAAAATTTTATCAATTTCAAGATAATATGATCGTCCATTTTCTATAAGTTTAATTAGTAATACTGATGAGTGGAATACCACAAATACGAATGCAAATGAAGAATGTTCTAGTCATATCATTGAAGAAAATGAAGAAATTTTCTACTTTTTCTAATATCATATTTTCTTCAGAGTCATTAAAGAATCATTCTTTTGCAAACTAAACAACTTCTGAATGATTCATTGCAGAAAAGGAGATTATTTTATTCATGCTAAAATTTTAACTCTATTCGTTCGATTAATCACAAATAATGCAGTGCACCTTGTTTCCTGGATACACTCCAACTCCAGCGCTACTCCCACTTCACTCTAACACCGCTCCGTAAATACTCCAACTCCGTATGATTTACCGAACGCACCTTATAAACGTCCAGTTAAATTTAGTTCCATAGTAAATGTAATTCAATCAACAAATGCAACGTGCATTTTTACAGCAAATAAAACGCAATGGTAGCTTAGCAACCCCAACCCCACATCTAATCATGTGACGTTTAATAATATTCTCAGCAGTTATACGACGTTAAAGTGAAGGATTGTCAGCTTAGTTGGTAGAGCACTATACCGGCAAGATAGGTGTATCGGGTTCGAATCTCGATAGCTGACAATTTTTCACAACTTATTTCAAATGATATAAGTGTCTGAAGAACATGGAAACTGGTTCAAATTTGTTCATTTTATAAAATTTACTATGAAAAAATTTAACTGGACGTTTATAATACCGGCCCTTAATATGGTTTTATATTCTACATCTTACCAAAACGCAGACAAGCGACAATAAAATGCAAATATAGTTCACTATTAATTTGAGCAATGAGTGCCCGTGAGGTGACGCCTGATAAGCGCTCGCACGGTGCGAATATTTCATCATTACCGATATCTGTGTACAGAGAAGATTGGCACACCCAGCAATGGGTAATTAGCCGTGAAGATATATTTATTTTTTTATTTTCTACACACTTCTGAGTGTACCTTTCTGTTTTTATACACAGATTTCGATAATGCAATATCTGTATTGTACCATTTAGGCCGCTTACTAGACGTCATCTCACGGATTGATAAAGCTGTCGTGGAAGAAACTCCAGAGGGATCACTTTGGTGTTATTTAATTAGGAGGAACGATTCAAAAACTACACATCTAAAAATGCTTGTGATTAGCTGCCGGTAATAGCTGGTTTATGATGGATTTAATTTACAAATTTAGATTTACATTTATAAATATAAACTGTACATATCTGCATTTACTGGTTCATGATGAATTTAAGAAATTTATGATTTAGAATTTACATTTAAAATATCGCCATATTTTATTTTCTAAATGTAAATTTGTAAATGCGACCAATCATTTCACAATATTTCAAACAATGATTTTGGTGGGGAAAATGACAGTTTCAAGTGACAGTTGAAACATTTTAATTTTGATTTGACAATCGAATTCCGAAAATATGGATATATTATTAATATTATCTGTGGAACAATTCGGATTAATTATGATAAAAGTGATTAATATCATATATGTCATTCCATTTGTGTCAAACCACGTGACCCAATATAAGTTGATTGGACACATTTCATATATTTAAATTCACTATAAACCAAGAAGGTAAATCGTAAATTTTAAATCTAAATTTGTAAATCTAAATTTATAAATTATATCCATTATAAACCAGCCATAAGTTGTTTTTACTCGCAGCAAATTTAGTTGGTCCGCTTAAAATTTTTTGGCGTGTAGTTTTTGAATCGCTCCTACGTTTTAAAAAACAGAGTTTAGTTTAAAAGTAGAAATAATTTTCAAGTTTTGCGACAATCGTATTCGATAAATAAATAATAAATAAGTATAAAAAATTCATTAAAATAAAATAGGTTTTGTACATGTTTATCTTATGTTATTATATTATTCAAAATAAATATATCATCACGGCATATTACTCATTGCTGGATGTGCCAATCTGCTTTGTACACAGATATCGGTAATGATGAAATATTTGCACCGTGCGGGCGCTTATCAGGCGTCACCTCACGGACACTCATAGCTGGCGTGGAGAGTGAACCACAAGGGTCAATTTTGCGCCATTTTAAATTCAAAATATCGTCGGTCGGGAGGTCGGGATCGAACTCGATTCCTCAGATTCGCGACCTGACACTCAGGCACTCGGCCACGAGGGGATTATATTATTTAATTTAAATAAATGAAAATACAAATGGTCTTATAACAGTCTGAATAGTTCAGATTTATTTAACTTGATTAAAATAAGTAATGAGGCATTTAATCAATTTATAAAATGGTACCCGTCCTACAACTCAAGAGATTTATTTAACTCGTTTATATGAAATGGTATGAGTATTATATCCTACAACTACATAAATTGGAATACATACTATATTATTAAATTTAGGTAAAAAATGAAATTACCGGAGATAGTATACAAAAGTAACAGATTAAACCGTAGCCCAAAGTAAAAAGTTTAATCCTGTTCATCTAGCAGGTGAAACCCGACAAAACCCTTTCGTCTGTAAATTTAATTTCCAAACAGATGCACTGGGACGAGCAAAAAGGATATTACATCAGAATTGCAACATGCAATTTATTATGCTTGACAATTTAGTAGTAAAATCTTGTTGAGATTCGTGACGTTTTATTGTTAACAAACATGGAAGACATACGAGTATAAGCATCTCCCTGAAGAGATCGTTTGAATCTATTTTAATTTCATGTGAAGAATTGTTACGAAAGGTAACAGAATATTATAAAAACATTAATAGCAAATTATAATTGACGGACTCACAATAAGTGAACAAGTGGTATAAGTGCATTTCCAAAAAATAAATAAGTGTAGGACACAGTAGGCGTATTCGAGTTGCCATTCGGATCAGATCTAATTTAAATTTTTAAATCAGTCGTTATTCTATTTGCACGAATCAGTTTACCCCCATCACTATACGAGTATTTACTGGTTCTGCTCAGTACAAAATAATCCTCAAAATACTTGGTGCAGTTTGTTCAGTTGCGGATCAGTTTGGTTCAGTTTAATAAAATTGTGGAGGATTTAAATTCAATTTCTAAACATAAATACACTACGAGTACGAGTATATACTGCAGAAAATAATACAACGTACATATTAGAATAAAAACAGATAACACAATTATTTTTTTAATACTGAAAACCCAAAAATTATTTTGTTTTTAGCACATAACCATACATGATAGAACTAATTTTACTTTTTAATATGTATTAAGTTTATAAAATATGTTGATTATTTTATACATATTTTATTCAGAATGCGTTTTAAGTTTATTTTTATAAAATATAATTTCTTTATTATATTTCTGATTGTTTGATTGGTTGTAACCGTATGTTGGTTGTTCAAAGTGCACATTTGAACTAGTGCTGTCAAGAACCGGAAAAATTTAGAACCGGATACCCGGTTCCAAAACTATCCGGGTACCTGGTTCCTGGAACCGATCTTCGGTTCCGAGTAGTGTAACCGATTTTCGGTTCCGGTTCCGGGTAATGGAACCGATCGTCGGTTCCGGATCCGGGTAATGGAATTGATCTTTGGTTCCGGTTCCGAACAGTGGAACCGATCTTCGGTTCCGGTTCTGGGTAGTGGAACCGATCTTCGGTTCCGAGTAGTGGAATCGATCTTCGGTTCCGAGTTATGGAATAATAAATTATCCTCGTCATTCTTGAGAAATTAACATATTTTCTGAGAAATATTATTGAACATTATTAAAAAAAAATCTGATGTGGCCAGCACATTACCTTCCGTCAGTTATATATATTTTGTACAAATTTCATACGGAAAGTTCCTTGCTAAATTAAATATTCTATTTCTTGTACATTACCTTCCGGCAGTTGCATGTATTTTATTTAAATTTTATACAGAAAATTATTATTTTGTGACGTTTTCTATATACAGTGCAATGTATCTGCAGAAATAAAAGATTTATTATTATTATTATTATTATTATTATTATTATTATTATTATTATTATTATTATTTCTTGTACATTACCTTAAAGCAGTTGTATGTATTTTATACAAATTCCATACAGAAAGCAAAAGATCCTATATTTCCAGTAAAATTATAAGACTAACACACTATGTCAATTTCACTTGACACTGACATCTTTCAATCAGAATTTTCTTAATATAGTAGCTGTTTTCATAGCTATGGCTACTTTATGAAATTTAATTTCTTTATAATTTTTTAACTCTATATCCATTTAATATTAAGTATAAAATGCAGTCAAATCGTATAGAGAATAAAATATTCTTTAATATTTATAATAACATCAAATGTGAAAAAATTATATTTAACATAGCTTTTTCAAGAAAAACTGTTAAAATCTTCAAATGATGGTACTTCCGGTTGACCAATTGTAACCAAAATCTAATCAGCTCTTCATATGCATGTAACGAAGAAGTATACGAAAAAATTATAATTTTTGTAACTGTAGTATTAGAATTATCGCAGACGAAAATTTTGTTACACACACACACACATACAGACATCATCGTAAAAATAGTAAATTCGTATTCTAGGGGCCCTAAAACGTGCTTATTGATTAAAAACTCATCATCGAATTTTTTTACCAAAGACAATACCTTCCTTACCTAAAGGTGACGGAAGGTAATTATATGTATGTAATTTAATTGAAAATATGTAATGATGTGTAAATATTATTTCACCAAAGTTTGGTGACCAAACGCAAAAGGATGCTAAAAATGTAACCACATAATATAGTAAATAATTGCAGATTTCAGTTTCGTATTATATTTTCAATTTTCATTCAATATGGTTTATTTCAAAACAACTTGACCTTGAATTATATTTTGAATTAACGGTATCTACGTAATGACAATAGCGGCCATAAAATTTAAGGGACATAGCAATGGATATTTCCAAGAATTTCACTTACCTACTTATACATTCTGTTCTAATCTTTACATTTTCATCTCTCAGTTAATATAAATCATTTTTATTTTCTGGATTTCATAACACCATTTAATAAGTTTCGGAGTAACAATAGCGTGCCTACTAATTTGTAAAAAAATTTGGTTATTATTTTAAAATACCCAATTGAATTAACTTTAAGATTAAAAGAATCCGAAAGGGGCTACAAATCACAAATCCTATAGAAATTTAAACAAAAGCATCAGTCGTGCAGTCGGGGAAAAAGTACCTGGTTTTTGCACGTGTTCTTCAGAGAATTGCATTGTATCAGTTTATAAGAATATCTGATACCAACTTTCCCAAATTGTTTACCTGTTCCTATTTAATAATTTAAAAAAATTAATTTTCATAATAATTAACTTATTCATCATAACATATTGATTCATAATACGTAAATCTAATTCACGGATTGTAATAATTATTAGCTTAATAATCGAGATTCACCCTTTTTCGGTCCCAGAACCGGGAACCGATACGTTTCGGTTTCAGAACCGAGAACCGTTGAGATTCGATTCCAGAACCGAGAACCGAGAACCGATGAGATTCGATTTGAGAACTGATGAGATGACAGGGACTTTTATAGACCAATTCTGGACAAATCTGCAAATAAAACTGACAAAAACGCATCTATTTTTGTTGATTACTTATATTATACATAAGAGTGGCAGCTTTCGTTGCGATTTTATTCATTTTTTACAGATTCACAGATTTGTAAAACTTACAGATTTGTTCAAAATAAAGCCGTTAGTTTACCAGGTATCTTATAACCAGTCACAATCTTACTTGCCACCTTTATTAGTCACGATATTCAGTCATGATAAATGAACGCCTCGTATATGACACACCCTGAATTAAAGCATTTGTAAGTTTTTTTTACATGAACTTGTCCACTTGTGCTTAGGTTCTTTGTTTAAATTTTAAGTATAATTATTTAATCTAAGCATAGTTTTATTGTGTAATAATAAAATTCCTGGGATATCTATGATTGAATTCTGTGGCACTTTGTTCTAATCTACACACCAGTTTAAATATTTCTGTTGTAATAGAAATTTGTCATTAAAATAGGGACAATCTTGACTTATCCTCCACATTCAAGTTGAGATATTTTATGAAACGCTGAATTTTACAATAAAAATACTCATTCAAACATTCAAACTTGTATTAAGTACATAATACTTATTCAGTTGAAAGAAATTAATTTTATACTGAATACTTCTTTTCGAATTCAGTTATTCTTTATCGGCGATTCACTTAAATTTGTATTGACGTATCGTTGAAGTAACAACATTAAAATTTATTCTCGATTTACAGTACTGCAAAGAAAATAAGCATCATTTCAATAATAGAGCAACTCTTTCAAACGCCAACCATCTGAATTTCTCTAACAGTACCGTCGGCGCTTTTCCCATTTCAACGCTGTTGGAAATGATTTTATTACGACCTAGATAATTATGCGTCGAGCCGAACATCCTGCAATGCGAATAGGATTTGTAGTCGTGTTTTTATTTCCTTCTCTGTTTGAAAGATAATTGTATTTATTTAATCTGCAAGCTGTCAGAAAGGTTTTGGTTGTTATGTGGAAATGGGATGAATACTAGGACGTAACATAAATACGAGTATACTGAACTAAAAAGTTTGCGAATATAATGCGTTTCGGCTTTCATTTTGAACTACATGTAAAATACAGCACGGAACATTTTTTCTGCTATTAATATTTAAAATGTAATGTACAATTTTTTACGCACAAAATAAAAATATTTGACGAACATATAAAATTTCATTGTAGCGTGCATTTTTGCCTATAAATAAATCTGTACTATTGTTACTTTTGTATACTAATGTAATTTTTTTTTATTCTAGGTGTAACTTTTCTATAATGCCACTCCACGACCGCCATGCGTTATCCTCTCGCATGTCTTCCTGCCTGAGTGCGAGTATCGCTATTGCCAACCTGACGGTCTAAAAATCAACCTGGACCATGACGCACTGGATAAAGCGTATGTTTCCTGCCGTGGCGCTGCTATCGATGCTGGAACATCTGCCAGGTGTAACATCAGGTAAAAATGATAAAATGTGTTTATATTGCTTGCTACGTGTACATGTCAAATATTTATTTAGTTAGTAAGTATAGGTTATTGAAGATTGAAAGGTTAAATTTAAATATTACAATATTACAAATATTCACCCCAATTATGTATTACATGTACGAACTCTTAGCAATGCTTACTTTCAGTGCAGTAACTAGGGCGTGGCAAAGGTGACATACGCCACGGGCGCAAAATTCTTAGGGGTGCAAAATTTTAATCATTTACATATATTTTCTAAATTTAACAAATAATTATCTGCAACTATGCCAGTCGGCAAAGTGTTTATTGTAGAAATAATTGGTGACAAGCTGGCATGAATTTTATTCTCTTTATTGGGGCTTCCGAAAGAACATACTAATTTTGCAACCTCTAGCGACCCCGGATTTTGCCACCATCTTGGGTCAAGATTTTACAAGAATACAAAATTAAAGCTAGTAATTTCCTGTACATAAAAGGGTTCTTACATTTTTTGCCTAGGATGATCTCTGAAAAAGTTATGTAAAAAATAGTTAACTAGAATAACAACTTATGATAGAAATTTAAATTTCTCAAAAAATTAGCAATATTAGGTTCAGCTCTTTCCTACAAATTCATCCACAACTCTGATCTAGTTATATTTATATACGATAACGCGGTTTGAAATTTTGAATTCAGCATGAAATTCTCCTTGATGTCATGTATTAGCTATTCAGTATTGTAGAATTGTAGAATAGGGAATAGTTTTGACCTCTCTGATTGGCTGAAATTGGAGACAAGAAAAAAGTTTACCCAGTGTAATTTCATCTAATTAAAACTGGCGATTATGCGTGCGCCATCTACTGAATGTCTTAAATGGAACAGAGTATAGACGATTTTTGCTCATCAGTAGTTTATTTTGTTTTTATTTTCTTAATATGTAGGGACGCAAATAAAAATTTAGCCACAGGCGCTCAAAACCCTAGTTACGGCTCTGCGCACTTTATAGCAGTTAACCAATAGTAATTGAAAACATTGAATAAAACATGAAAATGATGGTCTTTGCATTAGTTTCTATAGGTTACAATTGATTTAGCAACTTTAGTATACTTACAAAATTTCAGTAAAAGACTAGAAATTATTATTTTCTATTACAAATAGCTTTATGAAAAAAAATATAGCAAATTAATCCTTACTGAAATTATAGAAGAAAAATTATTAAAAATCACTCCAGAACTAAAGCAGAACTTTAAATATATGAAACAGTGATATTTGATATTTGGAACACTTTTTTACCGAAGGATAATGTTATATGAAGTATATTAAATTTAAATCAATGCTACAAATGGTATTATTATATTATCAAAACAAAATATAACACCTACTATCGGATTAATGTCAGTAGGGTTTGAAACACAATAATTTGCTTAAAAAAATGCAAATATTATGTTACATTCTTTCAATTATGGACTATACATTTCTACGTATTAATATTTAAATTAATTAATAGAAAAATACTGACAATATATAAAAAATTACTCCCATTTAGCGTGTAGAAATTCTCCAATTCATTAATGTTTAATATCAATATGTATGAATAGAAAATATATATATATATATATATATATATATATATATATATATATATATATATATATATATATATATATATATATATATATATATTGTAACCATAGACTTTGTGAATAATTTAACGTTATTTTTTCGATTTATTTATATTTTGTTAATAACAATTTAAAAAAAGTAAACATTAGATTTTAGATTCTATTAATAATTAAGAATTGGAATTTGGCATGTTGATTCAAAATGCAGTTTTAATATAAAAAATTAATAAATTTTTATTTAAAATTAATTAGGTTAATTTTAATATTTTTACCTTCCGTCTCCTTTAGGTAAGGTAGGTACCTATTATCTTTGGTCAAAATATTCGATGATGAGTTTTTAATGAATAAGCACGTTTTAGAGTCCCTAGAATACGATTTTACTATTTTTACGATGATATCTGTATGTATGTATGGATGGGTGTATGTATATATAGATAATGTATGTATGGATGTTTGGATGTATGGATAGATATGTATGTGTGTGCGTGACGATTCTTTCGGATCGCATAACTCCAATACCACCTTTCCAAAAATTATAATTTTTGCGTATTCCTTTTCTTTACATCCATATGAAGAGCTGATTAGATTTTGGTTATAATTGGTTGACAAGAAGTACCCTAATTTGAAGAGTTTAATAATTTTTCTTAAAAAAAAAACGCCATTAAATATATTTTTTTCTTATTTAATGTTATTATAAATATTAAAGAATATTTTATTCTCTATACGATTTGATTACATATTATACTTAATATTCAATGGATATAGAGTTAAAAAAATATAAAGAAATTCAATATCACAAAGCAGCCAGCTGTGCTATGACCATGAAAACATCATATTAAGATAATTCTGATTGACAAATATCAGTGTCCAGTGTAATTGACATAGTATGTTATGTTTGTATTATAATTGTACTGGAATAGAATCTCTTACAAGAAACTTTATGTATTGAATTTATACAAAATACACATAACTGACTGAAGGTAATGTACTGGAAATATAGAATCTTTTGCAAGAAATTTTCTGTGGAATTTGTACAAAATATATAGAACTGACGGAAGGTAATGTGCTGGCCACATCAGATTTTTTATTATTAAAATTATAAAATTAAACTAATTAATTTCAAATAAAAATTTATAAAAACTGGGTTCTGAATAATACTCTTATGGGTAGTGTGATCCATAAAAGTGCTTTTATTATAAAAGTACGCTCGTAATATGGGCCAATAATTCATTTTACGTTTACTGTAAAAAACTATAAAGCAAAATTAGCTGAATATGCAAAATATGCATTTTGAAATTTAAATACCGTTATTTGTAAATAAACGTATCTTCATAGTTTCCCAATTGGGATAATATGGCTTTCAGTAAAGTAAAATATTTTGAAACACAGTAGTGCATAAAATAGAATCTGTATCACAGTACATTGTATTACATTGTGTTCCAGTGTTTTGTTTCAAATGAAACCTTTTGTTACAAACTGTTTTTAATAGTCAGGGAGTACATATATTTTTTTTCGTATTCAGTAGGCTTATTTTTTGTTTGCTCACAAAATGAACACAGAGACAAAATACGTGCTTTTAATTTGTTTTGCTTAATTTGTAAAAATTCGACCGTAGCATCTATGTAATGGAAATTTTCATAAATAAGCAAACAGAACACTGAATCATGTAAATGAAATTGTGGATCCATTACTGATAAGTAAACAAGAAACGGTTTATAAAGTATCACAGCGTATTTAGGTTAGCGGAAAGTATAATTCATTAAAGATAGTGATCTCTGTGAATTATTATGTGCTCTAGTTAATCTTCAAGCATATTCGTCTATTGATTGTGCTATCTGCTCTGTTTACTGCGTTCACATTGTATGAAATTTATTAATAGAATATTTGAATATTGCGAACCGTGAATTTAAGGGTTATAGTCTAGTTGATCAGACAACTTTCTATAAATGGATACAGTTTTAATATAAAACAAATAATAATATTTCGGACAGGAATTAAAATATTACAAAATAAAAGAGACATCGATTTGCTTATATAAAATTCTGATTCAGAATCAGAAGGTTATTTTCTATTCAGGGTAAATTACTACGTTTACATGCAGTTTTGAAAATTTATTCATTTTTCAGTCAAAATTACGCAAAACTATTTGCATGCAATTTTCGAAACAAGTCTACAAATTGATAAGAAAACAGTTTCTGCGTATGCGCAGGCTTATGTAAGTGACACATCCTCTTTACGCCACATACTTCATTTTGCCATTATTCCAATTTAACTTTTTTTTACTTCGTAACATTAAGCACTAAAACTACACAACTGTCAGTTTATTTGTAGGTTAGTAAATCAAAGCAACAATCGAAACTGAATTATAAGTGTTTACATGAGTAGTTTTGAAACAAGTTTCAAATCAAACCTATGAATTTTTGTTTTGGTTTGAGATAACTCCGAGGATAACTCAAAACGTTTTCACACTGTATTTGTACAGGGCAAAGGAAGCAATACAAGAAGAAATTAAAAATATTATCACCCCAACACAGGACTTCATAAAAACTATAAAGAAAAAGATAAAAACCAAGTGGAACGAAACATGGCCAAATACAGTAAACAACAAGTTATACACAAAATACAGTAAACAGCAAGACACAAATAAATAAATCCACAAATTGACAAAATCGGAGGGACCACATAAAAATTATGAGCTTAAGAATAGGCCACACTGACATAACATATAAGCATCTACTTCAAAAAAAACAGAACTCCGCTATGCAATATGTATAACACACAAAACACAGTAGAATACGTCTTATTGGAATGCCCAATCTATACAACTCATCGAAGACAAAACAACATTCCATCCACAGTAAAAGAAGCCCTGAGAGTACCCCAAATCTCAACAACATTAACATTAACCAATTTTGTATTGACTCTGATATATTAAACCTAATATTATTATTATAAATTATACATATCTAAATTTATATACAATATAAATCCTCAAAGTACCGGGTACAAATGACCCAGAATCGAGCCCAGAGTTGTCGACGTACCCATAAATCACAATAAAAAAAGAAAAACTGCATGTAAACTCAGTAAATATCTGCGGGAATCCGTCACAAGTATTTATTATGGGAAAATGGTTATGTATTAAATAACAAAACTTTGTGAGCTGCTTTGCACGTAGTATATAAAATTCTGTTTTATTTTTTGTGCCAAAATTTGATGACTGGTGCCCGGTTTCACCATTGATAAATAAATATTTTTATTTTCGAATAAAATACCATATTTTTGTTTCACCAACGCCACTTAGTAAACTATTCAACTAAAAAAAATATATATATATCTAATCAAGGATTTTGGTTAATGAAAAGAATGATGAAAATATTTAGTCGTCAAATACCTATTTATGAATTTTTTCGGCAATGCTAAAACCGTGCATTTGTAAAATTAATTTAGTATGCGATTATTTAAATAAATTATTCAAAAAAAGAAATATGTGCTACATACATACTATGTGACAGTTAATACGATGCTGATTTGTTAAATGAAACATTCATATTTAATCTTTTTTTATTACTGTACTTTTTTTGAAATTGAATTTACTTCTTTTGAAATTGAATTTACTTTTTCTAAAATTGAAGTTACGTTTTCTAAAATTGAAGCTGAAAAGATATAGATTCCGGATCATTTAAACCACAACCGATCACATAACGCACTTTCACTTAGTCACATAACCTCAATGAGAGTATGGAATAAATTATACAAGATTTAGGGAAATGTATAATATGTATATCTGATGGCAAGAAAATTAAAAACTATCCAAACATTTTCATGTGCATGTGTTATTTACACTCTTTATCTGGTACTTATTTCTAGTTGATTGAAGTTTCTTAAGAGAAGAAGTCTGTTTACCTTCTCAGCTCTTATATCAAGATGAAATATTACATTTTGATATACTCGCTTATGAAAAAATTGTGAAGTTTCCGGTGAAGTTATTATAAATTTCGCTGTTTATCGTGTGTTATAAAATTCGCCTTTGCGAGAACGACTCGACGTTTTCTCTAGATAAATATAAATTTCTGGTAACCAGTGGGAGTTTTATACAAAATCTTACGAACTTCCAGATGGCTTTTTTATTTATACACGCGATAAAATCAATAGAATTATATCTCAGCAGGAAACGATTTTTGCAGTGAAAATGTAATTTCGGCAAACTATAAATAAAACTTAACATTTATTGGAGTACGCAAATGGGGCATGTGACCTTGATCAAATTAAACGAAAACAGTAATATAGGTATATTTTTAATATAGAGTTCATACCCGTCACACAAGGTTTAATATTCTTTCGCGAATTCTATAAATATTTAACAAATTTTATAAAATATGGCAAATTATTTTTTACTCTATCCAACTTTTTTGAATTTTTTACATGTTATAAAAATTAAAAAATAGAAATTCCGTATTTTGTGTACTCTTTAAATTACGCTTAATAACGCCTAAAATAATTATTAAAGTTTTGACGCTAAAGTTCTGACGTTAGCGTCACTCCGTCATAAGTAGAGAGAACCGACATACGTTACCATTAATATGGTAATATACAATAATTGTTGCATGAATAAAAATACGTATCCATTACAAACTGTGATCAAAAATCTTTAGAGTTAATGGTAATAAAGTAAGCCAGATAGTTATTATATCATTTAAAAATATATATTTGTTTGTTTTACTTACATAAATAGGTATAGGAGTAGTGGTAAATGTTAATTTATGAAAAACTTCGATTATACATATTATACATAAATAAAAATCAGGTAAATAAAATTAATAATTTTTGCTCGTTTTCATAATCAAGTTAATTATTTGCTTTAATTAATGTGACTTTAAGACTTTCTTTAATACAATATTGAAGTTTTCATACTCACCAAGCGCCATTATTATAATTAAAATAATATTGTAACTATTTTCTATTTATAATTAAAAACAACAAAGACAGTATTGATTACAATAATCAAGCATAGTTCATAATAAAAAGTAATCCAATATTTACATTACTATTTACTAAATGATTACAACCATTACAAATGACAAGTATTGAGATTACAATAATTAAAATCTAAATTTATTTAATAAGTAAATTTTCATTTGATCTAAATAAAAAATTACTCGGATATATTAAATATTTGGCTCATTGGATAAATTAAAAACTAATTTTGGTCACGTATGCCATTGTTCATAAATTAAGCTTTTATAATATTCATTAGAAAATTTGAATTCCGAACTTTATTGTTTACTGTTTAGTGAAACTTTTTATTATAATCATAATTTGTAATACTTTTTGATATACCTTAATACAAAACAATTTAATTGACTCAATTGCAAAATTCATTATATGTTTCATATTTAATGTAACAACAATGTAGATTTTAATTTGAAATTGAATTTATAATTCATGCACTTCTGAATATTAAATTAGTTTATTTTCTAAATATGAGTATGATATAATTTAACATTTGCACTGCAGTTCATTAAAATAATATTAAATATTATAAAAACAGGTTATTATGTATCCATATTGTGTGCAAATTGATATACGAAATAAATATTAAAATATACAACTTTTATTGTGTCCTGAAACACGGAAGAAAACGTTATTTAACAGTTTTTTATTTATTTTTCTTAAAATACTTCATAATTATTAAATTCCCAAAATCAAAATACTTCTTCCGATCTATTTTTATAGTAGGCCAAAAATTAGATCACGAGTTACAAATTCGAATACGAGCAAATAAGCGAACGAATAAGTGCTGGAATAGCTTTCTGTAACAAATATTTTACTATTGTCTATGTTTCAGCTTTCCTTTCATAATCTACAATGTATACTTTACTCGTGTATGTTACTTTATAGCACAAAAAGATATGAGTAAGTGACCGAATATAATCAATCATATTCAGTGGTTGTACAATGTTTCGACAAGCCAGTAGCTCGGAACTTTCTTGTTCAAGTAAATAAACTTAGTGTTTACGTACTAGGAACTTCCAATGTTATAAATGAAAGTTTCAGCCGTCATTTCTTATTCTTAATGGTTTTTAAGTTATTGTACAAGATTTTTTTTTCCTTTGAATCGGATCTATAATCTTTGGAGCCCGGTCGGCGGTTTTGCAATATGGAAACTGCGCCGGAAATATAACCTAGTTAATTGATTAAGTGCACTCCTAATATTGTATCTGCTAAAAATAGAAAAATCTGATGTGGACACCACACGACTTCCTTGTACGCAAGACAACATGAAATATATACCCAATTATAAAATTGCACGTATTTGACGTAATTTGACATTAACATTATTTTTTTTGTATTTTTTTGTCCTAATCAATAGCAAGCTTTATTACAAAAACCAAAAAGGATATAATTTTTAAATTTACGTATCTCACTTATACAAAGGGCTAATTTAATAATATTGGATGTGCTAGACGCAGAAATTAATTTTTTAAAACTATTATTTGAAGCATTTATTTCTAAAATTAAAATAAAACCATTTTATTGAAGAAAAACTGTTACAACTTCATGTAATATATCACTTCCGGTTAGCCTATTTTAACTAAAATATACTATGTTATTCCTATTGATATACGTACATGTCTTATATACCAAATTTGAAAAGTTTTGGATTATATTTTAAAATAATTTATTAAAATCTATTATGGGCTTCAAGTAAAGTACCACTTCTGGAAATTATGTAATGACTAAAAAGCGAGGTGCACAACTAGATGTTATAGTAGTCCTAAATACAAAATTTCAACTTTCTAAGGCTTACCGTTTTTGAGTTATACATACATACGTATGTACAGACGTCACGACGAGATCAGTCAAAATGGATTCAGGGATGATCAAAATGGATATATCCGTTGAAATCCGAAAACCGAATTTTTTCGCGTTTACAATACTTTTTTTAGTATGTACAAGGAAGTAAAAAGTAAAAGACAAAACTCGCAGAAATTTTCGACAGGATAATATCTACCAAAGAAACACACGGCCACAGTACATTGAGGGTTAATATAAAAGGAACAAGAACGAAATCATAGTATTTGTGCGTAAGATCAGGTTATGTTAAGCTACATGCTACGTATGGTATCTTTAGAAAACTAACAAATACATACTGACCAGGTCGTGTTTTAGAGGTTGTGTTATGTCTCGGTTTGTTTTAAAAAATATCACGTTTTCGATTTTTGTAATTTTAGATAAATCCACAGTGCTAACGCTGTGTTTCTTTTTTTTGTTTTTCATTTACTGAGCATTTTCGGTTTTGGAACCTAATATGAAATAGACGGCCATCACTTTACAGAATCAAAACAAATCCACAATTATCTTTTTCTCTTTATCATCGGATGAAGTACTAGAGGAATTTAAAAATGACCAATGAGAGAGCAGATTTTATTATCGCCTGTTCTGTTGTTTCAAGTATTCTGTTTGGAAAAAAAAACGTAAAATGTCACATCTGACGGCAGATGTCAATCAATTCACTACAACTCTATTGTCTCCAACTTCACCAAATACATAAGAGTAGGGATCGACCGATACCGATATCGGTATCGGTATATCGGCCATATCGGTCTTCTTGGCCGATATCGATATCGGCCGATATGTAAACCACGATATCGGCCTATATCGGTATCGGCCTAAAAAAATATAAATTGCTTAATATTTCAGTTGCTAAGGATTTTTTAAAGGAAATTAAAACAGAAATACTAAATAAAAAATCTGATGTGGCCAGCACATTACCTTCCGTCAGTTCTATATATTTTGTATAAATTTCATACAGAAAGTTCCTTGCTAAAGATTATATTTCTTGTACTTTACCTTCCGGCAGTTGCATGTATTTTATGCAAATTCCATACAGAAAATTTATAGCAAAAGATCCTATATTTCCAGTAAAATTATACGACAGACACACTATGTCAATTTCACTTGACACTGACATCTTTCAATCAGAATTTTCTTAATATAGTAGCTGTTTCCATAGCTATGGCTACTTTATGATATTTAATTTCTTTATAATTTTTTAACTCTATATCCATTTAATATTAAGTATAAAATGTAGTCAAATCGTATAGAGAATAAAATATTCTTTAATATTTATAACAACATTAAACGTGAAAAAATGATATTTAACATAGTTTTTTCAAGAAAAACTGTTAAAATCTTCAAATGAAGGTACTTCCGGTTGTCCAATTCTAACCAAAATCTAATCAGCTCTTCACATGGATATAACGAAAAGAAATACGAAAGAATTATAATTTTTAGAATTGAAGTATGGAAGTTATCGCAGACGAAAATTTTGTTACATACACACACACGGACACACATACATACACACATCGTAAAAATAGTAAAATCGTATTATAGGGACCCTAAAACGTGCTTATTCATCAAAAACTCATCACCGAATTTTTTGACCAAAGACAATACCTTCCTTACCTAAAGGTGACGGAAGGTAAAAACAAATCAAATTTATTCTTATTCAAAATTTAACAAAAAAGTCATTAAAAATGTAGAAGTAAAGTTACACACTTAGTTAAACGAATTAATATTTAAAGTTAAGTTTTGGCAAGTTGTAATGTAACAAAATTAAGCTTTCTGCTCTTTCCGGAGTTAGACGATTTCTTGTGCTTTCATAAACATTTCCAGCTGAAGAAAATAGCTGTACACTAGCAACACTACTTGGCGGTGGTGCTAAATATATTATTGCAACTTTGTACATCAATGGAAAATAGTATATTGTGTTATTAGGAGTAAAAGTGATACTTTGTGTGGCGAGCATGGAAGTTTGCACGACGAGCGAAGCGAGTCGGACAATTGCATGCGAGGCACACAAAGACACTTTTATTCCGAATGACACATTAATTTTTTTTTAAACGCACTACTTTTCTTTTTATTCGCTAATTCTATTTAGTTTCTATGGATATTTATTTATTTTATTTCTACGCCACCGGCGTAGAAATTAGCTATTTCTACTCCGACGGCGTAGAAATTAGCTATTTCTACTCCGCCGGCGTAGAAATTTCCAACGGCGTAGAAATAAAGCTTCTACCTTGTGAATTAAGTCACAAAAATGCCATTTCAACGCCGTTTGAAAAAAAATGTCTTTTTTTGCATTTGCTCTGCATTTTTTTGTGATTTATTTAGGGTTAATGCGTGTAACGGCAACAGTATATCATTATAAATCACTTTTACCTCATTTATACAGAAAAAAATTTACGACAAAATTTTATGGCCGATATATCGGTATCGGCCGATATCGGATATGAGTATATCGGTATCGGCCGATATCGGTATCGGCCACAAAAAATCATATCGGTCGATCCCTACATAAGAGTCATATTAGCTAGGTCGTTGAAGATGTAATCGTCCATTTCACTACTGCTTTCAATCAAACAAACTTTTTACACTGATAGTAGATATTAATAGTGTTTGTTAAGTCACTTGGATTCATGATTACAAACTACAATCCAGAGACAACTATCTAAAGAGAGATTAGAAACTCAATGCTTTTGTATCGTCATAAAGTTCGCCATCTGTCGTCAACATATGCAACTAACTAAACCACGGTAACTAGATGTTTAAGATGTTATCCGTGTGTATTTAAAATTATTTTTTTAATTTTTAAAAGAAAAATAATACGTCATATTGATATATATTATGAATATTTATTTAAAATATAGAGTGTACAAATTTTAAATTGCAAAAGACCAATGAATAGGTATATAAATAATAAATAATATTAATAACAGAGTTTCATAGTATTTATCTATATAGACTTCTTCATTCTCTCGGCCACACAACCTCAAAATTTAGAAAACTTTATCAATTGTGTAATTCTGCATAAAATCACAAAACAAAAAACAATACTTCGGTCAAATAACAAAAAGATGGAATGGAGGTGTTCACTGAGTTCATTTTATTATTACCAGGAGTAATGACGAAGCTACGTAGGCAAACATGTCCAATAAAAAAGGCATAATTAAAAGTAAATCCATGACCTGTGAATAAAACAAAATTAGATTTCTGAAGATGAAGACCATTGGGCCTTCGAAACTTCCAAAAATGTAAAGAAGTAATATAAAAATATTCTCAAAAAGATCAAAATAAGTTTATCTCCTAAATCAATCTCCATAGGGAAACAAAAGTCTACACATCATATATTTAAATATGAACAATATTTAATATATATTTTTCAATATTCGTATTTATATATTTTACATTTGAAGTATAATATTTTAATTTTTAGTACTGAAAAATATATTTTATACAAACTTATTTAATAATATAATGATATATTTCAGTTATAAAAAAATCACAAGGTGATAGACTTTTCTAGATTATTTAAAATTATTTTGAGGAATAGTGAAAAATATAAATGTAAGTATACATACAAGTTAGTATATTTTTTTTGCATTTTCCTCACCTCTTTGCGAAATTCAATTTCGAATTTGTGTATTGTAATATTTGAGCCATATTTTTACATCTTTGTATCTGATGTAAACCAAAACTTGTAAGCAACACAATGGGATATGTACGTCGATGTATTAGTACTATTTTTTTGAAAAAAAATTAAATCTTATTTTAAGATGTGTTGAAAAGAGACGTACATGGTAAAAAAAATTAAGAAAAGAAAATTGGGAGCTAAGGAATATCGAACTTCAACATCGTCATAGTTCTTCACATAACTCATTTAGTCGCATCTTTATGAACTATATTGTCAGCTTTTACATACTACTGTGGATGTTTAGTTCTTTTTGCGTTGGTTCCCTTCTTTTCTCGTATAGAATTCCAGGGCCGATCGTAACTTATCAGCCGCCTTTGTTTTTATATAACAATGTCGACTCCCCTTTTTTATTTTTTCAGGTATTTTAAATAAATATACCTTGTTTCATTTAAGCCATTCAGTATTACAGAGAATAGGGAATTGTTTTGATCTCTCTGATTGGCTGAAATTGGAGACAAGGAACAAATTTACTTAAAACTAGCGTTGATGCGAGCGCCATCTGCTGAATGGCTTAAATGGAACATAGCATAGTTCTATATAATAGAACATATGCATTAGAAATAAAATCATTTACCTACTACAAATTTAGTGAATTAGGCGTAGAATTTAATTATCTACATGTTTTACTTGAAACATTTTTGTCTAGATTTAATTGGGAACTTTTGCATAAAGAATAACTGATTTCCATTGTTAAACGCATCTGGCCCGCGTTTTGATTAACACCCTGTATCTATTTATATGTGTATCAAGAGTGGGACAATTTAATGAAAATATGTTCCTCTGATTACATTCCAGAGGGTTTTTTCTAAAGATTTTTGATTGCAACAAAGAAAAGCTTGATTAAAATAAAGATAATTTGATTACAATAATGAAAAAGATTAATTAATAATTACGCAAAGAAAAAAATTATTAATTATTGTCACCGTATAATGTAAAAATTAAGATTTTTTTTGCTTCTAAATTTTTCTTGGAGCATCCCACAAAATTTTTTCATAGGGGCGCAAGATTTATAGTTACGCCACTGTTTCACATCATAAGTATACTCACAGTCTTTTAATAAAATAAACTATATATTAGGATAGTTGAGATATGTTATCAGTCAGTCAAACAAATTTAAAAGAATAAGGCCATATTAATATGTTTATTTCATAAATATGTGAATTCTTAAATAATCTTTTTTTTCTATAAAAAAATAGGACAGCTTTGCCGCCCCCATGCTTGGCCGCCTTTGTTCTGGATACAAAATGAACACTCGCTAGGATCGGGCCTGTAGAATTCTTCCGAAAAATTGCAAAAAGTACATTTGATGAATGTTCAACAGGATATTTGTCTCCTAATTTTGTAAGTATCGGGAAGTTGTGTATCAGCTGAGTTATTTATATTCGATATACAAGCATTAATAATTTGCTCTCCATGAAATTCTACAGAAACATATATACGAAAAATTTATAAATATTATTTTATTATATAAAAAGTAATTAATGTTCATAAGATACCTTACGAGTTCTCTGTATGTTTTAAATATATGAAAATTCATATAATATGAGATCAAAAATTATGTATGTCATGTTAGCTTTTAAATTTTTCAGTTTGACGTTTAAATTTTACATTATATTTTATTGCATTGCCTTCTTCGTCATTTTTGTGATTTCGCTGCCATGTGAAGAAATATGCAAGGAACTATGGTATGTTAACCCCTCATCTCCAAGCAGTTTGTTACAAGGCCACCCATAAGTCTGTTCCATCTCTTTTTAGATAGTTGTCTCTGCTATAATCCAACCTAACGTCCGATTGGGTACCTTTGGAGTTCTCTTATACGTGGCCAATCCAGGGTAAAATTAATAGTAACTTTTGACTAATTGTAAAAATTGTGATCACCTTTACCATTCCTATCCTGTATACATGTAGTATATTTCGTTTCGCTTTCAAACTGTTAAAACTTTCATGTTTTTAATATTTTAATTACTATATCCCATACATAACTCTTTTACTTTTTCGGCGTGAAATATATGCTACTTTGTAAAATGATAGCTGACTGTGAGTTATGAAGAACTTCAAAGCTGTAAAGTGGATAACAGTTGCGTTTTAAAGTTTCAAATTAATTTTGTCGTTGTATAATGTATGTTAGAAACTTTAGATTTAATTTTCAACTACTGCGGAAATGACGCCTGCTCGGAAGAAGGAAACTTTTAAAATATGTCGCGGTTGGTTTAATTTTTTTGTTGATAAATTTTTTAACTGGATTAAATTTTTATTTTCTTTTTTCTGAACTTTTTATCACATGGAAATAAGTTTTGGTTGCTATGTATCTTCATGCTTACTGAAAAATTTGGACAGATTTTGTAAATATCTGCGTTAAAATATTATTTTCTTGAATAATAAAATAAAACAACATGGCCTGAATATTACAAAATTATTTTGCTTTAATATGTGATAGTTATAGAATATAAATGTAGATTTAACCTGTTAAGACTGGCCTGTAGAATAATTCAATATTCAAGTGAAATTATTACTTACGTTAGCGATATTAATTACAAATTTTAAATATTAGCCTACAAAATGTTAAGAATTGTTGATAAAATTTGTTAATAGCATTTTTAAAAATCACTAGAAATGTTAATAACATTATATATGATTAATATTTTTTACTTTTTTGATAACTTTGTAAATAACAGAAATTTTCCGATAGCACTGCAGACGTTGTTAACAAATGTTACCAAGATATTTTTGTTGGTAATATTGTTAATATTATACTTACACATCACTGCTTTCTCGCCGAACGGAAGAAGCTGTGAATAACAATATTAACAAAAATAATATAGCTAAATGAAAATTTGTTATTAACATTTTTAGTTTAATTATATTGTTTATAATATTTTGTTATTAATTTACTAAGACGGTGAAACAAATGTTATTAACTTATTATTAAATTTTTTATTAAAATAAATTTTTGATATTTATCCCGGTGTAAAGCTACCTTTAAGCAATAAAGTAACAGTGCGAAAGGAATTCTAAATATATAAGTAACTCTAGAAGAAGAATGTTTTAAAAGTATTCAACAAAAACTGTTGCACCAATCAATAAAGATAAGTTCTTATTCTGTATGGATAATATGTAACAAGCCATAGCTTCGGGGCTTTTACGAATGGATATTCTTAAAATTCCTGGAAGGTAGTTTTCATTATTGGTCAGTATTTGCTAATGGTTCCATTTTTTATGTAAGACTTTGCGGTAAATATACATGCACTTTTTATTTTATTAGTTAGTGGATCGTTAGTGATTTTTAGTACACTATAAACGAACGTCAGTGCTCATTGCATTAATTAGTGAATTATAAAAATAATGAGTGGGCTATCTTCAAATTAAAATTGTGTGAATAAGACTTTAATGGTTTTTTAAACTTTCATACATTCCTTATAAAATTATAAAACTTAAATAATATACCCTACCACTAGTTAGCCATCGTTAGTGTTTGCTAATGTAGGTACCCAACAGTTTCGTATGTGCTTTTACTATACACTGGAAATTAAGAAAAAACTGATTGTGCCAACTTAAAATCAAATTTTAAGATTTAATTAATATGTACCCCTATCACTATTCATACAATAATATTTTAAGATGTGTTTGGAATTTTGTTGTACCTGTTATGTCACGACGAGGTTGTCTGCAGACGTGTGAATTGTTACTGGGAAGAAACGTGACGATTCGAAAAAAGATCGTGTTGTAGTTAAAAATATCAAAATTGTAATATGGTACGCATTGAGTAAATCTTAAATTTTAATTTGAAGTTGACCCACCCATAATTTTTATAATTTACTCAATAATGCGACATACACTAACGTTCGTTTATAGTGCAGTAAAAAGTACTAACGTTGCACTAATAAGATAAGAAATCTGATGTGGCCAGCACATTACCTTCCGCCAGATCTATTTATTTTGTACAAATGTCATACAGAAAGTTCCTTGCAAAAGATGATATTTCTTGTACATTACCTTAAAGCACTTGTATGTATGTTATACAAATTCCATACAGAAAGTTTCTAGCAAAAGATACTATATTTCTAATAAAATAATAACGCAAACATGTATGTCAATTGCACTTGACACTGACACCTTTCAATCAGATTTTTTTTAATATAGCAACTGTTTCCAGAGTTATAATTATTTTACTCATTATCCATTTAATATGAAGTATAAAATGCACTCAAATCGTATAGAGAATAAAATATTCTTTAATATTTATAACATTAAACCTGAAAATATTATATTTAACATATTTTTTTTAAGAAACTTTTAAAATCTTCAAATGAGGGTACTTCCGGTTGACCAATTATAACCAAAATTTGATCAGCTCTTACCGCAGATGAAATATTTGGTTGTTTAACTTGTATATGGATGTGTTGTTGCGGAGAACATTGAGTAAAATGGATGGTGTACAAATTGGTGAAAGTATTGTGCCTGCGTTAGTGTATGCGGATGATGTAGCAATGTGTTGGTGGATGGAGTGCAACTGGAGCAAGTGAATAAGTTTGTATATTTGGGTAGCATGATGTCAAGGGATGGTCGAATTGATAGAGAAATTGAAAGGAGAGTGAGTGCGAGGTGTAAGATATTGGGTGCTCTGGGTACGTTTGCTCGAAACGTAAACGTATCTAGAGAAGCTCGTTTACGTGCGTATAATGGAGTGCTAGTGCCTGCTTTGATGTATGGAAGCGAATGTTGGGCATGGACGGGAAATCATAAAAATAGAGTGACTGCCGTGGAAATGAGGTATTTACGTGGAGTATGTGGATATTAAGACGGGATCGCGTGAGGAATAATTTGGTATATGAAGAATGTGTGGTTAGGAAGAATGTTGTTAAGAGAGTAGTAATGAGCCAGTTGAGATGGTTTGGTCATGTGGAGAGAATGAAGAGTGAACGTCTTGTAAAGCGTATATATCTTGGTGAAATTGAGGGTGTTCGATTGCGTGGCCGTCCAGAGTGTAAGTGGATGGATGTGATTGATAAGGTACTAAAAGAGAAAAAGTTTCCGAGTGGGAAGAGGAGAAGAGCATGTATGAATGCGATTATGAATGTGGCCGAGGCGAAAGAAGTGTGCTTAGACAGGAATGTGTATCGAAGGATGATTGTTTCGTAACTATTATTGTGGTCCGGTTGCGGTATTTTGCTACTAAAAATCGGTCACTTCAATAAGTTAAAAGTGAGGAATATATGTTGTACCTATGATGTCAGGTTAGTAAGAATATTGTTGAAAGAGAGAGTGATTATTTTTGGTTGATATTATTTTTATTCTTTCGGGTTTGTGTTAACCCAGTAAGTGGGAAATGCGTGATTTTAAGTACGTGTGTATGTATGTATGTATGTAAATTTTTGTCACACACAGACACATACACACACACACACATACATACAGACATCATTGTAAAATTAGTAAAATCGTATTCTAGGGAACCTAAAACGTGCTTATTCATCAAAAACTCAGCAACGAATTTTTTGAGTAAAAGCAATACCTTTCCTACCTAAAAGTGGCGGAAGGTAAAAAGAACGTTAGTACTAGATTGGGCTGGGCTAACTTCAGGCCGGCTGAGAGATGTTCGTCATAAGTTAACACTAGCAAAATATATTTTTAGTTTGATTTTACTATTTTGTTACGGTGTAAACTATTAGTTTTTGAGTACCATTGACCATATATTATTTTACAAAAGAGTAGGGGTTCAGCACCCAAGCGCTTTCTCATTTCTTAAAGTGCTTAGTTGTTGTGGCTACTCGGGGATAAAATCAATCAGTGTGAATGGGTTTAGTTTTGTTTTGTAAAAAACAAAGTTTTCATGAAATACTATATTGTAGTCGGAATTATGCATGCGAAGGTTTAAGTCGGTCGGATATATTTAATTATTTGGGTGAAATTTAAAAATCAAAGAAATATTATTAATTAAAATAGATGTTTATTAAAACGATAAATAAATATTTAAAAGATAATAACAATATTAAAAAGTAATTTAATTAACTAGTTAAACAATAACACTATAATTATTTACTTAGTAAACTACTAACAACACACTAGTATATATATATATATATATATATATATATATATATATATATATATATATATATATATATATATATATATATATATATATATATATATAAAACGATATTACTGATTATTTATTTTGACTCACTGAACTTCGCAATTTATTTATATTACATTCAACTGGTTGACTGTCTATTCATGTAACTCACTTTCAAACTATCTAATTGTTCTTATGAAGGACTAACTCTATAACTTCACTGTCGAGTATCCACTTTTACTCGCCGTTACTGTTCCCATATCCGTATACCTAGCTTCCCAAAACTCCTAAAAACTACCGAGTATTCACTTCCACAGCTATCCCAGTATACCAGTAACTTACCGAGTACTCCACGCGATACCAAACTGCGTACGTTCACCATGATACTGCTGTGCCATTCAACACACTGATATCTTACTTCTATTTATGTAACTGTTCTTCTGACGGACTAATACTCTATGTGACTGTTCTTTGCACACACGTACGTTGCTTATACATATAGTTTGTTCTAATATTTTCCCGAAAACTCTCTACATCATAACAATGCGCCGGTAATTACGCTTATGTCTCCTCTTGTTTACACAGTAGTTCCTTTACGTCGCCTTCTTCCGCGCATATGTGTTATCGATCGCCTACCTAGGATCCTCCTCCATACTAGAACGCTTCTTTTTATAGCCGTCGGTTCGCACGCGCTGGCGTGGCTCGCTAACCATGTGTCGTAGGTACCTACCCTCTCACGTTACCTTAATTATAATAGGTAATTAATTATTTTTTCACAGAAGTACTATATTGTTAAGCGGTCTAACTACGTATGTAAGTGGGTTAAAAATGAATTATAAGATTTTGTTACTAACTAATTAAAAAACTAAGAAGTGCAGTTGAATAAAACCTTGTTAAATGAAGTTGAGGTTTTTATTAAATTCGGAAAATATAATTGTAGTCACTAGGTGGCAGATCTTAAGAACTGACAAATTATGCCATATATTTTTGAAAACAATCAAACAGTTTTATTCACAATCGGTTAGTGATATGACGATATCTGACTTTTAAAAAGTTGGAAAGTTAGTTATCCCTGAGCTATTCCCCATTCCCACACTGAGAGATCAATAGTAGGTATTTGCATGTAAACAAAGCTTCTTTACATTTTACATGTAAAGAAACTAATGAAATTGTAAATAATATTGTAACGTTTTTAGTTTATTTTGGGGAAGTGTAAATATTAGACAATTATTATTAATTAAATAAGTGTTTATTAAACTATAATGAAAATGACTATTACTATTATAAAAAAATTATTAAAAACTAATAATTAAGATTAATACTGTAATTGACTAGATAACACTAACTCTATTTATTTAACTAATTAACTCTACTATTTATTTCCATGATATTACTAATTATTTATTTCACTACGCCTTCCAATCGTTGACTGCCGGTCTGTTGTAGACTCTTGTAGACTGTTTACGTGATATTTATATCACTATATACTTATATCACGTTCAACTGTCCGCCTACAGACCTCCACAGCGTCTATATACTCAACTGACTCCACAGCGTCTGTATATTCAACTGCTCGGACAGAAATCACACCTTTCACCGCACTGTCTGTCTATTTATGTAACTAACTTCCTCCTTCCACAGCCTCAGTATCACCAACTATCCGTATGCCACAATTCTGCAACACCAATGCCGAGTATCCACTCTAATTCGCTATTACTATCCTTGTACACCTAGCTTCGCAATACTCGTCAACACTACCGAGTATTCACATCCACAGCTATCCCAGTATACCAGTAACTTCCAGAATATCTACTCCTCTCGACACTTACTGCATACGCTCATTACGCTACTGCTCTGCTTTTCAAACTCACTAACACTCAATGTGAACGTCTCTGAATGTAACTAACTATTTCTCGAGCATATCTACGTCCCTTATATACAGCTGCCATTATCTTCGAACGCATAATAACAATGAACAAAAACAAGTTAAACAAGGTTAAGGCGACCGGAAGTAATTAAACACGTCGCGACCTGTTTGCTTTCGTAGCCCGGCCGGCTAGCGCGATTGCGTCATTGCTATAAATAGACACTCGCTCATTGCTGCGGCGACGGTGAGCATGCCACGTTACAATATAAATAAGTATAGATAAATGTGAAGTTAAAATTTAAGGTTACAAATTAAACTGACAGTTCATGTGACAAACACAACATCCTCATTTCCACTGATTATCCTAATGCGTAAGAGCTATAATTAATAACTAAGCGCAATGCGTAGAAATGTTTATTATATGGCAAAGTTTACTACCATTTCCAGCTATGCATAAGACTCAATACTTAAGAACTAAGAGCAATGCGTAAGAACAACAGTTTGCAAACTCCAAGGTTTAAGGCGTAATGACTAAGCGTAATTGTGAGATGGACATACATGACTGTCATCTGTCTTTCTTAATTTCCTAATCTGAATTGTCAATTGTCAGTCTATTTTATAAGTATTAAGTATTTAATTTTTTGATGCGGATATAGGTACAGAAAATTATGTATATGACATATTAAAACAAACAAAAATTACTGCTGCAATTGCAGTCTGCTAGAATTAAGAAAAAATGAAAGAAAAAAATATGACATATCCGTCGAATTAGTCACTAAACAAAGTAGCTGGAAATGGTATCCTAGTAAATTGTGTACAAATTATTATGCATTCAGCATTAAAGCATTCGGTGGAAATGAGGCTTTCGTTTCTTTATGTTAGCTTATTAATACATTTTAAATAGCAATTAGTCATTAATAATTTACGATTGTGAGTAAAATAATATACAAACCTTCGAGTAAAAGTATCATTATTTTTCGGGGTAACCTCGGCGCTTCGCGTCTTTGTAGTTATGTTTGCTCTCGACAGTAATGAAACACTTTCCACCTCGGTTAGTAATATACTATCATGTACCATATTCATCAACATGAATTAACATGCACGAGTAGGTTGTATCGTAGGTAGATTGTCAAATCAGTATTTTTATAATACACCTCTCCTAGGCTTGGATTGTAATATGTAGAGTTTTGCACTTAATTTAAATTGGATATTTCTCTAAATATACTTTAAAATAATCTAACTTAACGAACAAAACTCAGGACTAGTTTTGTGCGTAAGATTAGTTTACGTTATGGTATGTTTAGAAAAATTACAAGCAACATATTTATTTTATAATTTGTCTAGTCATTTAGTAAAAACCTACGCATGAAAAGAATGATTTTACAATCTGACTACAACACAATGCTCTTTAGAGCAGAAAGATGCTAATTTGCGTTAATTGTGTAAAATAAGTAAACAGTAAACATCTGAAGCTTTGACCTGCTGTGTACTAACACTTGATTTCCAGAATTTTGGAAAAATGCCTCGTATATTTCCAAAAGAAAAAGGCACCTCCAATAATATTTACTACATCAGTGTTACTAGATGTAAATATGAATCACCACAAATTGCACACAGAGTTTAACTATTCACAACATCACGTCACATATGACCACAATTGATGTTTACAACAATATTTTTGGGTTCAAGTGCGTGCATATGACACGCGTTGCATTAATTGATAGATATCAATATCACACGCACTCACGCAACACGTTCACGTTGCACACGTCCTGCGGCCGATTAAAACAGTAGCGACAATACCGACATGAATATGTCAGCCAGAACGTGGATGAAATCCGAGATGTTCCACTGGTATTAGGATTCCATGGGTGTAATATATGATGTTTGTTTATCTAAAGTGTAAACTGTTGTGATGAAATGTAGTTTGAAGCTATGCTGAGAATTTTTAGAAGGAATATTGAATGGTTTATTGTTTATTAGAATTGTGTTTAATTACAAAAAATGTTGTTATGAATGACAAACAAATACAATTTTTTATAATAATACTTGCCATGAAATGTAAAAATGAAAATTTAGTAGTATATGAAAAAAAAATAGATACAAAAAAAATAATAATTATGATTGATGGATTGTCAAATATAGAGTTTGAATAAAATATAAATAATACAAGTAAATCTGTGTTCTTGTATTTTATGATCATAATCTTAACAAAAAACAATATGTTCAGAATGCCAGTGGATGTAGAGCGAGCAAAAAATAACGGCTACCAGTTTATTTCTACTGCACTCGATTTTAAATTTTAAGTGGGAATTGGTGATTAGGGATGATTTGGGAGGTGTAAATAACTTTGCATGCTGAATAAATACAAATAAATCAATATTTGGGAATGTGGACGTGACCAATTCTCCCCTTTCACACTCGACAACGTACTGACTCAAACTTAAGTTTTCAAAGATGTTGAGAAAGGTATCACCAAGACTGAGGCTTAGTAATGGCATAAAAAAAACGCGAACACAATATGTTAATTTTTGTTACATTTTCAACGACGGTTGATATGTTAGTGTAAAGACGCCTGGTTCACTTATCGTATTCCATGTTTCATGACCCCTTAAAGTTACTTATACAATTCATAAATCATAAACTCTTGGTTTCGACATACATTCCTCGCCAAAAGCCTTCTTCAACATTTGCACCACTTTACTGCACTTTATAATATTTTTAACACAAAATTTAATGCAGATTATTTGTCAAGTCATTTTTAAATAAATAAAAAAGCCATGCGTGTCAAAATGCTTCATCAATATGCTAAATCGAAATCGAATAACGCACGTAATTGAATTATATGGTATTTCGGGATTTTCAACCTCTGTGTGTTATATCTCTAGGGTGGTTTACACTCACAACATCTATTAATTTTACTTTTTAATGACCACGTCTTAAGTTCCCTAGAATCCATTTTTAACATTTTTACGATGTGTGAGTGTATGTGTGTGTGTGTGTGTGTGTGTGTGTGTGTGTGTGTGTGTGTGCGTGTGCGTGTGCGTGTGCGTATGCGTGTGCGTGTGCGCGTGTGCGTGTGCGTGTGCGTGTGTTTGTGTGTGTGTGCGTGTGCGTGTGTTTGTGTGTGTGTGTGTGTGTGTGTGTGTGTGTGTGTGTGTGTGTGTGTGTGTGTGTGTGTGTGCGTGTTTATATATGCATAGATCCTCCACTCTAACTCAAATACTCGTACTATCATTCAGAGAATTTTGAAATCTTGTATTTCAAACTTTTTCTGTAATGGAAAGAGCCCATTAGATATCGAATAACCGGAAATAGCACTTTACTAGAAGCTCAAAATAGTTTTTTTTTTAAATACCTTTGAATAATATTTTTTCGGGATTAATGTTATTATAAAAATTAAAGATTATTAAATTTTCTATAGAATTGCATTAATATTTTTCTACATATTTTATGGATAAATTTATAAAATTAGTTTTAATTTAAATCCCAGAACCTACGCTTTAAACTAACAAAACACAGTTATTCAAATTTGTGTAACTGACAGATAAATATCACTATCAAAGAACTAAACATTTCAAAATAATATTAGTAACGTTTTAAAAAGAAAAAAGTAAATGTAACAATAGAAAAGGAATTCAATACAGTTGCCAACAAAACTAAATATGTAGGTATGTATAATAAAAATTAAAGATTCACAAAAATGTTTAAGCTAATCTTCATTTTTGGATTAGTGAATTCTAATCTATCCCGGTATTTAAAATTTAATCTTCATTTTATTATAGCTCCGGTGGTTCAGTGGTTAGAGCAACGCCTCATGTCATTAGTGCCCTCGGGGCTCTGGGTTCGAAACCCACTAAGGCATGGATGTGTGTGAACCCACTCTGTAATTGGAATGTAAGCCTGTTGAGGGGTTTAAAAATAGGTAGTTACTTGGATTAGATTAGACTATTATTAAGAAATAAACTGTCAAAATTAGAGTAAAATTTGCTAATCCAAAAATAAGGATTAACTTAATCTTTTTTGTGACTCGGGCTGTAAATGGCGGGTATTGTATTGGCCAAACCAGATTTTTACATTTGCCACGACGTTCCTTACTTAGATGCCATGTGTGTTGCCCGCCAAGTCCAAACCCTTGTTATAACCACAAGCCGGTGTCAGATAGCTTTGTGGTTGCCAAGTTAATTGTATCCCAACTTAAAAAGGTAACGAGAACAGATACCGATCAAGGCCAATTGAGAAAAATTCCCGACCTGACCCGGATCTCTGAATCCAGACGCTAGCACTCTACCATTGTGCTATCCCGCCGTCTCTTATTAATATATCCACTAAGATAAAATTGAATCTTGACACTAATAATTATGATTTTTTCACTAAAATTTTGAGTAAAATAAAGAAAATTTATTAGGTGTTAACCCAATTTTACATGCACAATCTGGTGCGGCATTTATTATGAAACAGTGATATTCACTGGTCGGCCAGGTTTATTGATTTGACAGCTCTTGACTTCTTTTTATAGGGTTATTTGAAAGGAAAAGTTTATGTCAATAAGCTTCGGACTCCGGAGGGAAGAAATCTTCTGGCTGAAATTTTGAGGACAGTGAAATATAAAGAACGAAATAAACACTTTTTAAAATAATAATTAAATAAGTACTCAAAATTGGTCCACCAAATCAGATGATGCCTTACTTATTATGCACAAATTTCTTACATACCGGTGTAGGGGGTTTAAGGTGTACATAGGAGTTTAACACGGGTTTTTTTTGCAGACTATTGCTCCCCCTTTTGACGAACAACAATGGTTCTGGTGTCAATAGAAAGATAAATATCTGCATCAAATGACACCAAATACATGTAAATTATGTAACATTTTGGGCCCTTACATTAATTATTAAATTCATTCAATTTCGTGTCAATAGCAATAAAAATGGCTTAAAAAATGTTTGTCATTGAATTTGACAAAATTCGTAATAAGCTGTAACTCGTGCAAATTTAATGTTGTAATTTTATTAATTTAATTTTTGTCAAGCATTTTCTAATCTGTTATATAACATTATAAGGAAAATAGCACAAAATCCATAACTAATGAATTATGACAGAAAAAATGTAATATTTGTTTATTTTTTTGTTCAAATGCTATGGCTATTGCTCTTTATACGAAATTGAATAAATTTAATAATTAGCTCATTGAACTGCAATATTACATAATTTACATTTTTATTTGTCTGTTGATACCACTATCATTGTTGTCAGTCAAAATGGGGTGCAACAGTCTGCAAAAACTGATATCCCATGTTAAAAAAATACGCGGTATATGTGAATGAATTAAATTTTCAATTTTAACCAATATTAAATTATTATTCACAATAATAAGTTAGTTATTTTAATGTATATCTTTTGCAAATACAATAAACATAAAAATATCATTGTCAACCTACAAACTAAACACACCTACACATAACATGAAAACTGAAATCCCATTTCGTTATAATAGTACTTTCAGTATGAAATTTGTTTGTTGGGAATTTGAATGAAACAGATCATACACTGTTGTTTAATGTTGTAAATAATACAGATAATTATACACGCTTTATGACACGTTCATTATATTCACCAGATTTAATTGAAATTTAGAAATAATAATGTAGTCAATATAACTGTATTATGTACTCAATACTAATATTCACTGAATTGCATTTGGTTGTTATAATTTTGTGTGCTTGTGTAACAGAATAACATTTGATTAATACTAAAAATGAGATCAGAATAACAACAGTATTTAATTGAATATTGTTCAAAGGGCATTTATTTATATATCCTTTCAAAATGCAGCTTCGACCATTAAATTAATAATTTTGCTGTAAAATTACGAATTTAAAATAATAATTATTTTACTGAAGCTGTAGTTTCATTATTCCGGGTCGGGCGCGAGAGGAATCCAGAAAATAACAGCAAATTCAACATTCTGCACCTAACCTACGACTACAGTGGGGTGACTGGAACTCCCGGACATAGGACTTTTAACATGTAAATCATACTTCCCTCGTCGGAATATCAAATTGCCTATGCTTTCATATGTTAAACTTTACTCGTAGCTATAAATATGACATAATAATATTGATTGATATGTAATGATAATTCTGAATACATAAATAAATATCTTCAGTTGAAGTCCATACTTTTATTTAATTAAGTAATGAAATTCGTTGGAGTTACGAAAACAGGATACAGACTATTCGATCAAAAATTAGGAAAAATATATGTTAGATCAGACCTAAAATTTATGGAAAGTGAAGAAAACAAAAAGTTGAATATCGTAACAGTTCAATTACCAGAAGAAGAAACGAAAATAAATACTTAGCAGATACTAAACGAAGAACCAGGTAGAAATAAATCAGATGGCTACTCACCGATTGAAGAAGATCCGGAAAGCATTTATTTAACATTTGAAGAAGCACTTAATTCAGGTTGGAAAGATGCAATAAAGGACGAAGTAGAAAATATAAACAGAAATCAAACCTGGTAACTAGTTAAAGATAAAGGTCAGACAAGAATTGATGCTGTTTGGATATTTAAAACAAAAGTAGAACTAGATGGAAGATATATAAAAAGGCGAGACTTGTAGCAAGAGGATGTAAACAAGAACAAGAAGAAAGCTTATATGCACACGTACCGAAACCAGCAACAGTCAAAATCTTCATTCATCTATGTCTACAAAACTCCATAAAGATAGTAAACTTGATATAAAAGCGGCTTATATAAAAACGAATTAAAAGTAACATTTACATGAAAATCCTAGATGGATTTGCAATTTATGGTTTGCGACAAGCATCAAAGGCGTGGTTAGACGAATTTAATACTTTCATGGTAAGTATTGGATTTGAAAGAACACCAATCGATGCATGTTTATACACAGCTAAAGATCATAAATCGACTTTTGTAATTAATTATGTAGACGACATATTTATAGGATCGTGTGAAATGTCAAATATGGCTTAAACTGAAACCGAAAGAGCGATACATTACAAAAGAAATTGGTCGAGTTAAAATCTTTATTGGTTTGGAAATACATAAAGAAGAGTACCATGTAGCAATACTACAAACAAAATACATTGAAAGAATTATAAAATGTTGGCAAATGAATGCATGTAATCCAAAAAGGACACCAATGCACGCTAATTTTAAACATTACAAGGTACCAGATAACTATACTGCAAATGAAAAATTTAGAACTATATACAAAAAAATAGTTGGATCATTACTTTTACAAGTCATGGTACATGACCCAATATTACATTTTGTGTTAATTATTTAAGTCGTTTTCAGCAGAATCCAACGGAAGAATACATGTCAGGACTAAAACGAATTATAATATATCTTTCTGGAACAAGATACTTTGGATTACTATATTTCAAACAAACTGAACTAAATTTAATTGGATACGCAGATGCTTCGTGGGCAAAAAATGCAGATGACAGAAAAAGTACAACTGGATATTGCTTAATGTTAGGTAATAACGTCATAAGATGGCAAAGTCACAAGCAAAATAGCGTATCAGGATCAACATGTGAAACAGAGTACATTCCAGTACATCACGCAGCTAAAGGACAATACCTGGGGCCTGTTTTTCAAAAAATACTAGTTTACAAGCTACAAGTTACTAGTTACAAGTGAAATTTTTAATAGTACTACTAAATTGTGTTTCTGAAAAGTATTTTACCACTCGTAGTTTACAAGTTACTAGTTCACAAGTTATTAGTTACAAGTGAAATTTTATTAGTCAAGTAAATTAGTGTTTCTGAAACATTTTCAATAGTCTAGTAGTTTTTTTAATAAATACTAGTATTTAATCCAATATTCTTCAAATCAAGTAATTTTATTTTCTGACTGACGTTAACATTTTCAAGCGTTTAATTTGAAATTAAATTATTTTGGGAATGATTCGAGATGCTAAAGGTATTCTATTTGGAGCATTCTTTAAATAAATTGTCTAAAGCAGTTAAATTCAATGAATGGATAAATATCTGTCAAACTTGTCACGCTTCGGATTGAGTAGACAGAACTAGAAATATAGCAGGGTCACATGCTTGGTTTCTGTTTATATCTAGCTGAAGAATAGGTCCCAATTAATAAAATTAATGTTTTTAACATATTTGCCATGAGTAACTTCCCATTCATATGGGGCTTCTGCATGGACATAATTTATTATTGCTTTAATTAGTTTTTGACGTCGCACTACTTCTTCATCACTAGACTCAGTGTCACTAGACCACATTATTATATTATTTAAAAAAATATATTAACACTAAACAACGATAGACACTACATGAATCTGAAATGAATTAACATTAACAAAGAACCATTGAATTACATACATTACATAAAAAATCCCACGAACTGTCAAATAATACAACTAGTAAAATTTATATTCAAAATTTACAAGACTTTTGACACTTGTAGCTTTACTCTAGTAAATTACTAGTTTGACGGACAACTCAAATATTTTGAGAAACAAAATACTAGTATTTTTTGTCAAATACACTAATAAATACTAGTTTCCAACTTGTAACTAGTATTTTACACTTGCTTGTTTCAGAAACAAAAACTTGTAAACTTCACTAGTATTACTAGTGTAGGGACTAGTAATACTAGTCCCGTATTTTTTGAGAAACAGGCCCCAGATGGCATTATGTAATGTAATGAATATTGAAATTAAACAAATTAAGATGTTCAATGATAACATACCAGTAATCAAATTTGCCAGCAATAAAGAAAGCAGAAGAAGTAAATATATAGATGTCAAATATGATTATTTAAAGGAAGCTGTAGAAAACAAAGCTATAACACTGGAATACGTTACAAGTAACAAACATGTGGCAGACGTGTTCACAAAATCATTAGGAGTAACTCAATTTGCCAAATTAAGAGAAAAATTGGAGTTGCTGAACATTGTAGGTACTACGGAAGACTAGATTCCGGAAGGGGAATGTTGGAATATCAAATTGCCTATGCTTCCATATGTTAAACTTTATTCGTTATTATGAATATGACAATAATATTGATTGATGTGGGTGTAATGGCAGTTCTGAATAAATATATAAATATCGTCAGTTGAAGTCCATACTTATTTAATTCTAGCATTACCTAATTTCCTGCTTGTCCAATTATTTTAAGTGAAAAAGCTATTCGGAATAGTTATACAGAATGTTTCCTTTAAAACAACCAGCGCTTTTTTGGGCGAACTAATGACTTTAGAAAAAAATGTTATATACAAGAAATGATCAAGAATAAGGAGCTAATTTATTAATAATAACAAACCGAAAATTCGACAACTGGTTCTCAAACGGCAGAACAAAATTATATTTTTTTAAATAGTATCCTATATAATTCTTTAGCTCATTAGATAGAGAATTTTTTTCTGATTTCAACGATATAAATATGGTATAGGGTTGTATAATAATTATTTCCAGAAAAATAGTATAAAAAATGTTATAATATTACAATAAGCTATGCAATACACAGGTCTGTTACCTAGTTATGCTAGTAGTCAACCCATTTTTTATTACATTATTTCTTGTTTTTAATACCATTTTTCTCGAAATAATTGTTATACAACCCTATGCTATATTTATATCGTTGAAATCAGAGAATAATTTATTTAAAGGGCTAAAAAATTGTATAGGATGCCATTTAAAAAAATATAATTTTGTTTTACCGTTTGAGAACCATTGGTTAAATATTTGGTTTGTTACTACTGATACATTATCCTCTTATTCTTGATCATTTTTGGTATAAAATATTTTTCTGTAAAGTTATTAGTTCGCCCAAAGAAGCGCTGGTTGTTTTAAAACAGTCTGTATATTAATTTACACTTAAACAGAAATTGCAAATAATAAAAAAAATAAAGTAATCTAGTTCGACAAATAAATCGTTTTGTAAACTTTTTATTTCAAATCCATGGCTATCGCTAGTTTTGGGATCAATTTCGACATATTCATATCTAATTTCTGCCGTTATATAAAGCAAACAAAATAGTTTTCCTTTATTGTTTCAGATGAAGGATTTTATGCTCCACAACTTTTAGTAAAATATTTTTTTATCTAAAAAATTAAGTATAATAATTATTGAAGTGTGCTTGTATAGGACTATGTGGCGAAAGATGATTGCTATGCTGCATGCAAGGTTTCTACCGGGTTTATGCTAACCCGATATGTGTAATAAATATTTATTTATGTATATCTCTATAACTCAACTGGTCATATAATTTTTAATTAATTCAGCCAATGGTATTTAAAATTTTTACTTAGTTACCATGATAATCGAATGTACCCTTGACGACGTGATACAATCGCTTTTGAATTTCGCTGGGTCCCAAATGTAATGTCATATTAACCACCGGTAATCACATTGTTTTATTTATCAACAAACGACAAAAATTTACTTTATTTACTTACTCATCAAATTTATCATTATATATCATGAATATCACTCGTGTGTTCAGTATTATCAGAATATATTGTGTTGATACACTCAACATATTGAGAGCGAACAGATATGTATGTGCTTTTTGCAAATTTTTGTATCATTTGTAAAATTGAATGTTTAAACGAATTTATTTATGGGTATGGGTACTTACAGTGCGAAGTATTGAAAAACCTATAGCTTATACCTTCTACAGTTAACCTGAAGATGTCTCGTGCAATTATTTCAAATAGTGAAAAGTAAAATAATAAATAAATAAAAAAACGCAGTAAGTAGAGGTTTTGGGTACATTATTTTCTTAGACCGGGGGCTAGTGCTACGTGATAATTATATCATGGTATTCTAAATACCTACTCTTGGTGCTCACTTTAAATACCCTGGAGAACGATTTGCTGCCTTCATCCGAAAAAAAGATCTGTAGGTCACGACCCAAATTTGTTTAAAACAATGATATTTTAGAATCTAGGTATTCTATATCGGACCTGATTTTTTTTGTGTCCTTTAGGGTAAAAATTGTCAATTGACTAATGCCCGGATGGAATTGCATATACAATTTCTGATAGGTGAAATTCACAGAAATAAAAGGCTTTAGCACCATTTCCATATACATAATGTTATTTTGTGCAGGTCCCATATAAAGAATACCTAGATTCTAAAATATCATTTTTCAAAAGAGTTTTGGGTCATGACCCACAGGTAGGTAGATCGTCTTTTTTCGGGGAAAACAGCATATCGTTCGCCAGGGTATTTAAAGTGACTACCAGGAGTCAGTATTTGGAATACATGATACATTTTTCATGTAGCAGTAGTCCCCGGTCTATCTGGAATGTCGCTCCAAGCATCATGTTTGTGCTGGCGATTCTTAATTTTTTTTAACTACATATTTTGAAAGAAATTCGTTCAGAAAATCTTGCCAATACCACCGCACGACCTTGCACTTACGTTTTCTTTTAAATAAAAATACACAAAACTAAAAATATGTTTATTTAATTTGGTATAAATATTGTACTATCTTTAGAAAATAGTTTCAGTCATCTGTAAGGTTGTCACTTTCATGAAATATTGTAATATATTTGTTACTTTTTGAATCACCGTCATATTATACATTTTTTTTAATATTTCATAAAAATTAAAAGGGAGAATATTTTAATAATAATAATAATAATAATAATAATAATAAAAATATTTATTGACCGTACGTCAAAGGCGAGGTTTAGCCAAGGGCTGTTCTTCCACCTAACCCGTACAATGATTATAACAGATATTTAAAAGTCAACAAACTATTTTGTTTACAATAAATTAAATTTAAATAAAGATTAAAACTACGTATAAAAAAAGAAAAAGGCACAGGTCGTATAGATGTCTTGAAATCGGGTCTCGTGGCCGCGTGCCTGAGTGTCTGGTCGCGAATCTGGGGAACCGGGTTCGATCCCGACCGACGCCAAATATTTCCAATTTTAAATGGCACAAAATTGACCCCTGTGGTGCACTCTCCACGCCAGCAAGGAGTGCCCGTGAGGTGACGCCTGGTAAACGCCCGCACGGTACAAATATGTCATCATCATTACCGATATCTGCGAATAAAGCAGATTGGCACACCCAGCAATGGGTAATATGCCGTGATGATATATTTATTTTATTTTATTTATTACAAACTAAACATATGAATTATACAAATTTTTAACATTATATTTAAAAGAACCAGCAAGATATTTTAGATTTTCAGGTAAAGCATTATATAAAGATAGTGCTAAGTATGAAAAAGCTGCCTTGAATTTAGATTTTCTGTAGGATAGTACTATGAACAAATCTTTTATTCGTAGTGTATAATTATATTGCTTAGGAACTAATTTATTCGTTAAATAATGTAGAGTACCAGTTAATTTTACTTTGTGTACGAAACAGAGATAGGAGGATTTCACGCGATCGTCTATGGTATTCATTTTAGCACGTAGTCGATACTAAGATATATGATCGTAGTTATACATACACCGTAACCAAAGCGTGAGCATGAATTCTGAAAAAGAGTAATTCTATTTTTTTCCGTCTGTAATAGAATAGGAATGTAGACGCAGGAGCAGTAATCTAAAATCGGCAAGATTAATGTACGTATGTAGCAGCCGTAAGTTTTAGGTTTAAATGCTGCACAAATTTCATATTCTCATCCACAGTCAGACTTAATATTTTTACACAAGAACTTGTTTTAAGAGGCACGCCATCTAGCAGTATGTTCTGTGGTATATGTTTGTAATTATATATTTCAAGATGGTATGACTTGCTAGCGTTTATTCTTAAACTGTTTTTGTCCACCCATAACACAAATTTTTACAATTCGTCGCTAACTAATTAATTTGTTCATTTGACTTAAATGGATCAATGGATGCTAGGAGTTTAGTGTCTTTAGCGTAGAAATGAACATTGCAAAAATTGGAAGTAGATGGCATGTCAACTACATATATTAAGAAAAATAATGGCACTAAAATAGACCCTTGTGTTACGCCGTACTGTAGAGGAAACAATGTCGAACTATTATGTCTAAATTTGAAGACATGAGCTCACTGCGTCATCGGAGAAGTTATAGTTTTTCAGCTTAAAGAGAAGTATATTATGATTCACCATATCAAATGCTTTTGAGAAATCTATTTGTATTAAAAAGGAGATATAAATATAACATAACTGATTTTCTGGCAGAATGTTATACTCCTTACAGTATTCTAAAATTTGATTATAGCACAATGTCTCGAGAACCTTAGACAACGCAGGAAGAATACTTATAGGGCGCATATCATCAAAAGTATTTAATTACATTGTTCTTTTGTCCGCTTTATTTATCATCATTTAAAAAATTGATTACTTCCTTTTAGCAGCTCGAGGCATTAAAACGCTGTTTAATATTAAAACAAATTTTTAATTGTTTATTTTGCCGTGTTTTAATTTTAATGTTGCCATAATTAATATCTGTCATCTATTGCTTGAAGCGCTTCATTAAAATGATCATTTTTCATGAGGAATTTGATAGCACAAAGAAAGAAAATCAACATTTAATATGATCACAGCAGCATTTATGAAGTCTTGTGGTTTATTAACAAGTGGCACTGATATTAAAAGCAGGGAGTATACCTGTCAGCGCTGAAATTGTGAGGATGCTGCGATCAGTCGATAAGGATAATACTGCGTCGTGAGGATCACATAGGCTCATAGAGGATATGCTTATTGAGAAAGGAAATATTGACCAAGAAGTTAAGATTAGGAATATTAATAATGAAACCATTAATTTCTTTCTGTTTTTACAAATGACAGATTTGATGAGTAAATAGAATAAAAATCTAAAATAAATTTAGAAATACAGTTGATAGTTATTTATGATACAAGTGAATAAAGATATATTTTATTCGCAAGTGGAAAGTTTAAGTAGTATACGAGGTACGTGTAAAGCGGGCATGGTAGTTGGTATAATATTTATTTCTTTTATCATTTAATTAAAAATATAAATATATCTTCACGGCATATTACCCATTGCTGGGTGTGCCAATTTGCTTTGCACAGAGATTTCGGTATGATGGTGATGTACCGTGCGGGCGTTTACCACGCGTCTCCTTACGGGCACTCATTGCTGGCGTAGAGAGTGCACCACAGAGGTCACTATTGTGCCATTTAAAATTTGAAAAATATTTGGCACCGGTGACGAGACCCCATTATGAATGTGAATTCATCATTTGGTGTCTCAGACATACTGTAAACGTTTTACTCGAACTTAACATCTAGTTCCATATAAGTATTATGTATATTTGTATGATCCAGGGTGTCTAGACAATCCTTCGGATTATAAAGAAAATACCTCGTGTGTTTGTACTCATGTTTCGTAGGCTGTATGACATTTTCAGTGTATGCATTAATTTGTTCCAAATAATTGTAAAATTATCAAGGAAAAAATATTCAGAAAAATAACAAAGGCATGTAATTTGAAAAGGAACATACGTGTTTTACATGACCTAAATGTATATAATAAATATGTTATATTTTGATATAAAGAGCTTTTGTATTAAAATATGTATGAGTATGAGAAATTTTTTAATTAATTATAATGGATTACTATACAATGTTGATTAAATCCTTAATCTTTTCTTATTATATTTTTATCATTGGTTCTAATAAATAAGGATAATGAATTAAATTCAGAAGTTTACATTTTCTATGAAATATTACGAATAATACAGAATGGACAATAATCTTGTTACTACAAATATTTATTATAAATGACGAGTAAATGTTAGCGCTAAAAATAAGAATATTAAAACACATCTAGATGACCGTCGCCTGGCTGAACCCAGTCACGCGGAATCCTCCTCCACGCCGTGATTATTTCTGCAAAAGAATTAACACATGAGAAATACTCAGTGAGGAGTAAATCATTCACAAAATACACGCGCATCCACCACAAAGGAATGTATTGCAAAATCACACGAGAAATAACACACGTATGCAACAAAGTCTAATAGAACAGGGAAAATGGAATAAGTCACCGTATGCGAAACGCATACCTGCTACCCAATAGCAGTGTGGCCCCGGACTTACGCGTACATATACTCAACTGTACCTGCCATTACCACTGTGGCCCCGGACTTACGCGTACATATACTCAACTGTACGTGCCATTACCACCTCTGAGCGGTGTGGTTTATACCGGCACCGAGATATGGTTACACAACCAACCTTGCCATTACCACCCCTGGGAATAGGGAGCTACCCTAACCCGAATTCCGCTCAGGTGCTGATCAACCCTAGTGGCTTTACTTTGGCCTTAGGGGCATAGTTAAAAAACCAGGATAAAACCATCCCTGCCGTTACCACGCGGTCAATCAGCGAAAACCCACGAGGCTAGCAATCGTGGACACATAGATCGCATTCCTGGTTACCCATATAGCTCTCTCATCACACCTGGAGGCTCTACCGGGCACGACCGATCAACAGGGTTTGGGAAAAAGGACAACGCAGTAAAGTAAGAAAATAATCATACAAATCCGTATCTGCATTTACTCTTGTTATTGTGGACTAAAAGTGTGTGTAACTCAACTCACAATCATACACATGCTAGATTAGCTCTCTTACCTGAATCACTACACAAATCAATGACTACGATATCGATGTTCTCACACTGAAATCTAGAAATAAACTGAAATAAAATACGTGAATACCAGTATCATTAAATGTAGCTCTTATCCAACAGCATCGGTTCCGTACCTAAATAGCTAATTAGAGACAAAACATAATAAATTTAATAAAAATAATCTTACGCAAAATAATTACTGTGACATATTTTATTCTAATATTATAAGAATTTTATAGAACAAAATGTACAAATTCTTTTAGAATAGCATCTATGTAATTTATCTCCCAAAATCATAAAGTTTCTTCTTAATAGGTAAATTGTTAATAGTTTCTTTAATCACAATATAATTAGATAATAAAATACAAACTCATAGCCAAAGTTATAATTTCCATGGGTGTCCGTTGATAAAGATTGAAGAATTTAACCAAAAATTTAAAGAGAGCTAGGTGCATTTTTTTATATTTTAATGTTTGTGGGTATTATTCAAAATGAATCTCTTTGCATATGTTATTTACAGATTTCATATATGTCCGTATATTCAGAAAATAATGGTACGGGATGACGCTGATGCTATACTTAGAGTGGGTGTGATGCTATATTGTAATTTTTGTGAGATGACGCTGATGGCATACTCAAAGTGGGTGTGATAGTGTGATGACCTAATGTTTGCGAAATGGTGCTAATGTCGTACTCAGAGTGGATGTGATGTAATATTTATAACCTCATGCAGAGCATATGCCAAGCTTAGAACGGGATTGATGCCCGGAGACCAAATTAAATAAATGTAAATGGTGATTTAGTACTTTTAAAGGGTGCTGATGGCCGGATGTACACTGTTTCTGTAAACCCCCAAATTTAACAGTCGAGATGTTTGTTTTTGTTTTATTAAATTAATTACAGATTTGGGGTGTGAAGTAACGCTAATAAAAGACTATACTTATTAGTAGGCAAATCATTTGTATGAATTGATAAGTATTGATTTGGATTTCACTATGATGGTGTACAAATCCATTGTGAGTGATTGTACATTATAGAGCCTTGTGTTAATATTGTGATAATATACTATTTATGATTTAGTCCTTATTAAACAAAAAAAAATGTTTTTCCATCAACAATGCAGATAGCTGTAACTCATTTTTACCTCCCGTCATACCGTAGCTAAGGGAGGTAATGTAATCGTGCCAAAAATTCGATGGTGAGTTTTCAGCAAATAAGCATGAATTAGGGTCCCCACAACACGTTTTTACTATTTTTACGATGATGTGTGTGTGTGTGTGTGTGTGTGTGTGTGTGTGTGTGTGTGTGTGTGTGTACGTGCGTGTGTGTGTGACATTTTTTTTGTCCACGATAACTCTTATAACAAACTTCCAAATATAAGTATTTTCCGTATTTAAGCTTCCTGCATTCATATAACGAGTTGATTAGATTTTGGGTAAAATTGGATAAATGGAAGTGATACTATTATTACTTGAAGCCCATAACAGTTTTTAATGAAAAACTATATTAAAGTATATTCCAAAACTTTTCAATTTTAGGATTTTAGACTTTTAATCATGGGAAACAACATATTAGATTTTGGATAAAATTAATCAACCAAAAGTGATACTTTACTGGAAGCTCTGAACAGATTCTCGTGAAAAATATAATATGATACACTCCAAATTTCGTATTTACGACTTTTATATGAAGGGAAGCAACAAATTAGTTTTTGGATACAATTGATAAACCGCAAGTGATACTTTATTTGAAGCTCTGAACAGATTTTCGTGAAAAATATATTGATACAATCGAAAACTTTTCAAATTTGGTATTTAAGACTTTTATATTAATAAGAATGACATGTTAGATTTTGGCTAAAATTAATCAACCAGAAGTGATACTTTACTTGAAACTCTGAACAGATTCTCATTAAAAACATTATGATGTATTCTAAAACTTATCAAATTTAGTATTTTAAACTTTTATCTAACGGGAAGCAACATATTAGATTTTGGCTATAATTGATAAACTGTTGAAGTGTTACTTTATTTGAAGCTCTCAACAGATTTTCGTGAAAAATAAATTGGTACAATCCAAAACTTTTCAAATTTTGTATATAAGACTTTTATATTATTGAGAACGACATGTTAGACGTTTTCTAAAATTGATTAACCGGAAGTACTACTTTACAGGAAACTATAAACAGATTTTCTTGAAAAAATATATTAAAACATAATTCGAAACTTCTCAAATTTGGTATTTAAAACTCGTGTATAATTTGAAACAGTATTTTATTTTGACTATACCTATATGATAAACCGGAAGTGGTACTTAATTTGGAGCTCTTAACAGATTTTCGGGGAAAAACATAATAAAATATAGTCTAAAATTTGGTATTACAGACTTTTCTATTTATTGGAACAACAAATTAGATTTTGTTAACAAATGATAACCGGAAGTGATACTTTACTTAAAAGCTCATTGCTATTTCAAACATGGAATTGACGGGAGGTCATGTGTTGGCCACATCAGATGTTTTATTTATATTCTTATCCATTTGTTGAATTACACGTTGTATATATTACGCCCAACTGCATTAAAATTGTTTGTGTTACCATGGCGGAAACTGGAAGATTACACTTTGCGGTAGTAAAGTATCATTTGCAGGCGGTAAAGAGCGACAGCCCGGCGACAAACAAAAGGTCAAAACTACAATTGGAAATATAATCCACACAATTATTATTTTTTAAATAATATCAGTTCCTCTAAGGCTTCACTAGCTTTTATTAGAATATCTGAAGGTATTTCTGTAGAAATTGCTTCAAGCTTGTCATTTAAAAAAGAATAACATAACCAAATAGTTCACAATACAGCTCATCGCCTTATTGTTTTGTGACATGGCCACATGGCCACGTAATAATTTTGTGTAGCAACAAGCTTTAAATGTATTTAAAAAATAATTTATAAACATTTAACTTGATTACAATAGTGCGCCGGCCTTCAAATTCGGTCCGTAAACCTGTTCTTTCGACCCTCTATACGTAAATAAGTATTGGTGGTTGTACTGCTTTTTAATCGTTTGTCCATAAAGTTAGTTCCATTTTTAACTTTGCATTTCAATCAATACTATAAATTCGTGACTTGCCATATCTAAAATATTGAGCTTGGCTCATAAATCGTTTCCATGAAAATATATTTATTATTTTGGCACTTAGATCTCTTTGAATTTAAATGCATCAATTGTCAATCTCATATTGTACCTGTAGCAGAAAACCAAAAGCATTAAAATATAAACCCAACCTTCCCAACCTTGTTGAGTTCAAGTATTTGGAAAATTCGGTTTCGGTTGGGTTAAAACCTATGTTTAGTTTACTGCTGATGCTCGTATGAGAGGCTTCAGCTTCAACGTTATTAGTGCCGTCTGAACGACCAGACATACTGAAATTTTTACGATGTACATGAACCTATATTCCGGATGTTTCATTTACCGTTGACTAAGAGCATTTTTTATATCATCGCGTTTTGCTACTTTTTATTTTCCGACTAGAGTTTATTTATTTTATCTATTGGCTCTCGCTGTGCCGCTTTTAAAAGATTCATAAAGTATCGGAAAGCTAATAACCATTTTAATGGAACATCAAAGCAAACGAGAGATCATTTTGCAATCATAATAATCCACTATTTTTTTTATTAGTTTTTATTCATTTACAAGTAAAGTGTAAATACAGATGAAGTACTTAGATGTAATTAAATTTTAGTTCTTTTATACAAGGTGGTTTTAAACTTAATATCATAAATTTAAAGCTAAATATTATGACGTATAGATTATGAAACAGATTTTTTTTAAATTCGCATATTTAAGGCTAGTTTTCATTAAACTAACATTTTTGGACACTGGACAACTGGCAACGCATTTGCATTTTTCTGTATTTACACAATTATTTTCGTTAAAATTGCTATTTAATTTAATTATTAAGAATAATATCTTATATACAACTAATTTTGAAAGTATTTTTGATAACCATTTTTTTAATAAAATACTAATTAAAACAGCAGTAAAAAAAGTTTCCTTAAGAAAAGTAGAATTTTCTTTTTTGGAATTTTTAAAATATTCTTTCTGTTTCGTAATCTACACATGTCATACTACTTACCCTTAAATTTATGACATTAAGTTCAAAACGACCCTGTATGTTTCTCGTTATTATAAAGTAATTATGTCTGTTTTACTTTTAAAATATTATGTGAGCCAGTGTAAATATTAAATTCCATTTTAGACTTTGGAGGGTTATAAAATTTATTAGCAGGCCAAATTAATATTCGTCAGCTGAATATTGGTTCGGTCCTCGATTTATTCCATGTTTTTTTTTTCATAATTCTTTTAAACTTCTACATACAGGATGAACACTAGAATCCGTGACATATGCGTTTACCATGGGAAAAAAGTTTTTTTCAATTACTATACGTCCCGTAACACTTTATAGGATGATTTATATATATTTAAGCTTGAGTTAGGTACATTATGTTTTTTCCTCATATAACTAGATTTTTGTTCGACTGTGTTTACGTAAATGATAGATTGGCAAACAAAAATAAATAAGCAGGAGCTGACACAATTAAATAAATTATATAAAAATACCCACGAATTACAGTTTTTTACCTTTCAAGTAGTTGTTAAGTGTTGGTAACACTGTCTGTCATATTGTACTATGTACGCATGCGTACTTTGAACCTAGTATGAAACTCGTATGAAAAAATTGGACACACCGTATGTTTCTGAACTAGAATCTATTATGAAAATCGAACGAAATCGGATGAGTATGCGATTATTTAAAAAATAAACAGCAAGTATACTGTCAAACTAAACACTTGTCAAAAATAGATATTTGACAGGTAATTCATGCTAATTTCTTGAAATAACACATACTATAGTATAGCATATATAAAGTTTTTTTTTGGTTCTTTAATATGTACTTTATGAAAGTACCAAAATAGAAATTCCTCAAAATGAAATAACATGTATTTGTAAATATTTTTTGACAAAATGACCAAAATAGAAAAATTAGTATAAAATACACGTTTCTAACAAAGACACGTGCGCTAAAAAATATCTTATGAAATTTGTATTTTAATGTATTGTTAATCTGGTACCACAAGCGTAAATTTTAAAATTATAACACTCAAATTTAAGATTTTATTTCATAAAATTGCGTCTATAAATCATCCATTAAAGTTTTACAGGACAGATATTTTGAAAAAAACTGTTCTCCCATGTTATACGCCTACGTCACGATTTCTACCTTTTCGATTTTAATTTCAGAAAAAGTAATTTCAATTTTTAGAAAATGTAATTTCAATTTCAGAAAAAGTAAATTCAATTTTGGAAAAAGTATCTTAAATTTCAGAAAAAGTAATTTCTATGTTCGTAAAATTATATCAAAATATCAATTTACCTTTTCCGAAATTAAATTTACTTTTTCTGAAATTGAGGAAACTTTTTCTGAAATTGAAGTTACTTTTTCTGAAATTGAAATTTCCTTTTTCCGAAAATGAATTTACTTTACTGAAATTGAAGTTACTATTTTTGAAATTGAAGGGTATATTGTTCACTATGTATTCCTGTATAATAACATAATAACTTTTACACCACATTTTCTCGAATATAATGTTTTAGGACGTGGAAGAAACCAATATTCAGGTGACGATAAGGATTAAGGATCTATAAGATAAAATAAAGGTTTTTACACCTCACAAATTTCATCACAAAATAAAGTTTTTGTCTTAGGTAAACAGTCCCCTTTAAAAACTGAATATCCGTGGTACCATATACGCTTCTGATTAGTTTAGTTATTTTGATAAACTTTCTCAACAGATTATTAATACATTACTTTCTTTGAGTACCTACTATTTTTCATTTTAAGATTTTTATGCCAAGATTTGGAAGAGTATAAATTTCCATTCGTACACAAATTTTGTGGAATAAATGCTGACGTATGTATGTTTCCGTCTCCGTTGTGCAAATGTCATACACAATTTCACACACTGCTGTTTATTCTCAGAAAAACAAATTGTACGTCATCGTATACTTACGAAAAAAAAGTTTCAATTTAAATCTGTTCTACATATTTTCGCATGAATTTTGTCGTATGAATATGGTTTTTTTTTATTTCTACTCTACTTTTCACTTCAATTATGAATGTAGCAGATGACGCTTGAATGTTGATCGGTTTTACATAAAGAACTTAAATTGGTGAAATCAAACTTTGTTCATACTGAATATTTTTTGTTTATAGAAATGTGCACTACTTATTTCAATATTAAAAACTACAGACAAAATCAGACACCCGATTAATTATTCGTTACACATATTACTATTTTTATAACAAGTTAGCAACAAATTTGAAAGATGTAACATCATTAAATGTATACAAATCCAAAATGAAGTCACATCTTATTGATAATTGTTTTTACAATGTAAATGAATATTTAAATTTTTGTAATTAATTATGATTCCAGTTCCACATATTTTTGGTTTTTCCGACCTTGTATGTTATTTTCCTATGTAATTTGTATACTGATTAATAAACTATTATTATTATTATTATTATTATTATTATTATTATTATTATTATTATTATTATTATTATTATTATAAATATATATACATATATCATCACGGCATATTACCCATTGCTGGGTGTGCCAATTTGCTTTGTACGCAGATATCAGTTATGATGATGACATATTCGTACCGTGCGGAAGTGTACCAGGCGTCACCTGACGGGCACTCTTTGCTGGCATGCAGAGTGCACCACAGTGGTCAATTATTATTATTAACATTTTATTCTTATTATTATTATTAATACTATTATTACTATAATTATTGTTATTATTATTATTATTATTATTATTATTAATATTATTATTATTATTATTATTATTATTATTATTATTATTATTATTATTACCTATTTTATTTGACAACTTGCAACTGATAGTTTACAGTTGTCTGTTTTCAGAATTCGATTTCTGTTTCGACTAATCAGTGGGCAGATATCAGGTTTCTATCTAAACCTATAAAAATATATTATTTTGTATTTACTCTACGTTATACAGACTGTTCATTTTATTTTGTCCACTATTGCTGTCGCGGGACCTATAAAAGTTACGAGGTCGGTTAAATAAGCAAATAATTTTTATTTTACAAGACTATTAAAATAAGCGAAACAATTTTTTTTAAACCAGTGGTTCTCAAAATACTGGATACAACTTTCTTATTTTAAATGGGACACCCTATATATTTTTATATATTTGGAATCTACGTAAAATCACGAATTCAACGATATGATTGAAGTGCATTTTTATTGAAGAAATAAATTACAAAAACGTAAGAGAAAATTATGAATAATTAACCATATCAGGTAGGCTGCGATAACAAATTGATTATTTTTTTGTCACAAAATACATCATTTTACAAAAAAAACTTACTATTTAAAAAATATTACTCAATATTATCTCAAATGTTTTCATAGCCTGCCTGATATCATGGCTTAGCAAGTTAATTAATTATTCATAATTTTCCTAAGTGTCTGGTCGCGAATCTGGAAAACCGGGTTCGATCCCGACGCTAAATCTTTGAATTTTAAATGGCACAAAATTGACCCTTGCGGTGCACTCTCCACGCCAGCAATGAGTGCCCGTGAGGTGACGCCTGGTAAGCGCCCGCATGGTGTAAATATTTCATCATTACCGATATCTGTGTACAAGCATCAATGGGTAATAAGCCGTGATGATATATTTATTTAATTTCTTTTAGGTTTTTGTAATTTATTTCTTCAATAAAAAGTCACTTCAAGCATATCGTTGGATTGGTAATTTTACGTAGATTCCAATATATAAAAATATATAGGTGTTCCATTTCACATAAGACAGTTGTATCCAGTATTTTGAAAACTGCTGATTAGAAAAAAAATGTAGATATCGCTCATTTTAATAATCTTGTAAAATATAAATAGTTTAGATATCAATAGTAGACAAAATAAAATGAACACCTTGTTTATGTATTTCTTTTAATTTATTACAGTGATAACAAGGCTTAATAAATAAATATATATATATATATATATATATATATATATATATATATATATATATATATACCTTCACAATGTAATTAAATATGCACGTATGCTAAAAACAAACAAACATAAAGCCAGTTATATAAATATAATTATTACATAAATAAAAATACTAACAAATATTGTTATTTGTATTTCTGTGGAACTGTATATAATTATATTATAATTAAAATTTAGTGATAGGTACAGATTTTTTGCAGAACCCTGTTTTAATTATTTGATTAATTGTATTTCAATTAATTTAAATAACACGTATTTGTTTATAAACAATATTAAATTTTGTTTATCATCGTTGCTGTTTATTTATTAAAACTGAATTAAATATACAAAATATGTTTCATATTACATATAAAAACATTGCGAACACATTCCCTTTGTGTAAAATTCCGGTGCACATTGTGGAGAGTTGTATTCGTATAACAAATAACAATATAAATGTTTGCCTAATACATTAAAATAACAAACCGTGAACGTATGAAATCTGTTGTTTGAAAGTCTTGGCTTTCGGTTGTCAACGTCTAGTAGAAAAGATAAATACTAGCTGTGGAGTCTTTACAGTTTACACTATTTATTTCGGACTTAACTATGCTGTCAGGTAAACAAATTAGATCTTTTTTACTTGCAACTTCATTTAGAACCAACTTAATCACTAAATAACTTTTCTCATACATCACAGAAGGTTTAAAGGAGTATCTGTGAGTTAATTACACACTCTTTTAAATTGGAAAAGTAAAGATATTTTTCTTCCGAAAATCACAGTCTAAAGATAGAAATTAGGATACTCTAGTTTAGATTAACAAGGAGAAGTCACGTACTCAGGTGTTGAATAAAATTTTGTAAATATAAAGTACATACTTTCTAATGCAGCTTTGAATTAGTTTTTTAGAATTATCAAATACGAGGACGGATCGGAAAGTTTCTAGAACGAGATAAAATATATAAATTTTGGGAGCAAAATTATATTTATTTTTCTACATAGTCTTCTTTCAACTCGATACATTTTGTGTAACGCTTTTTAAGACCTTTTTATTCCTTCAGTAAAATAAGAATAATATAAATATCCATTTACAGTTTCTATGACTTCAGTATTCGATAACAACAAATAAATCGCAGGCAACCGAGGCCAAACGAGAATACAGGCCTGAATACTCAGTTTGTGACGTCACAGCGGTCCTCTGGCTGTCACGCCACGCATCGAACGCTAGCATTGTAAGCATAGGAAATATACTGAATTTTAAATAATAGGATTGGAGATTGTGATTTATAAAGATATACAACTCCTAAATAACTATTTAAATATTATATATTACCTATTTTATATTCATAACTAAACAAATTAAATAAGAAAGTTAGAAATGGCATATATATATATATATATATATATATATATATATATATATATATATATATATATGAATAAATTCATGTTTCACTTTATTTTTTTTTTATTTTTGTTCCAATGGACCTTTTCAATTTAACGGCTATCTCTTTCTATCGTTGCAAATAGTAAGAAAATGGCGCAAACAACTGCCAGTTGGGCTGTCAAACGAAACGTCTAAAATACGTGTATTCTTAGTGAAAATTTGCATCGTTAGACTTTTTAACTTCAATAAAAGCTTTTGTAACTTATTTCGATAAGATTTTTTTAAAGTTATTTGAGATATTCTCACATTTTATGTCTAATTTTTTGTAGCCATTGATCTCAGTTGTTCTTACTACGCGCAGATCTCCATTGCGCATATCTTCTATCTCTTTAAATTGAAAAGATTCATTGTACAAGAAATAAAAAAAAAACGAATGAAAATTATATAACACAGAACATAATATGAAAATGATAATAATGAAACTAAAAATGATGAATGAAAGACATTTAGGTGCTCGCTAATTTTTTTTTTTTGTTAAACTGCGTTTTAACAGAAATTTGTTCTTTGCAGTTCTTCCTATAATTATTAAGTAATATGTTGCTGAATATCCCTAATTTTTTTAACAAATAAATTCGATATTCTGCATGTTACACATTCACCATGCATTAGTAAAACTTGTGTAGCTTCTAATTTTTCTAATGTTAGGTATATCAATGTTTTCTTCTGTGACTTGAATTGTAGGAAATTAGTTTCAAATCTGTCACCAATCAAAATCTGGAAAACCTTAAATGCAGAAATAATAATATTCATTAATGATTCTTGAGGCAATTTTAAACCACCACTAAACAGCTGAGGAATTTGTGATCTTATAATTTGGTCGATATATTGCATTTTACCATTTTCTCTGCATCTCACTATCGCGTGGAAATTTAAAAACATTGATGAATTTATTTGTGTTACTGTAATTGCTCCTGTCCATTGTCACACAGCATTTGAAGACCATTTTTATAGTTCCCTACAACGAGAAATAATAGAAATTTGACGTTCCGTCCCGCGTTGTGTCGTGAGTCCACTCCCGTTGACTGCTATAAGTCGACTGTTTGTAGAAGGCTAGACTAGCGCTTGGGCCTCTTAGCAAGGCGTGACGCATTGAGCAAGGATAAACATTTCAGGCCTGTATTCTCGTATGGCCTCGAGGCAACCCATTATGGCGAGTACGGTGCACGTTCGATTAATTCGAATTATAAGACAAACAGTTTTATCATTAAAATTGCTGATTTGTGAGCAGGTGCATTGTCTTGGTGAAACAAAACTTTTTTCTTTGCCAAATGAGGCCTTTTGGCTTTGATTTCATTGTTAAATCTGTAATAACGATTCATAATATTGGCCTGGTTGTAAGTAGTCCATAAAAATTATTCCTCGGGAATCCCAAAAGATGGTTGCCGTCACTTTTCCAGCTGATGGAATCATCTTGGCCTTCTTCAGAGTTGTTTCTCCGGGTGTTATTCAGGCTTTTGATTGTTTTTTGGTCTCTGGAGTGTAGTGGTGTATCCAGGTTTCATCTACAGTTACAAAACGTCGTAAAAAACCTTTTATATTGCGCTTGAACATGTACTCGTATAGGAATTGCTGAGAAATGGACATTCGAACTAGCTTTTGGTCGTTTATTAGCAAACGCGGCACACAGCTTGCAGAGAGCTTTCTCATTTTCAAGTGTTCATGCAAGATATGATGTACTTGGTCATATGAAATATCTACTGTCTCTGCTATCTCACGCAAATTTACTCGGCGATTGTTCACCCCGATTTTGTGGACTTTTCTGACAGTTTCTTCATCGGTAGTTGTTTTTGGTCTACCAGAATGTGGTGCATCCTCTAAGCTTGATCGACCGCGATTAAATTCAGCAATCCAGTTTGCAACTGTCGCATAGGAAGGAGCAGACCTACCACAAACTTCGTCTAGCTCCATTTTAATTTATTTAGCATTTAAGCAATTTAAAAAGAAATACTTTACTACTGCACGAAACTCGTTTTCTGTTTACTTTTGTGTACTCTCACGGTTATACTGAACGTACGATTTGTCTGAAATTCTGAGAATAATTATTTGAAAGATCACGTTTTCTAAATATATGAACGATATTCCCGCGCAACGCCAACTTTTAGCTCGTTCTACAAACTTTTCGACCCGCCCTCGTATTTTGTTCAAATTCAACAGAAAATTGCAATATGAAAATTACATTCATTATTAGCCGTCATACCGTATGAAAGAATTTATTTAAAGTTTCTAATAAACATTTCAAAGAAACAATCTCATCATTCTATTTCTTTCAATTCCAATTCCCTAATGAATAAATTTCTTCAATTCATTTTCACCACTTGAAAGTCATTATACTCAAACTTCTAAAGAAACAATAATATTCCTTTTACTCCCCCAAGGAACTATCGATCACTTTGTTGTTCTGTCAGTGACAAACCATCTAGATTTGTCAAGAGATGTTCCCCTATTCTACCGTACCGCAAACAATAATATCGCTGCGTTATGGTTACCCCTCATTGTGTTCAACTCCGAGGCGATATCGTATGAATTAGTGCGATTAGGGAGCGTTGTACTTGTTAGATCGACTACAAGTGATAAAAAATACGATTACAATTGTTCAGTGATCAATAGTGATTGTGATTATTATTGGAGGAAATGTTAGGAAAACGAAATAAAAGGGAGCAATGAAAAGTAATTTGTTTTCCATAGAAAAGGAAATTGTAATGGTGTATTATAATCTTATTGGAGATATTATTTTGATGCAAGATAAGAAAAAGCTTACATTTTCCTGAATTCTTGTACTAATGTACTGGAAAACATTAACCTATACTAGTAGAACATTATTCTACTGCGTTTTTCAATACTTCCGCAAAATAATTATTAAATGGTGGATACTGCAACATGATATACTAATGAATTAAATAGTTTTTTTCTACAATCTATATACAAAGTAGCCATTTGCGCTCTCTTTTGTCAACGCAACATCTTGCCGCTCTAGAGCGACAAAGTAGAAAAAACGCTCGCTCCTCAAATTTCTAACTATACAATGTTGAGAAATGTTACTTGGCTACATTCTTAATGGAAACGTTTAGTCAGGAATTAATGACACTGTAGTTACACATTACCCACTTGCATAACCTAACAAAATGCCTCACTGCTGTGAAAATAAAATAGGACATTCATTTACAAAAACGAAAGTATAAAATTCTTAGATTAGATTGAAGCAATAGCTCAAGAAGAATGAAAAATACCGGTAAGCAAAAATAAATAAAAAATAAATTTTTGTTATGCTGGAGGACCCCACATTGTGGCGACTGTAGAAAAAATCTTGTGTGTGTTTCGAGCGCAAATGGACATTGTCGATTTCGAGAGAATGCCTCGCTCCTGCGTCGCGCGGCAACAACCTCTCAATCGACAATGTCCCATTTTGCGCTCTTAATACACAAATAGCTATTTTTTGTGTATTAAGAGCGTAAAGTGATACTTTGTCCCTTAGCGGAGCGCGGCAATCTTTCGCAAGCGACAATGACACTACGTTTGTAACACACATAATTTTTTCTACGTTCGTTCTATACATATATCGATATTTCTAAAAATATCTGAAAAGCACGAAGTAACAAAATATTTATCTAATATAATTTTGAGTTCAAAAATTAATATTAAAAATTATCCCAAGTGTACAATCTATTTGAATATTGTAAATAATTAAAGACATAAATTTTTATTTTGCGAGCGAACGAAAAAGTTTTTTATGCTTTTTGCCGTGGGAGACGCGCGAAAAAGAAATTTGTTGCTCGCTCCTTAATAAACATCGGGTGGTATAGCATGAATGATGAGGAGGTGGCTAGGGAGGAGATGACTAGCAGTGTTTTAACTCTGTCAATCGTTATGGTTTGTTTTAGAGAAAAATATTTCTAATAACTGTTACGGAAAAATTAATTGTACGTCAATTATACGAAGACAAATGAGAGCGTAAATATCTATTCCAAAGTGCCAAAAATAATGTCATTTTAACAAATAAAATGGCAAGCAAAATGTTGATATATTAAAACATAATTACGAGAAGGAAGAAAATATTATGGGAAAGACGGAACAATATAAAATACTTATAAATACGAACATATAAAAAGTTTACCAAGAAATGCTTTAATTGAACTGAAATAAATTACATCTAGTTTTAATTACATATTTTTAAACTCATTGCACAGTTTTAAATGAAATATGCTTTGAATAAAATTATGGAACTGATAATATAATATGTGTAACATTTAATTTGGTTTAGTTTTTACCTTCCGTCACCTTTAGGTAAGGAAGGTATTGTCTTTGGTCAAAAAATTCGATGATGAGTTTTTAATCAATAAGCACGTTTTAGGGTCCCTAGAATACGAATTTACTATTTTTACGATGATGTCTGTATGTGTGTGTGTGTGTGTGTGTGTGTGTGTGTGTGTGTGTGTGTGTGTGTGTGTGTGTGTGTGTGTGTGTGTGTGTGTGTGTGTGTGTGTGTGTGTGTGTGTGTGTGTGTGTGTGTGTGTGTGTGTGTGTGTGTGTGTGTGTGTGTGTGTGTGTGTGTGTGTGTGTGTGTGTGTGTGTGTGTGTGTGTGTGTGTGTGTGTGTGTGTGTGTGTGTGTGTGTGTGTGTGTGTGTGTGTGTGTGTGTGTGTGTGTGTGTGTGTGTGTGTGTGTGTGTGTGTGTGTGTGTGTGTGTGTGTGTGTGTGTGTGTGTGTGTGTGTGTGTGTGTGTGTGTGTGTGTGTGTGTGTGTGTGTGTGTGTGTGTGTGTGTGTGTGTGTGTGTGTGTGTGTGTGTGTGTGTGTGTGTGTGTGTGTGTGTGTGTGTGTGTGTGTGTGTGTGTGTGTGTGTGTGTGTGTGTGTGTGTGTGTGTGTGTGTGTGTGTGTGTGTGTGTGTGTGTGTGTGTGTGTGTGTGTGTGTGTGTGTGTGTGTGTGTGTGTGTGTGTGTGTGTGTGTGTGTGTGTGTGTGTGTGTGTGTGTGTGTGTGTGTGTGTGTGTGTGTGTGTGTGTGTGTGTGTGTGTGTGTGTGTGTGTGTGTGTGTGTGTGTGTGTGTGTGTGTGTGTGTGTGTGTGTGTGTGTGTGTGTGTGTGTGTGTGTGTGTGTGTGTGTGTGTGTGTGTGTGTGTGTGTGTGTGTGTGTGTGTGTGTGTGTGTGTGTGTGTGTGTGTGTGTGTGTGTGTGTGTGTGTGTGTGTGTGTGTGTGTGTGTGTGTGTGTGTGTGTGTGTGTGTGTGTGTGTGTGTGTGTGTGTGTGTGTGTGTGTGTGTGTGTGTGTGTGTGTGTGTGTGTGTGTGTGTGTGTGTGTGTGTGTGTGTGTGTGTGTGTGTGTGTGTGTGTGTGTGTGTGTGTGTGTGTGTGTGTGTGTGTGTGTGTGTGTGTGTGTGTGTGTGTGTGTGTGTGTGTGTGTGTGTGTGTGTGTGTGTGTGTGTGTGTGTGTGTGTGTGTGTGTGTGTGTGTGTGTGTGTGTGTGTGTGTGTGTGTGTGTGTGTGTGTGTGTGTGTGTGTGTGTGTGTGTGTGTGTGTGTGTGTGTGTGTGTGTGTGTGTGTGTGTGTGTGTGTGTGTGTGTGTGTGTGTGTGTGTGTGTGTGTGTGTGTGTGTGTGTGTGTGTGTGTGTGTGTGTGTGTGTGTGTGTGTGTGTGTGTGTGTGTGTGTGTGTGTGTGTGTGTGTGTGTGTGTGTGTGTGTGTGTGTGTGTGTGTGTGTGTGTGTGTGTGTGTGTGTGTGTGTGTGTGTGTGTGTGTGTGTGTGTGTGTGTGTGTGTGTGTGTGTGTGTGTGTGTGTGTGTGTGTGTGTGTGTGTGTGTGTGTGTGTGTGTGTGTGTGTGTGTGTGTGTGTGTGTGTGTGTGTGTGTGTGTGTGTGTGTGTGTGTGTGTGTGTGTGTGTGTGTGTGTGTGTGTGTGTGTGTGTGTGTGTGTGTGTGTGTGTGTGTGTGTGTGTGTGTGTGTGTGTGTGTGTGTGTGTGTGTGTGTGTGTGTGTGTGTGTGTGTGTGTGTGTGTGTGTGTGTGTGTGTGTGTGTGTGTGTGTGTGTGTGTGTGTGTGTGTGTGTGTGTGTGTGTGTGTGTGTGTGTGTGTGTGTGTGTGTGTGTGTGTGTGTGTGTGTGTGTGTGTGTGTGTGTGTGTGTGTGTGTGTGTGTGTGTGTGTGTGTGTGTGTGTGTGTGTGTGTGTGTGTGTGTGAATGAGTGTGTGTGAATGAGTGTGTGTGTGTGTGTGTGTGTGTGTGTGTGTGTAACAAAATTTTCGTCTGCGATAACTCTAATACTACAGTTTCAAAAATTATAATTTTTTCGTATACTTCTTCGTTACATCCATATGAAGAGCTGATTAGATTTTGGTTACAATTGGTCAACCGGAAGTACCATCATTTGAAGATTTTAACAGTTTTTCTTGAAAAAACTATGTTAAATATCATTTTTTCACATTTAATGTTATTATAAATATTAAAGAATATTTTATTCTCTATACGATTTGACTGCATTTTATACATAACATTAAATGGATATAGAGTTAAAAAATTATAAAGAAATTAAATTTCATAAAGTAGCTATAGCTATGAAAACAGCTACTATATTAAGAAAATTCTGATTGAAAGATGTCAGTGTCAAGTGAAATTAACATAGTGTGTTTGTCTTATAATTTTACTGAAATATAGGATCTTTTGCTTTCTGTATGGAATTTGTATAAAATACATACAACTGCTTTAAGGTAATGTACAAGAAATAATAATAATAAATCTTTTATTTCCGCAGATACATTACACTGTATATAGAAAACGTCACAAAATAATAATTTAAGACATAAATTTTCTGTATGAAATTTGCATAAAATACATGCAGCTGCCGGAAGGTAATGTACAAGCAATAGAATATTTAGCAAGGAACTTTCCGTATGAAATTTGTACAAAATACATAGAACTGACGGAAGGTAATGTGCTGGCCACATCAGATTTTTTAAGTAGTTTTCGTACAAATAATGGAAGCTTTTATTTATCATATTCCGGTGATCTTTCCTGTTAACTAACTTCATATTTTCTTTGTAGCATAATTCATAAATCAACAATCACCTTCATTAAATCATATTCCAAAATCTCATTTTATATTTTTTTACAACCGTAATTAACTTTTCCTCCATTAAATTAGTTCATGAAAAAGGAAATCCCAAACAAAAATAACTCCAAGCACGACGGCTCTAACCCACTTAGTCAATTTTCTTTGCTAAGACCTAAATCTTTCTGCTATTACGAGCATAACGCGTATGCGTAGTGCTTTAAGCTTTCATTGCAGTGGTAAGTCGTTCTGTGTCAACACGTCCTAAGAAAATGAAGCAGTTATTTCGAAAATGAACTTTTCTTGTTGCTTATTGTATTTTCATTTGGCAGAGCGTTGCTATTGCGAAGTTGAATCCTGTGAGCTTCAAGGTGAGAGTGAATTTGACACGCAATTTTCCAGCGTGAGAGTGAATTTGACACGAAATTTACTGTTCACATTTTGTTTGACTTCAATTTTCATAATAAAAAGAAGTTTACACAACTTTATTATAATAGAAAAGAAAATATTAGATATTTTAGGACAAATATCAACATTTGTAGGTACCTACCACTAGAAAAAAGGATATAACATACAAAATAATATTAAAATGTACAGAAAATCATATGAAATTTATTGATTACAGTTATATCAAAAAATGTGGGTACACCTGACAATAATTGTTTTGGCTTAGTTGAAATAATATTACAGGAAATTTCTTTTTTTAACCTGTGTAGTTCTCAAAATATGGGATGCAACTTTAATATCTTCAATTAAAAAATACTTTTATCCAACACCTACTCATAATATACTTATTACTATGGTTATCTGCAATAACTAATATACGACATTAGACACTCCGTGAGAGAATATTTTAGAAGTCACGGAGGAATTATTACTGATTATGTGTGTGTGTGTGCGTGTTTTAATGTAAATAAATTTTACAAAAAAAATTATTATTAAAATAATTTAACATTATGCAACTTATTTATTTAAATTAATATTAACATTTATAATTGTAGGGATTATGAGAAATATTTGGAGCTGCAGTCGTGGTAAACAGTATTTATTAAATAGTTTACCACGACTGCAGCTTAAATTATTTCTCATCATCCTTACAATCATACTAACAGTCAAGTAATACCCATTAATTAAAATTTATGCAAAAACAGGTTACTTATCTTCACACGCTGTCATGTACGGCTGATGAAACGAAAACGAGAAACGAATTAGTGGTTACTTGCTTCGGCATTAAATTCAAAGATGCTGTTTGTGCTTTTAAGTGAGTAGGTTTTAAACGAAGGTCCTCATTTTCACCCATTTTAACGTATTTTTCTTTCAAATAATTCTCAATTATAGACACTAATTATTGCTGCAATATTTTTTCAATAACAATATAACAAAACCATAACAACCATTCAATGGCTACTTTGTAATATAAAATACTACATCAATTGACTTACCAGTGTCAAACGATGAATTAAATCAGCAAAATGATTTAAGAAGTTTAAAAAAAGTGTTGGATAAAACGTAGTATTACACTCGTCTGGAATGTATATTAGTCACTAAAGAAAATTAACCACTCGCTCTGCGGGCTACGTGGCTAAACTTTTTGTTTCGGGACTAATATGATACATTCCACACTCATATCATAAATAACTATTATTTTCTTATGCGGAAGAAAATTGCAATTCTGAATTCAACAAATAAAACTTATTGGCTGGTATTCAGGGCTCGCGACTTAGCCCGATTAAGCAAGCGACTAGCTAGTCACCCGGCTAAATTAGGGTAACTACGGGATAGATGGTGAAAAAGATTTTAGAAGGCTATAATTTCTATTTAAGTTTTATTAATAAAAAATATTACACCAGTAGGTACCAAACATATATATAACTTTTAAAAATAAAATGTAAATTATACTATTTTAATAAATAAATTGAATCACCGTCTCACCCTACCACTATGGGAGCGTTGGTGAATGGTATATAGGTGAGTTGGTGAAGTATAATAATAAAGTTTTTATTTAACAAAGTTTAGATGTTTTGATTTTTTCGAAAACTTTACACATGAATTGCACATAATTTATAAACTGCGTACAGTTTTCATGTAACCAACGACTGCAAAAGACACTGAATCCATTCGACACGTGTTTTTGTATATCAGAATATTTTTCACCAAAACCAACTCCAAGATTCCTCGTTTTCGTCAACATATAAGATAAATATCTTTATATAATTATGTATTCATATAAATATATTTTTCGAATAAAAAAAGTATTTGCCAAGTGTCTCGTAAAAGTACTCACTATCTATCCCATGTTCATGGAAGGGTGTTGAATGCCAAGAAACAAAAAATAGTGATAAAACGACGGACATGTTTTTCTTAAATTTATTGTTCTATAGAAGCCTTTAATCACAATTTCGTATTAGGCATAGATCTAGCACTTGACTTGGAATACATATGTATAGCTACGAGATTTATTTTACAGATAGTAGCGAAATTAAAAGCATTCATCGTCTCACCCTCTGTCACCAACACTCCCGGAGTTACTTTATACCGGGTGGCGCTCGAAATCCGTTATATTCCCAAATGTAAGATCTACAACTTATGTTTGAAGCATTTTTTTTCTAAAATAATTTGCGAAGCGAGCGCCATCCGGTATATTATAACATTATGATAGTTGGGCGTCAGACGACTAGCTTTTCGCTTGCTTGTGAAGTGAAAATACAATAAATGCATTAAAAATTAATTTGTTGTGTAAGAAAATGAGCAATAGCGATAACGATAACGATTTTTCCAATACTCCGCCTGAAGAAGTCAACAATAAATGTATTTGCTATAAACAAACAATGGACACAACGTAGAGTAAAAGCGACCGTAAAGTAATTGCGGCCGAAAAATAAATTTTTGGCAGACATCAAAGTGATGCTTAACAGATGTCAAAGGATTCAATTTTAATTATTAATTGTTGAGATTATTAATCGCTGATTAACACATTTGTTAATTACAACATAGTTGGGTCATAGTATCTTTATCAAATTGTAGAAATCTAATTTCATTCAAAGACAAAAAAAATCAAAATTCTTCATAATGTCAACTGTGAAAAACAACAAACACTGTTCCCGAAGGACGAATAAGACGAACACATTATCAGTTACAGAAACCTAGGTCCCTTCTACCTTCCTTGAATTAAATATTACTATTTTCACTTTGGGACAAATTTGCACGGAATAATTTGTCGAAACTCCTTTACGCTACGCATCCAAACACCAGTAACCACAAAGCAAATCCCAACTTCCGAAACACCGCACTATGGCGTTCGCTTTTTGTTCCTTCACACGGGTTTCTTTTGTTTCATAATGACCCTGCAGGGAGCCGTCATAAAACAAAGACAGCCGACAGTCGACAGGTTAGTGCGGAAAATGCACTCCGGGCTTCACATACTCCCGGGATCGAACAAAAAAGCATCGGAGTTTATGTAAGGGCATTATATTATGCTAGGGAGTTAACAATCATTGTCCTGAAGTCATTGTCAGGGGCTCTTCGCACGTTATTGTGCAATTTTTTTTCGGTTGACTTTTTACATAGTTGGGGGATTATTTGATGTTGTCGTTATTATGAGATCAACTTCATTTGATAGATATAGGAAATGGCGCATATTTCTTAAGTCCTACAAAAAGTAAATCTTTGAAATAAATGCTGCTGTTTCAGTTAAATTTGTGAAATCATTATTTTCTCTTCAAAATTTAATAGGTAGAGTAGATTAAATTTTATTTCCCAACATCTACACTTACAAAGTCTCACTTATGTATTAAAATTGAGTTACTAAAGAAACCCTTTAATGATGAGGATGGATAAAAATAAATCGCAGAAATGATAAATATTATTTGTCTCTTTTAATAACTATCGTGCAGGCCTGTAGAATTTACATGTATGAAATATTTATTAAAACAGCCTACAGTTTCAAGTCATAATCGAATTGTCGTAATGCCCGTATCACACTAGCGGGTTTTGAAGCGGTTGGCGGGTGCGGGCGCGTGTGCGGGTGACTCCTCGACCAATAGGAGCGCGGCAGCTAGCGGCTGCGGTTGTGGATGAAGGAATAGCTACACGCTATTTTTTCACCCGCGAACCGAACCCGCAGCCAATCATCGAACACGATACTGTCACGTGTTTGCCTTGGTTTGACATGTGCTATTGTTTCCGTCTGTGACGGTGCAGCATTTAACTCTTAACTTATCTACTGTTTTTTCACAAGTTCACTGCCGTCTCGAACTGTTCTCGCGTTCGATAAAAATGTCAAGACGAACAAACAGTGAACGGTGTAGCGGAGCAGAAGCGGCAACCGCACAGCACAGCATGATTGCAAGAACGCATCCGCTTCCCGCTTTGAAACCCGCTAGTGTGATACGGGCTTTTGTCGTGCTAGAGTTACGCCACAAACAATAATAATTAATCCCGAATTTGTAACTTGTTAATTTTAATTGTCTTGATGAATGATTCGACAGAACAAACTTAAAAATCGTATTCATTGAATTGTTATCATTTTAATATCATAAGACACTATTTAATTCAAAATATACACAAATCTGACAAGTCTTACAAGCAATACAAAAAGACGTCATAATTTAAATGGATTTTATATACTTTTTTAAATGGACTAAAAGTTGATAATTTTCATTCCACATCATAAAAAATAAATAATATGAGTCTTATTTAACAATAGATTATTAAAGAAATATAAAAAAGATACATCAATTTTTTATTGAGCTATTTTTCACTTCTTCATGAATTATGTCTTTGTAAACAAAGACAAATCTCGAAAATATATATATTTTTGTAGCTTGCGTGTCTGTATATGACAATTATTTATTTTTAGATCATTTAACGTATCCGACACTCATAAAATGTACTTGTATATGTGACAGTATTTCATTTTTATTGCCACTCTTATATTTATGCCGTACAGCAATACAGTGGATATCATAATTTCTTTAGTAGTTGACTTACAGAGACATGTATGTACAATAATATAGAATACTTTTATGGACTCAATTATGATTATGTACAATTTGAATACTATTGCATATAACTTGGGCGTTCAATAAAAATCAGACCAATTTTGTTACATTGGAAAACATTTCTCAAAGTCCACTAGTTGGCGGAACATGGCATAATTTAATAAATCTAATTATGCGTACGCGTATATTAAACAAATCTGTATTTAAGTTCTAATTTGAATTTAAAATACTTATTGCTGTTAATTCCCACTTAATGGTTTTTCATTATCAACATAGATAACGATTACTTTCTTGATATACTCGTACATTTACATAACAATGAGGACTACATTACTATTATATTTTTTATCCTAATATAGAATAGTATATAGCACGAGTTACAAATTTGCTCACGTGCAGCGCCGAGTGGACGAACGAACGAGGGCTTGAATTGCCTTCTGTAACGAGTGTTTTATACTATTTTCTCTGTTGAGGCTTTTACTTATATTACCTAAAAAAAAGAATTGACAATTTTTAATAAGGGAAATTTTTGACTTTTTATTAGGTTGGTGACAGTACTTTGTGCTTTTTATTCTGTCCGTTGCCTAGATATTTAGTGTATTTATTGCAGTCATTCCAATCTCAATTAACAAAATATCACTAAAAAGAATCAAACCCTTCCAACCTAAATATGCGTACTAGTATGTGATATTCTAATTTCGAAACAGAGAAAAAAAAATATAGTTATTGAAGCGTAGCTTATAACGTCAAAGGGATATCTAACTTAAGTGCAAAAAAATATGTTACATATATTATTTTTACATGATAATGTTCCTTACAAGCTCATGATTTACAAATGGTAAGTATAGCTCATTTTTCTTCTGATCATCATTGAATGTTCGTGTGAAACAAACAAGTAGTAGTAGCAGAAATTTTTGACGTCATACATATATATATATAAATATATATATATATATATATATATATATATATATATATATATATATATATATATATATATATATATATATATATATATATATATATATATAGATGGAATCTGATTGGTAGTGATTTGAAAACATCTGCTTCTATTCGCCATATTGATGAAGTGATCTCTATTTTTTTACCCCTTTAATTAGAGATGTATTGATTAGACAAACGTCTTCATTTTAGTAAATGATCCTTGTTATTTCTTAGATAGATAATGACGTGCATTCAACCAGGAGAAAAATAAAATATAGGATATTAAGAAACAATCGAAAAGTCTTATTCAATAGGTGTCCGAACTTTAATAGTTTCTGAAATATAAGGCAATGAAAAATAAGTTTTACGAGATTTACCTCTGCTATCTCGAAAAGTATAAGAGTTACGACTAAAGGCGAATTCATGCAGCCATTTACATTTACGTTTAATTTACATTTAATTTATTTTAAAAGTTAAATGTATATAAACCAATGTAGACATGTATGCACCATTTTAATAATATGTTCTCATTTATCTTTCATTTTCATTTAATTTAGAAGATAACTAACTTTCAACTTTTGAAAATAAATTAAAATGAAAATTCTCTGCACCTACGATGTTTTAAAACGTCAAATTATTTGATTGGAATATTTTCAGACAAATAAAAGAAAATTTTTGGCGACGGTAAATAAAGCTTTTCAATTTAAAGAGATAGAAGATATGCGCAATAGGGATCTGCGCATAGTAAGAACAACTGAGATCTATTACGTTTGTTTCAAAAAAATTTTGACGTAAAATGTGAGAAAAATCTTTGACAACTTTAAAAAACTTCTCGAAAAAAGTTACAAAAGCTTTCATTGGAGCTAAAATGTATAACGATGCAAATTTTCACCGAGAATACAGGTATTTTAATGACTGCAATAGCCATTAAATTCAAAAGGTCTATTGGTTGATTAAGTGAGACCAAATGCACTAATTTATGACAAAACAGACCTTTTCAAGAGTAAGGACGCAAGAAGAAATGTTTGGAATTTGATTGGAGCAGAAATGGAAAGAACGGATGCGGTAAGCAATATAAATTATATTTAAAAAAATAATAACACAAATCTCGACAAAATAACATTTAAATGTATTTTTCTTAGAAAACCTTTTGCAGCTTCAAGTAAAGTATCATTTCTGGTAATCCGATTAACACCAAAATCTAGTGGCTTCTTCCCATATTAGAATAAGGTAGAAATACAAGGTTTCAAAATTTTCTGAATGATAGTATTTGAGTTAGAGTGGACGATCCACACACACACACACACACACACACACACACACGCACACACACACACACACACACACACACACACACACACACACACACACACACACACACACACACACACACACACACACACACACAAATATCATTGTGAAACTGTTAATATTGGATTCTAGGGACCTTAAAACTTGGTCTTGTACCAAAATCTCGATATGCGATTTTTAGCACGTTCCCTATACCTCCCTTACCAAGGGTAGTAGAGGTAAAAATATAAATGAGAATTAAATGAAAATGAAAATCAAATTAAATGTAAATGAATCCGCCTTAAGAAAATGTGGCGACCTTGACCAATATTTAATTTTCAAATAACTTCTTAACTATCAGAAATTTTAAAAAATATTTCATATTAAATTATATTGTAGTTTTATAGTCTATTTACTGGCATATACAAAATTTTGTTCGATCACTACCTTTGTCAGTTTTTCTTCGCTTCTAGTACAAAATAATTTCTTTCTCCGTAACAGTTCATTTTTGATATTTTTTTTCATTAAAACTATTATAATTACCCCTTAACCTTATTTTTTTTTTCATAAATTAGCTAAAAATGGTTATAAACTATTTCCCATAACTGTGCCTTCATTTTAATGATAATATTTATTATTTACTTGAAAATAACTTTGCTTCTTACAAAATACAGTAAATTTTAAATACTCATTAATTTTTGAATTCTCCAAGTTTTCAAATATTCTAACGTTTCCGGGATAGGTACACTTGGAAATCAAGAACTCACGTCAAAAGAACCCAATATTTCATTTTTATCTAATGTAATATCTTTAACTTTATCGATGAATTGTAATGAATTTTGTACGGAAAATGTTTGCGGTCGATTTGGAAAACTACTAAATTCATCGACTAACCACTTTGAAAGCAAATAAATTGTTGAATTTATTCCAGAAACTATATGTATTACTGAATTACCCGGTTTATGAATTTTTGGAGGACAGTATATTTTTGGAACTACTGGGTTTGAAACGTTAAGTTTAAAATTTATATCTTTAGTGTTTAAATTTGGGTAGTTTTTAAGGGTGTTTTTATATTTTCTGAGCATTTTAGGTAATGAATTTTTATTAACTTCCGTGTAAGGTCCGTTATTTATTTGATTATTTACTCTATTAAAATATTCTGATTTATCTAATATGACAATTTTATTCCCTATATCTGCCTTTAAATAAAATACGTCGCGTTTTTTAAGATTATTTATAAATTTGATATCATTATTGTTAGGTTTGTTTTTAAAACGTTTTAAATTATTAGTAATTTGAATTTTACAAGCGTTCCTAATATAATCTTTAGTGTCGTTATCGAAATGTTGAATGCTGGTTTCAATGCAAGCTATTATAAGGTTAAGGGGTAATTATAATTTTTGATCACATTGTATAAAACTTTCAGATTTATTTTGACTTCTTCTCTATGCCCTATTAATATGTTACACTTGCTTCTAAACATCCTGCATATCATAAAACTCCTGACGTAGTTGATATGTAAAGTAAACGATGGAACAATTTTTATTAACAAAGGGTTGTAGGAATTAAAGAGTAAATAAGAATACAAGTAATGAAATAAGTTGCAGTAGCATCATTGTTTCATACATAATACTTTTTCTTGAATAACTTTAAAACAAGAACATGGCACTTGGATTTTTTTGAATTTAAATGCTTCAATTTGTTTCGTAGAAATATTTGTTCGTTTCATTTTCTTGCGTTTGCGGTTTACCGTCGCATCAATTTGGTTTTCGTTTTTGTTTTATAATTAAAAATTGTGCAGCTGCTCCGTGAGTGAATTTCATGATAGCACTGGCATAAGATATTTAAGAGATATGCGCATTTGTAATAAGTGAAACCAATCACTAGATGAAATAAATCATATTTTAGAGACTTAATTTTTACGGCTGGCGTTTCGCAGTAGATAGTACAGTCTATATTGCAGCGACGTTAAACTTCGACATCTTTCAATAGAAATTAAAGTAGCGAAACGAACAAAGATTGTGAAAGAACCTAGTTATCCTTTTTACCTTCCGTCACTTTTAGGTAAGGAAGGTATTGTCTTTAGTCAAAAAATTCGGTGGTGAGTTTTTGATGAATAAGCACGTTTTAGGGTCCCTAGAATACGATTTTACTATTTTTATGATGATGTCTGTATGTGAGTGTGTGTGTGTGTGTGTGTGTGTGTGTGTGTATGTATGTATGTATGTGTGTGTGTCTGTGTGTGACAAAAATTTCTAATGCGGTAACTCTAATACTACAATTCCAAAAATTAAAATTCTTTCGTATACCTCTTCGTTACATCCATGTAAAGAGCAGATTAGATTTTGGTTATAATTGGTCAACCGGAAGTACCCTCATTTGAAGATTTTAACAGTTTTTCTTGAAAAAACGATGTTATATATTATTTTTTCACATTTAATATTATAAATATTATAGAATTATTTATTCTCTATAAACGATTTGAATGCGTTTTATACTTCATATTAAATGGACATAGAGTTAAAAATTTATAAAGAAATTAAATATCATATATATTAGTCAGCTTTGCTGTAACTCTGGATACAGCTGCTACATTAAGAAAATTCTGATTGAAAGGTGTGAGTCAAGTGCAGTTGACAGTATGTTATGTTATAATTTTACTGGAAATATAGGATCTTTTGTTAGAAACTTTCTGTATGGAATATAATCTTTTGCAAGGAGCTTTCTGTATGACATTTATACAAAATACATAGAACTGACGGAAGGGAATATGCTGGCCACATCAGATTTTTTTTAAATTACCTTGCTTGCTCCCAAATTTTTAATAACTTTGAAAGTTTAAAACCCTCTTCCTTGTTTTCTCGTTTCATCTCCATCTCCCACGGGAGTGTTTCTCAGGCCATGTGTTAGCCAGGCTATAACCTTCACCTCCTGCTTCTGGTCTGGTGCATCAGACAGGCAATAGCCTCAGCTATAGCATAGCCCAGTGCATTACAGCCTCGCCGCTGAGCCTCGTAAACCAGCCATACAGCCGTCTCGACACGGCTACGAGTTATAGCCGGACGAGATGACGTGGGGATGAAAACGTGAAATAGGAACTGAACGAAAGGAAGACATAATGTACTCGTACCGAGAATATGGATGTACGGACAGTTGGTTTCATAGATATGAGTGTGGAATAATTCGACGTCAATAATTTGCGACAATTTGGCATTTTAGTGTATATAGTTCAGATAAGTGTGTGGTTTTATCTAGTTATCTTTACTTGTTGAAGTCAGTATTACATTATTTATTTTGTTCTGTTTTATACATAAGTAATTACCCAGAATTTTAGAAAAAAATCAATTTTTAGACCGACCATTATATTTGTCTTTACCTAAGGTATAGCAGGAGCAAAAATTTTATATACAGGCTGTGTCAGGAGTAGTGTAAAAAAATTAATAGCATATTCCTGACATCATTTTGAGTAAAAAAGGTTATATGAAGATAGGTCTTATTCCTTTCGGTTACCAAAATACAAGAGTTCAAAATTTTATAAATAGCAGCAATGTTTTAATTTTTCGAATCAAGATACCTTCAAACCAGAGTAATAAACAATGGAAAACAATGCAAAATTAATCTAAAATTGACATTTTTTACTTGAGTAATTGTTATTGTGAAATGAATAGGTTTAGTGTTGCAGAATACGCAGATATAATATTTGTGTGTGGATTCTGTGATCGTAATGCCCTCCGTGCGTCCAGAGAATATCAAAATAGGTATCCCAACAGACGTCAACCTTCCCATCGAGTATTTGCTCGCACTTTTCAAAGGTTGAGAGAAACTGGGACAGTAGCTGCACGGAGTGGAGTTCAAAATATTCACGAAGAAAATGTTATTGATGCAGTTCTTGATGATCGAGAACGAGCACTCGACGAATCGGAAGACAATTACACATGTCACACATGTCTACTTGGCGGATATTAAACCGCGAAGAACTACATCCGTATAATTTAAATGCGTGCAAGGACTCGAACCTGCAGATTATGGTCCACGTTTAGAGTTTTTTCGCTGGTTATTAAACCAAAATGCCAATGACCCACATTTTATTTCAAAGGTACTATGGTTCGATGAGGCACAGTTTACAAGAGATGGAATAAATAATTTTCATAACAGCCAGTTATGGTCACTTCAGTGTAAATATTTGGGCTGGTATATTTAATAATCAGTTTCTGGAAATCGAAGTTTTAAATAACCATTTAACTTCGGAGTTATACAGAAATTTTTAGAAAACAGACGTGAAATGATGGAAGAAGTACCTCTCCAGATACGACAACAAATGTGGTATCAGCATGACGGCGCTCCTCCTCATTACGGAAGACAAGTGACTGCTTGGTTAAATCAGCATTACCCGAATAGATGGATAGGATGCGGAGGTCCTGTCCGATGGCCCGCACGATCTTCCGAGTTAAATCCTCTGGATTACTATTTATGGCGACACATGAAGCAAATGGTGTATAGTGTACAAATAAACACACGCAACCAATTGTTAGAAAGAATAAGAAACGCTGCAGCTGACATTCGTAACAACCAAAATACAATTAATTTAGTTTATGATTCCATGATTTGTCGATGTCAAGCTTGCATTCGAGCTCGAGGGGCACATTTTGAACACTTAATATAAGACAAAATGAATATATTTAATGTTTCCATTGTTTGTTACTATGTGTTAAATGTATCTTGATTAAAAAATTTAATAAAATTGCTGCTATTTGTAAAACATTGATCTGTTATATTTTGGCAACCAAAAGGAATAGGACCTATCTTCATATAACATTTTTTACTCAAAATGATGTCAGGAATATGCTATTAATTTTTTTACACTAGTCCTGATACACTGTATATTACATTTTTCTAAATGTCGGCAAGTTATATGATTAGGTATATAGATATATTTACTAAATTGTATATACTTTATCCGTTTTAACTATAGATTAGACGGCGTTTTGAGCGCGGCCGTATTTACATGTATAAAATAAAGAATTAAAATTTTGGCCCTATTCTTAGATAAAAAAATAATTTCTAATTGACATTGTTTTTATGCATACACTTACTTATAATCTCCGTACCTTTCTCTACATTTCGACGAAAGGGGCATGCATAAATGAAAACCACATTATTCAAATAAATTTTAAAGAAAACAACGTAAAATAAAATATAATTCACCTTTGAAATATAAATATTTACTCTGAAATATATACATTATATATAGATATAACAAAATTCTTTGTTTCTGGGGTGATCCGAATAACCCCTTTTCCTCATGTTCTTTTATAGCTTTCCAAATACTACATCGTCCTATGCCCAGTTCTGATGCCACAATTTGGACACATTCTAATTTGGAATATGGATTCGTGGCACGATATGTGCAATATAAATTGTACGCCATTTTTTGCCCGCTTCGGAGGGCCTTTCCTTTTAGATGTTGTAAAACATTGGCAGAGCCAGGTTTAGGATTTTTATCTATAATATTATCGAAGAGAACAATAACAAAACTAATGAACTACTAACAAAAAAACTAAGAAAATGCGCACAACGAAAACTAGGTAATATGAAATATAACACCAAAACACTATGAAAATTATATAAACGAAAAGAACAATAATATAATTAACAAACAGAACTGAACAGAAATTGATAATATGTAATAAATCGTGTACTATTGACTTTCTTGAATTTTATTTATTTTATGTCAGACGACATAACATAAATCAAAATAATTTATACAGTTGTCAAGTAAATTTAAATTTCGCAGTGTAAACTCGGTTCACGTTTGAACCATCAGAGAGCTAAAATCTTAGGCCCTATCTCACCCAACGCCCTATAGTTAAAATTATTATTATTTTTATATTGAATTTATTAAAATCCTAATTTTAGAATAAATAGTACATTAAAACACAAATTAAAGAAGGTAAACTATTGTAGCACGAGGTAGAAATTCGGACACGATCTTCGTAGTGCTTTAATAGCCTTCTGCAATTAGTGCTTTATACTCTTTTCTCTGTTTTACATTTCTTTATATAAATTGTTAACAATTTACTTGAGAATTTTTTGGTACAATATTTAGATTGATTTGTCTTTTATTTTGTCCATTACCTAGATACTTTCTATATTCAATACAGTCATACCAATTTTAAATAACAAAATATCACCAAACAATTTTTAATATTGTAACTTTATTCTAACAACATAAGCGTCCTAAAATAGAAAAGTCAGTGCTTCAAAAGCCTTCAGTAGCAAAAATTTTATACTACTTTCTTTGCTTCGGTTTTTTTTTTACATTATACAGGCAATTTATTTTAACATGTAACATATGATGAATCACTTCCAAGATTACTCACTACTGTCAAAAAATGACAGCAATGTAATAAATGCCTATTTTGAAGTGCAACTTACAAACTTTGTGGTTATGTCTTATCAAAATTAATTAAAAAATAATAATTTCAAATAAATTAGCCTATACACGATTAACAAAAAATCAAAACATGTTAACAAAATTTGACTTTTAATGTAATAAATGTTCAAAAATACCCCAATTCTCATTGAGGCAATATCCTAGCCGGTACATTGTATAGTTTTTGTCAAGAAAAATGCACAGTGACTTTTACGCCCATCGCAGCATGTATTTGCTTAAAAGATTTGCAAGAGTAAGCGCACAGAGAGGTATTCACAATTTTTTCCAATTACTTTTAAATTTGGTATTTAAAACAGTAACCACAAATTAGGTATTAAAATTCATAATAAAGTTACTACAGTTTATTATTCAATAATTTGTTTATATATTTTTTTACATTATATAAAACTTAAACATGTTCTTCTTCAATATTAGATTATTTTCTCCACGGATGCCACATTTTACTTCACTTGTTAAGAAATGAACAATTGGAACAAGAATAACGCGAAACAACGATTAGCGAAATTTATATAGACAAAATACATTTAAAGATCTTAACTGTATATTTCGCGGTTTGTAATTTAAATTTGGTAATCCGCTCCTGGCCGCTCAGGTACGAAAATACCCCGGAGTGATGGGTTAACCGAGCTTAAAAAGTCGAAGTCAATGTGAATTTATCTTGACACAAACTATAACAGAATTAGCTTTACAAACTGTAATATTGGCTGTGATTAAAATGGATTGTATTTATAATGTTTGTATTTTAATATTTATTTATTACATTGCTGTCATTTTTTGACAGTAGTGTGTAACCATAGAAATGATGGACCATATGTCGCATTGTAATAGTTACTTATTATATGAGTGTGGAATGTATCATATTAGCCACGAAAGAAAAAGTTTAGCCACGTAGCCCGCAGGGCGAGTAGCTAATTTTCTTTAGTGACTAATATACATTCCACACGAGTGTAATACTACGTTTTATCCAACACTTTTTTAAAAACATCTTAAATCATTTTTATGTTTTCATTCATGGTTTGACACTGACAAGCCAATTGATGTAGTATTTTAAATTACAAAGTAGCTATTGAATGGTTGTTACGGTTTTGTTATATTGTTATTGAAAAAAAAAAAAAAAATGCTGTAATAATTATTGTCTGTCATTGGGAATTATTTGAATGAAAAATACATTAAATTGGGTGAAAATGAGGACCTTCCTTTAAAACGTATTCACTTAGAAGCACAATCAGCATCTTTGAATTTAATTCCGAAGCAAATAACCACTAACTCGTTTCTCGTTTTCGTTTCATCAGCCGTACATGATAGGTGTCATTGTGTAAAGATAAGTAACCTATTTTAGCATAAATGTTAATAGTAATTTAAATAAATAAGTTTCATAATGTTAAATTATTTCAATAATAAAGTAATTTTGTAAAATTGGTTTTTATTTATATTAAAAAAAAATCAGTTATAATCCCGCCGTGACTTTTAAAATTTTCTCTCACGGAGTGACTAATGTTGTACATCAGTTATGTCAAATAACCATAGTAACAAGTCGGTGTTGGTTAAAATATATTCCCTGTATTATTTTTTTATAAAAATAGTTCACATTTTCGAAATATTTGGTAGAATATCAGGTTGATGACGGTGATTTGTATTTTTTATTTAATATAAGACAGAAGCTTATTCCAGCTTCAATAATCGTGCTAAAATATACCTATTGTTCGTATTCTGAAATAAAGAAATATCTTGATGCCACCACTAAAACTGGTGAATCCATTCAAAAAAACACAAAACATGATAATAAAAAAAATCTGATGTGGCCAGTACATAACCTCTCGCCAGATATTTTACCTGGTTGTACGCATAAAATGCAAAATATTTTTAAATACATGTACATATATTCATATGTCTCACTACAAAATAATTCTCACATATATTTACAAAATCTATGGGATATTTTAATATAAATTATGTACAATACATACATTTTTTTATATTCAATATCCTGAAATTTTCTTTTTCTACTTTCATTTTCTTTATATTCGTCATTTTTTCGCAAATTCCTTTTATATTCTTTTTTACGTATATTCTTTTGCGTTGTTGACTTCTTTTGATTTTCATAATCTTCATAATGATGTACAAATATTTGTTGATAGTGGCATACAAATATTTTTGACAGTGACATTTATGTGTCAATTACAAACATTTGAATTTCTTGCCTTGAAGTTGTTTGATCTGAGAATTTTTACATCAAATTATTTTATATGCATTTCTTTATCTCTAAATCTATAGAAGATATAATAATGAATTTATATTTATCGAATAAAGAATTGAACGTTCTTTAATATAACTATTTACATAAATTTTGGATAAATAATATTTAGATGATTTTTTTCTTGTAACTACTACTTCCGGTTGTCCAATTGTTACCAAAACTTAATCAACTCTTCCCATTATTCTTAGATTGACGAATCCGTAGTTAAAAATGTCTTTAGTTTTATAGTATTTGAGAAATCGTGGATCCAACATCCACGCATCCACACACACACACACACACACACACACACGCACGCACGCACGCACGCAGGCACGCACACACACACACACATACACACACACACACACACACACACACACACACACACACACACACACACACACACACACACACACACACACGGACATGATCGTAAAAATGTTGTAATCGGATTCTAGGGACATTAAAACGTGCTTATTCACTAAAATCTGGATATGCGATTTTTAACATGAATTCAATACCTCTCTTAGCGAGAGGTAAAAAAAGGCACCTAGTAAAGAAATTAATGTCAAAATAAGTATCAATAATACATATCAATAATTAAGAAAAGTCGAAATATAATCGAATAATGTCAAAATAAGTATCAGTAGTACATATCCATAATTATGGATGGACCTGTACATTCAAATTAAAAAAGTGTGTAAAATAAGGTGTATTCTTTACAATAACACTTAAAAAAACATTGCGAATCTTTATTACTAACAGTATATCGATTTCAAACCAATTTCTTCTTATTAAATAACGCTCACTACTCGAACTTCTTGTAGTTTCTGCTATTGCATGTTTTAGAATTTGTCGTATTGGTTTTATTGGACATGATCACTATCTGTTCTCTACAACAGATAATTAACACAATTTCTTGTAGAACATGGCTTGAAACTTTCGCCAACGCTGTCCTCACTACAAATCTTAATTACTAAGTTTGAGTGCGGCCATTTAGATATGATAGGATAAACTTTGCAGACTCCTGAATAAAACTAATCTTACTTCATAACTAATACATTCAGTTTTTGCGTAATTTCGCTACGAAAACTTTACTTCTGGTTGTTTTATTTTACTCCTAGTAAATAGTGGTAAATCAAGAGCAACTAACTTTTACTACGTTTAGTAGTTAAAAGATTCAAGTGTGCAACAGACATATTTTATTACAAAAATGAAGTATGCTTCTGTTGTTTGTTTAGAATTGTGGTATTTATGTCTAGGAAACTTTTGAGAATTTTTACTTTCAAATTTCAATTTATTTTTCATTATAGAGACCTTTTAACTCAACACACTTTTCCCATCGATATACTAACTTCTTTAAGCCCTCAAAATATATAATTTCTCGAACTCTGTAAAATAGGCGTTCCTTCCATGTATGATCTCATTGTTCGATGCGATTCTGTTTTCACCATCCATTATTTATGTTTGAAAAAAAGTAGAAGTCAAAGGAGGCCTAATCGAGAGAGTAAGGTGTATGAGGGAGCATTTCGTAGCGCAATTCTTGCAGTTTGGCCACTGAAAGTGCGGACGAGTGCGAGCTGGTGCATTATCATGGTGGACGAGCACTTTTTCTTCACAAATTACGGCCGCTTTGTCATCAAGTAATCATGGAATCAATTCAATAAAGCGGCATAATACTGAATTGTAATCGTTTTCCCCTTTTTTACGTAGTCGATAAAGTTTATGTATTGCAAATCCCAGAAAACTGTGGCCATGAACTTTTTGGCCGATGGAACCGTTTTTGCCTTCTGTCCACCATGAGAAATCCCCTGCTTTGACTATTCCTTTATTTCTACCGTAGAGTAATGTATCCATATTTCATCAATGGTTACGAAACGTCGCATAATTTCATTTGGATTCCGCTTGTACATGTCCAAATACTGCTTAAAGGTGGACACTCGATTACGTTTTTGATCCACTGTCAACAAACGCGACACCCATCTTGAGCATAGTTTCTTCATGTCCAAATATTCGTGCAGGATATCAAATACGTGTTTGTCTGAGATGTATACCATCTTAGCTATCTCGCATACCTTTAATCGGTGGTCGTGCAACAGGATATAATGAATTTTATTAACCATTTCTTCAGTTGTGACACCATTTGGACATCGTGGCGCTCAGCATCATGTTTGCTCATACGACCACAACGAAGTACAGTGAATCATTTGTGAACCATTCCATGGACGTTCCCCATATTACTTTTTTTAACTTTTCTTTGGTTTCCTTAATAGTTTTACACGTAAAATGTAATATTCTATCAACATACGGAACTATTTTCCATTAGAGTAAAAAAATACAAACTTATAGATTTTAGAACGCTGTCAAAAATGAACCATTCGGCAGATGTATTTGAAATTTTGTGTCTGTGTCTAAAAAGGGTACCAAATATTAAAAATAAAATCAAATTTGCGATCTGAGTGCCATTTCTTATCAAAGTCACTGACTTATCAAATAGCCCGCGTAATGGCACCTCACCTAAGCAAATCTGACTTAGAGATCAATGCAACTAGTTTTCAAGAAAAAAACTGGTGTGGCATAAAATTGCGGGAGAATTTGCAAGGAAGAGTTAACCATTTTCTAGCATAAATCGTGCTATTAGGCGACTGATAGAAACTGGATAAATTTTCAGAAAACCTGGGAGTGGAAGATCAGTAATAGTTACAAATGACGAAAATTCAGAAATGGTACATGGACTGTCCCAGGTTTTCTGAAAATCCGCTACTGTGAGTTAAAACGAATGTTAGCAGTTCAACCTTTGTTAAAGAGATATAAAATTTTATGTCTGCCAGAGCGTGACATTTATTTGCTATCTGTGCGGCAATAACAGTAGATATACAAAAAAAGTTGTAGATTCGATTCTACTACATTTCATTTTTATCATGTTAGTGTGTAGGTATGTATGTGTATGTAGAGACTAACAATTATTCGAACGTTTTCATTGATCTTTCACTATGATCAGATTTCGGAACTGTTGTTATACCTATCTTTACCGTTTGAAGACTTTCTAAGTGTCATCTTACGAGCTCTCAAAGCTGTCGTAAACAGCATCTCACGGATAAATTGGGTACTAATTTAGTATGACAACAGTGAAATATTAATTTTTGAAAAATGTATGAAGTTATATAGTTTTCAGTTAAGAATGTAAAAATAAAAAATGAGTATTCTGCAGTTAACAGTTTCTAATTTTTTTCAGTATGGCTATAAACTCACAGATATTTATGATGATAATAGTGACATATTTATACCGTGTGGGCGTATTTATAATAGAATTTTATGTGTTTATAGCTAAACTGATATGTAACTTTTTCGAATATTTAAAATTAAACTTAATATTTGACTGCTTATGTAACATCTGATTTTAATATTTATACCTGTAAATTTTGATATTTGGAATTAAAATGCAGTTTGTAATGAATTTTTCTAAAGTTCTTATACTGACATACCTTTTTTTTTGGCAAGAATTTTTATATTATTGACATAAATTATATAATTGCTAATAATATAGGCCCGTATTCTCAGTACTTCCGAAGTAGCGCTATTTCAATTTTTTAAATTTTATTTTATGAATAGATGAGAACAGGTTTCATATTTCTGTAAATGAAACTCCTATAATATTTACAATTTAATTTATTTTTCTTAATTTTTAATAATTAATTGACAGTTGAAGTAGCGATTTTTCAGAAGTAGCGCTGCTTCAAGAGGTCGTAATTTGTAAAATGTTTTATTTTGTTTTGGAATTATAAACTTCCCCCTCCACTCTCAAAAATGGGCGCAATTTGGCTTTTATTGCCCGAGAGCTTATAAAGTTGTCAAGCAATAGCTATTCAAACGTCAAAATCGTCGTTTTTAGATAAATGTCAGGCAACATAACAAATTCGATAAATCACATTTTTTGAGCACCTCTACTCGTATCCTTTCTCATATACTTCAGTCTAGCCAATTTGCTCTGGGCAGCGTCAAATTAATTCAACATTTCTTTTGAATAATCGATACCTTCGATTTTCATTTGACACTAAGTTAAAATTTGTTACAAACAAACAATATAGCTAGAAACCACAGCATACTTGAAATTCACAAAGCCAGCACAACCGAATATATATCCATTGAATCCTTGAATTTCGAGAACCAAAATAAAATAAAACGTTGTATGTACCACGGGCATAATCAAGATTATAGCACTCGGGAAAATTAAAGGTCTCCGCTTCGCGTCGAGCTTTAAACATTCCCCCGTGCTACAATATTTTGATTATGCCCTTAATACATAAATAACTATTATTTGGTTTTCACTTGTACTTATTGCCTATTACATTTGAAAATGACATAAACGTTACTATACTTGTCGTCAAATAAGTATGGACTGGAAATTTAACACTGTTATCAATTCAGGGGCAATATTGAAAATATTAAGTTGATTAAGCAACAACACCGCAGGGCAAGGGCCAGAGTGCGGAGAAGGGAAAAAGTTGAGCATCAGTCCATATTTTTTAATGACTATATAGTTACTAATTCTACGAAAACTTGTAAAATTGACAGCTAACTTGTTGAAATTTTACGATATACTGAATCATAAACGTCTTATTACAGAGCTCTGTGTCTAAGGCCTTATCACACTAGAAGTAGTATCTTTGATTTGTCACGTATTATCCATGACTTCGGTTCATACAGCTGACTTACTCAAGTGTGGTAGCTATAAGGAAGTCATGCATCCTATTGTCAGATGAAATAGAATCAGTTTCATTTCCTCTGATTATTTATCGCTGACTTCTCTAAAATTCATTTTACTTGAAACAATTTGATATGTTAAACAAATTTGAAATATGTTGTTATTAAAGAAACCATATCATAACCAACTTCAAGTATGAAAATCCATTAAAAGTCTAAGAAAACGGTTGTTCGAAATTGCAGTGTGATAGATCGAGTTGGTCATACAAAATAGTAAGCGGACAAGAGTCAGAGATATGATTGTAGTGTGATAAGGCCTGAATGGCAAAGAAAGTTTTAACGGGCTGTTAAAACCATAGCAACATATATACATAACTATTTATTCATTGTTTCGCAATAAGTTTACAAAGTCTATTTCGATCAAATAGTTTAATGTATTGTGCTGTACGTTCCAATATTTTTTTTTTACAAATTATTTACGAATCAGTATATCATAAAATATTGTACAGTGCTTAATCGTTACCTTAATTTTACATGCACTCTCCTAAAGTTCTGAGTAACGGTCTTGCAATGTAAATTACTATTACAAGTTTGTAACCACGTTACTAACGTTATTAACATGTGGAAATTGTGATTTGTTACTGTCATACAAATTAAAAATAAGTGTCAATTGCAACTGGCAGGTTTGTGTTATAATTTTCGGATTTATATGCCTCTTATATACGCCACTCAGTTAAATTTCTGCTTTTGCCTTAGAAAACTACAGCAATCCGTTTTGTACAGTGCGTAATGATACAAAACCGGAATAACACTCCTACGTCTTTATGGAACAATCATTTTTCGCCACATATTCGTATCGCATCGTGTATTACTTTCATCTCGTTCATACCTGCAGTTCTTCTATCCCTAATAAATACACAAAAAATGTATCATGTGTCTATTGAAATGGTAGAGGTTCATATGCCGGTCTTTTGAAATTGTTATTCTCAAACTAGATTCTATTTTAAAATCAAAATTCCCATGTGAATTTCAATGTGTTGCCAATAGTATCTCTTTCAGCTGCACTGCACAAAAATATTTTCCATTCCACATCATTTCCAACATAATAAAACCAATATCCCTCAAATAATTTTTTACCGTACAAACATTTCTTCTACTTCATTTGTTGGTAGCTTTCGCAAACATAAAAACTGTCTATAAATCTTCCATCCTGCATTCTGTGCACTTGTGAGGAAAGTTTTCATGCTCTAATGGCGTCGAGGTCGACGTTAACGTCGCGGCGCTTCACACTGCACGTGTTAGTTTCCCCATGATAACCGTCCGTCCTGCGGGAGCAGGAATACAATACCTGCAGCGCCGGTAAGACAATGGCCCTTCATAAAACGAAGGGCAAAGGACGATAAGAAGAAATTGTCGGGGGGAATTTTGTTCGACTAGTAAAAGATTTTGTTCCAATTTTAATTCTTCATTATTCTAAATAAATATACTTTCTTAGCAAAAATTAAGTACCTGTTGAATACTAGATGTCAACTTGATATCAAAGAAGCGGAATGCTACGACATACAGGGTGTTGACGCTAAGGTGCGAACATAGGGATTTAATATGGGATTTTAGTTTTTGCAATTTCCTGTTCATTTTACGGCAAAAAACTGTACAGTGCAAAGTGGTTCAGAATTAAAAGTTTTCTGGAGTTTGCAAGCCGTTTTAAAATACCCATTGACACAAGTTTTATGTTTTAAATTTCTCTAAAAAGCGTAAAATGCAGTGACAAATTGACAGCTCGTACATCTCAGTTGTGACGTCACCGCAGAGGTAAGCAATATTGTTTAATTCTACTGTGACGTCACAAGAGGGCTATATAATGGCGCGTAAAGTTAATTTGAATCGCCAGTAGTTAACCAAATAAAAAATGTGTTTGGCTGAAAGTTTTATTTTCTATCAATTTTGAAAATCGGTCAATTTCTTACTGCTCCTGTACAGAAAACAACTGAATGTGCTGTAATAGGTGTATCAAAGTCTACGGCTTTAAAAAATACTTACTTTTGATAACCATTAAGTAATATTAAAGTGAATATAACCGTAAATTTTCTGATATTTAGTACAATAGTATCAAAATGATATTTTAATGGATTTAAACCGAGCGCTTAAAATTCAGTATTAGCCATGTTTGTGTTGTACTGGACACTGGCAATTGCTATTGGCTAATTGCTATTCGAACACGCATGTCGCCCCGGATTATGTAAAATGCTCCGTTTGTCATAATCCGTCTCACTCAGCTCTAGTAACGTAAGTTATTGGTGTAGATGATGTCAAACGCACCGTCGATTCTCTCGGGCCTCATTTATTGAAATTTTTATAAATTTTTTCGGTCGTCGTAGAAACATTTCGGTGAAAATACAAAATATGAGTCTAATACTTTTATTATTTTTTTTAACATATTAAAAAACTTGGAAACCCCTATTATGTAAATTCTGCTCTTCCGTTGCAACTCTGTCAGGGGAGTTTTGTTTTTCAGAATTGTCGATTATTTGCTATTATTTTTTGAGTCATCTTTTTATTAATTGTAGTAGGTATTATAATAGCTTTGTTTCATTTTACAAATTAATTAAATAGTTCTGCCATCTACGACCGATTAACATTGCTAGGAAAAATAAACAATATTTTTATAAATTCCTTTGAAATATAAAAATGTTAGTCAGCAATTCACATTTCAAACCATTGCTTTTAGATATAAAACTTTTACAGCTTTAGTTCATCTGGGTAATTAGCAATCTTTGAAGAAAAATATACGCCCAGATTTGTCCAAACTTCATTATAAAGGACCCATATACTTCATTCTTTTTGCGCGGTTTGAAACGTACGGTTATAACTGTACATTCCAAACCGTGCAAAACCCGAAGTGTGTGGCCGAAAACCGTCGTTCTGAACAGCGTTCCAAAATAACAAACCCTACTTGTTTTCAATCGCACGTTTTGCCCTCTACGTTGCATTCCGTGTGTGTGTGGCAGTACCGTTCCAAGGTTTTTTCTACCCAATCGGTCACTTTAATATGTTGAGAGTGAGGAATGTATGTTGTCAGGTTAGTACGAATGTTGTTGAGAGACTGATTTTTTTTGGATGATGTTATTGTTATTCTTTCGGGTTTGTACTAACCCACTAAGTGGGAAATGCGTGATTTTATGTATGTATGTATGTATGTATGCAGTGTCGCTGGCAAACAAACTCGTCTTATGTTCAAGATTGCTACTTCAAAACTAATTGTATGTGGGGCTGGCGGTCCAGCGTACTTTATTCACACGGTTTTAACCGTACGTTCTAAACGGTACAAAAATAAGGAAGTGTGTGGGACCCTTTAAAGTGGAACAAAGTATAACTACAAAAAAATATTTTGGCCTAAACTTTTGTGTGCTACTGTACAGATTCATCTGAATATATATCTATTGTTGATTACTAATTTACATAACTTGTAATATACCACATTAAGTGTCAGCTTTCCTTTATTAATTGCTTAGAACCGTTATCCTTGTATCAATTTCAAACTTGGGACAAATTCTCTGGAGTCGAGTCCTCTGTTATCGCCTTCTCCAGACTTCCCGAGAGTAATGCCTCCGGAAAGGGGAACCCCAGACGAGTTTATGTTTCGTTATTGCGCGAACACAGCGAATAATGTCGAACTTTGCTTCCTTTTTCTTCATTTCTTCCATCTCTCAGCAGTAAAAACTCAGTTTCGTATTTCAATTAACGGTCAAAGATTAAACAACTTGTTGGGTAAATGATTTTGTTGGAATTTACTTTGTGGTGATTACTGATAAAGATGGCTGGTTTCAAACGAAGCAATATTAATTTTGTTTTTGCAGGTCTGCTTTTAAAATGAAGATAAGACTGTTGCAGTTAGAATCCCAGATGGTGAATGGAGAATTTGTGTAGGTGTATTTCTTATTTAAAGCTGATGTTTTCTTTCATTAGTCTAGGAATAAATTAGGACTAAAAAAAATTTTCATTTACATAAATGTTTTCCGTAATGAAATTTCTTTAGTGCTGTAATTATAAAAATAAAATGTCATTTACATTTCCAACTGCAGACGATGTTTTAATGAATTTGTAGGAAAACTATTACGTGTTTTACGGATCAAATTTTAATTTTTAACAGTAACAAAATATAAAAATAAGAAAAAATGTATTATATAATCAATTTCATAAGGTGGAGGAGGACAAGATATTCCAAAAACACTTAGCATATGTTGGTAATACATAATACTATGAATACAAGATAAGCCATTTAAGGATTCCGTTTTCGTTCGCTACGCGCATGACGCCTCGCAGTGACATGTCAGTATCAAATAGCTTTGAAAACTTTCACATATATCAAATTCTGGCTTAAAATAAATTCAATTAATATTTTTTTTTATTAAAAAAACCTCTCAACAGGATTAAATCCCAATTACAGATAGGTTTACATATACAAACAACCATGCTTTAGTGGGATTCGAACCCAGAACCCCTAGCGTACTCATGACTAAGAGTTGTTGCTCTAACCATTAAGCCACCGGAGCCGTGTATTAATGTTTATTTAATAAATAACAAAGAGTGAATTATTTTGTCTATTAATTGTGAACAGTAACTATCTTAATATAATTTTTGGAAATTATGTAGGTATTATTTATTAAAATTATTTTTATTACGACATATAGGAAAAACTAAATTACAAACAGATAAGCTAATTTACCGAATTATATTTGACTAGAATCAATGGCGGACTGGCCACGTGGGGAATGTGGAAATTTTCACATGGGCCGGTCTGGTTAAGGACCGGTTCATTGTTGCTATTTTCTAATTTTATAAATTGATTTATATCGTGGGTACTTTCTAACCCATGCATTAATTTTTTGCTATGCAATAATTAGTCTAAACTAGCACCCGAGAAAGGTGAATTTACCCGCAACAAATCCAGGACCTTTTTTTATCAAATTTTCAGACCCTAGGCCGCAAATATTTTTCGGGCCCCCTCACCCTTTATCGCAAAAAAGTACACTTTTTTATATTTACAATTAGATTATTAGATACGAGTAATTAAATAATTAAAAACGGCGCCGGGTTGAGGCTGTTGCGAACTGTGCAGCCGCACCAGGCCTCGCGTTTCAAAGAGCCCCGCATTTATTTACTACCTACTGACTGTTAAATAATTTAATGTACACTGGCTTGCAAAAAAATCGCGTACACCTATTTTTTGCTGTATTGAGTCGATCTTGATTTTGAACTTGTCAATGTCACTAGTGTCAATTAAGATGTCAAAATTAACAGAAATTGGAATACATACTTGTTTGTTCTTTCATTTTTCTGGATTATATTCGTAATTTAACAGTAGGTAATTTAAACACAATTAAGAACTAGCTCCATAATAGATCAAATAGTGATGACAGTGACAACATTATCAGTTTTTACATTATTTACAGAGCTAAAAAATTACAAAAACTCGGTTACTTGATGTTTAAGGTGTACGCGATTTTTTTTGCAAGCCAGTGTAGTTCGTATAGCTCTTCATTTCATAGAAAGAACCATTTGATCACAAGAATAAACTTATTGATTACAATAAAAAAGTTGATTACAATAATGATAATGACAAATAATAAATTTTAGTTAGAAGAAAGACACATATTTACTGATACCTACTAAAAGGGCCATCACACATGTCACATGTGGGCCGGTCAAAAATTTTCCACATTGATTTTTAAATCCCAGTCCGCCCATGACTAGAATGTGTTGAGTAATATTATTTATACAGCAGCCTATGTCACTGGGTGACGTCATAGAAAAAAATGTGCAATGTTACATGTAAACATAAAAACATAAAGAACCATCGAGGTCCACGCTGAATTAATAGAGGAGATCCAAAATCGAAGTTTTCTCATTCATGACAATATTTTAGTTAACTCTAAAAAATCAATCCATAATATTTATTATTTTGAAGAGCGTGCCTATTAATTCATTTCACATTCTACTGAACATTTATAACATCTGTATTTAGAGAAACGTTTTCTGATTTCTTTATATAAACACCGGCAAAGAGGGGAATTGAAGAATATACGTATAAACAAGCTATATGTTTTATCTCTCTGGTTTGTATGTGCTGTTCATTCTACACATATAACAAATGACGATATAACACCTAAATATGGGCTGCTAATAAAAATTAATTATCATTTATCGAGTTGTTTCATATTACTCGGTATTTAGTTTTATTGAATATGGGTGTTTAATTCATAATTCGTGTTCTGTTCTTCTGTTCACTATAGATCAAAGGTTAAAAACCATTTCCGCTTTTGTTGTTGTTTCTTGTTTCAAATATTAGAATTTGACGTAAAAAAAATTAAATATAAAATTATTAAATATTTTAAATTACCTAATAATTGATAATAATTAGTAAATTATAAATATGGAAATTAAGTTTTTATATTTTGCGTTCATAATGAAGTCATTACGATATTGCGTATCGTAATGACCTTCATTTCGATACGCAATTTTTTGTTTTAGACGGTTGGTACTAGATGACGTTTCTTTAACCCATTTTTACCTAATTTATTTTTAGTTAATTGACAATTTTAATAATATAATGTCGATATTATTATTATTTTTTTATTTAGGGAAGATTATTTACATGAAAATGTACAAATATAATCAGATATTAAGTAAATGTTAATATAATGTTCGAATTAGTCCACATAGATGGACCTAGTAGTACTAAAAATTTGTAGATTGAACCTTTGAACGATAGAAAATTATTTTTTATTAATTTTAAAGCGTTTTAATTCAAATATAAGAAAAAATATAAATTTCCTGTACACTGAGGCTGAAAGGGTTAAATTGTCAAACGTCAAAGCTTGAAGATAAGAAATTTCAATATAACCTCAAAATTTCTTTTACTTAATTAATCACTTTATTTAATGAATATAATAATAATAATAATACATATTTTCGTCTTACTTTGCATTTCAAAATAAGCAATCAAAACATTCTCTGTTACGCCTTTGACATTATTTTCTTTACACCATGTGTCAAAATTTGCAAATTCATTCTCATAAATTTCGCGCGATTTTTTAAGAAGTAGATTATTTACTGTAGTCTGAGCTATATTACGTAGCTCAGGCGGAGTGCAACTGATTTCATCTTCCATGATTACACTAAATTCACTTAAATTTGTTCGTAAATATTGAAAAGACATGAACTTTCAAATAATAATTGAATGTGGTCAATTCAATGTTACCAACTATAACATTTCACTTACAAATTTCCCTAAATCAACTCGGTTTAATATTAACAGTTTTTTAAAAATATTTTAGTTTGTAGAAGGTGCAAAATATAAAAAATAGTATAAAGAACTCATTTTATAAAACTTTCTTTCGCACTTGTCAATTAGAAAACTCGCTAACGCTCGTTTTCTAAATTTTGACGCATGCGAAAAAAACATGTCTTATAAAACACGTTCTTTAATATACTATTTTTATTAAACTTTGCAATGTGAATTTGCCGCTACCAAATTCAGTCAAATAGATTGCAAAAAATATCGCAAATATATTTTTTTTTGTGTTCCTGTCATATTATATAAGTTTTATGTTAATTCATGTAATAATATTTGCTAAAATTAATTTTTTTTTTTAAATTAGGTAGAGTGTATTTCGAAATACAACCCATAGTATTTCTGTAATCAAAACAGACAGAGCGAGTTTTGAAAATATAGGTAAGATGAAATCACATGTAACAGGAAATTCCGGGAAAACAAAATCAGTGCATCTTTTCCCCGCAAGCAATTAAATGAAATCTATTGTTGTTATTCCCGTACAGCATCTGTATTTACTTTTCTTAGTATTTTCATCTGTTGTATCTCAATTCCTACATTGTTCTGCGAAAGGCTATAAATAAATATGAAGAAATTTAAAATAAAATAATAAAAATATGGTCCTAAAGATCTGGATTTGGATAAACGAACTTCTACTATATTTGTTGCGACATAAAATATTATTAATTGTTTAATAATCAATTGAAACACATGCATCCGTATTACGAGAGACGTATTATAATAAGAAAAACGGAATATTTTTTATATTGAGTGTCATTATTTTCTTGAGTTAGGACCTTTTTATGTATTTATTTACAGATTTTCACGTTTTGATTCACGTTTTAATCCATATGTTGGCTAAATCTGTGATATTTGGTGGTAAGAATAGAATACACCAGTAATATGGATAGTCACTCAAAAGTTGTTCATCTATTTTATGATCAGAAGCTTTATCTACAGTAAGAATTACTTTTTCTTCTAATTTATTTTTGCCTTAGTTCTCATCTTACACTTAGCACAAGTTTTTTATAGAACCAAACCTTGAAATTTTCTTTAGCGATCCACACCCTTTTTTTGACCGTAATAGAATAAAGACAGTTGTGTGTTAATAAATGCTCTTGAATTTCGGGATTTACCAATAACGAGAATTTTAAGCTTATGATTGCTTTTCTTAGCATGAACCAAAGACTTGTCAGGGAGAAAACGCCAAAATAATTAGAATTTGTCTGAATTATAAATTTTATTGTTACCCAAACCAAGATCTTTTATTATCTATTGCAATTCAATTCAGAATCTTCCATAGCTGTTACGTTGCTGGAAAGTTTTTCATCCGTTGTTTTAATTTAATAATAATAATAATAATAATAATAATAATAATAATAATAATAATAATAATTTAATACTTGTCAAAAAATAGGTGCTAGGCCCACCGGCCTCCTACAAGTCGTAGCCTCTCAGGAATTTCCTGATTTCCTGGTGGCCCTGTCCGTATATTGACATATAACAAGAAAATTGGAATTTTCATGGTAAAATCCATTTCTCTTGGACTAAAAATTGACCACTTTGTTACAGAATAGGCCTGAATATAATAATACGCTAAATCATCATCAAATTATGTTGCTAAGCGTTTGTTGAACCGTTGCTATGAGTTTGTATAGCGGTAACTACGTAATTGGCAGTTAAAGTAACATTTTACAGACTGCCAGCTGTCAAAAAATCGCACTTTTAATGTCAATCGGAAAAAAATTATAAATAAAATACATAAAAGAAATATATCAACCTATTTCATGAAACATTCTGAGAATATTGTTATGATCAACATCTCATAGCAGTTCTAGGTACCCCAATTAATTTGAAATACATATTCCGATAATAATCATTTCGGATGTTACATATACAATAATTAAACATTATTAATACAACAAATTAATATTTCTTTATACTGAAACTATTAAAGTATGACACTTATAATAATTACTGCAGTTTAATATTTCTTTGTAATGGTAGAATACCCCGTTTCAGTCTACCTTATATTTACAAATATTTCTTTTGAAAAAAATTAATGTCTTTCATTAAGATGAAAAATTGTGAATGTATGTGAATGCTTCTGAATAATGTTTTGATATTTTCGGAATTCGTTCCCTCGTCACGTTTCATACTCTTTCATTCGTGTGGTATTAGGCTGATATAACCATATTCGCCAGCATCCGGCGCTTATCATATGTTTGCCATTCACACATACGGAGGTGATATGTGGCATGTGTGACTACACCGTTGCAAACAAGTGGCGAGACGGCATATGTTGCCAGGACAAATCCGCTTAGCAACCTCAGCACAAGGTTGTTTGGTTTACCACTTTTTCATATAGCCCGAGTAGTATTATATTAGGTATTTCTGTATTTGAAAAAGTGGATGTTAAAATGAACTAACCAAGGAGCTAACACTAACAGATTTATCACTAAACACGAAAAGAATAAAGGAAACACATCAATAGCCTTCAAATCGTAATATGCAGGTGTCCTAATTTCGAAGAATACTATTAGGATCTTATAAGAGATACAACTTCGGTTGACTAGTACAAATACTGCGCCTTTGCTTTGGACACTGTAACACATTAGGTGATTTGAATCTAATACGTACGGCCGGCGATCGGTAGCACAGCGTGCTACAAAGCAATCATTTATATACAGCGTGCGACAAAATGCTCAATTCTACTGACAACCGGTATCTTGCAGTCTACTGCCAACTGTAATTGATGGACTTTCGAATTTAACAACGACGAAGATACAATTAGCCCTCGACTATATAACGTATATGTCAATCGATAATTAAACAACTAAACGAAAGTTTTAAAGATTCGTATTCCTCTTTCCGGGGGTATGTAAACAAGCAGTTGTTTACAAATCTCTAATATAAGTTTTTTCAGGAATTGTGGTCATTATTATGGGAGCGGTTTTACATAGGATTTTGGTACTTACTCGTACTTGTGCCAGTCTGACGTCACAAACTGCTTGGCTTGTTGACTGGCAGGAACCCTCTTAGATACTACCTTTGCCGTCACTTTAATGCTATTTAGGGTTTATTTCATATAATACCAACAATTACAAAACACATAACACTCATGTTAAAACATGTAAATAACTAGTAGGCGATTATAACTACGTACACTGTTGGTTTAGCGTGAACTAATGTATGTGAAGCCAACTATTTTTGTATAATTTCGACATATTCGTACAGCGACAAACTTAGAGCGTATGAACAATTACATAACGTAATACATGTCGACGGGCATTTCAGACGTGATAATACTAAGTTCTCAGCGCAAGCGAGTGTGCTCGCGTGAAACAGCATAGTTACTGACTATCTCTTCTCGCATTGGTAAGAGAGGTGCTAACTGATTTTGCTGACTTTACTAAATTTTGCCTTCTTACGACTCGCATAAGTTGAAATGCGTCTCTTTATATTTCGTCACATTTCTTAATGTACATTTTCTTTTTCAAGAAACTGACATTCTTTCATAAGAAATTTGTACAGATTATTTTTTTAAAAAATGGGGGTCTTATGTATTAATAATACATAATGGGTCACGTGTTCTACAAGATTGTTTGCTTACAACTCTATTCTCTGTTCAGGAAACCAAACAGTAACACATTGCTTAATACGGTCTAATAATAGCTAAATGCACATATATCCAATTGCAAACATTACAATTTCAAATTAATAATCAAATTGTTCAAATAATTGGGCGCTTATGAGCTGCAAACCGCATGAAACAGCAATTTACTAAATACCAAAACAAGCAAGATTTCATATTTCAATTAAACAAGTAGAATTTCTCATTCTTGTTTCACTTACGAAATGAATATCTATTATTATACACTACTTGGGAATTTAGAATTTAAAATCAATATTCAGTATTGAATGTTTGTATATCTACAATGTACCTGGGTACACAACTTTGTTACAAATAACGTATTTAACAACCGTAACTGACATTGACGTAGAATTTTATAAAGAATTCAATTTTAGTAACAGCACAGTTGCTTTCTGTTTTACTATGATATGTTATTTCGGGTAATATTAATATTAACGACAGAGCAAATTGCTTCTTGTGTTTCGCTTATTTTGAAAATACCACATATCACGTGTACTATGAACTACAGAAAATATGTTTAGATAACAACGAACATAATATTTTTTAAAACTAGAACATGTTGAAAATAGTATTTTTTTTTATTTTATAAGCTTTTTAACGATATGGAACATGATTGTCTTTGTTCTTTTGTTTTAAACATAGTACATGATACATAAATTACTAATTTATTGAACTAAAAAAATGAAATTATTAAGAATGCCATTTTTTTATTTTCACTTATTTTTTCAATTTACATATTTCAGGAAACATATTAAACCACATTTTATGATGAGTCAAAGCCAGGTATCCGTCTACGGCTTTAAAAAAATAATTATTGGATATCAATGTTCATCATATTTAATATTAAGGTGAATATAATCGTTAATTTTCAGATTTTTATTACCCTAATATCAAAATGAAACTTTAATACATTTAAATCAAACGCATCAAATTCAGCTATGTTTTTGACATGATGGACAGTGGCAAATGTTATTGGCTAATGGCTGTTTGAACGAGCAAGTTACGGCTTCGCTATGTTCAGCTCTGGAAGCGTATGTTCCCGGTTCTTAGAATTAGAAATTTTTCAGCGAAAATACAAAATACGGGTCTAATATTTTTATGTACTGATTAACAAAAATGAACAACTTAGAAATACATATTGGCCAGTAATAATATTGACAACCTTAATGATATAGAATCATTATAAACAAATGATGGCCTAATTGTTTTTTTTTATTTGTTTATAATTTTCAAATTTATCACCCCAATAAATTCATAGCTTTTGTTACATTTATGTTTAAAGCAAAAGAATGTAGACATGTTATACATCATTGAAAAGCTTATGCCTTATGAAATAAGAAAAAACATAAGATCATAATTATTGTCAGCATATATTAGCGTTTAAAAAATATTGTTGTTACATTTCGAGAATCAATAAGTTTTCAATAAATATAATTACCCCACATTATTCTACATAAAAATCATATAAAAATTATCGAAATATTTTTCTGTATCTCTAATATTACACGAGAGGATATTTTCAAAGAAGGGCAGTCCTCCTGAAAGGAGGACGGTTGTCTACCTCAATATTAACAGATCCACCACCTGCATCTCACAAATAATATAACATGTTTAGATTACATACATAAATTATTTTTAGAAACTAAGAGTATAAATGTACAAATTCTGAAAGAATATAACATGTTACGAGTGACATATTATTTTAAAGTATTCCCGTGATTCCTTTTGTGACTTGTGATAAAGTTATCATTTCATTGTATTTTATTGCTAACATCTTCTATTTCTTTGTCTTTATTTGCTGATGTCTCACATTGATACTGCCACTAGGATCAGTAAAAATTAAGGTCACGTCTCTTCGTCGCGTTTTACTCTGTCCATCGCTAGCGTCGTTTCCAGCAAACGAGGATGAAAATGCAACGTCGCACTCTCCATTATGCCCAAGCAACTGCGACTGCAACTGCAGAGATGCAGCTCGTAAACTGCGGCAATTGTTGAATAAATCCTGCGATCATGGAGTCCAAACTGCAGGAATAAGATAAAATGGAAGCGAATAAAGGACGAATAATGCATGGGAATATGAAGTGATATAATATCACGTAATGTGTATGTTGAATATTTAAATATTTGGTAGGGAGGTTCTTTAAAGATGGAAGTTGTAATAAATCCGGGTTACACAATCCACAACCAGGTTTGATACTATAACTGTAATATACTTACTTATCAATAAATATTGGGATCTCGTGGGTATGTGTTGCTGAGTGTCTGCTCGCGAATCTGATGTTTCGAGTTCGATGTACAATCCCGACCGAATTTCGAATTTTAAATGGCAGAAAAGTGACCTCTTTAGGGCACTCTCTACGACGCCTGGTACAAATATGTCATTATCACCGATATAGTGTACAAAGCATATTGGCGCACCCCGCAATGGGTAATAGTAATATACCGTGTTGATATATTAAATAAATAATATAAATTTTATATTATTTATTTGTATTTAATAAATATTGTGGGAGTGTATTTATGTATTACAAAAACAAAATACGGTACTAACTATACTACACATTGGGTAAATACAGATTATAATTTTGTAAATACAGGCTTACTACAAAAGATTGATCGGGTTTTAAAACTTTATATTTCAGGAATTATTACAGATATAATATTAAATGACATGTCGCAAGAAAAAAAAATGTCCTAGTTTAAAACGCGCGCTTGAGAACTTCGTTTTACGCGTCCAAGTGGCACCACGAGCTCAGTATTCAAAATGGCGACTATGCTGCAGAAAGCGTTTTGTTTGGTGGAATACGCGCAATGTTTATCGGTTGTTACACTGACACGTGCATTCTGAAGGCAATGGGCAATACGGAACAGAATTTCCATGTTATTAGAACATTCTTTTAAACAACTTGCTCATACCTTTAAGATTCACATTTCGTCCTACTTAGATAGACATTGTCGGCTGTAGGGTTTCTTGCGCCCCGATTCAAATTTAGATTGCGCACCCTTTAATTTTCTTCGTATATCATTAATTGAATACGTCACGGTTTTGAATGTAAAATTAAAGAGAAAAATTCAACACCTATTTTAATGTAGAATTATGAACATTGGACAGGTAGTAACGAACATAATAACAAAGCACAATATACAAAAAATCACTAGATATAGCATGTACGTAACATGTCATATGTCCACTATTAGACATGGACAATGTAATTTTTAGTTGAATTTATGTAAAAAGGAGATTCCATTCATAGTTTTTATTTATTATTTCATTTGGTTGCTATCGAATTTCAAATTAGGAGCCAGCCGCCAGCGCAAATTTTCGAAAAAATAGTAGAGCTGAAGGTTGGCGTTTGTAAACTAAACTTTTAACTTTATCCACTAGTTTTTAGTGAACATGTTAGCAATTCAATAATTTACAGCCATTCTTGAGAGAATGCAGGGCTGCTCCTTGCGGGTAGGCAGATTGATGTTGTGCCCCGCAAAAATGCGTTTAACCAATTAATTTAATAAATAATAATATTTTTTTTACAAAATCCTCGTACTCGCAAAGAAAAATAGAATTTGTAATTTACACAGTAAAGTGAGAGAAGTGAACAATATTTTTAAGATTTCTTTGCATGAATTATTATCCTAGGATATTTTTCTAACATGTTATATTTAAATGTGAAAGTGTTGATTACAACAAAGAATATTTGGATTATAGCTCAAGAATATTGATTAAAATAATGAATCCGACAATGAATACAATTTTATATACTACTGGCATTTTGCGAAGAGTCAAATAATTTTTATTTAAAATTCTGAAATCTTAATTTTATTTTCTTCTGCCGATATTGAATTTCCCTTACTATTCAAGTTTAATAGAAAGAAAAGAGATATCCTGCCAAACGAATAATTTTCTTGCACTATTATGCATATGCTGCAAACTGTAACTGTAAACTTGTTCGATCACAACAAACGAATTTGATTATTAACCTAAAAACATTGATTACAAGAAAGAAATTGTATCAATATATCGTCGCCTAAATGGTAACACCAGCTATCTAATTTTTTTGGACAAAACGAGTTGTCAAACTATTTCTTATTTAAATTTTCACAGAAAATCGATTAGGTAGCTCAGTTTTCCGATCCGGACACCAGAAAGCTCGTGAATCGCAAATATTATAACAATGGCTAACTAAAATCGATTTGTCGCGAAATTTTGAATAATAAATGGTTGACAAAATGTTTGGCTAAAAATGAGATAGCCGGTGTTGAAACTTAAGCGACGATATTAAATCTAGCATTTTTCGAAGAATCAAGAGTAGTAGCATTGGGGGGGGGGTTTGCTGAAATATAATTAGCCTTGGTTCAAAGGCAAAGGCGCCTCTTGCTCACGAAGCGTCACTGCTATAGAATCAATTTCCCGCGAATTTTTATAAGTAATTATGAATTAATATTGCAAAGTATTTAGTCCAAACGAGTATATTTGTTTGATACTTGTTAATATTAACTTCAAATTTTTTTCCTTACTTCGGCGCCCCTTGAGGAAAGCACACCGATGCAACGCATCATCTGCTTACCGCCTGAAGCCGGCATTGTAAGATAAATAAAATTCTTTAATATAATAAAGATAACTGCAACATCTTTTGTTATAGTTTTATCTATTTTATTTAAATACATATTTAACACTTATAAGCCTGAAGTCCACAGTATATGAGAAAATATTTTAATACTTGTACTTGTTTACCTATACAGTCTACACAATCACTAATGTGCCCTTAAACCATTAAGAAACTTTTTATAAAGATATTGTCATTAATGAAAACCTGTCATGAAATTTCCTTATATTAAGCAAGATATGCTTTTTAAAGGTTTGGAGATGCGCTTGTGATGTCACCGGTGGTGGATTAGTAGTATTTAAACATTATTTTTTCATCGGAGTTCCACCATCTTTAATCTTTCCTTACCAATGGTAATAGAAAATGCATAGTCTGTGAGTGGGGCGCTGTGGAATTATAGATGGAATTCTCAGCTTTCATATATCTGGCCAATAGAACCAAATCGACGCGCGAGACGGTCATAAAATATTTCATTCGTTATAATTTTTTACGGAAGAATGTATTTTAAAATTATTTCGCTTTACTAATTAATCAATAAGGAGTAAGTATTATATATATATATATATATATATATATATATATATATATATATATATATATATATATATATATATATACAGTATGTCCACGGATCGAGTTCCAAAGAGGAAAAACTTTTCTCTTTTTTATTTTACAAAAAAATCAGTTTTAACCCTTTTAAATTTTCTTTTAGTTTCAGAAAAAAATCGAAAATTGGTCGTTTAAGTTGAAAATCCCAAAAAATAAGTTTGCGTTGTCATGGTAATATATATATATATATATATATATATATATATATATATATATATATATATATATATATATATATATTAAATTTTGTTATATTTCGACTATGGTTTCCCATTTATAAAATTATTAAAATTAGTTCCATATCTGGATTTACATTTCAATCACATCATATATTTTTTAAAACATACCACTTGTAAAACGTTGGGCTTGGATCAAAGAATTTTTCTATATAAAATTTTATAAAATATGTTTTTACACTTAGATCCCTTTGCATAAATGTTTCGGAAAATATATGTATATTTCTTAAAACCAGTGGGAGCTTTTTGTTTAGTATAATTTAAACTACATAGACATTTTCGTATTGTAAAAAGCATTCGTTTTTTTAAATTTACTTAATATAACTATTTTTATCATGAATTCTGAATGTTTTCCTGATTTTAAAATAATATAGTTTTTAGAATTTTTCTTTTGCAAATGTTTGCCAATACAAAACTTCTTCAAACATCAAACAAATACGTTGTCAAATAGATACATAAACCTCATATTTATTCTGTGAGAGCAGAAGATGCGATTCATATTTACCCAAATAGAATGGATTTTAAAAATATCTTAACATTGTGAAGAAAATATGTAATGTAATCTTTCCTTAAATGACATATTTTCTTCGATAACGATTTGCGAAAAAAATTATAGAAATTTATGGTTTTTCATATATTTTTTTTTCATATTTACGGAGGTATAATTTTTTTGCTGATTAACATGAAAAGTGCGATTTTTTGACAGCTAATAGTCTGTAAAATGTCACTTTTATTACCCAGGCAGTACAAATATTTTTACTGCCTTTTGTTGCTATTTACATAGCAACTACTCAACAAATGCCATAGCAACCGTTCAACAAACGCATAGCAACATAATTTGATGGCGATAACTTTCAAAATAGGTATTAAAAATAATTACTAAATTAATATTAATTCTAAAATCGACAAAAAATATGTGTTCAACACGGCACCAAACACAGATTTACAGTTCCGACAGCTTCGGCTGTAAATCTGACAGTAAAAGTAACATTTTACAGACAGTTATCTGTCAAAAAATCGCACTTTTAATGTCAATCTGAGAATAGTTATTTATGCTACAAGAGATGTAGGTATCATTTTCTAATCGAGCACGATTTTGCGCCCGAGCGATAGCGAGGGCTAGAAAATAAGTTCGAGAGTGGCCAAATGTACCTACATCTCGTGTTGCATATAAGATTTTTTCCACTCCCGATGATTTATTTGTTACCTGTTCATTCTCACTGCAAGATATTTCAAGGCTGTCAAGGAATACAGTTGACAATTGATACATTTAAAAAAAGAAACTAAGTATTCCATGGAAAATTTAAGAAAAAAAAGAAAAACGCTGTCATCTGTCACATTTGTCACGTCAATGGAAATATTTATGAAATGAGGACAATTTGATAGAAATTAAATTCAAAATTATAAATTATAAAAATGAATAAATATTTGACACAAATTTAAAATATCTAATTGTTGGTATTTCAAAAAGAGGGGTTCAGCTGTAGAAACCGATAACTTGACAGTAAAGTAAACATACATCCTTACAAACAATGCCTACTTACGATATTAGGAGTGGGAAAAAATAATTATTTTGGTATATGTATTTTTACCTAGATACTGAAAATTATGAAACTAAGTACACATAAAAATAATTTGAAATCTAAAATTTGAAATTAGCCGCTGACATCCACTTTGAAAATATATAATGTGTTAATAATAAGTGAATGAACAACAACAATGAGATAGGTATATTATAGTCCATTACATTCTCAGTTTATTATTTATTACATGCTATTCAATATTTGTGTATTCCATACAAATTATGTGAACATAAACAGTACATGCTACTGAATAAATTATTCCGTTAGACTTAAATACATATTATGATTGATGTAAACGTACATATGTTAGTACACATGGCCATGTATTTACATCTATTTGATATTAAATACCGTTTATTTGTTATGAGGTTTGTTAGTTCAAAATATATTGATTGGTCCTGCAAATTCGTTGACTTACATTAACGATACGTTTGCTTTACAGTGTCGCTTCCATATAATTTATCTTCATTTACATTTTGTGATACTAGCAAGATATTATCACGATGTTATACCGTTTTGCCATATGTGTACTGTTGCGGTGTATGATATTTATATCACGTTTTGTTGTAGTTGTAAATAGAGAAATATCATATAATAATAATTAAATAAATTAAATTCGTGGATCGTTTAGATTACTTTTACAGTGAGATTTTAAAACTAAAATTTTGTATAGGGCGTGAGCTAACACGTGACTCGAGCGACCTTGAAATGATTTGTGTGCGCATATCACGGTGACAGAAACAATGATACTTTAACATGACCAATGTTTTTAATTTATTTTAATTTTTAACTGTTAAAATATTATTATACAATTTTCAGACAGTAAAACACATGAACTTAAAAATAATAACTTTTTAATGGTTTAAAGTTAAAGTAAGTGAATACATTGGTCTTGTCAAAGTGACATTGTTTTTGTCAAAGTGACACGTGCACACATATCAGCTGATTCCAAGCACTTGAAGGTTGCCCGAGTCATGTGTCAGCTCCGGCACTATTTGTATACAGTAATGCTCTGTACTTGCTTTGACACAGTATTTTTTTAGTGGATGCGCCAAAAATTTGGCAACAAACTACTAGGCAGTAGTCAATTATGTGACAGTTAATTGAGAGATCGTCATTTGAGTGACAGAAACCGTACCTACGTTTAACACTCGTAACAGTCATTTGATTAATATTTTTTGTAAATATTAGTAAACCTAACCTATCGATATAATCTGCATTGCATAGGCTGTCGCCGAGTTGTCGGTAGCCATGGTATTGAATTATCACACAAGTGTAATGACATTTTACCTGTCAGAAATTGTAAAATATAATTTGCATCAAAATCTTACTATTTAATGATTTGTTTCTTTTCTTCTAGTGAATAATTCTACATTTTCAATAATAATGACACCATCAGATACAAACAATTTGACAGATTCGTTTCTGACAAGTAAAATGCCATTACATTTGTTTGTGATTTTAATTCAATACCATGGCTAAACTATAAAAAAGTAACTTCTATAAAATTTTAAACTTCATTTTCTTGGTTCCAAAACGTGCAAAATAATATATAATTCCTGAATTAAACGCAAAATTTAAATCTCTAAAACATTTATTTAAAGCGTTATTGTCTAAAGTTGTCTTCTTGAATCTTGTTTTAGTAATGAAAACAAATTAGGAAACTGCGATTGGCAATATACACTGCATCCTTCTTTATTATATTTTTTCTTTAAAATTATATTTCAAGCTCAATTTTGACAATTTGACCTTTAAATTTAATAATGATCATACATACGTGTCTCTGTTCATAGCCTACTCCGAGTTAGAATTTTTTTTTGAACACACTATTACAGGCATTGTGATACCATTCGTGGAATAAAGTTGTGGTATACGTGCATAATAAGTAAAATATACGAGAGTAGCACCGAAAGTTTCTGTAAAGAAATATAACCAAGGTAGCTACGAAAAATAAATGCATGACAAAACAAAAGTACATCCTTCAGTAGCATGGCAGTTATCTGTTAATAATTTTCCATGCAGTTTTAAAGTACGCACGTCGTACTGAAAATGCAGTTAATAAGAGAAAATTTCCTAGCCATTATATTTTACGATATTAAAAGTTCGCTCTCTCCAAAACAACGCATCGAAAAGCTTCGGGATGCTTTTGGAAATAAAGCACCTAGTATGATATTATAACGGGTGATGAGTTATGGGTATATGCATTTAAACCTGAAACAAAACGACAATTAGCTAAATGGATCTTTCCAACAGACCCCAATCCTGTCAAAGTAAAATGAGTTCGAATTGTTGGTACAAAAATGATTACCTCCTTTTTCACAAAATCCGGTCCTTGTGTCAATGTTGCATTAGAAGATAGGAAAACAGTAACTTCTAATTGGTACATAACAATTTGTTTGCCACGGGTATTTGAAAAAGTGCGTGAAAATATGTCTGAAAGTAAACTAGTATTGCATCAGCTAAAGCCTATTTAAAAGAATCAAATGTGGAATTACTGGAGCACCCACCATACAGTCCTGACCTTGAACCATATGATTTCTTCTTATTTCCTAAATTAAAGGAAATAATGTGTGGTTTCCGACATACAAGTGCAAATGAATCGGTTGATGCCTTTAAAAACATGGTCTCTCAAGTGTCTCAACAAGAATGGATTTTTTACTTTAACGACAATCACAGTTTAAAGTATGTTTATTACAAAACCTTGGTAACGCGCAAAAATTTTGTTGTAAAAAAACAATAATAAATTAATTTCTGGAAAATTTTGTTTTCTATCAATAGATTGCAGAAACTTTCGGTGCTAGAGACCGTGCGTTTAGAGAAAAAACAAATCGACGCAGTACAAGTTGTACTACCCAACTTACAGATGTTGAATATTAATAAACATTTAACTGAATAATATTTAAATGTTATTTACGATACGTAATATTCATAAACAAGTATACATATAATTATCACTCGCACAAAAGACATTTGATTAAATATCTTTGTCCATATTTATATCTGTAACCTATACGCTATAAATAGCTGCTACCTGTCACAATATCATATACCATACCTACTTTCACAAGTTGGACCCGCCCGGATGAATTTTGGTCTGTGCGCCGGTTTTTTCTCTAAACGCACGGACTCTACCCTCGTATATTACATATATTTTTTAATTTTCTAATTTTCCGGCTTTTTGTACTTATCACTTTTAGGAAATATTAGAATATGCAATGAAGCGGTTATGATCATTTCTACATTGTTAAAATTTGGTTTTGTATTTTTTAATATACAGGTGTCTTGGAAATAGAGGGACAGGGCTTAACTGCAGATTCCTGGGCCCAAAATAAGACAATTTAACTAAACTTACCTATACCCGACAGTGCACCGTTTAGCCAGTATTCTGTTTCAGAGTCCTTCTAAAAAAATATTTTTTCTTGTAATTAAAAAACGCTTTGTTCGATTTCAATGAAACTTGGTATGACATTTAATATGGATATATTTCATCTTTTAAGATGGTATTTGTTATTGGTAGTGAACCACTAGTGTGTGAAACTTGGATGTCACGGTCATGATTAGAGCATAACTTTTTAATGGCAACGTCAATAACGAAAAATTATTGTTTGCCAGAAAGATACATTCAATAGTAAACTTTTCTGTCTGCGTAAATTGTGATATCTGAAACGATTTAGACAAAAAATATAAAATGTAATTGACTGCGCAGTGTAATTTTTAAAATAAATTTTATCTATGACAGTAACAATTTTTAATGAGTTATCAAATCTTCTCAAGTTGTTTAGGGGCAACATAACATTATTTAATCGTCTTATTATAATAATGGCAGTAAAATACTATTAGGCCGAAAAAATGGATATGTTACTAGTTTTAAAATATGACAAAGGATATTTTTGACAACCTGTAATCAATTGTACTGTCATTAAAAATTAGTTGTTTGACATTTAGATGGACTGCTAGATAAAATTTATTTTAAAAATTACACGGCGCAGTCACTATTTTATTCTTTCGTGCCTAAATCTTTAGAGATATCACAATTTACGCAGAGACAGAAAGGTCTACTGTTAAATGTATCTTTCTGAAAACAATAATTTTACGTTATTGACGTTACCATTAAAAAGTTATGGGCTAATCATGGTCAGGATATCCAAGTTTCCTACACTAGTGGTTCAATAACAAGTACCATCTTAAAAGATGAAGTACATCCATATGGATTGTCATATAAAATTTCATTCAAATCGAATAAAGCGTTTCGTTATTATAAGCAAAACTTTGAAGCAGAATACTGGCTAAACAGTGCACTTTTGGATAAAGGTAAGTTTAGTTAAATCGTCATATTTTGACCACAAGAATCTGTGGTTAGGATACCCTATATATTTTTTTTTATAGCGGCACGGTGGATGAGCGGATTAGCGGTAGTTCATATCTCATCTTGCTTTGGCGTTCTAATTTCGAATCCCGTCGAACGACAATGTGTGATTTGTCGTTAAAAAATTAAATACCGCTAAATGTATTGTAGCTGGTCACTTACTTATACATCTTAAAAAAAAGTAGTACTGACTGAAATCAAACTAAAAGTACTGCCGTAAACTACGGATCGGTGAGTTCTTTTAGGATTGATAAGCAGCGATAGTTGTACACCAACAGAAATGGTTTGGCCGATCGGCGTTATAAGATATCCGCCTACTGAGGTCTGTGTCATCATTCTAGGCAACTCCATACTGTCACAATATTCTTGGAAGTTTCACGGCCTCCGAATACAAATATCTTATTTATATTGCTCACTGCCTCTTTACACTTACACACGCCATTTCGTCTACTAGGTACAAGGGTACTGTCCTTTTCCTTCTTAAGAATTTTAAATACTGCTAATTATCAGTTAATTTTATTCTTAGACGGTTCATTTAGAACATTGAAGTAAATAAAATCATATGAAAACTGTATTGTTATTGTATCGGTAATGTAAACTAACCCTAAATGTTCACATTGCATTTTGCTATTTCCTGTTTTTACACAAGTTGCCCGTCCGTTCATCGGCTCACGAGGGATTATTAAAGTTGAAGCTGAAAGTCGAAAAGTGTAAAACGACGTAAGAAAATTCCATCACACAATGTAAATATTTTCGCAAGGAAACGAAATTTGATCGATTTCTATCCAGAACGCTGAAAGATCTCCATTTCGATGGTGAACAGAACTAATGGGAATATTGACAAATAAAAACGGATATTATTTCAATGGAGAACATGTTTTCGCTTTGTAATCTCATCCATTCTCCCTAAAGAATAACATAGGAAAATGGGTCTTGATTTATTCGGATGATTCGGACTTATGTGGAATGTAAAAATGTATATTTCATATAAATTTGAGCCAAAAGTATGTCGCAGTAAAGCGAAAATATTAATTAAATATGAAGTGTTTTTAATAAATTTTTAAATAGTTGAAATGGGGACTTACGCGGGTCAAAAAGTCTCAGAAATACAAAAAGTAAATTGAAATGAAAATATATATTTTTTTAATATTTTTATTACCTTCTTCATTTTCATAAATTTCACCAGGGAAATGCAAAATTGTTTCAGAAACAAAACAAGTCCAGATGTTTATTATAATTGTAGGGTCCATAAAATAACTTTTTAAGCTGAATACATACAGGGTGAGGACGGTCAGGTGCGAATATAGGGATTTAACATAGGATATTAGTTTTTTGCGTTTTCTGCTCTCCTATGCATTTTACGACAAAAACAGCAGGGTATAAAGTTGTTCATAATTAAAAGTTTCATTTGAAATTGTTTTTACATTTTTCCTTCCTTGTACAAAGTAAAGGAAGTATTGTATTCGCGAAAAATTTCGGCTTCCAGATTTCAACGGAAATATCCATTTTGGCCATCCTTGAATCCTTTTTGACTAATTTCGTCGTGACGTCTATACGTAAGTACGTATCTCGCATAACTCAAAAACGGTAAGCCCTAGAAAGTTGAAATTTTGTATTTAGGACTTCTATAACATCTAGATATGCACCTCCCTTTTTGGTTATTACATAATTTCCAGAAACGGTACTTTATTTGAAGCCTATAATAGATATGAATGAAAAACTATATTAAAATATAATCCAACACTTTTCAAATTTTCAAATAAGACTTGTATATCAATTGGAATAACAGCAGATTTTGGTTAAAACGTTGTTAACAGTTTTTCTTTAATAAAATGGTTTCATTTTGATTTTAGAAATAAATGCTTCAAATAAGAGTTTTAGAGAATTAAATTCTGCATCTAGCACATTAAGTATTATTAAATTAGCCCTTTGTATAAGCGAGATATGTAAATTTAGCACTTATATACTTTTTGGTTTTTGTAATGAAGCTTGCTATGGATTAAGACGAAAAATAACAAAAAAATAAAAAATAGATGTTAATATCAAATTACGTCAAATACGTGCAATTTTATAATTAAGTCTATACTTCATATTAGTCTTGCGTACAAGGAAGTCGTGTGGTGTCCACATCAGATTTATACTTCCTTGTACAAAGTAAAGGAAGTATTGTATTCGCGAAAAATTTCGGTTTCCAGATTTCAACGGAAATATCCATTTTGGCCATCCCTGAATCCATTTTGACTAATTTCGTCGTGACGTCTGTACGTACGTACGTACGTACGTATCTCGCATAACTCAAAAACGGTTAGCCGTAGAAAGTTGAAATTTTGTATTTAGGATTTCTATGACATCTAGTTGTGCACCTCCCTTTTTGGTCATTACATAATTTCTAGAAAAGGTACTTTATTTGAAGCCTATAATAGATTTTAATGAAAAACTGTATTAAAATATAATCCAAAACTTTTCAAATTTAGTATATAAGACTTTTATATCAATTGGAATTGTTATCTTATTTCATATTGTGTTAACCTATTCCATGTTTGGTTATGTTGTTCTGTGTTTAGAATTTATTTATTTGTCTATTTAATAATTGTGTCATCGTATGTTTTGTTGTCCAAATCGTATTCGTTAATATTAATAAATAAAATTAATTAATACAAATAAGGTATGACTTTTCAATATAACTCTTCTTTTCCGAAAGTACCTTGATTACAAAATTAAAAAATTTCGTGTTATTTATAGAACTTCAACCTCTTGTATTTTGGTAACTAGAAGGAATAGGACCTATGTTCATATGACATTTTTGGCTCAAAGTGACCTCAGGAATAAGCTGTTAAAGTTTGGTACACTAGTCCTGAAACACCCTGTATATTAAAACATGATCTCAAACACCTCAAATTTTGTATTTAAAACACGTGTATAATTTGAAACAACATTAGATTTTGAATCTACCTATATGATAAACCGGAAGTGGTACTTAATTTGGAGCTCTTAACAGATTTTCGAAAAACAATAAAATATAATCCAAAATTTTGAAGATTGGTAACAGTGTAGCGAAGTGAACCGTTTGTATATAAATTTCTGTTGTTAAATTTTCAAAATTGATACAGTAAATCAACGTTTAAAATTGTGAAAGTTAATAAAAACAAGCACTTAACTAAAGCTCCATAATCCAAATAAAATTTACAAACTAATAAACAGTTTTAAATATAAAAATAGTGTTTGAAACATCTAGTGAACGAGCCAAGGTCACATCTCGGCTGAGTAAAACTGCTTAAAACGCGCTAATTAAAAGTTAAGACGCAGTGTTCCCAACTCTGTTGAAAATAAAAATAAATTTGTAAGCGCAAAAATGGCTACAATTGAACAAATTAGTAAACTAATCGATCCTTTAAACAATAAAATAGATAATTTACAGTCATCTCTAAATATATTAAATAATGCAGTTTATGAAAGCAAAGAAGAAAGCAAAATAAAATTTCAGAAATTCGAAGAAGAACTTAAAATTAAAGACAAACAAATTGAACACCTAGAGAAAAAAGTACGCGAAAGAAACATAATAATTTTTGGAATTAGAGAAGAACAAGGAGAAATTCTAGAACAAAAATTATTAAGGCTTTTCAATGAAACAATGAAATTAAGAGATATCACCAAAAATAACTTTGAAGACATTAGAAGACTTGGCAAACTAGTGAACAATAAAACAAGACCTATTTTGTTAGAATTAAATTCCAAAAACATTAAAAGAAACATCTTAAAAAATGCGAAATTGCTAAAAAAACTTGAAAATAACAATAGAAGAAGATTTTCCACCTAAAATTGTGCAGGAACGGAGAATGTTAAAGCCACATTTAACTAAAGCAAAAAAAGACGGCCATAAAGTTTCTTTATATCAGAATATATTATTTGTAAACGGTGATAAATTTACTATTCAAGACTACATTGAACACACTGACAGCACAAAACATGAAACAGACGCAGTTTTTGAACATCCGCTTACAGAGCAGAGAAGGTTGTCGGTATCCTTGACTTCGTTGGGAAATTTACATGAAGGAAATGAGAGTTTAAAGCAAAATAAGGATAATGTACAGCCGAATGCGCCACAAGAACCGAAATTGAAAGAAACTCCAAAAACAAAAGATAATAAAACGGCAACATCAATAAAAACAGGCCCATTAGATAAGCATATCTCAACGAGACTCAGATCACAATCAATCCCAAAAAACTGAGAAGGGAGATAGTGCAATCAAAAGAACACTACCATAATATTCTGTTTTGGAACGTTCAAGGGATTAGGAACTTGTATAACTTAAGTATTACAGACGAAAACATTCTCCTTAAACACGAAATTATTTGTCTTACGGAAACTTGGGCCAATTATGAATTAAAAGAAATTCCTTCATTTTTAAGAAACTACAAAAAATATGAACAAAATGCCATAAAGGAAGCCAGTACGGGTAGAGCAATTGGAGGTATAATAGTATTCTCGGCCCTACCGTCCACAAATATCGCAATTATAACAAAAGAACAACACTGGATATTTCTGGACTTCCAAAATTCTATTAAAAATTTTATACTCTGCGTCACTTATTTTTCGCACTCGTACGACTATAACATTTTACTAGATCTATTCTCAGAAACGTTAAAAGACCTAAGAAACAAATATCCACATCACTCCCTCATATTAGGTGGAGACTACAACGGTAGAATTGGGGATATGAATCAGTATTCTGAAGAATTTCCTATGAACAATAACTGGAATGCTAGTAGAATTGTTAATGATACCATAAGTAACAAGAAGGGCAAGGACTTACTAAAAATTATGGAAGAAGAGAATTTAATAGTCCTAAATGGTAGATCTCGGAGTGATACTCCAGCGAAATATACATTCTTAGGAGCAGCCGGTAAAAGCACAATCGACCTCGTATGGACTGATTTACACGCCTTGCAGTACATACTAGATTTCACTATTAATGAAGAAGTAATAGTATCAGATCACCTTATAACCTCAATAACACTCACAAACTTATTTAAAAAAAACGGAAAGGTAAAAGATACAAATCCAATAGAAGTTATGAAAGCTAAATGGGACTTAACGAAAACCGACCTTTATAAATTAGAACTCCAGAACAATTAGACTGACACTCAAGGTCAGGAGGAATCATATGAATTTCTTAAAACTGCAATCTTAAATACTTCCACCAAACTTGAAATTGTACATAAAACAACCATATACAATAATCAACTCAATATATCACAAAAGAAACGCTGGTACAACAAATCTTGTAAAGCACTTAAGAAAGCCACACAAAACTGTTTAAAAGTTTGTAAGAAGAATGGTTTTACAAAAGAAAATCTTGACAATTATCTACAAATGAAAAAACAATACAAGTACAGCATAACTGCAGAAAAAAAGAAATATAATATTGAAATTATAAAGAAACTTGAAAATGTTAAAGACCAAAGACAATTTTGGCACACAATTAACTCTTTAGAAAGAAAAACTTACGTACCAAACCCAATAAAACTAGAAGATTGGGTAAAATACTTTCAAGAGTGGTATAACAATAAAATAATCAACGACCAAATATTTTTTGACGTGTACCACCCATACCTTGATGAAGATATAACTCTCAAAGAGATGTATAATGCTTTAAAGAAACTTAAAACAGGTAAATCCCCCGGAACAGACGGTGTGATATACGAGCAACTAAAAAACTTACCACCTAACTGGCTGCTGTATCTGAAAAATTTACTAAATAATTTTCTAAAAAACGAGAACTTGCCACAAGAATTAAAAACAATTAAACTAACGCTGTTGCACAAAAAAGGAGACCGATTGGACCCAAGAAACTACAGGGGCATAGCCCTAATAAACTCCATAACGAAATTAACTACATTTATTCTAAACGAAAGACTCCAAACATGGGTAGAGAGTAAAAACATCCTTCCTGAAGCTCAAGCTGGCTTTAGGAAAAAGAGGTCGTGTATAGATAACATCTACGTCCTTAATTCGATAATTCAATCATCGTTCTTAAAGACCAAACAAGGGATTTTTCCATCTTTGTCGATTTTCAAAAGGCTTTTGATTCTGTACCTCACGACATATTATGGACCAAAATTTATCAACTGGGTATAAGTGGAAAAGTTACTAGATTCTTAAAGAACATCTACGACGAATCTACTCTTAGAATCAGTGTCAATAATGAAATTTCAGAGGATATACAAATAACTAGAGGAGTCTTACAAGGCGAGTGTACGAGCCCAGTGCTATTTGCACTCTATATCTTGGACTTGGAAAACTATATGAGGGATAAAAATCTAGAAGGCTACTTTGTAAACAATAAAACTGATATTCTCTCGCTACAATACGCGGATGATATTGTAATATTCGCTCATTCTCCTCCAGATATTCAAAGAAAACTCGACGCGCTTACAGAATACTGTAATCTGCAGCAACTTTCGATAAACGCAGAGAAAACCAGAATTATGCACTTCCACTTAGGACGATCACCAAAGCGACATATTACACATTTTTGTCAAAACAAAGAAATAAAATTTACTCGCAAATACATTTACTTGGGGATAACTTTTACAAATTCTGGACTATTTAACGAAAACAGCCAGGAGAAATTAAGTATAGCTAGACGAACAACCGGTAGCATAAAAATACTATGGCCAAAACAAAGGCAAATTGTTGGCAAACGCATACAAAATTATATAACTCAATATTAATACCCGCGCTACTGTACGGAGCCGAAGTATGGGGACTTTTTCAGTGTGACAATATTGAAAAAGGTGCAATGCAACATTTCAAAACAATGTATGGTTGGCAAAAAACCACTCCAAACTACTTGATAAGAAGGGAAACAGGAACACGAGGTTTAGACGTTGCAATCCTGGAAAAAACTCTACGCTTCTGGTACAAGATTCTAATAATGCCAGAAAACAGATACGTCAAGTTATGCTACAATAATTTATTAGCTTTGAACGAAAAATCAAGTGTCAACATCTCACAAGAAAAACATAACAAATACAATTGGATCAGAAAAGTTCAAACTATTCTTACTAAGGTCAACTTTTACTGGGTTTGGGAAAAACAAAGTTGTATAACCCTCAAAAATGAAATGCCCAACATAATAATTGCATACAGCGAGCTTTCATATGCATCAGACACAGAAAGAATAATACACTCTTCCTACAATCCGTATTTTAACAAATACATAACCTCCCTTAACTACCTTTCATTTGATATTCCTCTAAAACTCCTAAAATTATTTGGTCAACTCAGATTATCCAGCAATAAGTTACTTTTCATTTTCCAAGATGGATTCTGTCATAAATTTCAAGAAGAAGAAATCTGTGATATCTGTAACACATTTGAAGAAAACACCATCTCCCATTTCATCTTCAAATGTCCTATCTATAACCCTATCCGAGATAAATTCATCAAAAAACACATCTACAGCAGTCCAGAGAATGTATGCGAGGCGCTATTTGCTGAACCTACCAAGGAGAAGATTTTCGACACCGCAAATTACATCCAAAATGCGCTAAGAACAAGGGCCTTCATAATGAATTTGTAAACTTACTTTACATTTACTGTATCTTAACTCGCTTTAATATTGTTTTATTTTTCAAATGTATTACAAATATATTAATGTTACCTTTCTATTTGTATGGAATTTCTATTTTTCTAAGCAAATAAATATTTATTATTTATTATTATTATTATTATTAATCCAAAATTTGGTTTTACAGACTTTTCTATTTATTGAAACAAATTAGATTTTGTTTACGAACGATCAACCGGATGTGATACTTTACTTAAAGTTCATTGCTATTTCAAACATAGAATTGACGGGAGGTCATGTGTTGGCCACATCAGATTTTTTAAATATGTACAAGTTATCAGAAATTAGGTATGAAAAGGACGGACGTAAATCACCCCAAAAATAGTGATAGCCACGGAATTGAAACAAAAATTAACAAATGTCAAGTTACGCTGCGTTAGTTTATTTTTAATATTACTTGTAATTAGTGTTGAATTAAAAATATGGCCGACAATTATACAATAAGTGAAAAAGTCAATAAGTTATTTTACAGTGGTAATAGTATAAGACTAGCCTAAACTCGGCTTCGCCGAGTTCAGCCTAGGGCTCCGCCGATAGTGTTTTATGATAGACTACACGTACATCCAATATGACGGATGACAATGTTTATCTTTTTAATATTGTACATGTACGCTTCGATCGTTTGTGATATTATTTCTGCCTTTCTGATCCTTTTCGACGTGTTTCCTTATTCATTTTCCAAAATTCTATTTACAAAATAAAATATATATTAAATTAACATAAAACATGGCTTAAAATCATTACATATACCTACCTCGTTAATTTCATCATCTATTCTTTAATGTTACATATTATTGAAACATTTCTTTGCATTTAAAAGTATGAAAACCGATAATTTGTAGTCATTGACATTGACATACCATATGACATGACAGCGTTTATCTTCTTAAATTTTTCAATAAAAACTGTGATCGTTACTGTGGCCTATTGTTTCTGTCCCAATTTTCAATCTTTAACAATTTTTTACTCGAAAACTATGCATCCTACAGAAATTTGTGTTATTACGAGGGCACTCGAGACAATCATTTCCTACAACTTGGTGCAAGTTTCACGAAAATCGGTTGTTCCATTCAGGCTGTAGAGGTATTCAAAGGATGGCGATTGGCTTTTTGATTAAAGAATATATAGATAGTGAATCTACTCTTTTAGTATTATAGACAAGTGCGAGATCTATTTGCGAATTTATAACCTCATAGATCAATTCCGTCGACATCAACAATCCATATCATTCGTATTTCCTTGTAATAATAACTGATTAGTGCAATGTGTTGATTAGCTACTCCAATATTATTAATTATTAAAAATGAAAATAATCCATTATTTAATGGCAAAATATGTATGCTCTAGGCTATAGCGACATTTTCATACTATAACAATAACTGGTGATGCTGACATTACGATATGACGATCATTTTCCTCAAAAAATTTAATGAAATTGTTATCGGTAAAAAATACAAAAAATTTAGCAATTTTATTTTTTTCTTTTAATTTAAAATTAATTAATGTACTATTGTTCACTTTAATAGTAATTGCAAGTAATAAGAAACTAACGCAGCGGAACTTTACAAATAAACCGTTAATATTTGTTAGTTATTGTTTCAATTCCATGGCTATCGCTATGTTTGGGGTGATTTTTATCATTTCTATAGCTAATTTCTGAGGTTGCAAGGGACGCAAAATAATTTTGGTTTTTAATTCTTTACAACTTTTACCTATTTGAAGCTTTTTTACCTGAAATAATTAGGGGAGCAGGAAATTACGAAAATATGATTTTACATGTTAAATCTCTATGTTCGGGTGTTCGATTCACGACTCCGTATATAACTAATGTTTGTATGATATAATTTTAATAAATATAAAATAATTACGCATTTTAAGCTCAAATGTAAGTAATTATAATTAAACTTGTAATGGAAAACCGATAAAAATATATGTTTATTTTCTAGGTTATGTACAATAAAATGAAAGTGCAGAAGAATTTATGAAGAAGTCGGCACAAAAAACTTTCAGCTCGGTCTGTCAAAATAAACTCGCTCCCGCAAGTGTTCAGTTTGTGGCCTACTATTAATGAAGAAATCTTATTTAATCTCTTTTGAATTCATATGTGGTATAACTGAGAGGTTTTTTTTTAGAAGTACTGAACATCTCCAAAACTATTTTTTTCCGGGAAACAAAAAATTGTAATTTCAAGCCAGTTCATTCGTTAATTACACAGAATATTGAGAGTCAGGTACGAACATAGGGATTTAACATGGGATTTTAGGTTTTTGCGATTTCCTGCCCTCCTATACATTTTACGACTAAAACTGCAGGGTGTAAAGTTGTTCAGATAAAAAAGTTGCATGTAAAACTGTTTTTACATTTTTTATTGTTTTTAGTTTCTTCGCAATATTAAAACGAACGTTTGACGTTTAGAAATAATTTATGAGGACCAGGAAAACGAAAACAAGTGGCATGGCTGTTGCTACTTATAAACAGAAATTTTGAAATCTCTGTTTAAGATTGCCAAAAAACAAAATACATAATAAAAAATCTGATGTGGGCACCACACGACTTTCTTGTACGCAAGATCAATATAAAGATGAAGTATAGACTCAATTATAAAATTGCACGTATTTGACGTAATTTGACATTAACATCTATTTTTTATTTCTTTTTTGTTATTTTTTTGTCCTAATCCATAGCAAGCTTCATTACAAAAACCAGAAAGTATATAAGTTTTAAATTTACATATCTCGCTTATACAAAGGGCTAATTTAATAATACTTGATGTGCTAGACGCAGAATTTAATTCTCTAAAACTCTTATTTGAAGCATTTATTTATAAAATCAAAATGAAACCATTTTATTCAAGTAAAACTGTTAACAACTTCAGGTAATATATCACTTCCGGTTAGCCTGTTTTAACCAAATTCTGCTATGTTATTCCAATTGATATAAAAGTCTTATATACTAAATTTGAAAAGTTTTGGATTATATTTTAATACAGTTTTTCATTAAAATCTATTATAGGCTTCAAATAAAGTACCTTTTCTAGAAATTATGTAATGACCAAAAAGGGAGGTGCACAACTAGATGTCATAGAAATCCTAAATACAAAATTTCAACTTTCTACGGCTAACCGTTTTTGAGTTATGCGAGATACGTACGTACGTACGTACAGACGTCACGACGAAATTAGTCAAAATGGATTCATACATATGTACGTACGTATCTCGCATAACTCAAAAACGGTTAGCCGTAGAAAGTTGAAATTTTGTATTTAGGATTTCTATGACATCTAGTTGTGCACCTCCCTTTTTGGTCATTACATAATTTCTAGAAAAGGTACTTTATTTGAAGCCTATAATAGATTTTAATGAAAAACTGTATTAAAATATAATCCAAAACTTTTCAAATTTAGTATATAAGACTTTTATATCAATTGGAATAACATAGCAGAATTTGGTTAAAACAGGCTAACCGGAAGTGATATATTACCTGAAGTTGTTAACAGTTTTACTTGAATAAAATGGTTTCATTTTGATTTTATAAATAAATGCTTCAAATAAGAGTTTTAGAGAATTAAATTCTGCGTCTAGCACATCAAGTATTATTAAATTAGCCCTTTGTATAAGCGAGATATGTAAATTTAAAACTTATATACTTTCTGGTTTTTGTAATGAAGCTTGCTATGGATTAGGACAAAAAAATAACAAAAAAGAAATAAAAAATAGATGTTAATGTCAAATTACGTCAAATACGTGCAATTTTATAATTGAGTCTATACTTCATCTTTATATTGATCTTGCGTACAAGAAAGTCGTGTGGTGCCCACATCAGATTTTTTATTATGTATTTTGTTTTTTGGCAATCTTAAACAGAGATTTCAAAATTTCTGTTTATAAGTAGCAACAGCCATGCCACTTGTTTTCGTTTTCCTGGTCCTCATAAATTATTTCTAAACGTCAAACGTTCGTTTTAATATTGCGAAGAAACTAAAAACAATAAAAAATGTAAAAACAGTTTTACATGCAACTTTTTTATCTGAACAACTTTACACCCTGCAGTTTTAGTCGTAAAATGTATAGGAGGGCAGGAAATCGCAAAAACCTAAAATCCCATGTTAAATCCCTATGTTCGTACCTGACTCTCAATATTCTGTGTAATTAACGAATGAACTGGCTTGAAATTACAATTTTTTGTTTCCCGGAAAAAAATAGTTTTGGAGATGTTCAGTACTTCTAAAAAAAACCTCTCAGTTATACCACATATGAATTCAAAAGAGATTAAATAAGATTTCTTCATTAATAGTAGGCCACAAACTGAACACTTGCGGGAGCGAGTTTATTTTGACAGACCGAGCTGAAAGTTTTTTGTGCCGACTTCTTCTACACTTTCATTTTATTTTACATAACCTAGAAAATGAACATATATTTTTATCGGTTTTCCATTACAAGTTTAATTATAATTACTTACATTTGAGCTTAAAATGCGTAATTAATTTATATTTATTAAAAATATATCATACAAACATTAGTTATATACGGGGTCGTGAATCGAACACCCGAACATAGAGATTTAACATGTAAAATCATATTTTCGTAATTTCCTGCTCCTCTAATTATTTCAGGTAAAAAAGGTTCAAATAGGTAAAAGTTGTAAAGAATTAATAAACAAAATTAATTTTGCGTTCCTTGCAATCTCAGAAATTAGCTATGGAAATGATAAAAATCACCCCAAACATAGCGATAGCCATGGAATTGAAACAATAACTAACAAATATTAACGGTTTATTTGTAAAGTTCCGCTGCGTCAGTTTCTTATTACTTGTAATTACTGTTAAAGTGAACAATAGTACATTAATTAATTTTAAATTAAAAGAAAAAAATAAAATTGCCAAATTTTTTGTATTTTTTACCGATAATAATTTCATTAAATTTTTTGAGGAAAATGATCGTCACATCGTGATGTCAGCATCACCAGTTATTGTTATAGTATGAAAATGTCGCTATAGCCTGGAGCATACATATTTTGCCATTAAATAATGGATTATTTTCATTTTTAATAATAAATAATATTGGAGTAGCTAATCAACACATTGCACTAATCAGTTATTATTACAAGGAAATACGAATGATATGGATTGTTGATGTCGACGGAATTGATCTATGAGGTTATAAATTCGCAAATAGATCTCGCACTTGTCTATAATACTAAAAGAGTAGATTCACTATCTATATATTCTTTAATCAAAAAGCCAATCGCCATCCTTTGAACACCTCTACAGCCTGAATGGAACAACCGATTTTCGTGAAACTTGCACCAAGTTGTAGGAAATGATTGTCTCGAGTGCCCTCGTAATAACACAAATTTCTGTAGGATGCATAGTTTTCGAGTAAAAAATTGTTAAAGATTGAAAATTGGGACAGAAACAATAGGCCACAGTAACGATCACAGTTTTTATTGAAAAATTTAAGAAGATAAACGCTGTCATGTCATATGGTATGTCAATGTCAATGACTACAAATTATCGGTTTTCATACTTTTAAATGCAAAGAAATGTTTCAATAATATGTAACATTAAAGAATAGATGATGAAATTAACGAGGTAGGTATATGTAATGATTTTAAGCCATGTTTTATGTTAATTTAATATATATTTTATTTTGTAAATAGAATTTTGGAAAATGAATAAGGAAACACGTCGAAAAGGATCAGAAAGGCAGAAATAATATCACAAACGATCGAAGCGTACATGTACAATATTAAAAAGATAAACATTGTCATCCGTCATATTGGATGTACGTATAGTCTATCATAAAACACTATCGGCGGAGCCCTAGGCTGAACTCGGCGAAGCCGAGTTTAGGCTAGTCTTATACTATTACCACTGTAAAATAACTTATTGACTTTTTCACTTATTGTATAATTGTCGGCCATATTTTTAATTCAACACTAATTACAAGTAATATTAAAAATAAACTAACGCAGCGTAACTTGACATTTGTTAATTTTTGTTTCAATTCCGTGGCTATCACTATTTTTGGGGTGATTTACGTCCGTCCTTTTCATACCTAATTTCTGATAACTTGTACATATTTAAAAAATCTGATGTGGCCAACACATGACCTCCCGTCAATTCTATGTTTGAAATAGCAATGAACTTTAAGTAAAGTATCACATCCGGTTGATCGTTCGTAAACAAAATCTAATTTGTTTCAATGAATAGAAAAGTCTGTAAAACCAAATTTTGGATTATATTTTATTGTTTTTCGAAAATCTGTTAAGAGCTCCAAATTAAGTACCACTTCCGGTTTATCATATAGGTAGAGTCAAAATCTAATGTTGTTTCAAATTATACACGTGTTTTAAATACAAAATTTGAGGTGTTTGAGATCATGTTTTAATATACAGGGTGTTTCAGGACTAGTGTACCAAACTTTAACAGCTTATTCCTGAGGTCACTTTGAGCCAAAAATGTCATATGAACATAGGTCCTATTCCTTCTAGTTACCAAAATACAAGAGGTTGAAGTTCTATAAATAACACGAAATTTTTTAATTTTGTAATCAAGGTACTTTCGGAAAAGAAGAGTTATATTGAAAAGTCATACCTTATTTGTATTAATTAATTTTATTTATTAATATTAACGAATACGATTTGGACAACAAAACATACGATGACACAATTATTAAATAGACAAATAAATAAATTCTAAACACAGAACAACATAACCAAACATGGAATAGGTTAACACAATATGAAATAAGATAACAAATTTTAAAAAAATTACAGCAAGTGCTCAAAATGCGCGTCTTGAACTCGTATGCATGCTTGACATCGGCGAATCATAGAATCATATACACGATAAATTACATTTTGATCGTTACGAATGGCAACAGATGCATTCATAATTCGTTCAAGTAACTGTTCACGCGTGTTTATTTGTACTCTTTAAACTTCTTGTTTCAAGTGTCCCCATAGATAGAAATCAAGAGGATTTAAGTCTGGAGATCTTGCAGGCCAAAAGTTTGGACGTCCACGTCCAATCCACCTATTGGGAATGTTTTAGTTTAACCACTCAGTTACTTGTCTACCATAGTGAGGAGGAGCACCATCATGCTGGTACCACATCTGTTGTCGTACAAGAAGTGGAACATCTTCTATTAGTTCATGTAGTCTGTTTTCCAGAAAGTTTCTGTAGCCATCAGCTGTTAATCGGTCAATTAAAACTTCAATTTCTAGTAATCTAGTATAGAAAATTCCTGCCCAGACATTTATACTAAATCTTTGCTGACAACTGGACTGAACAATCGCATGTGGATTTTCAATGCTCCATAAATGGTAATTATAAAAATTGTTTACTCCGTCTCTCGTGAATTGGGCTTCATCAGACCATAACACTTTGGAAATAAAGTCAGGATCATTTAAATTCTGACGCAGAAACCAGCGACAAAATTATAAACGAGGACCATGGTCTCCGGGTTGCAGTGCTTGAACTCGCTGAAAGTGATAGGGATGTAATTCCTCACGGTTGTAATTGAGCAGCGATGCGTCTTGTGCTGATTTCAGGATTATCGAGAACAGTATCAATTACATTCTCTTTATCTTCAACGTTATTATTAACAACAATGCCATAATTTTGTATACCTCCCCGTACAGTTGTTGATCCAGTTTCACGTAGACGCTGAAAAATGCGCGCAAGTAGGCGATGGGAAGGTTGGAGTCTATTTGGATATCTGTCTTGGTATTCTCTGGACGCATAACGGGCATTACCATTACATAATCCATATATAGAAATCATATTTGCATATTCAGCAGTACTATAATCATCCATTATGATACAAAAATACAATCAAAAGTATAACAATTTTTAATTAATACATAAATTAATTAATACAAATAAGGTATGACTTTTCAATATAACTCTTGATTTTCGAAAGTACCTTGATTACAAAAATTAAAAAAATTCGTGTTATTTATAGAACTTCAACCTCTTGTACTTCGGTAACTAGAAGGAATAGGAGGGTCCGTAAAGTTGTAGTGCTGAGTAATACGATTATCAAAAACTATACACAGGAGTTTTGTACTAGTTTTGTACAGTTTTGTACCAGCCATGAAAGGTTTTGTAACCCTACTTTTAGTGCGAATTCAAAGATTTCAAAATTTGCACACCAAATTAACGCGAGAGTGCAATTCCGCCCAAACGACCTAAAAATGCATCAATGCAAAGTTCCATTTTTGTACAGTTTTGTACAATCAAAAAAAGTTTTGTAACGCCTTGGGTACTATGGCATTCCTGACGCAAATGATGCACTCACAGTTCACGGGGTGTGCGCATAACATGATAATGGTTTTATATATGTGCATCACATGGAACTAATTTTGTACAGTTTTGTACAACCAAAGAATAGTTTTGTAACTCGTTAAAATTCCCGTTTAGGATAGCGCGAAAGGTCGCACATGCAAAGGGGGTTGATAGGCACTGCATGTTAACTGTGGAGTGCAGTACTCAGGATCAGCTCGGAAATTATCACAACGCGTAAAACTACTTTTGTACAGTTTTGTACAACCAAAAAAATGTTTTGTAACGCTTTGGGTACTTTGACATTCCCGACGCAAATGACGCACACACAGTTCACGGGATGTGCGCATAACGTGATAATATGCTTATTTTACGTGCATCATATAGAACTAGTTTTGTACAGTTTTGTACAACCAAAGAATAGTTTTGTAACTCGTTAAAATACCCGTTTAGGATAGCGCGAAAGGTCGCACATATAAAGGGAGTTGATAGGCACTCCATGTTAATTGTGGAGTGCAATACTCAGGATCAGCTCGGAAAATATCACAACGCGTTAAACTACTTTTGTACAGTTTTGTACAACCAAAAATGTTTTGTAACGCTTTGGGTACTTTGACATTCCCGACGCAACTGACGCACTCACAGTTCACGGGATGTGCGCATAACGTGATAATATGGTTATTTTACGTGCATCATATAGAACTAGTTTTGTACAGTTTTGTACAACCAAAGCCAAGTTTTATAACTATTTTAAATATCTGTCAATCATTGCGTAGAAAGAAGTGTGCTTTCGTTAATATATATATATATATATATATATATATATATATATATATATTTTAATAACGAATACTCCTCGTTATCTGTACGATAAACTTATTCCAAAATTTTATAATTATAGTCTACGTATTAGGAATTTATACATTGTGCCATCGTTTAAAAAACATAAATTTAAGTGCTCATTCTCCTATTTAGCCCCTACATTATACAACACTTTACCAGACAGTATGAAATCTCTTTCTGTAAATTCTTTTAAATACTACTTGAAGGAAATGTGAAGATTTATGTGTGCATTAATTATTAATTAATTATTAATTATTGATTATTGAGTATTCTCCTGTGATATTATCTGCGAAGCTTTTCTTATGGTTTAAAATATTTGTTGTCTATTCAACATTAATTCTTATTTTTCTCTTTTTTTCTATGTAATTATTAAGACTTTATGTTATATTAATATCGGCGTTCATTTTTGTTTATTTTTATGAATTATGTATTGGTTGGGTTGAAAAGCAGCCTTTGGCTGAACCCCGCCCTTGACTGATGTCAATAAAGTCTATTATTATTATTATTATTATTATTATTATTATTATTATTATTATATATATATATATATATATGCGCACACGGTAAGTTGTCACTTCATATACGGGAACTTGCTGACCGTTGTGACTTCATATATAACGTTGTGACTTCCGAAAATGGAAGTGACAACGTTTCCTATGTAATTTTATTTTTTTCTACCACTACAAGGCTAAACAAGTGTAAATACGAAAATTGTGTTGGAAGTCAAATATACCCCCAGTACCCTTAAATTTGTCACTTTAGTTCATGCGTTTACCGCTGGCGTTGTAATCGCTATTAGTGTCAGGTATGCGCAATGCGATGTTACTTCCGACGTGTATATAGCATTTGTAAGTACTTAGTCACTTCCGAAACTTGGCAACAGTGTATTGTAGTATGTAATTGTAGTTGTTTTCTCCAAAGATGAGTGGGACTGGAAACGCTATTTATATAATAAATTTTTATTAACAATATACAAATAAAAAATAGCATACTAATAATTAATGAAAAAATCACTAAAAATACCACTGTTATCTGTAGTACATACGGAGTAGTTCTGTGAATTAATGATTATTTTTAACACATATTTAAAAATTTTAGCCAATAAGTATTAATAACAATTAAATTTCTTCTTATATATCAAAGTTTTTCATTTGTGATAATTTAATAAGTTTCTAAATTTCAATCGAGGTAATACTGTTAAGATGATTAATTAGTTTTTAACAACTTTTTGAAATTCTCGAGTAATAAGCAATAATATATCAGGTGACAATTTAATTTTTTGTCTTATGTTATCATTTGCTATTGGTGAAAACTTTTGTTACTTAGGTTTGACAACTAATGCCCGCTTTCAAAAAGGTATGTTAGAAAAATATCAACTTGTTATAAATTTAAATAAATAGAAATAAATGTCACAAGTGACATTTTAATATTTTATAAAGTACAACTTAATTTGATTCAATTAAAACTTTATTAAGTTATTAATTTTTGAACAAACGGTTATGAAACCGGACATAAGTTGCAAAAGTGCGGATATTAACTAATGCACAATAATATCTTGATAAGTAAAACCAATATCGTGAAATATATGTATAGATAAATATTAATTCTTAGCCAGGTAGTTCTCTAATTGAGTGGTTCATTTTTCCACCTTCTTCGTCACTAATAAGTATATGACAAATCCCGCCAATTTACCTGCATAAGAAGGTAACGTTTTCGGTCTAAAAATTCGATACTGAGTATTCAATGAATAAGCACGAATTAGTGTCCGCACAACAAGGTTTTACTATTTCTACAATGTTTTCTGTATGTAACATTTAGTTCTCCTACGATAATCCGGAAGTGGTACTTTACTTAATGCTTTGGACAAATTTTCGTGAAATAAATATATAAAATTTAATTCAAAACTTTTCATGTTTGGTATTTAAAACTCGTCTAAAAATTGGAAATATTGTATTAGATGTTGATTAAACCGGAAGTGGTATTTCACTTGATACTCGACAAATTTTCGTGGAAAAATATATCAAAATACATCCCACAATTGCGTATTACATACTTTTCTATTTATTGGGATAATAAATTAGAATTTATCAACCGGAAGTAATACTTTATTGAAAACTAAAATATGGAATTGACGGGCGATAATGTGCTGGCCACATCAGCTTTATTTTTTTAATATAAATTTATTGTATTGTTGTTTTCAGAAAACACAATGTCTAAGAGTGATCCCAAAATATAAAAAATCTGATGTGGCCAGCACATTACCTTCCGTCAGTTCTATGTATTTTGTATAAATGTCATACAGAAAATTCCTTGCAAAAGATTATATTTCTTGTACATTACCTTAAGGCAGTTGTATGTATTTTATACAAATTCCATACAGAAAGTTTCTAACAAAATATCCTATATTTCCAGTAAAATTATAACATTAACATACCGTCAACTCTGCACTTGACACTGACACCTTGCAATCAGAATTTTCTTAATGTAGCAGCTGTTTCCAGAGTTATAGCAAAGCTGACAAATATATATGATATTTAATTTCTTTATAATTTTTTAACTCTATGTCTATTTAATATGAAGTATAAAATGCATTCAAATCGTATAGAGAATAAATAATTCTTTAATATTTATAATAACATTAAATGTGAAAAAATGATATTTAACATCGTTTTTTCAAGAAAAACTGTTAAAATCTTCAAATGAGGGTACTTCCGGTTGACCAATTATAACCAAAATCTAATCAGCTCTTCACATGGGTGTAACGAAGAGGAATATGAAAGAATTATAATTTTTGGAATTGTAGTATTAGAGTTATCGCATTAGAAAATTTTGTCACACACAGACACACACACACACACACACACACACACACACACACACACACACACACACACACACACACACACACACACACATACATACATACACACACACACACATACAGACATCATCGTAAAAATAGTAAAATCGTGAAAAGGTGACGGAAGGTAAAAAGGGAAAACACCATAGTTATTCCAGTAGAGTTTTAGCAAGTTTAGATTTCTTGTATTTTATTTCACAGTTTTCTTACTTATTTTCTCAGGTAAATTGGTAACATATGTTTGCAGGATTGGGTAAATAATAGTAATTTCAAAACATGTGACACTGATTTTTTCGCGGAAAATTGTGTATATTTTAAAGATGAATCAAAAATTTTTGAATACACGAAAAAACCGCTCCAAACCACTCAAGTTCAATTCTGAGTAATCAGCGAAAATGTTTGTATTATGGGCTAATTAAATGCTCTAATATCAAATTTTGGACTATTACATTTACGTTTTTAATTATAATTTTGGTAACGTAGTGCCAACCTGGTTATTGAGTAAAAAGATTTTTAAAAAAAATAAGGTCAGAGAATTTAAAATTCTGGTTTTCCGATTTTTGATGTTACTTTTACGGTTAATTTCATACCTGGCCATAAAGTTTTACGTAATAAATATAATAGCCCAAAATACTGTTATAACAGCACTTAATAAGCCCGTAAGTCGTACATTATTCCAGGCTACTTAGAGAAAACTAGTATTTTTTTTTCTAATTCCGTTTTAAAACGTTGAGTTTTACCTAACCTTTTGACGTTATGCGTCTGTAGCAAAGCTGTTACACCACTCAAAATAGTTCGTTAATAGCTTATTTGAGTGCTGTAATAGACTAATACAATTAATTTTTATAAGGGTGGTAGATAAGAATGTCAAATAATACCAAATGTCAAATCTCAATAAATGAACGAAGACAAACGTTTGTTAAGAATTTTATTTTACGTAATTTTGAATATAAAACTAAGAATAAGAAGAAGACAAGAAATAGAGTAGTAAAGTTAAAAAGGAATAGAAAATATTGGATGGTTTTACAAAAATTACGTTAGCTTTGATATATGAATTTTCAAAGTAACATCAATACCACGAAATGATAAAATTTCCTAAATTTTGACATTACTATTTTTTATTAAAAAGTCTGGTTTGGCCAACATAATACCTCCCGCCATTTACAGCCCGAGTCACAAAAAGATTAAGTTAATCCTTATTTTTGGATTAGCGAATTTTACTCTAATTTTCACAGTTTATTTCTTAGAATATAGTCTAATCTATTCCAAGTAACTACCTTTTTTTCAAACCCCTCAACAATATTAAATCCCAATTACAGAGTGGGTTCACATTCACACATATCCATGCCTTAGTGGAATTCGAACCCAGAGCCCCGAGGGCACTTATAACATGAGGCGTTACTCTAACCATTATGTCACCGGAACTATAATAAAATGAAGATTAAATTTTAAATACCGGGATAGAATTGAATTCATTAATCCATAAATGAATATTAGCTTAAACATTTTTGTGAATCGTTAATTTTTATTAATCTAAATACATACCTACATATTTACTTATGCTGGAAACTGTATTGAATTCATTTTCTATTATTCTATTAATTTTTTTCTTTTTAAAACGTTAATACTATTATTTTGAAATGATTAGTTCTTTAATAGTTACTACATTTGAATTACTGCATTTTGTTTGTTTAAAACGTAGACTCTGGAATTTAAATTATAGATAATTTTATAAATTTATCCATAAAATGTATAGAAAAAGTATTAATGCAAATCTATAGAAAATTTAATAATCTTTAATTTTTATAATAACATTAATCTCAAAACAATAACATTTAAAGGTATTTTTCGAAGAAGAACTATTTTGAGCTTCTAGTAAAGTGCCATTTCCGGTTATCCTATTTTCACCAAAATCTAATGGGCTTTTTCCATTACAGAAAAAGTTCGGAATATAAGGTTTCAATATTTTCTGAATGATAGTATTTGAGTTAAAATGGAGGATCCACACAGACATACACACAGACATCATCGTGAAAATGCGATTTTTAGCACGATCCCTATACCTCCTTTACCAAGTGTAGCGGGAGATAAAAAGGCATAAAAGCGCAAAATACAAAAAATAGTATAAAGAACTCAAGACATAATTGTCGATTTACGTAACTGAGTTATGTAAAAAAAATCTTTACGTTGCATAAAATAATTAAATTCATTTATTTTCACGGCAGCACTTTGGTAAATTGATTTTTAAATATGTATATTGGCTGTCATAGAAAAAACTAGAATTTTGTGCATTTTTTAAGTTATTTTAGCGGAATTAGATAAAGTTTTGTACATAACGCATTACGAAATCGTGATATTGTTGATTCACATAATTTGCAAAACACGCTTTGCTCGTTTTGGCAAATATTGTGTTCGTCAAACAATATCACTCTTTTATAACGGATTATGTAAATAAGTAATATTTAAAAAAATATATAATAGATCAAATTCAATAATAGGGCACCTAACTAGCATACAAGTACAAATTTTTTTTTTTTAGCTCAGAAATGAACTTGCATGGTTTGGAGCGATTCCGCAGACTTACAGCTAATCCAACAAAATTATGATTTTTTAAACAAAGATAATAGTTCAAAAATTTGTAATTATGGTGCTTCGCGAACACAGAGTGAGACCTTATTCATCATGTACTTTATTTGATGTTTTGCTGATATGTGATTTGGGTGACATGAAATTTGGCTACGTTGCGGAAGTCAGTCATACGTTTCAATATCTTGTACACAATTACTGTGATGGAAGTGACATTGTATTTTAAGTATGTACAATTGTATATTAATTTTTAAAATAATATTTTGTTACCCCTTTTTTGAAAACCTTAGTATAGAAGTTCCCCTAAGTCTATATATGTAGTTTTTAATAATATATATCCATTAATTAACATGGAAGTCAGGACGCCTTATAAACTTCACGGAAGTGACTCCTTAACAAATGCCAATATATATATATATATATATATATATATATATATATATATATATATATATATATATATATATATATATATATATATATATATATATATATATAGATGCGGAAAGTACTTGCGACTGTGTCGAGTAGTTAAGAAAACAAATAGCGGGAATGCAGTCTAGGAGTATGTTTGGGCTCTAGTAAATAATTGTCACTATTTACAATTAACCAAGCTTTCGGTTAATTATTTTAACCATCCTCAGAGTTCTAAAATATGATATATTTATTACAAATAAATTACAATTTTGTGATTTAAAAATTTGTTACTTACATTGTGTGAGATTAAGTATTAAAAAATTATATCTACGTTGTACATCGTTTTTTGGAGAAATTCAATTTTGTTCTTGTAACATTTTTAATAACAGTAAGTAATGTATTGTCGAAATAACACAGTGCAAAATTTTGACTAAAAAAATTATTTTTTATCACAGTGTGTTTTAATAAAAACTATTATACATATGACATTAATTCTGCTTTAATTAAGAACTTGTTTGTACTGATTTCTAACTTTAAAATTGTTTTGGCTGCATTTTGGGATTAAATGGTAATACGAAGAAGATATTCACTTACCAAAATGTCGCCAGAGGTACGACGCAAAAATTTTGCTTTAAATTTAAAATTTTAATAATTTTTAATACAAACGAGGAATTGTAAAGAATGAAAATTAAAAATTGTTGTGAACAAGTGTAGAGTTTGAATTGTTATTTATATTGTCAGGGGGATACTTTTCCTAGTCAAGTGTAATAAATAATTATATATGTGGCTCAAGTTGTCAATATCATTACGCCTATTCATGCTATTTTCTGTGTTATAAATATGTACCATCTCGAGGAAATGTCTCTAATGTATGAGATTCTGTTGCTAATATTTTTACGTCGTCATAAGCCGCAGTATGTTTAAATTCATTCAGATGTTGGCTTAGAGCCGTCGATAGTGGTTTTCGTCTTGTATCACTTTTATGGGCGGTGATTCGGTCTTTTCATAATCTGCAAGTCTGTCCGATGTAACGTACATACATACAGATTTAGGTAATTCGTCACATTGTGCATCCATCGCTAGCTCGTCCGACTGGGGCGTTGATGTACGAGGTGTGCTTGATATCTCCACCTTTCTGAGACTAGTGATAGACGAATCATTTTGGCTCGGCTCTCCAGCAGAATCTCGTGGTGGTATTACGTCTACATACGGAATGCGTTTCAGACCCTTTCTCCTCATCACACTTTACCTGGCGGGCATCCTCCAATCTTAAGGTCCCCGATAGCGCCTGAATATATACCAGCAGGAAATCATCTACTCGCGCTGGAGTTGTGATGTGCTGGCACACTCGGTGTTTTACGTCGTTAAAGTTCCCCTCACTGCCAGTACTGCTCGCAGTTGGACCCCCAAAACCGTACAGTGGTACCATTACCGCTGTCCACAAGGGCAGAATATCACAAATCTGTACTATATCATTGATGAATTCTGGGAGGTGCTGCTGGTTGTTTCTGATTCCTTTGGAGTTGCATGTGCTCTTCTCAACCCTCTCTTTGATTCTCATTGCCCAGGACAGGAAGTCTTTGCCAAACTTCACGGGCAAATTGGGCCCTTCTTTCAACAGACGCTCATGATATGGTCTGTAACGATTGGTTCATCTTAATACGAAGATAATCCAACCGTTACAATTTGTAAAATAAACGCTTGGAAATTAAATTGTAAAATGCAATGTAAAAATTTCTGTTTTATTTTGTTAACATAATTTTTGACGTTACATTTGCTTGAAATACAAAACTAATGATGTTTTTTGTTGTCAGCTGTTCCGAAGTAACCTCGGAACAGCTGATCAACAATGGTGGGAACTAACGTGGCGGATAACTTGATAAAATATAATATTTAGAAGTTTACTTGATCCGCCACATTACCTCCCACCCAGATAAACGATATAACATTTATAATTAACATAACATAAAATTAATATTTATAATTAACAATTAGAATATAATTAACAATGAAAAAGAAGGTGTTGCTCCTCTTCCGTTCCACGGTTCTGGTGCGTGCGTGCGTGCGTGCGTGCGTGTATGGAGGTGTTTTAAACTTGTTAGGGTAAGATGTATGCTGGTTTTAATCTGTTTATTGAAATTGTTTGTGGTTTATTTTTTATTTCCAAAGTGAAATAGTTGTTATGTCTGTTGATTATTTTGTATGGGCTGTCGTAGTTTTGTTGGAGTGGTGTTTTGATTGCGTCGTGTCGTATGAATGCATATTCTGTTTTGAATAGGTCTGGGTTTACGTATGCGTTTTGTTTTTGTTGTAAATGGTTTGTTGTTGGTGCTGGAAGGTTTTTCATATTCAGTTTAAGTTTGGTTAGGTATGTTGGAATGTCTAACTTATTTTCTGACGTTTCGTACGATTTATTTTTAAATTCTCCTGGTATTGTTATATTTGTTCCATAAACCATTTCTGCTGCCGTGCCATTGAGTGGCTCTTTGTATGTTGTTCGTATTCCTAATAATATCATTGGAATGTTGTCGAACCAGTCATTGGCATTGTAGCAGGACTTTAATGCGGATTTCAGTTGTCTATGAAAACGTTCTATTATACCATTGGATTCCGGATGATAAGCTGTTGTGCTGATATGTTTTGAGCCTAAGAATGAGGTTAAATGTTTGAAAAATGATGATTGGAACTGTGAACCTCGGTCTGTTGTGATAGTGGATGGTACTCCAAATCTTGATACCCAGCCGGCTATAAACGCGCGCACTACTGTTTCGATCTTTGTATCTTTTAGGGGAATTACCTCTGGCCATCTGGTGAAGCGGTCGATGCATGTTAGTAAATATGAGTGGTTATTTGAGGTTGGCAGAGGGCCTACCAAATCTATATGTATCATGTCAAATCTTTTTGATGGAATGTCGAATTTGCCTAAAGGTGCTTTAGTGTGTCTAGTAACTTTGCATTTTTGGCATGTTACACAAGTTCTTGTCCAGTCTCGTAAGTTAGTGTTCATGTTTGGCCATATAAATTTGGTAGAAATGAGTTTTTGTCGCATTTATGACGGGATGTGCAAGGCAGTGAAATTTTGTGAATATGTTTTTGCGAAATTTAGAGGGAATGTAAGGTCGTGGTGTGCCGGTCGACACGTCGCAACAGATGAGTGTTTTGGAGTTGGGGAGTTCGAAATCTTTGAATGAGAGGTTGTTTGTATTTGAGTTCTTGAGTGTATCTAATTCTGTATCGTTTGTTTGTTCTTTGGCAATAGATTCGTAATCTATTGTTGTGGTGTGGTTTATATTGTTTATTGTGTTTCTTGATAGGGCGTCGGCCACTGGATTGTTTTTACCATTGATGTGACGTATGTCGTTTGTGAATTGTAGAATATAGTCCATCTGACGTATTTCTCTTGGACAATACTTGTCAGAATTTTTATGTAATGCGTAAGTTAGGGGTTTATGGTCTGTTATTATATGAAATGGCCTTCCTTCCAAGAAATATTTAAATTTTTTAATAGTTAGATATACCGCTAATAGTTCTCTACCGAAAGTACTATATTTTCTTTCAGTTGGTGTGAAACTTGTTGAAAAGAAGGCGATGGGGTGCCATGTGTTGTCGTAGTATTGTTGTAGTACGGCGCCGACTCCGATGTCTGACGCATCAACCATTATGTTGGTCATTGCGTGTTGTTTTGGAATTGTTAAGGTTGTGTAATTGATTAAGGCAGTTTGTAATTTTTTGAATGCTTGTTTAGCTGTTTGGTCCAAAACCAAAGTGCTGGAACTGGTTTTTTTGTTGTCTATTAGTTGATTTAAAGGTTGTGCGATAAGAGAGCAATTTGGAATGAATCTATGATAAAAGTTTATTAGACCTAAGAATTCTCTTAGTGACTTTTGTGTTTTTGGTTCCGGGAAATGTTTAATGGATTCAATCTTATTTGGTACTGGTGTGATGCTGTTTTCTGAAATATGATGTCCCAAAAATTCAATTTCTTTTTGACCGAACTGACATTTGTTTGAGTTGATGATGATACCGTATTGTTGGAGTCTATTGAAGAGAGTTTTTAAATGTTCTTCGTGTTCTTTTGATGTTTCGCTTGCAATGAGTATGTCATCAATATATGCAAAACAGAAATTTAGACCACGTGTTACCTCATCGATAAATCGTTGGAATGTTTGCGCGGCATTGCGAAGACCGAAAGGCATGACTAAATATTCGTATAGGCCTAAAGGTGTTGTTATAGCTGTTTTTTCGATGGAGTCTTTATGCATTGGAATTTGATGGTAAGCTTTTGTTAAATCTATTTTTGAAAAGATTTTTTTATCCTGTAAGTTTATCACAAAGTCTTGTATGTGGGGTAAAGGATATCTGTCTGGTACTGTTATGTTGTTTAGTGCTCGAAAGTCTCCGCAAGGTCTAAATAAGTCCGGGGGTGGTTTTTGTACAAGGTGTAGTGGGGATGACCAGTTGCTCGTCGATGGCCTAATAACTCCCATGTCTATTAATTTATTAAATTCATTTTTTGCGAAATTTAGACGTTCAGGTGGTAATCGGCGAGGCTTTGAGAAAACAGGTGAGCCATTTGTGATTATTTGACGTTTTACTTTGAAAGGATCTGTCAAACTTGGAAATTTAGAAAGCAAACTCTCATATATATCCGTGGTTTGAGTATTTTTAGTTAAATTGCAAATAGGAGAATAAGATAATTTAGAATTGTCTGTTAAGTGTTTATTGCGTAAGTCAATACTGAGATTAAAGTGATGAATAAAATCTGCGCCTAAAATGGAATATTTGACATCAGCTATAATGAATTTCCAGGTAAATGTTTTTGGTAATCCCAAATCTAATGTTAGTGTAGTGCTTCCGAATGTAGCTATATTGGAGTGGTTGATGGCTTGTAGAGTTAAATTTTGTTTTAGATGACGATGTGTAACATTTGGGGTAATTATACTTACCTCCGCACCCGTATCCACTAAGAATCTATGTCCGGATATCGCATCAGAAACGTGGAACAGAGGGCAAGGTGAAGATTTGCTAAAGCTGTAAATGACGTTAGTATTAGGTGTAGGAAGTAATGGATTTTTGATTTTAATACCATCCTTTTCTGTTGGTTTATGGGTAGTCCATTTGCATGGGGTCACGCACTTTTTGGCTTTACTGCCAAATGTCAGATGATACCAGCAGTATGGGCTAGGAGAATTTGTATTTTGACGTTCTGTTTCGCGCGGTGTCACTGGTAAACTTGTAATCAATCTCTTGAGTTCTTGTAATTCTTTTTTCATTCCTTGTAGTTCGTCTACCTGCGAAGTTACTGTTGCGATGGATTGTCTTGAAATTTCCACAATTTTGTCTGCCATATCCGCCTTTTCTTCAAGATTGACAGATGACGTTGTCAACATTATCTGTACTTGATGGGGTAATTTCTGTAGGAAGAGTTCTTCGAGGAGAGTTTCGTCGATAGATTTGTCTCCAATAAGATGGCGCATTTGTCGTAGAATTTGAGAAGGTTTCTTGTTATCTGGTTCGGAAACAGAAAGTAATTTTTGAAATTTTTCCTTGTCGGATAACGTAGTTCTAGTAATGAGAGCATGTTTTAATGTGAAGTAAGGGTCTACTTGTGGTTGACAAATAATAAGATCACGGATCTCCAAAGCTTGGTCTGTTCGCAACGAAGTGACAATTTTTAAATATTTGCTTGCTTCAGACGAAATTCTGTGGGCGATGAATTGAGCTTCTGCCTGGGCAAACCAAAGCTCCGGGTCGTCGGGCCAGAATTCAGGTAGCTTGAATTGTTGTGTAGCCCCGACTAATGGGGGGGCTGCCGCTGGAGGAGGATCTGAGGTTGGTTCAGGACTGGAGATTGGAGAGGTATCTTGCGAAGAAGCCTGTTCAGTCATATTGGAGAGATTAGTAAGGTAGAGTAGAACAAAGAATATGGAATAGAGGGGCGGATTCCTTTTCGGGGTCACCAATTTGTAACGATTGGTTCATCTTAATACGAAGATAATCCAACCGTTACAATTTGTAAAATAAACGCTTGGAAATTAAATTGTAAAATGCAATGTAAAAATTTCTGTTTTATTTTGTTAACATAATTTTTGACGTTACATTTGCTTGAAATACAAAACTAATGATGTTTTTTGTTGTCAGCTGTTCCGAAGTAACCTCGGAACAGCTGATCAACAATGGTGGGAACTAACGTGGCGGATAACTTGATAAAATATAATATTTAGAAGTTTACTTGATCCGCCACAGGTCTACTAATTCCCCTCCCAGTCTCTTGATAAGATATTCTTTGCTGATTTTACATGGAGTTTTTTCGCCAGTTTCTTCATCTCCTGTTTCACTACTAGCCACGGTGAAAATATGTGTTAGCAGTACATCGATCTCTCCAATATCTGTACACTGCAGTACAAACGCTAAAGCTCGCAGGTAGAACTGCCGGGTTCGTGACCTTTCGTCTTTCAGGGACGGAAAGCTGGCAAACAACTTCAGGGCATGAGCAACGTCGTTCCTGATGTAGCATTCTGGGAGGTTCATATTAGCAATACCTCCTGGCTGCAAGACTTAGCACACTCCTTTAGGTATGCCGCCAATGAGGGCATCTGGGCAAACACTTGCACCTAGGCATTCGTAAGTGCCAAACTCATGTCTATGACGACTTCTTTGGGTAAGGAAGCACCATCTCGTAGCTACATAGTCAGCCAGTACCTGATAGTCTCGGTGTCGTGCCTTTCCGAGAGCATTCCGCACACCGGGTACTGCATACTTGTCTTGGGGTCATTGATAACGCCTTCATACATAAGTATGCTCGCTGACTTGTCACCATTTATTCTGACGCAGCGTTTCGTCAACTCACCAGACGCATCAATTGACAGCCTGGGCACCTCTGTGCGGAGACAAACAGTCTTTCCGCGTGCACCTGTGCTGCACTCCAGAAATGCACACATAATTTGGCATAAGAAATGCCCTTAATGAAATCAGAGTACACAGCTGTGTACTTTGCTACAACCAGAGATAGAATCGGATCATGATCAAATCGAGTTTTTTGACAGCTTGGCATTTAGCTTGACGCAGCACATTCAAAGACGGCAGAGTGCTGGGCTCCTTGTCTCCTACTTGCTTGGTATTGGCCGCCATGTCTCTTCGAATGAAGCTTGCCGCCTGGTGTCCTGTCATCTGCCGAACGACGTCGTCCCTCAATGAGCCACCTAAGGGTCTCTTCTTTCGTAGATGGGGCTTCCTAAATAGCTCCTGCAACGTGCATGTCATGATTACACGGCTGCCTGGTGTCGGTTGGCAATCTATTGCTCCTTTGAGAACTGAGCGGCAAGTGGAACAGATGCCGGACACGCGCACGTACGGAACAACGTTAGATTTCGATACCTTGCCAACTGAATATCTCATAGTGCACGGTAAGTGCGTGTGTTAAACAAAATGCGCGTGCGTGACGTTTATCCAAGTACGTCTCTTCAGAACTTTGTATTTTCGTTCAATTCTCTTCCGTCCTTGGATCGAAGTGTACACCACTTCTTCCGGTGCCATGGAAGACCACTCATCTGCTGAGAATGTATAAGTAAATTTCTTCTTGTCAATCTTTTCATATTTTCCCCGCTTTGGCTTGCTAGCTGGACCCTCCCAGTCATTTTCGCTGACGTCTGATGATTGACTGTCTGATTGGCGTTAGCTTTGCCTGCTTTCGACTGACTTATCAGACTGTGCTGAGTCGGATCGCGCATCTGCTTCATTATTTGATTCCTCTATTCCTAGGATGGAGTGAAGATTGTATCTGTTAAGCGAAGTGATTGTAAACAGGTAGTTAGGTGACACTTTGTGGATGTCCACGATATCCTTGCTCAGCTCTTCCCACACTGCAGCAGATCGAGGTGCGATTTTCCCGCTGCCTTCGACTATTTGGTCTCTCTTTTTCACGAATTTCCCCCAGAGTTTTTCTATCGGGAATGTTGATGGCCGCCCACCACGCGTCTAATCAACAAAATAGTTTAAACAAAGGAATAAGTTTCTGCCTAATAATGTAAAACAACGTTCTTGGATTGATTGCACCACTAAGCCTGACCCGTCATATTTCTAGCTACGCAAATTTCTAGTTTCGCGATATAAACAAGAGGGCTTTACGACTAATGAACCTTTGTCTGTTCTGGACCGAACTCCAGAGTTTTCCATCAACGTACTTTTCTTAAGGGCAATCTCCGCGTTAAATAAGATAGAAAAGGAAAAGACACCAAAGATGGAAAAGAAGTAATGTATTTAAAGCCATGTTACAGACAGACAGGTTATTACAGACAGATTGTGTGGGCATTTTGGGTAGGTTTGCGTGGGCATTTTACGTGAATTTGCGTGGGCATGTTGCGTGGGCAGTTTGGGTGGGAGGTTGCGTGGGCAGGCATAAAACACTATCGGCCCTACATAAATACTCGGCAAAGCCGAGTTTTCGCTAGTTACAATACTAAACAGGTATATCAACGAGTTACAAAACTATTCTTTGATTGTACAAAATTGTACAAAACTGGTGCACATAAGATCACACTATTATCACGTTATGCGCACACCCCGTGAACTGTGTGTGCGTCAGTTGCGTCGGGAATGTACCCAAGTCGTTTCAAAACATTTTTGGTTGTACAAAACTGTACAAAAGTAGTTTAACGCGTTGTAATAATTTCCGAGCTGATCCTGAGTACTGCACTCCACAGTTAACATGGAGTGCCTATCAACCCCCTTTACATGTGCGACCTTTCGCGCTATCCTAAATGGGTATTTTAACGAGTTACAAAACTATTCTTTGGTTGTACAAAACTGTAAAAATTATTTCCATGTGCTGCACACAAAAAAAACCATTATCGTGTTATGCGCACACCCCGTGAACTGTGAGTGCATCATTTGCGTCAGGAATGTCATAGTACCCAAGGCGTTACAAAACATTTTTTGGTTGTACAAAACTGTACAAAAGTAGTTTAACACGTTGTGATAATTTCCGAGTTGATCCTAAGTACTGCACTCCACAGTTAACATAGAGTGCCTATCAACCCCCTTTTCATGTGTGACCTTTCGCGCTATCCTAAACGGGTATTTTAACGAGTTACAAAACTATTCTTTCGTTGTACAAAACTGTACAAAACTAGTTATTTATGATGCTCGTAAAATGAGCATATTATCACGTTATGCGCACATCCCGTGAACTGTGAGTGCGTCAGTTGCGGCGGGAATGTCAAAGTACCCAAGTCGTTACAAAACATTTTTTGGTTGTACAAAACTGTACAAAAGTAGTTTTACGCGTTGTGATAATTTCCGAGCTGATCCTGAGTACTGCACTCCACAGTTAACATGCAGTGCCTATCAACCCCCTTTACATGTGCGACCTTTCGCGCTATCCTAAACGGGTATTTTAACGAGTTACAAAACTATTCTTTGGTTGTACAAAAGTAGTTCTATATGATGCACGTAAAATAAGCATATTATCACGTTATGCGCACATCCCGTGAACTGTGAGTGCGTCAGTTGCGTCGAGAATGTCAAAGTATCCAAGTCGTTACAAAACATTTTTTTGGTTGTACAAAACTGTATAAAAGTAGTTTTACGCGTTGTGATAATTTCCGAGCTGATCCTGAGTACTGTACTCCACAGTTAACATGCAGTGCCTATCAACCCCCTTTACATGTGCGACCTTTTACGCTATCCTAAACGGGTATTTTAACGAGTTACAAAACTATTCTTTGGTTGTACAAAACTGTACAAAATTAGTTCCATGTGATGCACATATATAAAACCATTATCATGTTATGCGCACACCCCGTGAACTGTGAGTGCATTATTTGCGTCAGGAATGCCATAGTACTCAAGGCGTTACAAAACTTTTATTTGGTTGTACAAAACTGTACAAAACTGGAACTTTGCATTGATGCATTTTTAGGTCGTTTGGGCAAAATTGCACTCTCGCTTTAATTTGGTGTGCAAATTTTGAAATCTTTGAATTCGCACTAAAAGTAGGGTTACAAAACCTTTCGTTGCTTGTACAAAACTGTACAAAACTAGTACAAAACTCGTGTGTATAGTTTTTGACAATCGCATTACTCAGCACTACAACTTCACGGACCCGGAATAGGACCTATATTCATATGACATTTTTGGCTCAAAATGACCTCAGGAATAAGATGTTAAAGTTTGTTACACTAGTCCTGAAACATCCTGTATATATATATATATATATATATATATATATATATATATATATATATATATATATATATATATATATATATATATATATATATATATATCTGTTCAGAGCTTCAAATAAAGTATTACTTCCGGTGTATCAATTTTAGCCAGAACAAGTTAAGAAGTATAAATATAATGTCATAAAACAAATCAATGAAGATTTTGTCAAAAATGTATAATAGTACACGTCGAATAAAAATATTTTTTAATAAAATAAGAAAAGCACATTTGTTGTTAGCCATTACTTTGCTTAAATGTGCTTTTCTTATTTTATTAAAAAATCTTTTTATTCGACGTATACTATTATACATTTTTGACAAAGCTTCATTGATTTGTTTTATGACATTATATTTATACTTCTTAACTTGTTCTGTAAGTACCACACTGTATTTATATTTATATTTATATTTTTATACTTGTAACATTGCTTACCCACGTTTTCTTCCTATAGTTGCCCTGATGATACTCCAAATGGGGGCGAAACGTTGGCTTTAGCATAAATGATAATTAATCGACTGCATTCCTGAGTACAATTTTTCTTTATAGTATTTTTTTAGCAAATGTGTATAAAAAAGTACCATGAAACTTCCCCGGCGAATTCTGAGAACAAATAAACTGAAACGATATTTCAGCATTGATTTCAATTCACTTTCAGAGCGGAACGAATTAATTTACTTCCAATTTCACAGTAATCTCGTTCTACTTATTCTCTCATCTTGTTTTCAATTAAATTCAGGACTACGAAAAATACAAAGTTTCTCATTGAACGCTTTGAGAATTAGAACATAAATTTGTTAGAAATTAGGAAATCTTGCAATTAAAATGAGATCGATCAGGTTGCGGTCTAGTTACTGAAACATAGTTAACAATAATCTTGTTGTCAACATTGACAAAACTTAAGATTGTTTTGCAAATTTGAATCCAGTATAATTTTTATTTTGTGCTTGCTGAAAATTGTATGTATAATATTAAATTTAAAAGTAGCACACTTCTACTTCAAATTGAAGTAGGGCATTTTTTATATGAAAACAAGTATTTTTTGTTCATACAATCAACATTTTCCTTGTTTTTTTTTTATTACTTTGGAAATAATTATCCAGGAATTATTACGTCATAAAGCGGCCACACTGGGCGATAGTCAAGTGGGCGATGGTAAAGTGAGAGACGGTAATCTAACGCACAATTTTATACATTTATTATTTTATCGCCCAGATTTCCGACGCTCAGTTGGTTATCGTCCAGTTGACTATAGTATACTCGCCTTCGCCCAGTTGACCATGTCCGAACATAATGACATATACCTATGCAACACCACTAAATGGCTACCAAGTAGTTAAGAAGAAATACTTCATTCTTGTCAAGTTGATAAACGAAAAAACTGAATACTTCATTCTTGTCAAGTTGATAAACGAAAAAACTAATGTGGCCAGCACATGACCTCCCGTCAATCCCATGTTTAAAATAACAATGAGCTTTAAGTAAAGTATTACTTCCGGTTGATCGTATATAAACAAAATCTAATTTGTTGTTCCAATAAATAGAAAAGTTTAGACCAAATTTTGAACTATATTTTATTAAGTTTTTCCTCGAAAATCTGTTAAGAGCTCCAAATTAAGTACCACTTCCGGTTTATCATATATAGTCAAAATCTAATGTCGTTTCAAATTATACACGAGTTTTAAATATCAAATTTGTGAAGTTTTGGATCATGTTTAATATATTTTTTTCACGAAAATTTTTTCAGAGCTTCAAATAAAGTATCACCAATTTATCTATTTTAGCCAAAATCTAATATGTTGCTCTTCTTCATATAAAAGTCTTAAATTCTAAATTTGACAAGTTTTGGAATATATATTTTTCACGAAAATCTGTTGAGAGCTTTAAGTAAAATGTCACTTCCGGTTTATCAATTTTAAAAAAAAAATTAACATGTTTTCATTAGTATAAAAATCTTAAATACCAAATTTGAAAAATTTTAGAATATACGATAATATATTTTTCACGAAAATCTGTTGAGTGCTTTAAGTAAAGTATCATTTCCGGATTATCAAAATTAGCCTTCATATAAATGTCTTAAATACTAAATTTTAAAAGTTTTTGAATATGTGATAATATATTTTTCACTAAAATCTGTTCAGAGCTTTAAGTAAAGTATCAATTGTAGTTCATTAATTTTAGCTAAAATCTAATATGTTAATCCTCTTGATATAAAAGTCTTAAATACTAAAATTTAAAAGTTTTGGATCATATTTTAATATAGTTTTTCATTAAAAACTGTTATGGGCTTCAAGTAAATTATCTTTTCCGGGTATCATTTTACCCAAAATCTAATTAACTCTTTACATGAATGCAGAAAGCTTAAATACGAAAAATAGAAATATTTGGAAGTTTGATACAGGAATTAAAATTTAACATGGCTATTTCGCGGGAAAAAATCGTCACACACACACACACATCGTAAAAATAGTAAAAACGGGTTGTAGGGACCCTAATTCGTGCTTATTTACTGAATACTCACCATCGAATTTTTGGACCGATAACAATACGTCCTTTACCTACGGTATGACGGGAGGTAAAAATAAAAATGTCAAATTTCGACATCATTCTACAGCGCCGTTATATAGACGTTAAACTTTAATTATAATTTAATATTTATCACAAACATAATTTTCATATCAGAACTCATTGTTTGTTACTACTTGATATAAGTTTCATATAATGCCATAAAAATTGTAATATTACATTTATATGCCGACCCAGGTGGAGAAGCGGTAGCGTTGTCGCTTCAGGCTCCAAGGGTCCCGGGTTCGAATCCCGGATAAGGCATGGTTGTTGTGAGTGTATTTCATCATTTCATCTTCATTAACATAAAATTAAAAATGCAACGATATAAAAAAAAAATTTTCAAGGAAAACTGTCTCACCTCCATTTTATCACCGCTTATATACGAAACTTACAAAAAGCGTGTAAATAATAAATAAAAATATATATTCAATTTGTATGAAATACAGACAAATACCAGAAAATACACAAAACTATCGAAGTAATAATTTATATTCAAAGTGATGTAAGTGCTATTTATTTAATAAAAAATGCTTAGCTCGATACAATAACGATAGCAGCAAGTTTTTTTCTTATATTTACATTCGTATCCATTTTGTTTAATACATATTATACACTTTCGGGTCTTCTGTGTACGATTCATATTATTTTATTATTTGTTACTGGTTACCGATGGATTGTTTCTGAAGCTGTGAAGTTTGTTTTATAGGAGTTTTTTTTAAACCTCTCAACAGGATTAAATCCCAATTACAGAGAGGTTCAAATATACCAATATCCATGATTCGAACCCAGAACCCCTAGCGTACTCATGATCAAGAGCCGTTGCTCTAACCATTGAGCCACCGGAGCCGACTGTTTATTGTTGTGGATACATTTTTGATGACATTTTGGCCTTGGTTAAGGTCATTATCAAGTCAGACCATTTGAATTAGATACAGATTGCGGAGACAAAGGTGACTGATAGTCACCTTTGACTCCGCATCTTGCGCAAGTTGGGTTTTCATCTTATAAACATGGTTTTAAAAGATAAGAAATAAATCTTTTTTTATATTGTAACTCATTAAATTTTTTAACTATATTTAATTAACATGGTCTAACTTGATAATGACAGTAACCAAGGCCGAAACGTCGACAAAAATGTATCCACAACAATAAACAGTTAAAAACTACGTATGAAGCTTTAAGCCGAAAAAACTCCTATAAAATATAATTGTTTACCTGCACAATATTTTATTTATAAAATTAATTCCTTCTTTGGCTTTCCATTTCAATCACGTCTGGAATTATGTGACACTTGTATTGTTTCTAAATTTGAGCTTCACCCATAAAACATTTTCATATAAGAAACAAATATATTTTTGAAACACCCCTATTTTCACCTTTCCTCCGAAGTTTATGTAAATTGTAGATATAAAATTGGGCTCAGTACAATTTCGACTTCAAATTAAAGATAAGTTAGACAGGTTACCTTCCTCAATATTTTTTGATACGTATAGCAAAATGGTTACAATATGTTGTTAGTCTATAGATAATGTATGTAAATATACACACCAATGAGATGACTATTATTGTCAATGATATTGTCGTGATTGTGTGACAATGGGCGTAGTTTGATTTGATTCAGGTCACAGGTTGATTTGTACCTGATGTGTTCTAAACACGCCTTGTCATCCTCTGTAATTAACAACCAGGTCTATACATATGTGTATAACATTATACCATAATGCGTAAACATTATTCTGGACTACTATGTAATGAGGTCGTTTACTATCAATTCAGAGTTAATGCTGTTATCCATTTATATACCTTCGTGCGATACGCTTAAGAAAATTAGGAACATTTGATTAAATGGGATTATGGGAATATACGAGTATATGTTATACTCGTAGCAACTATGTAACTCAGGGATGCGTAAATTATATCAAAATTAAAAATAAAATAAGTGAGCGCAAACCGTACGTCACCTGACGGATACTGACAACTACAGTGAAGACACATTTTTGAAGTGTTCGAAGATTGGAAATCATTTTCCAATTCACACCGGTTGGGTTTAAACTTCAAAGTATTTACAATTTTTTTTTTCTTTTCTGTTTTCAAACATAATGAAGTGTGATCCTGTATTAGTATTGTGTTTTGGGTTAGTTTCGTGTTAGTTACTAAAGTGGATATATAATGACGAATTAAAAAAAAATTGTGAATCGCTTAAAAAAACGATTGAAGTAATTTACTGAAAGAGGATATAATTTTTTTTATAACTCCGGAGATCTTTAGAGTTCTGTTATGGGTCTATTTTTGTTTATTACGACTATATTTAAAGCTGAGTAATTTCGTTATAAGTAAGCATTTATTCTTCACTGATGACATGAGGATATAGGTACATTAAAACTGATAGTGCAATTTTTTGTTATTGTGCTTTGGTGTGATGCCAATTAATTTAACGTAAATATAAAAAAATATAAAACTATGCATTTTCACAAAACAAAACAAGCATTCTTCTACTGTAGCTGTATTGAAATTAATAATTGTAATTTGAAAAGTGTTATACGTAATAAAAGATTTGTGCATTTATTTTGACACTTAATCATACTTTCACACTGTACTTAGGAGATATGTTAAAGTCGGCATTTATAATGTTATGTTTTACATCCACATATTGCAAAAGTTTTATTAATATTAATGCTATGTTATATTTCAGTTTCGTTCGAAACTTGAACATATATCATTAATTTGATATTAGGTATACGAACGATACGTAATGGACATTGAAAGTACAAAAAGTGTCTCGCTTCAAAAAATGATAAAAGCAGCTGGATAGAAATATTGATTACCTATAGTAGTATTTTAAAGAGAAATAAATTTCAGTCTTTAGACTAAAGTATCGTAGAATCTGTCACATAATAATTTTCCTTCCAAAATAGTATAGACTGTATCGATCTAATGCAGAAATAATTAGAGTAAATGTGCCGATTGTGGAATACCATCTTTCTTAAATTATTAAAAAAATATATAAAAAAGCACCTACCTACCATCAATTTTTGCAGACAGAATGTGTATAGTATTAGTAACAAGTAGCTAATGAGACGCTTAGCGCAAAGCTTGGCGTAGATGGCAGCTTATGGCTATTCTCCTAAGTATGTATTCAATGAACAGACCTTTGTAAGAATACACAGATATTATTGTGTGTAACCGCGACTTTTCATGGTTGTGGCACATTACATAAACACGAAATATAGAATAATGTACAATAGGTGCAATAAAACAAATGTTTTTAACAAATACGTAGTCTAAATTTATTATTTTTATTTTAATTAATAGATGTTTGAAGTTTCAAAGTCTTTTGAAGGTTAAAGTAACTAGCCCAGTAACGAACCTATCGGGAGAAACTATCATTTTTTTATGCTGATTGTGTTATGCATTTTTATTGTTATTAACGTTTTTCTACAAAATGGGAATTGGTTAGTTAAAATGGAATAGCCGGATAATGTGGAATACTGGCATGTGTTAAAGTGGAATATATTCCCCTCAGAGCCGATACTTCCATCTCCTGGTAAAGTGTCAAGTAATTTAACTGCCATATAAAATAAAAATCTCGCATCAATATTATAGCGTAAATTGTCAAAATTATACACATGTCAAATATATAATGCGATATTTTTATTTTATCTGGCAGTTAAATTACTTGACACTTTACCAGGAAGTACCGGCCCTCAAACAAATATCAAATAAATAACCCCAAAGCAAAAAGAAAATGGTTAGATATATTTTTATTTAGATATATAATCAAATAAAAACGGAAATACGTAGATATTTATGAAAATAAACCAAATTAAACTCCTTATACATAACACATTGTGATTTAGTCTACTATTCCACATTAGGCACTTTCGTACTGTACAGTAAGCGCCAATAAATCGAGCTATTAGAAAAAATAATCTGATGTGGCCAGCACATTACCTTCCGTCAGTTCTATATATTTTGTACAAATTTCATACAGAAAGTTTGTAGCTAAAGATTCTATTTCTTGTATATTACCTTCCGGCAGTTGCATGTACTTTATGCAAATTCCATTCAGAAAATTTATAGCAAAAGATCCTATATTGCCAATAAAATTATAAGACAAACACACTATGTCAATTTCACTTGACACTGACATCTTTCAATCAGAATTTTCTTAATATAGTAGCTGTTTCCATAGCTTTGGCTACTTTATGAAATTTAATTTCTTTATAATTTTTTAACTCTATATCCATTTAATATTAAGTATAAAATACAGTCAAATCGTAAAGAGAATAAAATATTCTTTAATATTTATAACAACATTAAATGTCAAAAAAACAATATTTAACATAGTTTTTTCAAGAAAAACTGTTAAAATCTTCAAATGATGGTACTTCCTGTTTACCAATTGTAACCAAAATCTAATCAGCTCTTCATATGGACGTAACGAAGAAGAATACGAAAAATTATAATTTTTAAACTAGTAGTATTAGAGTTATCGCAGGCGAAATTTTTGTAACACACACACACACACACACACACACACACACACACATACACACACACACACACACACACACACATACATACATACATACATACATACATACATACATACATACATACATACATACATACATACATACATACATACATACATACATACATACATACATACATACATACATACATACATACATACATACATACATACATACATACATACATACATACATACATACATACATACATACATACATACATACATACATACATACATCATCGTAAAAATAGTAAATTCGTATTCTGGGGACCCTAAAACGTGCTTATTGATTAAAAACTCATCATCGAATTTTTTGACCAAAGACAATACCTTCGTTACCTAAAGGTGACGGAAGGTAAAAAATGGATCAAAATCGTGCACACATATGTATTTATGGACCTTATGACTTATTGCTACTAACAAAAAATCTCATCGCTCACCAGCTAGGTTTTTTTTTGTATTTGGAGATTATGTTAAGTTGAAGCAAGCCAACATTCAAATCATGTTCATATTTTATCTAAACACATGTGTTACGTCTGTTAAATCACTATTGGCACATTTGTATCTTAGAAATACACTTATATTCCACTTTATAGCCCTATTCCACATTCGGCGGATTTACTCTATTATTATATGCAGTTGTCGAAAATCTTTTTCAAGGAGACTAGGTAGAAAATTAAATTCTTTTTCATTCATAAGCAAGTACAAGTGACAACGAATTTATTCACTTTCTAATGATTTATAGTGATTCCAGCTTAGAAAAATTTAGTGCGTACTTTATTCACGTCGTGCGATGCGCACTACTCTGATTTTGTGAGCAGTGCGCACCAATAAGATGGCTAGCGAAAATCAAGTTTGTAATTCAGTTCACATTCTTACAAAATTTTGATCAGGTATTGTGGTTATGTTCGTTGTTTCAGATTTAAGTACAGTTTAGTACATTCAATAAAATAGAAATATTGAAATAGTTTAGAGGTAAGAATGCTACGATATATTTTCACTGAAATTCTTGCATTTGCTACAGTAGTCGGTGCGATTTCGTAATAAGTGGAAAACATAATGCCGAAGAAGTTCGCATGGAAAAGTGAAAAATGCGCCAAAACTGCGCAATAAATTGTTAAATGGAAAACGCTATTACAGGCATGTTCCTTCGGACTGTGATTGTGATTTTGTGAATCCTTATTACTTTAACTGTGATCGTTTTGAATCGTGATTTAAAAATTATATCAAGAAAACAACTTGAGTAATATAAACACCATCTAGCGTCAAATGTCTTATGCAGACCAATGCAAAATACCTATTTTATTTTATACATAGTTTACTGTCAAGTGTTCTAGTCAGAATTAAAAATGGATCATATTAAAGTTAAAAAAATGTTCTTGGTAAGGCATTTTAAGTATGTTTACTTAAAAAATCTTTTAAATGGGCTTTTGTAGGAAAATCATATTTCCTTTGATGCCACAAACCGCACATTGATAAATATCTACGCTCGAAAACCCATTTTTAAATCTGCTCTGAACTGAATCCGTGCGAATCAGTCAAAAAGGATGATTCAGAAGGGAAAAGAGAAGGTTTTCTAGTGATCACAAAATAAGTAAGTGGGGATAACGAATAGGAAACGTGAAAACACTATTCTTCTTAATCATGATTACTTTTATCATTTAGTTTGCGAACCACAGCCCGAAGGAACACGGCTTAAACAAATTGTGAAATTCGACTGTTTCTGTTTCTGCTTTAAATTAATGTCAAATATCCATTTCCTTTTTATTTATTGTATGTTCTAAAATTAAACGCAATTTCCATATCTTCAAAATCTGTACTATCATTCATTCTGCGGTTTTAGAGAAAAACTACAAAGACATGTGACGTGACATTAGTATGATTCTGCTGATAAACTTACGCGTTTGTCGGAATAGTGGTTATGTGAGTTCATGTGACGTGATAGTAGAGGTTTCGTAGTTTTTAATCGCCACTTGAATGACCGAATGACATGAATATTCGAATGTTTTTATTTCATTTTTCAAGTAAGAGCAGACACAATTAGAGAAATTTCATTTTTCACCCTAGGTTAGACGGTGATAGCGTAAACTCTAATGTAACACATACTATAATGATATAGCGATAACGAATAAAAGTTTCATGTATGCCATGTGTGTACGACAAAGATTCTAGATAAAAGTTTGGTAATTCTTGCAGCGGAAATTAATGACGTGAGGATTAACTCGGAGAAATAGAGAGTATGTGCACCAGCTTACAAAAAATTGCGTACTTCTATTTTTAGCTGTATTGAGACTCATTTGAATCGGTCTTGAATTCTAACTTATCAATGTCAATTAACATGCCAAAATTAACAGAAACCGGGAATACATACTTGGTTGTTCTTTTTTTATGAAATATATTTGCATTACTTTTAAGTGTAAATTAGACACTATGAAATTATTATATAAAGCTAAAAACTCGGTTACTTGTTTTTTAAGACGCACGCGATTTTTTGCGAGCCAATGTACATAAACATCCTTTATAAATCCAATAATCTATCAAAATAGAAATACAATTCCTAGAATCATTAAAATTTAATCCGTACTTCCTCTGCTACCTTATTGTGTTGGAAAGTAGATCACCTTACACTTGTGACTGTTATTACGATATTCACTATCTTTATCCCCGAGAAAGAACAATTAGTTAAAGTTCCTACTACTGCAGTAGGCAAGATGAGCGTTCAATCGTCACTTGTTCGCATTGTTCTCGGGATTCTACAGCACTCAACATGCCGAACTTTAACGACGTCTCCATCCCAACGCCGCCGTGATGGAAACAATTCGTCGCATGTGTGGTGGTAACTGAAGTAATGCTGTTTTACATTAGAGAGAATTTCAGCGTTGAGTGAAATACGACGAGGAATATTAGGTTCAAGTTTTGTTTCTTTGTGGATTTACGATTCTTGAGGTAGTTTATGTTTGAAATTGAATTTTTAATGTAATGTTTCTTTGGTAATCCAAAAGTAATGGGTAGTAAAGTAAAATGACTATATTAAATATCTTTGTTTATGTTTTCTTCAAGTACGCAATCTGATGTACAAATTGCAACTCTTTTATTATGTGCTGCACTGTTGAGATTTGTATATTTCACACCACTTTTGCGATAAGGGAATAACACAAGAGAACAAAAGCATATTAGTATATAATCGATATACATACAATACAATCAATGACTGTTCATTTTATGAGTCAAGTAAATAAGCAATCATCAATCATATTTCAATTATTTTTACCTCCCGCTACCCTTGGTAAGGGAGGTATAGGGATCGTGCTAATAATTCAATATCGAGATTTTGGTAAATGACCACGTTTTAAGGTCCCTAGATTCCAATTTTAGCATTTTCACGACAATGTGTGTATGTCTGGAATCTCTTTACGCTCTATCTCAAATACTATCATTAAGAAAATTTTGAAATATTGTATTTCTACCTTATTCTAATATGGGAAGAAGCCACTAGATTTTGATGTATATCAGATAACCGGATATGACACTTTACTTGAAGCTGAAAATAGTTTTTCTTCAAAAAAACTATAATATTTTTTCGAGATTTATGTTATTATAATAATTTTAGATTATTAAATTTTGTACAGGTTTGCATTAATACTTTTATTGATAAATTTATAAATTTATTTATAATTTTTAATCTCAAAGCCTCAGCTGCCTTGGTGGTCGTGTGCGTTGAGGCAGCGCACAACGCTCGAAGCGACCATCACCGCTCGACCCTGAGGTCGTGGGTTCGATTCCCACCAGGGGCTTGGATATTTGTGAGTGTTTTCAAATACATTATATTCTTATAAAAAAAAATGCAATATGGTAAATAATAAATAAAGTATTTGAATAGTGCTATAACACATTGGTGTTCAAAAGCCGACAAAAACATATTATTATGATGATTATTATTATTATTATTATTATTATTATTAAATCCCGAAGCCTACGCTTTAATCAGAACTTTGTGGTTACACAATTCAGTGGCTGGATCGTGCCATATCTCAAATGTATGTAACTAAGAGATAAATGTCACTGTCAAAAAATTATTCACTTAAAATTAATAATAGTTACGTTTTCAAAAGAAAATAGTAAATAGAACAATAGTTATATGGAAAGGAGTAACAAAAATTAAATAGCGGGAGGTATTGTGTTGGCCTTTTTCTTGCTGAAAATCTCGGTATCCGAAATACTTCTTTAATTATTTTAATTTTGATTTTTTATATCAACTATTGATATTGAAAAAATAATCATTAACAAACTTACTGAGAACTTATATTAGAGTGAACAATTAAGTATAGCGATAAGTGGACTGAGGTTACATACATTAATAGTATGCTGGCCATATGTATCTACATTATTTTAATAAAACATTTATTTTAGAATAGATGTGCTACTGTCCCTAAAAACGAGATAAAGTATGTACAATTATATGTACTTTTATTATCTAGGTGGGAAATGTTTCCACAGGAAGAAAGATTTGAAAGTTTCAATACAAAACCAGATTGAATACTTAATCTGCAACACAATTATTAATAAAATAGTGGCACATTCTAAATACAAAAAAAAAACATATTTTACTAAAACAAAAGTACGTCCGGCGGAGGAAACGCGTGGTTTTCCATTCAGCGTTACACAGAAAGTATTTGGTTTAAAAAATTATTTACATCGAAATTAACCTTATTATCTCTTGTGTGGAAAATAACATCGCCGTTTTGTGGAGATGTCCCCCGTTTTCTGCAATGCATGATCTCAGGCGTTCCCTGAAGCTGCGATCTGTATCAGTCAATATCTGACGTTTTTTTTTTTTTTGGAGTTATCTGAAGTCGCACTTAATAAGCCGAGCATACTACAACAACTGAAAGAAGAAATTCAACTGAATTCAAACAAATTCCACGGCAGATAGCAAATTTTGACTGACGTAGTTCGCAGCTTAAGGGAACGCCTGGAATAATGCCTTGCAGAAAACAAGGACATATTCGTGGTTTGATTTCCCGTACTTCAGGTAATGTATTTAATTTCTCATTGTATAAGGTTCATTTCCATGTAAATAATTTCTATTAAAACCAAATATTTTTTTGTGTAACGCTTAATTGAAAACTAGGTATGTATGTATGTATTTCATCTGCCGGACCCTGTACCTGCAGTATAGGTACTGAGAATACCTAATACGCTACTACATATTTGGAAAGTACGTAGTGTTTAATAATTCTACTAAGAGATAAGTTCACAGTTGCTTTGAGAACCAAAGAAATACTGTCGACGAATGTGGAACAGGGGGAACGAGACAAAAACTATAACTACAGGAACCAACAAACAACTAAACAACATCTTCACAACTACTTAACAAACCACTCACTTAACATTTACTGTAAAATATGTTCATACGCACCACCATTAACTTTCACTTCGCAGCGTCACCTCCAAATATAAGTACAATAGTTATTTTTAATACAAGCCGATAAAATTATATTTTATCGACGAGGGGAAAGTTTCGCGAGTGAATTATTTTTCGCGAGTTGATAATTTAATTTTATCGCTATTAATTATTATTTAACTGTAAATTCACTTGCGATTAGCGTCTTTCTATCCTATCACCTACTTATAGTATATTAGTTAGTAGGGTAAAAACTGACAATTAACCATAATACTAACTATTGGAATTTTGTCGAATTTAAATAGCTGATTATTTGATAAAATTATTAGTGGGGTCGTGTGCCTGCGTGTCTGTTCGCGAATTTGAGGCCCCAGTTCGATCCCGACCGATGCCAATATTATTCCGAAATTTAAACTTGTTATTCAACCAAGTTATTAGTTGTTGCTAATCCTAAAATTTAATGCAAATTTTTATGTAACAATTTGAGATTTTGCAGAAGATATTTTGATTCTTTTCATGATGTTTACGTAGGGTGTGCACTTTAAGACCAATGTTTATAAACAGAGATTATGTCCTCAACAGACTGTTGACTTGATAGCTAGCAGTTACGCAATGTGTTCTGTTTCTGGCACATTAATATTGGTGTTAATCTATTTTTTTCTAATAACACATATGAAATTGATTGTACCACAGATTCCTGGTTTGTTTTTTAGAAGATAACAAAAATGAAAATACGGAAAAAATAATCTTGCCACTTGTAGTTAAAAATTACTTTCAATTTGTTAACTACTAAGGTAATAACAGATTAAGGGGCCTATTCAGAACTCAAAATTTGTGTAGTCGTTATGGTCTTTATGGTTGTTATGTACTATAAAGATTGTTAAAATCGAATTTGGTATTCTCAGTACTGAAATTGGTTATTGTCAACAATTGTTAAGCGTTTTGACAGTCTTTATCATAACGATTGCTAAAACTATGTATTTATGGTTTTTATCACGTTGTTATTTGACATGTGACAGGTTATTATATTAATCAAATATTATTAATATTGACCTTTCTGCCAAATATTGGTGTTTTTATAGTTCAGCATGATGCAGTTTATTATACGTATAGATTCTGCTTCGACTTGAATAATGATCATAAGAACGATAAGAAAATTACTTTTGACATTCTGTGATATTCTTGAAAACTCTTTGTGATGTATGATGTTTCTCTTACATAATCAGTCAAAATAAAAAAAATTAAATCTTCACATAAATTTTCAAGTACGTTGAGGTAATTTGTAGGAATTAACAAAGCCGTTCTAAATAATATAGAAGTTTCCAAATATGGCATAAATATCATATTGTTCTTTAGTTGTTTTGGGAAAACGTTTGCGTACTAAATATAATTAGCAATTCATTATTAAACAAAATAAAATTAAAGCGTTGACAGATAAGATTAAGGTTAGATTAAGTTCATATATGTATAATGAAGTTAGCTGTTTGCAAATAATATGGTTCATTCACAAGTATTATTTTGTAAAGATTATTAATAATACCGACGTAGGTTCTGAATTGACAAATTTATAAAGATTGTTACAAATGTCTTTATGATAAAAATCTTTATATGCATAGCAACCTTTATGACTGTATTTCTCTGAATAGGCCACTAAAATATCGGGGCGTAGGTATTTACTTACTTGTTTTTATTTAAATGGATATATTCAATAGAATCCATTTAATGTGTTTGGCACGAGCATAGACGTAGCACTCAATACAATTCGGTAGTTTACCTAAATATTGCAACCCATATCCCATTATGGCTAATATTCTGAATATCCGACTGAGCATGCATGTATTCTTTTGTGGAGAAACTTAGCTAATCGAGATCCCTGATTAAAATATATAGAAAACATTTACCTTCAGGTAGTACATATTAACATCAGAGTACGACAGCATATATTTTTTATCCGAGTTCATAAATAGGTAATATAAAAAGGGGATGTGAAATTAAATCACTTTTGTCTTCGGTTTTCTATTTTTAAAAATATGTATTGTATTGGATTAATAGTTTTTTAAAAACTTAACTTTGAAAAAGCATTTGTCGTCACTTATAGATGTAAGAACTTTACAAATGAAATGTTATCCTTCGTTTCATCTAGGATGAAAGAGTTTTTGTTTCACTTACTTTATCAATTGTCTTTACTTTTTTATTGGACATGTCTTCTATATCGCTGCAGAATCCCTTAGTAAAAAGTTTATCTGTTTCTTTATCAGTTCGTTTGATAAAATATATGTGTTGTTAAATAAGGACCAAATTTTTGCTATCATTACATAATTAAGAACCCACATAAAATAAATCTACGTACATTTCTGAGAAATTAATATAATCCAAAATCAGTATTAAAGTACTCGTATTTCCATATAAAAACAGGAAATATCTTCATTACCTGTCGCGCTATCGCAAAGCTCTGAGATTAAGCTGCTTATTTTATAACCCGTTATAACTGCATTCTAAGAAGCAAACGGAAATTGTTGTTTTACAAATTCTGTGGGTTAGAATATTATTATTTTTATATAATATGTATATAGGGTGTAACAGCTAAACGAGCTACCTCAAATAATTTCTATATTATTAAAGATACAATAAAATACTATAAGGCAATCTTATAGAAGACCAAGGGGGACATCCGAGTATAAATTTTTTTAAACCAGTGGTTCCCAAGTTACAACACAAAGTTACATTTTTGTAAATAGGATGATATATATTTTTTAGGTCTATTTAATAGAGTATTTTTTTCTGAAGTCAACCATGTAATCGTTTTATATCCTAACATAACAAAAATATTGAGAAAAATTCAATTGAAATTTAAATAAATTTCGTTTTTATATTTATATTTTTTAGTAGGCTATATGAAAAACAATTGAACTTAAATTAAAATAAAACATATTTGTTAATAACTTTATAAATAATGTTCTCTCTGATTTTCATCGTAAATAATTCAATTCTGTAAGATTGCATTATAGTATTTTATTGTATCTTTAATAATATAGAAATTATTGGACATAGCTCGTTTAGATGTTACACCCTGTATGTATAAGCATTATTGTTTCTCAAAAGTTGCTAAGTAGGTACTATTTCTGTGTGAAATTAGGTACCTACATATTCTTACGGGTAAGTAAATTTGTCTACTCGCATATCATTTTTGGATGTTTTGTGCACTCCCTTTTCTAAATTGCCTTTATTTTGATTGTAAATGTTATGTAAAGGAACCATGTAGATAATGTACATTAATAATTATAAGGCCTTCAAGTTCCACTATTCATTTATTTTATTTAAATGTTTCGAGCAAGATTTGCTCATCTTTAGCAACTTCAGCATCTAAACATTTATAAGTGTTTACTTGCTGAAGATGAGCAGATTTTGTTCAAAACGTTCAAATAAAATAAATAAATGGTGGAATTTGAAGGCCTTATAATTATTAATGTACTTTATTTTTAATGGTTCATTCCTTTATTTCTGACTAATGCTAAAATTCATATGAAAATTAACTGTAAGACCGATAAGGCCTATGAAATAATGAATCAAATTCTAGATTTTCAGTTATCCTGCACTTACTTTTGATCGAAGTTCGTCAGGAAAATATTATGAGACCAATACCATAAAGTTGATTTAGCATAAAGGTATATTACACTAATCTCAATACGAGTTTATATTATATTCTCTAATGGCCATAAAAATTGCAAATAACCTAAATTGTATTATTATAAAATTGGAGTACCTAACATAATAAAAAAAAATTCAAAGGGTTTTGCCCTTTCTCCAAACGAAACTTTATAATTATTATTTGTGCAAGGGAACTTGAAATGTCTATATTATCAATATTATTAATCAAATGAATTACTGATTACCTGGTTACAACAATATGTCAAAAAGCGATGACATAAACGAAACTAAAATTAAGGTAGATACAGTGGCGGCACCAGGATGTAAATGTGGGGTGGGCACAAAAAAATGGGTGGCATCATGGGGGGGGGGGTTACAATAAGTCATGCATAGGTAAGCATAAAAAGGCGCCGCAGGCAATCTTTTTTTCATTCAAGGTCAAATGCTTCTTAAATGAAAATTACATTTTTTCAAGAGATGTGAAGCATGTTTTCTCAAAAAAATTGCCAAATCACAGTAGGTATTACAATTGTAGAATTTACATATGGCTTATTTTCTGCCCTATCAATTTTAGAACAAAATGAATTACAAATAATGTTCAGAATTAAAAATAAAATTTTGTTCACAAATTTTATATATAGAAAAATTATTTGTATGTTGGTAGTGGGTGGGCACTTGGGTGGGCACAAGACTTTTTAGGGTGGGCACGTGCCCACCCTGCCCCCCCCCCCCTTAGCGCCGCCACTGGGTAGATAACTACTCTTTTAAAAGCCTGAAGCTCGAAAATGACGCGTTTGCGAATTTGAGTTTATTTGTAAAAGTAAAAAAAGTTAGTCTATTTTGCGTCCCCTACTTAACATAAAATTAATAACACGTATTCAATATCATCTTGTATATGAAGACCACACTGCAAAAAGAAGGAATGTCATTATTATGTAGTTTTTGGGAAATTAAGAAAACAAATTTATTATTGCTATATTCTTCTTTTGTATGACTATATTTCAAAGCTAAATAACATTTAGCCTATGACTTTGATTGCGTTGAAAGTTTGTATTTAAAATTACAACTTATTTGTTGTACATGACGCATATCTTAACTCATTTCATTAAAAAAAGTGACATTCCTTCTTTTTGCGCCAAGATTGAAATCTGCCTAGGATGCTAAAACAATGGGTAATAACCCAGGTTATAAATAATAAATTAAGCAATACATATTACTTAAATTTATAAGAAACTAATAAAATCTTTTTATTTATGTATAAAATATTGTCAGAAGTGTCCACAAGGTACAAATTAACAGCGTCACAACTTCTTCTTTTGTGCCGCACGTAAATTTGCTGTAAAAACATTTTCCTGTTATCCTGTTATGCTATAAATAACATAAAATTTTCCACCTGTTAATTCAGCTACATAGAATGCATGTCAAAATAGAACAAAAACTTAGAAAAGTTAGGTTTATCAAATAATACAACAAAAAATTGAAACAAAGCGTTCATTTTTATTGTTGGCGTTTTTGCAGTCGGGTTGGGATGATATTTCACGTCGTTTTAAAGCAAAAAGCCGTTTTGGTATTAAACCAATTTATCAACTGCATACCAGAGCGTGATCTATAGGCAGAATGGGGAGGCTGCGTATGAACTATTTCATGGTGGCCGCACTTGTTTCAATTAAAAAATGTTGTTAACAATAAACGGCTAATCAAAACGCTGTGAATATTTTTCATTTTGCAATAAGTGAATTAATAACACCCGGTAGGCCGTAAAATTGTTTGTAGTTGCAGGTTTTGCACTAAAAGTTTGAATGTTCACAGGTAACAGATGGAAATACATATTCGATTAGCAACTTTTTATTTATTAAATGACATAAGCTGTATAGTTGCAAACATTATTATTGACACTGTAATAGAGTTATGGTTGTAAGTACCTTCTAAAAGTTTAACCAATTTATTCAAATAATTGCAATAAATTAAGTATATATACATATATATATATATATATATATATATATATATATATATATATATATATATATATATACATGTATGAAAAGATCATGTCAGTCACCGGGAATTGAACCCGGCCTTTTGTTTTGTCGGAGTAACACTCGAAGTGCACGTGCACACCAAGCGCGCTTTACTTAACGCTTCGCATGTTGCATAGAGCTAGGCTGGTTGGCGTCATTAACCAACCTATTGTTTTACGCAGTAGTGAACAAATTGACCGTCTATATGCGATGCGAAGCGCCTAGCAGTAAGACAAGCGTAGTGCTCGGTAGTGTTGGTTTTTAACGCTTAGCTGCATAGATGAACCGTGTGTGGAGTGAAACTATTGTAATTTAAATTTTTTTTTCCTAGTTTCTTATAATAGAAGAACATGTAAGTGTAGTGTTTTCATTTTGGTCACAAGAATGTAAATTTATTACAAAATCTATAACTGTGCATATACTCATAAAATTTATCTGGATGAATCCTTGCGTCTTTGTACAAATGATAAAATTTTCCGACGAAAGTACATATTTCTTTATTAAAATTGCGAACCCTTTTTTGCATTTTTTTAATTTATAATTTTCAAGCAATAATAGCTTGCGACGTAGTCAATACCATTTTAGCGCTTTACATTCGGTGTGAACACGTTAACTTAAGCGCTTCGCTCAGTGTTTCACCTAGTAGTATGCAACATGCGAAGCGCTAAGTAAAGCGCGTTTGGTGTGCACGTACCCTAATATCTGTATGACTATGTATGGCTGGACTCCACGATGGCTAAAATGATCTTCCATTAGGGGATCTGCTAGTGTATTTCTCAATTGAGGACACTTTTATCGTCACGTTATATGGGGTAGGATTACCACTACATTTAAACATCTTGTGAATATGTCATAAATTATTCTAGGCCCTTGTTAGACAATGTTTTTATATTAATAGAGATATAACAGTATATAACATTAAAAATATATTGTGAAATTATCAGCCACCGGGATTTGAACCCGAGTCGTTTACTTTGCCGGTGTAACACTGTAACCGTCTGACCTACGGCTGGACTCTATCACGATGGCTGAAATCTGAAATGATCTTCCACTAAGGGATCTGATAGTGTTAACTGTTAACACTCATATTAATTTGGTGCGCTTCTTATTCTATACGAACAAATGAGGAAATAATTTAAAGAGCCAAAAAGACGCAGAAAATAATATTTATTAAACAAATGTGGATTATAACATATTAGCCAAGAAAGAAAAAGTTTAGGCACGATGACGACAGGGCGAATAGCTAATTTTCTTTAGTGACTAATATACATTCCACACGAGTGTAATACAATGTTTTATCCAACAATTTTTTACCCTGCAGCGGACACGCCCTTCAGAATTACGAGAGCAAGCGCGCGGCGCAAAGCAAATGAAATAGATTATTTTATGACTATTTAGGACAACATATTTTTTAAGACATTGAAAATTATATATATATATATATATATATATATATATATATATATATATATATATATATATATATATATATATATATATATATATATATATATACCGGGTGTCTTAGGCCGACCGACACATGGGCGATTAACATGTAAAATTAGTTAATTGTGAATAGTATCTCCCCAGTGCAAGATATTAAGATGAAATTTTGCATGCTTATCCGTGGATACTATTTCTATGGATTTCAATTCAAATCAGTCAATTTACAAGTGTAATATTAGAATAAATTAAGAAAAATTGTAGAAGTACCATGAATGTTATTCATATCTTGAAAATAATAGTATCTAAGCAACAGCTCTGATAGAGTAGGGGTAACGTGCGCGCTTCACAATTTAGAGAGACGGGTTCGAAACCAACCGACAGCAATATTTATTTTTTAATTTTTTCTTTTCAAAATAATTTTTATTATTAATATGTTTTTAATCTTTTATTAATATTTAATTTAATAAAGTGGATACATTGTGCGTAACAAGATTTATTTATTTAAAAAATATTAAATCGTACTACTAATTACAACATTAAAATTTAAAAATTATAATAAATATTCCACTTTATTAAATAAAATATTAATAAAAGATTAAAAACATATTAATAATAAAAATTATTTTGAAAAGAAAAAATTAAAAAATAAATATTGCTGTCGGTTGGTTTCGAACCCGACTCTCTAAATTGTGAAGCGCGCACGTTACCCCTACTCTATCAGAGCTGTTGCTTAGATACTATTATTTTCAAGATATGAATAACATTCATGGTACTCCTACAATTTTTCTTAATTTATTCTAATATTACACTTGTAAATTGACTGATTTGAATTGAAATCCATAGAAATAGTATCCCCGGATAAGCATGCAAAATTTCATCTTAATATCTTGCACTGGGAAGATACTATTCACAATTAACTAATTTTACATGTTAATCGCCCATGTGTCGGTCGGCCTAAGACACCCGGTATATATTATATATATATATATATATATATATATATATATATATATATATATATATTATATATATATATATATATATATATATATATATATATATATATATATATATATATATATACAGGTGAGTCTGGGAAGACGCCCCTCCTAATAGTAATAGAAAAAAATGGCTCATATAAAAGTTTTATTATTTTACATATACTATTTGATGGCAGATGTAGATATTTTTTATAAAGTCAGGTTTACAAGATACGACTATCAACTTTTATTTTTCAAATGGCAACCTATAATTATTTTAATAAAATAGAAACCGCCATTTTTTTCTCTTTTCAACGATGTATTATTTTTTATCAAAGTATTTGCAAATTTCGAGAAAAATGAGATAATTTAGAAATATTAGAATTAATTTTTAAACAAATATTATAGGTGGCTATGTGAAAATAAACAAAACGTAACAATGTAAAACAATTAAATTAATGTCAAAAAAGTATACATTTGTTTGTTACTTAATTTAACTTATTTTGTAAACAAAAAAAAAACATTTTGAAATGTTTGCGAAGAACGAATTAATTAATATGATTCTAATAATTGGTGAATCGACTGGAATCATAAGAAGAGCAAAAAGAATTTACAGGGAGCGGTTTCCTAGACGTCGGCAACCGAGTTTAAGTACACTGAGAAGGATTTTTACCCGATTTAGAGAAACAGGTTCAGTTGAAAAACCAAAACGAAATACAGCTAATGTTATAATACATGAAGAAACGGAAATTATGGTTTTGGTTTCTGTGTATGAAAATCCTCATATCAGTACTAGGAATTTATCAAATTTAAGTTGTTTTTGTTACTAAACTTGTTTTTTTAATTTGCTAAGTTGTATAGCACTGTTACGTTTTGTTTATTTTCACATAGGCACCTATAATATTTGTTTAAAAATTATTTCTAATAATAATTCTAAATTATCTCATTTTTCTCGAAATGTTTCAAATACATTAATAAAAAATAATACATCGTTGAAAAGAGAAAAAAATGGCGGTTTCTATTTTATTAAAATAATTATAGGTTGCCAGTTAAAGTGGGGGGGGGGGGCGTCTTCCCAGACTCACCCTGTATATACAGGGTGGGGCAGAAAAACCTATCCGATTTCAAAACGTTATAAAATTAAAACCACTCAACTTGTCAAAAAAATTTTTTATTAACATATCGCAAATTTTATGCCATTTTTAAATTTAAGTTTTGAAAAGCACATCACTCAAATGTCGTCCTTGGGAGCGGATACACTGATTTAGGCGCTCGCGGTAGCTTTCCATGACTTTCACCGTCATTTCCACAGGAATTTCTTCAATTGCCCGAGCAATTTCCCTTCGTAAAGCAAGAAGGGTCCTTGGTCGATGCTGGTAAACCTTCGATTTGAGGTAACCCCAAAGGAAGAAGTCACATGGAGTGAGATCCGGTGAGCGCGGCGGCCAGCCAAGATCACCTCTCAGGGAAATGAGGCGACCGGGAAACAGTTCCCTGAGAATGTCCATTGATCGTCGCGATGTGTGGGCGGTTGCACCATCCTGTTGAAACCACACATTTTCCACGCCATTTTCTTCCATTTTGGGTCTAAGAAAATTTTCCAGCATGAAACAATAGCGCTCGCTGTTGACCGTTACGGTTTGCCCATTTTCTTCAAAAAAGTAAGGCCCCCAGACGCCTAGGCGGGAAAGAGCACACCACACAGTCACTTTTGGGCTATGGAGGGGTTCCTGATGGATTTCTCGAGGATTTTCGTCACTCCAATATCGAAAATTCTGCCTGTTAACGGCACCACAAAGGTGAAAATGGGCTTCGTCCGTGAAGAGCACAACATCGTCGTTTGGGAGTTCTCGGAGATCGCGACACAGGTTCGTACGGGTTTCAAAATCCCTTTCACTTAATTCCTGTGCAACAACCATTTTGTAGGGATGCATTTTGAAGTCCCGGTGCAAAATGCGCCGAATACTGCGGTTGGAAATCGCCAAAGCGAGCGAATGTTTTCGCGCCGAACGACGCGGGGAACGTTCAATCGCGGCTCTCACATTGGCCACGTTTTCAGGTCCTGTTGCTGTCCTGGGACGTCCAGGCGACTTCTTTTTCAATGCTGAACTCGTCTGTCTAAAATTTGACACCCACACTTTAATCGTAGCGTGATGTGGAACAGGATCATGACGCCCGAGTCCGAAATGAATTCGAAAAGCACGTTGTGTAGCAATTATCGAACCGCCGCATTTGATAAACCGCTCAATAACAAAAGCACGATGTTCACCAGACCAAGGCATGTTGACTACTGACAAATGGCATAAAACCGGCTTTCTAACGGTTTTTACCCCACTACTCTACCTGCTCCCTCTTCTGGGAAAAAGGGATTTGAAATCGGATAGGTTTTTCTGCCCCACCCTGTATATATATATATATTTATATATATATATATATATATATATATATATATATATATATATATATATATATATATATATATATATATACCGTGTGTCTGGCTTAAAGGTGTACATAGGAGATTAACATGGAAAATCAGTTTTATGCAATTTCCTGCTCGCCTAATTATTTTAAGCAAAAACGTGTCAAATAAAAGTTTTAGGGCATAAAGTTCTGCATCTAAATCAATAAACAGAATTACCTTTACATGCTTTGTAACGACAGAAATTAATTATGAAAATGTCGAAAATTACGTTGAATATATCGACAACCATGGAATTACAAATTTATATTTTAAATTTATGATATATTGGGTCACGTGGTTTGACAAAAATGGGATGACATTTATATGATACTTATCATTTTTATCATAATCAATCTGTATTGTTCTACAGATAATATTAATAATATATATCCATATTTTCAGAATCCATTTGTCAAATCAAAATTAAAATGTTTCAACTGTCACTTGAAACTGTCATTTTCCCCACCAAAAATCATTGTTTGAAATACTGTGAAATGATTGGATGCATTTATAAATTTACATTTAGAATATAAAAGTGGTGATATTTTATATGTAAATTCTAAATCATAAATTTCTTAAATTCATCATGAACCAGTAAAGGCAGATATATACAATTCATATTTATAAATGTAAATTCGTAAATCTAAATTTGTAAATTAAATCCATCATAAACCAGCTATTATTCAAAATGTTTACTGTTTTAACATATGCTACTAAAATAGTTATTTAAGATTAATATTTTGGTTATATTTTGTGATAACTATCAAATACTGTCTGCGCATGGGTACATCCAATGCAAAATGCAACCTTTTTACAGCTGGATGCATAAATGCGCGCAGTCAACGAGCAGAACTCGAACGTAACCAAGTATCATTTAACATAAATGTTAATATTAATATAAATAAATAAGTTTATAATGATAAATTATTTCAATAATAGAATAATTTTGAAAATTTTATTTTATTTTTATTAACAAAAAAAAAAAAAACGCAAAAATCAGTAATACTTTTTTCGTGATTTTACCCCTAAAATCTTAAATTTTACGTTATTTATCCTTAAATTTTTAATTTCTATGCCAAAAATTTAAGTAGTTTTTCTATCCTGCTCATAATTTAGTTTTGATTATTCATATGAGTATCTCAACCAGGTATATCTGATATAAAAAACTTATTATTGAGGCAAATGATTTTTATTGACCATAATATTGTTAGTCACAATAAAATAAGTTACTTAATTAAAATAACTTATATGACATGTAAATATTACAAATAAATTGAAAAAATAAGGAATTTCATAAAAAAAATTTGAAAAATCTTAGATTTTAGGAGTAAAACAAAACTAAAACACAATAGCCCCGCCATTGGAAAGAGAAAAAAATTTAAAGTAAAAATTCAATATGGCGCCTATTTAAAGTAAGAAAGTTGCAATCAATATCTTAGAAACCGCCTTGAATTTTTAAGTTTGTCTCATTAAATCATGAAACTTTTATATGAACATTTTTTTTATATATTCTATAATTAAAGAGTTATTTAACATTTTCTAAAATCGTGATTTTCAGTTTTTTTAATAACTTTCGAACTGTTCGGAATTTTAAATTTTGCTCCACGGAATCTGAATGAGCACTCAAAATTGCACAACATTGTCCATTTAACCAACCTCGTAGGACTTATAGTTTCATAGATCCCTATGGTAACCCAATTAATTTGGCATACCCTGTATATTTATTTCCTTCATCGCACTGTACTTGATAATTGATTATTTAATTTCAAAGTTGAGGAATTAACTAAAACAAGTAATTAATAACTTTTCAATTAGACTGCGTTGAACTTGTAACTTTTCTATATAAATGAATGTTGAATGACTCATCAACATGAGATTATACAATTGGAAAGTTTTCCCTATTTTAGAACAAACTTCTTATATAGGTACAACTTTTATTTCAACGTTTTATAAATCAGTTTATTTATAGAAACTAATGAATTCAAACTTCGAACTACATAGTTTGTTGTTGTAAACTTATACTTTTTATTGTTATTTAATTTATTTTTGCTTATTATTTAAAGGATTCACAGACTGAGTGCGTTATATGATCAGTTATGATTGTAACGACCTGGATTTGAATCAGATCGGTATCAACCAGAAGTTTTTCAAATATTAGAAAAAGTGTCCCATATGGTACTCTCTCCATGCCAATTTTGATGTGACGCTTGTTTAGTTAGTGTCCTATACCTACATCATGGTTAAGAAAATCTCGGTTAAATTAGGATAAAGTTGCCCGATAAGCAAACAATTTTAAAGATGTAATAGTATTCATGGAAAGATGCATAGTTAAATATATACATGCTAATTTAGCTGATTTTTATTTTTATAAATAACTTCTAAAGCCCGGTATTTAAAATTATTTTTAAACTGTCTGATAATTTAACTGTCACTTAAAACGACAAATGTCTCATCGAAAAAATTGATAAATTTGTGAATTTTACAAGCTATGCTTTAATAGCAATGCTATATTTTTCGCTTTAATTGTTAGTTAAGTAAACAGTTTAACCAGATATTAAAATATTATGAAAAATCTATAACGTTTTAGTTTGTATTTTTCACAGTATTTTTCCATGCTCTTTTGAATGGCGATAATCAGGGTTGTTGTAATTTTTCCCGACCCAAAAAAATACACACCCGGGTTTTTTTTTAAAAAAAAACAAACTTAGAAACCCCAAAAAACCCACTTTGTTAAAATTATATTTTATTAGATTAGGCATATGATGAAGTAACATACTTATATGTCTTATAAGTACCATTTTTTTATACTTTTTACCTTTCGCTAAGACAGGTATTGGCTTCATGCTAAAAATCTCATATCCAGATTTTAGTGAATAAGCATGTTTTAAGGTCCCTAGAATCCGATTATAACATTTTTACGATGTTGTCCGTGTGTGTGTGTGTGTGTGTGTGTGTGTGTGTGTGTGTGTGTGTGTGTGTGTGTGTGTGTGTGTGTGTGTATGTGTGCGTGCGTTCGTGCGTACGTGCGTGTGTGTGTGTACTCGTATGTGTGTGTGTGTGTGTGTGTGTGAATGTTGGATTCACGATTTCTCAAATACTATAAGACTTAAGACATTTTTAACTACGGATTCCTCAATCTAATAATAATGGGAAGAGTTGATTATGTTTTGGTAACAATTGGACAACCGGAAGTAGTAGTTACAAGAAAAAAAGTCATCTAAATATTATTTATCGAAAATTTATATAAATATTTATATTAAAGAACGTTAAATTCTTTATTTGATAAATATAAATTCATTATTATAACTTCTATTTAGAGATAAAGACATGCATATAAAATAATTTGATGTAAAAAATCTCAGATCAAACTACTTCAAGACAAGAAATTCAAATGTATGTAATTGACACATAAATGTCACTGTCAAAAATATTTGTATGCCATTGTCAAAAATATTTGTACATCATTATGAAGATTATAAAAATAAAAAAGTCAACAATGCAAAAGAATATACGTAAAAAGAATACAAAAAAATGCGAAAAAATGACGAATATAAAGGAAAAGAAAAGGAAAGTAGAAAAAGAATATTTCAGGATATTGAATATAAAGAAAATGTATGTATTGTACATAATTTATATTAAAATATCCCATAAATTTTGCAAATATATATGTGAGAATTATTTTGTAGTGAGATATGAATATATGTATTTGTATTTAAAAATATTTTTCGTTTTATACCTACAACCAGGTAAAATATCTGGCGAGAAGTTATGTGCTGGCCACATCAGATTTTTTAATTTGAAGTACCTCAAGCCTCAAGTACCTATAAAGTTAATGGGCCTGTCGGCACCTAATCAGTTCTGCAACATTTACCAAAATCAAAATTTAGAGAAAATTCGTTTGATTGATGCAGAGCCTACTGGGCAAGATTGAATGTGTGGAAAAGTAATTTCTTAACTGGATTTGGATATGGAAAAAAATAAATTCTGGGATGCAGTCATGTAATTTTTATTATTTTCTTCGACGTTTCGATTCTACCAGGATCATCCTCAGGAAGAAATAATTATTTTTTACAGTTTAAGATGTATAAAATTTTGCCGTCAATGGCATTCATAATTTAAATAAATTATATGCCAGTAATAAAATGCACATCTGTCAAATTAAATTAATTTATTTTAATATCATTCAACAAGTATTATAAATAATAGGTACTAACCTACCTTGACAGATAAAAATGTTAAACATTTGTTATTTTTTTTTGTTAATTTCCATAGCTATCGCTATTTTTGTGGTGATTTTCGACATTGTTTACTTGTTGATTCAGATGCAAAATTTTATGCTCTTCAGCTTTTATTTGAAGCTTTTTATATTAAATAATTAGGGAAGCAGGAAATTACGAAAATTTGATTATTTATAGTTTTTTCATTGGTTTCATTCTCATAATAATGATTTTTACTCTATAAAATTAATAGTTTTGCAGTTTGAAACAAATGAACATGGTTAACTTATACACTACGACTAGGTATCGTTATGACACGTGCGCTGAGTTACAAATATTTTAGGTTATTTAAATATTTAATGTTGGTAACGTTTTTATACACGTATCATATCCCATAATTCTGGAGCGTCTCTAATTAAATTTATCATCGTTTCCAAATATGTATCCAAATATGATTTTCTGTGAAATACATTTTTACCGTCACCTTTAGGTAAGGAATGTATTGTTTTTGGTCAAAAAAATCGATGATGAGTTTTTAATGAATAAGCATGTTTTAGGTTCCCTAGAATGCAATTTTACTATTTTTACGATGATTTCGGTATGTATGGATGGATGTATGTATGTATGTATTTATGTACGCATGTGTGTGTGTGTGTGACGATTATTTCGGATCACATCACTTTAATACCACCTTTACAAAAATTATAATTTTTGCGTATTCCTTTTCTTTACATCTGATTAGATTTTAGTTACAATTGATCGACCGGAAGTACCCAAATTTGAAGATTTAAACAGTTTTTTATGAAAAAACGGTGTTAAATATCATTTTTTCACATTTAATGTTATTATAAATATTAAAGAATATTTTATTCTCTACAACATTTTGATTACATTTTATACTTCATATTCAATGGATATAGAGTAATAAATTTATAAAGAAATTAAATTTCATAAAGCAACAAGCAGTGATATAACCATGGAAACATCTACTATATTAAGAAAATTCTGATTGACAAATGTCAGTGTCAAGTGCATATGACAGTATGTTTGTGTTATAATTTTCCTGGAAAAATATAATCTTTTACCAAAAACTTTCTATATGGAATTTGAAAATACATAGAACTGAAGGTAATGTACTGGAAATATGGAATCTTTTACAAGAAAATCTTTGTGGAATTTTGCAATATACACAGAGATAATGTGCTGGCCACATCAGATTTTTAAATTTGACATTAAAACATAAACACGCGTGTTTATGTACTTACCGTTCATGCCTACATCGTTTGTATGTATAGTAAAAATTTTTAGGCAGAGGAGTCACGTCATCATTTCATTACAAAATGAAAAATCATTGTAGTATTGGCCGAGTGATGTATATGTTTAGGAAAACGAAGAAAATAAATACTATTTTTTGCATACTATAAGTAAAGTACATTTTAATTAAATTTACAATTATTTTAAAGTCGAACATAATGTTTTGAATGAGTTTTAATTTATTTAAAATAATTGTAGTTCATTTTTTCACCACATGTTGGTACTATTGGATTTCAATATTTAAACGTTTACATGACATGTTTCTCCCGGAATTGTCAACCGTCGACTGTCATTAGTTATTCGTTACTTTTTCGTATAATTAACATTTTTGTCTACGTTGTTTGTTGTGTTTTCTCAGAATCCCATTACTGTTGCCTTGTTGCGTATCAAATCTGTATTTTTCAATACAAACAGTAACTGTTTTTCGAGTTGTGTTTCTTTGTTTTTTTATTTATTCATAACCTCTGTACACTGCTGTACTGACTGTTCATTTCTTTCTGTGTTCAGTTGTGATTTTCGTTTTGTCTCTTTCATTTTATTGGTGTTTCACCGTACTGTTGTAAAGTGTTATTAACTTATCCTTTTCGAATAAGAACATTTTTTTTAAATTTACTTTTGTACCCTTATGGTCTGCGCCCTTGTGCCATGAGAGCTTGATCTTGAGCTTTTCTGTTTTTAGTTTGTTTTAACCCTTGCCTACATATTACAAACAATTCCTCTTAAAAATTCTCCTAAAATATAAAAATATTTTGTTGAATATAATTTTTGTTTATGGGAGTTTAAAACGTATTTAGTTATTTAACATTTTTTTTTATTTGTGTCTATGATGACCCGATTTTAGTATTCGATGTTATGAAATAAAAACCATAGTAAAATAAAGAAATAAAAGGAATAATTTGTTTATAGGTAATGCTCAAGGAAGTAAATTTTGAAATATATTGTTTACTTATATTCCATTAATTGTTTAAGATGTTTATTTAGATTAAAAAGAATTACCTATATGTTTTATTTTATAATTAATTATCTTTTCTTTTAATATTAAGTTACAAATGTATATAATTATTGATAAAAGAAGTTTAATAAATATAATAAAAGTAATACATTAATAAATAATGTCATATTAATAACAAAATGACGCAAAAAAATTTGGGTCACAGTTGACCCTATTTTGGGTACTCAAGTAATAAATTTATTTTAGTCTGACAAGGGTTAATTTCAATAATTGTAAATTGTAATATTGGACTATTTTCAATCAAATATAATATATTTTTTTTAAATGTTATTTTAATTATATTTTCAATAAATCGAATTTATAGTGCTACTCTCTACTTTTCTATAACACCACAGAATTGTAAATCTAAATAAAATCATCAATTTTTTTAAAAATATATTTAATGTCATTTAACATTAATTTTCTTATTTTTTATCAAGTGCTTCATTTATTCCCCATATTCCTTCTGAAACCCGACTCGGTGTGCCCTACACCGAATTTTCAATACCATAAATTGGAAATATATTAAATTTTACAATAATATTTAATTATTATTCGACTATTAAATAAATTAACTTGATCACATAAATAGCATCGCAGGTAAATACAATTATTTTCTAAAATTAAATTAGTGTACCATGTAAATCTACTATTTTCGTGACGTCATTATCTAGTTACAATGTTTGATGACGTGACACCTCTGCCTAAAAATTTTTACTATACGTACCTGCAACTTGTCTACGAAGTTTTCAAACATGTTCGTCAACTAGTGTACATGAAACCAGTCTCTTTATCATACGCAAAAGTTGCATGAAATCTATGATAAGTTGCGCGGATGTGCTTACGTATGATCCTCTCTTTAGAAAGCTAATATAATTTTCTTTTCAATGTTGTTACTTTCAGCTATGCCTTCCGTACAAAAATTTTACATGTTTTGATATTAAGCAGTGATAAAAAACTGATCATCACAGTTAAAAGAAAATAAAATAGTGCACTAAAGAAATGCATTCCAAAATTATACATTAATTAATACCTAGGTGTTATTCATAATAATAAAAAGCAGCTAAATAACCGAGATCCCAATAGTGACGGTAGAATTTTTTGCTAAAATGAACTAGTTTACTACATTGTGTTTAATTCAGATATATTCCCCAGTTACATTAACGCCCTCTTACTAGTAAATCACTCAAACTCCCATTTGCAATATTGAAGAGCCGACTTCACCAAAATCTGTGCCGCGTAGAGAGATGTAATATCTTGTAACCACTCACTGCCAATTACACAGCCAAATTTCAGCCGCAATTACACGATAGAATGAGTCCTGTAGAAGTAGTGCGGCCCGCCCTGCTGTAATATCAAAGTTCCCACACAAAGCCGCGCCATTACAGCCGCTTGTCAACGCCAGGACATGTTATGCATGCTCGTTAAACACAATCGAATTTATCTCTTTTCAATCTTCCCGCCATTCGGGGTTGTAAATTACCCTAAAACCGGCTCTGCGCTGCTGTCCAGGGATTGGAAAGTAATAATTTGTCAACAGATGGAATCTAAATTCGTGAATTACCAGCCAAATACAGGGTGGTGACTCGAACACCCAAACAGGGATTTTGCATGTAAAATCAGACTTTCGTAATTTCCTGTTTCCCTAATTATTTTAAGTAAAAATAACCTAACTTGACAGATAAACCGTTAAACATTTGTTAATTTTTGTCTCAATTACATGGCTACTGCTATTTTGCAGGTGATTTTCGACATTTTCATAGCTAATTTCTGCCATTACAAAGGCAGTAAAATTAATTTTGCTTATTAATTTAGTTGTAGTTTAAAGGACGATATATAGAAACGAAGGACACAATTGAGTTTTTACGAAGTAAATAAATCCAAAGGACAGTGTTTCCAAATAAAGGACTGTCCTTTAAAATAAAGGTCGTATGGTCACCGTACCTATAGGCGACATATGCAGTCAACGAGTTAAAATTTCAATCTTTTTATTTTGCAAAAAAGATTAAAATTTATAATTTATTTTACATGACCTCTTTCTGTCCATACGCATCTAAACTATAGCTTGACAAGCTTTTTGAATCAGTCCTGAAACTTTTTGGTCCTGTCGTTTACATCCATTCTTACTCCGCTTTAACACCTTGCTTGGTCTCTAGTTCGAAGTGATGGGACCCACATCTCATTAACGGTTATAAGACTGAGAAACGAATTTCCTTCATCCCTATGTTTATTTAGGGTCTGCAGATGGCGTAGAATGCAACGAGTACACACTATTCGAAAATTAAGTGATTCGAGGATGGTTGAAACTACTGAGCCGCGGCTAATATTTACTTCATTATTTGTTATATCGTCAATTATGATTCTACGATCTTCAGATTCAAGAATCATTCAATAAACTCTAATGATGTTGATGTTAGTCGTCGAAGTGAAAAACTTATCATGCCTCAATTTTGTAACTTTATTTTCTATTGGATTTTAAATTCTAATAGAGTAGAGGAGTATCACTAAGTGAAATTTAAATGTTTTTATAATGTATACTAAAAGTATATCATGTAAGTAGCCTAGGAGTAAATATAAAAGTCAAATATATATTATCTTGTAATTAAAAATCGAAATTAAAAGTACTACATGTCCAAAACGGTCGCCACATAAAAATCCGGTTATGACGTATCCGGCGCTGGGAATATTATATTTTAACGTAAAAAAATTTACCATAAATAAACTCCAATTTTATGTATACGTAAAATTTACACACCGGCAAAATAATAAAAAAAAATGTCGAAAAGAGAATCTTGTACACGTTTAATGATTCATAATAAACTAAAATGTTAAATACAGTAAACTGACAGTTTGAATGACACATGACCGATGCCACTATGATATTTTACTTCAATTATATTTTGTCTTTGCGCCATAGAAACATACTCTAGGGCCGCATACGTACTTCCGGTGGTGTTTAATATTTAATATTTTTTTCGCAGTGTAGGATACTTTATAGAAAAAATAAATTATAATACTCTCCTATTAGCTAAGAATAATTAATACAAATACGATTATAACTCAATTTTTGAAACTACTCGTAAATAAAGATATGTCAACCTTAACCCATAGAAACGAATTCTATTGTTTCAGGCCAGTAGAAATTTAAGTCCACCCTGAGAAATAGTGGAGAAATATCTCAGTTCTAGTAGAATTTAAAGCTATAAAATCGGGGTCCAGAGCTTATCGCATAAAAAATTGCGGCATTTTTGAAAACGATCTAAACACTAATTTACAATGAAAACAACAGATAAAAAGGTTAATTTATTCCTTGTGCTGGCACAAAAGTAATGTGCAAGTGTTTTGTTTACTAAGTAAATTATAAAATTCAGTAATACCAATTTTAATTAAAATTGCATTCACGAGCAGAAAATATTAAAATATATGCATATATCTTCTGTGGTACAGTCTGGATATGGAGAATTCATATTGAATTTATTTGAAATCACTACAAAACAGATCTATGTAACAAACCACCATTCTGAACACAAAAAACGGCGCACACAGCAAATACACTATACATAAATAGGTTTTAAGAAGCTTGAGGTTTTAAAGAAGCTTGCCTCCAGGTTCTTGTGATGCAATACCTATGTAAAAATTCACAATAAAAGATGTACGAGGTAAAATATAATAATTCTAACAATCTTATACAAAAAAGACAATAAAAAATTACAAAAAATATATCGACAACTTGTTTTTATAGATCACCAATCATCTCATCTCCATTGACGATCAACGCCAACCATAAAACATAAAAACATTATATTAAACGGTTAGATGCCGAAATAGTACATTATCTCCTCAGTAGAAATTACTAAGGGCGGAATTAAATGATCTCAGGAATTATAGTGAAATAATTTATTGCATCGTTGGTTTTTAGCGATCAATGGAAACGGTTTCTAAATTATTCTTAAAATATTTTTTTTAATTACAACTTTGTATCGCACTCTCTGGATATAGACGAAATTGAAGGTTGTGAAACGCTGAGAATTCTATCTGCGATTTCTGCTTTTTCATTTAGGGAAGGTGTTGTATTGGAAACCAAAATAGACTGAATATTCAGTAAAAGTTTCTGGAGAAAAAATTCTGCTAGGATGGAGTCGGCTAATCGACGTAATTGACCAAAAAGTTGAGTAGGTTTCTTGTCACCCAGCAGTCTCTAAAAAATAATTGTAGTTTTTCTTAATCAAGAGGTGAAATTCTGTGGAATATATCAACAAATTGTATATTTAAATCACTAAAACTTCACCTGCATTCACGATTAACGCCATCCATAAAACATAAATACATTATATTAAGCGGCTAGATGCCGAAATAGCACAACTATAAGCAGAGGATCTTGGCCTATTTATATAAGTCATCATCACTTCTCAAGGGACAAGGTAGTTAGTGTGACATCACACAACAATAAGAAACGTGAGTACTTACGTATCAATAAGAAAAAGATGTAATATTTCCAAGGCCACACGTATTTAATTTTTTTTTCTAAAATAAAATTTAAAATAAAAGAAATGATCACCTCGTAAATAGATAATTCACTTATCGACTTTCAATTTGTAAGCTCTCACATGCAACTCTTTTACGAGAAATCCAAAATAACTCCCCAAGTTTAACACTTTTTATTTCGCTGCGTTCACCGGCGTAATTTTGTAGAAAATGTCCCTTCGCGGGTTGTATTATCTACACGCTTGCTACTCGCCTCCATCTAAATAAATCACTTTCAAATTAATATAAAAACGTTGAGCTGCAGCATAAATAGTGGACGAAAAAATGTAATCGCACGTCAATCGGTATTCAATATAAAATTACTCATTTATGTATCGCTAGACAGATTTTCAAGAAAAATAATAATAATCTAGAATGATGCTTTTGTAATGCAACATGTGATACTAAAGTTCTAGGAAAAGACGGTTTTCTAGCTTGTGCTTTATATATGCAGCGTAGAAAATTTATTTACAATATAAAGTAATAGCTTCGCCATTACGATGATAAAATAAATTTGACTTTGACTATCAAATAAATATTTTCATCATCCATCTTCCAGTAACTTTCTTTGATCTATTACGTTTATTTGCTCACATAATCGGTGACATTGCAACAGTATTTAAATATACAGTCTCACGTAAGACAGCGCGACATATGTAAATGTGGAGTATGATTTTTACTATGGAAGTGCAGTAAATGCTATTTATACAGGCTACATACGAGAATCCGTGACATAGGCGTTTGATATGGGAAAATAAAATTTAAATGTTATTTGTTCTGTAAAACTTTATGTTTAATACATTGGTTTTCAAGAATAAAATTCTATTTTTTTTTCCTTTAGTATAAACTGTATTTAAAGACGTAGGGTGATAGCATAAATGGTGATTAGGAGACGACTAGGGAGGAGATGACTAGCAGTGTTTTAACTCTATTAATCGTGTATGGTATATTTTCGAAAAAATTACTTCACATAAAAGTTGCGTACAATTAATTTTTCTGTAAGTGTTATTACCATTCATGCTACCACCCGTGGTTTTTAAAGATTCCGTATACGCTCTTACAATAAATAAGCATTGTTTAGCTTTCAATTAGTACGAATTACAATTTACTTGATGTAATTATGTCAAATAAGTAAATGTAAAAAAATTGTATCTAAAATTGCAGTACCTAGTTTAGGACTATAAAACGTTCCAAAGCTGTAGACATTTTTTAGCTCCGATCAAACCAAAAAATAAAAGATTTTAAATAAAATTTTGAGCCTTCAAAACAACTTATAATAATTCCGTCGGCAGTGTGGTTAAGGTGCATTCACAAATGAAAATTAGGTTAGGTTTATGGTTTATACTTTAGATTTAAAGACTTTGGCCGCATATTATGTAACGACTCCATTCATACTTCAGAATTTAGGGTCTCTAAATCCAAATCATAATGCTAGACATTGCGAGGTCCAAACTTTAGGTTCGTGATTTAATTTGACGTCACAAACTTCACCAATGAGAACGAGTCTGAAATGATATAGATATATACACCCATCTTTATTTAGTATCCACTTGGTGGATTCGGCTTTTTAAACAAATGCGAGAAGAACATGGAGACTGTCATAACTTATAATTGCTGTAATATAACCAATAATGCCAAGCGAATGACAGTTTCACGGCGCACAGGTGCCTTCTTGATTACTGCTCTACCGATATTTTAATCTTGTATTGTAGTACAGATGTCTGTACATATCAAAACTAATTTTCATGTAATTTAAACTTACATTTATGAATTACTTACTTAAACCTAAACAAAAGACATAAGCCTAATATTCATTTGTGAATGCACTTTTTAGAGTATCAGCTTTGTGATCGGCATGTCCGAGCAAGCTACAAAGCAACGATATTTTGGATGGGTGAACACGCACTGCGGCTCGGTGCACTCGGTACTATTACATAGAAAGGTACAGAAAGGGATACAGATTATGAGAGTTAATAATTCTTATTCATATTAGCATCGCATAAAGGTTTAGAGGAGAAACAATATTTATTATTATAGACATCACAAGTTATGTTCATGTTCTTATAGAAGCAGTAGCATTATCATATTTTAACATGAAAGTTGTTTAAACTGTTTTACCTACATTCTATTTTTAGACGATATTATTTAAAATCATTCAAGTGTTAAAGTTATAAAACTTCTATTCCCAAGTTCAAAAACTTGTTCCCGTAAATCCCGGAGGTAATAAATTCAACGCTAAAACTTTACTACTAAATGTTACTAAATATACAGATTGTATAACCTATTAAATTTTACAAAACTTTGTCATAAAAAGTATATTTTTTATCCTTCAAAAATAACAAATATGTAGATCTATACTAACAATGAATAGGTAGAAGACGCACGTTCAATTAATATCACTAGATAATAACATTACTTTTTACTACGTTTACAGTGGGTTACTAATCACAAATGAAAATGAAATGTGTGTTGCACAGCTTACTATGTGCAATTCATGCATGTAACTCATTAAAACAATTTAAAAACAAAACTAAACTATTTTTATTGTTAATGATAATAAGCATACCTAATTTGGAAATAACAATTTTCTTTTAAATTCATAAATATTTGGGTTCAATTATATGCAATTTAAAATGTATGTACACAACATATTTCTTCGTACTCAATACAATGCATAATTATACAGCTAGATGCTGCCTTCCCAGTACCCAGCGTCATCTTCTTCAGGTTCTTCCAGGTTCCGTTGTCTCATCGCTCCTCTTACCCCCTCGTTTAATGATTGGTCGTCCTCTCTTCTTTCCTGGTGTTATCCACTGGAATATGCGCTTTGGCCAGCGATTATCCTCCATCCTCATTAAGTGGCTGAACCATTTTAGAGATTCTCCTCTATTTTGTCTATTATAGTTAGTGTGGTTGACATTAGATTTCTAATTTCCTCATTCCTTATTTTTTCTAATCTGCTGACACTGGGTTGAATTCAACACTCTTCTTTAACTAAAGAAGCTTATCTAAAAATAACAATATAAAGACAGAGATATGCACCGATGCATTACTAAGAAAAAGATGCAAATTTTTTCCATAGTAACTAGAGACGATCACTTCACTAGTGAAGAGTATTGAATCCGACCCACTACGTTTTCAATAATCCATCACAAATGTTCTAATTTTCTTCTTATCATTTTCTTTCATACACTTATCGATTCTTTTATTTGTATTTTTTGTTATAATTTTATTTCACCGTACTAAGTGCTCCGATTACTTTTCTTGCCTGTTGAATCCTTTGATTAATTTCTTGAGTTCCTAAACAATTTTTAAGTACATAAAATTTAGGTGTAGTATTTACCGCTAGATACTCTGTTTTTTGTAGACGCTTCGCTTCTATTTTCTAGTACAATATCAATATAAATATTAATAGCAAAGGTGAAAGGCTACACCCTTGTCGTATTTCACTTGCCAATTCTCAGAGTTCTATTACTTCACTAACGTTTTCGTATACTGCATCTGGTTTAAGATTGCAGAAGTGTGAAAATAGGAGCATTTTGATCTTGTTGTTTGATTGGATAATATCGGAGTATTATCCAATCAGATAGAGTATAGTTTATTTCCGTCCGGTTTCCATGATTACAGATGTATTTTAGTACAATATTTATTAAAACACACAGGTAATACTGTAGAACGCTGATACGAAGCAAATAACAGATGATTTTAAAATCAACCGTGTCTGCTATTTGTATATCGGCCGTGTGACGTTCAGTATTTTTCATAACATAAAATATCTTCTGAAAATTATATTTTCTATGGCATATTGATAAGTGACAGCTGTTCATGACGCACTTCATGATGTTGCGATTTTTTTTTTTAGAAACACCTGATTTTTAATATTATATTATATATATTGGTTGAGCAGTACTATTAAAGCACCAGTATGGTATTCTGAAAATACCTTAAAGCAGAGAAAACTGACAATTATCTGATAGTCATGTGACAGACACAAGATCTGTATTCAATTGATGTTAAATTCAATGTAAACATGGTCATTCTCATTAGTGCTGAAGTTATGGTATGAAAATCAACTACAATTATTTCAAGTAATTTTATATTCTGTAAAGGGAATAAGGATTGACTTTGAAATATATATTAATTGAAATAATTGTAAATTTTATTAATATATTTCTTCTTTTTTTCGGTAGCGAAATACCGCATCCGGACCACATGGAGTGAGTTAGCTGAGCTTGTTGTTGTAACCATATAAATGGTAAAATAAAATAAATAAATATATCATCATGTCATATTACCCATTGCTGGGTGTGTCAATCTGCTTTACGCAGATATCGGTAATGATAATGACATATTTGTACCGTGCGGGCGTTTACCAGGCGTCACCTCACGGGCACTTATTGCTGGCGTGGAGAGTGCACCACAGGGGTCATTTTTGTGCCATTTAAAATTCGAAATATTTGGTGTCGATTGGGACCGAACCCGGTTCCCCAGATACTCAGGCAGTCAAATAAAAAAAAAATATAAAAAATATTTAAAAATAAATAAAATAAAATAAAAAATAAAATATTTTAAATAGTCAAATTTGGAAATTATGGAAATAGGCTTTATGCATCGTCCGCAAAAACTGGTCGAGAAATGGCCTATCTAAATAGTATTCATCCAGAAAATTGCACAGTTTATAGCAGCTGGTATTGCCTTAGTCAGATCTTCTCTCGTGAATTTCTCTTCTAAGTTGGCGCACATGAGCAGGTGGGCCATTGCTTGTTCTTCACCACAATGACATAAAGTGGGTTCTGCTTGGTACCCCCAGTTGAACATGTTTACTGCACATTTTCCTACTTGACTTCGTAGGCGATATAATGATTTCCAAATGGGCCACTTCTGATCATTACCTGGCGGTAGTTTCTCATCTGGAAGGATACTTATTGCAACATGAACATTAGCTATCCATCTAATTGATAATTGATATATGTTACACTAACACAACTAATTGGAGCGACCGTTTTCTAGATCTTCAACATGCTTTCATTAGAAATCGTGCGAATATCGGACTTCAAATATAAGGTAACCCTTTGAACACATATTGTGACAATGATGTGGAAAATTATTCGTCTTGAATAAAGTTTAAACCTTTTTTTTCTATAACGAGAAAATGAAAAACAATAAAAAATATACCATTAATTTTCGATTTATATGCCTCCAAAATCAAATTCCAAGAGCACGGGATTCACTTTTAAGCAGGGCAAGAAACCGGTTTTTTTAATCGGTTTATAAAACCGGTTAACCGGTATTTTGTGTCTAAAATTTTGATTTTAACCGAAACCCAAATCGATATTTTTAATTACTAAAAAACCGGTAACTATCTAAGTAGTCCACTATCCATAATTTTTAATAAATCGCTTGCTGAAGGTCAGTGTCCCAGCCCATGGAAAACAGCTGTAATTGTTCCTGTTTTTAAGACTGGTTCACGAAATTCTGTTGACAGTTATCGTCCTATATCCAAACTATGTATTTTTGAAAAAATTCTTGAAAAAATTATTTACAAGCGCTTATTCTCCGCATTCAAGCGAGTTATAAATACAGAACAACATGGTTTCTACAGTGGGCGATCTGTTGACTCTAATCTTGTTGAGTTCACAGATTATATACTGTTAACTATGGACAATAATACACAAGTAGATGCTGTATACACTGACTTCAGCAAGGCATTTGACAGAATAAACCACGGTGTTTTAATAGATAAATTTACAATGTATGGTGTACATGGCTCTCTATTAAAGTGGTTTACATCATACTTAAGTCATAGGCAACAGTATGTTACAGTGAATGGCTTTAATTCTGATATATATCCCGTAACCTTTGGAGTACCTCAGGGATCTCACCTTGGACCCCTCCTTTTTATAATATTTATTAATGATATCAATTTATGTTTTCAAAATTCAAAATTTATAATGTATGCTGATGATCTTAAGGTATATAAAAAAATTGTTTCCTCGGCTGACTGTCTTAGTCTTCAAGAAGATCTTAATAGACTAAATATTTATCTTAAGGAGAATGACTTATGCATCAATTATAGTAAATGTTCTATTATCTCTTTTTCACGTAGTAGAAATTTATTTGAATTGAACTACAATATTGATGGAAATGATATCAGTCGTGTATCTCAAGTCAAAGATCTTGGGATCGTTTTAGATAAGAAATTAATTTATGACATACACATTTACCGCGTAGTTAAAAAGGCATATAAAATGCTTGGATTTATATTGCGAGTTGGTTCAAACTTTAAAAATCCAACCACTCTTGTTCATTTATATTATACGTTTGTTAGATCTCAACTGGAATTTGCCGTTGTATGTTGGTCGCCACATTATCAGATATATGTGAATAGAGTGGAGGGTATCCAGCGTAAATTTATTTCTGCATTAAACTCTAAATTTCCAAATAATTCAATTTATTTCACCACTTTACAAAAACGTAGAGAGATGTTGGACTTAATTTTTCTTTACAAAATTATTAATGGTTATATTGATAGTCCAACTCTCTTGAGTAAAATATCGATGCGTGTACCCTCTTACTCAACTCGTTTATCTGATACTTTTTCTGTAAAAATGTATAGGACTAATTCTGCTATGTTTTCCCCTTTAAATCGCCTGTTGTGTCTTTATAATAATTTATTTTCTCTTTCTAATGTTCCTGATATATTTAGTTGCACTTTGCGTTCATTTAAGCAGTCTGTAAAAAATAGTCTCACTCATACTTATACTACTACATTATTGTAAATTTGTATCTCCTTTACTTATGTTGTTAATCTTCACCTTATTTCATTGTCTGTAACAGAAGTTATGTATTTCATTGTATTTATTTGTGCTGTACTGTTATTGGGACCTTGTCCTGTTGTACGGCTACTTTATAAATAAATAAATAAATAAATAAATAAATAAATAAATAAACTATTAACCGAAATTAATTAAAACCGGTTTTTTAAACCGTTTCTGAAAAGGAGGGAATTTTAAATTTAATTCACGATTTAGCCGATTGCTATTTCCTTGCGCTGCATACAGTATGCGGTGCGAGCCGAAGCCTGCCCTGACCATGCTTGTTTGTGCTTGTTCGTAATACATAACGTATAATAAGTACATATTCTATTAAGTTTTTTGTTAGTTATTTATGGAATATGAGTAAAAAGTATAGTTATATTTATTATTTCATGAATAATAAAGTTCCCACGAGTAATATAATACTTTTTATTTCACTCAAATTACACACAATCTAACCGGTTTATTTAACAGGTTAATCTAACCTGTTTATTTAATCGGTTAATTTAACCAGTTTATTTAACCGGTTAAATTAACCGGTTTATTTAACCGATATAAAAACCGGTTAAGTAAACAGTAAACCGGTTTTTCAACAAAAACCTTTTTAAAAATTAAGTTCTCGATTTTGGTTAACCATTAACCATTATTGTTTTCGGTTTCTTGCCCTGCTTTTAAGACATCTTGATGTCCATATAAAAATTTCTAACTTTTATAACATATGTAACTCAAAATCCAATACTGACTAAAAAAAAGATCATTGCATTCGACTTAAAAAAGTGCTCAAAAGATAATTATGTAAATCAAATTCAATATTGTTTCATATTTGAAAGTTAATCAAAAATCCAAATCAGCAAAATTTACTTTATTTGCCACTATCTTGAGAGCAGTGCAATTTGAAATACGTACATTGTTATTTTTGTATTAAGTGCACGAAATCGGTCATTTGAACGCGCTAAACACATTTCCCTCACAAAATATATATTTTTTATACTACTAATATAACAATCGAATTTTTATTAAATTTGTTGAAGTAAAATCGTAAAAAACCGTTTTCCAAAACCGTGACAAAAGTTTCCTCGATTTATAAAGAAACACCTACTTCGAGCTTTTTTGTCAACATTTTTTGACAGTTGTAGAAAAAATAATGTGTACTCGTATGAATAAAATTCTCCTCCTCACGTGGATAATCTCCTTTGTTTTATTTAACTAAATTTGTAGCCGACTAGCTGAATTATAATTCTCAGGTTGCCATGTCGAACGTCATTTGAGACACGTCTTTGTCACAATCGTAAACAACTTATTTTATGCCGATTGATATTAAAAGTGCGATTTTTTGACAGGTAAAAGTCCGTAAAATGTCACTTTTTCTGCCTAGGTAGTAAAAATATTTTTTACTGCTTATTATTAGCAACTGTTACGAATAGCAACCGTTCATCAAATGCATAGCAACATAATTTTATGGCGATAACTTTCAAAATAGGTATTATAAATAATCATTAATTAATATTAATTCTAAAATCGGCAAAAAATGTGTTCAACACGGCACGTAAATAGATTTACAGCTTCGACAGCATTCATTGTCTCGGTTTCGCCTTGGCAATGAAATGGCAGCCTCTGCTGTGAATATTGTATTTTAGTGCAAAGTTAAATAAATAATTACTATATAAAACTATATACCAAAGCGCAACGCACAGAAATACATACTATTCTACTTTATATTTAATTTGATAGGTTTAAAAATTGTTAAAGTGCAGAAATGTGTAATTTTCCACGGTGCGTACGTGCTTTCGAGTCATAATTATTATGTAGGTAGCTCTCTAAAATCATTAAAGTACAAGAAAAAGAACAGAACAATTATACGGTGTTCTCTTTCATTTTCACATATTCATACACGAGTAATTTCTAACATTTCTAGGAAACCACTTTATTTAGCACACAAAAAACCTTTTGCTCACAATAAAAACCTTTCTAGACCGTCTAATATTCTCGTCTACGTCAAGCAGAAACGTAAAACAAAGAAACAAACAGTTAACAAAGAAACAAATGAATAGTTGTTTAGCGTGCATTTAGTTCATTGCGGGGGAGTAATTGCCATATCGATCCTGGCCACTTCTAACGAGGGAAGGGGGGTAAATTAGAGCAAGAAAGTCAGTGATTAAATACTACGCAGACTATCTGAAAGAATAATTTATATCCGAGGTCGTGAACTTAGCCGGTATATAGTTTACTGTTCTACCCTAGTTTTCGCAGTTTCCCGATGCAGATAGGTCATCTGTGTTTGTGAGTTATTGTTTTTCGATACCAAAGAAGGGTGCATGTTCGTGATGTTTTGGTATATTGTTGGAATTCTATTTATAAAGTATTTTTCTGATATGTATTTTGTTAAGCACAATTTATGTCAGCTGGTTGTTTTATCTTGGTCATATAAAAATAGTTGTCCTAAAACAAATATGGATTTTCAATAAAAGTAAATATTTATGTGCATTGTTGATAAAGAAAATAAATGTCAAAATATTAAACTTTATTTCATTGTGATTATTTTTGTTTACGGGTTGATATAAAAATTTGATTTTCACGTACGAGATATAAAAATGATTCATAACATAACTTAAATTGAATTATACACTTTTCAGAACGTACTTATACGTTTGTCTGTCTTGGTTGTCAATTTAATGTATACAAGTGGTGCTGACAACTGTAGATTGCTTCCTTCAACTAACGCATCAACATATACTGTGATTTCTTGGTGGTCTATGGCGTGTATGGATTATTTATTTTTTATTAACTCAAATTTAAAATGAATATAATAATAAATTAAATATTATCTGTTTCCGTTAGTTGATACGCAGCTCATCATACGTAAGCATGTGGTTCAAATCGCCAGGGGTGACGGGGACTCGGAACTGATGACGAAGTGTCAAAACTGACAGTATTATATATATATATATATATATATATATATATATATATATATATATATATATATATATATATATATATATATATAGCCTATATTGTGTTAATTTTGTTATTCATCAAAATTCAAACTATAAATATTTATTTATCAATAATAACCCAATTGAATTATTGTGCAAAAGCAATGTATTGCAATAGTTTTTGGCAGTTTTAGAAACTTTCGAAGGCATTTAAATCACCCCATGACATGTATATTTAAATAATACAAATATATGAATACAACATTCGTTACAGCGGTTACACTGCCGGTTCTATTTCATTTTCACCTCCCACTACCCTTAGTAAGGGAGGTATAGGAATCGTGCTAAAAATTGCATATCGAGATTTTGGTAAATGACCACCTTTTAAGGTACCTAGAAGCCGATTTTAACATTCTCCTGATCATGAATCGTGTGTGTGCGTGTGTGCACGCCTGAGGGCGTACGTGTGCGTATGTGTGCGTGTGCATGTGTGTGTGGGCTCTAAATTAAATACTATCATTCAGAATATTTTAATATGGAAAGCATTTATTTATATATTTTATGGATAAATTTATAAAATTATCTATAATTTACAACCCGGAACCTAACAAGATTCAAGAAGAAAAGCTTTGATTTCTTTAAATAACATTTTTGAAAAAATCTCGAGTCAAATTGACATCTAATTAAATATTTTTAAATTGACATACTTTTCTTTGTTCATAGCCTACTTCGACTTTGGATTTTTAACACACTATGGGGCCTATTCTGTAACTAATTGGTTAATTTTTAACCATTGGTTAAATTTTTTAACGAATCAAGTATGTTGACATATAACAAAAAGATGGATTTTTAGTTGTCAAATCAATATCTATTGGATAAAAATTTTAACCAGTGGTTAAAAATTAACCACCGAGTTACAGAATACGGCCCTATATTATAAATGTATTCATAATTAAATAAATGAAGTTAAAGATGAATTCTCTATCGGGCAGTTACATCAGATAGCATATACCTACTATGAAACACGTACTACGTACGATAATATGCTATGTGTGTACTACAAAGATGGTTTATAAAAGTTTAGTAATTCTGGCAGCAGAAATTGATGACGTATGAACTCGAGGAAACAGAGTGTAGATAAATAAATGTACTTCTTTTTTGATAATATTGGCCCATATTACAAATGCGCTACTATAATAATAGCGCTCTTATGTATCGTGCTTTTATATTATATTCTTATGTGGTTAAACATCACTTTTAGCAAAATCGCTCTATAAAAGTGGGTTCCTTTTGTGAATTCTTAACTACATTTCATCATTTTCAACACTTTTCATGTGAGTAAATATACATATTTTGAACTTATGAAACTGGTACTTGCTATAATTTTATAGCTGTAGAAAAAGCAGCAAATAGTAGAGTAAAATTACTTTAATAATGTGACACTGACGTCATGACAGTTGCGCGAAGTTCACGACTTGTACATGACGTACGGTCTCAATTTCAACTTATATGTACGCCAAGTGACGTAGAATTATCTTGTACGTCACAGGACATACCTATAAGTTGAACTTAAGGCCCTACGTCATGTACAAGTCATGAATTTCGCGCAGCCGTCGTGACGTCATTGTCAAATTCTTAAAGTAATTTTACTCTAACAAAAATTATGTTAAAATGTTGAATATTATTGTTTTGTAACTTTTATTCAGAATTATATAAGGTAAATTGGTAACTTGATTAATTTTTATAAATCTTTTTCATGTATAACTACACTCGCCTTTTAATTATGTTACAGTCTTCATCTGCTTGAATAATATTTATCATTAATCTCTTATAAATCAGTTATACCCACTTTAATAAAGTTAAACTTCTTGCATGGGGGATGTGGGTCAGTTTCAGTTCAAAGTCCAGTTTGAATACTATATCAAACGTGAAAAATAAACGTATATAAAAAGTAATAACAGATGGCGAGCATCCAAGTTTCATAAATGCTATAACGTGCCAATTCGCATTTTTATATTCCTTTTTTACTGGCGGGAACGTAGTTACAACTTTGTGCCGCTACCCCATAAAATGTTGAGCTTACTCGCTTGGCTTCTGCTTCTATGTAGGTACGTGGTTTCGTGCGTTATGTATGTCCAGCTCTCAAAGAAAAATGTTCTCCGAGCAGTAAATGTCATTACATTAATTAAATCATAAATTCTCCAGTAGATTACCCCTCCTAATAGTATACTTTGATACAAGAGGACTATCATCATTAGGTGTAACATTACATGATTGAAACTTTATGAAAGTTACGTCGTTTGCAGGAATGAGTTATTTCGGTGTTAAGCAAGGACTACGGTATGCGAGTCTGGATTATGCCATTCCAAACATATTGTAGATTACTTTCTCCAACAAGGTTTTAGAAATTATTCAAAAAATGTTGATTCATTATAACAATATACACAGTGTGTTTAAGAAAATTCCTAACTCGGAGTAGGTTATGAAGAGAGAAACGTATGTCTGATCAATATTCAATTCAAAATTCGAGATGTCAAAATTGATCTTGAAATGTAATTTTAAGGAGAAATGACAATAAAGAATGATACAGCATATTGACATTCAAAAAGAAAAGCTTTGATTTTTACCTTCCGTCACCTTTACGTAAGGAAGGTATTGTCTTTGGTCAAAAAATTCGGTGGTGAGTTTTTGATGAATAAGCACGTTTTAGGGTCCCTAGAATACGATTTTACTATGTGTGTATGTGTATGTGTGTGTGTGTGTGTGTGTGTGTAACAAAATTTTCGTCTACGATAACTTCCATACTAAAATTCTAAAAATTATAATTCTTTCGTATTTCACTTCGTTACATCCATGTGAAGAGCTGATTAGTTTTTGGTTAGAATTGGACAACCGGAAGTACCGTCATTTGAAGATTTTAACAGTTTTTCTTGAAAAAACTATGTTAAATATCATTTTTTCACATTTAATGTTACTATAAATATTAAAGAATATTTTATTCTCTTTACGATTTAACTGCATTTTATACTTAATATTAAATGGATATAGAGTTAAAAAATTATAAAGAAATTAAATTTCATAAAGTAGCCATAGCTATGGAAACAGCTACTATATTAAGAAAATTTTGATTGAAAGATGTCAGTGTCAAGTGAAATTGACATAGTGTGTTTGTCAAAATTTTACTGGAAATATAGGATCTCTTGCTATAAATTTTCTGTATGGAATTTGCATAAAATACATGCAACTGCCGGAAGGTAAAGTACAAGAAATATAATCTTTAGCAAGGAACTTTCTGTATGAAATTTGTACAAAATACATAGAACTGACGGAAGGTAATGTGCTGGCCACATCAGATTTTTTTAGATAACATTTTTGACAATATCTCATGTCAAATTGACATTTAATTAAATATTTTTAAATTGACATACGTTTCTTTGTTCATAGCCTGCTCCGAGGTAGGAATTTTTTTGTACTCACTACTATTATATACCATCAAATATATTTTTTCTACAACCGAACCAAGATATTTAATATACCGCGCTAATACGGCGTACGGAATTATTCCACACGGTTTGTTGGAATAATATCGATTTCAACATAATTTTTAGTTCTGGAATGTGCAGTGTCCAAAATAATATTGGAAAAAAAGTCTTACTCTACGCATATTTGGAAATATTTTTTAAAGTAATTTAATTGATAATATATACATGGTGTAAATGAAATAAGTGCATTAAATTTAACCAGTAATGTAACTCGATGAGAGGAACAATATTTCTTAATAACTTTTTTTTCTAAGTCTTTTAGATTTTGAGTTAAAATTCTTTAAAGATTTGCTGCATATTTCGTTACCCGCTCATGGAGAACAAATGACTGTTGCCGTGTTCAAGTGGGATACAATCAGCTCAAAAATTGTCGGTTATCGGTTACACTTACAGTCACAGTAATTAATAAACAAATCAAGGGAAATAACATTATTATTAATTAATACGTAAGAGTACAATTTTTAAAATAAATAAATTTAAATTTTGGATAACAAAATTATAAAGTTGTGTTTTGAACCAGGGTTTTAATTACCTTTGAATAGTGTGAATAGAGGAAGACAAGGAGAGACGAGGAGCAAAAGCATAGTTGTTAGGTTATGAGATGATTATTTATCGTCGAGAAATCATAATAGTTTAAATACGTTATTCAAAAAATGTAAGTACAAACTTTTGTCCATTTAAAAGAGGTACATGAGTATCAATAATTAGTCGTCCATTTATTGTTCCCGCCCAAAACATTTTTTAATGAAAATTTTTACAGCATTTTCGTCAGTCGAGATGTGTATTGTGCATAATAAATACACCTTCCCAAGTAAATTCAGTCTCATGAATGAACATTATGAGCCATTCCCAAAATTGAAGTCTGTTATGTGCTGAAAACATTGAAGTTTTTGCACATGGTATGGATATAACTGTTGCTTTTTTAAAAATTGCCATATGTGACACTCCGTATTGTGATAAAGATGTACAAGATTAACAAATGTGCGAACATTAAGAACAGAATGATTTGGTGATGATTTGGAAACGCTCCATGTAAATGCGTTGGCAACTCCATGACACTGTCTTTATGAGAACCGTGATGTCAAGTAACATGTAGTACAGATACGAGTAAAAAGATAAATAAATAAACCATAGGTAAGTAATTACAATGTCTGTGTACTCGCATTTTGACAGAATTTTACCTTATAAAAGTTTATTACTAATGTCAAAATTTAATTGCAACAATTGACAGGACTGTCAATTGCTAAAACAAAATTTTTCATAGCTATTGCTACTGCATTCAATTATTACAAAAATATTTGGAACGACTCGTCAATTTACGGGGTGGTAAAAATGCTAAAAAAATATGCGATTTCGAGAAAAAGTTATTAAGAAATATTGTTGCTCTCGATGAGTTATACTACTGGTCAAATTTAATGCACTTATTTCATTTACACCCTGTATATATATATATATATATATATATATATATATATATATATATATATATATATATATATATATATATATGCTGCTAGTGGCACTACATAACCGTACAGAAAATTCGTACAGAAAATCTATTTCATTCCATGTTGGTTGACATGGTACAATTGAGGGAAAATTGACAATTTATAAACATACAAAACACAACCAAACCAGAAATGTGAACATGGTAAATGAAACTGTATTATTGGCATATGCAAAGTAGTTATCAGTATCCATTTCTCCTACGTATTTGTGGACAAAAATTTCTATGCTTAAACTTGCTTTGAAGGTTTACGACAATATTAACATTTCAAGGTTAGTATTTTGCAATTGTGTAAACTCATATTAGTCTATTCTAAAGAGTGATAAGACGAGGATAAGAGCAATAACAGATAAATAGCTTTTTATAAACTTTTCTAAATTATAGTTTCAATAATCTTATTTTAACCCTCTTTATCTATTTAAGTTATAAATGTCAAAATTAAGTTTAGCATTCTTATCGTATTATGATAGTCACAACATTTACTTGTTGATCAATAAGTCTAGAAATTATTATGTATACGTGCGTGACTTTGAATGCCCTAGCCTATGCACCCTGTACCCCTAAGATAATCCTGTCCTGAAGATAGCGCTTTGTTTTAGATAGTTTAGATTAGTTCGTCGCGTCGTGAAGACGTTTGTTGTTATGGACATGTAGTGTGTTTTAGTGTTAATATTATTACATTTTGTGTGTTCACAAGTTTTCTATTTCTATATATTATTAATATTTAAAAATTTATATCTCGGTCAAATCGAATGAAGAAGACCTCAAAATATCACATTTATAATACAAATTGTATTTGAACCCATTGCTCATTAATGTTTATTTTTCTATTACTTAATACCCAGTAAATCAATTTCTAAGACACATCCTGAAATAAACTAAGTGGCAGAAATTTTAACACTAAGAATGTTCAATTTTTTTTTAAATGCATAGGTTTTTTTGCAAAAATCTCCTCATTATGCAAGCACAAGGCGAGTAGTCCTAAATAATATGATGCCTATTAAGTACTACTTACACACTTTATCGGTTTTATCACACAGCTTTGAAATACATAATAACTGACTTGTGATTTGTACTCCGTCGTGTCTAAATCAAAATCCATACTGATCGATTTATACTCGTACATGTTAATAATTGTAGTTTTTCATTATCGCTTCATCACACGTTAAGGTTGACAAAAGTGAAACTTCAGACACAGGCTTAGGCCCGGTATTTTCATCTGTGGTTAAACTGTCTGTTAACTTAAATGTCAATTAAAACGAAAACGAAATATATAGCATTGCTATTATAGTATAAGTTGTAAAAATTACCCATCTGTCAATTTTTCAATGTGACATGTTAATGAAAATACCGGGCCTTAGAATGTTTTTAAATTTAAATGTTTCAATTGTATTTCTGCAAATTATTATCATATATTTACCTCCCGTCATACCGTAGGTAAGGGAGGTAATGTTATCGGTCCAAAAGTTCGATGGTGAGTTTTCAGTGAATAAGCACGAATTAGGGTCCCCACAACACGTTTTTACTATTTTTAGGATGATATGTGCGTGTGTGTGTGTGTGTGTGTGTGTGTGTGTGTGTGTGTGCGTGCGTGCGTGCGTGCGTGCGTGCGTGTGTGTGTGTATGTATGTGTGTGTGACGATTTTTTCGTCCACGATAACTCTTATCACAAACTTCCCAATATTTCTATTTTCTGTATTTAAGCTTTCTGCAGTTATATAAAGAGTTGATTAGATTTTGGATAAAATTGGATGACCGAAAGTGATACTTTACATGAAGCCCATAACAGTTTTTAATAAAAAACTATATTAAAATATAATCCAAAACATTTCAATTTTAGTATTTATGACTTTCATATCAAGAGGAACAACATATTAGATATTCGCTAAAATTAATAAACCAGAAGTGATACTTTATTTGAAACTTTTCGTGAAAAATAAATTGATACAATCCAAAACTTTTCAAATTTGGTATTTAAGACTTTTATATTAATAAGAACGACATACTAGAGATTTTCTAAAATTGATAAATCGGAAGTACTACTTTACAGGAAGCTATAAACAGATTTTCTTGAAAAAATATATTAAAACATGATTCAAAACTTCTCAAATTTGGTATTTAAGTCGTGTATAACTTAAAACAACATTATATTTTGACTATACCTATATGATGAACCGGAAGTGGTACTAAATTTGGAGCTCTTAACAGATTTTTGAGAATTAATTAATTAATAATAAAATAACTAAAGGATATTTCGTGATACACACCGATATTTCTCACTTGACCCTCACGTCATAGTTTGATGTTCGTATGAACGAAACGTGATTACCAGCAGATCTCAAACAGTTTTGTGTACAGGGCAATTACGTCATATAATACATCATAGACTAGCCATGGTTACATTAATGAAATACGAATGTACTGACCTTTTCATTTTCCTAAATAATAAAACTATTATTAAAATTATATATTTTACCTCCATTAATGTGTAGTACCGACTAGCGTATGTATTTACACAGCTTTAGTTATTTATCATAATCACTAATCACATTTTTTTCATACATTTATTTAACTTGCCTTGTCTGACTGTTTGCCTGTTTGTATGTCTGTTCCAACTTTTTACAAACCATTTTAACCGACTTTCTAACGGTTTACAGAGCTGAAATTTGGTACGCAGTTGGAATAAAATTTTCTTCATTTTTACATGTTTACACTTGTGGCAAGTAACAGGTTGCAATTCGTTCATTGATGATTCAATTTCAAACCACGTTCATATTCACATTCGGAGCGTAATTTGTCATTTGAAATCCATGTGTTCGTAATCCAAAATTGTTCAAAATTTAACCTAAATTTGTAAATTTTATACTGAATTATTTCATTCTTACACTAAAATTACTGCTACATCTTACGATTATTCCTAAGATTATATTTACCTAAGAACGCAAATCATTGTAGGAAAGGTTAAATATGGCGAATAAATTATAAAAGTGACATTGACATTTAAAATGTCAAATTACATTTGAGATCTTTCACACATTTTTTGTCTAAAATGAAATTCTTACTTCTTGAATTTCGCGACACTTAACGTAAACAGAGTGAGCCATAAGAGTAACTTCACTAATTTCGCCTTAATTTGGGATGCGAACGAGTATGCAAAAATATTAAGTACCACTGCTGTTGAATGTCAGATTCATATTTCGTATAACTATCTTTCTCTAAATGCGTTAGTAAGACAAAGATGAAGCTATTAGACATACGTAGATATAATGTAGGAAACCATAAGTAAGACAGAGATAAATATACAATTACTTGTTATTTTGTGGTTCAGAAAACAATGACGTGAGAGTCAAGTGAGAAAAATCGGTGTATATTTTCAAATTTAAGGCTATTTAATGAATATTATTTTTTAAATTTTAATAGAGATAAAAATTCTTGCAACAGCCCTATTCCAGAAAATGATTCGTTGGGAGCTATTAAGAAGTGGAAGGGAAGAATGGTGAAGTGTATTATTGTTGAAGGAAACTACTTTGAATATTGATAATAAAATTTAAAATTACCATTAGGTAACCTTCAAATTAAGTGAAAATGAAAACTAAATACGTATTTTGGGAACAAAGTTCTTTTCTTCGGCAGTAAATTTTATGCGAAATTAAGTACTAAGAGGGTAAATTAGAATTATTTAATATATCCACCATGCGAGAAGTCCTAACAGTCCTTTGCTCACACCTTTTTATTATCAATTATATTTCCATAACGCCCGGTTGCAGAAACGTTCATCAACGCTTTGTTAATTAATAGATAATCTAAACGAACAAATGCAACTCGATTTTTTGACAGCAATGATTTAAATATCATAAGAACAAGGAAACTGATTCGAATTTGTTCATTTTGATGGTCCGTTACTTTAAAAAACTTGAAAACACAACCGGGCATTAGAATCCACAATATTCACTCTTTTCTGTGAACATATTTAAAATAAATTTTAAAAATATGATCCTTTTATTAGAATTTCTAACTACTTTTGTCCTTTTGCAAGCAAATCCACTTTAGATCTCCATTAATTTTCCCTGGTATGAACTCTTCCTTCCCAACAAAACCAAAAACAGAAGCAATTCACTTTTGTCAAATATGCACATGCATTGTGTTCGTATCCCATGTTCCGTGGTGACGTTACGGAGTCCCAGCATTCCGAAACCTCTCCCGTTGTCCTACGGGAACGTCTTCAACTTCGTGATGAGCTCAGGGACAGTTGGGATAGCGTCACTCACAGACACATTGTAATTTTAATATGCGCATTGTAGCTGTATCGTATCTGCATTAATGAAGGATGAGCTGTGCAACCGCACGAGATAGAAACGATATTGTTGGTAGATTACAGATGGGACAGTATTGTTAATCCTGAACAAAAGTTAGAAGTTTAGATGAATAATATTAAGGGCTCAGTGGAAATGCAGTACAATTTGAGAAAAGTAATAAATTTAAACTTTAAATATTGCTAATTTTATTAGAAAATTGTTAGGTTGTTTTTTGATTAAATTAATATGCAGGTGCGTTCGTTATTCACCCCAATTCTGTTCTGTAACAAAGTTAGTCAACTCTGAGCAACATTATTATAGTAAATAAACAATAATAATTAATAATTATTGCTAACCCTAAATGAAACATGATAATAAGAGGCTTTACTTTTATTTCTGTTGGTTACAATTTTTAGTCATGTTGTTAAGACTTTCTTATAGAATTGGGATGATTGTTTCAATCTTAGGTCCCAAGGATATTGTTTCAAGGAAATGTGTAAAGAGATCAATACATGATAATAAGTATGGATTTGATAAGTGACCTACTTAATGAATGTGAATTAAAACGATTTCAATGAATATTATTTTATTTTTAAAGTACACTTTCCAACAGGTACAACCCAATTACAGAACAGGATATAATTAACAAGTTATACATATTTATTGGAGAATATACAAAAGTACAATAAAATTAATTTACAAACCTATAACAAAAAAATATTTGATGAAATTAAGAAACAAATCACTTAAAAGATATAATAAAAAAATTGGAAAAATCGATTGAGCAATAATAAAAATCTGATGTGGCCAACACATAACCTCTCGCCAGATATTTTACCTGGTTGTACGCATAAAACGAAAAATATTTTTAAATACAAATACATATATTCATGTCTCACTACAAAATAATTCTCACATATATTTGCAAAATCTATGGGATATTTTAAAATAAATTATGTACAATACTTACATTTTCTTTATATTCAATATCCTGAAATTTTCTTTTTCTACTTTCCTTTTCTTTTTCTTTATATTCGTCATTTTTTCGCAAATTCCTTTTATATTCTAATTTACGTATATTCTTTTGCGTTGTTGACTTTTTTTTATTTTCATAACCTTCATAATAATATACAAATATTTTTGACAGAGGCATACACATTTTTTTGACAGTGATATTTATGTGTCAATTATAAACATTTGAATTTCTTGCCTTGTAGTAGTTTGATCTGAGATTTTTTACATCAAATTATTTTATATGCCTTTCTTTATCTCTAAATCTATAGAAGATATAATAATGAATTTATATTTATCGAATAAAGAATTTAACGTTCTTTAATATAAGTATTTACAAAAATTTTCGATAAATAATATTTAGACGATTTTTTTCTTGTAACTACTACTTCCGGTTGTCCAATTGTTACCAAAACTGACTGGACTCTTCCCATTATTGTTAGATTGAGGAATCCGAAGTTAAAAATGTCTTAAGTCTCATAGTATTTGAGATATAGTGAATCCAACATCCACACACACACACACACACATCCACACACACACACACACACACACACACACACACACACACACACACACACACACACACACACACACACACACACACACACACACACACACACACACACACACACACACACACACACACACACACACACACACACACATACGGACATCATCGTAAAAATGTTATAATCGGATACTAGGGACCTTAAAACGTGCTTATTCATTAAAATCTGGATATGCGATTTTTAGCATGAATACAATACCTCTCTTAGCGAGAGGTAATAAAGAGAATAGATATAAATTATATAAACAAGATCATTAATGTCAAGAAATTTTTTGATAGATAAATGAAATAAGCATAGACAGGAATATCACCAGAAAGAAAATGAGTTTGGTATAAGAGTATAAGGTGTACATTCTAAAAAATTATGTAAACGAATGATTATAGAGGGTGTTTAATTTATTTTGTCCACTATTGCTATTTTGAGAACTATATGAGCTACTAGGTCGTTAAAATTAGTAAACAATTTATATTTTACTAGGCTATTACAACGAGCAAAAAAATATTTTTTTCTATCAAACTACGGGATACAACCTTCTTATTTGAAGCTATTTTCTTTATTTCCTTATTCGATTCAGTATTTTTTTCTGTATTCAACGATATCCAATTCAGGGTTGTGCCTACACTCTATGCAACGTAAAATATATCATTGTCTACGCGTAGATATTGATGTTAACGTGATTAAAATTGTCTACGCGCAAGTAGACTATAATTATTTTATTTTTGCTTAAAAAGGTAGAAAAAATATTACTCTTACGTGTTAGTTTACAACGGATATTTGAATGAACCATTGAAAGTGGCATAGTGTATCCTTTTATTGAAAGTGAAGTATTTTACGTTGTAACCAATAGATGTTACTAGTTATTGGACCCCGGTTCTGTTCGGTTGCTAATTATACTATTCTTGTAAAAAACTGACATCGTGCAATGCATAGTGCTATTTGTTTTTTACTTGATTCAAAGTAAAATTTAACTTTTTTAACTTTTCGTTCGCTTTCCTACCTCCCATTTTAATTACTGACTTTTACCAAAGTGTCAGATTAAGTAAGAAAACAGATGTTTTTCTCTAAATCTCCAGTGCGCATGTGCAATATATTCAAAGTTTACATAGTTTATATTCTCTACGTATTGTCTACACTTGACATTATTCTTTACATTGTTTACACATGTAAGTAATCTATCATAGATTATGCGTAGACGCACAACCTTGATATCTATATGCAATACCTTAATGTTACAAAATATTTGAGGAAAATTCAAATGATAATTATGCTGATTCAATTTAAATATGATTGTAATAAGAGTGCTTTGAAGAAAATAACTGAATATTTTCTTTTATGTTAATTGTAATTGGTTGAACAAAAAATATTTTAAGCTCGTAAAAATAGTTTTGTAAAATAAATATTGTTTGCTAATTTAACTGACCTCGCAGCTCTTATAGTTCTTGAGATAGCAATAGTGGAGAAAATAAAATGGACAACTGTATAAACTGCCTACCTAGAAGGGATTTCCAAGGTAATTCATATTTTAAAAATATGTGTGGCATGTTAATTGTAAAGTATTTTATTACAAAAGTGAAATTAAATATTATTTAATAACGATAGACGTCACGCTAATAAAATCTTGGGGCCTATGCGAATGTTCTGTTGTTGATGTAATTTTGAATTAAAACCATTTTATTTTGAACTTCCATTATCTTTATTTGTAAAAACATAAATTCTTCACAACGTTTCGAAAGCGAAAATCAGGTGATCTGATACTACTGACTAAATCCTTAACATACGAGCTTTATATCTGGTGTTATCGTGGTGAACATTAGTGACGGGAGAGAAATGAATTATACATTCTTTATATAACGGGAGTCTCCGATAAAATCAAAAGGATTGCCAGCAGGTTAAACATATCAAACAGATTTCAAACAACAACCACAATCAAGAACATCCTATCAACAACAAAACCAGAACAGTCACCAAAACTACAAACAGACATCTACCACGTGAATTGTGAATACGGAAAAACATACAGGGGAGAAACAAAGCGACCATTGGACATCCGAATAAAGAAACACATACGACACACTGAGAGAGGAGAGACGTCAAAATCCGGACTTGCAGACCATGCGTGGGAACACCATCACCGTATCCAGTGGGAGGGAGCAAAGATCCTCAAGAAAGAAGAACATTGGTACAAGAGGAAGTGCAAAGAAACCGCCATCATTCAAAAGAACAAAAAAAACAGTTTTTAGCCAGCCGAATGTGGAAATTCGACCAATCTGAAGGAAACACATCATAGCAGACTCCAGCCCAACCATTGAGACCCAAACACCCAGGACGCTCGACTTAGCCATTGGACCCGACCAGCCACCGATCACTAATGTTCACCCCCATAACACCAGATATATAGCTCGTATGTTAAGGAATTAGTTAGTACTGTCAGACCATCTGACGACGATAGAAGATTTTCGTTTTTGAAACGTTGTGAAGAATTTGTTTTTACAAATAAAGATAATGGAAGTTCAAAATAAAATCGTTTTAATTCAAAATGAATATTATCTTATAAATTTAAAAATAAGCTGATTTAATTTGCCGTGAATTTACTTGTCTGATGTTTGTGACTTGCTGATACACGTGTACGGCTTGCTTTTATTACAAGTTCAATACTTGATGCATAGTTTGACAAATTTCTCTTGTTATAAGTAATGTCAAAGTTATAATTTTTAAATAATATATTATCGTTAAATTATACATCTTTGGAAAGCAAAAAAAAATCTCTTTCCAATTGCGTCCTTACAAAAATTATAACTTTCATATTATAACTCGAACTTTAAAAAATAATTTACCAAGTATCAACATTAGAAATAAAATGAAAAAGTGCCTTAAACAAGTTATTTTCATACATAAATAACAGTAAAATTTAACTTATATCTAGTAACCTTATGCACTAATTAACAGACTTCGCATATGTTGTAGCTGTCGGGATTTGTGGCTTGTGTACTCGTATATCGCACGATTTGAATACTGTCATATACAGCGTGCTATATAAATAATGTGCCATAGTTCAAGGTATGATAAAGAGAACTAAAAGAAGTTATAATCTGCACAATCTGTCAAGTTGCATAAGTTTTGGGACTAAAGTCAACCAATTACGAACCAGCTTCTTAATAAATTAAAATCTAAAAGTCAAGTTGTTCCAAAAATCAATATTTGTTGGTTGTCATAAATGACGTTAAATTTGCAATAAATGGCGTAGTACTTAGATATTTAGAAATGCCTTTTACTTTCTCTAGTCAAGATTACACCTATTTGCATTTGGTTTACGGAGAAGTGCGCTAAAACAGTCGCCCAAGTTCCACATCTGATTTAAATCCTTTAAAAATGACAAGTGTTGTTGTTTTCACTCAAACTACTGTGATTTTTAAATAATTCTTTATTCAAATAAATAATTGTTATTGGTCCATCTTTAATTGCTTATATAGCTGCAACAAGCAAATTAGAAAGTAAATTATTGCAGATTACGATACATTATTAAGTGATAACGTATGGCACATTACTTACATAACAACCTGTATATTATATAATAACTTCCCTAAATACACATATTTAAAAATTTAACTATTAATAATTCTCACAATGTTAGTAATATATGTATTTTTATTATGAATTGTATTTAAAATAGTCGGTAGTAGATGTGAAATATTAAATAAATAGTGGAGAATAAAGTTTTTTACTTTCTACTATAATTATTGTGAGAAGAAACTGTTCCTGTAATATAATTATTTTAATGAATAGAAACTACAGCACTAAGATAACGTATAAATTTATTAAATATAACATTTTAGACACGTTTGAATAAGAAAATTCCAGTATAATAATCCCGGTACTTTTGTATGCACGGTATCTCTTCCCAAGAAAAAATAAACACGTTTCTCGCCTCACATTTACAAACAAATAAAAGAAAAACAAAACTAAAACAAGAGAATGAAAGCAGTTGCAATGTCAGATAGAACGCAAACTTTTAATTCCCCCTCACAATCTTTGTTGATAAGAGTTCTTTTACGGACAATGTCTCATCCATTTTCACCAGGTTTATCTATACTTTTTCTCTTGTGTCCAATGTCATCTTAGGTTCATTGCCTGGGTTCAGGTTTCAGGTGAGAAAGAATTCCAATTACAGAAATAAAGGGGCCTTTGTACGGTGCGTAACAAACGAGAATTGGAGGCTTGAAACTATTGCTCATTCGAAAATAAAAGAAACAATAAAGAATTTTAGTGAGTGCGAGAAATTTGTTTGAAATTGAAGTAAATCCATATCAAATAATAAAAACTGTTTTCTTATGTAAAACACATATACCGGGTGTCTACTTTTTGTATGATGAAAAGTGTTCAGAATGAAAAGTGCATCGATGAGTACCAAGTTTGTTGTTCAATTGTTTCTTACGTACGAGTTAGAAGCAAAAGAAAATTCACCAATTAACGCAATAATCAGAATTCTATGAAACAAAACAATAATTTATGTTTGTTATTACTGACATATCTGACAGATTTGACTTTTCTTATGATTTTTATTATTATTAGAATAAAAGGAAAACTTAATAATAATAATAATAAATCTTTTATATCTGCAGTTACATTACACTGTATATAGAAAACGTCGCACAAAATAATAATTCAAGATATAAATTCATTCACATTATAAAAATTATTAGCGTATAACAATTGTTTTAACTTAGCTTTAAATTGTTTACGGGAATTCGAGTTTTTCTCTGATAGTTTACTGAAAAATGATACACCAATCCTATCTGCAGAATCTTTGACGACTTTAACTCTAGATTTAGGTGTACGGAAGTCTTTTTGTTTCTAGTCTGGTTCGCGTGAATGTCTTAGTTGAGTTTCAATTTATTTCTAATTTGAAATATATAAATACAAATGTCGAGTTTATATAAATCAGTCACTGTATGCAGTTTAAGTTTTTTGAAAAGCGGTTTTCAAAAAGAGTTCTTATATGCTCGTAGCAAACATCTAATTATTCTATTTTGTGCAATAAAGACAGATTGAGCACAAGGAGAGTTACCACAAAACCTAATATCGTAGTTTATTCTGAACTAGTGATGCATTCTTTCAAATGCTGTATCTGATAGCATATGGCGTTTAATCTAGAAGTAAAGAACTAATCACAAATTCTAATAATAAAAATAACAATAATAATAATAATAATAAAATTAAATGTCAAATCTGTCAGATATGTTAGAAACACCAAACACACGGTGTATAAATACAGAAGGTGAGACAACTCATCAATATTTCTTGACAGATTGATGTCGGCGATTAGTAGGTGGAAATTCTAACCTTACATGTAGCGCCTCTATATAATGTGCTCTACCACATAACATTCTAGAACTAACATGACAAATGACAATTTAAATGTCAATGTATAATCCGGGCCTATGAACATAATTATATAACTAATTTAATCAATATATGTCTCTCAAGATATCCCTTCAATTTTTGCCCGTCCTAGGCAATGCCTGAGTTGTCTAATGTGATATTTTTTTTGTATTTCTATTTTATGTTTGCAATATTGCCGCATTATTAGTAAGATAATTTAAAGTATAGGATGTGAATTATTCTTATGAGCATTGCATGAAAAATTAAATATATAATTTTCAATAATAAATTCTCATTATAAATGTACTATGAAGATTCAATATTCTTTGAAAAGTAAGATTTCCACTACCACAATTAAATCATACATATGTTTATTAGGATATACTAAAAATCCTATTTTAGTTTTTATATTTGTAAGTAAGGATTTTATTACCTGGAGAGGGTACAACTTTTTGCCAGACATTCACAATCACAATGTTCTGCGAAAGATGGTAAATTGAATTTTTTTTATTGGATGTTTTTCCTGATCTACAAACTTCAGTTTTCGATATTTGTACATTTTATCGAATATTTACATAAAATTAATTAACGTATGTCAATTTTAATTTAAATTGACAGATGACAGTTATCTATGTCTTGGGAACATTTCTAACCTTACACGCTGAGACATCTGGCGGATGCCAACTTTGTAAACACGGATATTTTTGATGAGTTGTCCCACCTTCTATACTTATACACCGTAAGCAAACATAAATTATTGTTTTATTTATCATAGTAACATTAAAAATACTATAAATATTAAATAGTGCAACAACTACAACTATAATTATAATAATTCAAGAAATGTTTAGTTCTTTGTTGTATAACTAAGCTTTCTTTTACTATGTAATTTACACCAAAGCCTCAATGTAAGAAAATAGACTATTTCTAGCAAAGACAAAAAGGAAAATCCCATAAAAAGACCAAGAAGTCCTCCGATATTAGCTAGAAAATCCGTCTGTCCATAAAGCTCGCTTCTATGCAGCGCCAAAAAATGAGAATCTTGGAAGAAAATCTTCAAATTGGTTGCCTCATAGTCCTTTCTAGAATCAAAATATTATTAATAATAAAATAGTATTAAGTATTGAGAACAGTAAAGACAGTTTACTGTTTGAAGACATTGGGCCGAATTCAGCACTCTTCACTGGGGTAGTGACGTCTCTAGTAACTATGGAAACAACTTGCATCTTTGTCTTATTAATGCATCGATGCATATGTTTCTCTTGATTTTGTTATTTTTAGATAAGGTTCTTTAGTTAATCGATGCATATGTCTCTCTTGATCTTGTTATTTTTAAATAAGCTTCTTTAGTTAAAGAAGAGTGCTGAATTCGACCCAATGTTTGAGATCGGTAATTCTTTAACGTTCGTGATGCTTAGGTATAAAAAATTTTGCACAATCGATCCACAAAATTTTAAAAAATAAGATTTCAATATTATTTTAACATTAAAATTTTTTAGTTGTCATTTATAAGTAAGCTGTTACTGTTATTTTTATTTATTTTTTGCATGATCGGGTTTTTTTTAAATGTTTACCGTTAGGGTTTCCAAGACAGTAGATTTTATTTACAAATTACAGATCGGTGTCGGTAAATGATGTCTCCCACTGCATCACATAGGATTTGACGTACTATAAATAGCATTCATTGCAAATATTTTATAAAACATGACTACTTATGTGCATATCATATACAGGGTCTTTGGCGTAAGTCCGGCACAAAGAATATTTCGTTTATTTTGAGAGATACAAAAAATGTTAATAAGCAAATTTAAACTAGACAAATAGGCCCATAAGATGATCATAATAAGAATTTTGTATCACTACCGGTTTTAGCGGAAATGGGTACACGTTTGAATCTAGCATAGGGAATCGGTATTTCTAAATTTTTTCCAGAATGTAAATAAAATTAACTTAAAAAAATTTGGCATGCTATGAAATAATTTTAATACCTTAAATCACTACATTGTTAGAGCACTTCAACTTTATGTAGATAAATACTTTTCTTTTGTTTTAAGGTAATAAAATTGTTTCATAGCTTGCTATGTTTAATTTTGTATGGAATTTTATTAATACATATTTTGAAAATATATGGTCGCCATTTTGAAATGGTTGAAGTAAAATTATGATATTTTGATATCATCGTGAAGCTAATTTTATGTACATTCAGAAAAAAATATATAAAAGTACAAATTCCTTATGCTATATTTAAAATTGTTCCCATTTCCTCTAAAATCGGAAGTGACGCAAAATTCTTACTATGGTTATCTTATAAGACCCTTTGTCTAGTTTAAGTTTGCTTATTAACACTTTCTTGTATCTCTCAAGATAAACGAAATATTCTTGGTGCCGGAGTTACGCGAAACATCCTGTATATGTGGGAAATAAAGACACTAGGTATTGTTTCACAAATTTTAATAAAATTACGTAATAAAGAAATTTTATTAAAATTTGTGAAACAATACCTAGTGTCTTTATTTCCTTTTATAATCATGTTTCACCGAGTGCCAACAGCTTCATCAATTGAATTTATCCTGTATATGTCTTTACATATGTGGATATATAAAACAATAAAATTAAAATACTTATAGAACTGAATCTCTTACTTTTTATCCTCTACCCAAAAGTAATTTCTCGACCTTCTCTGGGCATCATGATCATAATTGGCTAAAGAGACTTGGAATTCGTAGTTCAGAGAAGCACAAGACGGCAAACAATTACATTTCAAAAATATTTGAAATGCTGTTTCTTTCTTCACTTTGTCACTGACATTGCCTTTCTTTTCCATTATTTCATATTTCATCATTAGGTCTACAATATTATAAATCAAAATATACTACACGAGAACTCGAGTTTGATTTAAAACATAAAATTGTGCTAATAGTTACGAGTTTGGTTACAAATATACAGGCTGAAAACTATGACTTTTAACTTTTCAATTTCAGAAAAAGTAAATTGAATTTCGAAAAAAGTAACTTCAATTTCAGAAAAAGTATATTCAATTTTGGAAAAAGTATCTTCAATTTCAGAAAAAGTAACCAATATCGGAAAATCTATATTAAAATATCAATTGAATTTTGACTTTTTCTGAAATTGAAGTTATTTATCCGATATTGAATTTATCTTTTCTGAAATTGAAGTTACTTTTTCTAAAATTGAAAAAGTATAAAAACCGTAACTAGGCGTTTAATACAGGAAAACAGTTTTTCCTAAATACATACAGAATTACAGAATAAAATTTAGAATTTTATTATGCTAAATTTTTAAATTTGCGCTTTTGGTGCCTAAGTAAACTTAATTTAAAGAAGTGGTAAAAATAGATTTAGTACCTATGCGAGTATCTAAAAGAATAAACGTCAAGTAAACTGTCAAATCAAGTAACCTGTTAAAAATAGGTATCTGATAGTTTTTCAACGCTCATTTCTTGAAATAACGCATTTGTTTCTGCCACGTCTTTAAATTGAATTTACTCAGGAATCAAAAGTATAAATTCCAAAATTTTGATACCCAGAAATTCAGAATTTTATTCTATAAATCTCTACCACTGCCTAACGTTTTACGGAATACCGTGTGGCGCTCGAAATTCGGTAAATACGCATTTAACATGGTAAAACAGTTTTTCTTTGCGCGTTGCCCCCCAAATTATTTTAGAAAAAATTTCGAGCGCCACCAGGTATATAATATTTGGGGCTGTTGAAGATATTAGAATAGGTATATAAAATGTTTAAGCTGCCATTTGGAAGAGTTTATACCTGTCAAGCTATGTTAACTAATTATTACTACGTTTACATGCAGTTTTGAAAATGGTTTCAGTTTTCAGTCAAAATTTTGCAAAACTGTTTACATGCAGTTTTCAAAACAAGTTTAAAAATTTATTTGAAATCAGTTTCGGCGCATGCGCATTTATCTGATGTAAGTGACAGATCCTCTTCACTCCAAATACTTCGTTTTCCTATTATTCCAATTATTTTTTATACTTCGTACCACTACGCACTAAAACTACACAACTGTCAGTATATTTGAAGGTTAGTAACACAAAGCGACAGAAACGTTATGCTCTGTACGCATGCGCAGTATCGAATCTGAATTTTAAGTGTTTGCATGAGTAGTTTTGAAACTAGTTTTCAAGTCCAACCCATGAATTTTAGTTTTGGTTTGAGATAATTCAATACCGTTTTGACACTGTATACATGGCGTTTTCAAAACTAAAAATGTTTTAAAAACGGTTTCAAAACTGCATGTAAACTCAGCAAATGTCAATGATTGTTTATTTGAGAAACATAATTAAAGTAACTCTATTTGTTGCAAAAAAAAAGGAAGTCCAGTCAAGGAATGGTTTGTAGACGGACTTTTGTTTGCAATATTCTGGCTTTTGGGCTTTGTTCGGAGGTGTTTAGAGATGAATATACCAAAAATCCCTGAGTCTCCGATGGGAGCTAACTTTAGGGCATAGCAAAATGTGTCCTTTTCTTGGTTTTTCGCTTATATCTCGATAATGGTTGCTCCTAGCGAAAATGTCTATACACAAATTAAGGTTCATAAAATTTGGCATAAAATAGTTTCTATTAATTTCTTATCTTATCCCTAACAGTTTTCTAGTTTTCAGATGTTGATAATCGTTATTTTTTAGAGTAATAGAGTAATAAATCACTTTTTCAATAAATATTGAATTGTGTTGTGCTATTTATTTCAAGTGTACTTTACTGTCCAGTTAAAAATTTCAACATGGAAAAACTGTTTTCCCATGTTAAACGCGTATGTCATGGTTTCAAGTGTTTACCTTGTATGTAGCATGTTATACGAAACTTGTATTAATAGATATTCTATTTTTTCTGCATTTTACAAATTATGTATTTACTTACATTTTGTGTCACCAAGGCAACTTTTTGTAGAAAACCCACATATTTTTGTATCTTCATCTCCTGAAATGTAATTTCAAATAAATTTGGTATTTCTGCACTTTATAATTTACTTACGGGGTGAATACAATGGTAAACATTTGCACATTTCTTTTGTAATGTTAGCGAAGCATTCTGCTTTGCAATTATTTTGTGTGTAAACTTTGAAAAATCTTAATTTCTTCTCACTTACAAAATAACAGTTCCTAACATTTGAAGGTATGTTTGCTAATCCTTTAGATGTTGTAATAACTTTAGGATTCACGGCTATAGTTACTTGTTTACTAGCAGGTGCCAAAATATATTGTTGGCTGACTTTTGGTGCTTCTGCAGGATTGTGGATTAGTATCTGAAAATATGAACACAATAAAGAAATTTTAACCGTGTAAAACCGATTTGGAAACTAGTGAAATATAAATGAGTGATGATTACACCAAGAAAGAAATGAGAATAGTGAAAAGTTTTCATTACTTAAAGGGAATGAAACCTATAGTTATTTGCAGCAATTTGGTAAGAGTGATATAAGTCGAAGCAAATTCAATGAATGAGTAAATCGTTTTGAAAATGACCGCTTATTTCAATAAAATGAACAATGAACACTCGTTCAGTTAGGCCATTTTATTTCTATTTCGACGGTCAAAATCGAGACAGTTGAGCGAGTTACCACCTTTTGTAAATCTGTAACCATGAGTTGGAATTAAAACTTTTTGCATAAATTGTTTTTATACACATTTTTATTCACTTACCGTTCAAATGGCCAAAACAGACAAAATCTTTATTACCAGCTACGTACTTAAGAGAGAGCGATGAACATTAGGAAAGTGATAGAGCACATGGAGTAGCTCGGATGGATTACCAGAAGTCATGAGTTAGATGTTAGAATTTCGATATTCCATGTTTTTTTTAAATACAAGCTTATGTGCATCGCCAAAATTCGCCTAATCTATCAGATAGGCAGGAAGTTCTAATCGCTATGACTACGTTTATCTCGACAATTCAAGCGGCTTCATGTAAATTATGTCATGAAAATTTTTATTGGTTTATCTCAGCGGATTGAAATTAGGATTGACTTATTTTCAATCTTCTTTAAATTCTTATCGACCAAAAAAAGAAAGTTAAATACTAGATTATACAGACAGACGGGGAGAGGTATATGATCTAATTTCATGCTGGATATGTAACCTCAAAATCAAAAATTGTCATGTTGTTAATAGACTTTTCTTTCAAAAACATTTAAAAAAATATTTGTTTGTTCATCACTTCAAATATTTCGCTTTTGGACAATTTTATTAAGTTTTATGTCGCGACTTTTATAAAATGAGGTGAAATACAAATAACCAAATGATATGAATTTATTAACACTCCAACATATTGCGGATGTGCGCATGCGAAGTTCCATTATTTGAAGCTTGACTGTTTATGTCGACAGAAGTCAAGCCGCTTCATAAGTTCAAGCCTGTTATTCTATAGGCCGCGAACAGACACGTGACTCGAGAGTCCTTGACATGATTTAAATCAGCTGATTTGTGTGCGCATGTCATTTTGACAAGAACAGTGTCACTTTGACAAAATCAATGTTTTGACGTAATTTGATTTTGATCTGCTAAAATGTTATTTTACAATTTTCAGGCAATAAAACACATGAAATTAAAAATAATAACTTCTCAACAGTTCAAAATTAAAATAAGTCAATACATTGGTCTTGTCAAAGTGACATTGTTCTTGTCAAAATGACAAGCGCACACAAATCAGCTAATTCCAAGCACGTCAAGAACGCTCGCGCCCTATAGACTTGACTTGACATTTTCAAGTGGATTGAAATAATAATCTCGATCGTGTATTTCGAAGATTGAAAAGAGATTTACTAAATTCAAGCAGCTTCAAACGTCGAGATAAACGTAGTCTATGATCGTCAAGTTGCAATTGATGATATGCAACTAAATTTGAAACTGATATACAGGCAAGAACACAATCATTTGAAACTTTATGAGGATGAAGAAGACGCCGTCCCGAGTCGTATAAAAGCCATTGATGAGATATGGCTTCATCCTCGGGTTCTTCACATCATCTGCTAATACGTATGCGTCAAGTCATTCGTATGCATGATACATTAAAATTAACTAACTTTCCTCCGTTATCTTGTAACAGACCGTTGTATCAATTCGCTATTTTGATTGGTTACAACTGATCACGTATACGTGACTATGAATGCATGGGGATGCAGCCTTTAATACGTTTTAATATAACTCTCAATATAATTTAACGTTTGGTACCTTAATTGCTCATGGCACAAGGCATTTTTAAACCATTTTTGCAATATCCTTCAACAAAAAAAAATCAAAATTTGACATTCCATGCTGTGCTGTGCCGTGCGTCCACTCGCACTGACTGCTGTACCTCTACTGTTTTTAGAAGGTTAGACTACCGTGCTGGCCTCATACTTTGAAGTGGCGCATTGAGCAGGGATAAGCATTCAGGCCTGTATTCTCATGTGGATCGATTACAGTAATTATTTTCTAGCTAGACAAGGTCGTTGAAAATTAATTATTTCTATTTTATTTTTAATATTTAAATTAATTTTGAAATATAGTATATAGATACATAATTTTATTAAATAAACATATAGATAAGTAATCAGTTTTGTAAATAAATTAAAATTTATTTATGCTCGTCTAAAAAATATGTTCGTAATTTGTATAAAATTCAAACATCCTAGCTCGTGTGTATTGACTTGCACTTCGCTACGCGTCAATTTACACTCGCATGATATTTGGTATTTTTCATAACTTGTTACGAAAATAACTATTTGAAATTCATAGAAACTCTTTGGTTTCTAGAAAATATTTAAAATTACTTAAAAAATTACAGCTACTGGATAAAAATATCTCAGTGTCGCCCTCGTTCCAGTGGCGTCCAGGGTACAGAGTACGTGCCATGGGTTTCTATATCTCAGATACACCTCTAGGTAACACGAATTGTTTCATTTACAAATTTTATTTTGTAATTAACCTACCTTAAATCCGGTCAGTGGTTCACCGCATGCATAATCTTTAGAAGACTTATGTAAATAAGACATCATTTTAAGTCCTGCTCCAACACCCTCATTTGCTGTTCTTTCCGGATACGCGTCTTCGTCATCATTCGCGTAGCCGTCCTCAATGTTCCATCCAGTGCTTGCCATATTGTGACCAATAATTTCGAAACTTGATTTTCTAAAACAGTTCTTTCATGTTTTTGTTTTTTCTTTTAGTGATAAATTTAATACTTACACTTGATCAGTATACATGTCGTCCTTTCCTAGTGCATTAAATGTATAACATAGTCCTTCTGAAGTTATCTGACTTGAAAATGATTTGTAGGACTTGAATAAACTTTTAAAATAAAGCTCCTGTACAGTATTCTCTAATGACGGTGCTACCTGAAATAGTATTAATATATTATGTAACAAGTATTATATATGTTACTTTAGGGTTTAAAATACGAGCTATATACTAAACTTCTTCTACGATTTCAAATTGACGCCAGAAATAAAGAAATACATACACTTCTTAGATTCTTACTGAATGACAGCTGTCAGCTCCAGCATCTACCTTCGGCCTGTGGTATGGAAACAAGTTTCTCGTCATGTCCAGTACGACCGACGCTACAGTTTGTTAAGTTTAATTTATCGGCTTGGATAACAGTACGTTGTCATACTTTAACAACGGAAGTATAATCAAAATTTCATAAAGTGAACTGAATAATGGAATGCAACAAAAGTTACCATATAAAATGTATCAGTTTCTTGATAAGATAATAATGAAAAACTGAATTTGGTCGAATTTTACCATCCGATACCTATAGATATTGCCTTGGATTAACAAAATCGATACTGAGTTCAATAAATACGTACGTTTTTTTTTCTCCGATGACACTAATGGGGTCCTCCACTCGTTTAATTTTGAAGCAATTCATCGTATTAAAAAGTCTTAATTGTTTTTAGTTAAATATGACGTCACGGCGACACCTATTATATCTTTGTTTTGCACAGTGCCACTAGCAATAACTTTCAAATATCTCGCAAAGTAATTATTAAAAAATTGTTATTTTTTCATCTTAATCGTTATTTATTGAGTAATTCTGTGAGTATGAAATGTATATTGCATTATTTTTTGTTTGTAACTCTATTCTAAAATTTCAAAAATGTCTTCCATGTTTATACGTCAACGTATATGAAATTTTGGTAAAAATTGATGAACAGAAATTAGCATTTTTATTAAAGCCCCAAAAAAATATTTCTAATATTAATTTTCTTTGTTTCAGGTAAGCCTATTCATTGATCGTCTAAAATATTTGAACGGTAAGCAAATAAAAAATAGTTATATATCGGTCTAGTTAAGAATCAAGCAGATAGTGTTTGAGGGTTGGCCAGTTTTACATGTTTTAAATCAGAAGTCTCCAAAATGATCGATATGGATCCACAGAGGTGGATATGACATTATCAGGGGTCGATGGAAAAACAATTTCTTCATATTTTATGTATTATTTGCAGATAAAAATTATAAACAAAGTTTAAGGAATTTTGCAATCAATGCATACCACAAAAATCTGATGTGGCCAGCACATTACCTTCCGTCAATTCTATGTATTTTGTACAAATTTCCTAAGGAAAGTTCCTTGCTAAATTAAATATTCTATTTCTTGTACATTACCTTCCGGCAGTTGCATGTATTTTATGCAAATTTCATACAGAAAATTATTATTTTGTGACGTTTTCTATATACAGTGTAATGTATCTGCAGAAATCAAAGATTTATTATTATTATTTCTTGTACATTACCTTAAAGCAGTTGTATGTATTTTATACAAATTCCATACAGAAAGCAAAAGATCCTATACCTATTTCCAGTAAAATTATAAGACAAACACACTATTGGTGCGATTATGGTCACTTCTGTAAATACTGCTAAATTTAAATTTAAATAGCTCTTTAAATTTGAAACTTAAATTATTTATCTTTGTGTTATTATGGTCAAACAAATTTAAAAAGTTTATTTAAATAATGGAAGGTAGCTATGCAACTAACTTCACTATTTACGAACTATCAAAAATTTAAATGTTTTGTCAGGTTAGAATTTTTTATAACACGGAGACACGAATGAAATAACATGTGTGTAAGTTTTCATATAAATAAAATAAATAGTTGTGTTATTCATTTAATATTAATTTTCATGTAGAACTAGTATTGCGCCCAAAAAACGCCGCCAATACATCAAATGAACAAAATGAAGAATATGTTTAATTCATTGAAAAATATTTTGTCTTTAGAGCAGGAATTATAAATCCTATACTTCCAAATGGTTACGTAGACAAAAAATGGGAGGAATTAATAACTGATAAATGTCAACAAGTCAGTTTATATTTCTATAAATGAATAAATATATATTTATTTACTCCAAAATCAAATTATTGTACTTCAATATTTTTGTGTTCTTTAAAATGTTAATGCAGAAGTTATATCTTATAGGTCATGTTATAGAACGAAATAATTCTGTATGTATTTTAGTTATCAATTTTTGACGCCCTTCTTAATTTGCCAGCCGTAGGAAATGTGTAAGCTGATTAATACTTTGGCGGTCATTCAATCTCAAAATCCCATGTAACATAAAATGAAAATGTCCAGAGACTGAGAGACATTGTACTAGTCACAACATTTTTATTTTATATGAGAATTAAAAAGCTGTCAATTCGATGGCGCAGTTGCTTAGATGTTCAGGGAAACTTGAAACTATATAGAAAAATAACCTTTAACTGAATAAAGAGTTTTTAAAAAGCCGTTTTATCTTTGATTGACCTTTGAAAAATTTGATTTTCAAATACCCCGCGGTAAAATTATCAAATATCATCTTCTTCGGCAATCATTTGTAGAATTATTGGTATGAATTTCATATTAGAACAATTTTTTGAGTGAAGTAAACATTTACTATAACCACAAATTTAGTGTTACGGCGAACATTTTGGGCATGTAAAGTTACAGAGGAATTTACAGTAAAATTTAATTTTAAATTGTGGCCATAATAACTTTGAGATTTAAATTATGTTACCTTGGTACTTACAGCGTTAAATTTTTAAATTTATTGACCATAATCGGACCATATGTCAATTTCACTTGACACTGACATCTTTCAATCAAAATTTTCTTAATATAGTAGCTGTTTCCACAGCTATGGCTACTTTATGAAATTTAATTTCTTTATAATTTTTACCTTCCGTCACCTTTAGGTAAGGAAGGTATTGTCTTTGGTCAAAAAATTCGGTGGTGAGTTTTTGATGAATAAGCACGTTTTAGGGTCCCTACAATACGATTTTACTATTTTTACGATGCTGTCTGTATGTGTGTGTGTGTGTGTGTGTGTGTATGTATGTATGTGTGTCCGTGTGTGTGTGTGTGTGTGTGTGTGTGTGTGTGTGTGTGTGTGTGTGTATGTAACAAAATTTTCGTCTGCGATAACTTCCATACTACAATTCTAAAAATTATAATTCTTTCGTATTTCTCTTCGTTACATCCATGCGAAGAGCTGATTAGATTTTGGTTAGAATTGGACAACCGGAAGTACCCTCATTTGAAGATTTTAACAGTTTTTCTCGAAAAAACTATGTTAAATATAATTTTTTCACATTTAATGTTATTATAAATATTAAAGAATGTTATATTTTCTATACGATTTGATTGAATTTTATACCTAATATTAAATGGATATAGAGTTAAAAAATTATAAAGAAATTAAATTTCATAAAGTAGCCATAGCTGTGGAAACAGCTACTATATTAAGAAAATTTTGATTGAAAGATGTCAGTGTCAAGTGAAATTGACATAGTGTGTTTGTCTTATAATTTAACGGGAAATAGGTATAGGATCTTTTGCTTTCTGTATGGAATTTGTATAAAATATATACAACTGCTTTAAGGTAATGTACAAGAAATAATAATAATAAATCTTTTATTTCTGCAGATACATTACACTGTATATAGAAAACGTCACAAAATAATAATTTTCTGTATGAAATTTGCATAAAATACATGCAACTGCCGGAAGGTAATGTACAAGAAATAGAATATTTAATTTAGCAAGGAACTTTCCGTATGAAATTTGTACAAAATACATAGAACTGACGGAAGGTAATGTGCTGGCCACATCAGATTTTTTAACTCTATATCCATTTAATATTAGGTATAAAATGCAATCAAATCGTATAGAAAATAAAATATTCTTTAATATTTATAATAACATTAAATATGAAAAAATGATATTTAACATAGTTTTTTCAAGAAAAACTGTTAAAATCTTCAAATGAGGGTACTTCCGGTTGTCCAATTCTAACCAAAATCTAATCAGCTCTTCGCATGGACGTAACGAAGAGAAATACGAAAGAATTATAATTTTTAGAATTGTAGTATGGAAGTTATCGTAGACGAAAATTTTGTTACACACACACACACACGGACACACATACATACATACATACACACACACACACACACACACACACACACACACACACACACACACACACACACACACACACACACACACACACACACACACACACACACACACACACACACACACACACACACACACACACACACACACACACACACACACACACACACACACACACACACACACACATACAGACATCATCGTAAAAATAGTAAAATCGTATTCCGGGACCCTAAAACGTGCTTATTAATCAAAAACTCACCACCGAATTTTTTGACCAAAGACAATACCTTCCTTACCTAAAGGTGACGGAAGGTAAAAAACAGTTATAATCATCTCAAATTTAGAGTACGTGCTTGGAATTATTTTCATTATGACCTGAGTGAAAGAAAGCATTTGACTTAACTTTTTACAATATATACGAGTATACTTTTTAATCACAATCATGATAGTAATATCGTATTCGTATGTTGATTCTTAAACTTTTTGAGATTGGGAAATATGCCATTTCTATTACTATTATGATATTCTCATGAGTGGGAAATGTCAGATGACACTTCCACCTCACAGGTGTGTCATAGATACAGCTTCCAATATGTGTGGTCTAGAATAGCACTAATAATAGTACATATCATTTAAAGAACATAACACAATTAATTTAACTTTATGCTACATATTTGAGTATAATTATTTTATTAGGTTTTCTGTTAGTTGGTCCAGTATGGACATAGGCCTTCTCCAGCGTTTTCCAACTGCTCCTGTCTTTGGCAGTTCTGTGCCATAATGCACCTGCAATTTTTGTGATGTCGTCTGTCCATCTGCCATATGGTCTTCCTTTAGGTCTTTTGTTGTAACGTGGTATCCAGTCTGTAGTTATTTTTGCCAGCGTGAATTTTCCATGCGTGAAACATGGCCTACCCATTTCCATTTTAGCTTGGCAGAGAAAGTTTGAGCGTCTATGAATTTTGTTTGTCTTCGAATGGTGTATTATTTATTTTATCGGTTCTTTTTACATTCAGCATACTTCTCTCCATATTTAGTTGCGCCACTGCGATTTTGTTTTTTTTGTACCTTTGTCAGAGACCAAGTTTCACAGCCGTAGGATAAGCATGGTAGTATGCACGAATCGAATACCTCTTTCTTTATAGATGATTGCAGGTTACTCCTCATGACATATTTTAGGGGCCAAAATTTGTTCCATGCCGCTGTAATGCAATGTTGTAGCTATTTTTCAGTTTGGTTTTTAAAAGAGATTATTTGTCTTAAGTATATGTATGCAGATGTGTATTTGATTTCTTCTCCATCGATAAGTATTTGTTGTTTATGTCCGTTTGTAATAGTTTGTGTTTTTATTCTATTTATGTGTAGACCTGCTTTTTTGCTTTTGTTTACCAGTTCTTCTAGCATTTCGTTTAATTGTTTGGCGGAGTTATCAAAAAGGACAATGTCGTCAGCGAATTTTATATTATTTAATTTTATTCCGTTTATATTTATACCTCTATCTTCCCAATTTAACTGTTTGAAGATGTGTTCAAATGTACAGTTGAACATGTATGGGGATGCTGGGTCCCCTTGTCTCACGCCCCTTTGAAGATTAGAATATGGGCCATTTTTATCTAGTCGGATGTTTGCCATACTGTCACTATAGATATTTTGGATGATTCGTATATACTTTTGGTGCACTCCGATGTTTTGTAGCACTTTGAACATATAGTGGCTTACCGAATCAAAAGATTTGCTATAGTCTACAAAAAGCATGTAATTAGTGAGGTTATATTATTTCTATTTTTCGATTATCATATTGACAGTATGCATGTAGTTTATAGTTGAGAAAGATTGCGTAAAACCTGCTTGTTCAGTTGTTTGGTCTTGATGTATTATGGGGGTAATTCTTCTAGACAAAGTTGTTGCGAATATTTTGTAAAGCCATGGAATCAAGCTTATTGGCCTGTAGTTTCCTATGTAGTCCGTTTCCTTTTTTTATGAAGTAGGATGATGGTCGACTTTTTCCACTGTTCGGGTATGTATGCATGTGTTAAGATTTGGTTAAACAAAGCCATTGGCTGCGTGATAGCTTTGAGGGTATGCTTCAGCATCTCGTAAGTAATGCCATCTATACCTGGGCATTTATTATTTTTTAACTCATGTATGGATTGTAAAATTTAATTTTTTATTATTTCTGGGACAAATTCTTCAGAGTCGAGTTGTTGAAGGTCGACGATGTATTCATTTGTTTCATTTTAGCTGTATAAATTTTTTTAAAATTCAGTTGCTTTCATAATTATGTCATGCCCTTCCTTGGTCATGCCTATTATATAGTTTGGAGTTATTTTGTGATAGGTTTATGATACAGCTACCGTTTGACTCTGACAATTCTCTTTTAACTTTTTTTATTGATCCTGACGTCTCGATTATATTTCTTATTGATCTTATATTTGTTTCGTAGACGTCTTTTTTATTTGATTTTTAACTAGTTTTCTTATCTCTGCGCATTCTATTCGTTGGTGAATATTTTTATTTTTTATCTTTTTTAGTGTTTCGCGTTTTATAATTAAGTTTATAGTACGTGATGATACTTTATTTTATTTTATTTTTTGTATTTGTATGTTGATTGGTGTAGTTATTGCTTTTTCAATACTGTTGTAAAGGATTTGTATATCTAATGGGTTATTTACTATTGTTTTTACAGTATCTAACCTTGTTGATATTTCATCACTGTATTTTTGTTTTGTCGTTTCATCAAGTTCATTTAATTTTGGTAGGTATATGTCTTATTTTTTGTAGCCTCATGAGTTTGACGTCCAGTTCTATTTTAGTTCTTAGTAAACTGTGATCGCTATTGAATTCGAAAGCTTTTATGACTTAGAAGTTTTTTATTATCTTCAAGCATCAGTGCCAGCCCGAGAATTTGAGCGCCCCAGGCGAAAATTGTAAATTGCGCCCCTCATTTATTACAATTTTGTTTAGATTATATAGGTACAAAAATTAGAAAAGGGGCGATTTGTGTCTATAACTCGCGAACAATCGGATATTTAAAATAGATTTTTTTGGGTTCTACAGAGTCGATTTATTTTTTTTAATACCATATACAAGATTAGTCACAGGAGAGTTACTTTCAAAGTCCGTTTGTGTGCAACCCGAAATACAATTTACCACAGCGTCTAGCTTCCTCTCTTAAAAAATTGAATATTTAATTCACGATTGCTTTGCCTGTCTAGTGATGGTTCTGTCTTTTTGACATTAGAAACAAAAAATATTTCTCTGTCTAGGTATAAGTTTCGGTATAAATACTTTTCGTTATTTTGCAATTCGGAAAATCTGATTTAACTCTTTAACGGTTCATCCTAGGTCATAAATATAAGAATCTTATTTTGTATAAAATTTCAAAACGGATCACCGTTTTCAAGATAAATGTCAAAAACCAAAATAACTATGACGCTTTTTTCCAAATTGGCGAGGGTCTGTTGCCATGAGTGTATTTTTCTGTACAGGATTTTGTATAAATGCTTTTGTTGCAATTTTTTTTGATGTTGGGGTATTTTTCAGTAGATTTCCTGAACAACAATTACTTCTTTAGTATTTGATATGACAATGTTTTTAATTGATATAATCGCCATCGAATTTAACCTTTCTTCTTTCTTAGTATAACGTAAAAAAATATAAATAGGATTTAATTAATATAAGTTTTCTGCAACTGGAATTGTCAGCATTATGATTAAAGCTACACACTGGACGTTAATAAACTTATAATTTGATTTTTAATTTATTTTGCAAAAAATAGTCTCACAAAATGTCGCCCTAAAACCAATTTCGCCCCCAGGCGGTCGCCTGGCTTGCTTATAGCTTGGGCCGGCCCTGATGAGCATAAAGTCAAGTTTCTTTCGAATTTTCGTATTTGAGAAAGAATTCAGAATTTTTAATTCGTGTTGTAATGAAAAGTTTAGAAGCATTGTTCCTCTGGGGTTTCTGGTGCCGTAGTTCAACATACCCATGATACGTTCTTCTCCTGGTTCTCTCTATCCGATTTTTACGTTAAAATCACCAATTATAATTTGTTCGTTTGATTTTATTTTTGCGTCTATTAGAGTACTAGATAGTATATTATAGAATGTAGTTATTTCTTCTGAGGTTGAGTTTGAAGTTGGTACATGTGCTTGAATTAAAGTTAGTACATTTTTTTTGTATATTTAATTTTGGTCGAAATTTTTCGATTATTCTTTATTAGACTATTTTTCACGTAGAAACCTACTCCGTAATTTCCGTTTTCTGAACCTAAGTGGCATACGAGGTTATTTGATTTTGTTATAGTTATATTTTCTTTATGTCGTCTTACTTCTGCAAGACCTACTACGTCGTAATTAATTTTTTCAGTGCGTGTTCTAGTTCTAAAAGGCGCTCTTCTAAAATTATTATCACGACAATCTTTCCATTGACAGGTAATAGTACTTAAAATAGCCTTTGGTGCTACTAATTATCACTACTAAATCTCTCTTTTATTAGGTACTACTAAGTTATACTTGCACTAGTTTTACTTTATGAGAGCAAATAATTTAATAGTGAGTAGTTGCAATCATTAGTAGTCCTACTAATATTTAGTAAAAGATTATAAGCTTGGCTCTTAATATTCATAAAATTAATAAAAAATATCGAAAATGAAGTTTTTCTCGGGAAATATTCTACCAATATACCCCTCGTACCGTGCATTGGGATATAACTATTGAATGTCGGTGACTTTGTGGATTTGTAACAAAACAATAAGAAAATACTTTTCTTAACTATGTGATATATTAATTAAAACCCTTAACTGTTACCGACGGAATCTCTGTGATCCCTTTGGGCTGTTATAGGTACTTTTAACGATACCGAGAGTAATAGAGTGTACTGAGGATGAGGACGTTATTATAATCTTTGAGATGTTCTAAGGGATTATTTACTTTATGAGAGGTGTAGCAAGTGCTGGATTTATTATTGCTGATTTCGATGTACTTACATTCATATTATATGGGAGCCTGTCCCATTTGTAGCAATTGCAATTACGTAAGAAAATAATTTTCCAGAAACCATGTTTTTATATAAATAAATAAGATTACTGTTTCTCTCGAATTTTATATGGCACAAAAATGACCTCTGCTAGCAATAAGTGCTCGTGAGGTGAGGCCTGATAAATGCCCGCATAATGCGAATATGTCATGTTCTTCACCAATATCTATGTACAAAGTAGATTGATAAAATAAAATAAATAAATATATCATCATGGCATATTACCCACTGCTGAGTGTGCCAATCTGCTTTGTATGCAGATATCGGTAATAATGGTAAGTAGATTGATAATGGGCAATATAGCATGATTATTATAGTATTATTATTATTAGTATTTTTTATACCCAAACGTAATTTGATAGTGGTGCAACAAATTATTTGCTAGATAATTCGTATGGCAAAATATGTTTTAAATTTTTAAATAAAATGGCTTTTCAAATAAATATCTTACGGATTTTGTTATTATTTATTATTTCATTATATTTTCTACACGAACAGGAACAGAAGTACCTACTATTTTTTTTTTTAAAGAACTAGGTATGGTGCTTGGAAAATTAAATACTATGGCAGCAGATATTCTTGGAATTGCTATGAAATCTGCCTTTTGGTTGTTCCATAAATTGTGTCCGAAATATAAATAGTCTTTTTGAACGCGATACATATTTTTTATAATATGGTATTAAATATTATACAATATTCATTAGTAAATAAGAAAGTTATAAATATTTATTCGTTTATTTCAATATTTTCTAAAAGGTCATCGATAGCATTTGCGCGAAAAAAAATTGTTGGTAGCAGTTACGGGTTAAAGCTATTACTTAATCATAACGATACATACATCTTTAATATTTTTAAATACATCTTCGTCAGTATAATAATGTTCGCCCTGCATCCAAAGAATGTCTAGGTCACAAATTAAGGAAATATCTTCGAATTTTTTAAACCTAAAAATTATTCACATAAATGATATATTCATATTTTAATACATTTTTGGTAACGTACTCTTCTTCTGATATGTTATCTCTATTATTAAAATATTTTGTGTAATTATATATCGAATGCTCAACTTTATTCAAAGGGCAAATAGTCACAGCTGGAAATGGGATGTCCCACACTGAAAGTTGTTCTGTGAAGAATGTTAAAACAACCGGATTTTCTTGCCACTTTATCCATGTTTGACGAATGAGAAAAGTACAAACGATTAAACTTAGAATAAACACAATAATCCACCAAATCCTGGAACAGAAATTTGTCAGTTCAAGCAATATACAGACGAATAAATATCTACAGAATGGATATTATACCGGGGTCTACTTTTTTCCAGACCATGGGAAATACAATTTTTAAACTTTCATGCAACTGTAATTTCGGCCCTATTTCTATCTTACATTAAATACCAAGTGATGCTCACTACATATATAGGTATATATTCCATTTGTTTTAGTTATTTACATATTTTTTATCAAGGCAAGATTGGGCAATATTCTTCTTACGAGTACATTTTACTTAAATTAAAGTGCTACAGCTACCTACTGGAAACGATTAAATTATAAAAAGTTATTTTGCAAGGTATTTAAAAAAGAACTTAGGGGTACTAAAATACGTCAGTCGGTATTTTGGGTGTTATATGATGCATTATGCTATGCTGAACAAATGTCTCTCTACGAGTTATGTTTTGGCAATTTTAGAAAACATATCTGGTATCATAGCTAGGCAATATTTGCAAGAAAAGTACTTTATTAGGCTTGCAAGCACTTTCAGTATTTCAAGTACTGTACTTGAAGTACTTTCTATTTATAGTACTTTGTACTTCACAAAGTAAGTCTATTCACATGTACTTGGTACTTAATATTTGAAGTACAATGAAATGTACTTGAAGTATTTTAAATGTACTTGAAGTACTTTACATGTACTTGAATGTCTTTAAATGCACTTAAAGTGCGATGAATAATTTAAAAGTTAACAATGTTATGAGAATTGTTTGTCTGTCAGTGTTTCTTTTGCAGTGGTGGCGTGTAATTCCTGTAGCACATGATTATGTGAATTTCATTAAGAAATATATTTTCAGCGATAATATGAAACTAAACATAAATTTGCAAAAAAATTTGGTATAAATAAATTAATTCTAATCTGCATACTGCATATATATTGTTTATATTACCTATCTACAGTGCTGGGACTTTGCCGTATCGCTTGGCGATCGCATGACGTAAAAATGATGTCATTCTAATACTAATACAGCTTCTCGTATCGCTTGGCGATCATATGACGTCAATTTTACGTCATGCGATTGCACGCTGATCCGGCAGTCCCAGCGAGGAACTCTTGTTTTCAATAACCCAATAAATATCGCACATTGAAATTTTTGTCTAAAATCACCGTTTAAGGTCCCTATAATCAGAAAAATATAAATTATCTGAAAAAGTACTTGCACCCAAATTTACAAGTACTTTTTCAAGTACTTGGTACGTTCAAGTACTTTAGAAACTAAAAAAGTACTTGTACTTCAAGTACATTTAGAAACATTAAGATATACTTGGTACTTGTACTTTAAGTATTATTTTCCGGTACTTTGCTCAGCTCTGTCTGTTATATGAATTATAGAATTTTACAAGACCATGGAAAATTTCTCAATTGTGGTGTGGGTAATGTGAACAATTTCTTGAAATCTCAGTCAAACAGCATTCATTCTTACAACACCGACTTTTCAGTGCACTCTTGCACCTTCTTCAGGATTGTAAAGTCTTACAAATTATTACAAACCCGTCATGTATACAAAATACATTCGTTTTTAATATTCAGTTTTAAACATCGTACAAAAACTTCATAAAGAGCACATACACATCAGAATGATATGTAATAATTTGTAAGATCTTACTACCCTAAAGAAAGGAGCAAGTGTACACCGAAACGCCGGTTAGGGGCAAGCTTTCGATGTATAATAAAATTATTGTAGGTAAGGGACGAAAGGATGCCCTTTTACTATACCAGGTGTCTTAGGCCGACCGACACATAGGAAGTTAACATGTGAAATCAGTTAATTGTGAATAGTATCTCCCCAGTGCAAGATATATAGTTGAAAGTTCGTGTACTTATTGGGGGATACTAATTCCATGGATTATAGCCCAAATCAGTACATTTGAATGTATAATATCAGAAAAAAATTAGGAAATTTGTAGAATTTCCAGGATTTTTATTCATATCCCATAAAAAATGGTTACCAAGTAACAGCTTAAATAGCATAGTGGTAGCGTGTGCGCCTAGTAATAACAAAACTCTTGACAGACTGGGTTCGGAACCAGCCAGCAGTAAACTGAAATTTTGAATTTTTATTTTTCAAAGTAATTTTATTGTTAATATGATTTTAAATTTTTGTTGAAATTTTATAAAATGGATACGTTATTTTTTATTATAAATATTTATTGTAATTATTTAACTGAATGTTGTAAATTTTACAAAATACGTGTAATTTATTTTTTAAATAATGTTTATATTTTATTGAAAGTGTATAAAATATTAAAAACATATTAATAATAATGGGGTCTCGTGGCCGCGTGCCTGAGTGTCAGGTCGCGAATCTGGGGAACCGGGTTCGATTCCGACCGACGCCAAATATTTCCAACTTTAAATGGTGGTGCACTCTCCAGCAATGAGTGCCCGTGAGGTAACGCCTGGTAAGCGCCCACACGGTGCAAATATATCATTATTATCGATATCTGTGTACAAAGCAGATTGGCACACCCAGCAATGGGTAATAAGCCGTGATGATATATTTATATTTATTTATTTATATTAATAATAAAAATTATTTTGAAAAGTAAACATTAAAAATTAAATTTTTCTGCTGGATGGTTCCGAACCCGTCTCTTGGAGTTTTGTTTATTACCAAGCGCAAATGCTACCACTATGTACTGTTACTTAGTAATCATTTTGTCCTCTATACGAACAATTTTCTTAACTTTTTCTAATATTACACATTTAAATTTACTAATTTCCTCCAATAAGTCTACAAAATTTCAGCTTAATATCTTACACTGAAGAGATACTAAGCACAATTAACTGATTTCACATGTTAATCTCCCATATGTCGGTCGGCCTAAGACACCCGGTATATAATTGAAGCTTTTAAATACAAATTAATCTAAGGTCTAAAAAATATTAAATAATTATGTTTGCATGAAAATGTTCTATGAAACAAGCTTAATATTTTGATGATACAAGTATTCAGAGGAAATTGAATTGTATAGTCAAAAATGGAACTTTGCTATGCACAAATGTTTGTGTTGTTAAACAAGACAAAATATTGAATTTGATTCATTCGTAGAATGTTTGTTAGTATTTTAACTTGTATTTAAACAAAGTAGATAAGAATAAGTGTAAGCTATCGTTTCGCGAAACGCTTTGTTAAACAACTTTTAAATAAAATGCCATTTAGTTCCTTGAATTTAAATGCTAAAGTTACGTCATTGACAGGAATTTCGTCACAAACCTTTACATATTATTTCATTAGTTCTGTCTATACATTTTCGTGCAAAAGTATTTAGCCAAACTTATTTTATATTTTATATGCCCGATCCTACCACTTCTAGTTAAATTGACAGTTTATTAACCATTATAGTTAAGAATTAAACTAAAGGTTAAAAACGATGGGAACAACGGTTTTAACTTGCACTTAGTTCTAACCAAAGGTGGTAAGTTCAATTTTGCAACATAACCTTTGGTTCACAATATATTTAAATATTACACTATTGTTGAGAATGTTAATTACATTATAATATTTATAATTATAATTGACATGTTTGTCCGTGTTAAAATATCGAACCATATTGTTGTTCACTGTTTATACATATATGTACATACTTTATTTATATTTGTCATCAAAATCCAAATTTAATTTTAATTTAGACTATAGACAAAAAATGGTGGAATACATCATCTTCATTTACGAGAATCTGTAGTTGACAAACCAATATTCGGCAAACCACCGTAAATCAACATAGCAAAAACGGATAAAATAAATAAACTAAAGCCTATAGCAGATCGAAGAAAAACTATTCAGGATATTTTGAAAGAACTTGAAACAAAAAATCTTACATCGACGTCTTTAAGAAGTAGGATTTATAAGACATGCCAGTATTAAAAAAACTTTGGATAGTAGGAAATATAAAAGGCGAGACAAAATTTTGCAAAAAATACTAACATTGAACTAAAATCGATTTCGGATGAATCAAGATTTGATTTATTTGGAAATGATAATAATAATAAAAATATCAAAGGTAATAAAATGCGTGAATACATCAGAAACAACTAAAGATAACACATATTCACCCCTATTCTGTAATTCAATCGATAACTTTTATCGATCGATAGTAAATTGTAGCCAATAATTATAGTAAACACTGAATAAAAAATGAAATTGACAGATGATACGTACATTTCTATTTGTCATAAATTATTATCGATCGTTAACTATTATCGATTGAGTTACAGAATAGGGGCAATTATTACCTTTGTTATTTTTGACGACATTTTCATCCTTAGAATTTTGATTTTGTAATGTAATGATCTCATTTTCCAACTGTACTTTAAATTAATTATATTACTATTTAATACACACTGTTCACCACGACTGTATCTCCATTTATTCTCGTCATCCCTACAATCATACTAGCAGTCAACTAATACCAACAAAATTTAATAATGATAATAATAATAATAATAATAATAATAAAACTTTATCAGTCAATGGCTGGGTTCAACCAACGAGTACTCTTCCACACAACCAATGTATACATATGAAATATATTATACAAACAACATAATGAAATGCCAACATACATACGTACATAATATCACGCATTTCGCACTTAGTGGGTTAGCACAAACCCGAAATAATAATAATATCAACCACAAAAATAATCACTCTCTCTTCCAACAACATTCTTACTAACCTGACATCAATAATACCACAATAATAGTTACGAAACAATCATCCTTGGCCACACATTCCTGTCTAAGCACACTTCTTTCGCCTCGGCCATATTCATAATCGCATTTATACACGCTCTTCATCTCTTCCCACTCGGAAACTTTCTCTCTTTTAGAACTTTATCAATCACATCCATCCATTGCCAACATAATACAATAATTGAAAATAATCAGAAATATATATATATATATATATATATATATATATATATATATATATATATATACACACAGGGTGTCCCATAACTTCAGGTACATATTAGAAGGGCATATAGTTCTTAATGTCCTGATTACGGAACAAAAAGAATTTTTTCAAAATTCAAAAATTAGTTTTTGAGGTTTTTGAAGGAAACAGTTTTGGGACACTGGTTGAAGAGGTTGTGTGTTTTTTTCATTACATACACATCTCCCAAACTTAATTGGTGTGACAAAGCTTTACGTAATTGCATAAATTAATTTCATTGTTAAATTATTTTATGAAATAGTTATAACTAATTTCACTATTCCAAATATTATAGTATCCAGGGGTACAAAAAATGTTCTTCTTAAGTGAACTACTCTTAATTATAGGAATTTTGAAAAAATTCTTTTTGTTCCGTAATCAGGACATTAAGAACTATATGCCCTTCTAATATGTACCTGAAGTTATGGGACACCCTGTATATATATGTATATATATATATATATATATATATATATATATATATATATATATATACAACTTAAATTTTACCTCATAAAATGTATTTTACGATTGTTAATGTGAAGAATAAAGAAGACGTAGACACGAAAATACAAAAATTATATATATATATATATATATATATATATATATATATATATATATATATATATATATATATATATATATAACAGCTTAAACTCAGACAACTTGATACATAATATACATAACAAACAATACCAAATCAATGGAGACTTTGCATATAAAGTTTTTTTACTTCAACAACGATAAAATTATATAATACACAAATATTTAAACATACCAATAATATTCAATAATCAAAATAGAAATAGTACAGGAAATCTACGATTTTATTTCAAAGAAATTGCAACAATAGCTTTTTTAAGAAATCCTGTCCAGTAAAATTCGCTAAATAACATATCAAAAGTTTGCGGAAATCGGACCATATGGGAACCTCCCGTAAATGCCGGCATTTTTAAGTTTTTGCCATTTTCTCGAAAACAATTGCCCGTACCAAATATTTACAGGATTACGTATTGACAATATTGCGATATTTCGTAAAATATCAATGCATTTCGGTTCCCTCGACAATGAGGTAGGTAAGAGACTAAATTTTGATTTTTACATATACATATATGTATCCTAGACAAAAAATCCGTATTTTTTTAAAATCGATTAATAAAAATAAAAATAAATAAATATATCATCACGGCATATTACCCATTGTGCCAATCTGTTTTGTACACAGAATTCGATAATGTTGATGACATATTTGTACCGTGTGGGCGTTTACGTCACCTTAGTGCTGGCGTGGAGAGTGCATCACAGGGGTTAATTTTGTGCCATTTCAAATTTAAAATATTTGGCGCCAGTCAGGATCTAACCCGGTTCTCCAGATTCACGACCAGCCACTTAGGCACGCGGCCACGAGACCCCATAATGATTTTTAGTTTACGAGAAATAAATAACAATAAATTTAGAGAAGGTCAGTAACCATGAGCTGAGCGTATTACATATAGACAGACAATATAGTTGCTACAGCAGTTACTAGCAGTACCGGTGGAAATATAAACTTAGGTCATACTGACGTCACGTTATCCCTTCTCGAAAATATTCAAATGCGAATAACAATGTTATTACGAAATTATGTTTATTTTATATTAATAATTATCAGTTCTTTGTTCTCAATCATGTTTGTTCACCGATAATTCGAAATCCTTCGAAAATCCCAAGTCCAAGTCTACGGCTTTTTATAAACTATCTATTGCATGAAAATGCGCAATATTTATTAAAATTCAAATTATCAGGTTACAATAAGTGCAAAATAATATCTGATTAGTTATTTAGGTGTTAATTCTAAATATTTACACACTTTGCTTGCTTTTACTTGAATCATCTTTCTCTAAAATTAATAGGTAAGTAATAAAAAATTAAAATTGTATTTCCTATATAATAATTTTCAAGTAGACCTCCTGTTTATTTCATACTTACTTTTCAAATATGTTTTTATCTTCAGCCCCTAAATATCCGATTCCATGAATACTAGTACTGGAGCAATAATCGCTAAACACTTCGGAAATTACACTTTTTTCTTTCTTTTTCCTTTGATTTTCGCTCTTTGAAATTTCATTTACTTCCATTGTACGGTTTTGTTCAGCGCAGTGTGTCAACTAAATGTAATACAAATTATGATGGGCGTTGTGAGAACTTACATTAACAAAATTATGATCATGCAATACACAAATGAATTAAAGTCCTAATTAACAAAGTGCGGCTATGTATGCTAATGTTAAAATCATTTCTGCGCATATTTTTTTCTACAAATGTAAACTGTAATCACTATTTTATAATGCTATTAATTTGTAGCTTGATATTAAAATTAGCGCTGCACAAAATACTCGGATTTCTGTTTATTCGATTAACTGGTTAACCGCTTAATCTACGTAACTTGTTTATTTACTATTAGCCGATTAACCGAACCGATTACCTGTAGTTACTGTGTATTTCCGCAAGTTTATACGGTATCTATTTCTGCTGCAAGAATTACTAAACTTTTATTTAGTATATTTGTCTTATACACATAGCATACATGAGTTTTTATTCGCTATCTCATTATTGTACGTATTAAAGAGGGGTATCTGCGTCCAACCAATGGGGGGAATTGAATTAGAAACAGTATTGTAACCACAGCAACGAATGTTATTTGAATAAACAGCCTGTAGGCATAGTGTACTACAAAGAATTAAAATTGGTGACTGAATGTGTCTTTGCTGAAGGTTTGGATTGAATGACAAAAGAATTTGGTATGAAGATAAATGTGAAGAATATTAAAACTATAGTTATTTCCAAAGAAAAACAAACTCTACCAACAGTAATATTTAGAACGAGCAAGTGTTTTCAACTTACTTAGTGTCAGCTTGTCTTCCTTAGCACAAATATGTAGTCCTGTTAGGAAACCAACAACCTATGTCGGACTTTTTAAAAAAATTAAACTCCAACTTGATTTTTTAAAAGAAAAATTAGGCCAGTGTAAGAAACTATACCTAAAATTAGTATGTATGTATCCAGATAAAATAATGCACATTACATAGTAATATATGGGCAATATTTAGTTTTTAAAATGTTTACAACCGTATAGATTTTAATTCTAAGTTTAACATGTACTGTTTCTCAAATTTTAATTTTGTCACTTATACCACGTATACACTCAAGCCCCTCAATTTCTATAGAATAAAGTGCTTATAATAGCAAAACTATGCATGTTATAATAAATTAACAATAAATCAATAGCCGACCGCTATTTTAAGGATCAATCATCAGAAGATATAAAAAACTTCATTTTTTTAATGAGAAACATCTAATGGCGCGTTTATACGGAACAAGAGTAAGAACGACTCCTATTGTAAGACGCCTTTCTGTCAGCCTCGTGACTCTTCGGCTCTCTCCGCTACGCCGCCTCGAATCCCACTTTACTTGTGTGTATCAGTGACCTCCCATCTATTAAAAATGTAGAGTAACAGTACCTCCAGCCAACAAAAATACCGCCCGCTAATTACAAAGGGAGATAAAGTAACAATAATACTAGCCCAATAGCACATCCTGCCAACTAAACCAAAGTGTAAAGGTGATAGTAGATTTATTTTACCAACAATATCTTCCGCGAATTACAAGTTAAGATAAAGCAACAGTACCTCCTGTCAATTGAAAATGAAGCTAGGGCAACCGTACCTCTCGCCAACTAAATCAAAGTGTAAAAGTATATTTTTTACGAACAGTACCTCCCGCTATCGGTGTATCGAAGCGAATTTGAAAAAGCAGAGTGTCATTTCGAGCTGGACCTACATTGCACGCAGGGTTGTGATTCTACGCGTAATCTATGATAGATTACTTACATGCGTAAAGAAAGCGTAAACAATGTAAAGAATGATGCCAAATGTAGACAATGAGTAGATAATATAAACTATATAAACTTTGTATATATCGCACTTGCGCATTAGAGATTTAGCGAAAAATATCTGATTTCTTACTTAGCCTGAGACCAGTCGGTAATTAAAGCGAACGATTTAAAAAAGATAAATTATACTTTAATTTAGGTAAAAGCAAATACAAAACGCTATGCAATGTTTGTTTAAAAATGTTATCTATACTGTAGGTTACGTTTTTGTAAAAATATGTGCAATTAGCATACGATCTGAGTTTTTTACCAGAATACTATAATTAGCAACCCAACAGAACTGGTGGTTCCCAGTCGTATAACTAGTAACATCTATTGTTTACAACGTAAAATACTTCACTTCACTATTTCAATAAAAGGACATAGTACGCTACTTTCAACGGCTCATTCGTATACCTTGTAAACCAGTAATAGTAACATTTTTGTCTCTTTTTAAGCAGAAATAAAATAAAATAATTATAGTCTACATGCACGTAAACAATATACAATTTTTAATAACATAAACAACATCATTGGGTACGCGTAGACAATGACGTATTTTCGTAGCATAGAGTACAGGCACAACCCTGGTTGCAAGTGTTTATTAATTTTCACATCTGCTTGGCATCACGCGACGGCTCACGGTTTTTTTTTGTTCTTTATATTCTTTGTGTGGGGTTCGAACCACATGAAGACACCAGTATAATTTAGTTGTGTGGGCTTCGAACCTGGACCTTTCGTTCAGTAATATTTAAATTTAAATAAACCTGTATGTTCAGAATAGGGCTTGGATGCTCGGAAAAATATCGAAATATCGATTTTTCGATATGACTTCTTTGTAATATTAAAATATCGATAAACGAATAATATCGATATTATAGACAAAAATAGATAAATGGATGCATACAGAGATTATTACCATACCATAAGTTTTGGTAAATTACCGCGGTAATTTACCGTTTCAAAATTATCGTTTAATTATCCAGATTAAAATTATGTACTATAAATAATATAAAAAATATATGTACATCATCACAGCATATTACCCATTGCTGGGTATGCCATCCTCTTTATTCGCAGACATCAGTAAAGATGATGACATATTTGTACCGTGTGGGTGTTTACCATTCGTCACCTTACGGGCACTAATTATAGGACTGGAATGCACTACAGGTTTTTTTTTCTGCCATTTAAAATTCAAAATAATTTTGGCGTTGATCAGAATCGAATCAGGGTTCCCAAAATCGCGAAGTGATACTCAAAAGTATTTATAATGTAAAAGCACTAATAGCGCGTTCTTAATATGGTCTGCTCATCTTTCTTGCCAAAAATGTGTAGTCTTGTTACACGACTAATAGTAAAACTACAAGAAAATATAATCTACAATAATGCAATTTTTACGAATGAAACAAACGAACAAACTTTTAGTGATACACGGCAGCACGTGCAGCAATTATAAACTCTTTTCAAACAAGTCTAGTAAATCACTCTTTTCTCTCATTCAAGTCCACACCATTTGCGTAATCACAGCGGAACAACGGCAAGTCACCTTTTGCAGGGCCTGGATTACTCGTCATTTGTTTGCATTTTTTAATTAAAAAACAAGCGGTAAAGTTCGGTGATTAATACGCGATGATAAATTCACGCTATGTGATTAATTCGCAGAGACAATAAACGGAGTTTTCGAGAGAAGAGCGTATTGCGGACTGCGAATTTGCGCCGATCAGCCGTGAAACTCATTGGTTTCCAATTAATTTTAAAGAGCGACGATTGTTTGTTAGCCTTTTATTAATATTAACACGCACGAATTTTTCAATCGCAACTGAACATGTAATTAATTGTGATGCGTATTGACGCGGAATTTAATTACTGTTTTATTATAATTGGGCGGTAAAAATTTGTTGATAAATGTATTATATAGACATGTGCGTTTGTAATTTTGAATGGGATTTACAGTTTACTTTTTTAAATATGAAATAAATTGTTAAATATAATTACAATTAAATAATTACCGGAAAAACTGCATAATTATGTAATAATTAATTTGTTAAATATACGTATTATTTTACTTTTGCAACAAATATAGGATGAATGACCGTATTTCGATTGTTTTCGGAATTAAATTAAACATAGACTAATAAATAATACATAAATATTTTATATACCTATGACCGGGTAATACAGGGTTGCGTAATCTATGATAGTTCACTTACATACATAAATAATTCTTAAACTGTAAAGAATGATGTGAAATGTAGACAATGCGTAGAGAATGTAAACTTTGTAATTACACAGGAGCAGTGGAGGTTTAACGAAATGAAGATAATTTCATACTTGTTTGACAGTCAGAGTTCATGACGTAATTTACATGGCATAGATTAAGGTACATCCCTACGGGTAAAACAAAATAATTTGACTGAAGTAATATTACCTATACAGCAAATAATAAATATTTATGGTACAATTCAGAATCAGAAACGACACAATTTCCAATAATTTCGTACGCCAATATTTGTATCAGTGGAAAATTATACGCCAAACACGACTATATACAGAATGTCTCATTTTCGAGGTTTTTTATGATATCTCGGGTAATATTTAACGATAGAGCAAAACTATTACATTACTGGTTCAACTTTTCGAGTAAAGTTTAATAGTCACCACGGGAATTTTGTGCCGATTTTTGGGCAGAATAAAAAATTTGCGTAATTATATTTTTTTGTTCTATAGCTATTAAATAGAATGTATGTAAATTTTTAAATCACTACACCGCCTATAACAAGAGATATTTGTGAAAATGAAACGAGACAATTAGTAAAAATGTAACATGTATTCTTATGAGAAAAATATGCTTCCGTTAACCTAAATTAACTTTTTGTGAAAGAAATAACATTTAAAAAAGTGTGTTGATCTTTGTGTGAATAGATCAGTTATTGATTATAATTATAGTATTTTTTAACTACACTGTTGCAGTATTAATTACGAGAAAAACAAATCTGATGTGGCAAGCACATAACCTCCCGTAAATTCCATGTTTAAAATAGCACTGAGCTTTAAGTAAAGAATCACTTCCGATATTTCTCGTTCCAATAAATAAAAAAGTCTGTAATACAAAATTTTATATTATATTTTATTACGTTTTTCCTCGAAAATTTGTTAAGAGCTCCAAATTAAGTACCACTTTCGGTTTATCATATAAGTATAGTCAAAATCGAGTTTTAAATACCAAATTTGATAATTTTTGGATCATGTTTTAATATATTTTTCAAGAAATTCTGTTTATAGCTATTTGTAAAGTACTACTTCCGGTTTATCAATTTTATAAAAAATCTAATATGTCGTTCTCATTAATATAAAAGTCTTAAATACCAAATTTGAAAATGTAGATTGTATCAATGTATATTTCATGAAAATATGTTCAGAACTTCAAATGAAATAACATTTCCTACAACCGTGCATTTTCACACACTCTTTACAGTGCGTAAAGAGTCACTTTTCAAGCACTAGTGCGTGAAAAGTACTTTTCACGCACTAGTATTTGAAAAGTAAATAGGTGTTGCTATGTGAAATATAACGGTATCGATAACGAAATACTAATATTACGAAATTATAAACACTTTTATTGAACATAATACAATACTTTTTATAAATTAATTTGTCAAGTCACAAGATTAATTAATTATGACAACTGTGATTCTTTTATTATTTTTTATGTCTACTACTTTTCTAGTTTTGATAATATTACATTCCTCCCCACATATTGACGGAAAGTCTTAAAATTCAGGCTGTGGATATCTTCGTGGCGGTTTCCTATTTGTGTAACTTTTTCTAAATGATGTTTGTTTAGTAGCTGTTGCGGTTTCATGTTGATTCGGTGTTGCTGTTGCATGTTGATGCGGTGTGTTCGCTCTTGATTTGGAGTTTTCTCTTCTACTGGTGGCTGTAACAAGGGCTTTGGGTTATAACAAGTTACTTCATTTTTACTTTCTGTTTCCTTGTGTTCTTGAATTGGAATGGTAAATGGTTTTCTTCTAACTTGATCTGCATAATATCTTTTATTTACACATTCTGACGTTCTGATTACATACGAATATTTTCCTGTTCTTTCTATAACTCTTCCTGTTTTCCAGTTAGATTCTTTTGATGTCCAACAGTAGACATTTTCACCTTCTGAAAATTCCCTAATTGGTTTTTTTAGTTCTAATTCATTTTTGATGTGTAAGAATTTCAATCTTTGTTTATAATCAGGTCTGATATTGTCAAAAATATTTGGTAACTACCGACCAAACATTATTTCAACTGGTGATTTCTTTGTTGCTGGATGTGGTGTATTTCTATAGCTGTATAAGACTTCGCGCAAGCGCTGCTGTTGTGATTGATTGTGATTTCGACTTGCTGCCATTCGTGTTTTAAAAGTACGTACAAAACTTTCAGTCAAACCGTTGGTGCGTGGATGGTATGGAGTTGACGTTACGTGTTCGATTCCGTATTTTGCACAATATTTCTTGAATTCGTTATATGTAAACTGAGGGCAATTGTCACTTACTATAATTTTTGGGTACCCAAATGTCGAAAATATATCTTCTAATATGTCACATAAGTATTCAGATGTAGTATGTTTCACTGGTTTGACTTCCAACCGTCGTGGTAGGGCGTCGACTATTTTTTAGCCACATTTTTCCTTCGAAAGGACCAGCAAAATCCATATGAAGACGTTCCCATACCCTGTTAGGTACAGACCAAGAATAAATTGGAAGTTCTGGTAACTGTTGACGATTAAGTTGACACGTGTCACATGATTTGCAAATATTTTCAATATTATTATCAATTTGTGGCCATTTGTGGCGCTAATGCTCTCAAGTCTGTGATTCCTGGATGGCCTCTATGCAATATTTTCAGTACTGTGTTTCTAAAGTCTGTAGATATTATAATTCTACCTTGTCACATGAGTATGTCATCTTCCAACGATATTTCTTCCCTTTTATTGTAAAATGGCGTGACTTCTGCAAATAACGTATTGCTGGGGGCCCATTTACATCTAGTATACCCTTTTACTTTTTTTAGTGTAATATCCTTTTCGGTGGCACAGCGTAGAGCTTCTTGGGAAATCATTAAATTAGGTAATTTACGTGCAGTCTGATGTAATACTTTGTTGTGAATTCTTTCTTCTAACCAAGATGATGTTTCTTTTTTGTCAGATAATCGGGATAAACAATCTGCTACTATCTTATTTTTCCTCGTTCTATAAACAATATCATAATAATACTGTCCTATAAATAAAGCCCATCTAATTAATCGATTATTGACTAGTTTCGGCAAATTCATTTTTTCCCCAAATAAATGTTGTAGTGGTTTATGATCAGTTAACAATTTGAATTTTGTACCCCGTAAATATTGGTAAAATTTTTTGATTGCAAAAAAAAAATTGCTAGAGCTTCTCGATCTATAACTGCATACTTTTGCTCAGATTCAGAAAATTTTCAAGAGGCAAACGCTATTGGAGATTCATCACCCGTATTATTTTTGAGATAACACAGCTCCGATGCCCTTTTCCGATGCGTTACATGACAAGAGTAATTCTTTTGTGTCGTCATATGATATTTAAAAATTTGTACGTACCATTTGTTTCTTGACTGTTTTGAATATGTTCTCTTCTTTGATACCAGTTCCAATTTAACTTTGTGCCAACTAAATTATATAAATCGGCACATAAACCATGAAGATTTGGAACAAATTTTTCATAAAAATTGACAAGGCCTAAAAAAGCTCTTAGTTCTGTCTTGTTTGTGGGTGATGTGACTCGTAAAATGGCAGTTATCTTCTCTTTTGATGGTTGGATTCCTTTTTTGCTAATTGTGTGACCCAAATATGTACTCTATGGATGGCTGGAAGATAGTACTTTTTTCTAATTGAATTGACATACCTGCAGATTGTATATGATGTAAAACGAGTCTTAAATTTTGGAGGTGTTCAGAGTCATCTAAGCCTGTGGTAGCAATGTCATCAAAATATACTGCAATGTGAGGAATTCCTTCAAGTAATTTTTCTAAATATCTTTGAAAAATAGCCGGTGCATTGATTATACCAAATGGAATTCTATTATATTGGTATGCATCCTTTAAATCCGACTTCGAGTATTTGTCTCCTGCAGATAGTTGCCGACGTAATTGATCAAATAGTGGAACTGGATAAGTTTCTTTAAGTAGTGCTGGATTTATTGTTGTGCGAAAATCTCCACCAATACGAATTTTACCATTTTTCTTGAAAACATTGACAGTAAGTGTTTCCCACTCAATAGGTTGCACATTGGGATCAATTTCTGAAATTATATCTTCTTGTAAAAGGCGTTCCAATTCGATTTAACTGCTTTTTGATTTCCACATTTGATGGGTCTAGTTTTTGCTTGAACAGGTTTTGCATCTTCTCGGATATGAATATTTACCTCATAGTTTTTTATTTTACCTAATTTATTGTTGAACATATGCGTGTTCATGTAAAAGCTTTTCTAGACGTTGTTTTGTAGACGTTGAAAGTTTAGTTTCTTCTTGTAAAGAATATACTTGTTCGGGATATTTTATTTTAAATGCTTCACATCACGGTAGGCCAAATAACATTGGTGAAACATTGTGTATGACTACAACAGGTAATGTTTGTGTTTCTGAGTCCATAGTAACAACCACAAATGTTGTTCCTTTAGTATGTAATTTGAAATTGCCATATGCTTTTAAGATAGGACCTGGTTCAAGTTTTGGTTTACCAATAATTTCCCAAAGTTTAGTATTTATAATCGAATGGGCTGCCCCTGGATCCTAGTCCATTGAACATTTGTGGTTGTTAACGATTATATCTATTTTCTTACCTCTTTTTGCAGTAACTTGAAAAATTTGGTCTGTATCACAGTCATCACTGCTACCACTGTTTCTCTGAGGGCTAAAACTTCGTGTATTTTCTTGCTGCTGCGTGTGAAAAACTGTTTTCTTTTTGTTATCATACCATGTACGTTCTAATCTGGCTTTTCCCATTTTAATACAGCAATGACCGTAATGTCCTATAACTCCGCAATGTTCACATTTGTTTTTGATAGGTTTACATTGTACCTTGTCGCCATGTTCTTTTCCACAACGTTTACAATCTTTCGCTTGTAAAATACGTATTTTCTTCGTGTTTGATTTCTGCTGTATTCTGTTAATATTGTCTTCTGTTTTAATAAATTTATATATATCTTATTCAGCAGTTTCTCTTGTTTGAGCGACAGCGAAAACTTCTACAAATGTGACTTTCTTTTTATTATTTTCATAAATTTTCAACTCTAGCCATCGTTGTCGTAGTTCTATTTCTAATTCTGGATGTTGAATTCCCGTTGCGAATCTGTCTCGTAGTTGCCTGTTTAGTAATTCTCCATGATAGCCACAGTCAATGCTTAATTCTTTCAGAACATTTGCGTAAGATTCAAATGACTGATTATTTTGACGTATGCTATTCCAAAATTCATTTAGTGCCTTAAAACGTGTTTTTTTTTTAATTTGAAATAAATGAAGAAATTATTTTTTATTGTTGTATATTCTTGTGAGTCGAAATCTGTGTCAGCATTTGTAAAGGATACTTTTAGCTCATAATATACATCAGGAGAAAGTGATGCTAAGAATAATTCTTTTTTAGCTAACAAATGGTTCTCCGTATTTTTATTTACATCCCATAATTTACACTGAGCTTCAAAATATTCGACAAAAGTTTCCGCTCATATATTTTTGTTATATTTTTCACACCTGAATTTTTTATAATATTTTTGACATCAATTGAATTTTCATCTTGCACGTCCTGCACTGATGAATCTGAAACTTTATTACTGCCCTGTAAAGTAATGTGTCGAAGTAATTCTTGGATTTGCTCCTATTGTTGTTTTTGCATTTGTATAAATTGAGCAAATTGTTCCGGGTTCATTTTCTTCTCGTCGCCAATGAAATATACCGGTATCGATAACGAAATACTAATATTACGAAATTATAAACACTTTTATTGAATATAATATATTAAAAAAACAAAATGCGTCGCTCTTAATGAAAAACCCTTTACAATACTTTTTATAAATTAATAAAAAATTATAATTATATAATAATGAAAGTAATAAAATTTATTAAGAAATATTAATATACACTGTAAATGAATCAAATGTAATATATTTTTTTAATAGATTGAGTACTAATCTAATTTTTAAGAACATTCACATTTTTTGACATGTATTTTAACCTAACCTAATTTTTAATATTAATATTAAATGTACAATTTGTACAATTACAGAAGACTAATCTACTTCTGTCTGAGATTCTTCCAAGGGTTTAAGATACATTTTGTACACTATTATGAGAAAGAGCACTAACAGTATTTGTAGATCTAAAATGGTTTTCCAAAGGCGCACCACGTGTCCTATTTTAACTAAAATTACTCGAGAAATTGTATTTTAGAGATCCTAGAAACGCGAATATCTTGTGTAATAATATACCCTGATTTCTTTGAATGTAAATGCTTCAACTACCGAAATGGAAACGTATATGAATATAACCTAAAATAGAAAATGCTAAAATCTATACCCTTTTTTGACTCGTTACTGTACCAAGGCACAAAGATTTGTAGCACAAGTCTTGTTTTAATTAAAACGTTTTTTAAAAAAATATTTGTTTGAATACAATCTTTGTCGTACTTTAAAATTTGATATTATTTATTATTATTAATAGTAAATAATGAAATATGACATTTCTTAAAACAGCGTTTTACTTAAAAAAAGGCTTGTGGTATCAGGTAATGTATTCTTATTTTGTAATATTAATCAAGTAAGCTACGAACAATTAGGACTAGCCTCGTAAAGTGTTACTTCCTCATTGAAATATTTGCACCAATTTCTAAAACAAATTGTTAAATATTTATAATTCATATTACGTAGTGAGAACGAAGGAATATTGTCTTGAATTATTTAATAGGGTCGGATGTTGTTAAAGCTGTTTATAATGTGAGGTGCTGGGAATGTTATTTACGAAAACCGAGGACTTAGTAAGATTATACAGGTTTAGGATGTAATCTAATGCAGGTTAAAGATTATTGTCCATTAGGCGTCTCGGTCCAATACAAATATTAAGAAGCGGAGATTAAGACGGTTTGATTTAAAATTGTTATTAAGAAGTAGTTATTTAATAATGACATTAAGTCAGCTAAATTTAATTGATTAGTTCTGCATTTTTGGCTGGGTCGAAACTATTTAACACGTAAGATGCAACTGAAATATTTATTTTCCCGAAACCGCCAAGAAAATTATATTTTCATAACTATTTTGAGTCTTAAAGGACATATATGCAGTACTAAACTCCGTTCACTACAGCGAGAGAATTTTAACTAACACACGAACAGTAACGATTCGGTCTATTGGTCGAATTTAGAAAATTTTTGAGCCGAACCAATAGGATTAATTGGCACTGCCCGCGAGAGTTCAAAATTCTCTTAGTAACGGACCGGATTATAGCCATGTAAAACTTTACCTTTCATAAAATTGCGAATTTATGAATAATTTAAGTAATTTCTGAATTTTTTATAACTATTTCATCAGGCAAGTGTCTAAAGGATTCGCCTACTCGGCCTGTAAAGGATCACTTTCCTGACTTTTAACGTAAATAACTAATGTATAACTATTTATGGTTTGTGGTGAAAACAGGCCTTGTTGATCCAGTCAATAACGTTTATTGTTTTTATGACGTTTCAGGCCATAGTGGTCCATCTTCAACTATTTACAAACGAAGAAGAATATTGAAGTTATACATTTTTATTGATAACAATGTTGTCTATTAAATTGAAAGTCACATAAAAATTGTTTGTGACCTTGAGTACACTTAAACTTGTGAAGAATTTTTAAAATACACATAAATTTATTAATTGTATTTAATTTATTTCCCAAATATTATAGATTTTTTTACGTTGCGAACATCAGATGATGTGAATTTCAAATAACATGGATTTAAACGCATTTTTTTATTGACGTTGCATTAGAAATTTAAAAATTATTACTTACATTTGGTTTAAAATGTGTCCATATCAGTTACAATTCACGCTTTTGTCCTAAAACATTTTAGTAATCCTCATGTTGACAATTCTTAAAAATTGGCAGTACACCAGAACTTACCTAATTCTTGTGTTGTGTTGAAACTGGTATTTCAACAGAACAGTAATGCCAACTTATAATCGTCCATACTTTTTGCTAGTCTAGAATTTAGAGTCTAAACTCGATGGGTAGTATTTACTAAAAATTGTAGTCACCCTGACTAACTAATTACCATGACTACCATTTAGAAATACGTTGGAGTGATTGAAAAACAACTGAATTTGTTACTCTAGTCAACGCTTAGTCACCCTTGTTTAAGTGTAAATATTAACGGTTTATCCGTTTTAACTATGTAGTGGTGCGAAGATAGGAGCAAAAAACTGATCTTGTTTTCTGATTGGATAAAACCCCGATATTATCAAATCAAACCACAAGATCACACTGCTGCTATTTTCACACCACTCTATAGCTACAACGGATGGAGTATAGGCTGATAACAAAGTATTTATAGATGATTTATGGCCAATTGCAGAGCTTATAGTCATATTGTAACTGTTATATAAATTGACAATATCGAAACGAAATGTCAAATGAGTTGTTAAATATTACTGTCACTTTTTTTGTTAACTTGTAGTTACGACATTAGCTATAGACTGTGCAACTGGCTATTAGAGATAAACTATGTATGCCAGACGGAGACAAAAAACAACAGAACAGTTGCTCCGATGATGTTCAAGGTACGACTTGTCTGTCACAAAAAAGCGAAGCCAGCATATAAATACGATTTTATAAAACAATCTTTTGTTTGCCTCTTCAACAATATTTAATAATTTAAAAAGTATATATATTCCCTTAAAATTTAGTCAATATTGACGTATCTATTCGCATTGTTACGGGGAGTGGCCGTCGTCGCCGTAACGGTGAGCGAGTGTCTATTCTTAGCGATGACGTAATCGCCGCGGCTAACCTGTATGCGTAAACAAACATGTTTAGACCTGTTTAATTACTTGTGGTATTATATTTTTTTTTCACGTAGAATGTACGAGTACATTCGAGAACAACGACGCCGGAGTATATAAACCCGCCAGGAAAGACAGCCGGGATTTCTGATATAAACAAGCTTCATGAAATGAAGAGTTGGTGACATAAAGAAATAGTCGACGAGTGGTGAACATAAATAACTGTAGTAACGTAAATAAATAAGTGAAATAAATATTGTTTAAATAAATAATATTAGTGTTTAAGTATTTAATAATAATTTTAAACTTTAATTAGTGTAATATTTGTTTGTTTGTTTCGTTGTATTTATAAACACCACCCATATAAATAAAAACATTACAGTATAGATGATTTTTCGCAATGACTTTGAAGTTTGAAGTAATTAATTTTTTGTGATATAAATAACAACACAATCAGAAATCTAATCAGGTTTCATTTGGCAAACTTTCAAATCGCATACGTTAAACTGTCTATCTGTATTCAAATTCCTAAATGTGTATTGCTGTGACAACTCTTTTAACAATCAACAGAATGAAAAAAAAAACAAATTCATGCGTTGAAATTATTACAAAAATCAGAATTCAATTTATGTTACATTTAATGGCGTTAATCTGTAAGTCTTGTTCATAAACATGTAGTTCGTGAACATAACGTTTCCATAACATCAGACCAAACATTAGTGTTGTTAAGGTTTATTCACAGTTGTTTGAAACGTGACCTTGGATCATTTATAACATACATAGATATACAGGGTGTCCCATAACTTCAGGTACATATTAGAAGGGCATATAGTTCTTAATGTCCTGATTACAGAACAAAAAGAATTTAATCAAAATTCAAAAATTAGTTTTTGAGGTTTTTGGAGGAAACAGTTTTGGGACACTGGTTGAATAGGTAGTTTTAATATTAAATATTACGTTGTATTATATCTAATTAATAAGAAATGTTTGCATAATACAATCATTTCATTAAGTAAGGTTTTGTGAATGGCTTCTAAACCAATATGCTCAGGATGGCAATTTTACGTTAAAAGTAATATTTTCCGACGAAGAGATATTTACTCGTGATGGTATACATAATCTGTCACTACTGGGCCGAAGAAAATCCTAAGCTGCTGTCAGGAGTCATTTTCACCACAGATTTTCACTAAATGTTTGGGCTGGGATGGTAAACGGATCGTTACTGGGACCATACATACTTCTTAACAGAATGAATTATTTACAATTTTTGCTGAATAATTTGCCTGAATTATTAGAAGATATTCCTCTTAATGTACGTCATTTTGCTAGAAATATCAGACATCATCTTGACAGAGTATTTGAGGACAGGTGGATTGGTCGAGGAGGTCCCGCGTCTTGGCCCCCTAGATCCCCGAATTTCAATCCATTAGATTTGTATTTGTGGGGTAATTTTAAATCCCTCGTCTATGATAATCAAGAGGCACCTGAAACCCTTGAAGAATTACGGCGAGTTGAAAATTGTGCTGAAAGAATTAGACAAGAGAATGCAACTTATGGGGCTTGTTCAATTTCTTTAATTCAACGTGCTGCATTATGTTTAGCTGTTAATGGAAATAATTTTGAACAGTTTTTGTAAAAATAAAGTAATAATTTGATTATTTTTCATTACATACACATCTCTCAAACTTAATTGGTGTGACAAAGCTTTACGTAATTGCATAAATTAATTTCATTGTTAAATTATTTTATGTAATAGTTATAACTAATTTCACTATTCCAAATATTATAGTACAGGGTACAAAAAATGTTCTTCTTAAGTGAACTACCCTTAATTATAGGAATTTAAAAAAAATCTTTTTGTTCCGTAATCAAGACATTAAGTACTATATGCCCTTCTAGTATGTACCTGAAGTTATGGGACACCTGTATTCACGACGTTTTTTTCATGTACGAATATTAAAAACAAAAATATATTTTTATCTGTCTGGCAAGTAAAATATTCTTGATAATGTACAGTTAAATGCACATATATAAATAGAATTAATTTTTCAATTTGAAACATGATTTAAATATGATGTAACTAAAAATATATCTAACCTAGAAAAAAGAACCAATTATTATATTTAATAATAAAAAAAATTATATTTAATTTGATATGGTGATATTATAGATCATAATGATTGTTTGAATAATAATGGAGAAAGGATGACGAAAACTAGTTGGTTGATTGGGAAAGAAATTTTTCTTAACATATTTCTATATTAATTGCATTGTTACAAGATAAATACATCTGCTTACGGATGCTTGTGACATGGATATGGATAATTGAAAATCTTTTCCATTAGACTTCTGATAACTACCATGAGAAAAAACATGAATCGCTGTAAAAAACTAATATCGTTGTAGAAGATAATATTATGAAATCAAGAAGCAAATCAAAAATATGTACCTACTTACCTTAACAACAGGACGGATTCCAGGCATTCTTGTGTTTTCTAGGTGCTCTCGTAATTGTTCAAAATATTTTGGGCAGAGTTTCTATCTAAACGATACATTTGTCTGAATAATTCTTGCGGTAATTTAAATGGATTGCTGTTATCTCGTAGTTGCCGCATAATTATTATTTTTTTTTCCTCTTGCAGCATATTTTACTTTTTACATTAATTTACTCTACTCCATTCTCATTCACAACTTGCCATTGTTTTTGACATCTCTTGCTTAATTCACGGTACTTAAGTGAAAACTTTAAAGCCTTATTTAAAATAGACGGAATCGAAAATCGTAATATTTTATATTTTGTGCATATCTACATGGTGACAGCTTTCATCAAAAAATCATCATCAAAATCGGTTCGCTGAAAGTCCATAACTAAGGCCCCTAAAGAAAATCCTTATATATATATATATATATATATATATATATATATATATATATATATATATATATATATATATATATATATGGATGTTCAATGTTGTCACTAAGGTTTTATATACAACGTCTCGCAACAACTGAATTTAGATGCACAGGTCAATATTGCACCGATTAACTTACGAGATTTTCACTCTTCACACAGATATTAAAATTTTTATAAACTTCAGTGTCAACTGATAATAATTAACTTCATCTGACATGCAGTTAAAAACAAATGAAAATTGTGCCGCACAACAGTGGGTGATTTACTATAAAAACGCACATTGTTATCTTATGATACAACTTTAATTAAGGTGTTTTACAATTTATGGCATACCTGTAGTATCACACATTAATATAAAGAGGGAAGACTCTTCCAAAAAAAAAAAAAAAAAAATGCGCATAGAAGATCTTGTAGTTAGTCAATATATTTATGAGTGTTTTGTCACTACTTATATTGTATTATTGTATTGTCACTATGTACTTCATCCATAGTTACTATACATATAAGTAGTTTTATAGTCTTTGTTTACTATTTTTCCTTGCCTATGGAATAATTTCAATTACATTCCTTGGAAAGTAATAACAGTAAGCTAAAAAATAATAATGAATTCGTAGCAGCAATTCTTGCGGCTTCATCATTGTCAATTTTTTTAACAAAATCAGTTATTGTATGTTTAAAATCTGTATTTTGAACTAGTCAAAATAAATTTGTAGATATCTCCCGCGCTTTGCGTAGGTGTAATAATTTGTTTGTTGAAAATGTTAATCGTTCTAACTAATATGATTTTATATATATATATATATATATATATATATATATATATATATATATATATATATATATATATATATATATATATATATATATATACATAGAAGTTTATTATATTTACAAGAAATTTTTGTGAAATATACGAATGGTTACATCAGACTGAATAAAAATAAGTAATGTTACATTTTACATAGTTTATGCTTTCCGGTGTCGGGTAACTCCTCCCTTCTTAGAATTGGGCTTCAACAGGAAGCTTCAGCGACGATCTGGGATTTGAAGTTGTCTGGTGAAGTTCAATGTTTCTGGTTGTGGGCTGATTCCTTCTCGTGGATTTGAGTAGAAGTTTCCTTTTAAGTTAGACTATGACAGAAATAATAGCAACAATAATAATTTTAACATATAATGCCAAAACGGGGTATTTGGTGCCATCTTCTTCATATGGTGTTATATCGTCATACAGGATGTCTTCTACCTTGTTTATTGATCTGAGTTCACAGATGCTATTCAATTCAATTCTAGTTTTGGGAATTTCCGTGTTGTTGAAATTTATTACGTAATTTTCAATTATGGTATGTTTGCCAAATGAACCATGTTTGAAATCAAGTTCTTTGTTTTGAATTTGAAATTTACATCCATCATCATTAATGAGATGTATACCTTGAAGGTTTTTTATATTATCGGCGTGAATATATTTACTTTCCAATTTTTCTGGGTGCGGAAATATGGCCAAATATTGGTTAATTTCCTCAAAAATATTCGAAATGGTTATTCTTTCTATTTAGTTTGACGAAATGACAGTTTTCGACGGTGTTCTTCGTTAGGAAGTTAGTCTCACAGAAGTCTTCGGTTATTTTCTTGTTTTCATTAGGACAATGAAATATGTTTCTTTTATTGCGGTTACACGTACCACATAGAAATCTTATTTGACCAGTTTCAGGCTTCAGAATATGATCGTGATTGGGTATAATAGTAATTAAATTAGCATTGTGTTTCGTGGGGGGTGGAATTAAACGAATTTGATCGAAATGTGTTCCATAATTTAATGGAATTTCGATAAAATATAAAATTTGGTTATCTTTGCAATGAACTGATAGTAAGGTTACTCTTCATTGTAATATTTTGAAATTTTGCGTAGCTCCTCATAAGGTAATGTGTTTTCATTATACTAGGGTGCATAGTATGAAGTTTACAAAATGAGAGAGAATTTTTAATGTCTTGAAGGGTGTTAAATGTTAGTGTATACTACGTGTTTAGTTGATTATATATATCTTTAATAATTATTTTGTCATTTTTTGTTCAGCTAATAGCCAAATGCATGAGCTGTTCAATTTTTAATTTTTGAGTGACTCCGTTTTGTCTGAGTGTCGATAGTCTTGTTAAAATATTTTATTATTTGGTATAGACAGACACACGGTATATATATATATATATATATATATATATATATATATATATATATATATATATATACACGGTTAATTCATCGGTCTGTCCTCTCTTTATAACTCTTTTATTTTAGGTCAGATAGAAAAATTCTTCAAATATAATTTATATGATACATTATCATCTATCTACGTACCATATCCATTTATATACAGGATGCTCCATTTAAGCGCAACAATATGTAACTTTATATTTCTGAATGGAATACCCTATATTTATTTATTAATTTTGATAGTAAATTAGATTCCCTTTAAAAAAGTATTAAGTAATAAGGGGTCTAAAATTATAAATGAAGAAGTTATTTACCTTTATTCGGTGAATGATATGTTTCTATCATGTTATTTTTAACAAAGTAAGCTATGGATAATTTGATCAATTGTTTCGAATTTAAACAAACAAGTTGTACATATACTCTTAGTTTATCATTGTTGATGCTGATGTGAAAATGATTAATTCAAATTTTAGTAAAGATGAGATGGCTAATATAATATTTATAATAGAAAAATCTATTGAAATTGAACGACAAGTTTCGAGCACAGGGTTCACGTGTATGTTTTTACGACACATTAGCAGTCTTTTCAATTTTTTTACGAATTTAGCTCTTCATTTATATAAATGTTCATTTTTGAATCATTTCAGACAATAAAACCAGAGACAAAATCAAATTGTCAGAAACGTCAAATAAGTTAACTTACGTTGTGACAGATAAAACGCCAAGCATTTATTTATTTTTTGTTCAATTCCACGGCTGTCGATATTTTCAACGTTATTTTCGATATTTTCATATTTAATTTCTATCGTTACAATGCATGGAAAGGTAATTATGTTTATTGATTTAGATGCAGAATTTTATGCTCTAAAACTTTTATTTGACGCATTTTTGCTTCAAATAATTAGGCGAGCACGAAATTGCAAAAAATGATTTCCCATGTTAATCTCCTATGTACACCTTTAAAACAAACACACGGTGTATATAATATATATATATATATATATATATATATATATATATATATATATATATACATATATACAGGGTGATTCATCGGTCTGTCCTCTCTCTATAACTCTTTTATTTTAAGTCAAATATCTACGTACCATATGCGTTTGTATACAGGGTGCTCCGTTTAAGCGCAACAATATGTAACTTTAAATTTCTTAATGGAATACTCTATATTTATTTATATATTTTGATAGTAAATTATATTCCCTTTAAAAAAGTATTAAATAATAAGGGGTCTAAAATTATAAATTAAGAAGTTATATATATATATATATATATATATATATATATATATATATATATATATATATATATAAGTTATATTTTGTAAGTTCGATGAAGGGTTTTTAAAAAGAAATTTTATTTATGTGAGTACAATAATGTCGTTTTTACAAAGCTGACTAATATATATGATATTTAATTTCTTTATAATTTTTTAACTATATGTCCATTTAATATGAAGTAAAAAATGCATTCAAATCGTATAGAGAATAAATAAATCTTTAATATTTATAATAACATTAAATGTGAAAAAATGATATTTAACATCGTTCTTTCAAGAAAAACTGTTAAAATCTTCAAATGAGGGTACTTCCGGTTGACCAATTATAACCAAAATCTAATCAGCTCTTCACATGGATGTAACGAAGAGGAATACGAAAGAATTATAATTTTTGGAATTGTAGTATTAGAGTTATCGCATTAGAAAATTTTGTCACACACAGACACACACACACACACACACACACACACACACATACACACACACACACACACACATACACACACACACACACACACACACACACACACACATACAGACATCATCGTAAAAATAGTAAAATCGTATTCTAGGGACCTTAAAACGTGCTTATTCATCAAAAACTCGCCACCGAATTTTTTGACCAAAGACAATACCTTCCTTACCTAAAGGTGACGGAAGGTAAAAAGAACTAATAGAAGACAAAGTTAACTATGCAATTTTGGCATACAACAACACAAACCATAGCACTACTAATCTAAAACCTGTAGAAATTATTAATGGACATCTTGAAACAAATTCACCACTAGACATAGAACTCGAAAAACAAATAACACAAGATTATATCCAGAAACATAAAGAAAAGACCAAACTCGTGTACAAAAACTTTAACAACAAATTACAAATGGATAAAACTAAAACAATAACAAAATTAAATGAAACACGAGAAGAACTTCCTATAATACCTGAAACAGTTTATGTTCACAACAAACAGAAAGTAAACAAAACTAAAAACCCAAAATTTAAGAAAGAAAAAATTAAAAGAATTAATGAAAATTTAAAAACCGCAGAAATTGATACCGAGAATAACGATAAGAAACAATCTAAAATTCACCTAGCAAACATAAAAAGACCCCGCAAAATAATTAACGAATATCCCGCAATTCCAGGTCCCTCTACTTCGCGTACTCGTACGGAATAGATATCAAGGACATCACCCTTAACCCAGGACTATTGACTATTAACCTCGGACATGCAAAGCTGCAAAGAACTCAACATACTTTCGTACATTTTTACGACTTACAACCCCTCAAGTTACAATACGAAAATCTTAATAAACAATACTTAAATCTCATACACACAATAAACACGGACAATACAGTCACTGCAGACTACGAAAATAACAACAAAATCGTGGAATACATACAAAGTAATATTAATGAAAAATTTAACCATTTTTCCACACACTCTAGAACTAGACGAGGTATATTTAATGGATTAGGAACAGTAGTAAAATCTATAACCGGAAATTTAGACGCTGAAGATGATAAGAGATACACTGAAATTTTAAAACACTTGCAAGAAAATCAATCCAAATTAAATAATCAAATAAAGCATCAGTACTCTGTAAGTCACCAAATGATAGAATATTTCAACAAAACTGTCGACACTATCAGGGAAAACGAAAATATTTTAAAATTAAAAATTGAACAACTTATGCACATTGTTATCGCTGGAGACAAAAATAATAATAAATTATTAATTAAAGACATTTATAACCAATTAAACACCCTGTACACTATGACATTCAATACTTTACAAGATATTGAAAATTCTTTAACCTTTTGTAAACTTCATACCTTGCATCCAAGCATCATCAAGTCTCACGACCTATATAAAGAATTAAACAAAATTTCAAAATTTTATAATGACGAATTACCATTCGAAATAAATCAAGAAAATCTTTTAGAAATAGAAAAATTAATTTCTGTTAATTGCAAATTGCAAAATAAAAAAATTGTATACTTTATAGAAATTCCTATAAATTATGAAACCCAGTTTGAACTTATCCACCTAATTCCAACCCCTACAAAACACAATTCCGACTTTGTTACAATCATTCCTAATAGCGAGTATATTCTGAAATCTGAAGATGGTCATTTAAGATCTTTATACGATATGTGCACTCGCAATAAAGAAAATACTTATCAATGTCCCAATAAAATTAAGGAAATTACCGAAGATTCCTGTGAGAAGAATTTTATTCTACAAAACAACGTCGAAAATTGCCATTTCATTAAATTAAATATAAAGAAAAATCACATTGAATACATCGAAGAAATTAACCAATATTTAGCAATTTTTCCAAACCCTGAACATTTACAAGCCAAATGCAATCAAGGCGACAGCATAAGCGACATACAAGGCATACTTTTGATTAAAGAAGACAACTGTAAACTTCAAATCAAAAATAAAAATTTACTTTTCAAACAAGGCACATTTGGTAAACCCTTAGTAATCGAAAATTTCGAAATTAATTACAATATTACAAAAATTCCAAAAATGGCTATCGAACTAAACTCCATCAACGATTTAAAACCAATAAACAAGTTCGATGACACATTATACTATAATAATGATCAAATTAAAGCAGAAGACTTCAACTACCCATTGTGTGCACTGTACATAATTTTCATCATCGGTGCCATCATCACCGCTGTAGTCTACTCCCGAAAGACGTTCCTCAAGAAAAAAGAAGAACCCAAGGACGAAGACATCGAACTTCAATCGCGAACTTCATCCCCTAGGTCGGCGCTGAAGCTCCCCGACGAAGCTCAATTCTAGCGAAGGAGGAGTTACCACGGCCCAGACAGCTGAACTTGCAGATACTTGACACCTCAGTTCCTTTATATAAAAATGTAATTTCATATTCATAGAGTTAGTCAGAAACCAGTATTCTTGTAGTAAAAACGACATTATTGTACTCACATAAATAAAATTTCTTTTTAAAAACCCTTCATCGAACTTACAAAATATAACTTATATATATATATATATCTTAATCGCGTAGGAGTCAATAAAACTGTTATTAATCCACTTAAAGAAAATTTATGTAAACCACAACAATATGGACAACATCTCATAAACCAAGTTGAGGCGACACAGATTAATCCTGACACTTTACATTTTTACAATACAAATAAAATTCAAGGAAATAATACTGATTACTTTAATTTTAGTTGTGTGGATAGCAATGAAATTGAGAAAATATTAAAAAAATTAAAATCAGATGCTATAGGTCTGGATGGAATATCTAGGAAAATGATTTTGATTATTTTTCCTGTTATACGTAATATAATTACACATATAATCAATACATGTATGTTAGAAGGAGTTTTCCCGGACATATGGAAGTCAGCTATAGTGAAACCGCTACCCAAAAACACAAATCCTTCTACATTTGATGATCTTAGGCCTATTAGCATTTTACCAACATTATCTAAAATTTTGGAAAGAATTTGTGCTGATCAAATTACAAAATTTTTATCTGATAATGATATACTACCGATGAATCAGTCGGGTTTTAGAAAATTTCATAGTACTAATACTAGTCTTCTTAATATAGTAGATAACTTAATAAAAAACTATGATAACTCTAAAATTTCATTTCTGATTCAAATTGACTTTTCTAAAGCGTTTGATATGGTTGAACATAATTTACTCATTGCCAAATTGCGGTATTATAAGTTTTCTGACAGTGCTCTGCGCTGGTGTATTAACTATTTTTGTAATAGAAGATTCATTGTTAATATGGTACAAGATTCTAAAACAATACTTTCAAACGAATTTTCTTTATCACGTGGTGTGCCCCAGGGCTCAATTCTCGGACCATTATTTTTCCTAATTTATGTAGCTGATTTACCACAAACTTTAACTTTTTGTGAAATTCATTCATACGCCGATGATACACAAATCTTAGGTACATCAAATCATGATGATATAGACAATTCATGTGACTTAATTAATAAGGATCTTGCATCATTAACGCTTTGGGTAAAAAACCATGGACTTAAAATTAATTCGAGCAAATCATCCTTACTAGTTTTTGGAGCACAAACGTGTCCCCCAATAAAGTTAAACGACATAATTTTAAAAAGAAGTGATTCTTGCAAGAGTTTAGGGATGCATCTCGATGAAAATTTAAATTTCAGACTGCATTTGCAAAACAGATTAAAAGCAGGTATGATTAAGCTTCGACATCTATATCAATTTCGTAATATACTGTCAAGTAGTGTTAAATTAAAATTAATAAAATCAATCATTCTACCTCTTTTTGATTACTGTTCTTCTGTATATGTTCCTAATTTAACACAAGCAGACAAGAAAAGAATATCATTGTTCGAAAACTCCTGCCTAAGATATGTGTATGGAATTTCTAAATACGATCATATTTCTAATTTCAGACATATGGCTCAAATTGATAATATAGATGTACGAACTAGAAAATCTATCTTAATGCTCACACATAAAACAAAAGTATCAGGTATTCCTATTTACTTGAATAATAAACTAGTACCTAAAAAATACAGCTATGGTTTACGAGTAAAAGATTTATATGTTGTGCCTACTTTTCATAAAACAAAATTTAAAAGTTGCTTCTCATACTTGGCTCCTATGCTATATAATTCGTTATCTGACGAATCAAAAGCTCTATCAGTAGCGTCGTTTAAAACACATATAAAAACTCTGGTGTAAATTGTAAATTATATATTGGTGAAATTGTAATTATGTTGACAGTCATGTTCCTTATCTTTTTATGTTAAATACTATGTATATATTTCGTACTGGTTGGGTGGAAGAGCAGCCTTTGGCTGAACCCCGCCATTGACAGTGGTCAATAAAGATTATTATTATTATTATTATTATTATTATTATTATTTATGTGAGTACAATAATGTCGTTTTTACTACAAGAATACTGGTTTCTGACTAACTCTATGAATATGAAATTACATTTTTATATAAAGGAACTGAGGTGTCAAGTATCTGCAAGTTCAGCTGTCTGGGCCGTGGTAACTCCTCCTTCGCTAGAATTGAGCTTCGTCGGGGAGCTTCAGCGCCGACCTAGGGGATGAAGTTCGCGATTGAAGTTCGATGTCTTCGTCCTTGGGTTCTTCTTTTTTCTTGAGGAACGTCTTTCGGGAGTAGACTACAGCGGTGATGATGGCACCGATGATGAAAATTATGTACAGTGCACACAATGGGTAGTTGAAGTCTTCTGCTTTAATTTGATCATTATTATAGTATAATGTGTCATCGAACTTGTTTATTGGTTTTAAATCGTTGATGGAGTTTAGTTCGATAGCCATTTTTGGAATTTTTGTAATATTGTAATTAATTTCGAAATTTTCGATTACTAAGGGTTTACCAAATGTGCCTTGTTTGAAAAGTAAATTTTTATTTTTGATTTGAAGTTTACAGTTGTCTTCTTTAATCAAAAGTATGCCTTGTATGTCGCTTATGCTGTCGCCTTGATTGCATTTGGCTTGTAAATGTTCAGGGTTTGGAAAAATTGCTAAATATTGGTTAATTTCTTCGATGTATTCAATGTGATTTTTCTTTATATTTAATTTAATGAAATGGCAATTTTCGACGTTGTTTTGTAGAATAAAATTCTTCTCACAGGAATCTTCGGTAATTTCCTTAATTTTATTGGGACATTGATAAGTATTTTCTTTATTGCGAGTGCACATATCGTATAAAGATCTTAAATGACCATCTTCAGATTTCAGAATATACTCGCTATTAGGAATGATTGTAACAAAGTCGGAATTGTGTTTTGTAGGGGTTGGAATTAGGTGGATAAGTTCAAACTGGGTTTCATAATTTATAGGAATTTCTATAAAGTATACAATTTTTTTATTTTGCAATTTGCAATTAACAGAAATTAATTTTTCTATTTCTAAAAGATTTTCTTGATTTATTTCGAATGGTAATTCGTCATTATAAAATTTTGAAATTTTGTTTAATTCTTTATATAGGTCGTGAGACTTGATGATGCTTGGATGCAAGGTATGAAGTTTACAAAAGGTTAAAGAATTTTCAATATCTTGTAAAGTATTGAATGTCATAGTGTACAGGGTGTTTAATTGGTTATAAATGTCTTTAATTAATAATTTATTATTATTTTTGTCTCCAGCGATAACAATGTGCATAAGTTGTTCAATTTTTAATTTTAAAATATTTTCGTTTTCCCTGATAGTGTCGACAGTTTTGTTGAAATATTCTATCATTTGGTGACTTACAGAGTACTGATGCTTTATTTGATTATTTAATTTGGATTGATTTTCTTGCAAGTGTTTTAAAATTTCAGTGTATCTCTTATCATCTTCAGCGTCTAAATTTCCGGTTATAGATTTTACTACTGTTCCTAATCCATTAAATATACCTCGTCTAGTTCTAGAGTGTGTGGAAAAATGGTTAAATTTTTCATTAATATTACTTTGTATGTATTCCACGATTTTGTTGTTATTTTCGTAGTCTGCAGTGACTGTATTGTCCGTGTTTATTGTGTGTATGAGATTTAAGTATTGTTTATTAAGATTTTCGTATTGTAACTTGAGGGGTTGTAAGTCGTAAAAATGTACGAAAGTATGTTGAGTTCTTTGCAGCTTTGCATGTCCGAGGTTAATAGTCAATAGTCCTGGGTTAAGGGTGATGTCCTTGATATCTATTCCGTACGAGTACGCGAAGTAGAGGGACCTGGAATTGCGGGATATTCGTTAATTATTTTGCGGGGTCTTTTTATGTTTGCTAGGTGAATTTTAGATTGTTTCTTATCGTTATTCTCGGTATCAATTTCTGCGGTTTTTAAATTTTCATTAATTCTTTTAATTTTTTCTTTCTTAAATTTTGGGTTTTTAGTTTTGTTTACTTTCTGTTTGTTGTGAACATAAACTGTTTCAGGTATTATAGGAAGTTCTTCTCGTGTTTCATTTAATTTTGTTATTGTTTTAGTTTTATCCATTTGTAATTTGTTGTTAAAGTTTTTGTACACGAGTTTGGTCTTTTCTTTATGTTTCTGGATATAATCTTGTGTTATTTGTTTTTCGAGTTCTATGTCTAGTGGTGAATTTGTTTCAAGATGTCCATTAATAATTTCTACAGGTTTTAGATTAGTAGTGCTATGGTTTGTGTTGTTGTATGCCAAAATTGCATAGTTAACTTTGTCTTCTATTAGTTCTTTTTACCTTCCGTCACCTTTAGGTAAGGAAGGTATTGTCTTTGGTCAAAAAATTCGGTGGCGAGTTTTTGATGAATAAGCACGTTTTAAGGTCCCTAGAATACGATTTTACTATTTTTACGATGATGTCTGTATGTGTGTGTGTGTGTGTGTGTGTGTGTGTATGTGTGTGTGTGTGTGTGTGTGTGTGTATGTGTGTGTGTGTGTGTGTGTGTGTCTGTGTGTGACAAAATTTTCTAATGCGATAACTCTAATACTACAATTCCAAAAATTATAATTCTTTCGTATTCCTCTTCGTTACATCCATGTGAAGAGCTGATTAGATTTTGGTTATAATTGGTCAACCGGAAGTACCCTCATTTGAAGATTTTAACAGTTTTTCTTGAAAGAACGATGTTAAATATCATTTTTTCACATTTAATGTTATTATAAATATTAAAGATTTATTTATTCTCTATACGATTTGAATGCATTTTTTACTTCATATTAAATGGACATATAGTTAAAAAATTATAAAGAAATTAAATATCATATATATTAGTCAGCTTTGCTATAACTCTGGAAACAGCTGACACATTAAAAAAATTTTGATTGAAAGGTGTCAGTGTCAAGTGCAGTTGACAGTATGTGCATGTTATAATTTTACTGTAAATATAGGATTTTTTGTTAGAAACTTTCTGTATGGAATTTGTATAAAATACATACAACTGCCTTAAGGTAATGTACAAGAAATATAATCTTTTGCAAGGAACTTTCTGTATGACATTTATACAAAATACATAGAACTGACGGAAGGTAATGTGCTGGCCACATCAGATTTTTTGAAATTGTCTTGCAAGTTAAATAAACGGATGTGTTCTATTAATGTGGAGTGAAAACGTTCGACTAATCCGTTTGAATTTGGATTTTGGGAACAAATAAAGTGTATGTCAATTTTGTGAAGGGCTAGTAGTTCTTTCACAATATTGTTTTTAAATTCAAGTCCATTGTCTGAAATAATTAATCTTGGTACGCCGTGATGAGAGAAGAATTGTGTTAATTTATTAGATATTTCAATAGCATTTGTAGAGTTCACTTTATATGCTTGTGCATATTTGGAAAATGCGTCAATGATGGTGAGGAATTTAGTATTTTCTAGGGTGAGTGTGTCTATGTGAATAATGTCTAAAGGTTTATTAGGAGTAGGGGTAATATTAAGCTTGGGTTTTATAGGATTCCTTTCGTATTTCGCTGCCAAACAGATTTCGCATTTATTTACAAAGTCTGTGATAGTTCTTAATTGATTTGGCCAATAGTACCGCTTCTTGATTTGTGTGTGGACTTCATTAATTCCGCGGTGGTTCGTTTTTCCTTCATGATAGTTTTTAATGACTTGTAAAATTTCGTCATCTTCCTCTACATCTATTAATTTTGAATTACTTTTGATAAACATGATTTCAGAGTTTTTAAAATACTTTTGTAAAACTTTACTAAATTGTTCGTAAATGGGACTTTCAAAGTATAAATAATATTTAATACGTGGTTGGATGTATTCTTTAATGAATTTAACAATCTCGTTTTCAAAATTTATTTCAGATATTTGAAGATAGATTCTCATTTTGTCAACATGAAATTTCTTAATTTTTGGCTTAGATGGAGAATGTTTAACCTGAGTTATAAAAATTTGGTTTTTGCCGAAATTTACTGGGGATTCAGTAATTGTTATGCCAATTATGGGATTCTCGGGATTTGAATGAATAGTCTGGTCGGTTTCAGGATCTTTCTGTTCGTCTTCATCTGGTTGAACTATTAGAGATTGGGTGTCGTCGGGGTTATAGCTATCATTAAAATTTTCTATAAGGTCGTAAAGATTTTGGAAGTCTGAATCTACTGAGTTTACATTTAGTTCGATGCGTGAGAGCGCATCTGCATTTGTGTTCAGAGAACCTTTTTTGTGAATTACTTCGTAATCGTATTCTTCGAGTTTAAGTCTCCAACGCATTAATTTGGAATGGGGTTCTTTTAATGAATGTAAATATTGTAATGGCTTGTGGTCTGTTATAATTTTGAATTTTCGTCCGTAAAGGTATCTTCGAAAGTATTTAGTTGCCCATATTACGGCTAATAATTCCTTTTTTATTTCATTTTGTTCAAAATTTAAATTATTTATTTCGAAATTGTTTAATGAATGGATTTTTACACAATTTACTGAATTTAAAATTTCTTCATTTTCACCTAAGTTTATAATTGGATAAATAATTTCATAATTTTGAATTTTAGCGAGACCTTCTGGAATAATTATATTGCTTATTTTAGTTTCGCGGATGAATGCTTCACCATTTTCGATGTTGTGAACGAATAATTTAGAGAATTTTTCCGATTTAGGGGGAATTTTTATGTAGTGAGATTTCGGGAGTATTTTGTGATAATAAATTCTTATTTCCTGATTGGGGGTAATTATTTTATCGTTAGTCAAATCGATGTTTGCACCTAATATTTTTAAGTTATCTAGTCCTAATAAAATATCAAAATTTTTATGGAAATTAAATAAATGATATTTTAACAAAGTATTGGGTGAGTTGAATAATTTTGAAGAGGGTATTATAATACTATAATTTTCAACAGATGTTCCATGTGCAGTGGTAATTTTGAATGGGTCATTTTTAATTTTATTTTTAAAGAATTTATTTGCAATAGTTGGATTTATAAAAGAACGTGTGCTGCCAGTGTCTATTAGGGCTTTTAGATTCATTTCCGGGAGAATTATGAATGGTAGTTCGCTGTGATTGTGAATTACATTCATTAGTTCAATGTTTGTTCCGAGGCTGTTACAGGAAAAAAATCGGTTTGCTCGTTTTGATTGGGTTCGGTTACGTAGTAATCTGATTTGGGTTCATTTTCGCAATAATCTACGTTTTGTTCATTAATTTCTAATTCCGTATACTCGTCTATTTCGGTATTAAACAGTTCTTCAGCGATAACGTTGGGTCTGTTTTGGGAATGGAAGAATTGCTGCGGACGATAAGGATTAGAATTCGCGCGTGGTGTCATCGACTGCCTGGTGCTGACACTCATAGGCGTCGGTTTGGAAGGTTTAAAATTTGGATTTGGTTTAAAAACATTTTGCTGGGGTTGGTTATTGGGTTTGACAAATTGATTTTGGGGATAGTGTTTGTTGAAAGGTTTATTATATTGTTGATTAGAAAATTGATTATTAGTGTGTCTAAAATTTTGGATGTTAGGTGGAGTAGGTCTGTACATTAATTGAGGGTGTTGTACTTGTCTATATTGGGTATGGTTAGCTTGTTTTTGTTTAGGTTGTTGAGTGTGATGTGTGTTATTTTTGAATTGTGTATTTGCATGTGTACGGCTATGTTGTGACAAGGCGATGGTAAGCGCAATAACAGATAAATAACTTTTTATAAACTCTTCTAAATTATAGTTTCAATATTCATATTTTAACTCTGTTTATCTGTTTAAGTTATAAATGTCAAAATTCAGTTTAGAAATTCTTATCGTATTATGATAGTCACGACATTTATTTGTTGATAATTAAGTCTAGAAATTATTGTGTATGCGTACGTGACTATGGATGCCCTTGCCTATGCACCCCATACCCCTAAGATAATCCTGTCCTGGAGATAGCGTTTTTGTTTTAAGGAGTCGGTATTAGTTAGCCATGAGAGTAACATGGAAGAGTCGACATCAGATAGTCGTGGAGTGAACATGTAGTGTTTTTAGTTTTGGGGCGCGTGTGCAGAACGCCCGTCCGCAAGGTTACAAAATGTAACAGTTATGTTAGGCTTAGTGTTAATTAATAATAATGTAACCATGTAAATAAAGTTTAGTTAGTAAATCAACAAGTTGTGTTCATGTCCGTAGTGTACATCAGTGTAAAGTGTACAAGTGCAAGTTTATGTGTGTTTCTTCCTTTACATCAGTGTAAAGTGAAAAAGTGGAAGTGTATGTATGTTCTTCCTTCTCAAGAAGTCTTCGGCACGAAGTGTTGGACGCCAGCCATCAGAGGCGTCCACCAGTCAGTTAGTGTATCATCGTTGGGAATCATCAGTCAATGTAGTATCATCAGCCAGTTCCACCCCCCTCGTGTTACAGTGGCGCAGTCAACGGGTAGAATAATGAGAGTAATGATTTACTCTTATTCATCCGAAAAGATCTTACGTTATTAGTTTTAGAATTATTAGTTTGTGACCGAGGAGAGGGTACTTGGTGTACAATATGTACACATTTACGACCACGACACCAGCGATGATACAGCAACCCAGGCCGTATCAGCCGTCACCAGATATGATTGACGTATTGCTTGAAATAAATACGTTTTCTGGTGATGGCAGTGTGGGAGAATATATCCACAACATGGGAGCAGCCAGCAGACGATACGGCTGGGATGAAGATTTTCTCGGCAGCGCAATAGTGTTCAGGCTCAGTGGTAAGGCAAGGGAATTGTATTTTGAAATTCCTTTATGTAAGCGGCCTACCACTGGCACAGATATGGTGCGTTGGTTAGAAATAACGTATGCAGGACGCACCATATTACCACCATCATTTTTTCCTACTTGTGCGCCAAGTTTTTATGGTCCAGCATGGACGCACCAGGTCTACGCACCGCAGGCGCCGTTAGATTCGTTGTCTCCAGGGCATGGAGTGCACGAGTTGCCAGTAGGGAGGATCAGTTTAGAAGAAATTGAGTCCTTGCTGGCAATAGAGGATCGTTTTGCGGTGGTAGACATACCACGACCGGAAAGTCCGACAATAGTCGTCACAGCGAGTGACAAGGGCGTACAAGAAGGAAAAATGATTGAAGAGAATTGCCTGCCGGAGGAAACAGCGAAATGTGAGACTGAGGAAGAACACAGCGAAATAGCTGATGAACTGGACATGAACACAGTATATGACGACAACCTGCACGAAATGGATCTGCAAATGGTCAACGAAGAGGACATCGAGAATGGCGACTTGGGCATGAACGTCGGAGAGGACAACTTGGCATGCCCACCTGTGCAAGTTTTACGCCGTACCCATGGAGGGCACGCCACTGGTGGTATCGTGTTACATTCCAGGAACGACGTTATCTCTTGCAGAAGTGTTCCCAAATTTTTTGTAGTGCCATCCCTTAGACCGCTTAGGTGTGAACACCCCCCTCCCTCGTTCAGTGCAGTGACCTTTGTGTTGTTTTCATTTATGACGATTATATGACGATTTTTGTTAGTGTTTAGTATTTTGGCTAGTTAAGTTGCATATTAGATTAGTAATTTTTTAGATAGGAAAATAAAATACCCTTTTCCTTTGGCATCGAATTTGTAATTTGTTAAAACGTTTTACGTTTTTATTGTGCTTGCATTATGGTTATAAGGTTTTATGTTGGTTAGCTTTATGCTTTATGTCATAGGTTTTATACCTTTTGTCTGTTTTTAACATGTTATGTTAATTGTGTTTGTACATTTGTACCTGTTTTGCAAGTTTTTTGTATTCTATGTTTTATGCTTTGTGTCATATTTGTAATATGTTTGACATTTTGTTTGTATGCTTTTGCATTTGTAATGTAGGTTTTATACCTTTTGTGTGTTTTATCGTATTATGTTAATTGTGTTTGTACATTTGTACCTGTTTTGCAATTTTTATGTCTTGCGATTTTTGTATCCTATGTTTTATGCTTTGTCCCATATTTGTAATATGGGTGATGTTTTATGTTTATTTGTTTTATGTATGTGTTTTATGTTCTGTGGTTGCAGAATTTGGAAACTATCTTCAGTTCAGGATTTAAGAATAAATATGTCGATTTTGCGATATATTTATGTCTTAAGGGGAGGATAATGTGACAAGGCGATGGTAAGCGCAATAACAGATAAATAACTTTTTATAAACTCTTCTAAATTATAGTTTCAATATTCATATTTTAACTCTGTTTATCTGTTTAAGTTATAAATGTCAAAATTCAGTTTAGAAATTCTTATCGTATTATGATAGCCACGACATTTATTTGTTGATAATTAAGTCTAGAAATTATTGTGTATGCGTACGTGACTATGGATGCCCTTGCCTATGCACCCCATACCCCTAAGATAATCCTGTCCTGGAGATAGCGTTTTTGTTTTAAGGAGTCGGTATTAGTTAGCCATGAGAGTAACATGGAAGAGTCGACATCAGATAGTCGTGGAGTGAACATGTAGTGTTTTTAGTTTTGGGGCGCGTGTGCAGAACGCCCGTCCGCAAGGTTACAAAATGTAACAGTTATGTTAGGCTTAGTGTTAATTAATAATAATGTAACCATGTAAATAAAGTTTAGTTAGTAAATCAACAAGTTGTGTTCATGTCCGTAGTGTACATCAGTGTAAAGTGTACAAGTGCAAGTTTATGTGTGTTTCTTCCTTTACATCAGTGTAAAGTGAAAAAGTGGAAGTGTATGTATGTTCTTCCTTCTCAAGAAGTCTTCGGCACGAAGTGTTGGACGCCAGCCATCAGAGGCGTCCACCAGTCAGTTAGTGTATCATCGTTGGGAATCATCAGTCAATGTAGTATCATCAGCCAGTTCCACCCCCCTCGTGTTACAATGTGTTTCTAATTGAAAATCATTAGTTAACATGTTTAGTTCATATCTTTCGGGTCTTTGGTTCTCATAAGAGTTCCCAATGGCTCTTTGAGTCCACGAAGTAATATTCTAAGAGAATAATTTTGAAAGTAGCTAATTAAAATAGCTCTAGTTTCTTCGACAACTTGATTATTGATATACGATATTTGTAAGTTTAGAACGTGTTGAACACGATTATAAAAATCAAATGCTGTTTCATTTCCTTGTCGTAGCTCTGTAATTTCTATGTTTAAGGTATACAAATCGCGTTTATCGGAATACGCATTTAATAGTGCATGTTTCAAATCTTCCCACTTTCCAATTGTGGTGCTTGCAATGTTAATGGCGGCATCGCCTTTTATTTTGGCAAGAATGCTTGACATCAAGAATTCATTTTGAAAATCTGTCGTGTCAACCAAATTGTAGAATTTTTTAACTGATTTTTCGCAGATTTCTATGAATCTTGCTAATAATTTACTGTCGCCATAGAATTCAGGTATCATGTCCAAATAATACTTTTCTAATTTTGGCGGGGGTACAGGTACAGCTTCCTGCGCTTGTGCTACAGGTGGTGCCATTTTTGTTTTATTAATTTTATTTAAATTGGGGCTAAAGTAATTTCGAAGGGAAATTCGGGTTCTGAGTCAGAGGATTCTTTGGTAGTATTTGGGGTATCGCGATCAGAATCTGAGTCTGAGTGGTATTGATAATTATCTGACATGTGTTACTCACAATAGAAGAATTACTCTGTCCATGGGTAGTGTCGAATCCTGGGGTCAGCTCTGTGTTCGTCATGCCTGGTTCTGCACGTCACGATGTTCTCTCGTAGATGTGTTGAACTTGGACTCGTACTGGGACCTTTTCTTTCTTCTTGTTTCTTTTCTTCCTTCTGGTTTTTGGTTAATCGTTGATACGAAAGCGGATTTCACTATGCGCGGAAATTCGCCCAAAAATAATCCGTTGCGACTGCGCCAGTTATATTTTGTAAGTTCGATGAAGGGTTTTTAAAAAGAAATTTTATTTATGTGAGTACAATAATGTCGTTTATTACTACAAGAATACTGGTTTCTGACTAACTCTATGAATATGAAATTACATTTTTATATAAAGGAACTGAGGTGTCAAGTATCTGCAAGTTCAGCTGTCTGGGCCGTGGTAACTTATATATATATATATATATATATATATATATATATATATATATATATATATATATATATATACACATATATATATACCGTTTGTCTGTCTATACCAAATAATAAAATATTTTAACAAGACTATCGACACAGACAAAACGAAGTCACACAAAAATTAAAAATTGAACAGCTCATGCATTTGGCTATTAGCTGAATAAAAAATGACAAAATAATTATTAAAGATATATATAATCAACTAAACACGTAGTATACACTAACATTTAACACCCTTCAAGACATTAAAAATTCTCTTTCATTTTGTAAACTTCATACTATGCACAATCATTTCAGACAATAAAACTAGTATAGAGACCACATAGAGACAAAATCAAATTGTCAGAAACGTCAAATAAGTTAACTTACGTTGTGACAGATAAAACTTCAAGCATTTATATAATTTTTGTTCAATTCCACGGCTGTCGATATTTTTAACGTAATTTTCGACATTTTCATATTTAATTTCTGTTGCTATAAAGTATGTAAAGGTAATTCTGTTTATTGTTTTAGATGAGGAATTTTATACCCTAAAACTTTTATTTGACGCATTTTTGCTTAAAACCATTAGGCGAGGAGGAAATTTCAAAAAACTGGTTTCCCATGTTAATCTCCTATGTAAACCTTTAAAATAGACACACGACATATATATATGTAGTGTAGGGTGTTTCTCGGATACAAGACACCCCGATTATTTTCTTTATTATTGGAAATAAAAGAAAATCATGCAAATAAAAGTTGTTGTAAAAGAAGGGGGATATTCACTTATTAAAGAAAAGAATTTTCTTATCAGTGGTTCGCAAACTATAACATGAAGTTATATTTTTTATAATGGGATGGTATAGGTATATATATTTTTAAGCCCATCCTGGAATTCAACAGTGTATACATTTTATACTTTTATATTATTTCCCATGTTAATCTCCTATGTAAACCTTTAAAATAGACACACGATATATATATATATATATATATATATATATATATATATATATATATATATATATATATATATATATATATAATGGTGAATTGGAGGTTGGGCGACACTGCTGTGAATGAAAAACTGCTTATTTATAAGTGATTAAAGTATTTAAAAGTATTATAATATATTAATAAAACAAACAGTAATTATTACTATCTCTGACTGCCGATAAAGTGTTTAGAGTATTAATAAAATATATTCCACCACAAAATAAACTGCGATTATAAATTTGTTGAAACGTGGTGTAACCATAACCTCAAAATGCCAAACGAAAACAACACCGCAACTCTCAACGATATTTTAGCACAACTTAAAAAACTAGATAAACTGGATGCAATCTACAATGATCTCCAAAGCATAAAAGATGACTGCAAGGTACTTAAACAGAAAACCGAAGCCCTAGAATCTGAATGCCACGAACTAAAGCAAGTAAATGATCGTATGAAGAAAACCATCAAAGATTTGCAACTGCAAAACAAAAAGCGAAATTTAGTCTTTTCAGGCATTGAAGAGAAGGAAAAAACAAATCAGGAGATAGAAGAAAGCATAATGACAACTTTACATAGTTATCTAAACGTAGAACTGAAAGAAGGCGCCATCGAAGAAATAATCAGACTGGGACCAAAAACAGCCAAAAACCGTAAGATTTTAGTTATTTTCTCCTCGAAAAAACTAAAAGACAATATATTTTATAACCGAAGGCAGCTGAAAGGCAGCAATATATATGTAAACTTAGACTTAACAATTGAAGAACTCCAACAAAGATCCCAACTACTAAAACTAAAGAAAAAGTACAAAGATGACGGCGTAGACGTGAAGATTGTTCGCAATGAAATTGTTATAATAGGATCGAAAACTCAAGATGAAGATAGAAAAAGAAACAGGAATAATTCATCCGACGACAGCCTTGCTTCGCCCCCCGGTACAAACTCCGGACCCGAAAAAGGACCCAAAGCACCAAAGCATTCCTTTCGAAGCTAGAAGTAGAGGTACAACCCATAGAGATCCATCAACTAGCCCCACTATAAACAACATTAACATAAATAAGATAAGTAGTAATGCGCATAATACAAACATAAACTTTGTTACTTTTAATATTAATGGTTTAAACAATCTGTACAAATTAGAACAGTTTGAGGAAAACATAATCACAGCAGGCGACGTGATATGTTTCTCTGAAACGTGGTATTACCTAGACAAACCAAATCTACCAAAATATCTTGAAAACTATACCCAAATTTTTTATTCAAATGCTATTAAAGAAAAACAAGTTGGCAGAGCCTCAGGAGGACTGCTGGTTCTAGTTAATAAAAGTTTAAAGGCTACTTTCATAGAAAAATCTGAATATTGGATAATAATTAATGTAATGTATAAAACATTTAAATGTATAATATGTAATGTGTACTTTAAACCTTCCTTAAATAATATATGTTTTGATATGTTTTATGAAACTGTCGCCCAAATAATGGACCAATATCCTGACCATGCAATGCTGATCGTTGGAGACTTCAACTCAAAAATAGGATTGTTAAATCAAATTGAAGAAGGATGTATCAACAACAATAATGTGCTGGAGTCCCGAGAGATAACATGTACGCAACTGGACGAAAAAGGACGGAAACTGGTAAACAATATGGAAGCACTTGGCCTCATAGTACTTAATGGAAGAGTTCTGGGCGATATTCCTGCAAAACCTACTTACACTTGCCATAATGGGTCCAGCACAATCGACCTTTTCTGGAGCAACCTTATATTCGCAGAAACGGTAAGCAAATTAACATTTACTCCCACTCTTTCATCCTCAGGACATAGTATTGGCCTCCTTACTACTAAACTAATAACTTCAAGTCATGAAAGTAGACCTGCCCCAGCCAATGTTGCTAATACAAAATACCTCGTACAATTTAAATTTAACGAAGAAAAAACTTTACCATATAGTTACACAATGGAAAAGCTGACCCATATATATTTATTGGATTCGAACCCGAATAACCTTTATACCAATTTAATTAGTGCAATAAAAGAGGCAGCCACGCAAGTAGGAATGATGGAAATAAAGTATACAAATAATAAAATACAACTAAAGAAAAATCCATGGTTTACCCAAAATTGTGCTAAACTAAGAAAACTTGCCCTACACTCTCTAAGAAACTATAAAAATAATCCATCATCCGAAAATTTAAAAATCTACATTTCAGATAAGAGTCATTACAAAAAAGAAATAAATACATGCAAACAAGAATACGAAAAAGAAATCACAATCAAAATTTCACAAGTCAAAAACAACAAAGAATTCTGGGATGTAGTTAGAAACTCATCATATAAAGAGATGCGCACTAATAAGATCAATGGCGATACATGGAAGAATTATTTTTTAGAACTATACCCTGAATTAAATCAACCAAAAATTTACTACATAGACTGCTTACATCCGTCACTTGATACAAATATTAGTATGGATGAACTTTTATCCAGTATCAATAAATGCAAAAACAATAAAGCCCCAGGCACGGACGGGCTAAACTATGAATTCTTCAAAAAATTACCGAACAACTGGTTACATTACATTTTAGATATGTTTAACAAAATCATGGAGAAAGAAGAAGTTCCTGAAACGTGGTCTTCAGTCCGAATGAGTATGATTTTCAAAAAAGGGGATGAAACAATACCCTCCAACTATAGAGGTATTGCACTGATAAATTCTATATCAAAAGTTTTTACCCAAATTTTAACCAGCAGACTTCAAAAATGGACAGAAGATAACCAAATCTTAAAAGAAAATCAGGCTGGCTTCAGAAGTGGACGAGGAACCACAGATAACCTATATTCACTGACAGGTATAATCCATCTCCATATGCGCCTTAAAAAGAGTTGTGTATTTGCCATTTTCGTCGACTTCGCTAAGGCGTTCGACACAATTAATCATAATTTGCTGTGGAGCAAACTATATAACAGCGGGGTTAGTTCGAAAATCATACGAATAACGCAAAATATGTATGATAATGCCATAATAAAACTAAACCCAGAACAAGGGCGCTGTAACAATGTGAAAATGAGTAAGGGAGTAATGCAAGGCGAACCTATGAGCCCCCTATTTTTCTCACTATTTATAAACAACTTAGAAGACTACTTCCGCGAAGCCGGCTGTATTGGATTAAACGTTAATGGTAAAGAAGATATACTACTCTTGGCGTATGCAGATGATCTGACTATACTGTGCTACTCCGAAGTCGATGTACAGCGAAAGTTAAATATTCTACACAAATACTGCACTGAGTACATGCTCCAAGTAAACACAGATAAAACAAAAATCATACCTTTTCATAAAGGACGTTTGAAAAAATTACCTACTTTTAAATATGACGAAAAAATCATCGAAACAGTAAATAAATTCTCCTACCTTGGAGTAACAATATCGTCATCCGGTAAATTCGCAGAAGCAGCCAATGAAGCAACAAAAAAGGCAACAATGGCTACAGGTAGAATAAAAACCGTTCTCTGCAAAACAAAATCACGTAACTGGCCTGAAAAAATTAAATTGATGAAATCTATAATGGAAGCTACTGGGTTGTACGGAGCTGAAATCTGGGGTGCCAGATATACTGACATTATTGAAGTAAGTCAAATACGATACTTAAAAAGCATTTTACTTTGCCCGAAAAATACACCCGGATACTTACTCCGAGTGGAAACAGGAACTAATCACAGCTCTTCAACAGTATGGAAGAGAACACTAACATGGTGGAGAAAAATACTCAGTATGGAAGACAATCGCTACCCGAAAATTATCTACAACCGACTAAACGAGTTGGACAAAACACAAAACAATAAAATTGAATTTAACTGGGTTACACAGGTGAGAAATAAGCTAGAGGAACTAGATATGAAAAATATATGGAACGCTCAATGTGTAAATAAAAATGCCATAAATAACATAACCGAAAAAATAAGTAAAATAAATTGGGATAAAGATATACAAAGAATAAACAACTCCAGCTACACCATATTATATAAACAAATGGATACCTCGACAGACACAAAAAAATACTTAGAAATGAACCTGGCAATCCATAAAGTACGTCTAATAGCACAACTCAGGCTTTCAAATAAAGATGAAATCAAAATAACATACAAAAATATAAGATACATTCTAAAAACAACTGAGATTTGTACATTATGTAACTTGGAAGAGAAGGAAGACTTGGACCATTTCTTTTTCAAGTGTCCCATATATACAGCGATACGATCAGCATTCCTACACAAATTCTCATACCCCCCGTACTCCCTTTTCCCTCTCCTACAACCGAACGACACAACCCACGCAAACAATATCTTCCATTTCATGGTAAATGCCCTACTAACGCGCAGTTTCATAATAAATGAATAGTTTAATTATTACAGGAAGGAAGGTCTTACAAATAGGCAAAAATTTCAGATATATGTAATATATTTTTTGTAATTGTAAATACCAAAAATAAAATAAGCAGCTCCAAATAAATTATTTTTAAGTTGCTCAACTTTTGTAACAATATTGTATGAGATTTTTTCTTTAAACAATAAAATTATTTATCTATCTATCTATCTATCTATATATATATATATATATATATATATATATATATATATATATATATATATATATATATATATATATATATATATAGGGTGTTTCTCGGATACAAGACACCCCGATTATTTTCTTTATTATTGGAAATAAAAGAAAATCATGCAAATAAAAGTTGTTGTAAAAGAAGGGGGATATTCACTTATTAAAGAAAAGAATTTGCTTATCAGTGGTTCGCAAACTATAACATGAAGTTATATTTTTTATAATGGGATGGTATAGGTATATATATTTTTAAGCCCATCCTGGAATTCAACAGTGTATACATTTTATACTTTTATATTATAAAAATATTGAGAATAAAGCAATTGAAATTTAAATATATTTTTTTTAATAGTTATTTTTCATTGGCTATGTATGAAAAACAAAACTGCTATAAGTTAATTTCAGTTAGAATTCCTATTCATGTTATTTATAAAGATATAAACAAATATTTATGTTTCGTTTTAATTTAGGTTCAATTTTCTTCATGCATAGCCTACTGAAAATAGTTATAAAAATAAAATTTATTTAAATTTCAATCGCATTTTTCTCTATATTTTTGTAATGTAAGGATATAAAATGATTACATGGTTGAATTCAGAAAAAAATACTCTCTCGAATGAGTCTAAAAAATATATACCATCCCATTTAAAAATATAACTTTATGTTATAGTTTGAGAACCACTAGTTAAAAAAATCTTTTTTACCCCCTGCTATCCTTGGTAAGGGAGGTATAGGGATCGTGCTAAAACTCGCATATCGAGATTTTGGTTAATGACCACGACCAAGATTAGCGAATAAAGTCTTTTAACTTACAATAAAAATATTTTTTTAAAAACTCTTCCGCGAACTTAAAAATATAACTGTTAATTAAAAAACGGGCGATAGGCATTTAACATGGAAAATCAGTTTTCTATGCGCAAATTCCCAATTAATTTTAGACAAGAATGTTTCAAATAAAAGTTGTAGATAATTAAATAGTACGCCTAAATCACAGATTTAATTTTACACGCTTGGTAACGTGTAAAATAAAATTTGAAATTCTATAATATATATACAGGCTGGCGGCGGTTAGGGGTGAACATAGGGATTTAACATGGGATTTTAGATTTTTGTAATTTCCTGCTCTCCTGTTTATTTTACCGGAAAAACTGTAGAGTATAAAATTGTTCAGAATTAAAAATTGCATACAAAAATGTATTTACATTTATTATTATGTTTTTGCTTTCTTCACAATTTTAGAAAGAAATTTCAAAATTTCTGTTATTTTGTAGCAATAGCCATGGAATTTTTTTTTCTGGTTTTTATAAACGTCAACCATGCGTTAATCTAACTTAAAAATTAAATAAAAACAAACAACTTTTAATTTTAATACGTATTTTTTATTAGGTTTTATAGGTATAATCTAATTCCAAATGTATCAATAGTTTCATAAATAGTTAAAAAATTTGAGATCACAATCACAACTAATGTAAGGTGAAAGAAATTATCTTATACTACGTAGAATTTTGATTTATCATAGCCAATACCATTTCTTCATTCACTTCGTTATGACGTCTTCTATTATTATTATTTCCTTCATTACCTTCGTTCACAGCTACACTAGCTGTATTCTCAAATTTTTTAACAAGTTTAGAAATATGCTATACTAGGAATAGGTGTATTTTCGTACTTTATGGAAAACAAATTACGTATTCTTCTAAAACTATTTCCACCATAATAATTTTTTATAATGAAAACTCGTTCCTCATTCGAATAAACATTCATTATTAAATTAACTTTTTATTAGAGAAAATTTCGAAAATTTGACAGAAATTGAATGACATATTATGTTTAACCATTTGAGTTATAAGTCATGGCTATTCCTACAAATTAACAGAAATTTTGAAATTTATTTTTAAAATTGTGAAGAAACCAAAAACATAATAATAAATGTAAATACATTTTTAATTCTGAACAATTTTGTACTCTACAGTTTTTGCCGTAAAATGAACAGGAGAGCAGGAAATTGCAAAAAACTAAAATCCCATGTTAAATCCCTATGTTCACCCCTAACCGCCACCACCCTGTATATTGCTCATTTGTACCCATAGCCGGAATAGACACAAGTTATAAAGTAATGCATTCATTTTTGACTGCCAGAAATTCGATTTTCAAATAAAAATTATATGTAATTAGAGCCTATACCTAAGCTATTGTACATATTTTGTATTTATAATTTAGATTTAAACCCGCAAAATCGAAATTCTAACAATTCAAACGATATGAATTTCGTTGCAATTTTGATAAAATTCCATGGCTATCGCTACAAATGAGCAATATTTCTACAATTTCAAACTTGATTTTACACGCTACCAAACGTCCGAAACTAAATCTCTTTCGTGATTTAGGCGTACAATTTATTTATCTGTATACTTTATTTATATTTATTTTTTTGTCTAAAATTAAATGGGAACTTTTGCGTAAGGAAAAACTGATTTTCCTTGTCAAACGCATATGGCCCGCTTTTTAATTAACATCATATATATACATATATATATATATATATATATATATATATATATATATATATATATATATATATATATATATATAGGTACCGTCTGTCTGTCTTAAAGGTGTACATAGGAGATTAACATGGGAAATCAGTTTTTTGCAATTTCCTGCTCGCCTAATTATTTTAAGCAAAAACGCGTCAAATAAAAGTTTTAGGGCATAAAATTCTGCATCTAAATCAATAAACCGTATTACCTTAACATGCTTTGTAACGACAGAAATTAAATATGAAAATTTCGAAAATTACGTTGAAAATATCGACAGCCTTGGAATTGAACAAAAAATAAATAAATGCTTGATGTTTTATCAAATTGTCAGAAACGTCAAATAAGTTAACTCACGTTGTGACGGATAAAACGTCAAGCATTTATTTATTTTTTGTTCAATTCCATGGCTGTCGATATTTTCAACGTAATTTTCGACATTTTCATAATTAATTTCTGTCATTATAAAACATGTAAAGGTAATTCTGTTTATTGATTTAGATGCAGAATTTTATGCCCCAAAACTTTTATTTGACGCGTTTTTGCTTAAAATAATTAGGCGAGCAGGAAATTGAAAAAAACTGAATTCCCATGTTAATCTCCTATGTACACCTTTAAGATAGACACACGGTATATATATATATATATATATATATATATATATATATATATATATATATATATATATATATATATATATATGTACATATATACAGGTGTTCATTGAAAAGCGGGCCATAGGCGTTTAACATGGGAAATCAGTTTTTCCTTGCGCAAAACTTTTTATTTAATTTTAAACAAAAATGTTTCAAATAAATGTTGTAGAAAATTAAATTCTACACCAGCATCAGATTTTATTTTGCATGTTTTGTAACCTGTAAAATCCAATTTGAAATTTTATAAATATTACTCATTTGTTGTGATAGCCATGAAATTTAAACAAAATTACAAAGAAATGCAAATTGTTTGAATTGTCAGAATTTCGATTCTGCAGGTTACAAAATAAAAATAAATAAAATCTAAGCAATAATTTAGATGTAAATTATAAAAACAAAATATTTTTAAGGATTTACGATAGAATATAATTATCAGGAATATTTATTTGAAAATCGAATTTCTGACAGTTCAAACGATATGCATTTCTTTGTAATTTTGTTTAAATTCCATGGCTATCACTACATATGAGCCATAGGTATATATATAGAATTTCAAGTTTGATTTTACAGATTACTAAACATGCAAAATAAAATCTGTTTAGTGATGCTAGTGTATAATTTAAGTATCTACAACTTTTATTTGAAACACTTTTGTTTAAAATTAATTGCGAACTTTTGCGCAAGGAAAAACTGATTTCCCATGTTCAACACCTATGGCCCGTTTTTTAATTAACACCCTGTATATATATATATATATATATATATATATATATATATATATATATATATATATATATATATATATATATATATATATATATATATATATATATACAGTGTGGGAATAAAGTATCGAATATAAAAAACAGCGAGTCAATGGGTTTTTTAAAAACGCTAAAACACGTCGATTTTAATTTTTAAAAATACACATTAATTGTGCGATTCACCCTCTGACTTTCATTTGTTTTTAAAATATGACGTCATCACAAAAAAATTAAATGGCAATATAGATTTTTAGTAGTAGAATCAGTGATTTTTCTTTCCTTTATGATCATGCAGTTGCGTAACAAAAATTCTGAGAAAAATCGAGCTGAAAATTTAATAATAATGAATAATCAAGATATATATATATATATATATATATATATATATATATATATATATATATATATATATATATATGTGAATTTTTTTAAATCTTTAAACATTTAATGTTGGTATCATTGTACTTATAACTTATAATATATATATATATATATATATATATATATATATTCAAAATAAAACATATAATCACAATGAGTTCCTTGTCTTTTCATTTTATTGCAAGCAAGCTAGCTGATTAGTAACAATTTTTTACTTAGTGTATTTTCACACCGTAACAGTCTTTATTTACATTTTGGGGTATACCATACCAATGCCGTAACTGTTTTTCACCACACCAACGAAGGGTTAACATCCTCGAATGTTAAGACATACTTACATTCCTTGTAGTTTAAATAACTATTATTTTACATTGCTAATATAGCAGCGTAACTTATGGTTTTTAGGTAAATAACGTAGTGTAGTGCATCGTTTCGGCACCACCTGAAGAAGGCTTTATCTTACCCTAACTTCATCTACTCTAAATTATTAAAAATCTGTTAAACCGAATTAATTGAGCATGCAATAGTCGACTGAAAATTGTTTCAATTTTTTTTCACTTACTTAATTTTTTTTCATTAAATTTTCTTTTGTAATGGTTACATTTTTGGGTTTAAACTAATAATTCTCTTCCCAGCATTTTCCTTAGTTCCTGGCTCTATATTCTGGGAAAATAGCTCTGGAACGACTTGTACTTCGTGTCTGGAATATCCCGTTTGGCTTCGGTTCTTGCTGAACGCGCCCAAAGCAGACCACAAAACAGCAGAATGGTTGTAGTGACGCTCGTTTTAGTATATGAGAAAAGATGGAGTGAAAGAAATGCTGTTAAAAGGAAAGGGATATAGGAAAAGGCAAGTGTATATATGCATTTATGAGGTGCGTAAGTGCACTTTGAATCGTATAATAATAGTCAGTGTTAACATTAGCAAGTTACTTACTATTTTTACTTGCCCCTTTAAAATTTTTATTTGTCGATCAAACTAATAAGTTCTAATTGTAAATTCTAAACATTTGAGTAGGAAAACTTTATTTCTTTCATAAAAATGAATTCTTACTTTCCAATAATACTTCCCAAATGGGAAAAAAGTAAATAGCGATGCGTCGAGTGTACCATTTCTCTGAATATATCTGCCCTGCAAAAAAAATAAATAAATAAATAATAATAATAATAATAATAATAATAATAATAATAATAATAATAATAATAATAATAATAATAATAATAATAATAATAATAATAATAATAATAATAATAATAATAATAATAATAATAATAATAATAATAATAATAATAATAATAATAATAATAATAATAATAATAATAATAATAATAATAATAATAATAATAATAATAATAATAATAATAATAATAATAATAATAATAATAATAATAATAATAATAATAATAATAATAATAATAATAATAATAATAATAATAATAATAATAATAATAATAATAATAATAATAATAATAATAATAATAATAATAATAATAATAATAATAATAATAATAATAATAATAATAATAATAATAATAATAATAATAATAATAATAATAATAATAATAATAATAATAATAATAATAATAATAATAATAATAATAATAATAATAATAATTTTGACTCCCGACAGCCCAGTTGTGTCACTCATCAAGAAAATAAGAAATTATAGTTTAAAAAAGATTTATATATACAAAATATTATATTAGGAGGTAAATGTAAACTGTATTGTAATTTTTAATAATTATTTCAGCAAAAAACGATATAATACAAAGAATATAAATATAAAATATTTGACATTTGACAAAAATAATAAATTATTAATATGTTTATATATTATAGAATGTAAAGTGTAATATTATATTATTATTTACTCATTATTTTAATCTATATAGAATAATAATTATACATAATATAATAATAAGAGAAGTAGTTAATATATTTAAAAAAATGGATGACAGATGTCAGATAATATCTTGATGAGTGATAGGAAATAAAATTGGCCAAAATCGGTAATTCTAAAAGGGGGAGGGTACTTAGCAGTGGAACCAATAAGTGGTTAAATGCTGGCAGTAGCAAAAAAATGCAAACCCCGAAAGGGAGCGAAAAATGGTAAAAACTAGAAGTCAAACTTTGCGTGGCGTGCCGGATGTCTCCGGTCGGATCGCGCCACAATCCGGATTGAACTTAATGGAAAATGACCAAGGCAATGAAATAAGGCAAACGAGAACGGAAACTGAAGAAACCGCAGTGGTATTACAAAGAAGCGTTGAAGAACTAACATTATTAGCTTCGCCCACAGAAAATGTTGCTGTGACTGAAACAGTGCAGCCCATTGATGAGGGTCAACAACGGAGGCAGAGGACGAAGTGGAATACGGAAATGAACGAATTTATCGTCCAATGCTACCTAGAAATAACAAAATTAGAGACAATTCAGATAGCGTACAGTCAAGAATTACATACAAAAGTAATCGAAAAGTTCCCGCAATTACGGCACAAAACAAAACAAAATATATTGGATCAGAGGAGATCTCTCATGTTTAATAATAGAATAACACCTGATAGGATGAGTTATATCCGAAGACATGTAGCAAGAACATTAGGCATGAACACAGAAAATCAAGTGCAAGAAGAAATTGATGGTACAGAAAGCGAGCAAGAAGAAAGAACAGAAAACCAGCCAAATGAAATAGAAACAAAATTTATAAGTATTCAAGCGGAATATGATGGATTAGATCCTATGTTTAAACCGCGAATCCCTAGATTGAAAATGAATTATGAAACAAAGAATATAATAAACGAACTCAACCAAATATTAGAAAAGAAAATAAAAGAACAGACAAGACTAGAGGAACTTCATAGTTTGATATATACAGCAGCTTATACGGCTTTACTTCTTAATGGTCAAGAAATAAAAGAAACAAATGCTGAAAACAAGAGACAAAAACGAGAACCACCATGGGAACGTCGGCTTAAAAACAAGATAATACGATTGCGCAAAGAAATAGGGTTGCTCACACAAAGACAACGTATAAATCCAAGCAATAGAGTAACTAGATTGGCAGATGAAATAATAAAAATGTATAAGTCAGATAGAAACAGAAACCCAGAAGAAGTTCTAGATTATCTAAAACAGTTGTTAGCAGCTACAGCTAGAAGATTGCGGCGGTATAAAGCAAGAACCGAGAGAAGAAAACAAAATTTGCTCTTTGAAACCAATCAAAAGATATTTTATAGGGAAATGAATAAGAAAAACAGTAATAAAGATATTGGAAATGTTGAACAAATACCGACAAAAGAAAATACAAAAAATTTTTGGATCAATATGTGGTCCAAGATGGTGACACATAAGAATGCCAAATGGATAAGAGATGAGAAAAGGTGTACAGGAGATATAAGAACAATGTACCAATGGGAAATTTGTGAAAAAGATGTACTAGAAGCCACAAGAAAAACTTTAAACTGGAAAACTCCTGGTGTAGACCACATCCATAATTACTGGTACAAAACATTCAAAGCGACACATAAGCAATTAGCAAATTGTTTTATGAAGATATTACAAGAACCATCTAAAATGCCTAAATTTATGACAACTGGTAACACATATCTATTACCAAAAACGGAACCTGCAAGTAATGATCCTGGAAAATATCGACCGATTACGTGTCTGCCGACAATATACAAGTTACTTACAGCTATAATCACAGAAAAAATTTATAAACATTTAGATGTAAATAGAATTTTAGATGCAGAACAAAAAGGATGTAGGAAGGAAACGCAAGGATGTAAGGAACAGGTTCTAATAGATATGGTAATTACTGAGGATGCAAAGAAATACAAGAAACCGCTTTACACAGCGTATATCGACTACCAAAAGGCATATGATAGTGTACCACATACATGGATGTTGGAAGTACTACAAATTTATAAGATAGAGAATCATATATACAGGTTTCTGAAATATGCTATGTCACAATGGAAAACAAAATTACTAATGAAAACAGAAGAACAAACGACCGAAGTAGGAGAAATAGCGATAAAAAGAGGTATGTTTCAGGGAGACACTCTGAGTCCTCTGTGGTTTTGTCTTGCTTTAAAACCATTGACTACCATACTAAATAGTAAAAGAAGAAGAGGATACACATTAGAAAAAGCAAATCTAAATTATACTCACCTGTTATATATGGATGATTTGAAGTTATTTGCAAGTAAACGGGAAGATTTAGAATATCTTCTGAAGCAAGCATCAAGCTTTAGCACAGATATTAACATGAAGTTTGGCTTAGATAAGTGTCGCATTCACAGTATGAAAAAAGGAAAATGGGAAGATCAGGAAGGAGTAGAGGTAGATGAGAAACAGGGGCAAATTTTACACATGGCACAAGATGAATTGTATAAATATCTGGGATATCAACAAGCAAGAGGAGTGGCTCAAAAACAATGTAAGGAGAAGTTAAAAGATTTGTATTTCGGAAGGGTAAGACAAATTTTAAAAACTAAACTATCTGCTATTAATAAAAGTAGGGCAATTAATAGCTATGCGACCTCGGTATTAACTTACAGCTTTGGTGTGATTAAGTGGACAGATACTGAATTAAAAGATTTAGATACCAAAACAAGAAAACTCTTCACAACATACAGAGCCCATCATCCTCGAAGCTCTATTGAACGTTTCCACATGAAGAGAAAAGATGGAGGTCGGGGGATTCCACAAATATTTGATGGCCATTACAAACAAATACACAATATAAGGGAATATTTTCATGAGAAAACCATAACATCAGAATCATATAAAGAACTTTGCAAAGCAGATAAAAATTATACACCCATAAATTTGGCAGATAACAATTATGAACCAATGAGTAAAGTGAAGTCAAAAGAGGAAAAGATGAGAATATGGAAACAGAAGAAATTACATGGTAGGTATCCAGCAGAAATTGAAAAAGAATATATACATAAAGAAGCCACACAATCATGGTTAAGAAGAGGTGACATATTTGTAGAAACGGAAGGATTTATGTTGGCGATTCAAGATCAAGTTGTAAATACTAGATATTACATGAAGCATATAACAAAGATGCAAGATCAAACAGATATGTGTCGTGTATGCAATAAAAAACAAGAAAAAATTGAACACATATATTCAGGATGTACACCCCTAGCGAAATCACAATATCTAACACGACACGACAAAATTGCTAAAGTAATACACTTAAAATTATGTAACCAACACCAACTTATTAATTTAGAACCATACTACAATTATGAACCTCAGAGTATACACGAGAACGAGTATGTAAAAATCTATTGGAATAGGCCTATAATTACTGATGATAAAGTAGAACATAACATCCCAGACATAATACTCATAAAGAAGAAAGAAGAAACAACGTACATAATTGACATTGCAGTACCAAATAGTATAAATATAGGTGACACTTGGGATTTAAAAATAAGAAAATATATACCTCTGGCTGACGAAATTAAAAAAATGTGGAAAATGAAGTATGTTAAAATAATACCAATAGTAGTTGGGGCTACTGGAGAAATACCAAAGAAGTTGTTTGAAAGTTTGAAAACACTAGAACTACAAAGAAATTCTTACCTCCAGTTACAGAAAATTACCATCTTAGAAACATGCCGAATTGTAAGAAGAATACTGGGAGATTAACAATAATAATGTCAACATGATGAAAATGAAGAAAACATGGAAGAATGGTCTGTAGAAACTAGAAAAAGCGGAAAGTGTGAAGATTGGGTAGGCTCACATCACCAGCAGGACAAAATTTCAAAAATAAAATACTAAAATGTAATATGTATTGTACGTTGAACTCTGATATATTGTATATACTTGCCTAAAAGGCCGTATATATAATTTATGTACCTATGAAAGTGAAAATAAAGAATAATAATAATAATAATAATGTTAGAAAATGTGTTTGTCGCAGTGATCTGTATAACAGATGTAATAGAGATCACTGGTTTGTCGGCTCCGTTGGTTAGGATGTTAGGTAACTACGGGAAACATTGTTATAATAATTATATAATTATATATATATATATATATATATATATATATATATATATATATATATATATATATAATATTTTCTCCAAATGTACTATACCATATGCATCACTAAAATCACCTTTTTTAATAGACATCTGTACGGCGGCACATAACTATTTACAAAACCGGTCCAGGCGGCATTTTTCGCTTCCAGGAAACTGCAAAAGTTATTCCCGGCAAGTTTGAGTGGTGCCGTTTGCTCGCAAGAGTCTAGTACTTCCTTATTTGCACATCTTATTAATTGATTTTCCAACTAAAAACGATGATATTTGTAACAAATTTTTATACTAGTTTAAACGTATAAACCGCAACTTAAATGAATAGTAAGTCAATAGTTATGTGCATGGTATAATGGCAAGATATTACCTTAAAATGCTTCATATCAATATCTCTCGTAAATTCAAAATCTTCATATAAATAAGACTCGTGGCCATAATACTGAGAACCAATAGAATGATTTATGTAGGGTGAATTTGGTGCTATAGCACACAGTTCATATCGTTCTACGTAGAGGTAGCTTTTCTTTGAAGACTAATATTATATTGTTATATTATTTGCTTTAATCAGATATACAGAAAAATATCTTACCAAAAGTCCCCAATTGCAAAAATTAATTAGAAATAAATACAATGTTTTCATATTGCAAATGTTATTGTAAACATTCGACAAGAATGTTTTCACTTAAATATATTCCTTTAAAATTTATTTGAAATTATATAATTATACATAATAACTGATGATTTAGTTGCATTATCCATTTATTTCCAATCAGATTGAGATGTTTTATCTGCTATTCCAAACTAAAAATAAATCTATTGTAAAGTAAATAATGCCTATAATTAAAAAAATTATTATATTTTGTCATTTGAAATATGCATTAATACGTTATTAGATTTATCTAACTCAAACATATTAATACATAATATTTAGTAAATAGTGGCGTTGTTTTTATCATTTGCCTCACCTCACCTTATCCCAAAATGAGATGAGTTTTATTTTGCTGAGTTGAGATTTTTGTAAAAAAGTAAAAAAAAAAACGACAATAAATTCCGTAGAATTGTATATTAGAAAATCCGAAATACTGTCCTCTGAACTTGACAAAAATAACATATTGTTCATATCACTTATGTCATCATTTAATAATTGCTCCTAAAAATAATTTTAGAACACAATAAATATTAAAAATTATTACTTTAACTCCTGCACAATATATTTCCTAATATCGGCCGTTTTCTTTAAAATAATTGCTTCGTTTTGCATCACTAACTTTTTTTAAGATTAGATTCTTCATGAATTCGGTAGATGGATCTGGTAGATATTGAACAATTTTCGAACACGGTAACTTTTACCACTCGTGTTTTCGAACACAGTCGGTAGATGCGGTATCTACCGGTAGAATTTTCGTAAATGCGTATGTATTTTCTATAAAATGTACATTACCTTTAGACAGTTGTATGTATGTTATACAAATTCCATACAGAAAGTTTCGAGCTAAAAGATTATATATTTCGAGTAAAATTATAACACAAATATACTATGAATATATCAATTGCACTTGACACTGACATCTTTCAATCAGAATTTTCTTAATATAGAAGCTGTTTCTAGCATAGTTGGCTAATTTATGAAATTTAATTTCTTTATAATTTTATAACTCTATATCCATTTAATATGAAGTATGATATGAAATCGTATAGAGGATACAATATTCTTTAATATTTAAAATAACATTAAATGTGAAAAAATGATATTTAACATCGTTTTTTAAAGAAAAACTGTTTAATCTTCAAATGAGGGTACTTCCGGTTGACCAATTATAACCAAAATCTAATCAGCTCTTCATATGGATGCAACGAAGAGAAATACGAAAGAATTATAATTTTTGGGATTGTAGTATTAGAGTTATTGTAGACGAAAATTTTGTTACATACACACACACACACATCCACATACACACACACACACACACACACACACACACACACACACACACACACACACACACACACACACACACAAATAAATAAATACAGACATCATCGTTAAAATAGTAAAATCGTATTCTAGGGACCTTAAAACGTGCTTATTCATTAAATACTCACCACCGAATTTTTAGACCAAAGACAATACCTTCCTTACCTAAAGGTGACGGAAGGTAAAAATGGAGTTTTAGTTGTCAAATCAGTATTTATTGGATAATTTTTTAACTGGTTGTTAAAAATTAACCATTGTGTTACGGAATAGGCCCAGCACTGAGTTACAGAATAGGCCTGTAATTGTATGTGACAGCAAAACACTAATCCCCACTTTTCATCTGAGATTAAAAACGCAACAAGCACGACTTCTTGAGGTGACTCAGAATCGATAAGGGGTGCTTCAATGTCACTTCAGTTACGAGAAAAATAACGGTCTAAATTAGTCAGGCAACAGAGGTGAGTTAAGACGAACTGAGATATCATGTAAAAATAACGCGACTAATGTGTGTGGTGCCGTGGCATAGAAGATACTAATATCCTCTTCGGAGTGGTGTGTATATGTGCAGTGAATATGTTCTACTCACTATTGGCGGTCTGTGCTAATAATCAACCAATTCATACATCTACTGAGAGATCAGAGATAGCTCTGCCCGAAAGATGGAGGCAAGTGGAGGACTATTCTACAGAAGCTGGTACATTGAAAATACGGCAAGAAAAACCGGAATACCTGGAAAAATCTTGTAACATATAAAATTTCGAAAACAGCTTCCAACGGAGAATCGAGTCCAAAATCGTAGTGATGCCGGGTTAGCAGTATAGCTACTAAAACACCGTCTCAGATAAAATAATTAATATTAAGCATCTTGTACATCAATCCATAAATGGTTTCTATTACCGATTTAGAGGACTGCGTATATAAGAAAAAGAAAGCTACTTATATGAGTGAGTAAAACACATGGGAAACTAAGACGAGAAAGCTAAAACACATACAGTTTGTTGTATACTACTAAAAGACACTTTAAGCTACATCATCAAGAACAAGCAGTAATAACCAATTAGAATTAGTACGATTTTGACTCAGGCTATATAACTCTATTATATTTTGTTATAGCTTATAATTTTGCAAAGAACGATACATTTGAGAGCTTCAATATATGTCTTACTATCTCTATATTTCGACACACACTGCCGCAGAAGTGATATCGCTGGCTGCTCACTCGCACTCACTTACTATTGCCGTATTTATTTGGGAACCACAGGTTCAATATTGAACTGATCTCTAATCTCTAACCAACCTGTGTTGCTTCCGAATAAATGATACTCTTTTGAAATTTAGCGATTAATTTGAATTCATGTAATTTATTACTATCATTGATTGTAAAATTGGCTCATTTTAACCTGATTTGGTTTGACCATAACTCCACATGAAATGCAATCCACATTTATCAATTTTAAGAAATAAATAAAAACGCAACTATTTAGAAAAAATACGGGTTGGATTTACTAACCCAGCAAGTCTGCTGGGTGAGGGGTCAGTTCTTGGTTATTTAAAATTTGCCAACTAAACATAACTAACCTACCAAGTTTCTCGAAAAATGCCAAATAAATGCGGCCAATATCACTCGTGAACATGCTCTCAGTCTGACTGCAGAGTCAACTGGTAGTAGGCATACCTTGGAGAAGGATTGCCTGATATTTCCGCCTTGGGGGTACCTAAATAAAGGCCACTTTACTGACACCGTCACAACCTGGATGTGTTTCGACGATGCGTCCGAGTTTCCATTTCATGGCTGGAAGGTTGTCGTCCTTAATTAACACAAGTATGTTAGGTTGCAACTTACAACTCGTGCTGGGCTTATTATCATTTTGTTCTTTCTTATAGTTGGGAAATGTTTTCCCAAGAGTATCTCTTCCAAATATGTTGCATTAGCATTTGCTTATGCTAGTACGAGGAAAGTCTATTTAATGGAGCACCTTTGTAGTTCGCGTCCACCTTTGTGAGAGATGAGAGATCCACCAACAAATGTGCAGGTGCAATAGGATTTAGATCATCTGAATGTGATGAAAGGGGTGATATTAATTACCGGGAATTGAGGATTGCCTTTATCTATACAAATATTATGTAAAAGTCTTCTTATAGTAAATGAACACACACGACGAATGTGATGTTTTATGGACTTAACTTTGACCTTTCAGTCGTTCGACATGATGTGTTTGAGACGGTACGATGCTTCATTTGATTTTTCCGGAAGCAAGTTGCTCTGTTATTTGGTCGTTACTTTCGATTAAAAACTTTAACAATTGTTTAAGTTAGCCATTAGCACCGACGTAATTTGTACCGTAATCCGATATTAATTTTGGTTTGCCTTTTTGAAAAACAAATCTTCCTAGTACAGCTAGAAAACAGTCGGTAATTAGACTGCTCACCAGATCGAGATGAATCGCGTTAGTATTAAAGCAAATAAATAAACAAATGTAGCATTTCGATAGCTTCGAGCTGCATCATGTTTTGTCTTTGAGTAGAAATGGGCAGGCGTAATCGCACTGCTTAGGTAAATTTTCCATTACTCATTCGTTGTTTTAGCATCACATGCATATATGTACCACAGCTTTTCCTAGATTCCTGCCTGTAAGTGTCCAGTATTTTAAATTTTTTCGTAAACAGAAGCAAATAATAGACCATTCCACCGTAATCAAAAATAGTACAAGTTTATTGAAAATATGAAAGATAAAATTTAAAGTAAACGAATAATTGCATATTTACCTCCCGCTACCCTTGGTGAGGGAAGTATAGGGATCGTGCTAACTATTTTTACGGTGTGTGTGTGTGTGTGTGTGTGTGTGTGTGAGTGTGTGTGTGCGTATAGGTATGTTTGTGTGTGTCTGTGTGTGTGTGTGTGTGTTTGTGTGCGTGCGTGCGTGTGTTTGTTTACGCTCTAACTCAAATACTATCATCCAAAAAAAAAAATTGAAACCTTGTATTTGTACATTATTCTAATGTGGATAACCAGAAATGGCACTTTACTTGAAGCTAAAAATAGATTTTCTCCGAAAAATACCTTTAAATGTAATTTTTCAAGATTTCTGTTATATAAATTAAAGATTATTAAATTTTCTATAGGTATCAATACTTTTTCTGTATATTTTATAGATATATTTACAAAATTATCTATAATTTAGATCACAGAACCTACGCTTTAAACAAACACGACTTCTTGATTACATAGTACTTATGTAAACTGCAATCAAATGTACGTAACTAACAGATGAATACGACCAAAGCCGACCACAAAACCAGAGAATGGTTACAGGATTGATTGGTTTAAATGAAGAAAGATGGAGTGAAAGAAATACTTTTATTAAGAGTAGGAATTTAGGAAAGGGAAATATACACGTTGTACTACGAGGTAATAATAAATAAATAAATAAATAAATAAATAAATAAATACAAGTCAGTTTTAATATTAGGAACAATTTCTTATTTTTGTTTGTTCTTTAAAATTAATAAGTTCTAATCGTACAATCCATACATTTGACCACAAAATATGTATTGCTTTCATAATAAATTATTTTTGATTTCCAATAATACTTGCCTACAGGGAAAGAATTGAGCAGCAGCGATGCGTCAATTGTACCATTTCGCTGAACGTATTTGCCCTACAAAAAAATTATATTAGCACATATATGTATAAAAGCGAATTTAGCATGCAGACCAGTTCCTTACTCAGTTGTACAGTAAGCTAAGTTAAATTTAAGTAGGTACGAACCTAAACTCTTATTAGTTGGGCCGGTTAACATTTTCAACAAAAAAATTATAAAACCTACGCAAATGGTGAGATATTTCTACAAATTTCTCTCGATAAGTTAAAATATAGATTTTAAAGATGAAGAGAAATATTTGGAGTTACAGTCGTGGTAAACAGTATTTATTAAATAGTAAGTTAATGAACTTTCCTAAGTTTCGATTTCAAATGAAGCATCATCAGGGATAGTTAATGTACAGTTGGATAATTAGATCATAATATTACAAAATCAAAAATGTAAATATGAAAATATCGTCAAAAATATCATAGGTTTTTGTAACGTAATGATCTTATTTTCCAACTGTACTTTAACTATATTTTATGATGATTCATTTGGAATCGAAACGTAGAAAAGTTATTTAAATTACTATTTAATAAACACTGCTTACCACGATTGCAACTTCAATTATTTCTCTTCATCCCTACAATCATACTAACAGTCAAGTAATAATAATACCGATAACTTTATAGATTTTAAACTTAAAAAAAACTAAATTTGTTATTCAAGTATTCTGCCATTCAATATTGGGTTACATCGCCTTTATTAGTAATACCAGCTTTAATTCTATTAGACATTGGATCCCTAAGTCCTGCACATTTTCCTGTGAGTATTGTCCCATATGACTTGCAAGGTAGATTTTACTGTACGCAGTGAATATTTACGATATTGCTGTTCATTTTGCCAAAAGAAACGGGTTCCTTAAAATACCGGTCGAACTATTGTCACCAGTCATTCGGCCAACAGTTTTTTTTTTAAGTTTTAAGTCTATATTTAAAGTAGCTGAAAGAGAGTATTGTACAATTTTCTAACCATTTGTGTAGATTTTATAATTTGTTGAAAATGTAATCTTGCCCAATTAATTAATATGAGTTTGGGCTTGTAAGTATGTAAAACAGAGAAAATATCATGTCTCCATAGGTATTAAGTATGAAAATATCAATCGTATTACTTCATACATAATAGCTATTTACGACATCCAGCCGGAAGCATTTGACACGTGAAGTAAACTCCGGTCGCTGAAACGAGAGAATATAGAACTAATAAACAGAAACAAGTCATTCTTTTGGTTCGTCTTCTAAATTATTTCCACATTTCTCGTTTCAGCGAAAGGAGTATACTTTATATATATATATATATATATATATATATATATATATATATATATATATATATATATATATATACAGAGTTCTCGCGACTGGTTTGAGTAGTTAAGAAAAAAATTTTTGAAGCGGGATTTAAGCAGTCGAATGGAATTTGGTGGGCAGAAATAATTTTGACACCCTTTTTAATAAAGTCAAGTATTTAAAACCATCTCAGGACTCTAAAATGTGTTAAAAATTGTTGTTTACAAAAAAATTGACAATTTTTGTGTAATACATTAATTTGAGATTTAGACTTAAGTTTAGACATTGTCAAATTTAATAAAATTATAAAATTTGTAAGACATATACGTAGTTTTACATTTTTAAACAAAAACTATTAAAAATTTTGATGACGGCCAAGAACATTAAGAAAAAACCAGACTGTTGGCGCCCGATATGTGTGGAGTAGGGAAAAACACACAAGTTGAGTTTAGGCGGGAATATACGAATGAAGGACACAATCGATTTATGACAAGATAAATCGAACCTCAAGATTATTATAAAATACGAAAGTATAATAAGAATTTTGAATAACATAGAAACTAAATTATTATGTCGGTATCTGTATTATTTTGGTCTGGTGGATATTTCTGCTGCTTATGATGAAATAAAAATTTTAGACAAAGAACACAATTTAACAAAACGACTTTTCCTGGAAATAGTACATATTTATAATAATGAAAACAGTATGAACAAACGTAGTGACGTGGGTAACTTGAGTCATATATTTATATATACAGGGTGTTTCAAAAATACTGTAATTTTTTTTAAGGGCATATAGTAGGGCTGGTAAAAAAATCGATATATCGAGTTCTATTCGACTTTCCTCAAAAAAAAAGTCGATCGACTTTAAAAATAAGTCGAATATAGACTATTTCGACTTTGACTTTTATACTATTTCGACTTTTTCGACATATTTATGATTTCGACTTTTCGACTATTTCAACTTTTAGATTATTTTGAATTTTACACTATTTCGACTTTTAGTCTATTTAGACATTTAGACTATTTGAACTTTAAAATTATTTCAACTTGTTAGATAATTTCATTTTCGATTAGACTTAATTATTTTACATATTTCATTTCAAGGTGAACCGTCAGATGTCAGATCAGATGTGTGTATGTGATGATGGTGTGGGGTGTTCTTTTGTTGTTTGGTGCTGTATGCGAGCCGTAATGTTCTTATGTAAACTGCGAGAAAACGACGCACAACGCGACGCCTGTCTACTACTAAACTCCCTGAACAGAGCTGGTGCGCGTTTGGATTTAGTTAACGTTAATATTATTTATTGTTGTATTTATTGATATCTTGAGTTTCTTAAATTATCGTTGTGCCTTAAAAATGAATCAAAGAAGCAAAGTTTGGTTGTTTTTTGAAGATCTACGTAGTAGGTACATGACAAAAGTCAACGCAGTGTATATTATGCTAAAAAAACTTAAGTACAACAACAAAAGAAAGTTTTGCATTTGGCTTTTAAATTTTTCATATATTTACTTGCAATTTAGCAGTTTCTTATTATTATTACTTTTTGTATAGGTATTTACATAAAATATTTTTGATTGTACGTCTCGAAAAAATATAATCCAAATTCCAAATATTGTTTTATGTCTCTGGCTCTGAAAGCTTTTTAAAATTTATGTTTATTCATAGTTTAGAGTTTATATTTTTTGACAATTTAGAGATTAATTTAGACAGATTATTCCGACTTATCGACTACGATTATTAAGATATTTCGACTTTTCAATAATTTTGATTTTCGATGATTTCGACTTTTTTGTATATTCGACTAGTCGATAAAAGCCGATTATTTCGACTTTCGACTATTTCAACTTTTCAATTATTACGACTTTTTTTGTATATTCGACTAGTCGGCAATAATTGATATCTTGAAAAATCGAAAGTCGACTCCCTTATTTCAAAGTCTACCAGCCCTAGCATATAGTACTGACCAAAATAAGTAAAAAAGCTTATTCAACATAGAACTGATCTTTAACTGTTTCCGAGAAAAGCGAAAAATCGAAAAAACTGACATAGTGATCGAACAAAATTTTGTCTATGTCAGTAAATTGACTATAAAAAACAACAAAATTTTATATGAAACGTTTTTCTCAATATCTAATAGTTACGAAGTTATTTGAAAATTAAATATAGGCCAAGGTCGCCACAACATTTAACATTATTACAATTATTTGATTTTTTAAAAAACCAAAGCACATATAAGATGATCTCTGCAAGGTAAAAAAATCCCATTTAATCAAAGTCGTAACTCTTATAGTTCTCGAGATAGCACACGTAAACCCCGTAAAAACTCATTTTTCACTGCCTTAAATCTCGGAAACTATGGAAGATCGGACTCATGGTGATTAAGCTTTTTTACGGATTTTTATCATACTATATGCCCTTAAAAAATTTTACAGTATTTTTGAAACATCCTGTACATATATATATATATATATATATATATATATATATATATATATATATATATATATATATATATATATATATATATATATATATATATATATATATATAGTTTATGCTATATTTATCGAAAAAAATTAATGAGATATCATTGAAATGAGTTACTCGTTTTGTATTATATGATTTACTTCTGGAATTTTTACCTGAATTGTCTCAACGGTATGTACTATTATATTGTGATTGCTTGATACATGTAAAAGATAGTATAACATAATGTTTTTTTTTTGTAGAATTCTCTGAGGATAGTTTTAAATAAACCGAAATGTTAAGCGACAAACAAATTTACTAATTTTTCGCTCCTATCCCAATTCCGATTAATCCTTTTCAAAGAAAAAGTTAATAAAATTTTTAATTTCTATAATGGATACCAAGTTACAGTTCAAATAGCATAATGATGTCTTCTGGACATTTCCAAGTGGCTACATCTCTTAATCGCTAAGTCACGATCCTAGTAATATATAAACCAAGCACCTTGCTTGCATCACAAAATATATGATGGTGGCAAATTTTTGCCCTTAACATCCAAACTACATGAATATTTTTGCGATAAGTCCGTGTTTTGTCATTTCCCAAAAATTCTGATAATTTCTCTACTCTGTTTAAAACTAATATGTTTTAAATGAGAGGAATTTGGAAAATATCAACTCCTTGAGGTAGCAACCCACTGCACATGGGAATAGAACGGTTAACCCGCCCTGACTCTATTTCAACAAGTCAATAAATAAATGGAAATAACTGTTTCTGTTACTTGGAAAAATTAGTTATATGTTTTTACGTGTTTAAGTTTAATTTTAGTATTGTTTGAAATAGCTGTAGTATCTTAAACTATTTATTAATATTAATATTATTGCATCTGGCTTCACGCGAGTGCGCGCGCACCCCACGCCAAGTGCAGCTGCTACTGCATTGACCGGCTGCGACCAACTCAGACTGTGTCTGGCTTGCCAACGGTAAACACGTATCGCGTCGTCGACCGCGAGAGTGGTTTTTCCACCATTTTGCATAAAACTTTCTGATTTTCATATGGTCAGTAAAGTAATTGGTTGTTTAATTATCGTACGCGTAGCTTGATTAGCCTAACACGACTAATTCAAGGAGTATCGTTCGGTTTTCATTTAATTTGGTACTTTATAGTCCGCGAATACTTTCCGGCGCCAATTTATGCAGCTAATAAACACATCTCAGGAATCAATTGTAAAATCGAACTGTACAATTTGATTTCTCACGGAATTCGTGTTGTTAGGGATTTGATTCATATTTCCTTGGGTGAATTCATTATTATTTCTTTGTAAACCTGTTTACACACGTTCTCATTCGAGTGACGTCATTCACAGCGCATCTGCTGTTATTGTCGACTAGGTACATTCAATGCAACAAGTTTGCATTCTAGTTGGTTGTTATTAAGTTCATTTAGAGTTCTTAATATTGTTTAACTAAATTTGTTTGTTCATACACTTATGAAATGATTTAGTTAATTCTACAAATATCGTATTTGTTTTATTTTTGGTTTATTATTGTTTATGTCACTTATATTCAATACGCTATCACATATCTCTCAGAATTGGTTTTCAGTTGTTTGTTATTTTGTTGCAATTATATTTAGCACGTTTGTTAGTTCGTAAAACTAACTGGTCCTTCGTTCGTTTTATTTAGTACGTTTCACAAATTAATATTATCCCGTATATTGGCCAAGTCCAGTGATGTGAACCAGCTATTGAAGGTTGTAATTAATTTGGTTTACATATAGTTTTGTTTTATTCATTGAATTTAACATCAAACACATTGTTGGTGCTTCTAGACCGGATTCGCTGATCTAGAGACATCACATTTGGGCTTGCGAGCAGGATCAAAACATTTTGGTTCTTCTAGACCGGATTCGCTGGTTTAGGGTTTGAACATTTGGTCCTTCGAGCCATTAGGTCCTTATTACTTAGTCCTTCGCACCGGAGGGACGCAACAACTCTGTAGTTCAATAAGTATAGCCCATAGAAAAAAATCGTAAATAGAAAAGTTGTAGCAAATTTTATTGTCTACAATATTGATAATAACAACTTTTACTCTCCGATGTATAGAAACAAAGCAATTAAGGAAAAACCGAAAAAATGCCGAAAATTTCAAACTTTTTCCGCTATAACTCTGGTAGCACAGGGCTTTCGTTTCTGTTTATTACTTGCCTTGGTCTTTACAACATATCCAAAATTTATAGATACCTGACCTTTTGCAAGGAACTTTGTATAACTTGACTGGATTAAATCACTAATATCACCTTTTTTAATGGGCACTTGAGCGATGGTTTGAAGCTGTTAAAAAAATTTGTCCAGGCGGCATTCTTCGCTTCGAGGAAGCTGCAAAAGTTCATCCCTTCCAGCGTTAGCGGTGCAATTTGTTCGCACGAATCTAGTACCTCCTTACTTTTACATCTCATTATTTGAGTTTCCATCTAAAATCGATGATATTTGTAGTAAATTATTATACTTATTTATACATATAGTCAACAGTTAATGCGCAATTTGTGTTTTTAAACCGTAGAGTTCGCTAATAATTTGGACCATATGATTTGATCTTTTTCAACACAAAAAATAGGCAGGTATGATATAACACGAGTACATAGTTATTTATGTTGTACTATACGACTAGTTACGATCAGTATCAAATACAAAGTTTTATTTGTTTTTTTTTAATTGGGTTCGACCTCGTATTATTGTACATTAGTCCGGAGCTACTTCTTTAATTTTTCTTGTTTTGCAAGTGTTATATATATATATATATATATATATATATATATATATATATATATATATATATATATATATTTATTTATACACCGGGTGATAATCTATGTTACCATGTTAAATGCTTATATAACAGATTTCCAGCGCCATATATATACCGTGCGTTTTATTTAACTTGAAACATGGGATTTGTCATACTCATAGTAACCAAATGAGAGCAATGTATAAGAGCGTTCCATCTAAAGTAGAACATAGCAAATAAAATATGTATTTTGCATTTTAGAAATGAAAAAGATTGCAATAAATATAAACATTTAATAAATTTTCACTGTTAGCCGCAATCAATTCTTGATGGTTTTGAAAGTGATACGATTTTAAATGTTCTTTCCTTAGTAAAAGATGTAGACTGGTTTTGCTTACACCCGCAGCTTGCTCTATCGTTTTCGTAGATTCTATTATTATTTCGTACGAGCGTAATAGTTTCGGCCATTTTCACCACCGTTAAAACATTATTTCGTCTTGTTTTCTTTACATGATCACGTTTAACGCAACCAGCTCTCTTAAAATTGTTAACAATTCGTAATATAGTTGAAGCACTTGGTGTTGGTCGATCAGAAAATGATTTACGAACGTCTGCATTATACCATTGAACTATTTGCACTTTTTCTTAAACTGCTTATATTATTTTTAACTTAAAAGTAACAATATAGCCCTAATTGACAGATAATAATCGATTGATGACAGCCTATATTCTATTTTAAATGGAACGATCTTATACATTGCTGTCATTTAGTTACTATGGAAATTGAAAATCCTATGTTTCAAGTTAAAAAAACTCATGGTATATATATATATATATATATATATATATATATATATATATATATATATATATATATATATATATATATATATATATATATATATATATATATATATATATATATATATATATATATATATATAGGCTGATTCAGGGCTAATGTTACAAACATTATCAGTTTATTCCTGAGGTCATTTTAAGCAAAAAATGTTTTATGAACAGGTCCTGTCTCGTCTAGTTACCAAAATACAAGAGACGTGTTGCTGCTCAATTGCACATGTCTCAAAGCAGTGTTTGGCGGATATTAACCCGTGAGGATTTACATCTCTACCACTTTCAGAGAGTTCAAGCACTGAAACCAAGAGTCTATGGTCCTCTTCTAGAATTTTGCGGCTGGTTACTCCGTCAAACTGCGAATAATCCAGATTTTATTTCCAAAGTGTTATGGTCGGATGAAGCTCAGTTTACGAGAGATGGAGTAAATATTTTTCATAATCAACATTTATGGAGTATTCAAAATCCTCATGCTATAGTTTAGTCCCGTTTTCAGGAAAGATTTAGCATAAATGTTTGGGCAGGAATTTTTAATACTGGTTTACTGGAAATTGTAGTTTTAAATGACCGGCTAACAGCTGATTATAGGTCAAGGCGCTCATTTGAGCATTTACTATAAAATATTTCTAATATGTTGCCTCATTTCATCTTGTGTTTGGTATCTATTCTAAGTGTTATGTTGTTCTGTATTTAGAATTTGTTTATCTATCTGTTTAAATGTCTCATCTTGTGTTTTGTTGTCCTAATTATGTTCTTTCTTTCTATACTTTTTAGCAATACACGTTTATTTTAATAAAATAAAAATAATTCATCATCATGTATCAAATAAAGTTTGACTTTTCAATAAAACTCTTCTTTTTCAGAAGTATCTTGATTACAAAAATTTTGCGCTTTTTTATAAAACTTTAACCTCTTGTATTTTTGGAACTAGAAGAGTTAGGACCTATGTTCATATAACATTTTTTGCTTAAAATGACCTCAGGAAGAAGCTGGCAAAGTTTTTAACATTAGTCCTGAATTACCCTGTATATATATATATATATATATATATATATATATATATATATATATATATATATATATATATATATACAGGCTGTTTCCTTTGTAACAACCAGCGCTTTTTTGGGCGAACTAATGACTTTACAAAAAAAATGTTATATACAAGAAATGATCAAGAATAAGGGGCTAATTTATTAACAATAACAAACCGAAAATTCGACCAGTGGTTCTCAAACGGCAGAACAAAATTATATTTTTTTAAATGGTATCCTATATAATTTTTTTGCCCATTAGATAGTGAATTTTTATCTGATTTCAACGATACAAATATGGTATAGTGTTGTATAACAATTATTTTGAGAAAAATGGTATTAAAAAGAATGTTATAGTATTACAATAGGCTATGCAATACACAGGTTGTCTGTGCCTAGTTACGCTAGTGGTAAACCCATTTTTTATTACATTATTTCTAGTTTTTAATACCATTTTTCTCGAAATAATTGTTCTACAACCCTGTACTATATTTATATCGTTGAAATCAGAAAAAAATATTCTGTTTAAAGGGCTAAAAAATTATATAGGGTGCCATTTAAAGAAAATATAATTTTTATCTACTGTTTGAGAACCACTGTTAAATATTCGGTTTGTTACTATTGATACATTATCCCTTTATTCTTGATCATTTTTGGTATAAAACATTTTTCTCCAAAGTTATTAGTTCGCCCAAAAAAGCGCTGGTTGTTTTAAAGGAAACATCCTGTATATATATATATATATATATATATATATATATATATATATATATATATATATATACAGGGTGATTATTGTCAAGGTGTATATAGGAAATTAACATGGGAGATCAGTTTTTTACAAACCGTTGCCCCCCGTTTTAACTTACGGCAATGGTTGTGATGTCAACGCAAAGATAAACAAAATTCCCATCCGAAAATACCAAATACATGAAAAATTGTCCAATATTTTAGGGCTATAAATAAATTTTTAAAAAGATTCATTTTCCTATAAATAGCAATAGCCAAGCCAAATTTCAATTCTTATATCAAACTTCCAAAAATATATATTTAAGCTTACTTCATTCATATAAGGAGTTGATTACATTTTGGGTAAAATTCGAAAACCGGAAGTAGTACTTTACTTGAATCCCAAAACAGTTTTTAATGATAAACTATATTAAAATATAAACTAAAACTTTTCAATTTTAGTATTTAAGGCTTTTGTATCAAGGGGAATAACATGTTGTATTTTTACAAAAATCATTTAATCGGAAGTGATACTTTATTTGAAGCTCTGAACAGATTTTCGTGAAAATTATATTATGATACATTCCAAATTTTTTCTAATTTGGTATTTGAGACTTTTGTGTAAAGGGAACAACATATTAGATTTTGATTAAAATTGATAAACCGGAAGTGATACTTTACAAGAAGTACTGAACAGATTTTCATGAAAAATATATTGATATATTACAAAACTTTTCAAATTTAGTATTTAAGACTTTTATATGAAGGGAAACAACACATTAGATTTTGGCTAAAATTAATAAACCGATAGTGGTACTTTACTTAAAGTTATAAACAGATTTTCTAGAAAAAATATATTAAAATATGTTCCAAAACTTTTCAAATTTGGTATTTAAAACTCGTAGATGATTATTCGAAAATGGGTTCCGGATTTCAAAAAAGAATAGCGGAAGGTTTGCAAGAAGTAAGAATTTGGAACAGAGTAAATATGTGACATAGATGATAAGAGTATTGAAAACTCGAATATTATAAAAACTATTAACTTTTTTTTAAATTTTAACTGTCCGTTTCATTCGGTTTTAAGGTTATTATAGTGGAGACCTCATTGTTTGAACCAAATAGAATTAGCATTAAACCACCAAGTGAAGGAAAAAATGTATAGCGTATTTATAGCTCGCTGTTCAACTGAAAATGTATGTTTCTACGGGCATCAGGAGTTTGTGTAACGATAGACCAAATGCGTTGAATACAAAAAGTATTATTTCTGTAGTGAATTTAAACTCCCACGGCACAATTGCAAGATATTTACATATTACCTACCTTAAAATATTTCATATCAATATCTCTTACATATTCAAACTCTTCATATAAATAAGAAACGTGACCATAATACTGAGAACCAATCGAATGATTTATGTAAGGTGAATTAGTTGGTAAATCACACACTTCATATCGTTCTATGTAGAGGTAGCTTGTCTTTGAAGACTAATTCAAAATAATTTATTCTTATACAGGATGTTAATGAATATGTGTTACAAATATATAGGGTATGTAGGGGATGCAAAATACGAGGTCTGTTAGAAAAGTATCCGACCTTTGGCCGAAAAAAAAAAACTGGCATACCTGGAGCGTTGGAAACCTAATCACCTTCAAAATAGCCTGCTTGGGATTGCACTCACTTCTCCTAGCGGTGCCGCCATTGTTGCAAGCATTCTGAGAAAGCCTCTTTCGAAATGGAGTTTAGCTCGGCTGTCGTTGCAGCCATAATGTCCTATCTTATCTGAAATCGCGTTCCTTTCAATGGCCTCTTCAGTTTGGGGGACAGCCAGAAGTTGTAGGGTGGCATATCAGGAGAGTAAGGAGCCTGTTCAACCACAGGAATCTTGTTCTTCGACAAAAAAATCTGAATCAAGTGCGAGGAATGTGCTAGAGCATTGTCTTGATGCAGGCGCCAACTTTCTTTTGACTAGAACTCCGGTCTCTTGCGCCGCACAGCATCACGTAGGCGACGGAGGACGTCCCTGTAGTACTCTTTGTTGATTGTTTGACCCTGTGGTGCGTACTCGTGGTGTACCACACCGCGGGAGTCAAAGAAAGCTGTCAGCATGACTTTGACGTTGCTGCGCACTTGGCGGGCCTTCTTTGGTCTTGGTGACGTAGAATGCTTCCACTGTGACGACTGAAATTTGGTTTTCGGGTCGTACTCGTACACCCAGGACTCGTCACCAGTGATTATGTTGTTCATGAAGTCGGGGTCGCTGCTCCAGTCATTCCGTCATTTTCCTTACAATGAAAAACCGACGAGAGCACTACACACAGCCTCACTCAAATGCTGCTTGCCAGCAACAGAGCGTCTGTTGGCGGGAAAAAATTCACACATGCGCACGAAGGTTTAAGGTCGGCTCATGCAAGCGCGCTTAATTTAAATCGATCGGGGTTTCGCAAAAATATAAGGACGGATACTTTCTAACAGACTTCGTAGACAAACTTTTACTAACAAATTGTTATCCAGAAACGCACTGCTTTCGAGCTACATGCTCTTATCTACCTTAATTTTAGTTAGCTGCGACCTCTCAATTCAGTTATTATTTTGTTTATTTTAACTTTTAGCATTAATTGCAGACGTATTATGAATTTCGCGATTATGCTGACATTGTAATAACATACGATGGAGGGTACGGCAGCACAAGAAATTCAAACAAATCTTGGCTTTTTTAACGAATGTATCAAAGTATGCTCCGAAGGTGCAATGCTTGTATTAAAGTTAGTGGTCGTTATTTTGAGGAATTATTATAACATGTAGTACAAATATGAACAAAATTATTAAATAATTTAAAATAAACAAGATAATAATTGAAGTGATAGGTCACAGCCAACTAAAATTACGTTAGGTAATTTGAAGAGCCTGTAGCGGTGCTTTTCCGGATATAAGTTTATTAGTAAATTTAGTCTATTTTGCAACCCCTGTATACCCCATAAATTTGTAACACGTATTCATTAACACCCTATATTATTTAGTTTAGTTAAGCCTGCATTACGATGAAGTTTTCTTTTGAACTAACTTGAAAAGTTTTCTTTCTCGCACAATCATGTGAATACAGGAGAGACATACGAACAGACTTTCAAAAAAACTTTTCATGAAAAACTGCAATTGACAATTTATGAAGGTATAACTCGTCTTTTAACACTTGGGATATTTTAATCACGTAAAATTTTATCGTGTAAATATACTTGTAAAGTAAATTATAAAGTCACTTGAAAAGAAAAACTTCATCGTGTAATGCACGCTTTAGATGTACGGGGACATATCTTACCAAAAGTCCACAAATACAAAAATTAATAACTTTTAGAAGTAATATTATAAATAAATACAATGTTTTCATATTGCTTAGGTATGTTGTTTGTAAATATTACACAACAGTGTTTTCACGTTAATTTCTGCGCTCAAAATTCCTTTCAAATTATACAATGTTTCATAATAACTGATGTAAAAGTTGTATTATCCATTTATTTCTAATCAGATTAGATTTTTTATCTGCTATTTTAAACTAAAAAAAACATATAATAAATGTTTTTTTTTCAAAAAAGACAAATAATTACATATAATTGATATAATTTGAATTTTTTATTTGATTTTATATTTAATTAGGCATGATTTGAATCCTGCATGGATATGTTATTAGTTTTATCTAAATTGACAATAATTCAATTTTACTGAAAAAAACAAAACAATTTTAATGGAAAATTTCCAAACAAGTCAGAAGGAAATGACGTGATCGAGAAAATAGACGCGATATCATTTTTGTACCATCCCTATGTGAACAATTATTAGGGTAGTATGTACAAAATCGGTCTATGCTGGACTTGATTTGCAAGCATATGTTATAAATTAGTTTAACGCAAAATTAATAGTTATCTACGTTTAGTACGTTTACAGGGTCGAAAGAAAAAGCTTACGCCTGCGGATGAAATTTGAAGCCTGACGCGTAGCGGAGGTCTTTTATTCGTCCAAAGGTGTAAACATCGTTTTACGCATTACTGCAATTTAATGAAATTTTTTTAAATTAATTTTTAGATGCAATTCCAATTGTATTTTTGACGATTTGTTTACCAGTCGCCAGGCTTTTGCCGTACTTTACCACCTACATGTGATGTGCTACTTTACCGTCCGCATGTGCTACTTTACCGATCGCATGGGCTACTTTACCACCCGCATGAGGTATTTTACCACCCGCATGGTCTAATCTTTGAGTTTCCACTATGGTAACTAAGATGTAAGGAAACAATTTTAATGCAGTTGTGTCTAAATAAATATGAATATAACAGCTTGTATGATTCTTGAAATCCTGTTTTACTTTCACATAAATTTTATATACTACAAAGCATTCTAAGTGGTGCACGAAGTTCGTAGTTGGTTCTTACAAGACTAAGATGAAAAGTATACTTTTGCTTGCTGATTGTCATGGATAGTCGTGGAATATTGAGGTTGATATGACCCAAACTTGATACATCATCAATTATATTACGTACAAACTTATAGAGATATTACATGACAAAATACTACGTCTTGTAGATAAAGGGATAAGGTTAAAATTGTTTAATGATGATGCATAACTATATGTCAATGAATTAAACGAATGACAAAATTTCCGTGAACAATAATTAACAACCTTTTTTTGTATCCGTTTAATGTCATTGACATATTTATTATATAAGGGATTCCATACTGCGAAACAATATTCAAGTTTACTTGTAACAAACGAAAATTACAGTGACTTGAGGGTACTCATATTACTAAAATGTCTTGAATTTCGTAAGATAAAACCTAAACTTCGAAGACTTTTATTAGTAATATGTATAACATGTAAATTAAATTGTAATTTAGGATCAAATATGACACCCAAATCCTCAATTTCTACGACTCTTTGTAAGCAGACATTATCCATATAATATACAAAATTTGTAAAACTGTTTTTCATTGAAAATGTCATATGTTTACATTTACTAAAATTGAACAATAAATGTGAGGATAAAGACCAATCCAGTAATCTGTCAATATCAGATTGTAGTTCAGCGAAATCAGATACAGAATTTACAACTTTATTTTTTTTTAGGTTACCAGCATATAGCAGCGAGTCAGAGTATTTGAGACATCTAGTTATGTCGTTCACAAACAAAACAAAAATTAAAGGTCCTAGACTTGAGCCTTGCGGAACACCGGAGGAAGGAACAAAATAATTAGATTTGTAGTTATTATATGATATGTATTGTTGACGATTAGTAATATATGATCTAATGAATAAAATCATCTCAGGGCAAAAGTTGTATTATTTACGCAGTTTATATAAAAGTACTTCATGATTTACGGTATCGAATGCTTTTGTAAAATCTGTGTGTACTACATCTACTTGGTTATTTTTATTCAACGCATTAATTGTGAAGATAGTAGAATTTATAAGATTTATGGATGGGGATCTTCCTTCTGTAAAACCATGCTGATTAGGTGTAATAGCATTGTGTACCGAACGATAAATATACTTGTAAATATTTTTTTCAAAACATTTGGAAATATTCGATAGTATAGAAATGGGTCTGTAATTAGATATATCATGTGCATCACCAGATTTAAAAATAGGGCATATGAAAGAAGTTTTTAGCAAATTCGGAAAAGTATGTGTAGAAAGAGAAAGGTTAAATAAAGTGTTTAATGGCTTGATAAATAATTCTCTACAGCCTTTCAGAATATATGAAGGAATATGATCTGGACCTGGTGTACAAGACACCTTTAGATAGTTGATTGAATGTAAAATATCTTCCTCAGTAATTTTGTCAATTTTAAATTGATTATGTTTAAATGGTTCACTACTGATATTTTCGAAATTAATTGATGTAGATAAAGGTGTATAAACAGACTCGAAATAATTAGCAAAAGCCTGAAGAATAGTAGGGGTATCTTTGTATTCAGTATTATATAAATACATTTCTCCAGGAATACGAGATGACTGCTTTTTACCTCTCGCTAAGAGAGGTATTGTATTCATGCTAAAAATCGCATTTTAATGAATAAGCACGTTTTAAGGTCCCTAGAATCCGATTATAACATTTTTACGATGATGTCCGTATGTGTGTGTGTATGTGTGTGTGTGTGTGTGTGTGTGTGTGTGTGTGTGTGTGTGTGTGTGTGTGTGTGTGTGTGTGTGTGTGTGTGTGTGTGTGTGTGTGTGTGTGTGTGTGTGTGTGTGTGTGTGTGTGTGTGTGTGTGTGTGTGTGTGTGTGTGTGTGTGTGTGTGTGTGTGTGTGTGTGTGTGTGTGTGTGTGTGTGTGTGTGTGTGTGTGTGTGTGTGTGTGTGTGTGTGTGTGTGTGTGTGTGTGTGTGTGTGTGTGTGTGTGTGTGTGTGTGTGTGTGTGTGTGTGTGTGTGTGTGTGTGTGTGTGTGTGTGTGTGTGTGTGTGTGTGTGTGTGTGTGTGTGTGTGTGTGTGTGTGTGTGTGTGTGTGTGTGTGTGTGTGTGTGTGTGTGTGTGTGTGTGTGTGTGTGTGTGTGTGTGTGTGTGTGTGTGTGTGTGTGTGTGTGTGTGTGTGTGTGTGTGTGTGTGTGTGTGTGTGTGTGTGTGTGTGTGTGTGTGTGTGTGTGTGTGTGTGTGTGTGTGTGTGTGTGTGTGTGTGTGTGTGTGTGTGTGTGTGTGTGTGTGTGTGTGTGTGTGTGTGTGTGTGTGTGTGTGTGTGTGTGTGTGTGTGTGTGTGTGTGTGTGTGTGTGTGTGTGTGTGTGTGTGTGTGTGTGTGTGTGTGTGTGTGTGTGTGTGTGTGTGTGTGTGTGTGTGTGTGTGTGTGTGTGTGTGTGTGTGTGTGTGTGTGTGTGTGTGTGTGTGTGTGTGTGTGTGTGTGTGTGTGTGTGTGTGTGTGTGTGTGTGTGTGTGTGTGTGTGTGTGTGTGTGTGTGTGTGTGTGTGTGTGTGTGTGTGTGTGTGTGTGTGTGTGTGTGTGTGTGTGTGTGTGTGTGTGTGTGTGTGTGTGTGTGTGTGTGTGTGTGTGTGTGTGTGTGTGTGTGTGTGTGTGTGTGTGTGTGTGTGTGTGTGTGTGTGTGTGTGTGTGTGTGTGTGTGTGTGTGTGTGTGTGTGTGTGTGTGTGTGTGTGTGTGTGTGTGTGTGTGTGTGTGTGTGTGTGTGTGTGTGTGTGTGTGTGTGTGTGTGTGTGTGTGTGTGTGTGTGTGTGTGTGTGTGTGTGTGTGTGTGTGTGTGTGTGTGTGTGTGTGTGTGTGTGTGTGTGTGTGTGTGTGTGTGTGTGTGTGTGTGTGTGTGTGTGTGTGTGTGTGTGTGTGTGTGTGTGTGTGTGTGTGTGTGTGTGTGTGTGTGTGTGTGTGTGTGTGTGTGTGTGTGTGTGTGTGTGTGTGTGTGTGTGTGTGTGTGTGTGTGTGTGTGTGTGTGTGTGTGTGTGTGTGTGTGTGTGTGTGTGTGTGTGTGTGTGTGTGTGTGTGTGTGTGTGTGTGTGTGTGTGTGTGTGTGTGTGTGTGTGTGTGTGTGTGTGTGTGTGTGTGTGTGTGTGTGTGTGTGTGTGTGTGTGTGTGTGTGTGTGTGTGTGTGTGTGTGTGTGTGTGTGTGTGTGTGTGTGTGTGTGTGTGTGTGTGTGTGTGTGTGTGTGTGTGTGTGTGTGTGTGTGTGTGTGTGTGTGTGTGTGTGTGTGTGTGTGTGTGTGTGTGTGTGTGTGTGTGTGTGTGTGTGTGTGTGTGTGTGTGTGTGTGTGTGTGTGTGTGTGTGTGTGTGTGTGTGTGTGTGTGTGTGTGTGTGTGTGTGTGTGTGTGTGTGTGTGTGTGTGTGTGTGTGTGTGTGTGTGTGTGTGTGTGTGTGTGTGTGTGTGTGTGTGTGTGTGTGTGTGTGTGTGTGTGTGTGTGTGTGTGTGTGTGTGTGTGTGTGTGTGTGTGTGTGTGTGTGTGTGTGTGTGTGTGTGTGTGGATGTTGGATTCACTATATCTCAAATACCATAAGACTTAAGACATTTTTAACTACGGATTCCTCAATCTAGCAATAATGGGAAGAGTCCAGTCAGTTTTGGTAACAATTGGACAACCGGGAGTAGTAGTTACAAGAAAAAAATCATCTAAATATTATTTATCGAAAATTTATATAAATACTTATATTAAAGAACGTTAAATTCTTTATTCGGTAAATATAAATTCATTATTATATCTTTTATAGGTTTAGAGATAAAGAAAGGCATATAAAATAGTTTGATGTAAAAAATCTCAGATCAAACTACTACAAGGCAAGAAATTCAAATGTTTGTAATTGTCACATAAATGTCACTGTCAAAAATATTTGTATGCCTCTGTCAAAAATATTTGTACATTATTATGAAGATTATAAAAATAAAAAAAAGTCAACAACGCAAAAGAATATATGTAAAAAAGAATATAAAAGGAATTTGCGAAAAAATGACGAATATAAAGAAAAAGAAAAGGAAAGCAGAAAAAGAAAATTTCAGGATATTGAATATAAAGAAAATGTATGTATTGTACATAATTTAATTTAAAATATCCCATAGATTTTGCAAATATATGTGAGAATTATTTTGTAGTGAGACATGAATATATGTATTTGTATTTAAAAATATTTTTCGTTTTATGCGTACAACCAGGTAAAATATCTGGCGAGAGGTTATGTGTTGGCCACATCAGATTTTTATTGTTTAAAAAAGCTCAAAAACATTGAGCATTTTTAGCAATATTTGCCTCAGTATGAATTATATATATTTTTGTGGGCTAATTTAATATCATTTTTTACTTTTGTTCGTAAGTTATTGAATGTATTATAATAATATTCATTATTAGATTTTTATAGAGTTTATGGTACGTACTTTTAAGTTTAATATCCGTTATTATTTCTTTTGTAAACCAGGGCGAGTATGTTGACTTTTTCTTCGTACTGAGTGGGACACATTGTCTAAATACACAATCTAATATGTTGTATATACAGGAATACTGGAAAAATTCAAAAAGGATAAAAAAAATTTCACGCCAAATTAAAAGGTATTTTATTAACATTTCTACATCAGTAATACTGCATAAACATTGGCGACCAATAGGAGTCCGTATCGATAATGTCACTGCAGAAAACCTTCCACAATATAATTATGGCTGGTTACTATGGTCACAGTATATATTTATATACTTGTTGACTTTGTTGTTCATTGTTGTTTTAGAGTAAGCTTTCAAATTACCTATTTTTTCTTCTACTTCACTAACTCCTGTTTCATAATGCTGACAACCAAATGAGACCGACTCTGTTTGTATGACGACCTTTCATAACATATCTATAATGGCAAATTTGGTTTCAAAGATAACTATTTGATGAACGCGACTAAAGCCGACCACAAAATCAGAGAATGGTTATAGGGTTGTTCGTTCTTATATGAAGAAAGATGGTGTGAACAAAACGCAATTAATACGTTCATACTACGAATGTATCGGCTACCGACTATCCGGCCATTTTTCTAGTTGGCGAATAGTCGGTAAAAAGAACGATTGCGATTGATCGGCTTAGTATGTTATAAGGTATGATAAGGCATGAAAATAATAAATTAATTAGTAAAAATATTTATTTAATACGTCCGATACAACAATAAGAAAACTACTAAAATGCACTGCAGAAAAATCTGCAATACTGAGCAAGTAATTTCCAGTAGCAAAAATTCACAAAAAATAACAATTGATTTACAGGAGACATACCATTATAACAAAATAGCAACAGGGTTTCTATATCACCACTGCCACCACTTTTATATAACAGGTTGCGAGGTGCAAACTTTAATAACTCGCTCCTGTGACCCGTTTAACAAATGGTTCTTAAATAATTGACCCGAAAGTAAAACACTAATTTAATGCAAAACTTAATTTAGGTCAAGGATACCGCTACCACCACTATCCGTGTTTTCAGGGTCCGCGGATAGAAAGACTCAATGCAAAAAGTATGGATCAGATCAATTGACAAAATAAACATTTACAATTACTACTTACACTCCCGCAATAACTTAAAATAGTTAACTCGGGAAACTTAAACAATAAAACTGAGATCTGATTCATCAATTTAAGAATTTGTTTACACAAGACAATAAATGGTTGACAACATTACACAAAAAAATGACTAAGGATTGTGACGGCTACCGTTTATGGGACGGTACCTGACTCTCATAAAACAATTAAAATTTTAAAAAAGACGACCTCAACACCAACTACTAAAAATAAAGTAATTATCAGGCTACTTACTGATCGTCACTGGTCGGCCTCGATTGAAGCACTTTATTGTTAAAATACACACTACAATATTTGCAATTAATACGTTTTTTAAAATAAAAGAACAAAATTAAATTTAAGAATAATCTAAACAACTTGGGAGGACGCGGACTTCAACAATGACTCAAGTCACAAAGACTCTACAAATTTCACAAGGCACTAAGACAAGTTACAAATTTTAAACAACAGTCGAATGGGAAGAGAACAAACGTCACAAACAAAAGCCAAAACAAGAATCTCCGAACCAATCCCAAAATCTAACAAAGACTTTAACTTCAGAAAACAATTTTAGAATCGTCTAAAAAGATAGTAATTGACAAGGCATGAAAGTTCTGAACGCAAGATTTGTAGCTAATCTTTGGTGAGTTCGGCTTATACGCACTGGGTACGAAAAGAGTTGGAGTGCATATTTGTCACGTGACATCGGAGCGCTCTGCCGCTTGGAATAAACAAGAATAACCGAACGAACGATCCGTTCATTTGACGGCTTGAGTTATAACCGTTGTTATCTTTTAAAATAACTTACATATTTGTAAAATATATATGTTTCTTTTTACCTTTCGTCACCTTTAGGTAAGGAAGGTATTGTCTTTGGTCAAATTCGGTGGCGAGTTTTTGATGAATAAGCACGTTTTAGCGTCCCTAGAATACGATTTTACTATTTTTACGATGATGTCTGTATGTATGTATGTATGTATGTGTGTGTGCGTGTGCGTGTGTGTGTGTGTAACAAAATTTTCGTCTACGATAACTTCCATACTACAATTCTAAAAATTATAATTCTTTCGTATTTCTCTTCGTTACATCCATGTGAAGAGCTGATTAGATTTTGGTTAGAATTGGACAACCGGAAGTACCCTCATTTGAAGATTTTAACACTTTTTCTTGAAAAAACTATGTTAAATATCATTTTTTCACATTTAATGTTATTATAAATATTAAAGAATATTTTAATCTCTATACGATTTGACTGCATTTTATACTTAATATTAAATGGATATAGAGTTAAAAAATTATAAAGAAATTAAATTTCATAAAGTAGCCATAGCTATGAAAACAGCTACTATATTAAGAAAATTTTGATTGAAAGATGTCAGTGTCAAGTGAAATTGACAGTGTGTTTGTCTTATAATTTTACTGGAAATATAGGATCTTTTGCAATAAATTTTCTGTATGGAATTTGAATAAAACACAGGCAAATGCCGGAAGGTAAAGTACAAGAAATATAATCTTTAGCAAGGAACTTTCTGTATGAAATTTGTACAAAATACATAGAACTGACGGAAGGTAATGTGCTGGCCACATCAGATTTTTTAATATTATTATACATTTTGCACATAAAATGTATATCTGAAGCCGTGATCTGAGGTTCAGCATTAGCGAATATCATGTGTAACAAGACAAAATTCACATTGCGCATGTCTGCTCTGGTGTTCTCTCGATTAGAGGTGGAACTTATAGAGCAAGTTCTTTTTGCTCTACTCCGAAATACCCGAACGCTTTTATAAAATTACTATTCACTCAAATTGAATACCCGAACACACAAAGTGCATATAGAGCGAAAAGACCAAAAATATTGCTATACCCGAACGCACCACTCTATGTCCGGCTACAAATATTTTAAACAAATTATTATAAATGTTATAATTCTTCTTTAAATTCTTAATTTTTTATATTACCTCGCAAGTCACGGACTGTTTTTGAGTACAGTTCTCCATCTTCTTCTGGTGTTAAAGTGTATTTTTTACAAAAAAATTTGTTACCTAGAATTCCTTTGAATCAATAACTTTATCACTTCTATTTTTCGTAATACTGTTTTTTACAACTAAGTTTACATTAAGTTTTATAACTTACTTCATCTTATAATTTGACCATAAGAAATTCATCTTGTCAATTTCTCTCTTTGAGCACGTGTATTTCTAGTTAATTTTTTGTATAAATTTTATACACATTTAACCTTTGTAATCTTTGAGTCTTTTAGAGGCTGATGACGAACATTTTTCCGAAACCGGCGCCCAGTTAAAAAAATATATATATATTTTTTTACTGTATTGTACTCTTCTACATTTATTCCATTTCTACAGTAACATTAAGGTTTTCATCAATTAATACGTTCTAACTGTACAGTCGAAACATTTGACCAAAAAAAAAGTATTTCTTTCGTAATAAAATATTTTTAATTTCCAATAATATTTTCCTAGAGGAAAAAAATTAAGCAGCAGCGATGCGTCAATTGTACCATTGTTCTGAATATATCTACCCTGCAAAATAGAAATAATATTAATATCATATTGCAGATTAGCACACCCAGCAATGGGTAATATGCCATGATGACATATTTATTTATTTATATTGTAAATTAAGCGTTGCAAATGGCAAGGTAAATGGTTCAGAATTAAAGGACCATAAATAATGTATCCTAAATTTAATTCGGTATTTTGAGAAAGAGGTTAATCGACTGACGTCGCTGAAGTTGTAAACTAAGAATATATATTTTTTAAATCCATTGATTTCGCCGTGCCTCGAACCAGGGACCTCCCACTTACCGGGCGGGCACTCATCCAACTGAGCTGCAAGTCACGATAATAGCAGTTGATTTTTCGTGCACAGATGCCAACACATATAATTCAAATGGCGATCACTACCGTCTAAATCGCATACAGGTCAACTGACTGGACCTCGGACTTTGCTTTTTAATAAGTATACTGCACCATTTCCATAATTAATATCACCTTTTTTAAGGGACACTTGAACGGTGGTTTGTAGCTGTTCACAAAATTTGTCCAGGCGGCATTCTTCGCTGCGAGGAAGTTGCAAAAGTTCCCTTCCATCTTGAGCGGTGTCATTTGCTCGCATGAATCTAGTACCTCCTTATTTGTACATCTTGTCAACTGAATTTCTAACTAAAATCGATGATATTTGTAGAGAAATATTATACTTGTTTAAACGTACAAACCGCAACTTTAATTAATAAGGAGTAAGTCAAGAGTTATGCGCAATTTGTTTTGTGTTTTTGTTAGCGACACAGTGGAATATTGGTAGGTATCGTATTATACTTAGTTATTTATGTTGTTCCATTTGATTATACACTGTTTCATTTAAGTCATTCAGCACATGGCGCTGACATCATCGCAAGTTTTAAGTAGCCGATATTACATTAGGTAAACTTTTCTCTTGTCTCCAATTTCAGCCAATCAGAGTGTTCAAAACTATGCCCTATTCTCTACAATACTGAATGGCTTAAATGGAACAAGGTACAGTTACGATTAGTATTAAATATGAAATGTTATTTGTTAGCGTATATCATGAAAAAATAATTCTCTGGTGCTGAACAAAAAATAAAATTTAATCTAAAATATCAGTTTTTCTGTTTTTGATTTATTTATAAACGAGCGAGTTTGAGTACCGTTGGCAACAGTGATAGTGCGTGGTGTGTCAAAGAAATTTAAAAATCTTTAAATTCTTTGGTTTTTGAGGTGTAAGAATTCTGAAAACTTTGTGGAACTATCATTAAAATTTGGTGAACTATTTTAAGAGTGTTTGAAACGTGATTGGTGAGACCCTGTGAGTGATAAGTGATAAAAAATAGTGGTGACAGTGGGTCAGGGTGAAGTAGCTGATCAAGCAGAAGAGTAGCATAACGCACGGTAGCTCCAAGCGCAAACGTGTTAAGTAATGGTTTAAAAAGCCAGTGAACAACAAAAGTTCCGACTACGCGGCAATAGTAATACTTCTTTGGGAACCCTATTATATAGAAACTTTTTGAGAACATATAAAGGAAATAATCTGCATGAATTACCATAATAATAGAGAAAAATCTGAAATAACTAGCCCTCAGTCAGAAGAGAAAATATTCAAAAGAAGTAGATTAATACCTCGATCCCCGGAAAAAGAAAGACAGGTAATAAAACTAGAAGAAATAGAAAAAATAGAGAAAATTTTTGAAGAACTAAAAGGTCCGATACAGAAAAACACGTATAATAATGAAAATATGAAACAAATGCTAACAAAAAACATTGAGGAAAATGAAAAATTAAGAAAGAAAATGAAGAAAAAAGATGAAGAGTGGCAAAAAGAGAAAAGTAAACTAATGGACAGGATTGAAAACCTAGAAAAGAGAACAGAGACCTGGGATAAAGATAAAAAAAGAATAGCATAATAATTACAGGCTTTAAATGATATGATAAAAGAAGTTGAAAATTTATTTAAGCAGCACATACAGGTAGATGTAGAAACCCAAGCAATTATTTAATTAAACCTGTAAGGCGAAAAAGACATAATTTTAGTAGAAATGAAAGATTGGAATCAGAAACTAATTGTAATGGGAAATTAAAAAGAAGCAAAATCTATTTAGAGCATGATTTGATAAACAATGAAAGATGAATCCAAGCTGAATTAAGAACAAGGGCTAGAGAGGAAAGGAATGCTAAGAAAAAAGCACGAGTAGGGTATAAAAAAAATTGTGGATCAGTGATGAATTGTATAAATGGAATGTACGGGACAATAAAATTATGAAAGAAACCGATCCAAAAAACGATTAGCATTTCGGGGTAGAGTGAAAGAATCCCTTAAAATGATGAAAGGTGCAATGACAAAGGACACGAATAAGGATAGAAAAAGGAATAGTTTTAAAAAAGGGAATTTTGTTAGGAAAAATAGAAATGTAATAAGTAACAACTTAAATAAATGTCTAAAATTGGGAACTTGTAATATGAGAGGAATTAGAGATAAAGAAAATGAAATAGCAGAAGAAGTAAAATTATTAGATCTGGATGGAAACAAAAAATAAAACAAAAGGACTAAATCAAATAGATAACGGATATTGGATGTATTGGTCAGGGGTAAATCTAGAAGAAAACGCAATAGCAGGTGTGGCAATTATGATAAAGAAGAAAAACGTGGAATATGTTAAAAATGTAAATTATATAACAGAAAGAATACTAAGTTTAGAAGTAAAAATAGACAAAGACATTGTAACCTTGATGGTGGTTTATGCACCAAACGTATATGTAAAGAAAAAAGAAAACGGTAAATTGTATGATGACTGGGAAAAAGAAATAGACAGGATAGACTCTCGATTAATAATAATGGGGGACATGAATGAAAGAGTAGGCAGGGAGAACAATGGCTTTGAATGGTGCCTAGGTAAACAAGGTGAGAAAAAAAACAGCTACGGACAGAGACTAATTGAGTTTGCATTGAAAACGAACTTATAATAACAAATTCGCACTATAAGCATAAAGAGATACACAAAATAACAAGAGAAATGAAAAGTAGAAATGAGGCATCAATAATAGATTATTTTATAGTTGATAAAGAAACTTTTCCCTTAGTTAAAGATGTGAATGTTAAAAGAGGCCCGGAAATAGGAAGCGACCATTATTTATTGAAGATGGACTTAAGGACTAAAGATGTAAACAATGAGCAGAAAAGAAAGACAGTTATAAATAGAAAGATAAAATATTTTAAATTGAGAATAACGGAATACAGAGAAAAGTATAAAGAAATTTTAAGAAGTAAAATAGAGAATATGACAGAACACTCACTTATAGAAGAGGAGTGGACAGCGCTGAAAAGTAATATCTTAGAAGCTGCAAAACTAACCTGTGGAGAAAGTAATGTGAGTAACAAGAAAAGAAAGAAAACGGCATGGTGGTGCGAACGGGTAAAACAGGCAGTATAAGAGAAAGTGAAAGATCTATCTGGCAAAGAGGACAAACGAGGATTATGAAATATACAAAAAGGAAAGAATAAATGTAAAAAAGGTAATTCGAGGGGAAAAAGATAGGACATGGAAAGAGTTTGGAGAAAAAATGGAGCAAAATTACAGAGGAAATCAGAAAAAAAATATGGAACAATAAGAAATCTAAGGAAGAAGGAAGGACCTAAATTGAAAAATATAAAGGATAAACATGGAAGCATTTTGCAAACCGAGGAATAAATAATGGAACGGTGGCGACAATATTTTGAAGAACTATTAGAAAAGAATGAAATAAGCATAAGAAAGGAAGAAAACAAGAGACGAGCATCAAATTGTGGAAAAAGCAGGACAGTAATAGAAATCACCATTGAAGAACTGGAACAAGCTATTACCAAATCCAAATTAGGAAAGGCGCCAGGAAATGACAAAATTACTGTTAAATAATAAAAGCAGCGCCAGAAGAAGCAAAAATAATACTGGACCTTATGAATCGAGTACTGAAAAGAGCTGAAGCACCAGAAGACTGGATAATCACGCCAATTTTTAAAAGAAGGAGATTCAAAAGAATTCAGCAATTATAGGGGGATTACACTAATAAGCACAGTCGCTAAAATCTTCGCTAGAATACTGGAAGTAAGACTGCGAGAAAAATTAGAAACAACATTGGAAGAAAACCAGTATGGATTCAGACCTAATATGGGCGTGTTGGACGTAATATTTGTGCTACAGCAGATCAGCAAAAAAGCTATTAGGAAAGACAAAGAGCTGCATCTATGCTTTATAGATCTTGAGAAAGCGTATGATAGAATAAAAAAAGACGTATGGAAAGCATTACGAACAAGAAGAATGGAAGAATATCTGATAGAGGGAGTACAAAGCCTCTATGAGGGAACCAAATGCTATGTGCGGACTAATAATAACCATTCAAGATCATTTGAGACAGAAATAGGCCTTAGACAAGGATGCATACTGAGTCCACTACTATTCACTATCGTACTCGACACAGCTATTAAGAATGTCACAAAATAAATAAAAAAGTATCAGATAGGACAATGGAAAATGAGACATGTCACCATCTCAGAGCTATGCTATGCAGACGATCAAGTACTGCTAGCAACAACGAAGAACAACTACAAAAAAATTTAGATGCTTTCAACTTCTGGTTAAAAAACATAATTTCTTTATTCCAAATATTATAGTATCCAGATTCACAAAAAATGTTCTTCTAAGTAAACTACCCTTAATTATAGGAATTTTGAAAAATCTTTTTGTTCCGTAGTTGGTACGTTAACACGTTAACTGCGAAACAAAAATAAGGTAGTATTGCGTTACTGACGATACATATCGCCGGCGATATGTAATTTATTTTTACTGTGGTGCGATACATATCTCCGGAGATATGCACTAGATGTTGACTTTAGTTCCATCTTTTGTACAAATAAGTAAATTTATAACTGTTGTCAAGTATCTATCTTTTAGGTTTATATCTAAACTTATTTAGACTCAAACCGTACATACCAACAAAGACTAAAACCGCACATATTTAATTTAAATTGAATACATGGAAGATAAAGTTATATGTGTAAAATTTTTAATTGTTTTATTTAACAAAAATAACATATGGCATAATCTTGTAATAACAATAACTAAAAACAAAGTAAATTTACATTATTTTTCCACCTCAATTCAGGGAAGTGTTTTTTTGCTAATTCAAGATTTTTTTTCTGCCTGACAATCTTGTAAAAATAAACTATAATAATGTACATGCACGAGGTTTAGACTGACAATGAAAAGAAATAAAACGCACGTTATTATAAGAAGTTCATACAAGTTTATACAAATCCCCGGCGATATGTATCGCACAGAAATAATAAATAATTAATTGTGTGCGTTACATATCGCCCGAGATATGTACTATATTATTACAATCTAATAACCCTGTAGAAAAGGACATTTAAAATGCTACAAGAATAGTTAAAATCGGTCCAAAAATAAAAATAGTACACTCTCCGCATCTGAAGAATGAAATGGCGAAATTCACTTTTGCATGATGTCACCATCTGGTTACATATCGCGGGCGATATGTATCGCAGTTAACGTGTTTTAAGTACCATATGGCTTACTAATATGTACCTGAAGTTGTGAGATCCATTTATGTCAATATTACAAATATTGTGTGCTTTATTTCGCATGTTTATTATTTTAGAATAAAATAAGCCGTGTTAAGAACGATACACTAACGTTATCGGTATGTATTAACTATGAGCAATATACTTTCATTTTATTTTATTTTCATTTCGTAGACTGTGGTTGATATGTCAGTATGGTAATAATATTACCGTCTACATACAGGTATTACTTAGTTACCAGCCTATTTTTGTATGTAAACACAGGCTTAATATCCTGAAACCGGTATATATAAAAAAAAACTACGTATAATCCAAGTATTGTCTACCACTGGCAGCCTATGTCATTCAATAATAATTTCACAAATCTTTCACTATAAAAGTGAAAGATACAAATTCATCTCTTTTTCTATCTAACGCGACGTCATAAATTCAAACAAGTAATTTGAATATAGGTAAATGATCAAATTTCTAATTGTTATTTTAGTATTTATAGTTGAGAACCCTACTGTTTGATCCACATAGAATTCGCGTTGAACCAATAATTGAAGAAAGCAGTGTATGTGCAGCTCACTGTTCGGTGAAAATACGTATATGTAGGTAGGTACTTTTCTAAGGGCATAAGGAAGTTTGTGTAACGAAAGACCAAATGCATTGAAAACAAAATGTATTAACTTCCCATGTCACAATTGCAATATATTACCTACCTTAAAATGCTTCATATCAATATCTCTCGTATATTCAAAATCTTCATATAAATACGAAACATGACCATAGTACTGACTACTAATCGAATGATATATATAAGGTGAATTAGTTGGTAAATCACACACTTCATATCGTTCTATGTAGAGGTAGTTTGTCTTTGAAGGCTAAATAAAAATATTCTTATATTATTTAATTTAGTTAAATACGGGGAGATATATCTTACCAAAAGTCCACAAATGCAAAAATTAATAATTTTTATAAGTAATATAAACAAATGCAATGGTTTCATATTGCAAATATTATTTGTAAATATTCCACAAGAATGTTTCATTTAAATCTATACAATCAAAATTATTGTGAAATTATGCAATGTTTCATAATAACTCATGTAAAAGTTATATTATCCATTTATTTTTAATCAGATCATTTTTTATGTTATTTCAACTAAAAAATTCTATTATAATGTTTGAAAAATTATAATAATTACATATGTAGGTATAATTGATATAATTTGAATTTATATTTAATCAGATATCATTTGAAATTGTATTGATATATTATAGATTTATCTAAATTGACAATAATTAATCTTAAGCATCTTTTACATCGACCCATAATTTACTTCTTTTACCGATTTTGAAAGATAACATACGAGTATATCGACTAATCAACAAGTCGACAATAACCAATTCGACTCGAATCCGATTTTGACTTTGAATATATTTTCACTACATACTAAGAATTGAAATTAACTCATCCCATAATTAGCTAGATAATATTATATTCCTTTAAGAGGTATTTATGTTCACTAAGTCCTGTTCTAATAAACATATTTTTTTGAGACAGTTTCTGCAAAACCCTTACATGTTAAATTTTGTAAAATGTGACAGTTCGGCTCATGCGCATAATTTTATCAATTTTAACTTTACCGAAAACATAATCCAACAATTTTAACAGAAAAATTTCAAAGTCAGGAAAAAAATGGTGCCCACAAAAATGGACGCGATACCATTTTTATACTACATCTACTCAAGAACTGCTATACAAGGGTTAAATAACGTATATTTTGATGTACTGAAACAATTCAAAAAGGAAAAGGAAATTTTATTTAAAGCACATAAAAGACAAATACAAAGCAGTATGCAATGTTTGTTTAATAATGTTATCAGATACTAGTACATCTCGACTTGAATCCCACAGGTAAATTTTATTTTGTTTTTGTTGTCTAGGAATACAAAAAATATAGTCATCTAAAAAAAATGTATCTACTACTAGAGAAGAAATTTTTTAAACAAAAAATTATGACGTTTTTGTAAAAAAACATGTACTATTAGCATAAGATGTTTTACAAGTAGTTAGCAATCCAACAGAACTGGTGATTCCTAAATACTAACTTGCTTCACTATTTCAATAAAACGACATGGTATACTACTTTCAACGGCTCTTTTATATATTACCTTGTAAATTAATCAGTAATAGTAATATGTTTGTCCTTTTTTAAGAAATGAAAAGATATTGTCTACATGCGCGTAGGCAATATACAAATTTTAACCACGTAATCATTATTGTCTACGCGTAGACAATGACGTATTTTACGTTGCATAGATTACAGGCACAACCCTAGTAAAAATCTGTAACATCTTACGTATATAAGTGAGATAATTCTGATCTTATTGTTACTTATGTAAACACTATATTGCTTTGATTGTTCATTGATCCTGAGGAAGGTATAAATATTTATCAAAACGTTGGTTTTGTAAGAATAAATAACAGATTTCGAGCGATAACACTTAATCTACATCACGGTTGAGAAATTTTCTCACAAATAATATTTTTTATGCACCCGGGCGCGAAGTAAGCATTTCGCAGACGCAATAAAGGCAACGAAATCGGATATGACCTAAAATCACTATGACGCATGAGAATTTACATGACCGATAATATGAAAATGATAATGACGTTTCTAAAATATAATAAGTTTCTTGGTTTGTTTTTTAAAATAAATACAATAAATATTGTAAAATAGTTATTTTGGAAATAACTTTTTCTTTTTTATTTATTTATTTATTTATTTAGAAAGAAGGCTGTACAACAGGCCAAGGCCCAATAATAGTACAGCACAGTATCAATATACACAAAAAAATATAAGTTTCTAGCTAGACATGAGTGTAAGGAGAAGTAAAAAAATAAAATCTAACGATTTGAATAGGAATGCGAGAAAACATATTTTAAGAAAGATTTAAACATAAATAGCGAACAGTTAAAAATATCAGGTACATTATAAATAGCGATCATATTATTAAAAGTACACATTAATCGATTCACTGTAGAAAACATAGCTGCGTTGGTTTTATATCTTTTAGTAGAGAACGTTTCAACAGAACGAGTGGCATAGGAAGGTACACGCAAAGATATTTTACTTAAAATAGTGGGACTGTCTATATAATTGTTTACAATTTTGTATAAAAATGTCATATCAAGTACTTTTCTACGTTTTTGTAAAGTAACAAGAGAGATAGCATTATTTGGAAATTTCCAATTTAAAGCAGAAATAAATTTACGTTGGATACCTTCAATTCTGTTAATGTATATTTGGTAATGAGGGGACCAACATACGACAGCAAATTCTAATTGCGAGCGAACAAGTGAGTAATAAAGTTGAACGAGAGTGTTGTAATTCTTGAAATGTGCTCCAACCCTTAATATAAATCCAAGCATTTTATATGCTTTCTTTACAACAGAGTCAATGTGAATATCGTACATGAATTTTTTGTCTAATATGATTCCAAGATCCTTTACTTGAGATACACGATTGATAACATTTCCACTAATTCTGTATTGAAATCCAAAATTGTTTCTATTCTTGTTTAAAACATTTTTTTACAAAACAGATTGTATCGTTTTTCAAATGTCAATCTCTTTAAAGCCGCTTTAATAAATGAAACTATTTAAATACTAGTATTAGTAATTATATATTTTTTACGGTTGCACAGAAAAAGCGTGTACGTACCTTGTCCGCGAAATCTTTTAGGGCCTTCTAGATTGTCCTGTCTCGGCTGCAAACGACCTCGGCGACAATTTTTCTTTCGAAACGCTAAAGAGTGATTTCGCGGCCTTGATATACAAATAACTATTATTGACAAAAATAAAATAAATAATAACTTATAAATAAATTTATTTGATATAAAAGTAAACGAGTGTTACTTAGCAATGTACTTTTCACACCTAGGTGTAAGCTACCCATACAGGTTGATCTGTGTGAATTTATCTTTTGACATAATGATAATGTTAAACCTCCCTTAATTCCTTCGTTTTCAGGATACTATTCTGTAACATGCTATAAGCTGTAGGCATTATAAGTAACCGACGTTATATTATAGAAGATAATTGCTATTCAGTATCCCCAAGTTACAGTACCGTAAGTGCTACAATCTTATAGAAATTTCTATAAATCTTATAGCGCCAAAATCTTGACTGTAAAGGTTTTATAGAGCATGGCAATTTTTTTTATAAAAAAAATATTTTACAAGTATGGAAATGAAAGGCAAAAGATAACATTGTATGTAGTATTAAATGAAAAACGTAGGAAGTAAATACACATCCTACTAATTCTTATAGAAATTTATGTTTAAAAAATATTTCTAGATGAAAATAGAAAAGAGTGTTCCGGAATTATCAAAATCCATTCAATGTACCAGATAATGAATTACGATTACTGTAAAACAAGTTCGCCTCAAGCTCAAACCAGCATTCTTTGAGGTTATTAAATAAGCTTCTCTTTTTACTCTTGGTGGCTCGAAAATTGTAGAGATATGATTCTGATCACTTTTTAATGAAAATTCAAACAAAACAAACATTTTAAGATATAATATCAATATTCCTAATGTTCCTATAATAAAATTCTTTCTAATAAAGTTATTTTTATAATCTCTAAAAGCATATAGCCGTATTCAAACTAAGACTCGTTTTGGATTGCATTTTAATGACTAGTTAACTTTGCTTTTCATTATTGGCCTAGACTGAGCTTGATATATTTGTTGCGAAGTATGCATTCATTATACCTATTTAATTTGGCTTTCTCATTGTGTGTATGTTTTAATTTTGTTATATGTGTTCTTTCTCAAGAAATTTGTAGATCGATTAGCACTTTATATTTCAAATTACTTATTTTTTTTCTATTTCACTAACTCCTGTTTCATAATGCTGATCACCTTGGGCACAAGCCAAATGAGACTAATCTCTAAATTATCTTTAGCTTCTGGTTGTATATTCGAAGAAAATACAGTGCTCGTTACGAGTGATGGCAAGAGGAACATATGCGCAGAAGACCAAATTGCGACCTTACCCCTACTCCAGATGGCTAAGTCCAAATTGGTTTCGATTCAGTGGCGTAGCATTGTTAAGTTGTATTTCAACATCACATACTCTATTTAAGTTAAATATCTTGCATGCTACTGAAATTTTTCACATCGTATCATATCTGGAATGTCAGCTTTGGCTTCAACGATAACTGAACACGACCAAGGCCGACCACAAAACCAGGAATGGTTATATCGTTGATCGTTTATTTATGAAGAAAAATGAAGCAAAAGAAATGCCATTAATGCGTTATTACGAATAGGAATTGAGGAAAGGTAGGTGAATACCATGACACTATAAACAAAAGATATGACTGCGCATGTATCTCTTTCTACAGCTGTTACGTCACCCAGTGATAAAGACAGCTGCATAAATAATAAAATATTACTATCAACACATTTTTAGTCAAATATAATTGTGGATGTCAGCTTGTTTGTTTGTAATTTAGTTTGACCTACATGTAGTAATAAAAATAATTTTAATAAATATTATATAATAACCAAGAATTTATACTAAGATAGTTACTGTTCGAAATTAATGGACGAAATAATTTACTTTTTGATATTTATTAAATAAATATTATTTAATATTAATTGTATTTACATTGAGTCAGAATTTGATATAATTGAACAATTCAATGCAATTTGATACTGACTCTTCACTGGATAACGTCATGCGTGTGGCGAACGAAAATGGAATCTCTAAGTGGCATGAATACATTGTTATATGAGGTGCATAAGTGCACGTTGAATAAATTAATAACATTTAGTTATAAAATAAGCAACAGTTTTATTTTTGTTCTTTAAAACTTTTATATATTGTTTAACTGTCAAGTTCAAACATTTGACTACAAAATATGTATTTCTTTCATAATAAATATTTTTTATTTTCCAATAATATTTTCCTAGCGGGAAGAAATTGAGCAGCGAAGCTGCGTCAATAGTACCATTTCTCTGAATATATTTGCCCTACAAAAAAGAATATTTATATTATTAGCAAAAGTATTAAAGCGAATTCAGCCAGAATTGAAATGAATTGAAGGAAGTTTTCAGAACTCATTATAAAATAAAACAATATTTGCATATAGTTCTGTGAAATGTTTTTCTAATAAAATTTTACAAAATTATAACCAAATATTGTTTTACTAATGTATCGTTTTTTTCCAAAACTTTATTGTCTAACTTTTGACAATAATAGGTTTGTTCATTTCACTACTTTGCCTCAACGGTTTGGGTTTACTACCGTGTACATACAAAGTAAACCGTAGACGTAAAGGAGGAATACCAACAGACCTAATGGTATTTGCTATAGAATGAGTAAAATTGATGCGAATTTGTTAATTTATATTAATTTGCTTTGTTTTTTAATCGTTGGTTAATCTTAAATAAATGAATCTTACTTCAAAACAGATGTTGACAGGTCTGAGCACTGATCATAATTTAAGGCTCTTAAATGTGTCGTAAACTTAACTGAGTGTACTGTATCATATCCACCATCACCTTTTTTAATGGACACTTGAACGGTGGTTTTTAGAATAAAAGAACAAAATTAAATTTAACAACAATCTAAACAACTTGGGAGAACGCGGACTTCGACAATGACTCTAGTCACAAAAACTCTACAAAATTCACAAGTCACTAAGACAAGTTACAAATTTTGAACAACAGTCGAATGGGAAGAGAACAAACGTCACAAATGAAAGTCAAAACAAGACTCTCCGAGATGAGATCATCTCAAAACCATCTTTACTGGATTTCACCCCACGTCCAACAAAGATGTCCAACCTTCATACTTTATTGGCCAACATAAAAAGTAACCCCATGTAATGGACCTTTCCAATTTAACGGCTATCTCTTTCTATCGCTGCAAATAGTAAGAAAATGGCGCGAACAACTGCCAGTTGGGCTGTCAAACGAAACCTCAAAAATATTGCAGTCATTAAAATACCTGTATTCTCGGTGAAAATTTGCATCGTTAGACATTTTACTTTCAATAAAAGCTTTTGTAACTTATTTCGATGAGATTTTTTAAAGTTATCCGAGATATTCTCACATTTTACGTCTAAATGTTTTAGAATCAAACGTCATAGATGTCAGTTGTTCTTACTATGCGCAGATCCCCATTGCGCATATCTTCTATCTCTTTAAATTGGAAAGGTCCATTGGTCATGTAACTTAGAACATTTCAGAGGTTTGGGGGAAGAACTTAATTTCTAACGGTTTCCCCGATTCCGGCCTACGTGACAAAAGTCACTAATCCAATTTTCTAAAATGGCTTTTCCTGCTGTGACACATCCGTCTTTTCTAGCCCTATTCTACGTAATATTGTATTTTTAAAAATACTTTTACAACACGCAATAATTTTTACAAAATGTCAAGAAACTGAACCAATCTCAAAATCTAAAAAATCTGATGTGGCCAGCACATTACATTCCGTCAGTTCTATATATTTTGTACAAATTTCATACGGAAAGTTCCTTGCTAAATTAAATATTCTATTTCTTGTACATTAGCTTCCGGCAGTTGCATGTATTTTATGCAAATTTCATACAGAAAATTATTATTTTGTGACGTTTTCTATATACAGTGTAATGTATCTGCAGAAAAAAAAGATTTATTATTATTATTTCTTGTACATTACCTTAAAGCAGTTGTATGTATTTTATACAAATTCCATAGAGAAAGAAAAAGATCCTATATTTCCAGTAAAATTATAAAACAGACACACTATGTCAATTTCACTTGACACTGACATCTTTCAATCAGAATTTTCTTAATATAGTAGTTGTTTCCACAGGTATGGCTACTTTATGAAATTTAATTTCTTTATAATTTTTTAACTCAATATCCATTTAATATTAAGTATAAAATGCAGTCAAATCGTATAGAGAATAAAATATTCTTTAATATTTATAATAACATCAAATGTGAAAAAATTATATTTAACATAGTTTTATCAAGAAAAACTGTTAAAATCTTCAAATGATGGTACTTCCGGTTGACCAATTGTAACCAAAATCTAATCAGCTCTTCTATGGATGTAACGAAGAAGTATACGAAAAAATTATAATTTTTGTAACTGTAGTATTAGAGTTATCGCAGACGAAAATTTTGTTACACACACACACATCCACACATCCACACACACACACATCCACACACACACACATACAGACATCATCGTAAAAACAGTAAATTCGTATTCTAGGGACTCTAAAACGTGCTTATTGAGTAAACACTCATCATCGAATTTTTTGACCAAAGACAATACCTACCTTACCTAAAGGTGACGGAAGGTAAAAACATCTTGGCAAAACTACATTTCAACAATTACACCAAACACACCAGCAAAAGACATATGGGATAAAATAAGAAAAATAAGAGGAAAGAAAACCTACTCATACACGAACACAATAATAAAAAATCTGATGTGGCCAGCACATTACCTTCCGTCAGTTCTATATATTTTGTACAAATTTCATACGGAAAGTTCCTTGCTAAATTAAATATTCTATTTCTTGTACATTAGCTTCCGGCAGTTGCATGTATTTTATGCAAATTTCATACAGAAAATTATTATTTTGTGACGTTTTCTATATACAGTGTAATGTATCTGCAGAAAAAAAAGATTTACTATTATTATTTCTTGTACATTACCTTAAAGCAGTTGTATGTATTTTATACAAATTCCATAGAGAAAGCAAAAGATCCTATATTTCCAGTAAAATTATAAAACAGACACACTATGTCAATTTCACTTGACACTGACATCTTTCAATCAGAATTTTCTTAATATAGTAGTTGTTTCCACAGGTATGGCTACTTTATGAAATTTAATTTCTTTATAATTTTTTAACTCAATATCCATTTAATATTAAGTATAAAATGCAGTCAAATCGTATAGAGAATAAAATATTCTTTAATATTTATAATAACATCAAATGTGAAAAAATTATATTTAACATAGTTTTATCAAGAAAAACTGTTAAAATCTTCAAATGATGGTACTTCCGGTTGACCAATTGTAACCAAAATCTAATCAGCTCTTCCTATGGATGTAACGAAGAAGTATACGAAAAAATTATAATTATTGTAACTGTAGTATTAGAGTTATCGCAGACGAAAATTTTGTTACACACACACATCCACACATCCACACACACACACATCCACACACACACACACACATACAGACATCATCGTAAAAATAGTAAATTCGTATTCTAGGGACTCTAAAACGTGCTTATTGAGTAAAAACTCATCATCGAATTTTTTGACCAAAGACAATACCTTCCTTACCTAAAGGTGACGGAAGGTAAAAATCTGATGTGGCCAGCACATTACCTTCCGTCTGTTATATGACGTATTTACGAAAATTCTACCGGCGAACTGTTACCAGTAAACAGTTTTTATCAGGTTATAGCTACCAGAATCGATATTTTAAGAACGCAACTAGTAAACAGGGTAGATCCATAACCTACGAAAAAATCTGAAAATTTAAAACAGGTTAGAAATTTGACGTAGTTAACAAACTGAGCTGAGCCCTACTTTGAACACATTTCCACTTTTAACGCGCGCGCTTCGCTTTGCATCACTACCTTTTTTGAGATTAGATTCTTCATGAATCCGATAGATGGATCTGGTAGATATTGAACAATTTTCGAACACGGTAACATTTTACCACTCATGCTTTTGAACACAGTCGATAGATGCGGTATCTACCGGTAGAATTTTCGTAAATCCGTTTGTATTTTCTATAAAATCCATACAGAAAGTTCCTTGCAAAAGATTCTAAATTTCTTGTATGTACATTATCTTTCGACAGTTGTATGTATCTATAATACTAAACGATTAGATTCACTATCTATATTTATATATTTGAATTCATCACGACGATCGCCCAACTTTAGACAAGGCTACAGCTTAAACGGTGTGACCGATTTTCATGAAATTTGTACCAAGTCGTAGGAAATGATTGGCTTCAGGGCCCTTCTAATGGGACGAATTTCTGTAGGATGCATAGTTTTCGAATAAAAAATTATTAAAGATTGAAAATTGGGACAGAAACAATATTTTTCACAGTAACGATCACAGTTTTCCTTGAAAATTTAAGACGAAGAACGCCATGTTTGTCATGTCATTTTGAACCTTTAAATGGAAATATTTATGAAATGGAGACAATTTGAAAGAAGTTTAATTCATAATTATAAATTTTGAGAATGGGCAATTATATCCGCACAGGTAAAAAAGGCCTAAACCATTTTAATTAAAAATTATAAAATTTGACGGTTCATAATTTACTTGGACAGTGTTACCAAATGTGTCATAAGTAACTAGGTAAAAAACAAATATTTCTAACTAAACAATATTTTTCACAGTAACGATCACAGTTTTCCTTGAAAATTTAAGACGATAAACGCTGTTATGTCAATGTCAGTGATGACAAATTATCAGTTTTCTTCCTTTTAAATGCAATAAAATGTTTAAATAATATGTAATAATTAAAGAAAGGATGATGAATTTAACAAGGTAGGTATATGTAATGATTTTAAGCCATGTTTATTATTATGTTACATATTTTATTTTGTAAATAGAATTTTGGAAAATGTATAAGGAAACACGTCGAAAAGGATCAGAAAGGTAGGAATAATATCACAATCGATGTACAAAATTAAAAAGATAAACATTGTCATGTCATATTTGATATGTTAATGACAAATTATGCATGTATCAATTACTATAACCGATGATATAAAAACAAGTCAATTAAGATGGTACGATCACGTACAGCAAATGAGTAATGGCAAAACACATACCACAGTAAACTCCTAGCGGCAAAAAGAAATGAGGGAGACCTAGAAGGAATTGGGTAGCAGGAATCCAAGAAGAAATAAGAGAGAATGAAGATCTATGGCAAGACCAGTGGAGAATTCGCATCGGAAGACATGGTACAACGTTATAAACCGATTGTATATATAGGTATATGTGATGATTTTAAGACGTGTACAGGAAAATCATAGTCTGGAACAAGACAATTCAATAATTTTAGATAGTATGTTTTAATCTGTTCTTTTTTTGTAATTCATTTTCTTACATTACGTTTAAAATTATTACAGATTATACATAATTCGATATCTATTTTAAAACGGTATAGAATTTAGTCTGTATTTTATTTTCTTATATTACGTTAAAATTATCTATATTAAAATTCTTTTATTCCCAATTATTGTATCGTACTAATAAAAAATATTTTAAATTATATAATCATACAGCATGAGCCAGAAAAGTAATCTTTAATACCTATCATTTTTAACAATCCAAACTTTATTGATATATTTTCAAATTCGTTGTAAAAGTTCAGATCTAATGTAATGTAAGTACTTACTTTTCTGCAGTTTGTAACTAACTGTTTACTCTAGAATTAAAATATCACATCTTTTAGTTTTGTTTGATTTATTTTTATCTTTAAATTTAGTATTGTGTACTCATATACATGTTACTAATACAGGGTCCGCATTTTAAAAGTTCCCGCCTGAAAATTCATGATTAGGCAATCCATGATACATTTCATAAGTGACTTGGTTTTTAAAATTTTGTTTTGCTCTTATACCTACTGCGATTATTCGATTTAAAGTACTAATATTCACCAAGTGGCTTATAAAATATATTTGGTTTTGCTTACTCTTAAAATTTCAGGCGGTAACATATAAAATGGGCACCTTGTATTATGTTTATATTTATCCTGTAATTTCTTCCTGTTTGCTCGCATAAAATGCGCAGCATTTGTTCATTTCATTATATGTTTTCATCAGTTCCTACCACGGTGTAGTATCTATAGGTGAGAGTACGAGATGTGTTGACATAACTAGCTGGTACAAAAGAAGCTAACGCGACCCATTACCATTTGACAGGCGTTTGGCAGTTGGTGTGCCGCAGTGTGTCGGTTGCGGTCAAAATAAGTTCGCGTTTAAATAGAAAATGTTGTGCTATAGGATGCACAACAGGGTATGGATCAAATAAAGAGATATAGACCCGAATTTTCACCTCTTGAAGTAACGTTACTTCGGAAGTAACGCTATTTCGATTTTTTATTTATATAATTTTATGAGTAGATAAGAATAGGTTTCATATTTTTGTAAATGAAACCTATGACATTAGAAATAAATGCTTTTTACAATTTAATTTATTTTTATATCTCTCATTTTAATGTTAAAGTTGACATTTGACAGTTGAAGTAGCGATTTTTCGGAAGTAGCGCTACTTTAAGATGTAAGAATACGGACCATAGTCTTTTTAAGGTGCCAAAATGTGCGATTTTGTAGCAGCCAGCCATGATATAACCATAGAAACAGGTACTACGATTTAGAAAATTCTGATTGAAAGATGTCAGTGTCAAGTACATGACATTATGTTTATTTTATAATTTGACTGAAATTATAGAAGCCTGTTGTATGGAATTTGTATAAAATACATACATAGAACTGACAAAAGATAAAAGGTAATGTATTGAAAATATAAAATATTGTGCGATATATAGGAATAATTTACTATTTCAAATATTTTTGTAAAAACCGGGTCGCAAAAAACCTGACATCTAGCGGCATACTGTATGAACTAACCCGGTTATTTAGCCATTCTTTGTAATACATTATACATCGTGCACTCAGCTATAGATACTACACTTCCGAAATATTATTGACAATTTTATGCAAAAAAGAATAGCCGATCGAGCTATCGTATTTTTGACAATTCTCTATGACAGTCCATGAGAAAACATTTCTTGTTTTTCGTATAAATTTGTCAGAAATACAGGCTGTTTCATGTAACTATGTAAGGCTTCGGAGTATGAATTCTAGACACCAACATGAAAAAAATCCCAATAAACATTGGTGCTAGAACGCTTCATAACAGAGATACCGAGGATTTATCTTAGATGAAGCATAATACTGAAATAGCAGAAAATAGTTGGCTGATGGCATTTAATTCAATTAAAATTTAAATGAGATTTAATTAATTAAAAATTCCACTCATTTCAATCCGATAATTATTTAATTATTACACCTGTTATTTAATATTTTGATAATATTTCTAATACAAAAAAGTATTGCCAAGCCTTCTGTATTTAATGAAAATGTAATATTTTAATAATTTACAGTAGTATTTTTAAATAATACTGATTTATTTATTGAATGTAATGTCTTTCATTTTGAACACTTGCTCTGGGATTCTTTTTATAAATAATTATTTATAACCCAATATAATAATAAATAAAACCTGTTTCCTGTTTTTTTTTTCTAAATAAAATCCTGGGTATCTCTGTTAGGAAGCGTTATAGCACCAATGTTTATTGGGATTTTCCCCCCTTTTGGTATCAGAATTCATACTCCTACGCCTTGCACTCTTATATGAAACACCTGTATATCCTGTTTGGTATTAAATGAAAAGTTTTCTGCATGGCTAAACTATAGAACTTTCAAAATTAATTATTAATTTATTAATTTATTAATTTATTAATTTATCAATTTATTAATTTATTAATTTATTAATTTATTAATTTATCAATTTATCAATTTATTAATTTATTAATTTATTAATTTATTAATTTATTAATTAATTTATCAATTTATCAATTTATTAATTTATTAATTTATTAATTTATTAATTTATCAATTTATTAATTTATTAATTTATTAATTTATCAATTTATTAATTTATCAATTTATTAATTTATCAATTTATCAATTTATTAATTTATCAATTTATCAATTTATCAATTTATCAATTTATCAATTTATCAATTTATCAATTAATTTATCAATTTATCAATTTATCAATTTATTAATTTATTAATTTATTAATTTATCAATTTATCAATTTATCAATTTATTAATTTATTAATTTATTAATTTATTAATTTATTAATTTATTAATTTATTAATTTATTAATTTATTAATTTATTAATTTATTAATTTATTAATTTATTAATTTATTAATTTATTAATTTATTAATTTATTAATTTATTAATTTATTAATTTATTAATTTATTAATTTATTAATTTATTAATTTATTAATTTATTAATTTATTAATTTATTAATTTATTAATTTATTAATTTATTAATTTATTAATTTATTAATTTATTAATTTATTAATTTATTAATTTATTAATTTATTAATTTATTAATTTATTAATTTATTAATTTATTAATTTATTAATTTATTAATTTATTAATTTATTAACTTATTAACTTATTAACTTATTAATTTATTAATTTATTAATTTATTAATTTATTAATTTATTAATTTATTAATTTATTAATTTATTAATTTATTAATTTATTAATTTATTAATTTATTAATTTATTAATTTATTAATTTATTAATTTATTAATTTATTAATTTATTAATTTATTAATTTATTAATTTATTAATTTATTAATTTATTAATTTATTAATTTATTAATTTATTAATTTATTAATTTATTAATTTATTAATTTATTAATTTATTAATTTATTAATTTATTAATTTATTAATTTATTAATTTATTAATTTATTAATTTATTAATTTATTAATTTATTAATTTATTAATTTATTAATTTATTAATTTATTAATTTATTAATTTATTAATTTATTAATTTATTAATTTATTAATTTATTAATTTATTAATTTATTAATTT